>CM060830.1:40827500-43227500 GCA_030762175.1 Metallyticus violacea | reverse complement strand
CGCACAACTCACAGTAAATCGATTTACAAAACATCTTAAATTCTACCACTAATATGCAGATGTATTTTAGGTACACTGATGTTTGCAGTAGAAAATTTCGAATTATTCCATAAACTTCAGATATCTAAAACAATGAAACACTTTTGGGGCATTAGCAATAATGTACAAGTAATTTAGAAAAAATTACTATAGTGATATTGTAATTAGTTCATTTCCATGACTATAACCGAATTCAAATTAAAGTTAATTTTGAAAAAAATATATTTCCAGTCACACTTTCTATACATGGAATGAATCCATTTAGTTTAAAAACTAAATATTCCAATTGTTTAAAAATAAATTTTCCACATGTATAAATTTATCCAAAAATATAAATAAATCTCAAAATCTTGTAATTTTTAAGTGTAGATATGACATTTCTAATGAAATTAATTCGTAGAGTTAAGCATAATATAGAATTGATAAACGATATGATTCATTTATGAAACATTTTTTGAATTCATTCTTGTCTGAGAAACTACCCAAAACGTGAAGCACGGACACATTACAACAATCAGAAGGCAAGAATACAGATTTTATCTGGTGCTGATAACTGTAGCCCAAATGTGATGTAATTAAATATTTTATTGCTATGTATTTATGCAAGAAAAGGAAAAGGGTTTACGAATGCACAAGTAGAAATGCTTTCCACAAATATATTTCACATATTTTTAAATATTTGGCATAATATTACACTATGATACCTTACATGCTTTCACATTATTCTTTTGCTCATTGTCGTTATATTCAAAGCGAAATTACATGAGTTCGTTATCGCAACAATGGTTCGTTTCAAATGTTTTCCTGTCTTGTTCCTTAAACGTACCAGCATTCGTAACAGTCAGTTATTAACTACGATACTGGTCGTGTTTTCATTTTAGTCTAATGTGGAGCATGGATCGAATGTACGATAAAACATAACTTGAAGCCGCCTGCTTGCTCTTCGTCAAACTGGCATATACTTTGCATTATATTATGGGCAGACTAGCTACTGTTGGGAGCTGGAGAGATGGGAGGAAAGGACTTAATCTTCCAAGTAAAATATTTTGCACTGCATGTGTGTAATATATTGAAATATTACGGTGGACCATTCTCATTGCGTTAAGGAAAGCAGAATATTAATCGTGAACAGTTGGACGTTTTAAATTGCATGTTTGAGTTTATTTATAGTGTATAATGTTACATATTTATTAGCCTACTAATTATATACACATACAAATAATAGATGTACCACAACAACGAAAGAAAGGGAAAATTACACACAGTAAAGCTCGAGGAATTGATAGCTGCATGTGATGAGTCGAGGTAATAAAATTTAGATTAAAACAATCAAACTTACGTATACCCCACTATACCGGTGTTCCAGTGAGAACAAATATCAGGGTAAGAGGAGAAGGGGTTGAGTCTTCTTTGTCTACTCAAGGAAATAGACCGGAGCGTACAAAAGTGAATTCGAATGTTTTTTTTCTTCTTCTTTTTTTACAAGAATGGGATAAGCTGCTGCATAGACGAATATTATTTAGTGAAAAAGAAAGTTCGTTCGTGTCTAAAATGTTTACATGACATTCGAAATAGAAAGAATTGCATTTCCTTAAGAGTTCACTATCTGAAGTGGGCTCTTAAAGAAATGAGCTACAAATGGAAAAGTGCCAAAATTAAACAAAAATAGTAATTGAAAAGCAAAGCATAAATAGAAGGGCGCTGTATCTGAAAGTAATACGCCGCTTTAGGGAACAGAAATACATTATTGTATATACAATAGCACAATATTATATGTAATATATTTTTGCTTCTCTAGTCTTGTTATTTTAATTACATTGTTCCAAGATTTTATTTTTTATTTCAATATAATATATTAATTAGACTTGGGTGGACAATAATTTAACAATTAGGAAATGCTGGTAAAATGAAAGTCAATCAGGCGTATTGATTAAGCCGAATTTCGGTAACCGTCTCATTGTCGTCCATGCAGAATCCAAAAGGTGCCTGTGAAGAAATCATTAATAATTTTTCAAGCAGGCAAAAACTCGGGAGATTATCATGGTCACATGAGAAACTTTGAGCTTGGATTAACAATCAGCTTCTTTCCAACCTCCCAGAGGAGAGTGTTGTGGTCATGGATAATGCTCCGCAATATTCAGAATATATATAAATTCGAAATACGCCGTAAAAGAAGAGGTGAAATTATGACTGCAAAATAGCCTTCCTCGTTTGTCAACAAACATGGGAAACCTAAATTCTACATATTGATAGAAATTCATAAATGGCAAGAACAAGTGTTCCAATTGACGAAATATTAAAATTACACGACCATGAATCATTAAGTTTGCCCACATATATGTGTGAACTGAACCCCATTGAGCTTACGTGGTCCAAAGTAAAACTCTTGCCAAGAGGGAAAAAATGTTAATGGAGAAAAAATTAATATGCAACCGTACCGAAACATACACTTGTGACTTTTTCTTCTTTCATACCGAACAAAGGCGCCGACTTCTGTTATATATTGGGGAAGGAAGCAACTTCCCTTTGTGATATTTGTAAATGTACACATCAGTGATAAATCACAACATCAAGTTTGTAAATGTTCTTCCCACTGTAATTAAAATTTAAATCTCTATTAATGATATGAACTAATAAGCATACAAATTAATATAAAGCAACAAGTTTATGATATGTAATGACATAGAATTTGTTCAATTATATTTTATTAATTCGTTAGGATGTTAGGAAGTATTAAGCATATTAATTTCAGCCTGTAAGTGCTCAAGTTTTGTAAACGCATCATGGCACAAACACAGGCTCTGTTTATGATACTTGAACAATGCACTCTTCTGACACTTTGCGAAATCAGCACATTCCTCTCACTAGCCACCTCTCCAGCTTCCAACCGACTTCGCAATACCTCTGCGAGGCACCGCCGCGCCTTCATAGATCGTTGGATTCAACATACGCTAGCCTCCTTCGTAGTAACATAGAAAAAAATGATTGCGGTTCCGGTCTTACGATAATTTTGGAAGGATGGTGAAGCAATTTCAGAAATCAGCATATGGATATGTTGTTTAACGTTGTATATTGTTGCTTTATGTCTAATGTGATTTGCAACCGAAGTAAGTACTTTAAATACTGCCATATGGAATTATTCGCAGCCGAACACTGTCGTTCTAAAAGCATTACTTAATAATAATAATAATAATAATAATAATAATAATAATAATATACAGAGTGACGCATTTATGGTGTCGCGGCCATTTTCCTCCGAAACGAAGGAGAAAAACATAAAATGCATCAGACAAAATTTGAAGTGCTCTTAGGGGGACATGAGACAGCGACCTTAACTCGCCCTTGAAATGTCATTCTTAATTTCATTTCAAGGTCAATTAATTTTTTTCAACTGGAATGGTGTATTTTCTTTTCCAGGAATGGAAAGAGCATTCCACTTTCAGTATAAATGTTCAAGTACATCTATCAGCTAGCGTGATATTGGAAATGTTGCCGTTTTGAATTTCTAGTAGAGCCCATTGGCAAAATTCAGCACACTTCTGAAAAGCATCCCCATGAAGGCTTGATGTAGGCTAATGTGATATGAACGGTGAAGCTTAATCTCTCTCTTTTGAGAGATTCCCGAATCATGTTCCAGTTGATGGAAATTTCGGTCAGGGTTAGCGACAACTGCAGCTAATACAGTGACTTCCGAATTTTCCCCAGTAGCACTTCTCATTCGACGGTGTTTTCTTGATACGACACCTCCCTTTTCGGAGAATGAGTTTGCAAGTTGTTGGAAATTTCTAACAGATGGCTGCCTCCTTTCAGGAGATCGATCTTTGTATAAGTTGCAAGCTGCTCTAGCGTTCTTATGAGCTTTGCCATAAATGTAAATCATATCAATCCTATTATTGATCATGTATCGAACATCTGTGATTGAAAAATGAAGGTGAGAATAATATCCTTTTGGGGTTTGAATTATCAATAATAAGCACTCGTTAGTGTACCGATGTCAACAACCGAGCTTGTGTGTGTAAACAAATTAATTTCCTTCATAGCAATGGCAAAATAAAAGTGAAAGAAGTGAAAGTGAGTGAAAAACATTTGCTGTCTATTTGTCTAATATCACATTACCTACCCCTAGCTGATAGATGTACTAGAACTTTTATATTGAAAAGTTAATGCTCTTTCCATTTCAGGAAAAGAAAATACACCATTCCAGTTGAAAAATCAATTTGACCTTGAAATTACAATGAAAATAGCATTTTAAGGATGATTTAAGGCCTCTATCTTATGTTCCCCTAAGAGCACTTCGACTTTTGTGTGAAGCATTTTTTTTTTTTTTTTTTGATTATCCCCTTTGTCCGGAGGAAAATGATTGCGACACCATAAATTCCCACTCTGTATACATTAGTATATCAATAAAATGCCTCCTTGAGTGTAATAATGTGAGCTAGGTGTTCAACGTAAAGCGATAAAGCACGTAAACATAATTAGCTATGAAAAGAAATATTTCAAGCCTGGCAGGCTCTTCTTCGGTGAACGAACCAGGGCTATTCTAATGAAAATCTACTATGATGCTAGATATTGTACTCAACCAATTTATATTAAGTGATTGATTTATTCGGATTATCGAGGGCTATTCCAAATTAATGGAGTCGCCATTGCGGAAGGAGTTTCTACCACTATAAGCATCCACAGGTCGATCTGGTTCTAAGAATTCGCATACCCACTCCCATTGGCGCCTTTCCCATTAACCTGACATGGCACTAAGTGCAGCCGTGTAGGAATGCTAACTGAAGGCAGAAACACAGAAACAACTATGACAGGCTACATTGTTAATTAGTTACGACTGAAGTTAAGCATATAGAACTCTCCATACTTCCTCACTTAATGTCAAACCATCTAGGATACTTCCATTCGTGTGTTGTCGGCAGTATTCGGTTCAAAACGATAATTCCTTAGATATCGGCAAACGCAAAATAAGCAAGTAAAAAATGAATTTGTTCACAAAATGTGGTCATGTTAGTTCTTTAACCAAACGCTAGGTTGTACAATATCGTGGTTCTCTATCACCATCCCTTCTACAAGGCAAGGTGCGCTGATTAATAATCGCGTTATCCACTTAAACTGAAAAGCGGTAAAATCAGGACAAATTTTGATCACAGTATAAATCTGTAAACATTAGGAATGTCTTTGACTCTCCAGAAATTAAAGTCACAGTAGGACAAATTTGTGCTGCATGCCGGACGCTGGGGTATTTACCAGCTGAATGTGATGATCGCTACAGTAAGAGGGCAGGTGTTTCATGAGGAAGAATGGATGCTGTAGCGGGCAGCCCATGAAGCTTGGATGTGAATAATGCTCATAGATATTTAAGAGAAATTCTGTAGTTTATGAGTTCCTTTGGGTTGTTTTCTTTCGACAAATATCTCTTATACCAATTTTGAGTAATTTTGTAATTTTGGGTTCATCTGGAGACTAAACAATTTTTTACAAGCTTTAAGAACTGCGGCTGAATTTTGTTGATGACATCCTCATAAGCCAATGCTTCTGACAAAGCTTCTTGATATCTGGAAGACATTTTAGGTGAAGGCTAAGAGGAAATCTCCCACAGTATTTTAATTAATTATAAATACATTTATTTTTTAACTCCTTGTTTAATGCCACGGTGATTAGCTTACTTCATTGTGGAACGGAGCTTTAATAAGGTGCAATCTTAACAATGGCCCAAATGTTTCTTTTATTTGGTTAGTTCTTCCGTCCCGTGAGTGATGACCTGGAAAACGAACATGCTACACAAGCAAACAATGACTATGTACGATATGTGAGAGAAATTTTCAGAGGCAGCAACTAAATCATGGAGCGCAGTGCCTCTGCAAGCGGAAACAAAACGGAAAAGAAATGTAACAGATGACTGTGCCTCCCACCATTTCTCCTCATTATTACAGCAATAGGATGATATAAAAGTGGGCCCCTGCTGGCAGAAGATCACACTCTCTCTTCAGGATGGCATCTGCTCAGGTAAGTGCCGGAGTCCTCGATATTTCAAACTTGCTGCTTTTAGTAATGTCAGCGTATAGCGCGTTCCATCAGGCAATGAGATATTTCTATCTGTACATTTTTAAATTTGTTTAATTTATTTTCTGTTTCTTCTGATTTCTGCTTTTATTGCTATCAATAATCTGAGAATATTTACAAATGGTACCTAATGCAAAGTTTTAAAGAAAAGTTTGACTATTTTCTTTTAAAAAACCATACCGAGGGTATTTAATAACACTTTTTATTTATCCGATTCACAGCACGTCCCACAGTTCTTGCTTGCAAATTAGTTAACCTCAAATTTTATATTTTTTTTTTATTATTCCAGTTCTTTATTGTTATATTTTAGATAATGGTTTAAGTTCATGTTTATTCATTCATAATATAACTCCCGTTAGAACGAGTTGGCTAGTCAATAAGGCTTGGCGCTCTTATGAGGTTCTAAGTTCAAATCCTGCTTACAGTTTTCCTCAGTCCATTTTAGGAAAAGGAAAATGCCGGGCTACTATTTCTCACCTTTCATCTTTATTCCATTTAACTAAGTGTGTCTGCGTCTTTTGTGTTTGTGATGTCATGGAGGACGCCAAATAATATTGATTACTCATTCAGGGAGTCCTTCAGTGTGCACGGTTACTCCATGTGTGTTCACATAGTAAGTAGCTCTTCAATAGGCGACTGTCCCGGGCATTAGCATATAATCCTACAAGTGAAGGTTAAATACAGCGAAAGAAGAACAAGAACTTACCTTACATTTACACAATCACTTTCCATCTATATAAAAAAGGAAGCTTAATTATTTATTGGAACATTGCAAAAGCATTAACCATTAATACTTATTTAACACTAGCGTGTAGAATATCAATAATTAATTTACAGAATAAAAGACACAAAATATTTTTATCGACCTTTAACGTTTATTTTTAAAACTGCGGCACTACAGTAATGACCCGCAGTAGGCGAGAAGAAATTGTTATTTGGGAAGGGAGCCTTCCCATGCCAAGTTTAATGTGCCTTCACGGTATTTGCCAGAGGGCTGAGTAAAGTGTGGAAAAAAACCGCAGTCGGTAAAATGATCCTATCAGGATTTGAATTATGAGTTACTTCCTTAATGACTTCGGTCACCAGATATTAAATATCTCTTTAAATGTGTCGTAATAGTTTAATGTTTTTATTTTCTCTTTTCACGCCGATAAGAAAACTTTATATGTGAGGGTAAGTCAAAAAGTAAGTTATCTACTTTTTTTTTTTTTGCGTGAACGGATAAAGATAGGTCAAGATAAACATCGCCGGTGTATTTCAACACACCTTCGCAAAATTTAAGTATTTGTTATAATGCAAAATGACTTTTTTCGAGCGGAAAAATCCAAAATGTGGCTTCAGTCCTTGATTTAGGGTTTGCGGGAGTAAAATTATCTGGGTCTCTTAATAAGTAAGGTTCTTTTAGGGATATAATGGTTAAAATTATAATTATGATAATAAAACCAAAAATATCTTTGAAGGTTAAGTATGGATGAAAGGGAATTTTATCAATATTTCTATTTAGACCTAGGGGATTATTAGATCCCCTCAAAAGTGAAAGAAGAATTATCTGATCAAAATTTATCATCCATTTCACGCTCTTAATTGAACAGGGCCTAATGACCAAAGAAGTTAAAGAGCTTTGCAAATTTTTGCGCCTATTGGAACACGATGCATCAAGTATGTTTACAGGTTCCGTATTTGCTGGCCCATAAATCGAATAACTGCGTGCAATCGCTCCCTTGACCACTCATTCAATACCCCAGGCACTTTGTAATTGTTACAGTGAGTTGCACGTCTTTGTTTAGGAGTAATAATAAGGGAAACTTAATATCTGACACACTCTCTTGTTTGCTGCAGGTTTATGACAGGGTTTTACCAGCATGTTTAAAAACTATCCACACTTCATATCGATAAAAAAGGTGTTGTGTAGGCGTTTTAGCTTTCGACAGACTTCGTTGAGAATGTTGTATGTAACTTTCAGAGGTGACGTTGTCTCTGTAATATAAAATACTCTTTAAAATAGGAGAACAAAACGGTCAGGTTGGATCCTATGGAGGGATACATAATGAAAATTTTCAAATAAAATCCTTAATGAAATCGGTAAATTCTCTAAACCAGTCATGTTAAGTCCGAATACTGCCTGTGTGTCAAACTAACTCACTGTAGTAACACCAGTACTCTATCCCAAAATCTACCTAAATTACCCTAAGAACATGCTAAAAATGTACTAAACATTTGTACTCTCTGAACTGACGTGCCAGTTTCTGCATAAGCTTATATATATAAAATGGGATCTGAACAACATCAAATATGTTTCTGCATTTGCTTTTCACTTAAACCAAAGAGGAAAATCCTTTAAACAGCAGAATAACAGCTTGTATCACACAACTGCTGTGCCCTTATCCCATCGGGGGATTTCGCGACCCACCAAACGCCCCTCAAGAGGGTCAGGATTCGTAGATTGAGAAAAGCTGCTATAAACGAAATTGAAGTTCAGTCATGAACCCTCAGTTATGACTGATAGCAAACTTAAAGAACAATTCCTCATTATACTTTGTAAATATTCTAAAAAAAGAGATCCAGATGTATTTGTGACAAAGTGTTCATTACCACATAGAATGAGGTGTTTTAATTAAAACATATTGACAGGGCATGGCCAGAATTTGAAGTTATTTTCAGAGGGTAAATTCGTTTGCTTGAAGTTAATATGTGTAGAAACTTCCTTTTTCTGTTCCAGAGAACAAGAAAACATTTGGGCACATCCCTTACGTAATTTATTAACAGGTTAAAACATCTCTCTGCGTGATATTTGTTCATGCATTATCAATTACCCATTTCTGATAGTCTAAATTCCTTCCTCGCGCGTTCCTTTCGTTTGCAAATCCACCACTTATTTCAAGATTCTGATATTATCCATTTATTTATATTCATTACACTTCATGGTTTAAATTGAACATAATCGTTTGCTTATAAATATACAGATTATAACTTGCTTTTTTGAATGCTATAATTTCTCTTCTCCTTATTTAATTGATACATATTTATTCAAATAATGAATATGGAATACGAAATAGAAAATAATTTAAACAAAAGTCTAACAAGTCTTAAGACTTTTACCAATTCAAATTTTATTCAAAAAAAATTTAGATCGTATAGATATTGAATAATAATACGCCACTGATTGAAAACCATAAAATTTTCTGTTTACTATGAAATATAAACAAACAAATAAAACTATTTTGCAATAAGTGGGTCTCTGGTCTCCGATTAGTCCAGAAGGCCCTGACTCCACTTTTGCCAAGTCATAAATCTGACGAGATGTTTCTCTTCGGAATTCAGAAGGTCTCCCCATCTCAAATCAACACAGAATATATAATTATTTTATTGAATCACAAGTTTATATATAGTGTTTAACGCCTGTTTTTAACCACTGATGATACATGAAATGATATGATAAATTGGGAAAGAAACATCCCAGGCCTAAATTTGGGGTACCTCCCCGGGATTTATGAGGACTGAGCAAAACCTGGGAAAAAAGCCCAATCAAGGAAGACGGTTCTGGTGGGAATCGAACCCCACACTTCCGGCTCACCTTAACGACCTCGGTCATGCGTGGCAGTTAAATAAGAGAGGTGTTAAATAATGACCATATTTTTCACAGGTATACTTTCTCGCGCTAAAATTTAACTTTACAATATTTTACGTAATGTACACTGTTTTCTAGTTGCACTGTTGTCACTTCCGGTTCCTGCCTGTGAGAGGTGTACAAGTTGAGACATATTCAGTTCCGCCTACGACGAACAACATGCTGTTCTGATATTCTGCGTTCTACAACAAATCTTCAGCTGAGGCCTACGTAATGTTACAAGAGAGTTTGTTCTTTCCTTTAGCACAAGTTGAAGAGGGTTTAAATTTTTTAAAGAGGGGAGAAAGTAAATTTCAAAGCAACATGGACTCTTGAGCTCCAGATTGTTCTAAAAGAGGAAAACATTAATACCGCCGCTGTCGTAAAGGACCGTCCAATAACATTAAAAACACTTTAAAATATTTTGAAAATTTAACCAGGTTCCTTCCACACTTTGGTAACTGAGAGGCTGCATATATAAGATCTATTTTTGCACGGTGAGTACAAATCAGTCCTGGTGGTGTAGTGGTAATTATATTTGCCTCGTAAACCCAAGATCGCGGGTTCAAACCCGACCCGGATCGATGGATTTTGCGGCCGTAAAAATCTTAAGTATGGCCTCCTTCGGAAGGGAAGTAAAGTCATAAATTTTCGGCACGTAAAAGAACCTCAAGCCTGAAAGAAGAGACGGAAAATTTATCGGCCGTTTAACGCTCTGAATAGAATGGAACGCTGATGACCTGATATGTTAAATAGCGTCCTTAAATAAAGAAAATCAACAACGATGAGTTACATACTGTTGATACCCGAACAAAATGGCATTCGCGTGCAGATTTGTATACAGTTGAAGATGATTTTACAGCAGGATACGAAGTTTCTTTTAAAGATAATCACTGCTGATGAAACTTGGCTATATCATTTCGATCCTGAGAGCAAACAGCAAAGCGCTGTGAGAAAATCTGCATCATCAGCAATATCAAAAAAGGCAAAATTAGTTGTTTCTGCTGAGAAAGTTATGGTCATTTAATTTTTCGGTATTCAAGAAATGGTTTACCAGCTTGTAACTAGGCCAAACTACAGAGATGTCCTGAAAAGTCTGCACTGCCCCATATCACTAGCAAAAAGCCACATTTCGTGTAACAAACTAGATGTTACATCACGATAATGCACGGCTGCACATTGCAAATGTTACTGAATATCTCACAAAAATCAATATGAAATATATAGTCCACATTTAGCCCTGTTTTCCAGCATGTCTTTGAAGACTGGAAGAAATACTGGAACAGGTGAATTGCATCTAAAGGGGACTACTTGAGGAATATCATAAAAATTATGTTGAAAAAAGGTATGTTGTTAAAAAAAGTATGATTGTTCTAATTATATTAGTTGCGCGGATATTACATTCGCTTGGCCGGGATTACCGATCTGACTGCCGAGCCCCCATCTGCGGTGAAACGGTAGACAAAACCATGAGAGACCAGGTAAAAGTAAACATACTGCAGCCCTCTTATTTTAAACTTATCTGAACTTTTCCATAGGCTGTATGACTGTTCAAATATTAACCCGAAAACTTTCCCGGCCATATTTTTTTCGTACATATTTACAATTCTATTTTCAAAGCACTGGAAGCATAAGGATTCATTACCACAATACAGTAGCAAGGAGTAACAAAATGCAGCGATAAAACATTTATCATGATTGGTTCTGATCACTAAACAAGTGTGTAATATAATCCAAAAAAGAAAACTGCATATAGGATACTTCGTTACTCTGAGCATTTCCTGTGTCTTTTACAACCCTTTTAGATGTTGTTTTCAATAACTACCTAACTACATTATTTGACAGCAGTAGCTTTTATTACCGTTGCACAGGATTGTGCAAGAAACTTTAATTGGAACTTCCTCCGGTGTGGAGAAAGTGAACTACCAGAAAAGAGAAGGCTCGTATGTTGTTGTTTTTTCCTACGTCATTACCGAAATCAGCAGCTTTTATCAGTTTTTCATACCATGAAATTATACATTCTCTATTACCGTACAGCAGGCGAGATTGCTCTGTTCTAAAGAGCACATGTTTCATAATACATTCATTTGTTTTTTCACATGTGTGCTCACTAGATTTCTTTACATTTCCCCGATTTATTATATCTTACAAATTAAAAAAAGCTTAGAAAAATAACGAAGTACCAAGGTTTCTCCGCCTTACTAATAAAACAAAATACTATTTAAAACTCTTTCAGCGCCTTCAACACGACATTTTGTAATTTATTTTGCTGATATCTGTCCTCTATAAAAACCGAGAACAAGATTGGCCATATCCCCAAAACAGTAGCACTATACAGAATGCAATTGTTAAGGAGTTGGAATCAGGAGGTGGAAATATGAATTCGAAAAAAATAATGTTTTATTTGTCTATTGCATCCCCCCGAAAAAATCCACATATTAACTTTCATTAAGTTAGGGACACACGGGATTCACCATCAATCGCGGCCTTAAGAAATCAAATCAGCGTCCATAAAGAATATGCTTTAACTTTTATTATGTCAAAGTACATAATTTTCCCAAATATTTACGAGGGCTATTTAACAAAGAATGATCATAATTTTTGACCAGATACGTTTATTCATCCACATAATTTTTATAATCTTTCTCAAAGTAGCTCCCGTCGGATGCAATGCACCTGTTCCAGCTTTCTGCCAGTCTTCAAATACACGCTGGGAATTATTTTTTGACAGGTTGTTAAAAGTAGCCTCATTACCTTTTCCACTACTTCTGATAATAGAAAATGCTTCATAAGAAAGCGTTTCTTGAATTTTGGGAAAAGTAAAAAGCCACACGGGGTTAAATCTGGACTATAGGGAGGGTGAGGGACACATGTTTGTGACAGCAGCAAAACATTTGCGATGTGCGACGGTGCAGTACCCAGCTTGTTGCATGGTGGACTTTTGCGTGCGATAAGGCCTTACAAGTTTTGTTTTAAGCCGTTCCTTGAATATCGCAAAATGAGATGACCATTATTTTCCAGCAGAAGCGACCAGTTATACCAGCAGTTCTTTGACAATAGCTGCACATTTTCCTGTATCATCATCCAAACTGTACGCAAATTTGCATGCGAACATCAGCAGTCATGGAACCCACCTTGCCAAACACGTCTTACACGTCATTTTTCAGCTACCAGCGTATTGGTGGCACTTAGTTAAATTTTCAACATTTCTGAAAGTGTTCTTAAAGTTATTTGGAGATCCAAAAGATTAAAAGCATAAATCATATAGAACCAAAATACTTAATTTACATAACTTAAATAACATAAAATAATATTTTACAATTTTAATATTGCCATCCGTTAAACACAAACGGAGCATCGGGTTCATCTTCCTTTAAAATTGATTATTCCTTCCTTTAATATTTTAAACCATCTTCGAGCTGTGCTATGGAGAGGAACAAAATTGCATAGGCCTCAATTGAAGATTTTTTGAGACTTAAGCAGAATTTCCGAGTAGCTGTAGACGGAACTGAACATGTCTGAACTTGCACACCTCTCATAGGCTGGAACCGTTAGTGATAACAATGAAACTAATACACGAGCACATTAGGCATTAAGCTAACAAAATAGCGTAAAGTTAAATTTTAGAACGAGAAATAATGCCTGTAAAAATCATTATCAATCTTTATTGAACAGTCCTTGTAAGACAGCCGATAAATAATGAATTCCGGCTCGTATATTAGGAACAAGTATCATTCGGCAATGAGAAGGCCTGGCTTCGTTCCAAAGGTAACTATTATCTTTGCATAATAACGGAGGGAAGCAACTTGTTATACAGAACAAAGCGAACATCATTATTTAGCATCATTGTAAATGTAATTAATTGTCATAACATTCCAAATGTGACTCTCTATTTTGGAATATGTATTACGTATTTTATAAGTTATATTGTAACTGAATGGTGTCGACTCTATTGTAAATGACTCTCATATAAGAAATGCAATATCTCTCAAAATATTTTAATAATATTTTTACAATTATATGTCGAAATAACTTATAATTCAAAGAAAACCACTTTTTGTTTTGGGCATTTTATATGAATTATAAATATTTCTGTCAGTTTGATATTTTCGGTAAAGTGTAAAAACATTTCGAATAATGAAACATAAGAACAATGACAACAATGTGATTCACTACTGGTCTTAGGTCGTATCAATGTCCAAATAACGTTTAGTACGTACAGAGGAGAAGTCTTGCTTTCGTTACTATTTACAGCGAGCGGTTCCAGGAAGAAAGTCCATCTGGAAGACCAGATATAGATAGGGCTATAGTTCACCATTCCAGAGAAAATCTTTTCAGTTTCTCTACATCTACAGTCAAATACGTGAAGGGGAATTTAACGACGAGAAAACTGCTGCCTGTTGCTGGGATACCAGCCGAATAGAAAATCTGACAGATTCTCAAGAAGGATTATTCAGGGACACGGTAATGTGGATGCTGAGAAAGTATTTTCGTCCGAGGAAGTTGGTAAGTTGATAAGACTTTGGCATCTAGGTAATACCCGCTATAGCCCGGAACGGGACATGGTCGTTTCTGCGACTGGATGTCTGTCCCCAATGTGGGTGAGCTGTATGGATGAACTATGAGGACTGTATGACGGGCTATACATCCCGCCCAAGACATGAATTGGTTAAAGTATCATGTTGAAAGTTCTGCTCTTATGTGGCCCCTAATGAGAGCGTTTGGGCTGTCATAGTGAATGAATGTGGCCTCAGAGCAGAAGGAACTCCTGAAAGCTGGGAGAAAACACAATTGAGAAGTGTGGGAAAGCTTGCAGACTTGATAACAGTGCTGGATGTAAACGGTTGGTGGAATGGTCGTTAACGTGAACAAGTAAAGGGCAACAGTTATTAGCTTTCTTTATAAATAAACGCTTTATTTGAGTTTGACCTATTTCACTCGTGAATATATTTCCTTTCCTTCTGTTATACATTATTACTTTGATGTTTATTATCGAAAAACTGAGCCCCTTCCCCTCTGAACGCTAGAAGCTAAATCCTTAAAGCATTCCTATGGAGACGGACAACAATATTATCTATGACGTAAAATTTAAGTGTGCGTGAAAAAGATGCACAAGGATACGATCCATGAGGTTCCTTCCACGCTAGAAGGCCTCCCCTTGCTCTCTTTATTAAAGCTAGATAGGAACTTTGGATTCGATGTTGCTCATATAATTTATCCCTGCCTCTACTTTATCTCCAACGCCTATACACTGCTCTCTATAAATACATATATAAAAACTCCGAACCTGTACATACTTTCGTTTACTTTGGTCAAAGGGTAAGCGAAATATATACATACTACAAGTCGAAAGTTTCTCCCCTTTTATTTCCCATTTCAAACTTATGTTATTGATAAATTGGCAGCAATAAAACCTTAAAAAATTTAATATGCTGTGTTCCTAGTCTTTCCATTAAAAGTTTTCTAATTTTCTCACTGATGTTTAGAAATATTTTGGTGTAAAAATACACATTTCCTTTACCCGTAAGAAATAGTCTACCCCTGAACAAATCATTTAAACTGCTCTAAAACATTATTTTATAAATAATATATTAGTACTTACAGGATATTTCCATGCACTTATTATTTAACTTGCTGTTCTAAATTTTAAATTCCAAGTTACATTTTTTTCAGAAAAGTTTTAAATTATTAAATAGTTCTTTGCATATGATATCACAGAATTGTGTATTAAAATCATATCATCAGCGAGATTTAAGTTTTCAAGTAGATTTTCTAGTATATGCGATACCTGCTCATAAGAAGCTCATCTTTCAGTGTCTTATTTCGGCAAAGCACTGGGAGCCGGAGTTTGCGGAGTGGCCTTTATGTGAATAAAATCAGGATTTTCTTTTTTTCTAGTTCCACCGGCACACTTCACTTCTTTTCCCTCCCTCCCGGCAAAAACTTGTGGTTAGTGACTGCAGTTGCGTGGGTTTCACACTCGTCTGCCTTACTTGTTTACTTAAAATGCCCTTAATTCGGCCTTGAGATGTGTACCATTGCCCTGGACTCACCGGGTGGCGGATCAATACAGTTCTGCTTGGCAATGCAGTCCATACGGTCCAGTGATAAATGGCTGGAAGGGGGACGGGTATTTAAGACCTTGGCTGGTTAGAACAGCACTATAGTTTTGCTTCATCCCATTTCAATCCACTGGAGGTTGGCACAAAATACCTCTGGGGTCATAGTTCTTAGGGACTGTCTCTGCGATCTCTGCACTTTTCTAATAATTCCAAAGTGTTCATTTGGATAAAGATAGAATTTGTAGTGAGCCAAATCTGGGCTGTAGGGGGACTATACCGAACGCCATTAATAGCCCTATAAAGTGACTGTTCAGGCATGCGCAGTTAAGTTTTGCAGGCATGTGTCGAAAACGAACATAAAATATTAGTTATAAATGTTATCGGCTAACAGCTACTAACGTGTTTCCTGCCAATCTCATAGCAGTATAAACGCATTCGCGAAGATGGCAAAACAGTAGACTATCTAGTGACCCCTCTTTGTGTGCAATTTTTTTCTAAATATGAATCAACGCGTCTTTCGTGCGCAATTATTTGCCTCCTTCCAGAACTGCAGATCCTCTATGGTGCAAAAATGTGAATCAAATAGTTCAGTGGGAATGGAAAAACTAGAGAAAATTGACAGAAAATTATTCCCCAACATACAGAAATAAGTGGGGTGGCTGTACAGAAAAACACTAACAATTAAATCAGAAGCATTAGCGCTTGGCATGACAATTCCAGCATCTTCTTTCAGGTAAGACCGTATATACGTTGTAGGAGGTAGAAGTTTGGGCGCCGCGGGCTACGGAAGGCATGTTAGCCCAGACGTAAAGGTACAAGGTTTATAATACGCTTAAATATTATAAGTTTTACTCTTTACTTTTATATTCATATAAATCTTTTATGTCTCACATATTTACCACCTCGGTTTTGTAGTAAAATTGAAACAGTGAGTGAAAGATTGAATTCTACATCATAATTAAGAAATCTTATCATAACATATTACGCTATTCATCAACTCCATCCAATTAAATCCATTGACAAGTTTCTAAAATAAAGAATTGAGTTTGAAGAAGCCGCAGATGAATATAACAAAAGAAAATAAATTTTATCGAGTCGTTAGCTCAAGATTTTTCCCCCTAAGTCCCAATAACTTGGTGACAGCTTTCATTAATACCAAAACAAGGCGCGCGCGCGCACGCACACACTTGCTACATGAAAGCGAAGGCATAGTACAGCCCAAGGACTAATTAAAGGAATCGTGCACTCTGGTGAGCGCAAGTGCTTATTAACAATAACTGCTTGCACCAATATAGGAGACAACTTTCCAAACCACTGTGGAAAAGCTAATATAAGTTACCTGTGTTTTTTTCTTGAACACTTTTCCATATTAGTAAAGATAATTGCTGCTAGAACAGACACTTTATCACAATCGCTACCTTCTCTGTTCTTACCTGCATACTTTTGTACTGGACGTACTTAAAATAGCAATGTAAGTAGATTAGTACACTCGCTGGTGATTTGAATGCGCTGTTTTGTCTGTCTAGAGCAGCGGTTCCCAAACTTCTTGCACGCACAATCCCCTTTTCAAGAATGAAATTATTGGCGTGGCCTGCATTCACTTTGCTGCTTAGTAATAATTCATTTGCAAGTTCGCGTGCCGCTTCAACAAGACATCTATTCAGTTACAATAGCCATTGTTGCATAATCACAATGCAACGGTTAGTTAAACATTCTTAATAAGAATGAAAGTGAAAATGGATAAGTTTTTAAATAAAAGTACATTCCCCATATCCACTTCGACTCCCCCTAGGTAGGTCGGTCCCGGTGGTGTAGTGGTTACCATACTTGCCTCCTAAACCCAAGATCGCGATTTCGAACCCGGCCAGGACCGATGGATTTTTTCGGGCGTAAAATCGTAAGAATGGCTTCCTTCGGAAGGGGTCCCATGTCGTACATTTACGGCACGAAAAATAAACTCAAGCCTGAAAGAGAGGCCTCTGAGAAAAATTTGCCGGCCGTTTCACGCCTTGAGTTGAATGGGACGCTGATGATAACCTGAGATGTTAAAGAGCGTCCATAAATAAATAAATAAATAAAACTCCCCTAGGTGTCGCGATCCACAGTTTGGGGATACAGCTGGTCTAGAGTAACACAAGGGTTATTCATCAAAGAATTTTTTAGATTTTTTGACAGATACTTTTACCTAGTCTCATAATTTTGATGATATTTCTCAAAGTAGTTTCAGCTGGATGCAATGCATCTGTTCCAGAGTCTCTGGCAGGTTTCAAATAATGGCGAACATTTAATGGCAGGTCCTTCAGAATCGCCTTCGCAGCAATCACCATGCTTCTTTTTTTTTTTTTTTTTGAGTAGTGTTTAACGCCCGTTTTCACTACTGAGGCACCACAGGCGGTGGACACTGATGACACATGAGATGAAATGATAAATTGGGAAAGGATATTTTTTTTTTTTAAGGAAGGAAGCGTTCCAGGCCTAAGTTTAGGTACCTCCCCGGCATTTGCCAGTTATGAAGACTGAGGAAAACCTGGAAAAAACCCCAGTCAGGGAGGACGGTCCTGGCGGGATTCGAACCGCAGACCTCCCGCTCACGAGTCCGTGCCTTAACGACCTCGGCCACCCGCGGCGGTTTGAACCATGCTTCTGGTGATAGAAAATGCATCCCATGAAGGTGTTTCTTCTATTTGAGGAAAAGGCAAAAGTAATTTGGGGCTAAATGTGGACTATAGGGAGGCTAAGAGACACACTTCAAATTTATTTTTCTGGGACATTGAGCAACAACATTTGTGCTCTTTGGCTATGCAGCATCCGGCTTGTCGCACGGAAATGTGGCTTTTTGCTTGTGATATGTTCTTGCAGAGTTTTCACGACATCTCTGTAGTATTTCCCAGTTACACATAAGACATGCTAGTGGACTAAAATATAGAAAAATGAGATGATCATAAGTTTTCCAACAATGATGTAGCCAAGTTTCTTCAACAGTGATTACCTTTGCTTCTTACTGTGGCATCATTTTCAACTGCATACAAACCTTCAAGCGAAAGTCCTACCAAGCTTGAACATCATGGACAGAGTGCAGTGTAGCAGGTTGATTTGCAGACACAGCATCCTGCCGGTCACTATCATGCGGCTTTCTCCAACAGGTAGCTATTCAATTGTCATTACGAGGATGTGGACCCCGTTTCAGACTTCCCCAACTTGCAAAATTTCCAAACAGGTACCGGGGATCGAACCCGGAATCTCCCTGCAGCAACGCTAATCAGTAGACCAAGGAGGCGGTCCTCATTTCCATTTAGTCTATACATAATTGCTAGATTCTTGTATGTGCTTTCTTGCAATCCTCAAATAAGCCTGTCCTAAGTATTTCTAAAAACACTTCAATTAAAAATGTCTCATTAGTTTTCCAACCTGACTGCATTTAAGCTTCGTAAAATGTGTTTGTTTCTCTCTCATCTTTTCCAATAGTTTCTGTATCATTTATCATTTCTCGTATATTTTTATCTGACTTGCTTCATTTAGATGCGGATTTCAATGCATATTAGTGTTAACAGTAAAATATTTCGTTTTTTATGATGTCGCAGATCTTATAAACAGTGAAGCCGCAAGTTCATAAAATTGTTCAATATTATGCCTCCACATTTTGAATGAAAGTAAACTTAAACAATCGAAACATGTCCACCAATAAGTTGAAAACTAAATATTGATTTAACGTTTCATTTTTCTCCCATTGCTTAACATAAAATCCAATTCTTTTTACAAAAGTAAAATGAGGTTTGAATATAGAAATTTTCAAATATCAACAATGTTATTAACCTGTAACACAAAATACGATTTAAAATATATATACCTCACTTTCTGCACCTCTTTCACAAAATATTTAAAATGAAGCATAGGTTATTAATAAAAAAACAGCAACAAATTAGTAGATATCTGGAAAAATTCAAGTTCTTAAAGGAAAAGTTGACAAAGAAGGAACTTATCCTTATTTTCCTATACGAAAATGATGAATTTTAACATTACTTTTTTAATAAGTCGATTTTTATTTGAAATCTCATGCTGTGGCAACTCAACTTTAAGCATCTCGTATATAGTGTGTCTTCTATTCGAATTTATTACAAATAGTAGTTAGAATTGATGAAAACAATTGGACAACAAGCTTATTACATAACAATGGTCGAAAATTCATGTTGAAGGTCCTTCACTACGAGTTCATTTCTAGACGGCCTTACGTGACACCATTTCCCGCGCGAGCCAATTTAGAACGGGTATAATAAAATCACAAAAGAAACAAACGAGCGATATGGAGCGTGCCTTCCCGTTCTGTTTGTAGGTAACGCATTACAGATCCAATATACGGAAAGCGTAGGTAGTAAAGAAAAAGTGGTCGTGCCACTGCGCATGTCCGAGTTACGTAATGGTACCGGCTATCCAATACAAGATGTCGACGGGCGTGACATGCTGCTCTACATTATGCACACGGCCTTTATGAAAGGAATTTCTAGCGATCGTTTTTTGTTCTCGTCGTTTCGATCCCAACTCCACAACTTATTAACCGGTTTATAAATATAAAATTAAATACAGCGTGTTTGTTCGGTGTAGGGTAATGGCATCTTCACAATACTTTTACATTTTTAAAAACACAATCAACATTATTTTATGTACATAGTAGGATACAAACCTCACAACCTTGTTTTCTACAGCGGCTGAAGTATAGCACGCTGCGTTCTATTCACACGATTGAAAGCGATTTAATGGTGGTTTTCTTATTTGTGGGTGAAAAACATTGTATATTTCCATACTTCTGTATATAAATTTAGCAACAGTTATTTAATTTTTAAATGACTAAGCGTGTTCTTTCGGCAATAACGTTCCATTAGACGCTATAAAAACTTCGTTCGTTTCACAGAGAAGTTGCTATGACAAGAAATAATTTGTTGATCCGCTTAAATTAGATTTCATGTGTTATGAAGACTTTTGTTTTGATGATGGCGATAAAATATTTACATACATAACAGAAGTTTAGACAAATAAAATAATAGTAATAACTGAATATGTACAATTTGTGCTATAATATTACGTTTAATTAAGTATAATGTTAATTAAATATGTCCTATTTCATACTGTTAATTAAATATATTCTATTTCATAAGTATTAATCCTTGACGTCGTAACTTCTACAACAACAATAATATGTACTGTTTTCATTAATAAAATTGTCGGTCCTGGTGGTATAGTGGTAACCATACTTGCCTTCTAAACCCAAGGTCGCGGGTTCGAACCCGGCCAGGAGCGATGGATTTTTTCGGGCGTAAAAATCCTAAGTATGGCTTCCATCGGAAGGGAAGTAAAGCCGTGGGTCCTGTGTCGTGCATTTACGGCACGAAATAGAACCTCAAGCCTGAAAGAAGAGGTCTCTGAGCAAAATTTGTCGGCCGTTTCACGCCCGTAATTGAATGGGATGCTGATGACCTGAGATGTTAAAGAGCGCCCTTAAATAGGCAAATCAAAAAAATAATAATAAAAAATTCTTCCCAAATGTTAAGAGGTGATAGTTCGATGGTTTTATTAAAAAAAATTACATTTTATTGAATATTTTTTTTAAAAATCTCGTATAAATTCCTTAACAAAATTGTCAGCCGATATTGTTAAAAATATGTCTCTTTGCAACGCAGAGCTAGAAGAATTTGTTAGCATGCTATGAACATCTAATAGTTCGGTCAAACAGCTACTCTTTTTTTATTTACAAAATTGATAACCCTTCCTCGCACACAAATTATATGATTATTTTTCACAACTTTTGATCTATCTGTTAAGTGCTGGTCTTTCTTGCTGTGTTACTTATTTACCATGTTCACTAAAGTTATCCTTTTTAACTTGTTGAGATTCAAGAGCAGACATCATTCGACGTAGGGGAGAGTATTGCGTATTTAACGCAATCTCAATTCCTCGTTTTCTTTTTTATACGCATTCTCAGGTAATTATAAATTTGTATTTGAAACAACTTTGATGTTTAATGTCCATAAAAGGAATTGTTTATTTTTGAGAAACCCAAGAAAAAGATCCCGTTTTTTTATTCAGAACAAATAGAACATGTCATTTTAAAAGTAGAAATATGACGATTGCTTATTGCTGTCTAACATCAATAAATAAATGTAATTACAAAAAATTCAGAGATTTGTACCGAAAGTAATCGGCCATTTAAAATACGAAGGTAAGTCATTAAATATAAGTGGAGCACTAACGTTTGAATAATACACCTGAGGCTATTACCCTTAGATGGCAGCATTTGTCCTGATAATTGCTGACATTCGACACGAGACAATGGATGATTACAATAGCGAAACAGCAGTTGCAGACGTCCCTGAGTGAGTGTACTGCCCTCGAACAGCGCTCCGTTGTGCTATATTTGTGGGCAAAAGTATGGAATCAAAGCATATTGATAAGGAAATGCTTCCCATCTTCTGTAACGTTAAGCTCTTTACAGGATGCAGAAGTTCTTTGACGGGCGGACCTGTATCGAAGACGAATACCGCGTCTGCCAGCCAAAGAGGCGAATTTGCATTTGAAGAATTAATCAGGCAGAAGTAACTATAGACACTATAACTGCTGCTATTGATTGTTCACAAGGTATGACCTACCTTATAATGCATGGCAGGTTAGGTTTGTATACAATGCTGACCCCACAGCACAGAATGCAAAGAACGGGTCTAGCATTACAGTGTCTTAATTCCTACAACAATGAAGGACACAATACGCTAGCCCAAATTGTACAGACGAACAGTCTTGGGCCCACCATTTTCAGTTCGAGATATGCGTCAATGAAGTGGAAACATCAAGCGTCGATGTGGAGGGAGAAAAAAGTTTAAAGAGACGCCATCCGCCGGGTAAGTGATGCTCACAGACCTGTAGGATCACGAAGGCATGCTGCTCAAGGACAAACCATAAATACCGAATCCTACTGTCACATCCTTAGCAAACTTCGCAAGGTCATTCAAAGGAAGTGACCAGGACTCTTCATTAAAGACATGTTGCTTTTGCATGACAACGCGCATCCTCATACTGCCAACAAGGCCAATGAGACGCTGCAGAATTTCAAATGAGAAGTCCTCGAGCATCCTCTATATAGCTCCGACCTTGCACCAAACAACTTCCATTAGTTCGGCCCTTTGGAACATCTTCTTTAGGGTGAACATTTTCCCAACTATGCAGCTGTTGAAAGCGAAGTCACCGGTCCCGACAGCTGTCAACAATATGCTATACTGCTGGTTTTCAGGGGCTTGTGAAACAACGAGAGACAAATGCCTCAATGTACAGAGGGATTATGTTCAGAAATAAACGTATTTGCAAATCTGTATTCTTTGTTTAAGCTCTATATCCATTTATAACTTATTGAATGGCTTACCCTCGTATTTCGCGCACCGGTAGTGCTGGTTTAATGCAACTTGGTAGACAATCAACTGGGGACTTTTTGTGCATGCTATAACAATCAATATCAATGCAGGGTTACTCAGCTGCGAGTGAAGTGCTATTAAGCGAATTTGTTTCTTTGGTCTCGCGCAGTTCTCTTTCATTTACTACCTATAGCACAGATTTGTCTCTGCTACTTTTGGTTCTTCGCTGTTGGAAATGGATCCTTTGCTATGTCTATAAAACAGCCTGATGCAGAATTATTAGTTGAAAAAAAATGACAAGTTCAAGAAATTCATGAAAAATAATACTTTGGGCACAGAATTGTTCTACAAGGATTATCAATATAATGTTCTTTATGATACCGACCTTTGCCTTATTCTACTACGAAAAATTAATAATTTATGAACATACCTTGTAATCTTGCTGCAAGCAACTGTGATGTTCATCTATTTTCATTTGGAGCATAACAACTCAGGTGCTAATGGCTGCTGCCTTCTGCAAGAAACATATAAACGAGAACACTTGTGGGATAAAAGGTTACTACATAAATTTGAATGATATGATTTCTAATTGTTAGTGGGCTCTATCGCGAAACCGTCAGACTAGAAATGTTTTATCATTTGTTTTAAACTTCGATTTGAAATTTAGCTCTGCTTGTTTGATATGCACCAATCTATATTAAATCGGATAAAGAAAGCTTACAACTTAAGATTGATTTTAAAAAGTTATATATATATGGCTAAGGTGTATGTGATTATGTGGAGGTTGTTTTTTTTTTTTTGTTTTTTTTTTTTTCATTATTTTCCTGTTTGATCGTATATTTGTGAATATATAATTTCGAAGGACATAAACCCGAAAAGACTAATGCTAAACAAAGAAGTAGGTATTTTAGCTTATAGTACATATTCTGTACATGTGTGTGTAATATTAAACATAACATTTCAATTGAGGCGTTAATAATTAATTAATTTTTCACTAACTTCCCGTGGAAAATAATACCCCCCTCCCCCAAATCGGTTGATTGCTGTTTCTCTCAGACCTAAAAATTATAGATAAATAATTATGAAATAGAAAACACTTTACGATTTTCTCCCAAACAGTTCTAGTATTAAATAATTAATTTCACCCACAATCTTATTAATCAGGAAAGGCCTTCTTTCTCTCTCTCACAAAATATATGTTAATATTATTTTAATATTCCATCAAAATCTCCATGGGAGTACCTGAGAGATACCCAAAGTTCCTAACTC
Organism: Metallyticus violacea; assembly: GCA_030762175.1. Lineage (NCBI taxonomy): Eukaryota > Metazoa > Arthropoda > Insecta > Mantodea > Metallyticidae > Metallyticus > Metallyticus violacea. The sequence continues at coordinate 43,203,069 of CM060830.1, read as the reverse complement.
GTGTGTGTGCAAGAAAGATAGAAGCACTTCACTTCTATGCATAAACTTCTTTTTTGTACTGGCATATCTGGAAGTACAAATCTGAAAACTATAATTACACAGGTTTTATTTCAGATACAGATACAGCAGTAATATTAAATTGATGAAAATGCATCAGCTGAGTGACTTTATGCGCAGTGCCGACAGATACACCAACTTGCTCGTATTTAACACTTTCAGGGAGAATTTCCAATCGATTGCCTATGTCATAAGATTTTTCTCTGTTAAAACCGGTCTTCGCCTCGGCTTCTTGTAAATGAAAATGCATTGGGTTCTAATTTTGTTCATCAATCTAAAATTTTCATTTCTAGATCAGAATGCTACTTCTGGAAATGTAGCACCAAACCCCCTTTTTCAGTTCTTGTACGATTTCTATGTACATAACATTCATAATAAATAAATAAATATTGTTAGTTCTAACGTATATCATTCTTGGCATACTTGACAATACACATATACGCAGTAGAAAGTCTATCAGCAACTTCCTAAAGAAATGCTTAATAAGCACGATTGAGCAAGCTCAATTTCCTGCAACAGCAGAAGTTTAACTCTAATGTGATCGGGAATCGTCAACTGGTTCCCACTACTGTATACAAACTAAGATTGCCTAGCGGAATAAGAGAACGGTACATGCATCGGCTTTATTGCAGCTATAAATCAGTGCGTATCAACACGATTTCACTTTCACAAGACACAAAAGAGAGACACTTTAAAAAACATGTAAAAATGGCTTTAACAATGCTTTAGCATAACTGAATAATAACGCTGAGAAAAATAATTGTAGTGTTATATACAATTAGGAATAAAAAAATTATATTAAGTTTAATTTTCTACATAAAATATTCGTGTGTAAGTTCATAAATGCAGCTAGAAGGGGTAAAACGTTCAATTAAAAGGGACCGGTAAGTGAAGGGAAGAAGAGGATTAGACACTGTAAAAATGGACGGAAGATGGTGCATTTAACACACACTTTGAGAAGCAAAATCGATTTAAGTAAAGAAAATGCAATGTATGTGGAAATTCTTAAATAAAAAATATATGAACAATGTTAAAACTTTCACATTTCATTGTTTACTAACAGCTGCCCCATTAAGAATTTGAGAAACAACGCAATTTTCCACATAATTGTTTAAAAATGTTTTTTGTTCCCTAGTGAAATTTACACATACAATACCAAAACACACAGAACATTCAATCTATTCCCTTTTTATACCACCCATTCAGCATAAATTGAATAACAGCGTCTAAGGAAACAATTCTTTTTCTCTGTTACAGATTCTTCTGGCTCTAGCTGCTTTGGCGTCTGCCACTTTGGCCTACCCGGTGGAATATGATGCCTATTCGCATTATTCTGCAGCTCCTGTAGAATACCACTCGGCCCCGCTTGTCAAACACGTTGAAGTTGACCATTATGTAAGTTCTTTGGTAGATGTCCTAATAAGGGAGGCATTAATCAGTTCATATTGAAACTCTCCTTTAATTTCGCTACCACTAAAGCAAAATGTATCATATTAACTATCATCCGAGCAATAAAATTTCGATAATCGAGAAAATTAGCTGTTTACAGTGACGTAATATCCTGCAACAGTCGATACTGTGACGATGTATCAGGCAGCGCTGCAGTTGCTCCCCACACCAGTGCTCTCTGGTGTTGATGGCTGTAACCTGGAAGGTCTTAGGTTCACTTTCCTACTAGAAAATTTTCTCTTTGCAGTACTGCCCTCGTGAGGCAGAAGAAGAGGACGCGACAGATGTCTCGGAATGCCTTGGCCCTCCATGTAACTGACGCGCCGAGGATCATCAATCAAGTTGTATTAGGATAACACAGATGAGAGAAAATGAGCTAAAATCTATGATTACAAGAAAATAAATGCAGAAGTGAAAAGACAGGTTTGGTTATAAAAATAAGCAATAAAAAGAATTGGGTGAAACACGGAAAACCAAGAGGAAAGTAGGAACAGAAAAAAGAGAGACGTGGAAAATAAGGAATATAAGAAAATAAAAGAAGAGCGAAAATATGAGTTAAAAAAGAGGAAAAATTACACAATAAGAAAAAATACATCGATGGGAGAGAAAATAAAATAGTTGTTCGAGGAGAAAGATAGAAAGAACAGGAGTAAGTGGAAGAGAGAGAGACAGAGACACAGAGAGACAGACGAAGAACAGGGGGTCAGGAGGAAAATCCAGAAACTAAGATAAAGGTAAGAAGAGAAAGAAAAAAGAGAAGAAGATAGAATAAGAGAAAACTGGAGATGAACTAAAGAAAAGAGCTCTCAAAAGAGAAATAAGAATTCAAATGAGTGAAAGAAAAGGAAAAGGCAAAGAAAAGAAGATAAGAAAGAAGCTAATTTAAATTACTGATACTTTTATGTATTATCAATATATGTACAGTATACAGAATTGGCAATTTAGTGATAGTTTTATATCAAAATATAGAATAGAATGGTCACTAGAAATGTTTTAACTATGTAACTGTGTTCTTCATTCATATAGTGAAACAATAAGCACGGAGCGACCTGTCTTTCGAATATTCATGATGAACGATACTTATAAATGATTTTAAATACATTTTCATTCACAAGAGCCTTAGATTACAGGAAAAGTGAAAGATTTTCGAAACAATTTTAGTTTACTCTTTCTTTATCTTGCCATTTTGAATTCGCAGTTTTTTCGTATTTATTTGTAAGTACAGAAGCTATAATCTGCCTCTCACATTTAGTTTGCGAATAACGAAAATAGTTTCAACATCTTTTACTAATTCAACATGAAATGCAAAAATATGACGATACAATTTTTTACCGTTTCCAGCGAAAGGGTGACGAATGTATCATTAATTCCCACCGAAATAGCGGTCAGTAAGTTTTAGTTGCAAAGGAAAGTGAAAAGTATGCTAACAAGGTATATCATGATATTAATGTATATGTACTCTCTTATAGCTGTAAATGTTTAAGAATTCAATTTCGTTGGTTTTATGAATGCAATAATTATATAACGAGTTTCATACTATTTTGTAAATCAGAACTATAAAAAGATTTTATGACACAATTAATATGAATGTCGATTTTCAAACACATAATTCTGAATTCAATGTCGTGTTTTATTATATTTATGGTACCATTGTATAGATGAACATTATTTAATTTGTTTGCCAATTATTATTGTTAGTGAAAAAGGTTACGTTATGTTAAATTTATTTAAGGATACTCTTTTACAGCTTTGATCATTAGCGTTGCATGCAATTCAGAGCGTGAAACGGCCGATAAAATTTGCTCAGATGCTTCTTCTTTCTGGCTTGAGGTTCTTTTACGATTCATAAATTTACGATATGGACCCACGGCTTTACTTGACTTGTAAAAAGAAAGCCATACTTAGGATTTTTCACGCTAAATTCCACAGACCTTGGTCGCATAAATCCGAAGGATTTGCAGCAACAATTTTTAGCCCAAGCTAAAAAGGCTGAATTGTCACTAATATGGACACAATCTTATGATAGTTATAAAGACACGACAGATTCATTAATTGAATAAAATGAATTTCAGAAACTTTAGCGTTGGTACATATTCTTTGGTTTTAATTTTAACTTGTTGTTTTTATTAATTCTGTAATTCTGTATTCTGCAATGAAGATGAATGATTGATTGTTTTTTCCAGTACATAATTGTTTATGTACTATCGTAACCTAATATTCAGTTGATGACAGTCGCTTCTGGTGGTCTAGTGGTAACCATACTTGCCTCGCAGACCCAAGATCGCGGATTCTATGTCGACCAAGACCGATGGATTTTTTCGGGCGTATGGCTGGCTTCCTTCGGAAGAGAAGCAAAGTCGTCGGTCCCCTATCATAGATTTATGGTATAAAAAAGAACCTCAAGCGTGAAAGAGGAGGCATAGGAGCAAATTTTACTGGCCATCTCACGCCGTGAATTGAATGGGACGCTGATGATCTGAGATGTTAAAGAACGACCGTAAATAAATCAAGTAATAATTTTTTAAAAGAATGCCAGTATTGTAGCAATGAAAATAATTTAATTTTGAATTAATTTTATGCAAACAGTGCCATCATTAACGATTTTGACCAACAGTAAAAGCTGTTAATATTAATTTCTCGCACCAACTTAAAGCAATCAGAGAATATCAACACAGGCTATACTATCAAAATAATTATTTTAAAAGTTTTGAGCGTGTTACTCAAACTTCTATAACATTAAAACCATACGAGTCTTTGAAGATCATCATTGCTAAGAATAATGCATTGGTTGAGCCATTCCATCGACCTCTCGTGATACATTTGCTCTCGGTTGACAAAGACATTCTCGCAAGATACGAATAAGTCAGCATCTATTGCATAATGAGCACTTGTCTATGATTCATAGAGTGTCTTTGTCACCATTCGGGATAAGCAATGATAAATGCATGGAAGATAACATTTGTTTCTGATTGGAAAATTCTTCTACTAAATGCACTTTGGGTTTATAAATTGTTGGTAAAAGATTTTATTTATTTCACCCCATAGCCCACAACCACAGGTCTTTCGCCTTATAGCTCTAGATTAACAATTCAACGCTTCAGCCAAATTTCAATATTGTTTATGTGATGAAAGGTTCGGACTATTTTCCTTCCATTCAAAGCCAGCGTTAACCGTGAACAGAAGACATCCCGTCCACATGATACTCAATGGCGTGTATTCGATTCCTTGCTGATGGACTTTCACTTTATTTTAAGAATGCCTTAAGAAATGTGAACGGTAGTGCCACACCTATGCCCCAAGGCAAGGGTTGTTACGTAATTAAGAACGACTTGAAGGAAGCGTATGCAGATATATACGAATTGTGCCATTTTGCTAAGAAAAACACGTCTGTTTTCGTTAAAAAAACACTTTCCATGATGTTTACGGAAGAGGTAGCCTATTACAAAAGGTGCCGGTATGTTATATTTTCTCTATTCTTTGCCCAAGGCAAGGCAAGAGCTCGGTGTCACGTGTTCATAACAAAGGGACTTTACTTCTCAGTATTTCTAAAAAAAAAAGTACACTTAAAATTACGGCTTCTTTTCCGTTTTAAATTAGTTGCAGCTATTTCCTCTTCTCCCATTCACTCTCTTTTTGTTTCTACTCGTTCTATTTCTTACTTCTACAGTTTTATTTCCCTGTTTAGGATTTTCCCTTATTTTCTTTGACTTGTTTTCTTTTACTTTTATCTTTTGTTCTCTTACCTAATTGAGTGCAATGTTCTTTCTCTCTTCAACTTTAATTTGCTTCTAGTTTCAACATTTTTATTTACTTTCTGCACCTACTTGCTTATCTTGCAGCTTAAAGATTTTTCTTTCTTTTGGATTTATCGTTATTCTTTTCTTTCTCTTTTTATATTTATCTTAATTTGTAGTTTACCATCCTGATTCTTCCGTTTCTTAACTTCCATGTTCATTCTTATGTTCTTCTCATTCCTTACCTAATTTTTTAATTTCATTTTCATTTTCGCGTATCTCTCGAACACGCTTGTTCCTCTATTATTCACTGTCTCGTCGATCATTTGTTTCCTCTCTAATTTTGCATTTTCAAATTTCCTTCTGCCCGTTTTATTTCTCCTTTTCTCTTTATTTTTGGTTTCTTCCGATCATTTCAGTTATTTACTTTCCTCGCTTTATCCTTCTTCGCATTTTCTTGCTCCTTTGTTCCTGACTCTTTGGCCTCTCTTGGATTTAAATTCTTCAATTGAACTTTCCCTTTCTTATCTCAGTTCTTTTTTCTTTCCCTTCCCCGTTTTCGATTTTATATTTCATATTTCGTTGCCTTTGTTTCTGATTTTCTTTTTGTACTTTTTCTCATTCTCGTTTTCATTTGTTACTTTTTCTGTTTTCTTACTCTACGTATATAATTTTCTTTGTAGCCTTCTTTTTTCTGCTTATTTTTCCTTTTTTTTTTTTTTTTTGTTTGTTCTAATTTTTCTCCTCTGTTACTGCCTCATCTTTTGAGTTCTTTTTTCTTATGTTATCTCTAATTTTTTTCCTTATTTTCACTATACTTTACTTCCTCTTTTAATTTCTGCTTCCTTCGATCTACAATTCTATAACTAAGTTCTCCTTTCTTTATTTTTTCTTTCATATTACCTTGCCTATGTTTCCGATTATTTTAATGATCCCCATTTCTTGCTTTCCTTATTCTCTTTTTCATTTGTGAATTTGTCTCATTTCTTCCTGTACGTACATAATTATCTTTGTGGCCTTCTTTTTCCCGCATATCCCCCGCCCTTTTGTCTGATTTTTCTCCTCTGTTGTCGTCTTATCTTTTGAGCTCTTTTTCTTATGTTATCTGTCATTTTCTTTCTTATTTTCAACATTATTTTATTTTACTCGTTTCTGCTTCCTCCGTTCTTTTATTTATCTGCATTTCTATACTTAGTCGCTTCTCCTTTATTTCTTACTTTTCTCTTTGCCATATTTTCTTCCTAGCTCTCCTCAAATTTTCCTTATTTTCTTTTATGCTTTCTCTTTCCCCTCTTTTCTTTCCCCTAGTACGTTTTTTTTTTTTTTACTTAGTTTTCTGTTATTTTTCATTCTTTTGTATTTCTTTGAGTTTGTTTTATTGTTTTGTTCGTTCTTTTTCCTTTTCACCTTCCTTATTTATGTTTTCTGTATGCTTTTCCTGCATTTTCCGTAACTTCTTCCTCTTTCCCACCTCTTCTTACTTTGCTAGCACGTTTCCCTTCCCCAAGCTACTCATCCTTATTTTGACTGATAGCATCTGACAATCTCTATTTTTGTCCGGAACAGGCACACCCCAAGTACGAATTCAAGTACGGCGTGAAGGACGAGCACACAGGCGACATCAAAGAGCAGCATGAATCACGTGACGGAGACGTCGTGCAAGGGCAATACAGTCTGGTGGAACCTGACGGCACGACTCGTACCGTTAAATACACTTCTGATAAACACAACGGCTTCAATGCAGAAGTCATTAAGTCTGGCCATGCGATCCACCCTCAGAAGGCCGTCTACGTTCCTCAACATCATGATCTGGGCAGCTACGATTTCCATTGATAATCTTTTCTTTCCACGGCGGCTTCAGTAAAGCTGATACACACTTAAAATTCCACTTCTGTAGAGAGATTTCAATGAACGGATAAGAAACGACATTTCCCCTATGGTCATTTGAATTACAGTGGCTAACACATCTTTATTCATTCCAACAGCACTTGAGAATTGCATCACAAATTTGGAAGGAAAATTCAGCTATTTGCGCTAGAACACCTGCAATTAGCTTGCGTACTTCCTTGATGTTCATAACTGGTCTACGGTTTACTCATTCTTCCAACCTAACCAACATATGCGGTAGATATGACAACGCAAGGATGCTTTTCTCTTCTCTGTAACCCCATCTTATGATATAGTGATCTAAGACATCCTTGACTAGATAAAAGCAAATGATATCAGCGTTATTCACCATTATCGCACTGTGCTATTCTTTAGAATCCACTTTCTTTCAGTAGTTCACACGCGCACTAGATTACAGATGACTACTTGGCAGTTAGAACTTTCATCAACCATAATCTGCCACTGAGTCTCTGCTATCTTAATATTATGGGATTCGCAGAAGAAATATAGCCCGGCTGAAATATGGACGGAGTGATACAACGAATACCGGGTTTGTTCGTTGACAAAGGAAGACCTAGTAACTTCCAGTCTAGTCACTGAAATCTTCTTTGCTACGTCATCACCTTTTCACTTTCTTAGCACAGACATTTGAAAATATTGTTAACAAGTAGATGAATTAAAATGTCTTGACTGTAATGTTTTCATCTAAGATGGGCTTACTTTTATACAACTACACATTTTTGTACTTTATTATATGAATGTATATATTATTAATAAAATCACCTCTATAGTATCATTTTATTGTAATTTAAAGCAATTTATTCAATGTGTATATTTTTCCATAACCAATAATATTTTTTTTGAAGAAAACGAGGAAAGAAAAGCAGAGATATGTTGTCTGGATGAGACTACAATACGATCGAGCCCAGGAGCCGGTCTGTCATTGCGCAGGTGGATGATCTGTGATCTACGGATCACAGTGGAATGCGTCATTATCAAAGACCACCTGGGTCCTGTTCCACAAAAATATGGTCTGAAAATTACAAGTGTATGGGCTTGTAACTTGCAGTTACAAGCAGTTACAGTTACAAATCTTTCGACAAAGATTTTTGAGATACCATTGTACTTTACAACTCCATACTTACAGGTATACCAGTGAATTTTCGTTGTTTTATTCCTATAAGTATTAGTACAAGCTGTATACTTATAACTTGTATAGATTTCTCTACAAGATATTGGTATCTTTAAACACTAGCGAAAATTTTAATACCTTTTTAATACTTTTGGAAATCAGTTGACATTAATATGCGTAGTATTAGTAAAAGTAACGATTTTTTTAATAGTGTTTAACGCCCGTTTTTACTACTGAGGCACCACAGGCGGTGGACACTGATGATACATGAGATGAAATGATAAATTGGGAAAGGATATATATATTTTTTTTTTAAGGAAGGAAGCGTTTCAGGCCTAAGTTTAGGTACCTCCCCGGCATTTGCCAGTTATGAAGACTGAGGAAAACCTGGAAAAAAACCCAGTCAGGGAGGACGGTCCTGGCGGATTCGAACCGCAGACCTCCCGCTCATGAGTCCGTGCGTTAACGACCTCGGCCACTCGTGGCGGTCGAAAAAAAAAAGTAACGATAATGATAAGAGTAGGAATATGTATAAAGAAATAATAATTAAATATTCCAGTACAATGAAAAAGGTTAGGTTAAGTACAATTAAAGTACGGCTTACGGCTGGTAATGCCCTTTCTTCTTTCAAATGCATATTTCAGTCCAGTGGGGCACTAGTTTGTTTTTAAGGACATTGCTACAAGATAATCATTTCTTTCCATTCTTCATTCTCTTTTAATACAATCTCTTTTGACACCCCCCCTTTTTTTGCTTATAATGAAAATGTGAATGCTAAACAATATAAACAAATACATACAAATGATCAAATTAACTAATAAAATAAATGACAGTGCGCAATCGAAAAGCTCAATTCTTCTGCCATCTCTCGACGACGAAATTGATGCTCTTAAATGCATTATAAAGAATTTAAATCATTACTTTTTTAGAAAAAATTTAGAAAAGACCCATTTAGCAGGAATGACAATAATCCGCTCTATACATTGAAAAATACGAATTTATTACTAAGGAGTGGACATAGCCTAATACAAGGTCTGGCGACATGTGGCAAATAGCTGTTCCTCCATCTTGATCTTATATGGCGTCATTTATAACTTTTTACTAATATTTTACAAGTGTTGTACTTCTTTCGTCGAACAGAAAGTTACAAGACCATATTTACAAGCACTTATACTAATACACTTGGAATGTTTTACATCATACTTTTGTGGAATTTGGCCCTGCGGTGCCGAAAAATATGCAAGTAATGGGTTTCACATCAAATGATGGAGGAACTCGTAGAATGTCTGTATGTCTGGTTCACCTGAGGAAGAGAATGCGTTGTACCGTATCGTGACTGGGGAAATAGTGCCGGCAATGCCAACAGCAAAAACACGTGAATTTTCCACAAATGAAAAAAATTACCATGCATACAAGTTCCGAAAAATTCATGTCATTCTCCTATATGGGCCAGTTACTTTTCGATTTTTAGAGAATGGAATTACAATCAGTACGAAGCACTATGAAGAAACTGAGGGACGTCATAAAATCCAAATCCTCTGGAATGGCATCGAATGTCATCTTTGTCCATAATGCCCAACTGGATTTGGCTGGGAAGCTCCAAAAATCCTTCCTGCAGTCCAAGTCTTTACATTTTGGCAACTTGAAGAGAGACATTTGTGGACATTGGTTTGGTACTAATGAGGACATGTATGGCTCTAAAGGCTATCAACCTATACACTTCTACAAGAAAGAATGGGATGACAATCTTGTCCTCCAGTGAGATAAATGTATTAACAGTTAGGTAATAAGTGCGCAGTTACATTTTTGGGCGTCTGACCGCTCAGCGACTACACATATGTGCGATTCCTCTTATAAATATATACGGGTGAACGGATGCTTTTGAGCCCCAAGGTATCGAAAACCAGTAAGCGTGACAATGCTGCAGGAATGTTTGCACGTTGACCATGACACAATACAATGCATCTCCCATCGGTTCTTCTTCCTGCTTCCCATTCACTTTCTCCAAACAGCAGCCCCGGGAACTGACAATGCAGTTTCTGTGTTGCGTCACGCAGGGTATGATTAACGGCATGGATCTTTTTGCTCTTTCATGTTACAAAATAAAAATGAACATATCCTTAAGGTGTCGGAGAAAACCGGTTTTGCTCAGCTCATGTGGTCAGCGACTCGGTGAAAGTGGTCGAGGAACATGAAGCAGCTGAAACAGGAACGATGAGAGAATGTTCGCAGTCTTGTGACCATAACCTTGTAAACAAGTCTCTAGTTATAGGAACCTGCAGATGTTTAAAGTGCAGAGCTTCCTTCAGCTGAATAACGGTGGCAGCTGCTATCTAATTGATCAGTAGCTTCAACAGTCGACACTATGAAAAACGTACCAGGGCTCGATGAGTTGCCCTTCCTTCTTGTTATCTATGAATTAAACCGAAGTATATACCTGTATATGTGTATGTGCATGCTCTCTATGAAAGTCTAACCTGTCTGACAAATTTAAAACAAAATGTTGTACAGGTACCCTTTAGTACAAAACAAAAACTATCTGGACACAATTTTCCCTCTCATAATTTAATTCCCTTTGACAAATGAAAAATATTCTGCTTCGAACGTTCACCAATGTGGAACACTTAGCAGAATAATTGCTCTTTATAAAATTGTGGACAATAAAGCGTATGGTAATATCTCTTGACATAGTTTACCAGGGTAGGAAATTAACGAAAGGGGCGTAAATGTTATCTTTCTAATATTTTATATCTTGAACGTAGAGAAGGCATGATAATTTGTCCAATAGACTGCAATTTCAACACTCTGAGTCATGAAAAATTAAACTTCAAGCTGCAAATAATCTGAAGCAAATTGCATACTCACTCTTTAGAACCATGCGGAAATTTTAAAGTTACATTACATCCTCTACTGACCCTGATTTCGTGGGGGTGCAGAGATATCTAAAGGGGTGGAAAAACTCATGCCGTCATCTCAATGAAAGCTAATGTGTGAGGTTTTTTCGGGACGCAAAACATCTGTATGGCATTTTCTAGATCACATTAACAGCCCTGATTCCAAACAGACATTGATTCAGGGGGAAAGTTTTTTTTTTTAAGCCACACGAACTTAAATTTCCCACCGGATTCACAACTGTTTCCTGGAGTATTGTGCCTAGGACACATTATTATGCTTATATTTTTGTGATATCTATGTATTTATTGCTTTGTTGTTTGATGACAGATCAGAAAAGAAATAACAGCATGTGTTACAAGTGTCTTGAAGAGCTTTACTTTGAATGCTAGACGGAGAAACTTTTGTAATAATTATGTACTCTACTAAGAATCTGTTTCTTTTACAATCCATCTACTCGTAGTTTAAAATATATTGTCAGTTATTCAATTAAATACATCTCCCCTACAGAGCTTATAGAACTTTGTCTATCTTTAGCTTTTACTGAACAACGTATTGAAATGAAACTATGACTAGAATATAATTCAGGCAATTGTATTGGTATAACAATCACGATTATTACCTTGCTCAAAAATAAATGAGCGTATCTATTTGCTTATTCAAGTCCCCGGTTTCGATCATTGCAGCTCCTTAGGATTGGAGGGGGGTGGTCAGAACAATTAGATCTTTTAACAATCCTTTAAACAATAGTTACTTTGCTACCGACTTGTGTCAATTTTATAAGCTGACCAAAAAAGTTCTGTCAATTTTAGACCAAAATTTCAAAGTATCATGTTCTGAACAAAATAATATCTTTAGTATTAAATCTAGTTAGTATCTGGTGGTGACAGCACACAATGGAGTTGACCGCCTGGGCGGCTGTTCATAATGTACAATCTTTTGGCGCAGTGGTGGTTTCGGTAGTTTAGGAATATATTCATGGGCTGCCTATCAGTGATAATGACATCTTGAAGTGTCGTACAGGATCCACTTTTCACCGCACGTTAACAGCCCATCAGGCGTCAGCTCGTGCTGCCTTCTGAGTTATTGTCAACCTGTATGGAACCCAGCGATTGAATTCACCTGTCTTTTTCGTAGCTGATGGAGAATGAAGCAATGTGGTTTCTGCACTGACGTTGATTTATTGTTACAAGTCCTTCCAATCTGGACGTTGTTCGCCTCAAGAGTCGCTGACATTATCCAATGTTGTTCGTCTTCCTGTCCCAAGGGTTTCGTTAACTTCCTGAAACTTACCGAATCATCTTTGCATCGTCCGTTCATTTACTGCATCAGTATCGAAGGCTTGCCATATTTTCTACACAGCAATAGTTGCATTGTTCCCCATTAGTACAGCATACGTTCGAACAGTCACCATCGAGTTGCTGACATTTGACCGCACTTCTCTAACACTAGGAAACTACTAGTTTAAAAGTCCAACTTTAGGCAAAAATTAGTTCCTGCCTTAACTTTATTTATTGAGCATTTAATTGTTGCCCAAACATTTTTAAACAGGAAACAGAGCACAAGGGGTTTTCCAGTAGAAAGATCTTGTATTGATAATTAACTACATATTTTCTAGAAATAACTTTGGGAAGCACTGGAGAAAAGAAATATAAAAAGATAGTTACAACTATGAGAGAACTATATGATAACAATAAAGCTTATGTTCAAATAGTAACATAAATTTCATAATATACATTCCACATGTTTTTGAGAAATGAAAACAAAGTTGCCAAATTTGATTTTTAATTTGCTGAGCAAGTGCTAATTTCCCAAGACACTTTGGATTTTGACTTTTAGTTAAAAGAACAAGAGATCTCTATGGATTAAGCGTCTAATAATGAACTGAATATTGCGCTTTTAATAGCAAAACTAAACATAATATCAACATTGAAGAAAACGTATAAATTAAAAAAAATAATCAATCTAACATTTATTAATAACAAAGAAGGAATTTAAAAAACAACTGAAATTATATTTTAAATATAATATGTTGGTATAAAATACATAGAAATGTCGCAAAAACTATACTGGAAAAAATTAAGTTGAATACTAACATAAGGAAGTGAAATGTGGTTTATAAATGGAAAACATATAACAAAAGTTCTGACCGTGAAAATGAATTATTTGAGAGGAAACGGAAGAATTTGAGGAAATTTGATGAAAATGGGAAAAAGATAATCACAACAAATATGTGAGAGAAAGAGAGAGAGAGAGAGAGACACACACACACACACACACACACACACACACACACACACACACTTGTCTTCTGCCTTTGAAGAAGAACGTTCTCGAAACATTGCGATATTTTTGTCCCTATTTTAGTATCTTATCAACTTCAGCTTCTCTAGTTTTATATATATATATATATATATATATATATATATATATATATATATATACATTTTCTTTGGTATTTTTATCTCTAGTTCACGTCTTCTGGCATTTCTCTAGTTCACGTTCTTTCTTCTTGGATATTCGCAATTTGTGTGTGTATGTATATATATTGCGAATACCCAAGAAGAAAAAACGTGAACTAGAGAAATGCCAGAAGACGTGAACTAGAGTGAACTATTCGCAATTTATGTGTATATATATTGCGAATATCCAAGAAGAAAGAACGTGAACTAGAGAAATGCCAGAAGACGTGAACTAGAGATGAAAATACCAAAGAAAAAAGGCTTTGAATACGGCCTGAACATAATTTCTTAAAAGTGCAAAACATAGAATCGGCTAAATCTTTAATGACCAAACTTGGGTCAACTAATCGCCACATGACGCACCTACTACGAGGAAGCTATTGTTTACATGTGCAAATCGCCCCAAGGCTTCTTGAATGTCGAAGAGTATGGTGGGCTGCTCCCGTAACACTGTTATGAAACCTGTGCTATATTCAGATGGTGAAGGCTTGGACAATAAAACGGAGAGATGAAAGTAAATATAACACCTTGCGAAACTAGAGCTCTTAAGAACAGATGTTATATCATATGGAATACGGGGTTATTCACATTTCCTTAACACTTAAAAAAAATGTACTAATCGCTATCTAAACCGGCAAGAAAAAATTTCCTAAGCAGAACGCCAGTTCTAGTTCTATGCGCTGCCGCTGAGGATATAAGCAAACTGACAATCTCGCAACATGAAAAGACATTTTAAGTTTTGCAATTTTCAAAAAGGAATTTAGTGGTAACTGTGCAGCGAAGTTTTAAACTGTATATTTTTTCCTTCTCGGAACTATTGCACGCATACGGGCATGTCGGTTGGTTCAAGCCACGAAAGGGAGTTAGAAAGTCCGTAGCTCTGATTGTGGCGTAGGCAAGAAAATGGTGAAACCGCCTCCCTTCGTTTTACATACATTTCTGGCATCGGCTTATGAAATTAACCATTACCCTCTGCAGTTCCCTCTAATGAAAGAATTTCTTCACGAAAGTTATTTTTAGTTCATAAATTGTGTGTGATTTCACAGAAAAAGTGTTGCAAAGTATTCCACACATACCTAACACCAATGTTTCTTTATAAAAAAAAAGTATATTATTTTCTCGCCGCTAATGGCGCATTACATTCCTGTCTTTTGATCATGCAAGCGTTCCTGGTGAAGTAGGTTAGGTTTTTCTGAATAACGTTATCGATATTGTGTGAATAACCAACCATTCTCGCTGGAAACAAGAGTCGACCGTAAAGAAAATTAGATCAGGATCAATTTCTCTTTCATGCATCCCCTGGATGCAGGGTCACCCGGTTTAAGTTCTTGCAATACAGCGTTTTAACTTCAGTAGCTTGATAATCGTTCGAACAGCGGAATAGAAAATTTCCGTTTGCTGAGAAAAACGTCGAAGTGATTTTAGGGGAACGTTCCAGAGCATGTTCAATGTTATATAATGCTTTTTCTGTGAGTACTGTTCGTGCCTGTGTACGCTTTTTATCAAGAATGCTTCCCGTTTCACGAACTTTATTTACCTTCTGTGAATGGAACTTGGACTTGGGTTGATATCAGGCATTCCCTATGAAACAGTCTCCAAACATCACGAGCCGATTCTGCTCGTACGTATCAATCGTAAATAAATACTCTTTGGGAAATAAAATACCTGAATTGAGCCATATTAACGTAATGAATACACTGTATTAGACCGCCTAATGAATACTTAATACACTGTCACACAACACACAAGCACAGGTGCCTGGTTCCTAGAGTTAAACTGCTACTGACCTCTCCTCCGGCTCCCTGACGGCTTTCAAGCGTGAGAACGAGACGAGAACTGCAGCCAACTGCACATAGAGCGGTCCTGCGAAGGAATAATCACCCACTTAAAACCAAGCACCTAAGAGCTACTAGTATAAAGTAGCAACTTGTGGAGTTATTATAAGTTTTTTTTTACAGTCAAACCAACACTCCGAAAAACAGTCGTTTGATGTTGAAGCTCTACAAACTGCAGAGGCGCAAGACTGTAGTGTTAGTGATAAGGCAACACTTGCACAAGGAAATGCAAGCTATCTAGAAACTGACACTTTTCAGTATAAACTGAATTTTAGTGATGAGGTAAAATTTCGTTTACACTTAAATGTGAACCACCATAATGTTCATATATAAAAAACGAGTTTTCTTCTACATATCGTCAAGCCAAATGCGAATATACGCCATTTATGAAAAAGAACTTGATGACATTCCTTTATCTGATGGCTCGAAGTTACTATCCTTTGGGTGTTTATCGAGCATTTTTTTAAAGTGTCATAAATTATGAATATCACAGAACATTGTCTGGAAATTTTTCCATAAAAATACTTTTTCGTTAATGATTAAACAAATAAGTACGAACGAAATGAAAAATCTAGGAGTTTACAGCATCATAAAATTACATAAATGATAACTATAAGGATTGCACCGTGAGGTTATGAGTTTTTCCTATATGAACATTACGGTGCTTTACATTTAAGGGTAAATGAAATAAGCCCGACACTCCGCCTACTGATATCACGTTGTTACTAGATCGAAGGCCGCCACCTATTAGGTAGCTCCCCAATTGTCCTCAAGAAGCTGGCTAAACCCCATTCCACATTTCCTTAACTTGAAATTTTTCTAAGCAGGATCGAGAATTGAGCCCGGATCTCCTGGACAGTAGCCAGCAATGCTAAACATTAACCACAGGGGCGATTTAATTGACTATTGTCCCTGTCAAAGATTTTATTAAATACAATACATAAACGTTTGTAGAATGTGTGCTATCAGCTGTAACATCAACTTTCTTGAAATGTCTAGCATACTTGTAGTCTTTTTAGGTTTATATCATCCGAAATTTAATTTTTACCAACATACAAAGATCATTTCACAAATAACAGGATGAAGCAACAACAGTGAACAACATGTCAGTTACAGTTGAAGGCTAGAGAAAGAAATATTTTTCCATTTTGCCACTAGAATGGAGCTTGCAAGATTGCAGAGTACTGTGACTGTTGAAGATCAAAGGTCATACATTAGGATCGAAACTTTACGTGTTACAGAAACCTACAGTGCTTTGAGTGAAGTTATGGTGAGCTCACAGTGAACCGTAGTTCAGTTTCTCGTATTCGTGTCGGTCTTGTGCCAGCATAGACGATGACGCAAGACTAGGAAGGCCAAAGACATCTACAGATGAACGAAGTGTTAAAACTTATGGCGGGTGTTCTTCAAGAAGATCGTCGTGTAGCATGTAAGAAATTTTCAGAAGCGACGGGGATTCACTACGTATTGACGAATAATTTACATACGAAAAACATTTGTACGTGATGGCCCCTCATTTATCGACTGCTGAACTTAAGCATGAACGCAATGACATTGCAATCTTACTGAAACAAAGATTCGACGTTGATCGTCTAGCATTGTTGTGTGGAATTGTCGTTGTTGATGAAACGTGGATGAGAGACTGAGCCGAAGTTGAAATGACAGTTCAGCGAGTGCAGAGGTTCATCTTCCACACGACCAAAAAGGTCGACGAGCGCAATCAAAGGTTAAACAAACCAAGATCTATATTTTTACTCACCAAAGAATCATTATGACTGAGAGAGTTCGATGAGAACAAATGCTACAGAAGTGTATTATGGTGACTTCTTGCAAAAAAGAACAAAAACCGACCACATTTGCTTGAGGCCCGACCACTTATCTTCTCAAAGTTGAAAAAACTCTTGCATGGGGCTTGTTTTCCTTCTCTGGAAGAACCGCCGTTACTCAAGCCATTCGACAGATGAGCAGGAGTGACGTTTTAAATGGATGAGCACACCTTCCCAAGCGTTGGGCCTCTGTCATTGAGAAGCAATGAAGGACTATATTTAAGGACTGTTAAAACCGTAAGTAAAAAAGAAAGAAGTGCATCATTTATGAAATAACTCTTGTGCGACAAATGTATTGCATTAAAACAACACAGCTAATGAACTTAAAAAATAATTGTCTTCACCTTTTAACTTCACCTTTTGTATATACTTTTTTCCAATAAAATAATAATTCACAACTTTCCTTGAGTTACGATTTTTTCCAGGAACTCAGACATTACCATTTAAAAAACGTGGAGTGAAGAAGATAGGGCTTGAGTAATAAATTAATCATAGTACGAAGCTCTAAGAGTAAAGATTAGGCTGTATCTTACGGAGAGAATTAATTGAGGGTTGCTGTTGTTCCTAGAACAAATCAATAATAATTATAAACTAACAAAGGGTTTTGTAAAAATATAATAGAAAATTTACTTTAAACTGTGAAGGTATGGCGTTTCTTTAACAATCTTCAAATATCATTCGCCCAGAATTTTAATTTTAATTATCCCAGAATTGCGATGTGTTATGCCATTTAATGAAAGCTATCTCAGTCCTAGCTATAATTAGGGTGTTTAATAATTCACTGCCAGAGTAAATTAAGAAAGAAATATCTGTATATTCGCAAGATCATTATAAGCCAAATAACATCCATCATCCAATCTCATTATGACAGTAGAAAAGCTCATTTAACCATTCCTGAATTTTCGCTTTAGAAAGCGAAACTAACACTTAAAGATCCCAAATAACACAGAGCATGGTTTTGATATATGTATTTAGAAAAGCTAGCTTCAAACGCCAGCATCTTCATTAAAATGCAGCAAACAACCTAACTAAAGATGTACAAAATACATTGTTACAGTAGTTGAAATAGTTTTTAATCAACATGTGTTGTACTGCTTACGCTCATCGCCGACAGCTGATGTGTACAGTACTGAGTAACTTTCCCTACTGAGGAAAAATTATTACATTATTTTTTTTTAATAAATTCAATAATATTCTATAATTACTAAGCTATTTCCCCACACAATAGCCATATTTTTCCAATCATTTTCGGTATTGTAGCACAATTTTTTGTCCTGTTTGCGTAGCTATCTGTTCACTGGGGTTTTTACATCATTATTTTTAAATCGCTGACCTCCGAGGTGTTCCTGTGTTCCGTCTAAATATGGAAATCGCTGAGAACAATATCAGGAGAATAAGCTAAATAGCAGACTTTCCCTTGCGAGTATGGGTGGTTACTTTTTTAACGTTCGTTTTAACTACTGAGGCACCACAGGCGATGGACACTGATGATACATGAAATAAAATGGTAAAATGGGAAATTTTTTCTTTTTAAAAGAAGGAAGCGTTCCAGACCTAAGTTTGGGGTACCGCCCGGCATTTGCCATTTATGAGGACTGAGGAAAACCTGGAACAAACCTCAATCAGATAGGACTGTCCTGGTGGGAATTGAACCCCAGGCCTCCCGCTCATGAGACCGCGCCTTAACGACCTCGGCCACCCGTGGAGTTTTTGAGATGATTGTGGACGAGCATTGTCTTGCAGAGGCATAACTTTGCGAGTCAAATATCTGGCGTGTTTCCATTTGATTGCGGCTGTAAATTGCTTCAGTAGCTTTCAGGATTCGCTGTGGTTCTGTGAAGCAAGAAATGCACCGCAAAACCCTCTGATAGTGCCAAAAGAGCGACACTGCTGTCGAACTTCTGCAGCGTCATACGTCATGCACATTTTCACGTCCTTCCGTGGACCATACACGCCAACGTCAACCTGTTTCATACACTCAGACGTTAATTCACGATGGATATTCGCAGCAGTTATGTGTTTTACTGGGGGAGGGGGGGACACATAACTGCAAGCAATTTACATCGAACAAGCTTTGCAGTGGCACCTCTATGATATCTGATTGACCAATGCCAAAGTAATGCGTTCCATTAACGATCTGCTTCAGGGCTGTGAATATATCTTAATGAAATGTTTTATTCAAAAGAAAACCATTGTTGCTACATATTGGATGATGCTAATACTAGATTAAAACAGTTAAAATCTTCCGGGCCGTTTTGCCGTGGACCATGGTTTAAGATGCTACCAACATCTGAGGTTGACATCATCAGTGGAAATGAACAACACCTGACTGCTAAAAGACGAGTATTGATCCGTTTCTGTCTGGTTTTAGAAGATCGAGTTTAGAATTAAGTGTTGTTCATCGTCCATTGATGAACAGCAGTTGGCGAAAGCTATGGTATCATATTAAACAACAGACCGGAAGATTTTAACTGTTTTAATTATAAAACCGGCGTGAAAGCCTAAGAATTTCATAGATAACAGATGTTAGAATAAAAATTATTTCTTTACTTTCAGCACATGTAGTTCTGCCATCACATTTATAGAAGAATTACTGCCATCACTGTTGTATGATCGGGGCGACAAGCAGATACAGTTTCAAAGCTGCGGAAACCTCTGGACAAATAATCCGAACCAGGCAGCACAATACAAAGCTGTGGCTTTTGCAATCCCAGCTGACGCGAGCTGCCAACCTAATAACAAGCGCATCTCGTATATCTTTGCCACAATGAATAAAATATTGTAATGTTATCCCTTGTCAACCACTTTCTCCATTGAAGATCGACCCTAAGTCTCCCGTCTACGAAGTGGATAGGCCTTCAACGGAGGTGTGTAGCATGTTCTATTAGCAATAGACAGGCTGTGTTTTTCATTGTTTATTTAGTTAGAGGAAATGTTAATAATTTGAGAAGACAAGCATTTGGAGCTTTCAATCGACATTTTGTTTTTATGCGATGATTACCAGTCCCGGATTTCTATGTAATTACTTTTGTTTAGAATTATGAGCACTAACATGTGCATGCAAATATGCACTTACAAGTGTGCTTGAAAGTTTAGGATCTTATGTAGATTCCATGAAAAAGGTAGCATTATAAGAGGAAATATTGATATTATTGAGTTTAATAATAAAGTGTAATTTCTTCATTATTCCCAGTAAACGAGTGTATGAAACTTGAGACACAATATTCCTTCCCATACTTTCATGCGTCAACTTATTTCCCCTGTTCGTAAAAATAAACATGTGCATAGAAAATGTACCTTCCAATTTCATCTTGCCTACCACTTGTTGCATCCAAACATTTAATTTACTTTTGAATGTTTTAATTTACTTCATATCACTGCTGTAATGAATAACTAACAACTTTCCTAGTAAAAATCACCAGTCAAACTGAATCTTAGCTTCTAAACTGTTATCCAGGAATGTCGTTTTTCTTTCATAGATTTTGCTTTAGTGGTTTTTTTAATGCCTATGTTTTGAACCCCCTAAAATGTTTTCGGCATTTAATCTAGAATATAGAAATAATCCTAAGCAGTGCTTCATAATACAGTTCAGGTTGCCAAGTGATTGTCAAAAACTGAAATATAAAATCCAACATTAAACCAACTTAATCCTATTAAAAGTTAAATATTAAACTTTACAAAAAATATATATACTTTTTTTTTCATAGCTGACAAAGTACATTTCCATCCATTCTTAAATCATGGACAATTTACTAAATATTTTTCTCGGCGTTTCGGATTATTTAACGCAACTGTCTCCAACTTATGAACTAGTAAACAACACACAGAGTAGTGTCACAAACCTTTTTCCAGCAATTGCACAACGTTGCCAATCCTACCAAAGTTCAAGGTAAGTAAAGATAGCTCTACTGTATTTTAACGTTAGGTCAAAGTCCAAAAAATAAATAAGTGTTCGCAAGTGTTTGTATGTATGTATGTATGTATGTATGTATGTATGTATGTATGTATGCGTGTGTGTGCAACAACAAATATGCGTCTTACTGAAATAAAAAAATATAATTATTAATTTTATTAAGATCCAGCTCTAATATAAGTATGCATTTGCATTAATAGTAATTGCATATGCTGTCCCTTCCTATCTACCAATTAACAAGTTAAACCTTTGCGAATTATGCTATTATAACTAATATAGTGAAATATAGTCTGTGCGGTAGAATCACTACTAATAAGAAATGTGAATATCTCCTCACTCAGTTAAATTA
Organism: Metallyticus violacea; assembly: GCA_030762175.1. NCBI lineage: Eukaryota > Metazoa > Arthropoda > Insecta > Mantodea > Metallyticidae > Metallyticus > Metallyticus violacea. The sequence goes on along the minus strand of CM060830.1, from coordinate 43,181,533 downwards.
TAAATATGACTTTCATCTTATTTTGGGTAGAAATTCTCCAGGTATGTAACAGTGAAAATTATGACGCTAGTGCACCTGAGCGTGGTATGGCAGCACATAGAGTTAAAATGGCGGAATTCAGGTTCAGCAGAAAGTGAAATGTTATTGGTTAGCGGAATTAAAGTTCCCAATTGCAGAGCAAAGAAGATTCAGGCAGGAATATGGTGCAAATGCTCCAGAGCATCATACCATACAATGCCTGCAACTAATGTTGAAGATGTTATGCAATCAGCACAGCCCGCAGCAATGCCAGTTCAGACCTGGGTATTCCAAAATCCGTTGTTCACGATATTGTCCATAAGAGATTGCGACTTAGAGCATACAAAACCCAAATTGTGCGGAAACTGCAGCCAAATGATAAACTCAGACGGTCCAAGTTCGCCAATTCAGTGTTATCTCACATTGATGATGGCAATGCATTCATCATTCATGTCGCATTCTCAGATGAAGCCACCTTTAACACTTCTCGAAAATTGCACGGCATAGATGTAGAATATGAGGGAAAGAAAATCCACATGTCGAATTTTTATTATTTTGTTTATTAGAGTTATCCTTTGTCTTGCTCCAGATCGCTGAGTTCTGATTTTACTTTCAAATCACTATACCTGAGTTAAGATCTCTTAGTTGTAGTTAATTCTGGTATTGTGAGATACTGGAAAGAAAATGAGGACATATTCATAAGCAGCAAACTATTTATTCTAGAACCTGAAGACTATTCCACTCATTCAATGTAGTCCCCTGCCACATTTATCATTTGCTGTCACCTTCTGAAAGACACTGGGCATCTGTAGCTAAGTAGTTTTGTTGATGGTTGAAAAGAAGCGTCTTACTGCAACATCTTAGTGTGACTTGTTTCAACTTCTGCTGCTAACTGCCTAGCTGTCCGTCGCTGATTCACCTCCAGCAGTGATTCAATCATATTAATATCATGTGCTTTGAAGACAAAGCGACCTAACATGGCACATCTTGCACACTATCACGTCCTTGTCGAAAGTATGACACCCACCGGGCCAACATTCAGTATGACAAGGTAACAATGCTACAGGCTTCTTGAAGTTCCGCATGATAGTCCCTGCGTTCCTGGCACCTCCTCAATTTGAATGACTCCCTTTCAGAAAGCATCGCTTTCAGAAACTATGCCTTTCCAATGTTCATTAGCAGCGTGACGACAGTATTGTCACTACTTTGTTTCTAGCCTTCGTATGCTTTTTAGCGTGCTTTAAAATGTCAATAGCAAAGCAAATACAAGTTTCATTTACAACAATATTTTGCAATATAATGTTCAGCGATAATCGTTAGAACTTTCAGATAGGTAACGTAAAGATGACATTGTGCATCTGAATTCTTTAGCAATTCTCGAGGCATATGATGAATTAGGTTTATTGGTGAGTACTACTTTCTGTTTATATCACATAAAATAATATACATATTTTGATAATATAAATGATTTCAAGTACACTTAGCACAAAGAGATTTAGCTTCTAAAATTCCAAGACCTAATGATAACATTGTCACTAATGCCTGCGGATTTTACCTAAAACAACGCAAGAAACTTCTTCCAGAACAAGATCTAGATACAAATTCCTCAAAGCCCAGAGAAGCTTTCTTATGGCGGATACACAAAGGACGGCATAATGAGCGTTCCGATTAGATCACGTGAGAAAGGTGAAAGTAAAAGTTCACTTTCTGCTTGGTAACATAATTAAAATCAATTGGCTTGTTTCAAGGCCGGACGTTTTAACGTAATTACAAATTTCTCGGTCAGGTTCTGTTGGGAAAAAGTTACTGTAATCATTAAAGTCTAAATAAAGTATACGCACGTGTTATGATTTAACCATTGCCGTAATTATATCACTTTTTCTCTGAGCTTATTTGAACCGCGTACCTACCTTTAGGAGGTTGAATCTGCTGCTCTTAAAAAAAATAAAATAAAAAAAAAAAAAAAGTTACTATTAGGTCACTGCAGAATTACTAGCAATGGCAATGTTATTCAGTGTTCCAGAACGTGGTTTGATTGACCAATGAGACATTAATTGTGGTTATTAAAAATTAATTATACCATGTCATCTGATCGAAAATGTATTTCATATAAGTTATCAGATGACTAATCGCTTATCACTCAAAAGAAATTGTTCGGAGCATAATTAATTTAAGTTTAAACTTATAAAAACCAAAATACATTAACCGCAACTCATAATATCCATCTTTTGTGAACACATAGACAAAAAATAGTGTTAAAATTAGAACTTTCGGCCTGTTGTGCCATGGTCTTTGTTTTAAAATCTAAAACAGAACTTTCGCCGGCATCTACGTCCAGCATCATCAGTGTAAGGAGAAGTATGTGTGTTTGTTGACGTGTTGAGCCTAACTCGATATACCTAGTGCATATACCTTAATTCGGCCGACATTGTACCTGCATGATGCGGGCAAAATATGTCCACAGAATTTGCTAGTAGAACGGATTAAAGTCACAGCACCGTTGCGATGTCACGTGTTCACAGCTAGTCATATATAAACTATTGTCATTAGAGGAGGCACAGTCATGAGAAGATTGCATTTTAATTTGTAGTCAAATACGCTACTGAGTAACATTTCTGGCGCTACGCCAGATGTCATCATTTCGTGAATCGCTGACATTGGAAGTTAGGTGGTGCTGAATATTATTGTGTAACATAGGCGGAATATACACTTCTTTTGTATTTTTTCCCCTCTTTTCATCTTTCTTTACTTTACTTACTTTTAATAATTGTGAATTGTGAAAGTGCTAACTCACAATGGAAAGGAATTTTTTTTTTTTTTTTTTTTTTTGAGTTGTGTTTAACGCCTGTTTTTACTACTGAGGCACCACAGACGGTGGAAACTGGTGATACATGATATATTGGGAAAGGTTTATTTAAAGGACGGAAAAGTTCCAGGCCTAAATTTAGGATATCTCCCCGGCATTTGCTAGCTATGACTGAGGAAAACCTGGAAAATAACCTCAGTCAGGGAGAACGGTCCTGGGGGGGGGGGTTTCAACCCCAAATTAATATTCTGAGAGTGTTTCTCCGGCAGAGGGTACTAAGGCATGTGAACTTTTGTCCTTTTCGTCTGCTTCTGCGTTGTTTAGAACCCTTACAAGCTGACCTGCTATCTTAGGTTCTGAGAATATGCTGCTTCTACCGTCGTCGTAGTCGGTCCTGGTGGTGTAGTGGTAACCATACTTGCCTTCTAAACCTATGATTATAACCCTATGTTCAAACCCGGCCAGGGTGGATGGATTGTTTTCGGGGCGTAAAAACCCTAAGTATGGCTTCCTTCGGAAGGGGTGTAAAGCCGTGGGTCCTGTGTCGTAGATTTACGGCACAAAAAAGAACCTCAAGCCTGAAAGAAGAGACCTCTGAGCAAAATTTGTCGACCGTTTCATGCCCTGAATCGAATGGGACGCTGAAGACCTGAGGTGTTAAAGCGCGTCCATAAATAAACCAAATCAATCAATTCTACCGTCGTTTGAAGACATAGATGCAGTTTCTAAATAAAATTAACATTTGCTTTTGTCCCTACGTATTTAGTGGACAATTACAATCTGTGCAGTAATGAAATAATATGCACTATCCATTACAAAAGTTATGTACACGTTTCAAGTACGGCGATTCTTTCAGTATAAAGCGCTGTCTTGCGGTTTTGGAATCTAGTGAAGAGGAAGTTTTTATAATAACTTTAAGCAAGTTATTGTAATTTTATTAATGGCGAATGCGCCAACATCTAAAGAAATCGCTCCGCGGAAATTCTACGTTACAATGAGCCGTCTTCTGCGTGATCAGGCATGTAAAATTTTGTATAAATCGTATACAATATATAATAGATTTAAAAAAAATGAAAATGTTCATTTTGCTATTCAGGTACGAGGCTGAATCAAAAGTAATCATAATATTTATTTGTTTTATTCATAAAATATATTCAATGGAATTGAAAACATTTTTTATTCTTCAACATAGTCCTAGGATCAATGCAGGTGTTCCAGCGTTTCACTGTTGTTACTGCATGATCAGCCATACACCGCGTGTTTCACCTCATCAGTGCGGAATGTCTTGCCACCTGGTGCCTCTTGAGTTTTCCAAAGACATGATCATCGGAAGGTGCCAGGTTCGGTGAATAAGCAGGATGTCGTATACACTCAAAATGGAGCACTGCAATTGTATGTGCTGTCTTCCTTATCTTGCTGTAAGAGTACACCAGTTGTGAGCAACCATCAACGTTTGGACCTGATTGCAGGATTCAAATCCTCAAACAGATCAAAATGACTCGCTGTTAACATTGAGTCCTCTGGGCATGACCTCTAGGCCCAGAAGAACGTCAGTATAACTTTACTGGCTGACACAGCTGTTGGTACGGAACTTTTTGGTTTTGACGTTGATGAATGCCTCCACTTTTTGCTGGCTCGCTTGGTCTCTGGCTGGAAATAGTGAACCCAGCATTCATTGTCAGTGACCATACGCTTTAGGAAGCCATCTTATTCCGCCTTATGATGTCGTAGCAAATGTTTCACAAACATCCACATGACGTTCTTTCAGTTCAGGGGAGAATTGTTTTGGTACTCAGACTTTGCGGTACTGCAGAATGTGGTGCGCAACAGCCATGACGGATCTTCAATTCTACATTGACTGTCTCGTATCATTTGTTTTGTGCAGCGACAATGTTTGACGTTATCGCAGTATGCGGTCGATCAGAGCCAACTGCGTCACAGTTAACACTCCATTTTTAAACTTTCTGTGTCACTCATAGATATGCTGAAATGATTTTCCATATTGTCTCTTCATTTTTCGAAGAATATACGAGGGTAGGTCCATAAGTTTCCGGCCTAACTACTTTCTAGGTATGATAAAGACAAAAACTATATTTCAATTTTAAATATAGTTACCCTTTATTGTAATAAACTTTTCTCATCTTTGAATTAACTCCCCTCCCACAAATACTCAGAATCCTTGTCTGCAAAATGGGCATAAACAGCATCCATCATTTCTTCGTCACACTTAAAAGGTCCTGCTTGAGTTTTGAAATGTCACTTGGAGCTAGATCTGGGTTGTAGGGTGGATGATCGATATCTTTGAAGCCACATTTCTTCACGCCTTCCTTTGCAACAAGAATTGTGTGTACAGGCGCGTTGTCGTGGAGAAGGCGCACACCATCACTCAGTTTTGCTCGCCTTTTCTCTTTGATGGAAGTACGCAGTCTGTGCAGTAGGCCGTTTACTGCGGTATTCCCCTCCTAGAAGTCAATGAAGAGTATTTCTTCACAGTTCCAAAAAATTGTAGCCATGATCTTCTTGGTTGACTGAGTGACGTTAGCCTTCAGAGGCGGTGCTTTGTTAGGTTTGTGCCAATCCATTGATTCTCTTTTGAAAAAGGGAGCATAGTAGAGGACCATAGTTTCACATCCTGTAACAATGGTTTGCAGTACTCCTCTCTCGTTGCCAGGGCAGAGCTCCAAAAATCCTGACAACAGATGACTCGTTGCTGCTTTTGGACTGAGGAAAGAAGTCTAGGCACTAACCTTATTCATGTTTAAATGTTCACGAATAATTGGAAGGACTGTTGATTTAGAAAGGCCCAACCTTGAGCTAATTCTGTAACACTGAGCCGCCGGTCTTCCATAATTTCTCCTTCCACAAGAGGAAGGAAGGAAGGAAGGAAGGAAGGAAGGAAGGAAGGAAGGAAGGAAGGAAGGAAGGAAGGAAGGAAGGAAGGAAGTTTTCAGGAGTGAGCAACTCCAAGGGACGACCTGCACGCTCTTCGTCTTCAAAGCTTTCTCAACCCATTCATGGACCTACCCTCATATGCTGGTTTCTCGCCCTCACTACCCAAACAACGGATTGCTTGCTGTTCCTCGCTCGTGCATGTTTTCAAGGGGACTGTTTTCTTATTATAGTCGCTGACGTCACGCGCGCTCTTTTCTTCCAGCAGAAGGGTGTAGATATCGATTATTAATATGTATAGTAAAACACTTCCCTGCATTATTCTGAATTTTGATTGTTAAATTAAAGTTTCTTTTTGATTCCTTGTATGTCAGAAAGTTTGTTAATAAAAGTATTAAGTCAGATAAAGAGGCCCATACAAATAAACATATTTGAGGGGCTCGAAGAAATTTTAACTAGGGGATTAAAACCTGGAGCTACGTTGGATCAAGTGCGTTGAACTTCGAGGGACTATGTCGAGAAATTGAGCACGTTGTAAGAATGAATTTATTTTCTTTAATAGCAAACCAGCCTTGTAGCGTCAATAAAAAGGAATAATAGAACGGAAATATTAAAAAGAAATACGAGTTTTAATATTTCACAAATATACCTGATTGATGGAGCAGGAAGAGAGAAGGGAAAAAAAAAGAGAAAAGATTTGTTTTAAGATAAATTAAGGAAACTACGCCGGCAGTTGACTGCTGTTTATACGGCGCGTTCCACTCTTAACGGCCCCAGATTTTCCTTTATAACTTTCAAATTAACAGATGTTATTCAGTAACACTTGTCTTCATCATCCCTTGATATATAAGTAGCCTGATGATTTCACATCAACTGTTGAAAGAGGTTGTCATAATCATTAAAAAATTCCTGTACGCGCTTCTCTATGTTATGGGAGATATTTACCAACACGTCATGCCGCCGTAGTTCCATGACATTTCGTGTCTACTTGCGATACATTTTCGCTTTCCGCATGTGTCACAGGAATAAGTCTGATTGAATAAGGTCACAATGACTAAAAGTTCTTTAAAAATGACGAATTACTTTTATCCAGCACTTACACTAGTCTTTAAGTAGCACAGAAATACTAAAGATAAAAAATAAGATATTTTAAACTTTTTTGATATTCAACTGATAATTAATGTAAAGAATGAAATGAGTTATAAAAAGCGGCAATGAGTTTCTCTTCCAAAGAAGGTATACAGATGTAGAATGTGATAAATGAAACACTTTTGCAGTCGAGAGTACCTGATATTATATAAGAGCCGGCCTTACGGCGACAGTCATGTGTTTGCTAATTCAATTGTTTTACCAAGTAGATGAATTATCTTGTGTGGTAATGATGTGGCGAACTCCCTGATCCTCATTACCTTGATAGAACAGATCCATCAGAATCCAGTGGACAACAGCATCGGCCGAATTTTGCATAAAAGAGAAAGACTAAATGTAAGAAAAGATCTCTCTCAACACCACAAATATTAAAGTAAAACACAAAAGTGTTATGACAATGAACGAATGATAAGCAGGAGCGGTTCCTCTCTAAGGAAATTTCTATTGGCGGTACCCCCAAACATCTGTGCGTTCATTTTCCTATAACTACTGTTAATCTGTAGAGAGCTTCTATCTTGCGCCTGATATAACTATTTGTGGCTATTATCTGTAAGGGACTTAGTTCGTGTAAGCATTTGTATTGGAGAGGTTAGAGGAAGCGGTAGGAGGAGCCTCTTGCCCATCACAGCCATTGTGTGCATGCCAGAAACATCACCTCTTGTCACGTGCTTTAGCAGGAAGTTGTTTTTTTTTTTTTTTTTTTCAATGTTACCACTATCGATTCGGTGTTAAGGGATGCCCTTCCAACCTGTCGACTTTTGAGGTTGGAATTCCAATCGGGAATCAAGCCTAGGCCAGGCGTGTAGAAAATATGAATATGAATGACAAAATAACCATCCATATATATTAAATATGGGAAATGTTGCAGTTATTTTAATATTTATAAAATAAACTTGAAGTAATATGCCTTTTTCTCTGCTGTCATTGGAAGAAAACAATGAACTTAAAGAACCGATTATAGAACTCCAAGTATTAATTTGAGTCAAATTGTGATTTCAAAACAAAAGAAGAATACAATGATAGCTGTAGGGACAGACTTCATCCTGCAGATTTAAAACTTCAGGCAAAGGGTTAACGACCAATTTCTTGCCATGAAAACCCATAGTTAAGTTAAGCTGTGGAACTATCCCAAAGGCAACGAAAAATAAAATTCCTGGAAAGTATTGTACTCTTTTAATCACTTTGTTGAAAAAAATGACAATTACGAGATATAAAAAATAATAAAATGTGCAGTCCAGATGAAAACATATCCAGAATAAATTAAATCCCTAACTAAACTGAATATTATCATCCTAAACGTTGGGGCTAATAATCATCTACGTTGGGGCTGATAATCGTCTACCAAAGATGGCAACGCTGCAAGACGCCAGCCAGATGGATGGAGCTCAGACCGTTTTCGTCGTATATGTTCAACTAGAACGCTCAAAGCAGTCTTGTGATAGCTGGCTTGATGTTGATAAACCATTCCACGACAGTCGAAGAACGAAATCAACATAATCTTTTCTGCTGGCTTTCTTTGGTGTCGGAGAACCAGGTGATTTCTAGATTGAGCTCGCCTGCTTGCTTTCGGAATCGTAATGGCGAAGCTAAGTCTCAGCACTTGGAATTCAAATATGCCTTACCATGCTCCGCTACCAAACGTCGTAGCTCCCGACACACTTCCACTTGTATCTTAACCATGACAATGCACGCGCTCACGTTTGCAATTTTGCTGCTCAAAATTTGGCCAGAACAGATATAATGTGTGCCCCATTCTCCATACAGCCCGGTCCTAGCTTCATGTGACGACAGGCGTGAAGATGTGTCTGTGACAGATGAGCGTCGAGATTGCTAACGCTTGAACAGAAGGTTCATCAACAGATGAAGCAAAACGATGATCCCACAGCTCTTTTTTGAGATGTGTGTTTCTTTAGGTATAGTTGAGCAATTCAGGAACATGTAAAGTATTAATGTAGAAATTGCAGTTAATTGGTTATAATAAGGTTTAGGTATAAATTATTTATAGTATGTATTGTGTTTTTCTTTTGGCTGGATCAGAGCCTGGTCCCCTGGAAATTCCAGTAGGTAGCTGCTGATGAACCGGGGACTGGGGGGCGGAGTCAATCAAATTGGAATTTTGATTGGAGATAGCGGCTTCTGGAGTTAACGAAGGCACTGATCCTATTTGTTATATTTTAATGTCTTTTTTGTTTATTTTGTTATAAATATTCTCCATATTAATTTGTGTGAGAAATAAAAAGTTATTCCTTCATTCATATATCTTTAAAACGGACACACTTGTCGTTTTGTATTAGGTATCCCTTTTGTTATAAAAATACAAGTTCACTTTTAAAACAAAAACCTCTTTACAATATTTGCTCATTTATTCATTAAGATGGGCCCCAGCTTCTTGATATTCAAGCGATAAAATAAAAGTTTATTATTATTCACTTGTGGAAGGAACGAATAGGTATGTGTCACATAAGAGAACTAGAAGGATTTGAGAAATTAAGTTCTACTTTAAAGTAGATTTTATTTTTAATGATCTTTAAAACACTTTCACTGGCCTTTACTTTCCAAGTACTTTCACAGACATTATCGAAAATAGACAGAAAAGCATTATCCATTGGCCTGTTTCATTTTTTGAAACAATGCACTATTCATGTAATCTGTAGAATTCTAATATGGACAATCCAGTTAGTGTGAGAAAGTTCGCTCGTGTTTTCCTGTTAGTACCCTATATTTTTCCTCCATTCCTTGTTGCCATTGGCTCTCGTTGTCCATCGACTGACATTCAGTCCCATCAGATCTCAATGTTCCCCAATCCTTGTCTTCTCCCAAATCTTCCGTTTCTCATTCTGTTGATCTCTAGTGTATTCTTTATCATATTCCATCGCAAGGACTACTTCTGTTCACCTATATTCAAGTTCTCAAAATAGCAACATACTTAGATCTGAATTTCAAAGTGCTGGATGACCAGTATATCGGAAAACGTAATAAGAATTGCCGATTCCTTTCAGCTACTTTCATTGTACAATTTCCCAAGTTGAAGGCTATTGGTCCTGATCTGTAGATTTCTAATCGTTAAGCTCTTGCATCACCTGCATTATAGAGATTGAAGGTAAATTTAGATCAGCCTTCCAAGCATAGGGGTTGATGATGTGCTGTCAAGAAGGGAATTTGCTGTCTTGGTGTAACCTAACAGTCATTAGGGAAGTCCCAGATTCAAATACTTTCGGACCGGCCTTCATGGCCTTGATTTTTTTCAAGATTTCCCCTGGTCGCTTGGACGATTCTTTCATTTCCATTAATGTTTCGCTCTTCCATTTTATCAATTTCATTCCGTTGGTTCCGTTACAGGGTCGAAGGTTGGCTGGCGCGGTGTGACCATGGATTGCGGATTGTAAAGATAGCTGCCCCGGAGTCTGGTATGGAAGCGGCCCTTCTGAGGGCCTCGAACTTCTTGGACCTCGGTGCTCCGTCGACGTTGGTTCCCTCGCCACATTCCTCCCTCCCGGAGGTGCCTTCACAGGGCACATAAGCACAAACGGCGGGTCCTTGAGCAAGACTGAAGTATCAAAATTTCCTTCTCCAATCCAACAATCCAAACCAGTTTACCTTGGTAGGTGAGGATTTTCATTAATATTCAATGTCAAATGCATATTTTTTTTAGTAAACAAAGAATTTTTTCTCAAAACACAAAAGGGCTGAAATTTTGGTAAATTATTTTTTAATATTTAAATGTTTAACAAGGTCGTTTTGAAATACAATTAATAATATTCAGGTTATGAGGGATTAAATGCATTAAAGGTTCATTTCTATAAAGCTACTAAAATGGACATGAGATGTCATTTCGTTCATGGTTTAGGACAAAATATCACACAACACCGAGGTGCGACACGCTTTTAGAGTTCAGATTTGCCCCTTACGACTTTTGACTTTTGATTTTAGACCATGGCTGGGATTTCTAGAATTGTAGATTGTCTTAGAAAGTAGAACAGACTTTATAGACTTCAGAACCGAATGATACTGCAATAAACACGGTAATTAAATTTGAATTTCTACTCAAACAGCATGTGCTAAAAATATCGAATTTCCTTCGCCAAGGCCCTTAGGACACCTGGTTGCCAAAACAAATTCTTGCTCTCGTTTAAAGACACCGTCATAACTCAAAGAGACTGTTTCGCTAATTAAGCTCAACTCTAAGAGATAACTGTTAGTACCACATAATTGCCTGCGTGCAGAGCATACTTTCCCTTTCATACGTGTGCCAGACTGAACGGGTCGGACCGAAATCTGTAACAAGTCCCACTGCCCTGCTTGTTGTCTCACTGCCAATTAATTAAACTCCGTTGCATACCTGAGGCAATGTAATCTCAACACCCGATCTTTTCGCATGTCTAGCTTCCGTCATATATGATTACACTTTTCTAACGATTTCAATCTTATCGTATATCTCAAATTTTATATACAGTAACGTTACCGTCCTTGGACAGGGCAAAGCACTTTTATAACCACCATTTAAATTAGATGTAACAATGGAAACAAAAATATACACAATCCTTCACGGGCAATATTTATTTGTATTCAGGTAATTTTCAAGATATGAATTATGTAGGTCTATATTTATAAATCTTGTCCGATCACGCGATGCTTTACGTCTCGCCTACTAAGCGTACCGCAGCCACCAGCGCCCGTACTTCAGCTCCCCTTCACCTTTTTTGTTGAATTCTTTAACGTTGCTTTCACAACGTTCCCTGATTGCGTCACGGCAGTATACATTAATTTGAGAAGATGGTTAGACAATTGGTTCCAGTTCAACGCATTTATGTGTGCAAGCATTGCACAAAATACAAAATTAATTTCAAATAATTGTCATTAATTTCCTCCTCCTAGTACTGAAATTCAAGGTTTGTGTACAAGTTTGAATCTACTGGTTCAGTACAATATGAATGTACAGTTTTAACATACGAAAAACAGGACGAAAATGACATAAATTTTAAACATTTACCAATAAAATTATCCCGAAACTAACACAGCTCAGAACAACAACAACAACAACAACAACAACAACAATAATAATAATAATAATAATAATAATAATAATAATAATAATAATAATAATAGATCTGTAATACGCCGTCCTTGCATCTGATGCCTATACCAGGATATGTATTACAGTTTCTACAGTTCGTTATATATTTCTTCTCTCTTACATTTTTACATTATTTGTACAGATTACATCTATAACTAAACAAAAATAAGTATAAAACATAAATAAACAAAAACCACTCTAAAATAAAACATAAAAACAATTCTCTGACTGGAAGCCAGGTAACAAAACAAAATTATAACTGGTAGCCAGTTATAATTTAATTACTAAAACTTAAATTCAAAACTAAAAACTGAAGCTATAACTACCAAAACTAAAACTACTGTCTCGGAATACAGTGCTGGTGACAAGCATACCTAAGCTATTTTTTTAAATCTATATATTCCCTTTGTCAGTTTTGTTCATTTATAGATATTTATATTTTTTTAACTATTCTACTACTCTTTATTTACATCACTTTCACCTTGTTAATTTTTATTTGTTCCTTAAATTTCATCTCCACCTTCTATCCAAAATTACACTTTCTATTTTCACTTCACTCCTGAGTGTTTGAATTATGATTGAAAGCAATTTGCACCTTCAATTCAAACTCATCAATAACTATGCTATTTATTCACTATACACTATAAGCTTAAACTTTCGCTATTTTATAAACCTTCATTTCGTCCTTCGTAGCTTCGATACTTCGTCCTCTTCCCCTCTGTGGCTCTCCAATCCATCACCTGATCCCCTCTACTCCTACCTGCATCTTCACATACCAATCACTCCTGAATCCTCCCTACGCCCTCTGTCTTCCCCTTCGGTCACAGGTCTACCCTTGTTATTTAAATTATAGTTCAATGTGTATTACTAGTATTGTTAAAATTGTTAATTTTATGTTTTCTTGTTATTGATTTATTAATTTCCAGTATTTATAGTTGCCATTATTATGACTTATATGAGTTTCAGAATGTAAAGGAAAATATTAGCGAGGAACATGGGTAGCAGAACTTAATTGTGACAATCAGAATGGGTTTTCTTTATACAACAAATGTTGTTTAGCCGAGATCTACAAAATAAGCGTGTACCTACATATTTAGGAAGTAGCGTTTCAGTAAGGACGCCGCCGGCTGCGACATGCTTAGTAGCATAACGCCGCATAAGTGTTTATATGAAAACCCTGTATTACTGGTCGACAAAAACAGTATTCTAAGGATAGCTTTTTACGCAATGCTATTAACTTTTCAATTTTATGTATTATAGTTAGTAGTTCGGAAATTAATGGCGGTTATGTGATTTGAAATCCAATAAATAAAATGAAACTTTATTAATTAAAGTAACTACCATCGGGTCTATAATTTTTGCCAAATAATATGCTTATTTATGCCATTTATATAAAAAGCATGATTTCTATAGATAGTGAAAAGTATAAATGTCGTCTCAGCTTCTTAATTAATGAAACATTAATTTTAAAAATAACTGCTCAGGTGTGTGAATAAATTAAAGCCGGTTGATAAAAGATCGGCTGGTGCAATTTCTTAGCAGTTCACTCGCTTCTGAAGTGTTCTTCGCGAAATGCATGGCCAGCCGTTATCACTAAAAATAAGTCTTTTACTGTCTACTAGTGCAAGCTTCTGACGTATTTTGTCAAGTTCTTGACTCGGAATTAATATTTTCGTCACGATATAGTAGTCAAATATTAAACCAGCCAAATGCCACGATACAGTTGCCATAAATTTTATCCGGTTTAATTTTGATTTCACGAAGTAGTTAGGTGCTTCATCGAAATTCAGCCATTCTGTCGATTTTTATGGTTGTTCACCACAACGTTTTTCAGTTACGGGCCAGATATGTCCCCAAGAAGGGCCACCCTTAAGTGTTTTTAAATTTAAATTATAATTACTTTTTCTAAAAAGGATTATTAAGGACCTAAAATACAATCACTAAGCTACATGATTATATAACATGTTAATTTCATACATGCTCGAAGGGCTTGAACTCGACATTAATGCAGAACAAGCCAACTTTTTAACACGTTAATGTTCACACATGCTCTGCTACTTAGCAACTAACGCGCTAAAGAACCGAAAACACTAGGAAAGAAGTTGGAAATAGCTGTAATCCATAGTGCGTTATGAATTGTAACCTTACTCTTTTGTGGACATTCACCTGGTGCTGAAGCGACTTTGTACCGGAGTTACTTTGTTGTTCATAGAATTCAAAGAACGCTGTTTTCTTGGAATCGGAAATAACGCGGCTGGAAGGGACGACGGGAGGAATTTGGCCTGACACCAGCCTTTCTGTTTCTCGCGTACCTCTTCAAGTTAGTACGTAGGAACGATTTGATGACAAACTTATTTGTAAGTTTTTTACGCAGCGAAAGAAGCCATTCTCTTTGACAGCCAGAGAAAAGAGCCCTGGGGGCCGAATATGACACTAGCGTGCCGCCTTGGACCACAATGAGTAGAAAATTAAATTTATAGCAAGTCAAAAACCGATAACTTTTGCTGCCCTAAAGCAGTGAGGAACAGACCCCTAACTTACAGCCATTTTGATGCTGTTTAATTCGTGTGGGACCCATTTATCCTTTTTCTTGTTTTCTTCCCTTCTAGTAGCTGCAAACAGTTGAAGCTGCAAGTGAGTTTTATCGCAAGTTCTCCAGTAGTTTGACGTAAATTTGTTTTAACAATCTCCCTTGATATTATGACGTCATCTTCAAGGCAAAGGTGCGTTCTAAGGAGTTTGTTGGTTTGAGCCATCTCCAGAAAGTCAAGTATAAATTGTTATAACTACTGCACAATGCGTCTCACGTCTAATGTTTGTATTTGTAGCTATTATCTGTATGGAAACCAGTATCTCAGTAAGTATGTGGAGTATTTTGACCCGGAAAGGTGAGAAGAAGCGGTAAGAAGAAACCCTTGCACCAAGTGAAACCTTGCACCTCTCGGGTGACCGAGGTCGTTAAGGCGCGGACTCGTGAGCGGAGGTCTGGGGTTCGATTTCTGCCAGGACTGCCCTCTCTGACTGAGGTTTTTTTCAGGTTTTCCTCAGTCCTCATAAATGGCAAATGCCGGGGAGGCACCCTGAACTTAGACATGGAACGTTTCCTTCCTTAAAAAAAACCCTTTCCCAATATATCATTTCATCTCATGTATCATCAGTGCCCATCGCCTGTAGTGCCTCAGTAGTAAAAACGGGCGTTAAACACTTTATAAAAAAAACTCGTAACATGTACCCAGGAAAGTTTGCCTCCAGTTTTGTGCAAACTGGTAGTGTTGCCTTAAAAAGTTGAATAAATACTTTAAAGAGCAATTAGATACTTTTAATGAAACAGTATATGAACAGCAACACAGTTGCATACTCGTATGTACCGGGTGTGCCATTTAGCTTGCTCACCCTTTTTTTTTTTTTTTGTGCGTCAAATGAAAAATTGACTACACTACACTGGTATGCAAGTTAATGCAACATCAATTTGAGGGGTGAGTGAGATGTTGAGGCCAAAGTACAATCATCAGAATGTTTTGGCAAACTCCAAGACCCAAGGTTAGACTACACGTCAAAATGCTGTTGACAATTTTCTTCAACAACCAGGGAGAGTCGAACTGTGAATCTCTGGTATTACAGATGCTCTCAGTCTCCGAGAAACTGTGTGATTAATGAGGACTGAACTTGACTGTGTGGACAGACAATTCAAGGGGTCGTTAACGCACCAGTGCATTCATCATTGCTTTGTTTCTGACTTTTCCCCGAAAAACAAAAGATTGTTCTTTCTCAGCTTCCATGCCCTACTCCCCAGCCGATTTTTTTCCCCTTCTTTTAATTTTTTTCAAAATTTGTTTTCCTTAAACTGAAATCCAGTATAAAAGGACTTAGATTCGACTCAGTTAGAGAGACAAAACAAAATTCGCGCAATATCGTAAAAGCGTTTCACGATTGTTTTCAGAAAGAAGCTCAGAAGTCGTTGGGATAGTTGAGTCAATAGAGGAAAAGATTATTTCTAGGCAGAGAAAGCTCATTAAGTTGAAATTAAAAAAAAAACAACTAAATATCTGTTATTTTTAGCAGACCTATTATTGGTAGAAATGATGTTTATTCCGAATTCTATTTGCTAACATTCTTTTGACATGCTTTAACCAACCATTTATACATCAATATATATAAATTTTCAGTTCATTCCTAAAGACATTGTTACTCTTTTAGGTACAGTCATTACATAACCAGTTATGGAGAACTACCGGAGTCAAAACACAGCTTTTTTCATTACACAGCGGAAGTGGCGTAGAGGAAATGTTACCGAGCACAATCGTACTGCATACTCATGTAAGTATGTGTGGTTCCAAGGCAAACACAGAGGTCTGTGTCTACTCAGTGGTTTTTGCATTTGGGACGGCACCTAGAGTCTAAACCGACCCGCCGGTTAACGGCCGCAGGCGATAACGTTGCCCAGACGCACCGAGTGAACTGCAGCTTCAAAAGCCGAGCTACCAGAGTTTCACTGGCTGATAGGTCGTACTAGCTTAGACCTACTCCTTTATAGGGGTGAGTGACCCCAGCATTAAGGAAGTCACCACCGCCTCACAAAAACAGAGATTCCGGTGCACACTTGCGCACCAGCCCCCAGGGTACACGCCTTAGGCACTCCCCTGGGACATTCCGCTCTTGCGAGCACTCAATTACCCGTGAGTTCCGGGAAATTGCCACGCCGAGTCCAACACAATCCGGACACCTCCCTTTCGGGAGGGGCTCGTCTCAAGTCCGGCCCGGCTTCCTCTAGTACGTCAGAGGTACCACGGGTACTCAGGGTCCGCAGAGCCCGCACCTGGAGCATCTGTACAGCAACGACCGAAGCCGCGCCCCCCCCCCCTTACGGGAACTCATGTAAGTACACACAACACGATAATCACAAACATATGCAAACCGTTATAAGAGCACACAGGCACAAAAATCGCAAAACACAAAACTGAAGATGCGTGCACTGTGTCTCATTTCAATGAACTAATAATGCTACTTTGCTATACATTTGGTTGGCGCGACTGCGGTGAAAAGGTGTAGGTACCTTGTTGAGCTGGAACAAGTTAATTAATTGGGCTTCCATTCCACTTCTGTCCAAATTTTGGGTATTTGCTGCCCTGCATGCGTTTTTCATGGCTGAAAACATTATTTTCGTAATTGATGAAATTGTAGAATTGCGTGTCTGTAAAAACATAAAGGGCAATTTGCAAAAGTCCAGATATGTAACAATTCACATAATTACCTTTCACAGAAAGGAAAATGACCGAGAAAAGCATCTACAGAAAATATATCTGGCACCCACTACAACACTAAAACACGGACCACGCGGCAAAACAATAACACCACAATTTGATTTGTTCCTTTAGCGGCTATTCCGGACATTTCCCGCCTGTTGTCAATTTCCTGTTACACGAACATATACTCCATTTTATCTGCGGCAGTTTCACTCCCACAAATCTCACATGCAACTCTCGTGCATCATGAAAAACAAAGTCGGTCCTGGTAGTGTAGTGGTAACCAAACCTGCCTTCTAAACCCAAGATCGCGGGTTCAAACCGGGCCAGGATCAATGGATTTTTTCAGGCGTAAAAATCGTAAGTATCGCTTTCTTCTAAAGAAAAGTAAAGGCATGGGTCCCGTGTCGTACATTTACGGCACGAAAAAGAACCTCAAGCCTGAAAGAAGAGGCCTCTGAGCCAAATTTGTCGGCCGTTTATCGCCCTGAATAGAATGGGACGCTGATGACTTGAGATGTTAAAGAGTTAAAATAAACCAATCAACAACAAATGAGAAACAAAACAAATTAGTTGGGCGCTCCATATTTAAAGGTTACCATAAATCTTTTCTCGGCTACTTCTTTTTTAAAGCACATATCAGATGCCTTGCTTGGAGATGGCAAAACCACGCCCCTTTACATTGCTTGAAAATATCGGAATACGCATATTTGGCATCAAAAAGGGCAGTAATATACACTCCTATCTTCGACCCCAGGCACTGCAGTTTATGGCTCACACTTCCGAAATTAGATTCACATCTATAAGTTGAAGTGCGGTCACAACCCCTTGTATTCCTTTGAGAGCGTCTAATTTCTATTTTATTAAAGCGCCACCTAAGTATAACTTAATCATTTTAGAGACTATTTCACTTTGTGACGTCATCACAAAACCGACCAATGTAACGTCATTTTTGATCAATCACAGTTCGATACAGCAGTGAAACTGTTGAAATTTTTTACCAAATTCCTTTACCTTTGCATGTGTCTTCTGGTCAATATAGTTAACTCTATACCCTCCACTATAATTCCTGAGTACGCAATTTGTACAGTTAATTAAATGTGAATTCACTCAAACAATAGTTCTTTGAGTATTCAGCTAAAGTCTGACGTCATTATTATTAAGGTGTATATAGAAGACAAATGCATTTCGCGCATCTTACCATGCGGTAAAGGAGTTTGGTAAAACTTTTCAACAATTTCAAAGCTGTATCGGATGGAATGAAAAGTTAAGTATTCATAATACAAATATATAAAATTATTACAATTTTGTAAGGTAAGTTTTGGGGAATTATATTTAAATTTTTATTTTATTCGAGAAATAGTCACAAATTATGTAACAATATCTGCGTAAGCAACCATAATTGTAATAGTCCACGTTGTTCAGAACGGTAAAATGTTATGTTTTCTCATACCATATGAGAATATTTTGCAATATAGTCCTATAAACATCCCTGGAGGATGATCTTTCTAGCTAAACTCAATATGTTCGTGAATTTACCGGCAATCTCAGATACTCTTGCGATAAACTGCAGCTTTGTCTGATATTTCGATTAGCTTTCACTTGTTATTGTAATTTGCTACTTTTGTCGTTATCTTGTTCAATATCTATTAAACGAAAGTCTATAAATGAAATTTGTGTTTCTGTATTACAATGTTTACTCCATTATCGGAGTTTAAAGTAAATATATTTATTGATCGTGAGTCTTTTTAACGCCTTGTTGCAGATTTGTTATACTCTATTATTCATTATAGTACATGCATTATTTAAGTAGCTATATTTAACAAACTAGTCTCTCTGAAATTCTTACAGTGGGTTCTATTTCATTTCATTTCTTAAATAACTGATGTTACAACGCCCACAAGTCTCAAAAGAAGAAATGTTGGTGGAACAAAAGTTTATTGAAGCATAACATGATGAAGAATTTCTTCTAAAGCATAAAAGAGAAAATATTTAAGGCATTTCAACAGCCTGGAGAATAGGACCAGGTCTGTTCGGCTGAAGAAAGAAGGTTCATGGACATATAAATGAAGTTGTCGGTTACGTAAAACTTTCTCTGTCAAGTTCATCAACCTTGACTTACAACTTGACTGCCCTTTCATCCCCGCGGTGATATAATATCACCTTAATGGACCATTCTTTCACCAAGCTCCACCATCATTAACTTCCTTCCAGGCATCGCACTTTCACGGCCTACAGTGCCCGCGTCCTTGACCAACGCTAAGGTTGCTATTGTTTTCAGGCTGTGGTCTTGAACCGTTGCCTAGCAACCAGAGAAATCTGGTAAAACAAGCATCTCTACAGAGCACTAAATATTTTTTTCCATACTAACACAATACTTTACAATTATTTTAGTATAATTTTAGGGCACTTGAACGTTGCACTGTCTCAGAAGTTCAATAATTTATATCAAAGCCTGCTACAATAATACAAACTATGTATTCATATGCGTCTTGCTCAAACAGAAGAACATCTAGTGATGAAATGAACACATTCGGTTAAACAGTAAAATGTTGCAATGTCCTTTTCTGCTTTCTATGTATAGCAGTATGTTTGCAAGACTGTGGATATATTATCTATAAAATCCTAAGCCTATTGACCTATCTGAATGAAATTTTGTATATGTACTCTTTAGAAACGGACAAAAATAAATACTACCTTACAATTTGGACAAACAATTTCGCTGATTTCATCTCCCATGACACGTAAAAATGAAAAAGTTGATTCGACTGTTCATCTAATCTTAAACTTGCAGAATTGCTCTTCAGAACTAGGAGGATATTTAGCTGTAGCATCGTCCCCTAGAGTTTAACTGTACTAAATCATACGTCCGCCTTCCTAATTAAATGAAATTTGATATCTACGGGATTTTAGCAATGCAGAACATGAGTAATATAGTTTTTCCATATTAATTTCATGTATTATAGGATATAACAAAATTTCTTGTCTACTTGCTTACTGTAATATGGTTTTTAAGCAATTTCCACAGATTGCGTTCTGTAACTTTGCAAGCAAATGGGACTCATACACATAAATGGATTCTGTTTTTATGTTATTGTTTACCATTTTTGCACGAAACGTTGTTGTTCTCGTCTTAATATACAAATAATGTGTTAAGCAGCATTCAAAGACATGTGAAAACATGATAAAAGTTTATTTTTCCGATTTCAGATTATAATATCATTTGATAAAGAACTCATGAAGTTTCTTTGAGAAAATTTATTGGAGTTGATAAAGCTCAAAACCCAGAGATATTCACAGTTAAATTTTTTTCAGAAAATGGAACACTAATGACATTTCTATTTGATGGAAAATGATGATAGTCCATTCTATTTTCTAAAAATAAGATTAAAATAAGAGTCCGATATCTATTTTATGAAATTGCTTTATGTTCCATTGTTGGTTTTTAATTATTTTGCCCGTTTTTACTACTCAGACACCACAGGCGGTGGACACTGATGATACATGAGATGAAATAATAAATTGGGATTTTTTTTTTTAAGAAGGAAGCGTTCCAGGCCTAAGTTTAGCATACCTTCCCGGTATTTATGAGGACTGAGAAACACAGAAAAAAAAACAAACCAGTCAGGGAGAACAATCCTGGTGGGATTCGAACCCCCACACCTCCCGCTCACGAGTCCGCGCCCTAACGACATCGGCCACCCGTGGCGGTATGTTTTTAAATTGAAAATATATTTTATGATTATTAAAAACGACTCTAGAGCAACATTAATTGCAGGAAATGGAAGTTACCTAAACATTTACCTCCCCCCCCCCCTCAACAAAATATGCAGCCATAAATGTCTACACATTTCTAGTTCAGAAGATAGCAAAACAAATCGCAAATGTTCTTGAATTTGGACGCTACGAATAGCTAAGTTTAGGTATATTAATAAAAATAAACCAATGTTTGAACGCATAGAAATAATTACCCTAAGTGGGCTACATCTTGAGTTAGATTATTCAATATCGAAGCACAAAATTGGTTGGAAAACTTTGTCGTGCGTGCTTTAAAAATTCAAAATATATATCTACTATTGGCTAGTTCAAATTCACCTGCCTCCGCATGCCACACACTACTATTTCAAAGTTTAAGACATTTATTTACATTGGTTGATTTAAAATTACCTGAACAACGTGTAGCGAATTCATTGCCCTACGTATTCGAAGGCCTGGACTTTATCAACCCATGTCAACCGAAGGTATTTTAAGAAGTGGCATAACACTTTTAACATGCTGGTTCCCAGTACCTTGACCGTTCGGTTCCCAACGGCTACTTTTAATTTAAATAGTTGCCTGGCTATCAGCTACTGGTAATTTTACTGGTTTCCCAGTATATTGTAACTTTATTTATTTAATGCAGTGAATTGTTTAATTTTTTTAGTGTTTTATTTTAACTTAAGACCTGAAAAATTACTATGTACAGTGGAAATAAACTCATTAATAAATTATAAAATTTGGAAATATACGTCCCGGTATAGGCAACATGGTGCCGAGACGGAGTATTGCAGATATAGTTTTAATTATTTTTTTGTTTTTTTATATCCTTTATATAGCGGTTTATGGCCTCCTTGGCTCTGTCCCGTTTCTGGTTGGGCTACCGTAGACAGTTACACCAGAGAACGACACACAATTAATATATTAAAGTTACAAATATATATACAGCCAAAAATGTATACACACTTCAAGCAAAGAAAAAACTGTGCCAACCTAACAAAACTGAAATCACACAGACAGAAAATGATGAGCACTAATCGTCTGAGACTTTCACAGTTACAATAGTTGCTCAAAATGCCCATCATCGACGTCGATATACTTCTGAGTACGTTGAACTACTGATTGAATAACGTTTGCGAAAGTGCCCTCAGCGATTGCAGCACATGCCGTTTCAATTTCTTTCCGAAGTGCTGCCAGTGTAGCTGGCTGGTTTCCTACGGTATACAACATCACTAAGGGTTCCTCATAGGTAGAAGTCCAACGGAGTTAGATCTGGAGAACGCGGTGGAAACTCAATCGGATCTTTCGTCCTATCCAGTGCCTTGGAAGATTGTTTACAAGATACGCACGTACATCTCGGTGGTGTAGTGGTTACCATACTTGCCTCCTACACCCAAGATCACGGGTTCGAACCCGGCCAGGACCGATGGATTTTTTCGGGCGTAAAAATCCTAAGTATGGCTTCCTTCGGAAGGGAAATAAAGCCGTGGGTCCCATGTCGTACATTTAGGGCACGAAAAATAACCTTAGTCTGAAAGAAGAGGCCTCTGAGCAAAATTTGTCGGCCGTTTCACGCTCTGAGTTGAATGGGACGCTGATGACCTGAAATGTTATAGAGCGTCCATAAATAAATCAATCAAAAAATCAATCGGTGGTAATGTGGTGGTGGAAGTTGGAAGTAAAATTCATCATTTCCATAGAGTGTATGAATGGTGGATAAGACGGAACTGTTACTCGCGTTGGCGGTTCTGTTCTGTACACACGTCTCCATTGCCTTTGAACTTCAACAACATTCTCGGTCTTCCAATACCACTTCAAAATTGCTTTCCGCTATTTAAACGATAATCTGGACTCCATTTTGTAGTAGCAACGCTAGTATAACATTATGTGAATCACATCTGTTTACAGAACACCATACGATAATCTTGGCTTCATTTGTTTATGTTGATTTACGATAATCTTGCCTTCATTTGTTCATTGTTGATTTACCTATAACGTAACAACGCTATCATAATGTATGTGGGTCACATCTGTTTACAGAACATCATACTACACATTACTGTTGTTTTTCGGTCCAACTTTAAACATATTAAATAGATACCTACTGTGATAGTGTGTATACATTTTTGGCAACCTCGGTATATATACATTACTAATTAAAATGTACAAAATATGATGAATAGGCTTACAAACTATATATTATATGTATATTTCAATGTAGGTGGACTGCAGGAGCAGTTTTAGGCCTTATATTTATCATTTCACATTGATGTAAATATTATCATTTACTTATTATGTTCAATAAAACAGATTCTATAGTGATCGTTAATTTAATTGAAATATTCGTAATTAAAATTTTACATTAATTGCAGTATAAGCATGCTTTCTTTCTTCCGCGCCGAAAATTAAACAAAAAAGTAGTACCTATACTTCCATGAATCAATATTTGAATTCCGAACCTTCACGGCTAAAGCCCAGCGAGCGCGCACAGTGCAACTCGAATGAGAACACTTTGAGAGGCAGGCGCATAACACACAGGGAATAGAGTTTAAGGATATTCTGTGAAACGCCAGAACTTTACAATTTTTCAATCCACAGGATGAAAAGAGTAAATCAGTGTATCTTTCCCAGTGTATTTTAGGACTTAAATATTTTATTCATCTTTTTGCTCCTGAAAATGATTCAAACTGGTTTAAAACTCTATTTTGAGAAACATTATTGTCAATGATGTAGTAACCACAACAAACGTAAGAAATTCTGTAATGCAGAGTAGAAAACTGTAAAATTATTTTTTTCATTGTATTCTATGAACTAACTACATTATTCCTTTTTTTTTTTTTTTTTTCCTAGAACTAATCAGATTGTCCTCCCTGCGCCGTTTTGAAACATCCAAATTTCCCTGGAGTAATCAGCTTTTTATTCTGCACGGTTAAACCATGTACTCCTTACTAGCTCAGCATGTCATTGACAACGAAAAAAAAAAATCGTAATTTTGGACTTATCAGGTTTTTCCTTTGCACTCTTCAGTGTGTGAAAACATTGCAGAAAGTGTTGCGACTTTACTGTTTGAAAATGCTGGCGCGAAGCTAAGCTTTTGCTTTCCAGAAGTATACTAGTTAGGTGGCTAACCTTTCGCATTTTTTATTCGCTCAAGCGAGTATTGCACACGTTTTCTTCGTGCTACAGAGAACAGGAATGACAACGCCACTAAAACAGATACACCGAGAACTTGCTCTAGATTAATTGAAACGTCATTCCCGGAAAACGAGTCGCGCAAGCCTTAACGGGACCAATAACAACTAATAAGGAAACGTTGTCGGTCAGCCTCGATAAACTATGGCTTAAAAAACAGCTCCACTTTATTTAACACAAACATGTATCGTTTCTAATAACGGGCAGCGCTGGTATTTACGAATAAGTGGAATAATTAGCATATGAACAGAAACAACGTGTTTTTACTATGAACATTAAAACAAGGTCATAAGTTTTACACTTATCCCTACAAGGGGACCATTCCTGGGACTCCGGTCCCGGGTCACTCCCGATCGGCAGCGGAGAAAGCCGTGGGTAGATTAGCTCGATAATACACCATTTTGACGCAACGGTATTATAGTTGGTTAGAGTGTCATGCTATAGTTGTGAAGCTAGTGGTTTCGAATTCTCACGTCCTGCCACTTTACAACGATTTACTTGCTAACATAGTACCACGCACACAATTCGCTATACATTTATATTTACTATTCCCCTCCCCTTGTTGGAATGGAATTTGCCACCATTACATGATTTACCCGACTACACAGTAGCACACAATCCATCAATTTATTTCTACGAAAAGGAGGCGCGCTACGGCCTAACGACTGCATGTGGTGCCTCAGTAGTAAAAACGTGCGTTAAACACTATTACCAAAAAGGGGGGAAGAGGGCTACGCTTGCCGCAGCAATCCATTGGATTCACCAGTTTCTAGGATTTAACTGAGGTTAACGTTAAGGTTAGTGTGCATACATGAATTAATTGCGAATTCTTTTTGGGCAACGCGTGATAAAAAGTGAATAACTCACTTTTCTAATAAGGAACAACATATTACAGCCCGAAAGTTACGGAGGACAACGCATAGCCTATGTTAGTTTAACAAAAAAATATACATGCAACATTTAAACTGTTACAAGTACCCACGCAGAGAAACCTGTACATCAGCACTGTTCTGATAGGGACTGAGGAATTGGGCTCTCTCCGCTGTCGCTCGGGATTGGAGCTCCAGTAATCGTCTCCTTGTAAGGAAGGGTACGTAAATTTAAACTAAACCTATGCAAATCAACCAAGCAATTGCTCGCTCTCACGATCTGATTGGGAAGTACTTCTATCTAATGCAACTTCTTTTTCACTTTGGAGAAAAGCAAACATTTCCAGGGCAGTTGGTCTCAAGAACATGGAGAAACGGAAGCCCTCTTTTCTCAATTTTTGCATCAGTGTAAAATGAAGCGTTATCGTGATGCATATGTCCTGTAACCGAACTGCTTTTTGGTAGTCATTGAGGAATATAAACTAGAGGGTTTACCCAGACTCGTAGTCTGCACACCCCGGGTTCAAATCCCTTGCGGATCGGTCATCCGACCTTGTGTTTTTTCGCGGTTTTTCCTGGTCTTAGCCCGACGTGGAATGAAAATTCCTTTCTACTAACTTTCTGTCTTTCATTTCATTATTTTCCTTACATAGTAGAAAAAGTCAGGCGAGTTGATGGGTGCTCCGTGCGATGTAATGCTGGCTTGCGTTTTCGAAAAGTTTTTGCCCCGGTGTCTGGTATGGAATTTGTTCTTTCGAGCAACTGGAGTTCCAGCAGCAGGTGGAATTATATCGGCGTCGGAGTGCTCTATCTGGATACCGTATAGGTTCGTGCCTCACCGTCCAATGCCTCTCATCCTTCCTTCCGGAGAAGCCTCCATTGGGGCGCATTCACAAACGGCCAGTCGTTGAGCAAGACTAATGAGCTATCGCTTCGTCCCTAACTACACAATCCAAATCAACACCGAAGAAAGAAATATGATGGGTTTCCTTAATTTGATCAGAACATATTTATCTTGAAATTTCGCCTGTGGTGCCTCTGTAGCAAAAACGGGCGTTAAACACTATTCGTTTTATGTTGAAATTGTACTATTTTGCGCCGTTTTTTATTCTAAAAGGGGAATGGGCTTGCCATTAACAAATATCAGCGGCAAAAATGGTAATTAAAACCGAAGAAAAGTTGAAACTGACAAGATAAGGAAATAATATGAGGTAAACACTTTATTGTCTTATAATAAGTGAATTTTACGCTTTCAAGCACTTGGTTTAAACTACAAGGTTAAACCCGGAAGCGTACTGCTTTATTGCAGCCGTACAAGCCAATGTAATGGATACGAGAAACTTCGAGAAATTCACACCAGCGGAAGTACTGCATCATAAATACATGAAATTCCTTTCACGAAGTGAAGATAATAGAACATGCCTGCCTTCGTGTTTTTATTTGTTTATTCTGGCAGAGCTACCCATTAGGCCTTGTGTTCCGCTCTACCAATTTAATTATAATTACACCAAGTTTCAATGGAAATATCACAATTATAACAAAGACAATATTCGTGCACATATAAACCTATGCAAAACATGAAATAGATAAATAAATGTATGCTAATACGTAAATATGAACGATAAAAATAAATATGAAAAATATTCCGTTAGAAGAAAAACAAAAAGAGCAAAATAATACAATCACTAAAAATGACAGCTCATAGATATATAAACCTATGTAAATCATGAAAGTGAAAATAAAAGTACTAAAACATAAAAATTAAAAACACTAACAATACTAAGATTTATGAAAGTAATAACAATAATAGTATTAAAATTCTACAGCAGAATAAAACATATTAATGTCTATGTTGTAACAAAAGGAATCTAAATTTAGGATTTCTAATAAAACTAACCAATTTATTATTAAATGCTCCTAAAATATGGCTGTCTTTGACATCCCATGGCAATTAAGTGGTTAAGTGGTGTACGAGTAAAGTGATGTTCGGTGCAGTGCAATGATGGACGTGCCGGTTTCAGAGTGTGGTATTTAGGCTATGAGAGGAAGAGAGATTTTAAAAACAAGATGTATGGACAATTTTGAAAAATATCTTCTGTCTTTCAGGCGGAACCAGACAGCATATGCAGTGAGGGTGTTATATGATGGAACAAATGCACATCGCTGATGTAACGTACGCACATATGAACACGCTGTAGTTTTTGCGTTAAGTTAGAGTTTAAGTCTGTTGGCAGAAAAACGAGTAGACAAGGTGAGGCATCTCCAGGAATTGGACCAAGATCTTTTTTTAAGTTTCAACAGAAAGTTTTCCCAACAGAGATTACTGTCTAGAATAAGTCCAATGTTTTTCGCAAAGTTAGTGAAGAGAATTAGTTTGATTGATATCAATGGGGAGGAATGTTGTGTATGTCTATAAGTTTAGCGATCGCTGATGTCCCACTACCATAGCCTGCGATTTTAAGGGACTAAGGCCAAGGCCTAGAATACGCGTCCATGAATGAACCGAGTCAACATACTGGTTGATGTTAGTTATTGCCTCACGAATGTCGAGGGAACTCCTGCCTTCACGAAACGCTATAAGGAGAAATTCCCAGAAACAACATATTACTGCAGCTCGCGAATAACTACAAAACAACACTGTCTGACAAATTTAACCCCTTTAATTTGGTTAAGAGTTCGAGGCAAGTCTCATTTGCTGAATCAAAAGCTTTAATCCTGTCAAGCAAGACAACTACTTCGCAGGAACCCCATACATCATCACATAAGTTAAACAGTGCTGTGTTTGTGTTGTGGCCCGATCTGAATCCAGAATGAAAACAGTAAAGAAGGTAATACTTATTAAGGTGGTCTGTCAGCTATTTGTGTATGATGCGTTCAACTGCTTTGGATAGCGTTGGAAGGATGTTGATTGTTCTGTAGTCTTTAGGATATTTGCGCGTGTCGATCTTAGGAAGGATTTTACGAATGCCTGCTTCCATTGCCCGCAATAGGATAATGCATGAAGAGTGAGTCAAAGTCGGCAGTATTAGTGAATAATTTTCTTTATAAGAGTTATATTAATATGATCCGGACCCAGTGTCTTTGTCTTTATAAGCTTTAATACTATCATTACGTGTTTCCGTGATGTATGTAAACTGAAATTTCTCTCGCTGAGGTATCTCGGAAAGTATTCTTTTAGCTTTGTTTACTTTTGAAAGTGTTAATTTAGATCATTTAGTGAGGGTTTTAGGATCCATCGGTGCCTTATTAACTCAAGTTTAGTCCTAATTGATATTAAGGATTCGTTTATAAACTTAGTACATTTTTTCACAGCTGTTTCTCGTAATACTATCCTCAATTTTAGTTATTGCGTTCAATTGCTTAATTTTGATATTATTACTCCCAGGAAAACATGTTATCCAATGCTTTCAAATCTTATAATGTACTTTTATCTTTATATCTTGTCCTGTGGTCATAATTGCTCTCTTCTTGCAATTTAATTTAAATCCTGCTTTATTACTTGTTTTGACATTTGTTTATCAGTTTTTTCCCGAGTCTCTTTGCTATCTGCTGTGAGTCTCCAAACGAAGTTATTATTTTTGCGTTCGCCAATCCTTATCCTAGATAATGTAATACACCAGCTCTTACCATGTATAATATTATATTACTTTAATCTCGGGGTCATATAATGAGTTTATCCAGCTCTAACAGATTTAGTTTAAGTCCCAGGATGTAGATTTAGTCAAACATTGCATACATCATGTACATTTGATAAAATTGTCACGCTCTTGATATTTATAAAATTTAACTCTCCTGTAGAGTTTGTCAGAGAGAGCCATGTTTTGAAATGGTTTACATTAAAATGTCGTCTTAGAAAAAACACATATTAATTATTTTCATTTGGAATATTTACAAATAGTAACTTGTACTTTGGTATATTTACAAAGATGAATTAATTGAACAGAGAAAAATTAGTACACTTATTGTTTTGATTGTATAAAATCCTGTATAGAAGACGTGAGTGATAAGCAAGGCCCGGATTTTTAGGTTTTTATAAACCCTGAATTAGTTTTAAACACATTAAAATAATTTTAACACTCTTAGGGTAATTTTTAAAGTTTATCTTAGCTAAAGTGAAATAAACACATTGAACAAATATATGATAATATGAATTTATTTTAATATAATTTTACTTGTATTTTCAATTCTTCTGAAATAAATTACATGAACATGCACTATGGTAATATTGAGATCGTTGCCGATACACAATTTATCAATCATCTTTTAGAAACCTTTCCTTTTTGATATAACTGTCATAAACTGGAAGTGTAAAGCTCTTAATAATGCCTTCTAAATAAGAGTTACAACCGACAGTTTCCTTTAAGAGAACGTGACTGACAATAAAGAAACAGAAGACGTCTGTTCGAGTGCCATTTGAGATAAAATAGCGTTGCACGTGACTGACAACAATGGTATTACGAAATTAAATTCAGTTTGTTTCTAAAATAGTTTAATTTCGACAATGCTTTTAATACACGATAATAATGGTATTATAAAATTAAAAGCAATGACTTATCTATGAAGATGCTCATTGTTAGCTAATGTTTTAAAAGTAATTTTATCGGAAATATTATTCAATCTGATTTTAATAATTTAGCTAGCAAAGAACAAATTAGTTTAAAACCTAAGAATCCGGGCCCTTGTGATAAGCTATCTTTATAATGCTAATCTCAACTTGTTTTTGTTAGTATGCAGTTACTTTATAGATAATGGAAGTGAATTAAATAATACTAATGGTAAATTCCAAAAGTTTTGAATTGTGGTTTACAATGAGTTGATTGTTTTACACCTCCATTATTTTTGTTTCTTTATTTCCTATAAGAAATGAGAGGCGACTGATTTTGTATTCTTCAATAAGAATACCTAATCTGCAAAAAGAATTGTATGAACATGTTTGTTTATTATTGAGGGGAGATTATTGATCTACACTATAAAAATAATAATGGACCCAATTGAACCTTGAAGAACACCATGCTTTGCTACTGATCATTCCCAATACACGCTGTAATTATTTTATGATTTTTGTAGCTTTTTCTTTCTGTTTGATAAGTATAATAGAATCCATTGATAACTTATTACCATAACAGGATAATTTCCATAAGAATACGTCAGCTCTTTACACATGGACTTTGTTCTGGTAAGAGTCACTAAGTTTTGAGATACTAACACTATTGAATTAAGGAAAGGGGCATTAAATGATATTTGTGTATGTTTCCATGTAACAGATACTTTGCATTCTCATTAAGTCCAACTTTTAAATTAATTTAGTTAAGCAGAAATCATTATAAGTCTTATATCTCAAAATAAAAAAAAACAATTTTGGACGCTGTGATTTCTGCTAGGATGACATGTTCTGTATATGAGTTAAACAAACGGGGAAGAGGATGCATTCTTGTCTAGCTCTCTGACTGAAACTCTGTTTCTCCTTCTTCTATTTCTATCTTTACCTCCTGATCGAAATTTAGTAACATTTATAAATGTTATTAAACAATTAATGATCAAAGCTCCAATCTAATGTAGTGTGTTACAGTAAGTTTAACAAGTTTAAATTGTGTGCTGCACATAAAGCAATTACATTTTAAATAAAATAAATTTAAAAATTAAACAAAGAATAAAAACTGTTTCCAATGAACTTTTTTAAAGTCTCTTTAAACATTTTAAACGTTATCTCTACACGCGACTCATATACTTCGAAATTGCTACAAAATTAAAGACAAAGAAAGCTACCTAACTGTGTTGCAAACTGTACATCCGCCAGTTAGCACGCAAATGCACATAATACAACTAAACAAATTATCATTTCTTTCCCAAATTAAAGCCCCGTAACTTCAATAACTTGTTCTAATATTTGTCAAAAATTAAGCTCCAAACCTATGCACAATTTAGCTAAATCAGAAATAAATAAAAATTAAGTTAAAACATTGCAGCAAAACTGAGCCACCATAGTAGGCAAGAAAATCCACTTAAATTTCTAAGAGAAAACGAAAACAGCTCCATTTCCCTGGGAACTTCTTACCTATGTCCTATCACTGCGACAGCTCAGGAGAGAAAACGTAGAATTGTCCTCGACCCGAAGTAACAATGCTCCAAGTGTTATAAACAAGAGATGTACTTATCAATAGAATTAAGTTTAAAGTGATGCCATCACATTCACGTGACGGTACCTAGAAAGTGAACATGCAAATATCGATCAGCGAAAGGTTTTCGTGATCAACGATAGAGTAATCAGAAAATTCAAGTTAGTGAAACCTCTCTAACCCGAATAGGCATGGTTCAATGTAAAATAGTCCAATTTAACTAGTTGCCCAAGATACAGGGAAGTAGGTTTTCATAGTAGGACATTATATAAAGGAAATTGCATATGCATTTCACATTAATGGCAATAAAAGTAAACTTTCGCACTTTACACCTCAACATTATCTGAGGATAGTATTACTTCACAGATTATTTTAGACATGCAACTGTTTGCTTCAATAATTTCACAGTTATGTGCAGTGTGTTTTCTGAGAAATACATAACATTTTTACATTTTGTAAAGAGTTGAGGAAACACAACAGAGAGTAAGAGTTATTAAAGAAAAACGAACTTTTTACATACCACTGTGCTTAATGACCTACTGCAAAACATAGAAGTAAATGTCAATCAAGCTTAAATAGGTAGCAGAAAGCCAGTTAGGGAAAACTTAATCCTTTTGATACTATAGTACTGTGTACTTACTAATGGCCCATTTAAAGCTTTAGAGATAGAGATAGATGGCAATGAAGCTTAAATAAGTTAACAAAAATAAATAACAGAAAGAGAATTCGTCTTAGTTATGACCATAAGAGGTGTCCAGCTTCCAGCATAAACACATTTGAGGACATCTTTGACATGTTAAAGCATAGAAAGTTGTCCGGTTCCACGAAAATATGACTAATATAATGGGATGGGGGGTGTCCAAATGCACAGGGTATATGCTCCGCTGAAATTGTCCTGTTTCCTCCAGGATCCACAGTAAATTTGCAATATGATCTCTAGCAATGGTTAAGCGCGGTCTTTCGTAAAGGTAAGCTGCGACATGGGATGTGAAAATTTAATGGAAAATATAATAACTCAACCTTACATCCAGTTATATATGAGTTTAATCTTTCAATTCATTTTTATGCATACACATAAAATACTCTTGAAATGATTTACTGGTGTTTCACTAAACCTTTTACCATTCCTTTCTGTATAATTTCAGTAAACATACCAAGCCGTTCCGCTGTATTTGACAGTTACAAAGAATTGGTGGGGTGGGGGGGGTTAGATGAAGAGTTACCAACCTATTATACATCCGTGGTCCCGCATAAATAAAATATCATTAAGATAGTTTATGAATGACTTTTAAAAACAATTAATAAAAATGTAAATTGCACTTACTGCTAAAATAAAAGAATTACATTATTCCATATTACACAAAACCACCAAAATAGTGAAATTATGTATGTTAAATTGATAGCGTATGCATCCCGGTTCTTCTGTTTGGTTTCAGAAGATATCAATCACATGGGCTGCGACCAAGGCTAGCCTACACCGTTAATGAACTCTTCGCCCTTCATGTCTGATTCATCTTTCCTGGTAACAATTCCCTTTCGGTATATTTTTCAAATATTTGTTTATTTTAACATAATTATACTAACATGAGAGATAAAGGTTATTATGTTATTGGTACATTCTCGGCTGTCTTCTTAAGTAATGGACTTGAATGGTTGTCTTCCAGTTAAACGGCCATTCTTTGTTTTTCTTTATTATATTGCAAATTCCCTAATATTCTTTATAATCTTTTCACCTGCAGTCTTCATTCTGGATATGATGACCGATGACTTTCCAATATCTGTTAGTTTTATTTGCGAAATCATATCTTCTATTATTAAATGAATGAAGAACAACACAATGCCAATACAACTTGCTTTTTCATTCTTCGCAGTAGAAAGTACTTTTTCCTCATATTTTTCCATCGTGAAACAATTACTGCACGACTTTCAGTTACAGCCGTTTCGTTTCGCAATGAAGCTTCTAATGATAATAATGAACTCCGTAACAACGATGGCTGTATCGAGAGGAATAACAATAACAAAATAATAAAATTAAACGCTTACAAGTTGTAGGGAATGAGCGTTGTTCAGCGTGTCACGCATTGTTACAATTGCAACAATCTCAACAACTGACGTTTTTATGCAAGCGTGGATTTGCCGTTATTTCTCGAATTGTGTTGTGATTGTAGCGATAGAGTCATCGTATTTTTCGCAAAGATAGCTGTTTTATGTATTTTTAATGCAGACAGAAAAATAATAATATAGCTGATTTTCACAACCTAATCTGCGAACAATTTCTTACCTGGCAGCTCTGCTGTCAGTATTCTAAACAAAACCTTAGTTATAATTGTGGGGTTGCTATTGAGAAGGGAATAATAATCGAAACAACAATGACAGCAAAAGGACCAATTTGAACTAAAGAAATGTTGCTATTTGTTTACACCAATTTGCTCAAGGATGCATTTGTTAAAATCTGTTTTAAATGTAAATAGTTGGGCAAGGGTGGTTACGGAGGACAACTAATAAAGCGTAAAATGGGGACAACTTCAAATTTGGTAAATTTAGTTTTGATCGAGTTGTTTCCTAATTTTTTTTCTTAGTAAACTGTATGACTTGGAATACATAGCAAACTTTGCATCGGATAGATAAATAAATGTTAAATAGCATGCAATTCAATCCCCAGCATTACATAATACTTCATTAGTTAAACAAGAAAGAACGTTCGTTATTCAGGGAACAACTTTAGAGAGGTATACACACATAATAAAGTACGAACACTGTTTAAAGAATACTACTTTTTTTACAGGCATAACTTCTCATTAAAATTTAACTTTACAACATTTTGTTACCTTAATGCGTATGTACAAGTGTTACTACTTTAATTGTTGTTACTTCCGATTCTCGCAAGATGAAACATGTTCAATTCCGCCTACAGCAAAATGCAGGTGACACGCGACAAACAATATGTTCCTGTTAAATTCCGCTTTCATTTCAGCAGATCTTTATCTGAGGCCTATGAAATGTTACAGGGGCCTAAGTAAGTTTGATCTTCCCTAAAGCACAGTTCGAAGATGGTTTAAAATATTTAAAGCAGGGAGGCAATAAATTTCAAGGAAAGGTGGGTCCTGCTCTCCAGCCGTGCTCTAACATAAGAAAACATTAATACTGCTGCTATTATTGTGAAAGAAGATTGTTCAGTAGCATTAAGAACACTTCCAGAAATTATGACAAGTTTACCGAGTGCTACCCACACGTTGGTAATTGAAAAGTTGCATATGAGACGTGTTTTGCACGGTGGGGTTTCAAGACTGCTGACTCACGAACAAAAGGCGTTCGCGTGCAGGTTTGCATGCAGTTGAAGATGATGTTAAAGGAAGAGTTTCTTTCAAACGTAATCATTGCTGATGAAATTTAAGTATAACACTTCAAAGCTGAGAGAAAACAGCAATGCTCTGTGTAGAAATTTCCATCAGCCATACTAAAGAATGAGATTAAGTAAACTAAACTGGAACATGGTATTAGCCCACAAATTCATGAACTAATTGCAGCGGTTGAATGGGGCTGACTCTGTTGCAGGTGGCCCCATGGGGGTCAGCCAAATTTATGAAATGATTTCTGTGTTGATTATGGGCTGCCTCGGTGTTGTTGATCACTCTTCAGCGGCAACAATGTCTCTGAGTGATTCAGCTATTTCATTGAGTGGGGCTCAACAGGACCGGGAGGGGAATTTGAAGGTTTAAATGAGCACTCGATGCGACATAATATATTTTAGTAGTTTATTATGTTCAAATTGTAATTACGTCCTTTAGTGTTTTCGCGTTTGATACACTGGCCTATTTTGAGTATAAATTTAGTTGCCGCGTATGGCACTTTCAGACGAGTACTGCGAACTACTTAAATAAACTGAACTGAGTGAGTTGTCTGAATGCGTACAACTGAATAAGTTACAAATAAGTTACAAATAAGTGCCTTATTTGACCGGGAATTAAGTACTGCTTATGTAGACTGTCTACCAAGTAATGAAAACTATTACTTGCACTGTTTATGAGTGTGACTGCTTGAACTCAGATAAAATTAAGTGACTGCCTGCCGCAGAGGGTGGTTATCTCCTAATATATCAAATTCGATCTGAAATTCGCTGGTTAGGAGACGCCCAAAAACGATGTGCAACCTCGCGCCTTTCTTTAAAAGTTTAAATACACTTTTTTCCTTGGCTGGCTCAATTTTATCTACCTTGCACTTCATTCGCTATATTTGAACTATATAAGACGTGTATTATCATTGAGTCATTTAAAGAGCTAACGAACAATCAGCCAGTAGCGGTCAGCGTCCCCTCTTCCCCTGGACAGTTTAAAGGACCTTCGGTAATGTTATTTTCCTGCAAAATAAGGGTTGTCCCTATAAACTCGAAACGAGGCCATGCTCCACCACAAATATATAGTGTCTATATTATTAATTATAATGCAAAGGTATGATGATAGGTCTGCTTAAATATACTTAATATTTACACTTTATTGGGGTGGATCAGAGTAACGGTTTCATA
Organism: Metallyticus violacea; assembly: GCA_030762175.1. NCBI lineage: Eukaryota > Metazoa > Arthropoda > Insecta > Mantodea > Metallyticidae > Metallyticus > Metallyticus violacea. Next base: position 43,145,899 of record CM060830.1, on the reverse strand, counting down.
ATACAAGATAGTGTTTTTGAAAATCTGATCATAAAAAATGAGAAGCAAGCATGATTGAGGTTCAAGACTGTGCAGTAAATTCCGGGCAATGTAAGGGAAAACTGCAAAGGGAAAACTGAAGACATGAAGACATGACAACAAAACTCTTTGGACTCTATTTTTTATTGAAAATAGTTTTTTTTTGTGTTAAACTTTTCCCCCTAATCTGCATGCCGTGAGCAATGAGCAGTACGAAGAAAGTTTTCATCAGGATATCGCTGTCATGGAAAAACGATACTAGTAAAATGGTCACCATATATATATATATATATATATATATACATATATATGAGCTGACTGTTGCTGACAACTAATTAAAGATGTTCCTGATATTTTTTAAAAACGAAAATATTCCAGGAAAAGCTTTTTTAATGTGATGTTTTTTAAACATTTGCAAAATAGGCTAAAATGTTATAATAATAGGTATTTGGAATTTTCACACAAATTTTATGAAAATTAAAGTAGCTTATGACGTTGAAGATCACTTTCTTATTTTATATGCCTAAACACTAAGCCATATATTTAATTTGCCATGGATCAGTGTTGAACATCAAAATAATGCAATATAAAACGACACTATGTGGCAAAGCATGCATCTAATTTTTATCACCTTTAAGGACAGCTTCCAGTGCGCAAAGTGAACAGTGTGCGACGTGATTTAAAATGCCAACAGGGTTTGTTACAAAGGCCGAGGTCAGATACTGAAAATTAACAGCTGAAAAAAATTGCAAAAAACAGCAAACAATTAGTAGAGGGCAAGTTCGCGAATTAAAGAAGTTTTAAAAAACTGTGCTTGTCTGGAGTACCTGTTGCATGGCGTGTCGAGAAATTTGCCATTGATATTGAAGGAAGTGTATTAAAGAAAAGACATAAAAAACATTTATCGAATTTACGACATATTCACTTGCATTAGACGACAGTGCAGGTGTGAAAGATACAACTAAAAGGCTATCTTTATCCGTGGCACTGACCAACTATTTACAGTGACAGAAGCGTATCTATAAATGGAATAACAAAACACACTAATATTCTTGAAGCCATTCATAACATGTTCCGGCGCGGCGTTTCGATCTCAGTTTAACCGATGTTTACGTTATGGTAACTGATGTTGGGGGTGTAATGGTAGGAAAGAAGGAAGGTTTTGTAGTGCTGCTACGGAAAGAGGTGGAACTACAAGAAGAAAAAAAAATATATTTGTCATTTTCAATCAAACAGGAGAACGTGTGCGTAAAAACTATTGAATATGACAGTGGCATGCAAGTTATTGTGACTGTCGTGAACATTATTAGAGCCAGAGGATTGGATCTTCGTCAATTGCAAGAGTTTTTGATCCAAGAAAGCGAACCGGATCACGGCGATGTGATTTAATATAGTGAAGTTCGTTGCTTGAACAGTGGGAAGGCTATTAAAAGTCTTTGACTTAAAAATCGAAATGCAGCAGTTCCTTTAAAGTAAGCAGAACCAGTTGTCGAAATCAAAGATCCGAACTGGACGACATACTTTGCTTTTGTGACCGACATCTCGTTGAATTTGAAGGACCTAAATACCCAACTGCAATCCAAAAATCAACTCTGAGCAAAAGTTTTGTGGCCAAAGTCATACTTTGAAAGGCACTACTCGCATTATAAAAAATACTTGCTTTCAGTATTTAGAAGAGATGTTTAATGCTTTTGGTAAAATGCAGTCTTCTTCTTCAGATTTAATTGCGAAACCATTCAGTGTGGATGTTGCTGATATATCAGAATCAGTACAAATGAAGTTGCTTGAACTTCAAATAACCGGCACATGTGACCGCGGAATCGTGAGCGGTAGGTTTGGGGTCCGAATCCCCCCAGGATCGTCCTCCCTGACTCAGGTTTTTTCCAGGTTTTCCTCGGTACTCATAAAATGCCAAATGTCGGAGAGGTACCCTAAACTGGAACGATACCTTCCTTAAAAAAATCCTTTCCCAGTTTATCATCTCATGTATCATTAGTGTCCATCGCCTGTGGTACCTCAGTAGTAAAAACGGGCGTTAAACACTGTTTAAAAAAATCAAATCAACTCTTTGAGAGTTGAGAGTTGCTTTCAAAATGTATTCTTAGTAAGGAAGCACATATCTATATGAGCTATTGTTTCCTAGCACGAAGCATGCAAAGCACAAAACAAGAAGTATTACGTACTAGCTTCTCGAGAATATTCACATTGGTGCCAACATCGACAACCTAGTCCATTAAAGGGTTTCCAAATTTCCTATTGACACTGTAAAAAAGTAATGTTAAGTGATTGACTCTTAAAAACGGCGCGGGCCAAGGCAAAGAGCTCTGCTGGTCGCCTTCGGCCCGCGGGCTGTGCGTTGAAGACGCCTAGTTTAGAGCACTTAAACACAACAAATTGATTGTTTAGTTATTGTTACTAAATATGTCATTTGAGTGCTTTTTGTGGGAATAGCAACATAACATAATTATATAATTGTTTTTCGGCTATGTCGCAATTTTGTACAAATGAGCAGCAAAAGAATAAATGAACTTTCTTGGTCAGTTATTATATGTTTTAAAAACGCTCGTTCTCTGATGTGCAGGGTTTTTATTTTGATGCCGCATGCCTGACCTTTAACGAAGAACTTTTTTGTCCACCTTCCAGTTTCTTGACAATTTGGACAGTGAACAAAAAGCGACATTGTGTGACAAGTTGCAAGGGATATCCTTCAGAACAAGTATTGTGAATGAAGTGTCCAAACAAGACCTGACAAAGAGAAAACAAAAAGGCAGTGGAATGCAGCAGGTACTTGCGGTTCTAAACTGGCTCATGCAACGCTTAATCCCCACCACGACGCCACCACTTGCAACACCATATTGCGCGCAACGCATCTCTATAAGGTCACATCCACACATAGGAGGGGTTGCTTAAAGGATTGCCCTAGTATAAAAAGGATCAAAAATCAGCGTACAGGCAGCATATCCACTTCAAGGAATCCAAGGCTCAAGAGCTCAGCACAAAATGGCATCTCTCAAGGCAAGGATTTTTAGTATTAACTTGAATCTTTTCTATTTTCAATATTTCTTGCGGAGTAACTAACGAAGATTTCTCGTGCATATTATTTATCAAAATTGACTAACAAATGGACAGATAACAGTTACTACATTATTTTAAAATGTGAACTTTTTATTTAAGCACTACATACTGATGTCTCCATTAAATTTGACTCAAAAATGAATAGATAACAAATAAATTAGTTTAAAATATGATCTTTTTATTTAAGTTTTACATATTCATATCTCAAAATGATCTGGTTATGTTTCTGAAGTTTGCTGATTTCGAGTTATGTTTTCTAGACAGTTAGACAAACATTATTAATTTAGATCTTAAAACTTCGTTTTAACTGAATTTATTTTTAAATTTGTTGATCGTTTATATGTTTTACAAAACTCGGCAAATACTTCTGACCAACCCTATATTTAATACCATACTCTTTTCATTCTTTATAATTATCTCCATGATTCTTTAATAAATATTTATCATATAGAATAGTAATTAAACTTCCTGCTCTTTATTAATTTCTATTTTTGATTCTCTTTTCTTTTAATGGCCAAATCTCACAGGTATATTTCCTTATTACTTAGTAAAATTTTTCAGTGTATTTTTAAGGCAAAGTTTTGCTGAAATCCTTGGAAAAAAATTAATTCTCCTGGTGGATCCCAGAAAATACTTAGCTGTCTAGCAGATTGAACAAATCATCTCGCAGAGGTTTGTTTTGTAATGCAGCCCAGCCCTTTCTATCGGCAAAAGTAACAGAAAGTACTCATTAAATGCTCTACATAGCATAACCCATACAATTAGCTCAGTTCTAATTTCTAAGCAATCATACTTATTTCCATTTTAACTAAATATTCAACTATCGTCGAATTCAAATATTTTTTTTGGAAGTAAATTTTGCCAGAAGTAAATGTTTAGTTTGTCTAAAATATCGGTAAATTTAATGAATTACTCTAATATACATTTGTTAAATTTTTAACAAGATATGCAATAAATATTACCTTCAGAGAGATAATTCTAACAACATTAGGTCATCGGTAGCAAACAATATTATGAAAACTTTTCTGCTTGCTTGAGAGCTACTCGGGAACAGATCCATGTTTAACTATCATCGTTTAGCTATACAGTTCCTCTTATTAAATAAATGAGGACATCCGGTCCCGCTTCCAGGTAGTGTAGTTCTCATATGTGCTTTTTGTTCTTGCAGATCACATTGGTGTTCCTTGCCTGCGTAGCCGTTGTAGCCCAGGGGGCTCCAGGATATGCTGGATTTGGAGGCTATGCCGCGCCCGCCCTAGCGACCTATGCTCACGCCGCGCCAGCCCTAGCAACCTATGCTCATGCCGCGCCAGCCATTGCCGCCCCCGCTATCGCCTCCTACCATGCAGCTCCAGCCATTGCCGCCCCCGCTATCGCCTCCTACCATGCAGCTCCAGCCGTGACGGTAGCCCATGCTGCTCCCGCCATTGCTGTTGCCCATGCCGCCCCTGTGGTTAAGGCAGCTGTAGCCGTTGACCATTATGTAAGTATTATCTAACGTAAGTCTTCCGCAACAAAGTTTGATATTTGTTTACTGTTGCATGGTTTAGCATTAGGAGCGAATAAAACTCTGCCGATGTACTCTATAATTCTAACCTAGCATTCTTGTATCCGAGTAACTTTGCATAGTTACATTCTGAAACGAGCCGACAGGTTATTTGATTTTTTCGCCAGACAACCGAAACAGCCCCCTTTAAGACACGGGTGGCCGAGGTCGCTAGAGCACGAATTTGTAAACGGAGGGTCTGCAGTTTGAATCCCTCCAGAACCATATTCTTTGATTGAGGTTATCTCAAGGTTTTCCTCAAGATGACATTTGCGGAGAAGTGCACTGAGCTTAGACCTGGAACCATTGCTTCGAATATGTCTTTTAGCTGATGTATCATCAGTGCTCACCGCCTGTGATGCCAGTTATAAAATGGGAGCTGAATACCATTAAAAAAATCATCGTCACCTCAAACTTTATTTTAGCTAGGAAAAGAGCCCGAGTTCAAAGATTATTTATAAGATACGATAAAAAGTATAAATTTTAATTAGAATTCTCCAATAAAGAGTATCTCCTATCCTGTTGCTTACATTCTTACAAATTAAATTTTAAAATTTCCTGCTTGTAAAGCTATTAAGTTGATAAATATGAAAATCACTAAAACTATCACTTTCCGTGAATTTTGAAGCTTGAATATTATGCTTACCTCTATGATGTTGCAAAGATTTATGAACTGGATTTTATCTTAAGCTGGCATGACACAAAGCTGTTGTGAAACTAATATAGCACTCGATTCAAGTGACAGCTTTTTAAATCGAATACAATCGTGTAAAAACAAATTATACATCACTTTTCATTATGAACATTTTAATTTTTTCTTAAAAGCAAGATTGGGATTATAAAATGCATATTAATGACGATAAAATGCTTTTGTTCGACCTTTGAAAGAGAAACAGCAAGTGTTCCACATATCTGGTACATATGTAATAATTTACCATTTCTTCTGCTCCGCCCCAGTGCCAGGTTTATTAACCACTCGTAAACTCTCAAGTAGAGAAAGGTGAACGGTTGGTACAATCTAAAAAAAATGTGCCTACGTCCGCTTTGCAAGAATTTGCACGCCCAGATCCTATAGTAATGAACAACCGCTCGTTGAAATCTCCATAGCTACTCCTAATATGCTTCGGTGATAAATATTCTATTTATAATTTATTGGAATATATTTTGATATTAATTTTTTATACATTAAAAAAATTAACTCATAACTATTTCAGTAGCAGTTGACCACCAATGCCTTTATTTTTCTGAATTGTTGCTGCTTGTACTTTTTATTTCCTAAAAGCAACATTATCTTAGGATGATAAAAAGAATGTATTTAACATTACATAGCAAGGAAATAAATATCAGCATACTGGATGGATAGTCTGGAGGATTGGAAAATTTACATATGATTGATTTTAAATATGTTAATATGTTAACTTACCTTAGCCTACATTCTCGCCTCCCAAGATATCTCATAAGCAACTTGAGCATTAGTAAAGCCATATATGCAGTTTACGGTAAACTTTCCTCTCACTGAACGGTATGGTGACCTCCTCGACCCCCATTACATTTACCTTCTTTTGTTACAGTCCGCCCCCAACTATCAGTTCAGCTATGGCGTGCACGATGCCCACACCCACGACATCAAGGAACAGCACGAGACCCGTGTCGGTGACAAAGTAGAAGGATCTTATAGCCTGGTGGAACCTGACGGCACCACCCGTACCGTCCATTACACCGCTGACGGTCACAACGGCTTCAACGCAGTCGTCGAGAAGTCCGGCCACGCCGTGCACCCCGCGCCCGCCCCTAAGGCTGTTGTAGCTGCCGCCCCCGTCTACAGCAAGGCAGTGGTCGCTGCTCCCGTTGCCACATATGGTGCCCATGCAGCCCCAGTCGTATCCTATGCCCCCACATACTCCCATTCCGCACCTCTCGTAAGCTATGGCCATGGATACCATTAAAACATCATGCCCGCTCTCGTTTGCTCAATCCAATTACCCCTCATATGTCACTTGCGTAGTCTGTAAGTAGTGCCATGTATCACGTTGCGCATTGTTGTATTTATTTTTCATTTGCAAAGGTGGTATTAATAAACACTTCATAAATCATACCTGATGTGTTCTGAATTTGAAGATTCCTCGCTTTTTAACCACACCTATAACAAAACTTAACCTATGAGTAATGCACTGATCATTTATCCTATAAATGTTGATCTTTCTCAAAGTAGTCCCCATTAGTTGTAATGTTTCTATCCCAGTGTTTCTGCTAAGCCTCAAACACGTATATTAACAGACAGTCTTAGACAGGACCTTCAGCAGCCTCCTTAGACTCCACCGCTTCTTTTAAAGACCGAAGGGTATTTTAGATGCTTCTTACATTATGCGAAAGATAAAAATAACACGGGGCCAGACATGTTGGGGAACACATTTCATTTTTATTTTGGTCAAAGATCCATCGTTTTGCTTGGAAATGGGGATCTATTTCTCCCCACATGATTTTTTCAGCATCATCAGTACCACTAGATGCCGCCACTACAGATTTCTTTACCGTTGGATAGGGTAGGATTCGATAGAATGTTTGGAACGGGGGATACTCAGTACGGCTCAGGCCTACGCCCACAATGGGAGCACTTACGGGAGGAAGAGATGAGGCGATGTTCCTAAGATGTTTTCAAACTAGAACACCCAGATGCCGGCAGAGCCAGCTCTCCCTCCTCTTACCTAAGTAGCTAGAACCCCTCAGAATGTTCATTTTCATACCAGACGCTTGCGTACAAACCTTTACAAAACGCAAGTCACCGTCACACCGCACCAACCCACCTCGTCCTGCACTTTCGACCATGTAACAGGACCAATGGAATGCAATTATATGAAATGGAAGAGCGTAAAATTCGTGGAAAGTAAATATTCATTACAACATTTGCGTTAAGTAACCAGGGGAAACCACGAAAAAACCAAGATCAGTTTGACCAATCCAAGGGATATGAACATAGAACCTCCTGAATGCGAGTTCCAAGCATTTACCTTAAGCATTGCAATGGTGAAGATTTTGCATTAAGCTCAGTACTTACCCTCACGGTCAAAATAATGGAGTCGTGTGTCACTTCAGCCATTATATTTCCAAATAAAACTTCTCATCTTTCCCGATTCTTCATGGCAGACATACGCTGATAGCCGAGTGCTTAAAAACAGGTGTCTATTACCGAGAGCTACCGAAGTTCGCATTCTACCTATGCACGAGTTTTTTTTTATTTGTTATTTTTGCAAGTAAAAATAATTTAAAATAATGTTTAATATACCTTCCAATTCTTATTACAATTTTAAGGCATTTATTTTAACGACATTTAATCATTGAATAATTGTTTAAAATTAAATAAATGTAATTTATGTTTTCGTTTTAGTTTTTTAAATTATATTTTTTTTAATTTGACATTTATTTTGAAAACGAAGAGATTCATTTGTGGTTATGAGTTTGAGCACAAAAGCAATAAAATTCAATTTCAACAGGAACTGAAGAGGCATTGTGATTTCAGCATCAGCGGATGCTTCCGATGTTTTCCGAATGGAACACTGTTATTATCTTTGTTTATTTATATCATCTTAATTTGCATATATACGTGCTTTTGTTCAGGTATAAGCTGTCTTCATAGCTTGTAGATGCTTCTTTTACATTCAAAGTCATTTAGGTTGATGTGTTTGAGAGCTTTCACGTTGGACAATTATTTCAACTACTAAGATACATTTGGGATCAAAAGCCTCATCTTCTAGAAGCGAGCGATAGATAAATTATTTGTTAAATATTGCCTGACGATGGAAAGAATACGCAATTACTTGCATTTCTTCGATATACACTGACCTGCATGGCAGACGTCATAAGGTATGATTTGAAATGCTGTTGTCCACTGGGTTATTTCCAATTGCTAACATTTGGGCGCATTCGCAATTGGACACACTGAAATGTGGAGTTTGAGAAAGAGCTGAGGGATCAATTGTTTTCCCCTTGACCGGTTGGGAAAATATATTAAATTTCATTGAAATAAGAAATGGATTTTTCCACTACTCTTGGCAATTCTACACACTTTTAGGAGATAAAATCATGGGAATGTGCCACTGAGCTAAAATATTCATATAGTTCCATGAAGAAAATTTGCAGTTTGGCCCAAGATACCTAAACACTAGAGGTAGAATTTTTATTTTTTGTTTGTCAAAGGGATGAAATTATGGAAGGGGTGTTTTGTGTTAGGGTGGTGGCATAATAAAGTGTGCCTGCACAAAAATATATTCAAATATATAAATTATAAATCTGTAGCAGGTCAAAATAAATCATGCTTATATTCTGTAACACCCCTTTATTAAATTTCATTGAAATAGGACATGAATTTTCCCACCACTCTTGGTAACTCTACACACTTTTAAGGGATGAAATCATGGGGATGTGCTACTGAGCTAAAATATCCACATAATTCTGAAATTTTGCAATTTGTTGCAAAATAGCTAAACACTCAAAGTAGAATTTTGATTTTTCGTTTGTCAAAGGAATGAAATTATGGAAGGGATACTTTGTATTTCGGTGGTGACCTAATATTAGGTGTGCCTGCTCAAAAATTATTGAAATCCGTCAAAGCGATTAGAAATGTAAAGGGTATGTAGGTACACACATTCATTAGAGGTAATACTGAGTTTTCACGGATCAAATCTTTCGATGGCCATTGCGGTCAGTATCATCAGTAGTCTGAGTGAAAGTGTGTGCAGAAATACATTATAACCAGATAAGTCAGTCCTGTAACTATCCTTTCGCAAAGAAAAACGAACCGCACACCTTGCCTTGCAAACAGCAAAGAAAACATTAACTTTGGTAGAATCTTGGCAAAGTTCAACGTAACGAGGATTTTCTGTCCCCCAATTGCAAACATTAGGTTTATTGACTTTTACTTTTAAGTGAAAGGTTAATTCATCACTAAATGTCAATTTGCCACTAAAACCGCCATTTTCCATGCGCTGCTGCGGTGCATGGTAATAAGCCCCCCCCCCCCCAAACGGTGCTTGATACGAGATGCAAAATCGATGATATTTGAGAGTGTAAAACGCCTTTTCATTATTGTTCGCAGTCATGATTCAAACGCGGTAACTGCAGTCATTATTTAATGGCGTGCAGCAAAGCATAGACACCTAAGTGTTTCTCTACCCATCCATGCAGCAATAAAAGTCGCATGCTTAATTCCCATAAGTAATTTATAAAATCCCGACAGTTATTTTGGAAAGTTCTGTATAATATAGGTGTCACTAATGAGAAATTGCAATAATTTTCAGTTTAACAGACAACCTGAAATTTTGCCTTAATCTTATACTAAATGAGAGATTATCTACCTTTGTTTTATTATTAATAATAATAAAACAAACATATTTTATTTTCAATAAACTGTTTTATACCAGCTTGTTTCTAAACTTTGTGATTGGATTTTCATTAATAGCTACCCTAAATTATCAAATCACTTCGTTATCTCCTATCCACATAGTACCTTTCACGTTGTGTTTTTAATTATTCTTATCCATATTTTTCTCACTTTATGAAAATATTCTCCCAATGCCTTATTGTCTTCTTTTAAGCCAGTGGTTTTTATTTAATATTTTTGATAATCACACGTCGCCGAGAGATAAGGCGCCTCTCTACAGACTGGGCGGTCCGAGAATCTATCTCCGGCATCGACAGGTGAGCATCATTCAGTTTGCTAATACAATGAGTACTTGGAGGTTTCTGTTTATAAACCTATACTGGGGGTTAGAAGCGAACAGAGAGAGCGTAGTATCGGTCTCAAGGAGTGTCAAGCTTATCAAGGGATGTACGTAACCTAACTTAAGCATACCTGATTTAGCTCAGGCAAATCCTTCCCTCCAAGATGTACAGCAGATTCCATCATATTTTCTCTACACTGTTCTCTCTTATGGGGACAGGGTAATCTTAAATAATGAAACATTATTTTTTTAGGTATCATCATTAAAAAAATCTCTGAAGATTCTAGTTTCAGAAAATATACTCTTTTGAAGTATTACAACAATTTTCAGATATTTAAATTGGGTTTTAAATGCACAGCGCCGGCCTTAAATCAGTTGAATACTTTTTGCCACGCTATCTTTTCAGTCTTCTATTTCTTTGTAAACTTTGTGTTGGCTGCACTGTAGCATCATGATGCTTCTTTGTTGTTTCATGGCTGCCTTGTGAAAGCAAAGTTTATATTTTTTGTGAAAAGAAAGTTATTTACGCGGTTAGTAAAGTATTTTTGTCCTGGCAGAACTTTATGAATAATTATCTACAATGCCTAAAAGTAATAAGAATTTTAAAGAAACAGAACTTCCGTGGAAATAAGTACACATCTAAAATAAACTGTGCTCAGCCTACTGAGGCTTTGGTTTCTTCTTCAAAGAAAAAACTTAGTTACAGGCAAGAGGGTGACTTTAATAGTGTAAATATTATTACCAGTGTAAATAGTGATAGTTATAATTATATTATTGTTGTTAATTTTCTTTCTAATTTTATAAGTAAACAGTGTGCAGTGTGTGGAAATTGCAAATCAACTGATTCAATCTATAAAGAAGAAAATATTGATAGAAGAAGAGGAGGGTGTTTAGAACTTGTTATGAAGTGCAGACAATAAGATAAGGTGTTGTTGCAGGTACTTCCCTCACCATAGGAAAAGTTTTAGATGTGGAAATTCTCACAAATTATTGTAAATTTTGTACTCGGTCAAAAAATGCGCAAGTGTGAAATGAATTTTCAGAGAAAACGTGGAAGTATGGAGACAGGGAAACTAAATACATTTTCATACAGCAAACTATATAGTGACAGTGTATTGATGTAGATCAGAAAATAATTTTCTTTTCTTAACCTCAATTTTCTCAAATGGACATTTTTAGATGTTAATATTTTCTTTTTACTTTGAAACTTGAAGGTAGAAAGCTGAAATTTTTGCACACATTTGTTACATACTTTATTGAATATTTAGTGCATGAGGTTGTAAAGGAATCCATGGATTGTACGTAAAAAAAGAGGTAAATTTTTAAAAATGCACTCTTTTTTCACAGAGAAACCACAAAAGACACACACATGAAAGTGCATGCTTTTGTACTTTAATATGAGAAAATGCATAAAAACTTTTAATTCTTTGCAGTAAGAAGTTAGGTGAGAAAAGGAACATAAATATGCCCATGTTTTAAACAGCTGTTATTTATTTTTTTTTTTTTTAGATTTAATATTTTTATACAATTTAATAAAGCACATGAAAGCACGAAATAAAAGCCCAAATATTGCTCAAAATATGCTGTATTTTATCTAAAAATTAGAAGTTTCATAAATAAATAATATGAGATATAGAGAATTTACTCTATGGTGTATAGACACCATACACTCTGACTATCCTGTCAAAACTCTGCTTATATATCTTACAATTTAAATGCCTTAAAATTTGACGTGTAAAGTGGAATTTAGTCAAAGACGCTTCCCAATTGTGACCGCTGGTGAGCTGTCCGTCTTGAAGAGCAAGTAGCACATTTCTAATTACTGTAGAAATTGCTATGTACGCTATAAAGGTGCAACATCAATAAACGATTATTACAAAGATAGTTTTAATTTGCAGGTAGAGTTCATTTTTCTTAGTTATGGCGTTTGGTTTCGAAGACTGCAACACTTTTAGACTATAAATTAAGAATGGAATTTCCATTTATATGGTCACACGTTTATCTCTTTACCTATATAGAGCATATCAACGATTCGTTTCCCTTTCAATCACCTTTTAACACAAACACGAGGAAATGCATACCACTCCATACCTACACAAATCTCCTTAGAGAGAGGGGGAAAATGCAGTCTTGCATTCATCAATGGGTACAAAAACAGAGATACAAATCTTTGAAATGATACGGTTATAAAGTTAGGTAAAGGACAAAGAAACAACACAACATAACACAACATAAAGTGAGAGCGCGGTGGCTCAGACTTTAACGTCGGGAGGTTCCAAGTTAGATTCTCATGGGTATGTCGTGGTTTCCCCTGCTGGTTTAGGCGAATGCTGAGATGGATATTTATTTTTCGCTGAATTTCCGCTCTTCCATTTCATTCCGTTGGTTCTGTTACAGGATCTAAAATGCCAGGGCGGGGGTGATGATGGTTTGCACCTTGCAATGATATCTGTTCCAGCATCTGGTATGAAAGCGAACTTTCTGGGGGGTTCAAACCCCTTAAGTCTCTTCTGGCATTGGGGTGTTCTATCTGAAATAATGTTTAGGGGCCCCGTCTAGGTCCGCTCAGTCACCATATGCTCAAACGGCCAGCCGTAAGTAAACTGAAGTATCGAAGTATTCTCCTCCGCCATAAACAATCCAAAATGAAGTGGAGAAGTAGAAGGTTTGTGTTAGATTGCAATTGTGCTGTTAATTAATCCAAGTACAATTAAGGGCATATACTTCCCATGTAAAGAGCATTTCCTTTATTTTTCTCGCCGTTGTAGTTATAAAACCCTCCCGAAAGGCTAAAAAAATTAGAATAATTTGTAATTAGAAAAAATTGTTATAAAATTTCGAGATATTGGCCATCCAGGGTTAAAAAGTTGGTATCTTTATCTGATAATAAAGATAGGATTATGTAATTGACTTTTGAGTCCTTAATACCTTGAAATATGCGAATTTGAATTTTGTTTCCTTTAGAGAGATTTTTTTGTGTTTCAATGTCTATTGTATATTAAATAAGATGAAGATATCGCCTTGTGTTTTTTGACAAGAATTTTTTTAGGTGATGATAAAATTTATTTCATGTTACTAGACACATTAAATCATGTAGGGGATGCTATTTCCAAAGTAGTTTAATCATTTGGTGCTGAGCTAAAATTAGAATTTAAACGTCCATTATTTTTGGTGACTGATACAATTTTGTTTCAGAAGCTTTCAAAAAACGTTCCTCATGCTTAATAAGACTATTTCATGTTGAAAGGAGAAAGGATCTACGTATAGAACTGCACCACGTCATTTGATCGGAAATATACTGCGCGTAAGGAAAATATAATTTCATTACCCAGTTATAGAGAAGTACAAAAAGTATACACGAGAAATTTTCTTACTCTGTACAGACTTTTATTTATTTATTTTTTTTAACGATTTCTAACCAGTTTTGGAATTTGTTTCGATCTTAATCTGTTTAAAATTTGTTTATTCAGTAATTTGATGGCTCCTTTCCCTTCTTGCAGTAGCAGGAACAGATGAGCTAAGAAGTGGCAGAAGGAATTATCAGGCGTAAACCCCCCTCACAATGGGATGTTGGAATGTGGAGGGCCTGGAAAGAAAACTTAGTACGGCAGGCTTCTTAAGTTTTGTTAATACATATGATATATTGTGTCTGTCAGAGACTTGGTTTGGTCATAACGATAAGTTAGATCTTAAGAATTTTCACTGTTTTAACAAGAATAGAGGGGCTGGGGAGAAGACAGTCTGGGAGATTATTAATACTAATAACAGAGAAATAGGGAGGGGTTCAAGGAAGTTGATAAACATATGGAGGGAACGCTTTGCTGTTATTTAGTTATAGAAGGGTTAGACCTTTTAATTTTGAATATATGTAATGCACCAACGGCTTCCAAACATTGTAACAGGTGTTTTCTTGAGGACATAACATAAAGAGTGGTGGAATTGTCAGAAACATATCCCACTGCCATCGTAGTAATAGTAGGTAATTTCAACGCAAGAATAGGAGAGGAAAAAATTTACTAGGCCATCTAGAGAAGGAGAAGGGGGAATTGGACGACAACAGAAGGGTCTGCAGAATACGTCGAGATAAAGTAATAAATGCTGAGAGCAGAAAGCTATTGTGTTTTGTGATGCTATTGATCTGGAAATTTTGAATGGTAAATAAGGACAGCATCAAAATGGGAATTTAACATTTAAGAACGCCAATGGGGGAAGTGCAGTAGACTATATAATTTTCACTTCTGATGTGATACATATTAAAAATTTCTGGATAAGGGACAGGGTAGATTCGTGTCATTTTCCTTTGGGTTTGCGAATAGCAGAAAGTAAAGAGGTGGGGGCGACAGAGATAATGTAATTTTAATAACATGTTCGGAGCAGTTTGTTCACCATGAGTAAAACTAGTTTAATGACAAAAGTATTTACTATAAAAGGTGTAACAAAAATACTGGGACAAACTTTGGGGGCTAGTTCCTCAGTTCATTGATTTTTTTTTTTTTTTATTGATTTATTTATGTACGCTCTTTAACATCTCAGGTCATCAGCGTCCCATTCAACTCAGGGCGTGAAACGGCCGACAAATTTTGCTCAGAGGCCTCTCTTTCAGGCTTGAGGTTCTTTTTCGTGCCGCAAATGTACGACACGTGACTCACGGCTTTACTTCCCTTCCGAAGGAAGCCACACTTAGGATTTTTACGCCCCGAAAAAATCCATCGGTCCTGGCTGGGTTCGAACCCACGTTTTGGGTTTAGGAGGCAAGTATGGTAACCACTACACCACCAGGACCGACTCCTCAGTTCAGAACAATAAAATAGTCATATAAACACATTTTCGGAACTACATGATTTGAGATCTATCACGAAAGATAATATTTAGATTTGATAAAATAATATTTTTATACAATTGAGTGCCGTTACCGATGCTGAAAAGTTTTATGATTCGGCTGCCCTCCGTCTGAGAATGCCTCATACTGCTGTGCAGCTTAGCGTCTATTATCATTCGCCAGACCGTAAATAAAAATCACATATGCCTGCTCACGATATGATTACCTTGTCATTGTTAGCCGATCAGATGTAAACAAGTCAAACGTAACAAACTGACTATCCACGAATGTGCAACAATTTATAAATGTAAATAAATCTCCATAGTAACGCATCACAATGTAAATCCAACGTGTTGATAGTTATCTTTCAAGATAGCTCACAAATGAAGCATTTCCGGACATAGGTTTATATGCAAAGTCTGTCCCAATATATTTGCTACGCCTGTATATTTTACTCGTTTGCAACTTGTTATCGCTAAGAACTTTGCTTTTTGTCCCCTTACTCGTCTGTCATAACAATTTTCTCTACAGTCTGCATTAAACAACAATGTTGGTACTCCTAATATTTTTAAAACGGTCATCATTAGGTACGAGGGTTCCTTTTTTCGCGATTTGTGCATGAGATATTTTTCCCTAAGTCTTGGCAGAAGTTAGCAGGTGTAATCCATTGTTGCAGCTGCAGTAAGATGTTTATTAGATAGTTGAGAAAGAAAGTCTGTGGAAAGGGAAGTTTGCGAGGTCCCGCATAAAGCACCCTCGTTAATATAAGTGGAGCTGCAGGCTGATGGCCTTGAGCGGATAAGGAAGTTTTCCTCGATGTCACACATGGCCGAGGCCCTGAGTGACACTCGGGAGGATCAATGGTGGAGGTAAGGAAGTATAAATCTTTAATTATCTTTGGGGAATGTCTTTCTGTGATACGTGTCTCGTGATCTACCTACGCTCGTCCAAGAAGAAGAGTTGAGAATTTCCATGAGCGTGGCTTGGATGAATCAATCATGCCAATGGAGGATTGTGTTGCAGACTCAAGTTCCTGAAATTTCTGAATTAGCTGAAAGAAGAGCTGGGTTGAGACTATTTCAGTATTCTTTGGACACCTCTTCGAGTCTATTAAGGCGCGAGGTAAGGGCAAGAGCTGCGTCTAGTGAGTGCTGTCTGTTCTTTCTGGTTCTCTTCAATTGTGTTGAGATGGTTGGTGATGGGCTGGAGAAGTTCAGGCATTTGTTCACAGAGTGTTACGGTGGAGGTCTTCAGTTCTTGGAATTTCTGGATTAGGCTGAATGAACCGCTGGAATGGGACTAGTGTAGTTCAGTAAAAGTCTCTTCCAAGCGGGAGGAAGTTGCTTCTTGCACAGCTTTGATTTGCTGGCTGATTGATTCGGCTCGTTCATGAAGGTTCTGCTAGACGTCAGAAATCTTGGAGGTTAGGTCGGTTTTGGCGCAATGAAAGGTTATCTCTCACTTATCTGGGAGTCAGGTGCTGGAGCTGTACTGGTGAGTGAAGGAGCTGGGTGGCGGTGTGCTGTAGTGCGAGATGCTGTTTCCGAGTGTTGAGTATGAAGGTTGAGTAATGAGAACTGCACCGGAGTGGGCAGGTAGTCATAAGCTCGCTGTAGAGTGTTCTAAAATGGAAGGTGACTCAAGAACAATTTTCTGCTATCATTTTTAGCAATTATAACTATGGCCTGAGCCAACAAGAATGTCTGGAAAAGTTACCGAGCGCTTTTCCAAACTCTGCTCCTACACGTACAAAAGTGATTGCAGAATTTATAAGAACAGCTTTGAAAGAGAAGTAGCTCGCGGGAATCCAGCAACTGTAGTCACAGATGAAAGCATCGCTAGTGTAGAAGTCATAGTGAAGAACGATCCGCGAGTAACTTACAAGGAGATTAACGTTCATTCACCGCAGATAAAGTTGAAATCAGAATTAAAATGGAATGACTTTTCCTTGCCAGTCAATTATAAGGTATCGACAGTAATATTTAAGGGGAGCTGTTAACATTGATTTTAAATATAACAAGAGAATCTATTTCACAACCTCTAATATTCTTATCTTCTTTTCCATCTCACATCTGGTCCTCCAGACATCTGTTTATACAGTCCACTTTCTAGAAGGATTGAGTTGTTGACACGTTGCGTTATAAACATTATCTGGCACATGACATCTATACATCCGACTGTTTTACGCCCGCAGTCAGTCACGAGTATTACCGCGGTATGCTGTTTGTTGTACATTTAAAACTTTTACCATAACTGAATTAGTGATTTGAAAATAGAACCAAATCCATGGTCTACAGTTTTCAGGAAACAAACAAAAATATCATAAATTCCAAAGATGACTGCCCCGAAAGTTGTGTTCCACAGCATACTTGTAGAAATTATCATTGTTACTTGTTTGATCTATTCCATGGATCTCGATTTTGCATTAGTCTGAATTATATATTACTTTTTAGACCTAGGACTTGTTTCCTTTAAAAAAATAATTCTATGACTTCTTGTGAAAATTAACAAAATGTTTTTCTTTGTTTTTACTTTATAACTAAACAAAATCATGTTCTGACATATGTCTCTTAAAGCTGATTAACATATTCTGCTATGCAGAAATTATAAAAAAAACTCTCAAGAAAGTATAACCTTCCAGGGCTAGTTATCAGGACGGACATCAGTTGTTGGCCATGAGAGAAATTTCTATTAGAAGTACTGATGTTCAGCTGGGATGTACTGTACTATTTTTGCAACATCTGCTATCTTCTTATTGTTGATTGGAACATTAGCTACACTATATACTTTTTGGGAAGGCAGAAATGGATTTGCATTACCTTTGAAAGAGTGCTGGATATTGCCATCAATGTACTCAAGTGCCTTGAGATATCCAAAGTGTTCTTTATTATATGTTAGATGCTCATACTTTGAAAGAGTTAGCCCAGTCCCACGATGAGGGCTGTCAAGATGAGGAATAGCTTTCGTGTTTTCCATCGGTCACCATTTAACTGCACCATTAATTCTGCAACTGCAACCCTTTTAACATTTTCATTCAGTATTGCTGACTTGGTCTTTATATTTAAATTTGTTCATTTTTAGTAGATCCACTAAGTCTCTATGGATCAGAAAATGTTTTTTGTGCTCGTCATCTGGCAGCTGCAGTTGGTTTCTTGTCGTTCTTAACTCTACCCTTCCCAGTAACATACTTTGTCTCAGCTAAACGAGATCTTTTTCTCCTCTCATGAGCATAATCCTCAGTGTTTGGAACCCATTTCCTCTTATTCTTTCTTAGAGATTCACTTTCAGAACTATTTATTATAAACAGCACAAAATTAACAAATAAGGTTGCAATATGTACTACAGGCAGCTACCACAGCAATAATAATTAACAATATTACTAACGTTTTGTAATAATAAAGTAAATAAATTAAATTACCAACACAATAATAAAACAATGAGCATTCAAAGTCATCTGTGATTTGATAACCGAAACTAGCCCAGAACTTATATCCTTATTAAAACCAATGAGAGAGAGTTTTAACCTCGTTCTGAATTCACATTTAATGCAGGACATTTTTTTACACTAATATGCAGCTTAAGGAATGAGAAATAAAATGTATATCTCAACTTAGTTCTGCAAAAATGTGGACTGATTTCTTTTTTAAACCACAGATTCAATTCCAATGTGACCCAGATGAAATGAGAATGAAGAAAAAATGGGAGATAATAATTGGCGGGATAAGGAAATGGAGGTACTTGGAAAAACACTTAAGCACATTCCCAAGATTCCAACTAGGATTCGCAATCATAGCACCGTAATGCAGTTGTTACTACATATGATTTCGGTTTGCTAATGCTTCCACTTTCATAACAAACTAGCGGAAACCCTGGATTGCAAACTCCTGTAAGGTATAAAAAAATAAAACAGAAGCATGTGAGGAAGATTTAAGAACCAGTGTCATATATATTGCAGCTACCATGTTATTTAATTCGCAACGTCTTCCGGGAAACGTGTCTTGATCCAAAACACCGCAAGTCAAAAGATGTCTGTTTGGCAGTAGGCCGGCAATTCTGCAACTAACTCAAGATATATGGGTCCAGTTGCTGTTATGCAAAGTGTAGCTTTACTTCTAGCTATCACGTTATTGAGAGAGGTTCGGGGTTCACTTCCAACACCCTGAAAGTGTATCCATTTGGTTTACTCCATTAATTACCACATCCATAGCTTTTGGCACGTTTAACGACTACGTCTGGAAGGGGGGAAAAAAACACAGAATTACTTTCACTTGTCCTCAAAGACCTTTAGTCGTAGAAATGTAGAGTGGCAAAAACGTAAATAACAAAATCGTTGTTACCATTCTTTCTGGGTCAACAGCCTTGAAGAATTTTAATTTGTTCGCACACAAATGGTATTTGAGTGACAAACTTCTTTGTTCAAAATTTAAAGCAGGTAGTTTTTTTGTCGATCGTCAATTATTATCACTTGCAGAGGTACCACCTCGTACGTGGATTTCAACTGTTTATCCTCCTCTATTATAATTGACGATTAGGTTTGTATCTCTTTTTTTTTCTCGCTACTAGAGACGGGCTTGCTGTAAATTTCAAACTTATTTTTCCCCCGACTTTATTTTCTTTGGCAGTAATTCTAGGTGGCGTTTGTAATTTTCGCTATAGTCCGAAATTCTTTCTAATAGTATATTATTTCATTACACCATTCTTATTTGTGTGTAATTAATAGAAAACAGAGATAGAATGCAAAAAAATAACTAAAGAGTAAATATAAAAAGAGCTATACAGGGTATTTAAAACTCTCTCTGCAAACCGTAATAGGAGATGTGGTACAGAATAAGATTTTTTTTTTTTTGTGAATGAAAGTATGTCCGCAGGGACCTGTTCAACAAAAGTAAGCACTAATAGCACTACACCTGCATGGATTTGTAACTTTTGTGAGAATATTGGTAACTACAAATACTAGTGCAATTTTAATATCATTTTAATAATTTTGGGAATCAATTAATCAGAATATGCGAAGTCTGGTGAAAGTGATAATGATGAGTATAGAAATATGTATAAAGAGATTTTTAACACCCGTTTTTACTACTGAGGCACCACAGGCAGTGGACACTGATGATACGTGAAATAAAATGATATATTGGGAAAGGATTTTTTTAAAGGAAGGAAGCATTCCAGACCTACGTTTAGGATAACTTCCTAGCATTTGCCATTTATGAAGGAAAACCTGGAAAAAACCTTAGTCAGGGAGCACGGTCCTGGTGGGAATCCCTCTCACGAGTCCGCGCCTTAACGCCCTCGGTCACCCGTGGCTGTAAACAGAGAGAACGATTGAGTGCAATTTATGTATGGCTTATGACTGATATTGGCCTTCCCTGATTCAAACGCACATTTCAGTGCAGCATATTAGTTTAACTTTTTTTTTTAAAGGTTTTCGCTAAATGCCACTAAAATTATTTCAGCACATTCCTGTTTTTCTTTTAAAATAATCTTTTTGACACAATTTTTCCAATTTTTTGTTTATAATGAATAATACTATAAACAAATTCATATATTATAAATAAAAAATGAACTAATAAAATAAATGACTGAGTGTAATTGGCAAACTCGATTCTTCTGCCGTCTCTCGTCGACTGGTTGATGCTGCAATGTATTCGTATGGGATGGTCTCAGAGTGAACTATTACGCTTATTGTTCATTTGTTTTATTTACGGACGCTCTTTAACATCTCAGGTTATCAGCGTCCCATTCAATTCGGGGCGCGAAACGGCCGATAAATTTTGGTCAGAGGCCTGTTCTTCCAGGCTTACATTTTTTTTTTAAATCTATGACACGGGGCACACGACTTTACTTCCCTTCCGAAGGAAGCCATACTTAGGATTTTACTGCCGAAAAAACCCATCGACCCTGGCCGAGATTGAACCCGCGATCTTGGGTTTACGAGGTAAATATGGTTACACTACACCAACAGGACCGACAAATATTACGCTTGAATATCCATTTAGCAGAAATTAATAATATGCTATGCACATTAAAAAATAGAAATTTGTTACTAAACACAGGACATAAGCTAATTCAAAGACATGTGGCAAAAATCTGTATTTCCATCTTGTTCTTATATGACGTCACTTGTAATTTTTTACTAATACCTTACAAGTGCTGTACATTTTTTCGTAAACAGAAAGTTACAAGACTATATAACGATTTTGTTTGTTGAGGCTCGTACAAAAACGAATATAAGTAACTACCGGGTCTTTCATGGCAGCTGTCGGGTCGGCAGTCAGAGCAATAACTCCTGGCAAAGCGGCTGTAATTTCCGTGCGATTGACGCAAGATTCTTGCAATTACATTTACAATAAAGTAAAATAAGCACGCACTTTATGACAGGAGATGTTGAAAATCTTGTCCTCCTACATTCACACATTTCTATCTATTTATACAATTGTCATTTACATGGTCAGTTCATGTTTCGAAATTATGAAAGCTTGAAAGCGAACAATCTCACTATTTTTTCGACAGTCTGTCCTGGTGGTGTAGTGATAACCATACTTGTCTCCTAAAAGTATGGCTTCCTTCGGAAGGGAAGTAAAGCCATTGGTCCCGTGTGGTACATTTACGGCATGTAAAAGAACCTCAAGCCTGAAAGAAGAGGTCTCTAACCGTTTCACGCCCGGAATTGAATGGGACGCTGATGTGAAATGTTAAAGAGTGTTCATAAATAAACTAAATAAAGCAAAATAAAAACACCTGCAGGCAGGTGGTCCCGATATTGGGTATTGGATGTTTCGAGACTTAAATAATGCAACTTATCCAGGCTTAATATTCTTCACTGATGAAGCATGGTTATTTACATGGTCCTGTTCATCGCAAAATGACTGATATTGGAGTATAAAAAAACTATGACGAGATAATCGATATAGGACGCAGTAAATGCATACAGAGTTTTAGAATATATCTGTTTTGAGAAATCCATAAATCAGGAAAACAGTTTAATTTATTTATCGTCTTTGATCTTGCGCTCCAATTTCTGCACCGCGAATGTATGTTCTGTAATTACGTTGGAGGTGGACAGTTCGAATGCATTTTGTACTTAAATGCATGACGTGATGCTCTTGTTAGGTTGCTGGAGTTTCTTGAGATAACATAGAAAGCATACCTATCACCATTTCCGAAGCGTTGTCATTCTTTGACGTCCCACAGCCTCCTAACCATGCAGGGGTCCCCTCTTGATAAATTATCAGTTTGGCGTCCCGCACAACATACTAAGGGTTGTGTTTTAATCAGCCTATATACCATCTCATCCCTGATATTATCCCATTTCCTTGGTTATGCCAAACGGAAATATATTGATGCAAACATTACAAAATATAGAAGACAAAATTAAAAAATTAAATTGAGAATAAATGCATTTTCTTCTTGTTCTTCCTCTTTCATTGATTACCCTGTTCCAGTATTAGGATTCAAACCCCCTTAGAGCCGGTCAATCGCTCTTTGTGGAGCTAATTTTTTTTTTTCTGGATGCAGAGTACACACACGCGCGCATGTTTCAGTCCAATGTCAGGATCGCCTGGAAGAGTTCACAAGCATAGAATGACGCAGACACGCACATAGAAATGGAATGAAGATGAATGATGAAATCGAAGGTGAATCCGTGCCTGAGAAACACTAACCCGGCATTTTCCTTTTCTGAAACTCGACTGAGAAAAACAACGGAAACACTCAATCTGCTTGAACAGCTGCAGGATTTATCACCTAGTTTATTTGACATTTGAAAGGATAAAAAGTTATATATAAAACTAAACCTTAGCTTTTAATAGAAAGTATTACAAATATTGGGCTAAAACTGGATGATGTAATCCTCTATTAGTTTAAATTTCTTCACAAAAGAAGTGGATTCTTTGGAGATCTGCAAGAATCTATAGAAGGGCTAAATTTCGATGAAGCATTGAGAGACATAATGAATGCACAAAATTCAGTAATGAAAAGCAGCTATAATTGTTTGGGCATGGGCAACTGCAGCAGAAAGTGATGAAGGAAGGAAAGTTCGTCACGCAGGAACTGCGTTAGCGAATTCCTCAGCAAGTGGAATTTGTGAAGGTTATTACAGAACGCTAGAGCAGAGAAGTTACATATTGAGTTTACAGAAATTGGAAGGAAGCAGCGACTCGTGTGTCTACTACCAGCAAATAATTATACATAAATTGCTGCCCTATAGCGATTTTTATTTTTCGGTTTTCAGATATACCCCTACTTCTTATGGTTCGATTTCCTTGATTTTCAGAAACTAATTTTATTATTTAAATGGACATACATAAATAGCTTCGCTGCTAAAAACGACATTGCTCCAGCTAGAGCGATTTTTAAATTCTGGGGTTCAGATAAAAACCACTCCTATTAGTTTGATTTCGCTAATTTTCATAACTATTTCTCTTATTTTATTTCAATGGCACATACCGAGTTTCGTTGAGAAAAAGCAAAAATTGCGGCCGCTAGAGCGTTGACATACCTTTTTTTTTTTTTTCCATCGTCATTTTTGGTGCCTAGAGTAGGGTATATACAGACATTTTTAAAAAAAATTTTCATGGATACAACCTCAATAGCAACAAATTCCTTCGAAATTCGCTAAAAATGGAAATGCAAAGAAAACTTAACTGTAGTTTATAACATGTGCACATATTGTAAACCGTAATACTAATAATAACAATCATTATCATTCAAGACAGGCCAATTCGATCTATTTTGTTTCAGAAGAAATCTTCCCAACAGCACTTAAGTCTTTCTATATCTCGTATTCCTTTTGGTTGATATTTTAAAATCTACATTTCTAATCTTTTGTCATGTATTTTCGGGAAACATGTTTCATCCAGTTGCTATATTTTGTTGTTTACATGAAAAAGATTAAGTTTCCTCTTATGAGTATTCCAACACTCTTAATATGGTCTTTAAAAGCTTATCCAAGAATATCATTATTTCTTCATTACTATTTATGGCTCAATTTTCAGATCAGTAAGTCAAAATTGGTATCGCTATAGTTTTATACAATTTTAAAAGCGGGTCTTTTATAGTTTATTCTTTAATTTTCTTTTAATGGTACCACAAATAATACGAATTTTATAACATTTTTGTTTAAAGGCCTTATCATAATTATAAGACACAAAAAGTTCAAATAATTGAAAAATTTCACTTGTTTATACTGTTACTGGGCTTGATTTTGGATCTCTTTTGATATTTTCCAACAAAGGTTATTATTATTTATTTTTAACTGATGATTAAATTATATGTAAACATTGTTTGAGACTAAATGAATTTAATATTCATTATTGGTCTTCAGCGAATAAAATTGCATTTAGAACTTTATAATAAGGTAAAAACGGAAGTTTCTTAGTGATTTACTGCTACAAAGTGCGATTACTTATCACTGCACCTCGAGTTTATCCTAAACAAATGCTGTTGTTTTTAAATAAAAAGGGTTTATAATTTTAACATATTCCAAATTTATGGAAATTATAAAAAACGATTTTTTCGGCAAAAGCTATAATTTTTAAAACGAAACAGTAGCTATAACCAAAGGCATACTGACACTTAGCCTACGTCCGCAGTTTTTAACGCAAGACGGTGGGGCCAAGGTCGCGCCAGTCGCCCGCTCTGTCGAAGGCAAAACTACCCTCGCATTTGTACTTGCATAACTTTGATCAATAATATTGGTTTTAATTCATAAGAAGTGCTGTCCTGTATCTTAGGAGTTGTTTGAAGTGGTGTCCATTTATAGTCAAACATTTCTGACATCATTTAATGAAATTTGCATTCAGTCACAACAGTTCTATTTCCGCAATTCTTCCAGTTTCCGCCCCAAATATTTCTTTAGATTACTTTACAGTGATGCTGGTTGTTCCTGTAGATTATTATTATTATTATTATTATTATTATTATTATTATTATTATTATTATTATTATTATTATTATTATTAAGGTTCTTCGCACACGCTAGAATTGTAGGTACGTGCCCTTCCTAATTGGTTCCAATGAATTCCCAGCAGTGTGTCCCATTGAAGATATACATAGTGTCTTTCACTATAGGACTACTATACAGTAATAGCATCTTGAAAAAAATAACCCTATTATTCTTAAACAGAACACCATGCAATAGAACTCCGTGTTTTAACCAATGGCGGAGCGTGGCTTCCTGTATAAGGTAGGCTGAGATATAGGATGTCGAAATTAACGGTAGTATACTTTCTGATAGATATATCTTGAAAACAGCTCCGTAACGTTACAATAATTTTCGTGTTAAATTTTACGGCATTGTTACTATAATAATGCATTTAATAATAGAGGCGGCGATTTTTCTAAATTCCTTCAGAGATACTCATAGTAAACAAAAAAAAATCGCATTGCACATACTGTTAAAAAGTAATTTTAATTAGTAGCTTAATTAAAATGTTTTCATACTTTAACCTATTGTATAGGTATTTACATATTTCTATCTGCAGGTAGATTGTTTCCTGTGGCGGTAATCTTGAGCATAAAAAAATGCCACACATTCTCGACCTTGCATTATAACAAAGGAACCACCATATGTAAAATGTGCAGTGCTTTCTCTGATTGTCGCCTAATGCAATAACAATGCTAAACGATAAACAATACTACAATATGAAATTATTACTTGACGTAATGGGTTCTTTTAATGTATCTATAAAATAAAAAATAAATAGTCAGACAATGTAGAGCGATGGACTTTACTGTGTCAATTGCGGCTGTAAACAGAGTATAGTGTTCGTTTTAGTCAGGTAGAGAAAAACGTGGACAAGATGAAATGCGATTATCATGGGAAAAGTTGGGCTGCATGGTTTTTGTGGAAGAAAGGCGTCAAAATTGCAGACATTCATAAACGTTTAAGTGCGATATAGGTCATGAAGCTCTTGCACAGAAGAATATGAGTACTGGTTGTCCATCTTCATCGAAGTCTCCCAGTAACTCAAGAGGTTGTGTCTGAATTGATTATGGCTGACAGGCGCATAAACTTTGATTAGTCAAATGTTACTGCGTTGCTACCTTGTAACTTGTCACACATTCCAGTCACCTTTAAACTGGTATGCAATACTTTATGTAAAAGTGCGGCCAACCCATAGCCCTTAAGCAACAGTCTGCGGCTCACGAACCTTCCCTTTGGACAGAAATACCAGAAGTAGCAAACTTGAATAATTACCGCCTATTAACAATGATAAATATAAAAGATGCGCGCTACCACCGTAAGTTAAAGTATATGCCTATCAGAGTTTCAGGATGAGTACTGGGGGTCTAACACTGCATTTTTGTATCCATATCACTAAGCACATTAATGAAGTTAATACGGGTTTGCAAGGGAATATGAATTAGCTCGACTATTTCCGCATTGATAATAAAATTTCTGTTTTGAGATCAACAGTTACGAGCTAATAACTTCACCCCAAGACCGCGTGTTCAATCCCAGTCAGGGTCTAAGAATTATTTTAGGACGTAAAAATCCCAAGTGTGGCTTCCTTCGGAAGGAACGTAAAGCCATGGGTCCTATATCCTAGATTTACGGCACGTACCGTTCCACACTCAAATAAATGGGACACTGATGACCTGAGATGTTAAACAGCGTTCGTAAATAAACAAAATAAAAAAATTAATAATAACACCACTTTGTTACCTTATCCACGCAACTAACATGACTACCGGAAATACATATGCATTAAACTTGAACTTGATAAGAGGTTTGAAGACTTCAGAAGACACCTATAATCATTTACATGCAATCATTACCAGAGAAAGTTGCGAATCATAGTGATTTACAATTTTAAAAAAATGTAAAAGCATTGGGCTAACAGGATTATTTAATATTTGGTCAAGAAACAGTATTCGGTTTAAACTTGTTCTCCATTTGGAAATCATTCTTATGTGAACATCTTTTAGCAGGATGAAGAACATAAAATCTAACTGAGGCTCAGAATTACTGATGTTTACGCGATGCAATATCGTCACGGGATATAAACTTTGAGGTCCACATTACTGACAAACAAAATCAGGTTTCGTGCTGCCTTGTACCTTTACAATATAAAATGAGAGCGCATACACAATATTTAGGTTTATTACATTTTGGTATGCATCTTCGGCAAGCATGGTTATTTTTCAAGTTGGCCGTCATTCAAAAAGTTTGGTCATCTACATTACAGCAAGCATTACAGTATTTATTCTTGAATGTATAAACAACGAATTACGAGAAAACGAAAGATGGTACAAATTTATGATGTATATTTATTGAGGCAAAGTAAATTGAAGGCGATTATTTATTCCGGAGGGAGCTTCCAAATAGTTAAAAAAGACCACCTCCGCGATCTAGTGGCACGACTTTCTGGTATGAGAACGATTTTATTCGGAATTTTTTTCTTGTCCTACGAAGATGAATGCTAGTTCAATCGGAGTTCGTCTGCGCCATCATTATTTCATCCCGTCCATCCCTACAGACCATATCTACATATTCAAGTCCATACTCTAAATGTTGCGATAAGAGAGTCCAGATTTTCCTGGACCATCAAACAAGGGCGAAGGCATGATGCCTTTAGTAACAACTTGTTTGAAAGTTCTTTCTTTACAATCATTTCTCTAAAACCAAGTATACAAACCGTTCGTAAAACATATAAATACAACTCAAAATACAAATTTCCCCCATTGAGCGCGTTATGTCAAGGCTTGAAAGGAAACCCAGTGCCATTCTCTCTCATTCAGAAATTAAATTAAGGAGTAATGTAGTGCATCTTATTGTTAGTTAATATTGTTTCCTTTTTTTTTTTTTTTTTTTTTTTTTTTTTTTTTTTTTTGATTGCTTTATTTATGGACGCTCTTTAACATCTCAGGTCATCAGCTCAGGGCGTGAAACGGCCGACAAATTTTACTCGGAGGCCTCTCTTTCAGGCTTGAGGTTTTTTCGTGCCGTAAATGTACGACATGGAACCCACGGCTTTACTTCCCTTCCGAAGGAAGTCATACTTAGGATGTTTACGCCCGGAAAAATTCATCGGTCCTGGCCGGGTTCGAACCCACGATCTTGGGTTTAGGAGGCAAGTATGGTAACCACTACACCACCAGGACCGATAATATTATAATAGTGTTTTACGCCCTTTTTTACTACTGAGGCACCACAGGCGGTGAACACTGATGATTTTTTTTTTTTTATGAAGGAAACGTTTCAAGCTTAAGGTTAGGGTGCCTCCCCGGCATTTGCCATTTATGAGGACTAAGGAAAACCTGGAAAAAAAATGCAGTCAGGGAGAACGGTCCTGGCGGGATTCGAATCCAGACCTCCCGCTCACAAGTCTGCGCCTTAACGACCTCGGGCACCCGTGGCGATATATAATAGTAATATGATTATTACTATATAGTCCTATGTCAGCTGTATCCAAAACCAACTCCCTGGCTGTCCGCTGTTGGATGCACTAGAAATAATATCGATGTTTGACTCCAGAAGGACGAAATTCTAAACATTTTTGAAAACTCCAAGATAGTGGAGAACGCTCCCAAATTCCACCTGAGTGGTGCGAAATTGCGTGGCGCTGGAAATGAAAGCTGCTGCAATTTTTGCAGAATAGACTGATGCCTGTTGGTGTGAAGGAAGCTGTTGCAAAACAATGGCAAGTTGTGGGGCAAGCAGGGAATGGCACAGGCTACTGGATGCTACCGCGGTGGCGGTCCCTACCAGCCGGTTCTGTTATGTCACGTTCTCCGTGAACTTGTCCGAAAATTCACTAGCAAGCGTGGGCGTGGCTAGTGCTACAGCTGTATATAAACTCGCTTTACTTCGGTACTGATATCATATCCACTCGTGATACAGTTCACTCAACTACAACACAAAATGGCCTTCAAGGTAAGTCTGTTTCTGGTTCCCGAAAATCTGACAAGCCTTACTAACCAAGGAATTTCATTATCAGTACAGCAAAGTACTTTCCTTTCGAGTTTCGCACGCTAATAAATGTGTTGACGTGAGAATCACTATATGACAGCTTTCTCTCCATTTAAACATCTCTAAAAGCTATCTGGCAACTTACGTTAACTCTCTAGTTCTTGGGCTTCCAAATTATAACTACCTTTTATCGTTATCTATTTAAGAATATGCAAATTTTTCTAATTAAATTCAAATGTTATAACTATTACCAAATTAACACTGAATATTCATATATTAAAAGTACCCAGCAACAGGGAAAATTTAATTTTCAAGAATTTCTTCAAAATTTTATCACTTGCATAATACGAATTCGTTTTCTAATATTTTTTTTGAAAAAAATATTTACTTTCCTGCGCTAATGTGCCTAACGCTCCACACAATACAAAATTTATAACTTTGACTAAATAAAAATATCAGAAAATGAATTTGATGTTGAGAAAATAAATTCCCAATTAACTTTTTTCGTACTAGGCTAGTTTCTCAAAAAATGCTTAAACTTAACAATACTTTGCAGTTAACGAGTTTCCATAATTAATCAAAGCAATTAACATATATCTTGAGTAATAAATATGTGACCTGAAATTTATATATATATATATATATATATTTTTGTTTATATAATTTCTTATTAAGTGTAGCAACTCTGAATAAAACTAGAAAAGGGTGGAACATTTTGAATGCAAACAAATGTAAGAAAAATTAAATTCAAAAATTTTTTTTGTAATTTTAGCTAGGCTTTTTTTCCGTGTCCTCTTGTGTAAAACATGTATATAGATGGTAAAAAACAGACAATTTCAAGCTTTAAAAAATTGAATTTCTTAAAAATTACGACTAAATTTCACCTGTAGATATCCTGAACAAATTCAGTTACTTCTGTAACATGGATATCTATTCATATATCAATTTTCAGGGGTTATTTTTACATGCTTCACAAATTGACTCTTTAAAAAAACGGCTCTTGAAGGAAGCATAACAACACATACCAGTGTTAAAAAGTGTAAGAGCGTATTATTGTAAGCTGTGATACTAAGAGCACTTTCTGATAATTTTTTTCTTAAGTGTTAGCACTAAAATAATCTGGAAAATGCTTTAACAGATCAAAAACGTTAAATGTATACTGAAAAAGGCATACACTTACTTTTTAATACAGCACAAGGTGCTTGTAATAAAAATCGGTTACTATGCCATGGTGCTCTTTTCCAACAAAAGATAGGCATCAGAGAGCCGTATTATTATTATTTACAGAACAATATTAGGTCCTTGGTGTATTACCAAGAAGTGGTGACACTGTTTGAAAGCGTCAGGACAAGAATCCGCGTTATCTTTCTTCCAGATTTGCAGACTTCTCAGAAAATCCCCCCCCCCAAATTTATAAGAAACAAAGAGATAAATTTTTATATTAAGTGGCGTATTTACTCGGATATTTCCCTCTCTAGATTATTTGCATACGATTAGCAAAAACTACCAGAGTTCAGAAAATGGATTCGCCTACAAGAACGTACAGTTTCTGGTAATGAATTCCTTGGTTTATTCCTAGCACATAAATTTCGATCATATCTTCAAATCCTTACTCAGAAACCGAACTCGTCTTCATGAAATGTCCGTTACACTTTGTTCACTAATGTTTCAGCAAGTGGGAGGGTTGAGTCGCTCAAGCATATCGTCTCGGAGTTGCCATACATGTCGCACGTTTCTTGAAGGTGTACCTAATTAAAAAAAAAGTATCTGATATGGCAATTAGTGCTATTTTTCTCATATATACAGCTATACACATTTAACAGTCCTGAAATAATCATGCAAAGATAGTCGAAATATGATAACGCTGACTGGGGCGTAATCCATTGCAGGTTGGCACGCGCCAACCAATCCGAGGCCATACTCATACGTTACGGTTCCCTAAAAAACGGGTGAACGGAGTGGTTTTCCTTTTATTCTTTATTTTGCAAATTTCTCTGTTAATTTTTTGCACGTAGTACATTTCAAGGCTATGATTTCCCTTCAAACGTTAAGATATTCTGTCATTACTGTCCAGGGCATTGTTTTCTTTTTAATACAGGCCTCTCGAGTAAAGACATTTTCGAGATTTGAATTGCATAAGTGAAAGAAAGTTAATGATCAAAAGACTAAGCAGTACAAACTAAATAATCTAAGAGACCGATACGGCGTTAAACCAAGAAAATGAATATATAGACGTCTATTAATAGTCATAAAAGTCTTCATAAAACTTATACTTTTTCTCACGATTTCAAAATGGGTAAAAAAGGGGTGCTATTTATAGTCACTAAGTTATTTACAAGTTGATTTGGGCTTAAACCCAGGTGATATTTTCTCTAGACACACGTCACTAATTAAAATTCTACTTCACAAAATAGACAGTGTTACAAAATATGTAAGCATTTGTTGAAATCCATAACTCTTTGGTGCTATTCCTTCTTGATTAACGAAATATTTTTCTTCCACTAGTCCAACCATCTGATTCTCTTCTGGAATCTTCATATCTAGGAATAATGATAAAACATCATAGGAGTGCTTAGTCCATGATCTGAAGCGATACTTGTCTCTTTACAGCTCGTCCTGATCGCTGCCCTAGTAGCCACCGCTTTTGCCTCTCCCATTCAGATTCACCAAGGACACTCCTATGGCCACATTGCCGCGGCTCCTGTGTACAGCTACTCTCATGCTCCTGCAGCCATTGCGCATGCTCCCATTGCTGTTGCTCATGCTCCAGTGGCCGTGGCACATGCTCCAGTAGCCGTGGCTCATGCTCCAGTCGTTGAACATTACGTAAGTACAAAATTATCATAAGGACCACCTCCTTGAGTCTACACTCCGGTTGAATTTGCCATAATCAAGCTTTCAGGTAGTTCTTTTGGACACTATGCGCAGCTAAGTGATAATTCAATCGATTCTGGCATTGGGTTAACTAGTTTTGATATAAAAATTGATATACTACAACTGAATGAATGCAAAATTCAGTAATGCAAACCGTTTGCCAAAAATCTATAGTGTTTTCCTTGATAGATTAACAACTTGCAAAATTCCGCTGAGGTACACTAGCTTTCCCTGCACAGCTGTTCAAGAGGAGTGGCATCTCACTCCTAATCCGGCTAAGAATCGCTAACACGACCTTGTGATTATTAAATCACAAAATTACGGAAATAAACTGAGCCAAAGAACCAAACACTCAAACCTGGACATAACAAATGCTATCAGCATGTTTCTACAATGTATGGAGCTCGTCCAGTAGACTATTAAAAGTTTGACATATTTAACATCTGACTCATTATGAAATTATCATCATTAAAACGTAACATTTCAAGAACATTAACCCGTATATCTCTTCAAGAAAAAATCTCTCGCATGCCAATTATTCACAATTGAAAATACTACTTTAATTATACTAATGTTATAGTCAATTAATAAGAGTCGTTATTTCATAAATTGGAATTCATGAAGTACATTAATGAAATAGAAATGGGCTTGAGTCGTGCCTATTTCTGGGTATGGCTATCTCTACCTCTCGAATATTGGCACATAGGTCGGCCAAAGGAAGTGAGGTAATGGAAACACTGGGGGCTATGAAAAGCACTCTATGCATGTTCCACTGCCTCCGGATCCTCCTTGCCTAAGACAAGGAGACGGTGTGGACTTCTATAGGGGTCACATGTTTTTGAGTTGAAACGCTGGTGAAGTAAACGCCTGATTATTCTCGTTGATTTCGTTTTGTAGCCGTTTGTACTTGATCACAGGATCAAGTTATACTTTCAGATTTCTTTGAAATGGGCCAGAAAAGGAACAAGTGTTACCAAAGAAAGAGAAAAAGTTATAATGCATTTATAAGCTAAAGAATAGTAGAATAAAAGATAACCATTAACTTCCTGTTAATCATAGTGTTGTTTTCACAATGAACTTGATAGACTGAATGGGTCAAACTGATTTGGACTAAAGTGACATAATTTACACAATGAACATTATAAAGAGCACAGACCACCAAGTAAACATGGGGTACATTTTACAGCTACTTTGCTTTTGGCACTGTTCGGTCATAAGACAAAATCAGAATCTGCAAAAGTTGCAAGATTGGAATAAAATACTTGATACTCTTACAGGCACCACCCCACTATCAGTTCAGCTATGGCGTGCACGATGCCCACACCCACGACATCAAGGAACAGCACGAGACCCGTGTCGGTGACAAGGTTGAAGGATCTTACAGCCTGGTGGAACCTGACGGCACCACCCGTACCGTCCACTACACTTCTGATGCCCACAACGGTTTCAACGCCGTAGTGCAGAAATCTGGTCACGCCGTGCACCCAGCTCCCGCTCCCGTCGTCCACAAGGCCGTGATTGCTGCCCCCGTCGTCCACAAGGCTGTTGTCGCCGCTCCCATTGCTACCTATGCCCATGCCGCCCCCGCTATTGCATACCATGGTGGTCATGGTTACGGATACCATTAAACCTTCATGTTCATTCTTTTTGTTTTTAATTCAACGGCGCATTCTCATCAACACATTTACTTCATGAATATTGTTATGCAACTATTCTTGTAAATAAACATACAGTTCGCTAATATTGCCTTTTCTTTACCTTCCTTTACCAGAATAATAGGTGACCTGTTTTTCTGAAAGAACGTCACAGGATAGTTTGAAAATGCAACTCAAACGCAAATTAATTTTGGAAATGCTGAATTGTTTCCCTCAACACTGCCAAATTCATGCATTTTTGTCAGTGCGCCCGACGGATTGTCGTTCTGGTGAAATAACACATTTTATGCGCCAGTGTTTTTGTTTTTCCTTATCTTCCAAATACCACAACAATGCTGCATAATACGATCCTGCTATTGTTTTATCCCTTTCTCACTAATCTACCTGAATTATTCCTTGGGAATCCCAAAAATTAGTCGCCATCGCCTGAGCACACATTTACCAGCTCTCCACTGCTTTGGTACATGTAATAGTGAATTTCGGATTCGTCCATGGTCAAGAAACTATGCTAATCCGTGATGTGGTGGGACCGGTATATATATAAAACACGTGGCTAGCTTACCGCCAAAAACTTATGGAATAAAAATACCCCTTTCGACTTTATAAAACATTGAAGTTGCCTGTTAGCTATTTGCAATTTTTATAATTACGCTAGAGTTATTATAAAGGCATTTTTTTTAATTTAAAAATGCCATTTTTGTACCTTTGTTGAAACGTTTGCTTGTTATTAGCTTTTCTTGAAAATTATTGAGAGCCGGCTCGATTGGCAATTTGGCAAGTTCACTTCAAGAAATATACTGTTGTGATTCGTTAATTTCAACATTTCTCGGTTTGCCCTGTGATTGGCAAGATCACACTAGTGTGTTAGAAACGGAAGAGATGCTATTAAATGATATGGCTATTGTAAATACAAAAACTGGCCTCCTGAAACGGAGAAAACATACGATGATGCAAACATTTACAACTAGTGTGTCATCTTAATAATTACCAGCAAAGTACATTCAGACTTGCGGAAATATATTGATATCAGCGTGAAACCACCAGTACATTGCACTTTGAAGCAGATTATACATTCTGCTCCACTTCCGCACTAGAAAAGAAAAAGTATTCTGATAGAAACAATTGCTAGGCTCTTGTTCTAAAAATGTTGGACCGCCAATGTCAATACTTAACCTCTTGCCTTACAAGAAATTCTGGTTGGAGAAGAAGCGCCACAAAAGCAATGCAGTCCATTGCCATAATGGTAAGTAATTCTAATAATACACCCTAAAATTCCGAAGAAATGAAGCTATTCCTGTTGTACCATGAAAAGATTTTTGAAAAAGTTCCTCAAATCTCCATCCATCCTACTTGCTAAACAGCAAAAATGACAATGAAAAAATTTATATGCATGCACATATAAGATATGTGTGTCTCAACGCTCTAGCGGCCGTAATTTTTGTTTTTTTACATCGAAACGATTTATCGAGCTCATCAACCAGGAAAATTGAACCATGGAAGTGCCGGTTAACCTAAAGCGATTTTTTTGGAAAAAGTTAAAAATCGCCGCATTTTCTTTTCAAACAAAACTCGATAGATTTCTTCAAAATAAATTGATAAAAGTAGTTTCCGAAAATCAGGGCAATCGGGCCATTAGGAGTGGGGATATATCTGAAAAAAACAAGTGACAATTAAAATGAAATATAAAAATAGCTCTAGTAGCCAAATTTTACATTTTTGTAAAGGAAATTCGGTACATCATTGAAATAAAACAAAAAAATAATTTCTAAAAATCAGTGAAATCGGTAAAAACTTTTAATGTTAACATACCTTTAAAGAAAACAATGAGTTGGCGTTAAGTGTGTTACATTTACTGCATAGAATTCATTATCAAATTAAACCGTCATTGTTAACAGAAGCTTACTCCGCAGTGCATCAGTCGATAGAGAAGTTAAAATCTAGAGTGTAAAATTGACGAAGCTTTTCAGCGGAGATGCCTACAAACTGAACTATCCTGCACACTTTCTTGTGATCTTTGACTTTTTTTCAATGATATCCTTCGAAGTGACTCGAAATGGACGCTTCATCTTTGGTCCATATACAGCCACGTTTAAACTAATGTATCCATAAATTCAATGCTAGTGCATAGGCCCCTAAACATAATTCAACTTTGTATTCGCCTGCTAAAAATGTTAATTCAATACACATAACGTTTCTACCTCCATTTTTATGGTAGATACCATAGTGGTTGATTCCATAGCTATAAAGCATTAACTATACATTGCATGAACTGAA
The DNA here is from genome assembly GCA_030762175.1 of Metallyticus violacea. Classification (NCBI taxonomy): domain Eukaryota; kingdom Metazoa; phylum Arthropoda; class Insecta; order Mantodea; family Metallyticidae; genus Metallyticus; species Metallyticus violacea. The sequence goes on along the minus strand of CM060830.1, from coordinate 43,110,006 downwards.
CCTTTGTCACAGAACGTTGCAAGAAGTATGCTTGCAAACAATGATGCCACTGAACTAATTTTCGTGTATTTTCATGGATATTTACCAGTCTTTCGTATTCTCAAGCGGGTAGTTTACCAGTCTTTTAATATTCTCAAGTGGGTAGATTTCAGCTTCTTCTAAGGAGGAAGTTTTTGGAGTTCTTCTAGGACTTACTCTTGTATCGTTTCGGACGGAGAAACATAATTCGGTATCTCAGCTTTGCTCACGGCTGGCTGTTTGTGCCTACGCTCCCAATTGGGCACCTCCGGGAGAAAGGAATGCGATGAAGGAAATACCGAGCAGCCAGGATCCACGGGCCGGTGCAGACCCACTACCCCAAGGAGTTCGAGACCTTCAGAACATCCGGTTCCATACCAAGACGCCAGAGCAGAGACTTTTACAAAGTGCAAGCCACCATCACGCCGCGTCAGCTGCACCTGTGCTTTGGCACTTTCGACTAACAGAAGCATTGGAATGAAATGATATGAAATGGGAGAGGGGGGAAATTCGTGAAAAGTAAGAATCCTTGATAGCATTTGCCCATGCTGAGAACCACGAAAAAACTCAAGGTCAGAATGGCCAGCTGCAGAGGATCTATTCGCGAGCCCCAAGCGTTGCCGCCCGAGCCAACCCACTGAGTAAGTTATGAGTTCAACGAACTAAAACTGAGAGGCTCCTTCTGGTGTCACGCCAGCAGTGCAGAGCAGAGCGACCTTCATGCTGCGGGACTGCATAATACCCTAGGAGCTATAAATGATTGCTCTATATAAATAGTTCAGTTAGCATATCCTTTGAAATAATACACATTCTCCGGCCACCTCTAAGCCCCCAGATCTGATTTATATAAACAGAAATGTCCATGTGATCACTTGGATAGCAAGCTGAGTAAATGTGGGCCTCTCTGGACACTTAGCATTTAAGTACTGGTTACGAATTATTCATGGATATCAGACACTAATTAGGGCGGTAGAATGGGAAGAAATAAGACGGAGGTATCAAAATTAAGAAGGAGTCTGGAAAATATCGCAATGGGGAACATTTGGATCGCAGAGCGGAAAAACAGGAGGGGAGGAGAAAAATTAAGAAACTCTTGAGAGACATTCATAGGCAGCTGACACTTTCGGAGTGAGCAGAAAAAAACTTCGCTAGAGATACAATCGGAACTGAAAAATGTATGGGGGATGGAGCGTTACATCCAAACAGGGGCCAAACTCTGTAATCAAGGGCAAGCTTGGTTTAGGTTAGGCGCGTGGTGGATGACTAAAGTAACAGACAGAGAAGATGCGAGAATCTGCTCTATATGTGCGGAGAAAGAGTCATGGAAGCATATTCTGGCGTATTGCAAGGGGACGAAAGAGTGAAGGATGAGATATCTACCGGCCCCGTTATCTACCCCCTGCTCGAAAATGAGAAGCAGGAAGAGAAGGAGGTTCATTTTTAAATAAAGTGAGAGAGGTCAGATCAGAAGAGACAGACAATAGAAAATGGGGATAGAGGATTGAGTCACCTTTTTTTTTTTATTTTAGCTATTTGTACATATATGTGAGGGCATGTAAGTTATTTATTTTTGTACTGTCTTTTTTGTTTATTTTATTTAGGCATTTAAAATTTTATTTTACTATATATTTTTTCGTTTTCCATTTATTTATTTATTTCATTATATGCACTGTTTGTCTCTTAAGATTTAAATATTAGTTTGTACAATTTCGTATATTTCCTAGTGTATCGGGAAAGCAGTACGGTCCCAGGACCCGTGCGAAATGGATGAGTTAGTAATATATTTTGTAAATAAATACACTGGTACTGCTGCTGCTGGAAGAGCGGAGAAAAATCCCGGACCATCCAGTCTATAGAGAGGCATCTGATCTACCCCGGCGAACCCTATGAATGTTATGGAGGCCAAATGTAAGCAACTTTCTGCCAGAAAATTACATTTTATAAGAAGAAAATACATTATAATATTGTACTTTTATTTGGTATACTTTTCTTACAAACTCGTGTAGGCACAAATGCTTGCATTTTTTAGTTTTATGACTAACTTCCTTTTAAATTAAATAACATATCTTAAATTAATAGTGATTTTTAAAAAGAGAAGTCTAAAAATTAACATTTAACAAACAACTTTCTGTTTAACACTACTAATGTTATTTAAAGTGTTTCTAAAATGTATATATTTCCAATAGATTCTTTTCACATCAGGACTTACCGACAAGGGTGGCCGAGTTCGTTAAGGCGCGAACCTGTAAGCGGAAGTCTGGGGTTCGATTCCCATCAGGACCGTTCTTCCTAACTGAGGTTTTCCTTAATGCTCAGAAACGGCGAATGCCGAGTAGGTACCTAAATTTAGGCCTGGAACGCTTCCTTCCTTTCCCAGTTTATGATTCCATCTTATTTATGTACCATCAGTGTCCACTGCTTGTGATGCCTCAGTAGTTTAAAGGGTATCATTTCAGAAAATATTGCGTTTTGGAAGATTAATATTTATTTTTATGCAATAAATTTTATTAGACAAAATACATTAAAAAATTATAGCAAGTGCTACTGAATGAAAAATACAAACGTTTAGCAATATTTCTTTACAAGTTCATCACCTTACATGCAGTTAGACTTTCTTACAACGCGCATACTTTCTAATCAGTATGAATGTTTTAAAATTGTTACAATTTATTTTCAGTGTTACAATCATTAGTTTATGATATAAGAGACACGTTGTTTTGGCTTTTCCCTTCTTCGGTGATATATTTTCTTCAGAACTAATTAAACAGTGTCCAAGGACGATTTTCATAGTTGAAATAATACATACTTTTTCTTATGTTTTGCCAATATATTTGAAAGATATAAATTATTATATGCGTTAGATTCCCTTACACAGCAATGAGATGCACTACTCGGTATGGTCTGTAAATTGTATCATGTTATGAAGATTTCTTCTGATAACAACAAAGTCTCTGTCACAAAAAAAAAAAAAATTATTCTGTTATAACCAGAAATGAATTTTGAAAGCGTACATTTTATTCTGGCCATAACTCGGAATCCGCCATTTTTATCAAATGTTCTAAGTTTAATTTATGTAGTAATTTGAGCAACGAGCAAAGAGCTGTTCTTTCAGAATATATAAAGTTAATTTCAATATAATGTATGAAAATTTAAGAGGTCTTATATCATAAATATTAAGTGTTTAATATACAATAGTTTTGAAAAAAGTGATACTCCCTTTAAAAAATCATCCATTTAAATATGTAAATCAGCAATGTGATCTATGGTAGTGTTTGTACTAAATTCATATCTTGTTGGAAGGAGCGACACGGAATTTTATTGTGCTCCTGCACGTGATGAAAAATGAATCCTACGGCACCACAACTCCCATCTGGCAGCCGTCCGCTGACACACCATCTGTAATAAGCAATTTTATGGGGTTCATGACTAGAGTCCCCAAGACTACAAAGAGAAGTTGGAACCAAAAGCTTGGGATTGAGAGAAAATCGATGAGCAATGAACATAAACCGAAGTAGAATAGTGGGAAAAAAAAAAAAAAAAACTGGAGTATTGGTGAAATGAAATACCGGCTTTGTCCACTGCGAAGCACTGAGATGTACAGTCGTAGCAAGTGAACCATACTGACATCCAAAACCGTATTCGTGGCCTGCTATTTCTCCTAAAGACGACAAGATACATGTTCTTAGCATAATGAGCATTTAGCGGTTCAAGAAGAGAAGCCCGTAGCCTCGTGTGCAACAAGATTATCCCACGTCACAGCACGGGTTCATAAACATTCAAATAGAGATTTCTCAAAAGCAGCATAACCGGATATGTGAACTATAACATTGATATGCATCAAGCATTCGTGTTCCTGTCATGTCTGGTTATTTAAGAGAACTGCTCTCTCTCTAGGAACTAACTGACCCAAGTATGTACCAAATAATTTCCAACATCAAGTCTTATCTTGATAAAATGTGACTGAACTTGTTTGAAATTCCATTTTTTCCCCTTTGTATCTACTGTCTTTTTCTTTCCTTTCTTTCTCCTTTGTTTTTACTTTGCTTCTCTATTTCGCTTTCTTTTTTCTGTCATTCTTTGTTTGTTTTTTTCCCGTCTTTCTTTCCTTTTCGTTCCATTTTTATTTCTCTTGCTTTTCCCAGCTATTCTTTTTTTCTTTCCTTCTCATTTATCTTTTTCTCCCGTCTTTTTTTCTTCTATCTTTTTTTTTTTTGTTTTTTCCCTCCTTCCTTTCTGTATTATTTTTATTTCCTTTTCTTATCTTTTGTTTCATTGTTTCCCTTCTCTTCATTTGTTTATTTTACTCTCTTTCTTTGTTTTTTCCTTTCCTTTTAATTGTCTTTCTCTCCAGTCTTTCCTTCATTCTGTCACTCCTTCTTTACTAATTGCTTACCTTTCCGCCCTTCCTTCTTTTCTTTCTGTTTTTCTGCTTTTGATTGTTTCTTTAGTCAGTATGAATAAAATATTCTAATCTTTCTTGGTTTCTTTATTTCCTTCTTTCCTCCCCCCTTTCTATCGGTTTATTTTTCCCCCTAGCTTCTTTCCTTTTTCTTTTTTTTCCCTTCCTTTCTTTTCTCTTTATTTTTATTTAATGATATTTACTTTTTCTTTCTTTTCTATTGATCTTTACTTTTATTAAAGTTCAAAATATCTATTTTTTAGCCTGGTCATATCCAAGAAAGTGACAGAAAGTTTCAAATGTAAGATTAACCCTGTAGTATAAAAAATGTATGTTCTTTTTTTATGCAAAGGTAAACAATACTCGTATTTTAAAGTAATAGTGTCTGATAAAATCACTACCAATAAGAAATGCTAATATTTTCTTATTCAGTTAGGTTAGAAATAGAACTTTTATTTTATCTTGTGTGGAAACTCCCTAAGTTTTGTAGCAAAGAAGAATTTGACGCTAGAGCGCTTGTGCGTCATATGGCAACACATAAGTTAAAATTTACAGTTCAGCAAAAAGTGAAATGTTGTTGTTGGTTAGAATTAAATTTTCCAATTGCGATGTACAGAAGATTCAGGCAGGAATATGGTGCAAATGTTTCAGAATGTCATACCATTGTGAAATGGCATAATCAACTGTTAGAAACGGGTTCTGTGTTAAGGAAGAAGGGGCGCAGCAAAAAAGAAACAACGCCTGCAGCTAAAGTTGAAGATCAATTCGATCGCATTTCGATCTGTGTGTTCCAAAGTCCACTGTTCACGATATTGTCCATAAAAGATTGCGACTTAGAGCATACAAAGTTCAAATTGTGCAGCAGCTGCAGTCAAATGATAAAACATAGGCGGGCCGTGTTCGCCAATTCATTGTTATATCACACTGATGATGGCAATGGATTTCTCAGTCATGTCGCATTCTCAGATGAAGCCACCTTTCACAGGTCTGGTACAGTTAACCGGCATAAATGTAGAATATGGGGAGAAGAAAACCCACATGTCGTAATGGAACAGGAACGTGATAACCCTAAAAGTGTGCTGTGCTTGGGCTTGTGATTTTGTGATCGGGCCTTTCTTCTTCACTGAAAGCACAGTGACAGGAACAACATTCCTATTAGCAGGTACTGTTTTTTGCTGCGTCCCTTCTTTCTTAACACAGAACCTGTTTCTAACAGCTGATTATGCCATTTCACAATGATATGACAGCTCTATGTGCAGGCGCACTACCATCATAATTTTTATTGTTACAGAACTTGGAGAGCTTCTACACAAGGTAAGATGAAAATTATATTTCTACTTAACTGAGTGAGGAAATAGTCCCATTCTTGTTGACAGTGATACTACCGGACACGTACTATTACTAATGAATATGCAAGCTACGACGTTACAAAAGGTATTATTAAAATCCGTTTTTATTACATTTTACTACCCACGTGAGGGCGTGCTTCTCTATATTGCTGTAGAGCTTTTCATTTGTAATACAATAGTTTTACTAGTATGAAAACCAAATTAATGAATCCCTTTGTTATTATGACAGTTTTTAAATGCATTGGTCTTATTACGACATTTGTAATTTGTGAAGACTGTAGGTGTACGCGCAAGTCTCTAGTCTGTAGGCATGAATGAAATGAATTCAAGAAGGCGCTAATGAATTCCGAGCTCTTGGCGCCTTAAAGTTATTTGGCATTCACCTTCTCAGCTTAATAAAAAACTACAAAAAGCTTGAAGTCTACGGACTAGTAGTTACAAACTCCATTACTAGACCGCTGAGGCGGCCGAGACAGTTAAATTGTTTTAAAAAATTTAAAAAAAAATATAAAGTAATGATTTTTTGACATCTTGAGAGTATTTAGGGATTGTGCCGCGTCTTAGCTCTTGCCAGACTATAAATGGAAAAATTTCGAACACCTAATTACCTAGTCATACTATAAATTTTGTTACAAATAAGGAATGATAACTTGATTAAATGAAAACATTATTAACCATTTGATATCGCTTACTCTGAATATTTTACACTATCAGGTTACACAAAATCTATCTTTAACCTTCGCATATGCCTTTGAAAGCCTTGGTAGTCTTTTACAGTAACACCTATGATGTTTATATCTTTAAAACTTTAAAGATTGATGTGTCTTAGTCTCCAAAATGTCTCACAGAGAATTCAGGTCAGGCTGATGGACTCTCGCATGTGATATCTGAGCCACTGCTAAGTCTTTCTAGCTTTGTGAGCAGGAGCTCTGTCCTGTTGGAAAATCTAATGATGAAATGCTTCAAAACTTCCTCCCGCTTTTAGCAAAAAAAGAAGAGTGGTGACTTCTTGCAGGAGACTCCCAACTAAGTCATCACATATATAGAAGTTGGTGAGCAACCTGGCGAGGTTTCACGGTTCCGAACATACACTGTGCTAATCTGCCCGTTACATTTTTGCTCAATTGTGAAATATTTTCATTTGAAAAAAAAATCAAGTATTTTCTGATGGCGTGCTCTCAAAGAAGGTTACACGATCTTATTTAGAGAGCAGTTGAGCAAAGTACGTCGACGACAAGCCCGAAGTTCTAGGTACTGATGTAATAGCCTGGAGACACCCATTTTTGACACTGGAAGCCGTTGCGCTATTATTTTTTGTGTCCTGGCAGGACTTCTTCTTATATGTCCTCAAACTTTTAATCCCACCCGGAGTTCGAATCAAGCGAAGACGGCCAGACCTTGGTTAAATCTCTCAGTACCGATAGACATATCTGAATGAGATTCCTACCAGTTTTAATAAACTGAATAACGTATTCGGATTGTTTCTCATTCATATAATACTACATATTGCAATTATACAATTTGCTTTCACGGGATATTCCATCTTGAAACAAAGATGAACCCTGGCTCTTTATATTTGACACTGCTAAGGAAAGACGCTTATTCAAGGTAAAAACAAAAGGTTGTTGTGTAAAAACTACTCCAGTTTTTACTGTATTCTGAAATAAAAAAATTCTTAGAAACAAAATGCTGATATCATTGCTTCATACTTAACAGAATTTAAAAAAAATGTCAAATTCTGTATAAAACGTGTATTTTAACTGTTTGTCGATGATATAATGGCGTTTTAACGTTCTGTATTCTTTATTAAACAATTCGTAATGAAGATTTATTGAATAGGATATATTTGTAACTAATAAAACCTGAAATTACGTATTCTGCTGCTTAAAGGACAAAAGCCCAAACACAGCTCGAGGCTTGAGCACTTGAACCCATTTGATAGCCGAGAGCAAATCCACAGAAGAAAAAGCTAGCCACGTAACGTCCGCGACTAGAAACTTGTTATGGGTGAAAATCATTCATTACCAATTATATAACGAAGCAGCATATCGAGTGACTCAGGGGGCATGCGCGTGAGACAGACCCACATTCCTTATTTATCGACTGTGACCCATTTCATCCAAACATCGCAATTTCCGTCAACGACGTTTATGTACTGTTTACATTTGAACTGAGCTGACAGGGCTTCGTTTCAACAAGTTAACTTAAAAAACTCTAGCATTTTAAAAGGTGTAAATATTTTAAAAGCTATAGTGTAGATCTAAAAATTAATATAGGCATGTCCATAGGCCAAATTCCCATATTTTCTATTTTTACAGTTGTGGTTTGCAGTCAAAGCATTTGTCATCTGCCACAGTTACTTGCGAGCGCAAAATTTTCACAATATTCACGCATGTGCTGACGAATATCTTTCTGGAAACAAGACACCATCAGGGAGCATTAATATATAGACTAGAATTAGCGACACATTAGCCTGTTATTTAATGATAACTATGCAACTTTTTAACAGATAACTGAAGGAGTTCCACTAAACTTAATAGGCGCGTGTAGTTTATGCACGATATAGCACCGTCTCATTTTTCTCATCTTACTTGAGCGATTTTAACTCAGTGATTTCCAAATAAATGGATATATCGTAAGGGACCGACATTATGGCCTGCCCGTTCTCCTGCGCTCAATCCAAATAAATACACAGGGTCATTTAAAGGCCATTGATATTCCTGGTATCGTCCGTCAAATTATTAAAATAGGATGACAGTCTTCATGGCGCACATCTGATATGTAGGAGAGAGTAATACAGACGGAAGCCTATGCTACGGCTCATGGTGGTCATTCTAAGAACTTTCTGTAGAACCATGGGTAAGTAAAAAAAGGACTAACATATAAGCGAAATGGACTATGTGTTTATAGGAACATTTTTTGCATTATCTTATGTCTCTAGTAATTTTCAGACCGAGCGGGGTGACTCAGTGGGATAGTGTTCGGGGACTCCCGGGTTCCAATCCCGTGGGCCGGCCATCCCGTCCTTGAGCATTTTCATTGTTTTCCGTGGTGGCTTAGGGGAATGACGAGATGATCCATTCCAGAAATTTTCCGCTCTTATATTTCATATCATTTCGTTCTGTCAAAAGTCGAGACAGAACTAGATGGACTGGTGCAGTGTGCCGGCGGCTTGTGTTTAGAAAGGCGTCTGGTACTGAAGCGGCCTTTCTGAGAGGCTCGAACTCAGAGTGGAGCTCCGTTGGCGTCGCAGTGTTCTACCTGGAAACACTGTTGCAGACCCTCGTTTACGTCCGTGCTTCATCGCTCGGGTCTCCCTCATATCATGCCTTCCTGCTACTGGTGGCGTAGGCACAAACAGCAGCCCTTCGTCTATAGCAACTCAATCCAATCTAATTTACCAGAGTTTTCCCACGTGTTAAGTAACATGCTGTATATGTGAGAGAAAAAAATTCTGATTGGTGTACGAGACTTCTGAAACATGGCACTTTTCACCCTCTTCCTGATTTTATAATGTGAGGGGTGCATAAATGATGACAGGGATCGAAATCCATGCCCTCAAATTTCAATAAACCTGTAAACTGGTATATTAATATATCATTTTCCTTTTAGTTCACCGTATCAGGTACCCCTGAATCCAAAAATGTTATTGCCACTAATGTTGATCCAACAGCAGAGATAAGGACGGTCTCCTGCTTTCATTTCCCATCAAGCTTAATTTCGTTTTTATATATTATGGTATTTATTGTTACCTGATGATAGAGACTGTACATTTTGAAAGGCATAAACGTCTGTGATAATCGGCTAGTCAATGGGTAAAATTCACGATAAAAGACATTTGCTATTCATATACCTAGCCGCAGCTAGGATGAAGATAAGAGTAGTTGGTAGAATGAGGATCCCAAGCACCCTGAAAAAAGTTCAGAGGCAGTTGTGAGCCAAAAAGTCCTTACTTGGCCTCTGGGATGGAAATAGTCGTCTTGCTAGTAGCCAGTTTGAATCTACAGTGAGGCTATTTCAGTTACTACCGGGGAAGTGTAGCCGCCGCAACTGGATAGCGCTATAATTGTACATAAAAATCCGTTGCTGTTAGGTGTGCTTTTCTTGCGGCATTATTATAATAAGATTCAAAACACTTGTAATACGGAAACACTCAAATCATTTACGAACTTGTCACAAGTTTAGGTAAGACTAAGGAACGAACAAAAGTAAGCCGAGGTTGCAAGGAGCGCTGAGTTGCAAGTCGGGCCACCACTCCGTCGTGACGTTTGTTATACCACTACATATACAATTGCCCAGTTATACCACTACATATACAATTGCCCAGTTATACCACTACATAAAGACAGTCTTGAGGAACGGGTGTTTATACATAAAACATATAGAAAACTGGCTCTTGCAGAGAAGTAATGCAGAGGTTCACAAGAAAATTCCGGAAATCGTGTTCTAAGTAGAGAAATTGTTCGCTAACCTGTTAAAAAGTTACGAGAAGCAGGATCTCTCAATGACAAGAACTGTGCTCCGAACTGCCGTGTTTAGGGAAGAAAAATTAGATAAAATGCAAGAATTTGTTATGCAGGTGCCGGCAACGTACTGCCGCCGAGGGGCATCAATTTTGACATATCTTGATAACACAGGTTACTGCTTACGGTGCACTTCCCCAGTAAGCTAATCTTACTGTAGATAAACTCAAGACAATCCAAAGGCACAGGCGTAGATTGTGATGTTAACATGAACAAAATACTTTAGCATGAAAAATTCTGTCATTCAGCCATAACAACCTGATTAAATGTTGACACTGGAACTGAGCATTGTAGCCATTTGTACCTCTTTCGGACTGCAAGAAGCTTTAAAAATTACTTTGGCATTAAAAAAAAGACAATAAAATTTAAGAGATATATGCTTGTGTGAAGTTAGCATTTCTCACAGTTAGTTTTCTTGTTTTGTGCTATAAAATTTATTATATATTTGTGATTCCAAAGAAATTACCCTAAACATTAATGCTAAGACAGTTTAAAATATTTGATTTTATAGCTAATAACACACTATCTAAAATATGTATGAGCCATACTTAATATAATATTTCAACAAGAAATATATTTATTTATATTTAGTGCATTTCATGTATGAGTGAGCCTATCGGCACGCCACGGCCGAGTGGTGGCAACTGAGACAGACATGCTGTTGGAACTAGCTATCTCATATTTCAATGAACTGGAACATAAAAAGACTGATTCATGTTCTTTAAAGGAAAAAGGAGGCGTGGAATGTTTAGCCATGCATTTCAACATTATATCAGGCGAGTTCTATTTACAAATAAATAAATAAAATACTAAAATAAACAAATAAATAAATGTAAGATTCTATTCATGAGTGAAGGAGCGTTTTGCGGTCAGTAGGAAACCCTAACCTCTCAGTAATTTCATTTACTTGCCTCCACACTGTATCCTTTAATAACCGGAATCTTTCTTCAAATGTTCTACCCCCATACTCTTCAAAGGGGTCACCACTTTACAATGATCCAATTTTGACGCTGGTCCCGATTTAACTAATCCAGGTGTATTATCTCGATCTCAATACTTTCAAGAAAATCGAAACGGGCTGACATTTTGTGTATCTTGACCGCAATCAACGGGTTTGATCGATCCAGCACCAGCGGTTAAAGTTGACCATAACCAACTACCTCGTTTAACTTTGAGCATTGTCGATGCAGCGAAAAATCGCATTGAACACGGTCAAATACAGATTTGACCGCTTTCAAACAATGATTGACGATGTTGCACATTGCCATAAAGGTCGGTCTGGATATTTCCAGCAAGATTCTGCCACTACGCACATATCTGCAGAGTAATTACATTTCATTGAGGAACGTTTTTGAAGCTAGGGTAATTAGAGGTTAGGGGTTAGGCTCGCATGGTCCCCGGATCTCACATCATATGATTTTTATTTATGGTTATGGGGGAACTTAAAAAATAAAGCGCAAAGGTCAAACCCCCATATATTAGAAGAATTGAAATTAATCCATTTTAGAAAGAGAACTGATGCTAGTGGAAGAAAAATTCCTAAAAGGTGCCAGAGTTGTGTGGATGTAGAAATAGGACATTTCCAACTTCTGTTGTGGTGAGGCTATTTTCATTGTAATTATGAGAACCTGAAACATTACAAAGTTAGTAATTTCAGTTTCCTAGATATTTATCCCATTGCTCGGAAGTAAGAGCTGTGTCTGCCGCGGCCACATCCGCCTCGCAACTGGCCTACTCTTGCGTGAGATGCCTTGTGCAAGAAAAACAGTAAAAACAAAAACATTGGTCAATTGCTCTCTCTCTCTAAAACCAAAAGATATCAATATTAGACACACACACACACACATATATATATATATATATATATATATATATATATATGTGTGTGTGTGAGATATATATATATATAAATGTTCCATCAAGAAGAACTACTATAAAAATAATTCCTTTAAATCGGTTGGACCGAGTGAGAATTCAGCAGTTACTCTTTGAATTGAGTGTTGATATAAGTACTTTACTTCGAAGTGTGGAACTTTCTTCTATACTGGCTTGCATCTGAAAACTGCAAGTTGATGTTTCCAAATAGTGAAACGTTATGGGAATATCAGTGTGCGTGCTGCTGTATCATTCCACAATTGCGGCAAATTACAGGCTGCTACTGGAGCTTAACCATTCACTCCTAACAGTTCTTGTTCTCACTGATTACTTCTCTTTCGAAATGTAAAGAAAGTATTATAGGATGCAGATTTCCTGACAAATACGCCCTCAGGAAATCATAACATGTTAGTTGGAGGCCTGCCACGAACCCTTCCATTCCGAATGGGTTAAAATCCTGGAGGCAAAAGGGGCCATATGAAAATTAATAAGATGAGTTTATTCTTTAGATTTTCTTTATTGCTCTAGTGCCCATACCTTGCCATTAATACTGTACCAAATGTTTTGGCGATCAGATATCAGTTTTACTGCCAGATACAGAAAAAGTACACTAACCATGGAATGGGGAAATAATGAAAAACCGTGTTGCTCTTATAGCCCTCCATAAGGTTGGAAAATCACCAATCGTGTAATAAGTTGGATGACAATCCATCCGACGTTCGAAATTGGATGGCCACACCCTGTGAGAACCATCGCCTTTTCAGGAAAACAAGTTCGGAAACAGACATAACCAAAGTGCAAAGATAAGACCTTGGGCTGAGCATTTTTAACTGCAGAACCGAAGCGGCAGAAGATGCTGAGATGCAAATGACGAGAATGTCCCGAAGATCAGGATAGGCACAATCCTGCCTCAATAATGATTTGATGAGTGTCAGAAGCTACATAGGCCACATGGGCTGGAAGACAACTACCAAAATGTTCAAACCACTTTGCTAGAGCCTGTGGTGAAGAACCTGATCACGAAATCAAGAGAAGGCATTGAAACTTCCAGCAAAATTCGATTCCAGACCAGTACCAAGGCAAGTATCATTCAGATTTGGCTTGAAAGATGCGAGTAAGTTTCAGACGTGATTAGTGCTCACTCCCGATTTGAACTCCTTGAATTACAAACTGTGATCGGTGCTTGAGGGTGTGTTTGCAAACCAAGGCGTCTAATATTGAGCATATTAAGTGTGACGTTTACATAGGGGATAATGAATACTGCAGATAAATGGCCAGATATCTCGGTCGTGTGTGAGGGCAAACGAGGGTCTTTTTGAGAACTGATTAACTGATAGTAGCTAAAAACTATGAGCCCAAGTAATCAAATTAACGGAATAACGTGAAAACTGGCATTAAAATAAATATAAACTTAATTCTCCCAGTTTTAACGTCTGTTCGAGACTTTGTCCAGCATGTATGCGTCCGATATTCCTTTTTCTTTAGTTTATAATACATGGTGGTACAAAATGCAACCTTAATACCTATCTACGTATTCTAAATTACTTTCGTTGTTCATAATGATCATAGCATCACGCTACTCTCTTGTTGCATTGTACAGAACTGTTTCAACGTTTTCACGAAGATCATGTAAGCTACATGGAATGTGTGCGAAGAATTATTGTTTCAATATCCCTCCCCCCCCCCAAAAAAAAACACTTCACCCAAGACAAATCTGAAGTTGATACAGAGTATGGAAAGTCTGAATGTCTAGAAAATAACCGACTGTTCATTTGGTTTATTTATGGACGATCTTTAACATCTCAGGTCATCCGCCTGTGGTGCCTCAGTTGTATTAGCATCCCATTCAATTCAGGGTGTGAAACTGTCGACAAATTTTGCTCAGAGGCCTCTTCATTTTAGGCTTGAGGTTCTTTATCGTGCCGTAAATCAACGACACGGGACCCTAGGCTTTACTCCCCTTCCGAAGGAAGTCATACTTGGGATTTTTACGCCCGAAAAATTCCATCGATCCTGGCCGGGATTAAACTATAAATGATATTGATATGTTTAATACTTTTGATTTAAAAAAAATATTGTACGAAAAATTTTGATGTATTATTTAATTTGATGAAACCGAATTATTTTTGCAAGTGTTTGTAAAAGATGGGAGTGAACAAAGGAAATAACATGAGAAGTGAATTGTTGAAAATATATAGGTGACTACTCTCATATGCTAAAAATGGGCTGAAATGTGTGAAAAAGAAACAAGAACTGCCAAAAGGTTGCAGAAGAAAAAAAGAGAGGCTGAAGAGAAACAGGGGGAACAGAATTATGAGCCTGGAATGTTTTGGAAAGGTACTGACTATTGAAATTTGGTACCCTAATGTTTAAAAGCCATTTCCCATAACTTTGAATTTTCACACATATTTCAAAAACCATTTATGATATAACGAAAAAAAAATATTTTACATTTTCTTACTGCATTTCTATGTGTTAAATAATGAAAGGCATTGATATCTTTAAAACATTTAGTTCAAAAATGTTATTCTATGTAAAAACTTTGCTGCATTTTTAATTTGATGAAAACAATTTGTTCTCAAGTATTAAATTTTTAAAAATAAAGTACTCAGTGTATCAAACAATAATTTACTAGGTAACATAAAAAGCAATAGCTTTAGATTAAAATAGCTAATTGTATCAGAAAATGCACTGCATATCTCTAAAAAGTATACCAGTAGGTAACATTTGGACAAAATATGAAAACCGAATTGTTTTTATCTTGCTCACTGAATACAGTATGCTTCAAGTAGCAATCACATAAAATTTGGTTTTGATATAAGACTTGGCTTTTGAGAAAAAATTTAAATTACACTCGAAGTGCCTCTCTTATTACCGAAAGCACCTGTGTCCTTAATACACCAAGACAGAAAAAAAAAAAAACCATCTCTCAAAAACAAGTGATCAATTTTTATGCCTATCAGTATAGTCAAACACTGCTTGCTATACAGAACGTTTAATTGTTGTTTGAAAATGTACTTGACCCAAGAAAGCGACCGGTTTGTGCATCTATACATGAGAATATGGGCAGGGAGCTGTAAAATAAATAAATAACCACAAGGGCTAAAGACAATACTTATCTAGTAAGAAATTTCAAAATGCATCCCTGTAAAATCAGTTTTGAATTGCAGAAGGATCGGCTCAAAGGCACATGACTTATAGACCAGAAAACAGAAAATGGACTTGAAAATTGAAGGAAAAGAAATTTTCCCAAACTACATAAAATATTCTGAGATTGTGGCGTGGGTTATTTAGTCCCCTGTGGTGGAGCGAGGAACAATAAGAACGTACTAATAATGGAGAGCAGGAAGATTGTTTTGCAGCAAGATCACAAAAATGGAATGCTCTTAACAAATAAAAACATCTGTGTGTGGTAGTGCGGTATTATGAGTAAGAAATTCAAAGAAACGTGCAAAATGTTGGGAGGATTAATGGTATAAAGGGACAAGGAAGCTTTACTAAGGCTAGTGGAAAATCCAATAGCATTGTAGCTGTCGCTATATCCTTATGAAAAATTGTCATAAATTTCTCTCACTTAAAACGTTTGGTTCTCATAATTAACAACGATAACTTTTTGTGTTTTTGTTTAAATTAGACGCGTTGTTGTTGTCATCATGTTTAGTCAAGATAGACAATACAGGCCATGAAATTCTGGGGTACATTCTTGTGGGCTGCTACAAAGAAAAAAGGGAAAGGTTGCCTGAAGCACAAATAGCACAAATCCACAAATACTGCTCAATACCTGCCTTTCTTCTTCAACACTTTAGCGACGTTAGTGAATTTTTAAAGCAACCCCAACCACCAGAATTTACATAATTAAACTTGCAGAATATGAGTACAGTAAATTCATTTCCGCCTGGAAATTCGTGCACCGTGGTAGGGCGGTATTGGGTTTTCTACTTGTTTGTGGTTGAGTTCGGGATAAGCGGAAAAGAAATTGCATAAACACAATTTGTCACCTGGACTATGTGTAATACTATACGACCACGAACTGGTTGTACCAGTTGCCAATGTTGAGGCATATCCGTGCTTTGTCTGCTACCAACATATAAAAGGAAATACCAATGCAAACATAGACACAAAGATCTTCAGGTCTTACACACACACAGTCAACTCTCAAGATGGAATTTGTTCAGGTAAGACCCTCGGTCAAAGGGATGAAGGTATGTGAGCAGGCAATGCATAATAAAACATTTTGGGGTGCTGTTAGTTTCGATCAATGAAATTAGGGTGTTAAAGTAATGCAAAGAGTAGAGAACAAAGAAGAAAGATGCAGGAAAAGAAGAGAGCGAAGATGGCACAAAGATGGTTTGTGATTGTGAGTTGAAAGATTACAGATGAAACAAATTATCTGTAAAGTTTACAACTTGAGGTTTATGCGGTGCCATGGAATTGATTTAACATCTCATGTGACTCATCTGCTGGCTTCTTATCGTTTGATGTTAAAATATTTCTTACCTTATTTTACTGGTCAAGGGTTTCCTGTAATTGTTCGTCCAAAATAAATATCGGAAGAAATTGTGTATATTGGGCCAAAATGAGCAAAGCTATCCTGATCAAGTTATTAAAATATGGTTTTAATATTTGAAAATCAAGTAAATGTCACTCTTAAATTTAAAGTATTAGAAAAAATTACGGGTGTACCCATCCTGAAGGAACTTCTTGAAAACAACCAACCCGTCACGCTTTCACGGTGCAAATCGACAACCCTTCAGATGTTTTTGAGCCGGTCAGACAAATTCTGGATGGAAACAGTTGACGGTTCTCATTATAAAACTTCCTGTCCAGGGATGCGCCATCAAACAAGATATCACTCATTTAGCCAACATCAAACATGCAAAAGAGGCTTTTTGATATCAAACCAGAGTGGGTTTTAAGTTACTGGTGGCGCTTGAGATAATTTGATGATATTAAAACATGAGAAATGGCACTCCAATGTGTTACAGGTTATAGTTTTGGCAACTCTTGTTGTTGCTGTTTCTGCTGATCCAGTTGCTCCAGTCGGACATGCAGCTGCAGTTGGTGTTGGTCACATTGCAGCCCAGCCTGTTGCAGTGGAAGTTGAACAATACGTAAGCATTTCACCCCTTTGTAAATCATATATTCTGTTTCAATAAATCAGTAAAGGACTCCTTTTTAATGTCAAGTTAGGTATATTCAAAAAGCATACAGAATATATAGTGAAAATATTTATAAATATGGTTGATTTTCGCTAAAAGACATCATAAAATTGCCTCAGATAACAGCAAAATTGCATGTCATCGGTTGTCTTTAAAAACGTAACATTTGCATGATCTTTTATGTAAAATAAAAATAAAACTACTATAGAAATAGATAAAGGACATTGTGGTCACTTTGGAACCATTGATTCAGCATCTGGCCAAAATCTTCAGTCAAGCTGGCTGGTTAAGAATTTTAACCACTCTTTTTTCTTCACATAAGGGTTAAAGCTGGGTACACGCATCTGGTCTCTAGGCTCATGAACGTTAAGAACGTATCATTTTTCATAACCATAATCTAAGCAATCGAACAGATCCAAGATGGAGGGTTTCCGATCCTGGAAGCCACTCCGATCAGTCAAAGATTTTAGTGTAAAAAAATCTGTGCCCGAACTTAAAGGATTAAATTACACTGTTGCCATGTTTAGTATTTTGTAGTAAGCGCCCTCGAAAACAGTTTCATCGTCTTATGTTAGTATCTCCATTTTGATTAATTTTCCTATGTTTATTATAACTTTTCTTGGTTTTTAGTCATTATGAGGGAGCATATGGCGGATGAGGCTTTTTTGCACATATATTGCCTCTTTACAACATTTTCAAGGCTATCGCTCTCCTATTTTTGCCATCGTTGAGTGCCCATGTTAAATTTGCTTTGTATCCCAGCCCTATATGGGCACAATTAGACTTTTCAATGGAGAAGTTCTGCTTGGAAGCATAAGCTAATGTCTTACGACAGCATTTCTTAAGGGCATGATAGTTCAGACTGTAGATCCGTGTGTGTTCACGACTCCATTGTACGCCGATGACGTGAGATGTTGCAGAGCGTCCATAAATAAAACGACTCATATATTGAGCTGACTTCAATCGGGTCATTCCCAATATAGGTGGGGAGACTAGTGCAAGATAGATTGCCGTACCAGTGGTACTAGTAGCTAGTTACAGCCTGTTATGGGGGGTTCATGAGTTACCTCAGTCGTGTAGACGGATTAACTCCTAAACAAAAACAACTCGAACAAACCGCTAATCGCAAATAAAACGGAATAATCAAAAATCATAACCCTCCACTTGGAGGAAAGCTTCATATATGGGTCCAGGTAAAAGTAGTTTTCCTGACACAACTCAGTATCATTCTTGGAACCAGGATGCCCTTAGGTACTCATCTGAAATTCTGATGTGTGGAAGGGATAGCCTAGATGGGCAGTGGTCCTCGAAATTCTTTGGGGATCTAATTCCATTTGTCCCCAAGAATCAGTGTCAGGTTTAAAGACAAAGTTTGAAAAACTCCAAAGATGAGGAACCACTCCTGTAACCAAAAAGGCTTGGGTGACATCCACCTGAAAAATATCTCAGTGGAATGTAATCAAGTGCCTTATCACTTTAGCCAGAACATTTTATGCGCATATAAATAATGAAAGGGTTTTTTGAGTAGTGTATAACGCCCGGTTTTACTACTGAGGTACCACAGGCGGTGGACACTGATGATGCATGAGATGAAAAGATATATTGGGAAAGGAGCATATATATATATTTAAAGAAGAAAGCGTTTCCGGCCTAAGTTTAGAGTACCTCCACGGCATTTGCCATTTATGACGACTGAGGAAAACTTGGAAAAAACCTCCGTCAGGGAGGGCGATCGTGGTAGTAATTGAACCTCAGACCTCCCGCTCACGAATCAGCGCCTTAATGATCTCGGCCATCCGTGGCGGTGAAAGGAAATATGTGCGCTTGTGCAAATAATCAACTTAATACATTCTTACGTATCGAATTGTTGCTGAAATGTAAATTAAGCAAGCATGACAATATATTTCCTGCATCTTCACTCTAGAAACATTTAAAGTTTTGCTAAATAGTGTGCAAATTTGTCATCAGAAATAATGTTACGCCTCCCTCCTTGTAGTTGTTGGTCTTTGCACACTAAACATGCTACAAATAATATTCTTTACATTGTTTAGTGCTAGGGTCTGGTGAGTCAGTTGATACTGGACATGCATGAGTTACATTTCCAGCCTGCTTCACTGTGAATTTGCAGTTGTGTCTAACAATCCTGCATGAATAGAATATTCTTAATGTTTCGATTTCTTATTATGAAAATCTGTAATTCAACCATAACAAACTCCGGCCTGTTTAATGAGTGGGTCGGTCCTGGTGGTGTAGTGGTTACCATACTTGCCTCCTAAACCCAAGATCGAGGGTTCCAACCCGGCCAAGAACCGATGGATTTTTTCGGGCGTAAAAATCCTAAGTATGGCTTCCTTCGGAAGGAAAGTAAAGCCGTGGGTCCCGTGTCGTACATTTACGGCACGATAAAGAACCTCAAGCCTGAAAAAAGAGGCCTCTGAACAAAATTTGTCGGCCGTTTCACGCCCTGAGTTGAATGGGACGCTGATGACCTGATGTTAAAGAGCATCCGTAAATAAAGCTAATCAAAAAAAAAAAAAATAATAATAATAAATAATGAGTGGAAAATGAAGCAAATACAAGCAATTAAAACTATATCTTACTTCAAAAATCGCCATATTTTCTGATCCGTTTAATCATCCCTTTCTTATTTTGCTGTCAGTAATTCTTTCTTTAACTTCTGTCCCGCTTCTGAAAGCCTACATTGCTTATTTAAGTCATATACCTAGCTAATTTATTGACCTAGCTAATTCTTCGATCTCTTCGTGTAAACGAAAAGTCTGCACATGTGGTTACTATAGGTCATAGAGAGTCTATCGTCAAACAGTAAAGAAATGTGCTGTTTACTCTTTTGCCAATCAAACCTCTGAACGCATGAGGCGTGTCCAATAGCATAAGTATCAGCGAATAGCAGCAGTACGGCGTTGACTCTTACTAGCGAAGTGTTCCGGATAATAATAATTGTCAGTTTATTGCTAAATTGTAATAATTAAAACTATAGAATTCGGTATAAATTACACTTTATAGTTGATTGCCTCCTAAAAGAAAGTAAAAACTAATTCTGATAAAGATTTGATGTATCGAGATTTAGATAATCGAAACCCTTCATCAGTAAATAAATAGCAGAGAACTTTCATAACAAAACGTCAGTCTAGTTTGAGACTGCGTCTTAAGTAAGTAGTGTTGCGAAACAGCGGTCAATAATGAGAATCGGGAAAAGTCACACGACTCGTGTGAAAAAAAAAAATAATAATAACTATAATAGTGTGGTTAACTATGAAGGCTGTGCCATAAGTACTAAAATGTTTAAAGTCATCTCTTAGGAATAGAATATCTGCAACAGATAACTTTATAATTCTCGACTCAGATGGGGAGATTCGCGGTTATGGTTGGGCACGGTACGGTGATTCAGATGGTAAGATCCTCGGCATGGTAAGCCGAAGATTCGTGTCGATTTCAAACCTTAGTGTAAAACAAGATTTGTGCGCTTTTATTTAATAAAAAGTTGTGCCTATAAACACATTAAAATGTACGTGCTTTTTTGTACATATCATTTACCTGTTTGTAAATGCGGAATATTATTTAACGCAAACGTTATAGCTTGCTATGATGCGTTTACATGTAACTAGTTTTGGTAACATTATGCAGTGACAGTTCATCAAAGAGAAAGAGGGAAATGAAGAGGAAGCGGGAAGACTGGCGCAAGCAAGCAGTTATACATCACGAGTAGGTATTAATTGATACACGCGACATTAGCCCAACCTACCTCTCATTACTTAAGTCCTCTCGAAGGAATATTCTCAACACAAATCATTCCAGCATTCCAGCAACACAAGCAACGCTAAGACTGGTTCTAATTGCTGAACCAATCTGGAGGGAAGGAAACGCGATTGTAGAGGTGGGTAGAAACATGGAATAAAGACAGCACATTCCTTGTCCACATTAACTTACATAAAGGCATATATGGAAGAGTGTGGGCTTACACTATATAAAAATCACATAGAGAACATATGAAAGAAAGGAAAGGGGTCTATATGGATTTTAGTTCATTTGGAGTCAGACAATATCATTATGAATGTATATTGGCTGACTGAAGTAATATTTAGAGCATCCATGCCTGCTCATATAACTATTTCTAAATACGAAATCTTAATCCTGAAGAGGTTCATGTAGTAGTTGCTATGTTTAATAGAAAACGTTCAACAAAATCTGACAAGAGGGAATATATCTCTTCAATGAATCACGCAATCCTTGACTGTTATTATTATTTTCAGGCCGTACCCCATTATGAGTTCAGCTATGGCGTGCACGATGGCCATACCCACGACATCAAGGAACAGCACGAGGCCCGTGTTGGAGACAGGGTTGAAGGCTCCTATAGTCTGGTGGAACCCGACGGCACCACCCGTACCGTCCACTACACCTCTGATGCCCACAACGGTTTCAACGCCGTAGTACAGAAGTCCGGTCACTCCGTGCATCCTGCTTCGGTAGCCCGTGGAGCTGCAATTGTTCAAGCTGCCCCAGTGGTGCAAGCTGCGCCAGTGGTGCATGCTGCACCTGTGGTTCCTGCAGCGCCAGTGGTACATGCCGCACAAGTAGTGCAAGCAGCACCAGTAATACATGCCGCACCAGTGGTGCATGCCACATCGATTGTCCCAGCCGCACCAGTGCTACATGGTGCACCAGTTATCCAAGCAGCACCAGTGGTCCACGCTGCGCCAGCTGTCGCCTATGCTCCAACGTATAATCATAACGTCCCTGACACCGCTTATGGATCGAGCTATCACTGACTACCACAGCATTGTCTCATTGTTAACTCCACATTACATTGTATGCTCGCTCATAAAAATCTTCCTTCATCGTATACATGCCTGTAAATAAAGATGACTGCATTTCTTATAACCAATTTGTTATTTCTTGAAGAACACCTTTCACTGTCCCAATTCTGTGGTTCCTATCCTAAAGAAGAAATGTATCCTTTAGAAGCAAGCCAACACTTACAAACATAAACCCTACTGGTTCAGCAGATATCCGAGTGAAGATCAAACAAGCTTTTAGCACAAGCAATAATAGAACAAAACAGAAAAATAGCAATTTTAGAAAATCCAACATTTCTAATGAAAAAGTTTAAGTGAGCAACGAAGCTCGAAGTCCTTTAGGCGCATGTCACAACAAAAATAAAAAAATAAATGTTAATATTATTGTCCTTCTACTTAAAAATACCGTATAGATTGCGTCATAGACTTAAGGACAGTGTGTCAAAAATTACATTATATTGGGGAGAAACAACCATAATTGCACAAAAATATGATACAGATTAAATTAAATTGATTGTAATTCGAACTGGCTACTATCACGTTCTACGCACACCCTGAAATATTCCTCGTATTTCCCAAACGACAAAAGATGTAGCAAGTGTTTCCACTGAAGGTGTTTCTGGAGCATCCGCTACTTGTTATATACCCTCAAAAGAAGAAATGATAAGGGTAAAGCCAGGACATTCGTGGTTTTCTTCATATGAGAAAATCAGAAAATCTCGTACACTGATAGTAAAGTGTGCTAGTACTCAATTGTGCTACATCCACATTCTAACCAATAAATCACGCCTGTAGAATTATTGCAAAAAGGATGCTATGAACCTATCCATTAAAACATGGTAGGAGACAAGGCTTGATCAATGATGGCCAATAATACTTGCCATGTATGTTCACTGCAAAACCTCTTTGTATGAGAGAGATTCTCTGGTGTACAAAATTACGCCTTTTTCCCGAATAGGGTGGTTCTGTGCATCACTTTCAACGGTTCTCGTTCATTATTTTAGAGTTATCGTCCGACCGTAATCACCACATTCGATACTGCCACGAGGTCGTTAAGGTGCGGACTCGTGAGCGGGAGGTCTGGGGTTCTAATCCCATAGGACTGTCATCCCTGAATGAAGTTTTCCAAGTTTTCCTCAGTCCTCATAAATGGCAAATGCCGGGGAGGTCATTAAACTTAAGCCTGGAACGTTTCCTTTCTTTAAAAAAAAAAAAATCCTTTCCCAATATATCATTTCATCTCATGTATCATCAGTGTCCACCGCCTGTGGTCCCTGAGTAGTAAAAACAGGCGTTAAACACCATTCAAAAAAAATTAAAAAAAAATACACACAATTTATGCTTAAAATAGGAGGGGAGTGGAAGCCATCATGTTGTAGCGAGTCACAGTAAATCATTGAATCCTTGATTTCTAGGATCCACCAGAGGTTAGGTTTAGGTAATCTGTGTATATATTGAAGTGGAAAATGTCCGATTTAGAGCCCTAAACACTAACAGATAGCAATGTTTAATAATATTCATTAATAAGTTCATTTTCATATGCTTTTTATATTAGGTAAAGGCTATAATGCTCAAAATAAAGTCACAAACATCTAATGGTAACAACTATTTAGCTATGTTAATTTAAAAAAGAATAATTTACATGTTATTACGTAAAATAAGCGTCATAATAATTTATTTACAGCTCCAAACATTCATTGATTATATGTTTTAATCATATAAATTTAACAAGTTCATCTGCACATGGTTTTTACGTTAGGTAAGCGTTTTAATTTTCACTTCAAGTAACAAATATATGTTTTAAATAGTATAAACCCAATAAGATCATTTGTATAGACTTCATGTACCAGATAAGCGCTATTACAATGTATATTTTAATGTTTATTTGTTGGCCTTTATGACAATACTTAATAATATAAATGTAAATGTTGAAAGGACCACACACATAGCCAAGAATATGAAAAGATTAATTACATACAAAGAAAATTGTAATATTAAGAGAATCAACCAATGGCAAGCATAACAACATTAATAATGTGTTTCAAGAGTGAAACATGAGACAGACAACTTTGTTGAGACTATTCGTTTAGTATGCTTATGTTGAAAATGATGCATTGTAATGAAAATTGTTATTACAATGCATTATAATAAGTGACGGTTAATATTTCAAAATTTAGTTAGTTGTGCTATGTATTCCTTAGGGAGAGGATGTGTTTTGTATTCCATGAGAAGTCGTACGTAATTTGTGCTCCGTAAAGAGAAGTTGCGATTTATATTTCGTGGAGATGTTATAAATTATTAGTCGACGTAAATAATAAGAGTCCTGAGTTCGAATTAGTAGCCTTATAGGAATATATTATACGAGTTAAATATCTATTAGCGATGGAAAGAGAATTTACGCGGGGTATAGAGTAAAATCAAACAGATTACCGTCGGTATTACCAACATTGCCACTAAGTGCATTTGTCGGAAGAGAAACATAAACTCCATCATGCTTGTCACGTTCAGTCTATGTCTAATAACACAGTTAGCCGTATATATTGTGGTGGTAGTTGGGAATGACATCTATGACGACACGCCTAGATACCGTTACAAATTTGGCACCACAAAGTCTACGGCGACGCGTCATTAAATTCTATTACAAATTTGGCCCCCAAAGTGTCGGCGTCGTTATTAAATACCATTTTTAATTTGGCCCTCAACGTGTCGGCGTCCTCATTAAATACCATCACAATATACATGGTGTATCAAAATTAATATCGCAAACTGAAACGGTGGAAAGTATACGATAATAGAAGCAAATAAGTTCCAGTTAACATGGATTCGCAAACAAGCCGTGTGCGAGATTTGTCATTGCGAATGTAAGGTTATGAGTCACCATTGACTTCAATAGTTGTACACAATATATGCGTCACTCGTTGTGCACTTAGAAGGTCCGCAATGTGCTCGTTGATTACAAAACTGTGGTGATGTTGTTATAAAACCACACAAGACAGACAATGAGTACACAGTCCTAGCAGTTAGATCACTTGGGAACAGTGTCAGGTGCGCTGAACTGTACAACAACGCAGAGTAGCGGACATGGATTTCATCTGTGGTAGAGCTAACGGTAATGCACGAGAGGCTGCATGTTTGTACCGTCAAGAATACCCTAATCAAAGACACCCCGAAAGTTGCGCATTTACAAGGATCCTGGTAGTTTTGTACGTGGTAGGGGAGCTGGAAGACCTGCACAGGTTACACCTGAAGTTGAGGATATTGTGTTGGAAGCGTACAAGTCTCTCCAGGAACTTCAACGAGGAGAAATGCCACACAAATGCCTGTACTAAGCCACAGTTGTATATGGAGAATTTTATATCGCAATTATTCACCGTACCCTTACCACCTCCAAAGATCTCAATATCTCAGTGATCCGGAGTTGGTCCTAGAATGAATTTTTGTCATTGGATGCAACAACAGGCTTTAGTCAACTCCGGTTTTACAGGTAACTTTTTATTTAACTACGAAGCGAGGTTCACAAGCGATGGTATTTTTAATCATCATAATACACATTTTTGGTGCGAAGTAAACCCACATGCTGTTCATGAGTCACCAATCTGCAACGTTTCTCATTGAATGTGTGATTAGGCGTGTTAGGTGATCATCTCATTGGGACATACATTCTTCCAATAAAACTCAATGGACAGACGGTTTCTGCCGCAGAATCGGCCAGAATTGCTTGGAGATGTTATGTGGTACATGCATGATGGAGCACCGGCACATTTTGCTGCTACTGTAAGAAGACATCTAACGCGGATATATGATCCAAATGGATAGGCCGCCTGCGGTGCCTGAGTAGTAAAAAAGAGCGTTAAATACTAATAAAAAAAGGATGGATAGGTCCAGGAGAACCTCAACTTGGCCTCCGCGATCATCTGATCTCAATTCTTTGGATTTTCCTGTCTGGGGTCACCTCGCCACAACACTCCAGTTGATACGGTTGAAGTACTGGAGCAGAGAACGTACATGCTTGTCAAGAATTCTGAATTCCGGACGCTTACGAAAGATTTCGAAACTCACTGCAGAGACGAGTGCAGTATTGCATCCAGATACAAGGGCCACGCTTTGAACACCTTTATCAGATAAGAGTGTACATGTAACATACTAAAGTAGAATTGCATTTCTTGTTAAGTTAAGTTATGAGTGAATCTTGAGCCAACTCAGAATGGAAATTAAACGAAAAGTCTACTTTTCAAATTCATTTGTACTAACTATGACAATGTTTCTTAATGAAGTCAGTGGTGGCTTGTAACCACACATTTGCAATTATCTCGCACATGTCTCGTTTGCGGGCCCATGTTCAACCATTTTCAAATCTTTATTCACAATGTTCGGGCTCTATCTCTTCTTAGCCACCCTCTCACACTCCTCTTCACTACATAGTTAAATATTTTCCCTTTATTCAGCTTTACCCTTTCCCTCTTCTACTGTTCACACACACACACACACACACACACACACACACATATATATATGAAAAATAAAAATATGTAACCAATTAACAGTAATAAAAGTAGATAGAAGAACTCCAGTAGTTCGAAATATAGCAATTTCAAGTGTGATTTTATCTAAGCGTTTTATCCTTTTCTACCTTTATTATTACTGTTAATTTATATATATATTCTTGCTGTTGGTAAAGTCATGACATTATCACACTACGCCGCCATTTTCTCCTTTTTGACGCAATTGCAGCTAATAAAGCTGAGGCACTTTTTCGGGGTGGTTGTTAGGTTAATACCTTTTAAAGCATTTACTTAATCTTCTAAACTTCTGCTTGTGCTAAATAACAATATGGAACTTTCACCAAAATTGAGTAGTATCCCGCTATCACAAAGTTCTTTACCAAAAAGGGTTTTCTTAAGTCATTAGATACAGTTTAAGGAGTATTTTCTCTTTCAATATTACATCTATACGAGTAGTCAAGATTTGCGGGTTCAAACCCAGCCGAAATCGAGAGCAAATCCTCTGGGAGGATTTTAAGCCGTAGGTCCTGTGTCGTAGATTTACGGCACGTTAAAGAAATCCATGCCTGAAAAGAGGTCCTTTGACAAAATTATCATACGTTTCATATCCAATAAATGCCTCGTTTTGCTGTTAAATGCCATTTGAGATTGCCCTATCTCCAGAAGCAAATCTATTTGTAATATCCCTTTGATAATTCAGACTTCCCTCAAGGAAGGAGTCCATATTCCGGAAATGAACGATGGGCATTAGCTCAGAATGGGCTGAACAGTTTCGGCTTTAAAGAGGTGGCATCGAAGAGAATAGTCCTGATAATCGGCCTGTGCAAGTGATGAATGCTTTCCTTGAGAATTTAGAAGAGACTAATCAAGGAAGTCTCAGCAAAGTTGGATATCTCTGTTACAACCTCCTTCGAAAAAGTAGTATGGGCCGGAGTAATGCGAGTGTCCTAATGTCTTTCTGCATTTCAGGAGCATTCTGCAAGGTTTTAGAACTTAGTCTGAGTAATCAGAAATAAGATTTGGAATCCACTCTCACAAGGAATAAAAACCAAAAGTCATTATTATGATTATTTTCGCAAAAGGGACTCTGCAAACAATGCGAATTACCACCAGGGCATTTTCCAATAAAAAAGTAATGTCAACACTTTTGGGATTGCCATATTCTATTTATTAGCTTCAAGGAATGGAATATCACCGTGAACGCAGATTATGCTTCCTTTACTCCTGCACAAACTGCGCCGAATAGTTGTGTTCGCCTGCCACATATGACAGTGGTGTAGTTCAAACAGGTTATTGTTGCAAATGTTGTAGTGAAGGGTTGTGGTTTCCAAGAAAATCCAACATCCACTCTACAGCCCTGATTTAGTGACTAAAGAAACGTTTCCAGAGAAAGAAAATTATAGACGATGAAGAGGTGAAAAATGCCAAAAAGGAGCATTCTATAGATAAATGCCCCTAATGCTTTTATAAAGATACTGGATTATTGATTACTAGATGTGGTAAAAATGACATTTGTTTCTGTTCCCTAAAAAAGTTTATTATGCCGTAAACTTTGAAACTTACCCATTACATGATCACTTGGATTCTAAATTTCCTGGATCTGTCCATTTTAACACTGAATCCTGGTTTCCTGAAAGAAAAAAAAAATATTGTATTTAAAAACATTACTTAATGCAGTATTTTACAATATTATCTGCTCAGCGTCCATTCCAGGGCATAATAAAGTACAGAAATACTTCTGCTGCTATACGAATAACTTAAACGTTAAACAATTGAAAGAGTTACCGTTGGTTACGTAAAATTTCATATCATTCAAATATAAAGAAATGGAGTTATCTTTATTTGTTATAACAACAGACTTACCGCGCTGACCTATGTCATTATAGGCTACTGGTGCGTCAGCGTTACTAATTACAGTTTGTTAATAACGTAAGTTTTACTGTTGTGTATTGTATTGAAATTTACCACTAAAACAAGTAAAAGTAAAGTGTACATGAATAATTTCCAAACTTAAATGTGTCAGGAATTGAGACGATTCTAACCTCTTATAAGGCAAGTTATAAACAAAACTAACTAACAAAAATACATTCTTTATCTGAACAGTTGTGCGAGCAGAAATGCGAGGAGAATTTATCCAATGACGGAGCCGGCAACTGATGCTATCCTGGATCCGCTCTGCTCGACTTCAGTAACGCATGGAGGCCCCACCTGTGGTGCCTCAGTACTAAAAAGTGGCGTTAAACACCATTAACAAAATGGAGGCCAAAAATAACTCTGTGTTTTCCATTTATACGACAGTAGATCCATAAATTCCCGGCCTAATCATTTTCTAGGTATGATAAAGACAAAAACGATATTTCACTTTTCAGTATAATTGTCCTTTATTGCAATACACTTCTCGCATGTTTGAATTAACATTTCAACCCCCCCCAAAAAAAATAGTCAGAAGTCTTGTATGCAAAATGGACATAAACAGTACCCATCACTTCTTCGTAACAATTAAATTTCCTTCCTCGAAGGTTCTTCTTGAGCTTTGAGAAGAGAAAATATTCACTAGGAGTTACATCTGGGCTGTAGGATGGATAGTCGATCTCCCTGAAGGCACGTTTCTTCACAGCTTCCTTTGCAACAAGAGCTGTGTGCGCAGACGCGTTGTCGTAAAGAAGGCGCACACCACATCTCAGGTTTTCTCGCCTTTTCTCTTTGATGAAAGCACGTAGTCTGTGCAGTAGGCTAGCATAGTAATCCCCATTTACTGTGGTGTTCCTCTCCTTAAAGTCAATGAAGAGTATTCCTTCACAGTCCCAAAAGAATGTGGCCATAATGTTCTTGGTTGAATGAGTGACCTTGGCTTTTAGAGGCGTTGCTTCGTCAGATTTACGTCACTCCATTGATTCTCTTTTGGACAAGGGATCATAGTAGAGGACCATATTTGTAACAATGGTTTGCAGATCTTCCGATACTCCCGTTGTCACGGCAGAGCTCCAAAAATGCCTGACAACAGATGACTCGTTGCTGCTTTTGGACTGAGGAAAGAAGTCTAGGCACCCACCTTGCACTAGTTTCAATGGTCATGAATAATTCGAAGGACCGTTGCTTTAGAAAAGCCCAGCCTTGCTGCTATTTCTGTAACTTTGAGGCGCCGGTATTCCATAATTTCTGCTTCCACAAGCGATGTTTTCAGGAGTGAGCGAGCACCTTCAAGGGCCGACTTGCACGCTCGTCGTATTCAATGCTTTCTCGACCCATTTGAAAAAGTTTGGCCCATTCTTTTCGATACAATATGCTTCCCCATATACATCGTTCAATCGCTGTTTAATTTCATTTGAAGTAAGTCCTTGTTTCGTGAAGAACTTAATAACAGCCCGATACTCCATTTTGAACATATCACAATCTTCTATACATAGCCTTCTTTATGCAACTACATCTGAACAACTGAACACAACGGAGTGTAGGTTACATCTGCAATTATTTACTTAACAGATAAGGCATGACACCAGATAAAGGTGAAGGCGATAATTCTTACCGGCGAGGCCGGAAACTTATGGACCTACCCTCGATTTTGAATGGGGTTGTTACCTGAAAATTTCATCATATGAAAAGAATATGTAAACTCTTAATGCAATTATGAGATTAAACATTTATTTAATTAAGTAATGCACTGTTTTATACAAACTGGCACACAACCCACGTTCGGTAATTAATGTATTAAAGTATGGCATTGATAGTAATGAGAGAATGTCATAAAGATGCCATTTTTGACCGACAAATGTTCGATGTTTAGTGCAAAGCTCTACATTTTGGACTCAGTGTCTACTTTTTGAGCAGTGGATATCTGGCAAGTTTTGGTTTGAATATTTTTTATATATTTTATGCTAATTTGAGCGCTGCACACAACCCCGTTTTTACGAGAAATAGTTTAAATATACATGTGCATTCTCTTCATGCCAATCATTCATTTACTGATCCAGGTCAATACGAGCGTACCGTCTTCTCAGATTGCAGAAGTTAGATCAACATTCCATAGTAGGCACCCATGTTGCTAAACATCCCAGTGTCACTTGATACATATTTATGGCTTCTCCGTGATGCCGAATTCTTTAAAATAAATGTTACACGTGGTCCACTGGTGGTGAAAGCGTGAAATGGCCGTTTTAACGCATCTCAAAATGACATTTTACGTAACGTTATGACCAAGAGGATAAGACAAAAAAGCGACCTACAAACTGGAGCAAGGGATAGAGAGGGAAAAGCTGCACGTACTAAACTTGACAACTTGCATGCCCTGAAGCGGCTTTGAGGTGTGGACTCTTTACATTTTTGTTCCACATTCCGTTCTTTGTTTCCAGTGAATGTGAGGGGCTCGTTTCATGTGCTCCAGTGGAAGAACATAACGGCACAGGAAAAGAAAGAGTGTTTCACACAAATATTGTAAAATGAAATCGCACTGCCAACTGCTAGACCTAAATAAAAACATACGACGAATGCAGTCTATAAACAAATGACAAAAGCACAGTTGCAACATAGGCAAAAATTCATTTTTCCTGAGTTTAAACGTGGTCAGAAATGATTTTAGATGAGATTTGGATCACCATCACACATCAGAGCCAAACTAGCACATCAAAACCGTGGACAGAAATCGGTTGTTAAGTGCCAAAGAAATCAAAGTCATGTTCTCAGAAGGGTAAAGCAACAACATGAGGGAACCATTCCAATCCTTTAGGGAAAAAATTCACGAGAAAATAACCATTTACAGGGGAAAAAGTGGATAGGGAAAATAAAAATAAGAACATATTATTTAATTTACTTTTTCAGTTTTGCTAATATTCGTTTCATCCATTCTACTAATCATGATCACAGTTATGGCAATATTCATCATACTCTCTGGTGACAATTTTTATCGTTTAATTTATTTATTGAAATTGTTAACTAGTCTTTAGTACATTTTATTTAATAATAGAACATTCTAATGAAGAAGTGACATGAATTATGCACTTCCAACTGTATGGCGAGGCGGTTATATGCGCGAAGATTTTCTATCGATATTTATCCAAAAATATTGTCCAGTAAATACATACTAGGTATATTAGTAGACCCCGTGACAATATAGAGAATTTTGCGAGATCATCAACTATTTATATTAATTTAATAGAGTGCAAGAGCTCAGTGAACCTAATTTACCCTCCTCGTAAAGCATTCAGAAGCAACATTTTCTGTTAGGCAAGTTGTTCACTGATGAAGTCCATAACTTTCAAAGCAGATTTAAATTCTTATGCAACTTTGGAAGTAAGACACCACTAGTTTTAAATGTATATGCAATACACTGATTGAGCCTTTTATTTTGCCTGGAAGACTGACAGGAGAAACACACTGAATGCGTTTTATTTAGCTAGTAATAGAGATGGTACAGTAGAAGAATGGTTGATAAATTTGGTGAAAGGGAAAGTCTCTTTGTTCATTTCTTTATACTCGTTACGTAATGTTTTCGTTGCAATATGGAGAAATGACCAGGGTCAAAGTGTAGTCGTCCACTATATTGTAGTTTATAAGGACAAGTCATTTAAGATGTTGATTCAACTAGACGTAGTCACCCCACTGTGAAACGTGACACTGAATGTCTCTCTAGGCTGCTGCTGGAACCACTGAACTGCGTGCTGTACGTCTTAGTCCGATGCGAATCGCTTGCTTTTGAGAGAAATTGGAATATTTGGGAACATGTAGGGCTGTAAAATAGGTGCATGTACCACCTGCATTGCTACAGTTTAGTGGGGCAACATTGACAGATCAAAATGATACCACCCGAGTGCAGTCATGGGCGCTTTGCCTTTATTACACCTTGCAACTTTGTGTTTCGGCATAGCTCATGGCAATTTTCACTTTCTAGAAACTTCAGGAAGAGTGGGCCATTTAGATCGTAAAAGAACGTCATCATTACCTTCCATTTTTTCCAACTGAAGGCGTCTACACAACCTCTAAAGCGGTTCGTCTCATGCACTGTACGTCACATGACGCGTGAATGCCGACTACGTTGTGTGATGTACTATATTCCTTCCCAGCCAGAATCACAGACCAGCTCTTGTCTGATTTTTTGACGGGCCCTCAAACTTAGCATTCAATAAATAAAGTGTATAAAATCTATAAATAGGCGGCTATAGGTTCCAAATTATATTTGGCGTACAAAGATTGAAAGGATATAATTTTATAGGGTGATTTCATTCTTTAAATCTTTCTCTGTATTTCTCATTATCTAACGTCGCTCAGTGTTGCCCATATCATCTCTTAAAACATATATCTATATACAATGCAACTACTGAGCATTTAATGTCACATATGTTTTTGTATTAAATGGATGGTATATATTCTACTACTAGCTACGGCCACAGCTAAGGCTCTGGCCACATTACTCGAAGCTTTGGCTCGACTTTTAGGGACAAAATTTCTGTAACACGATAGCCTTAAGAGGTCTCCGGGGCATATGGACTCAGATAGGGAAACATCAGCAAGATAAGCAAAAGATCTGTATATCCAGCAGTGACCCCGGGTTTTTCCTGTCTGATTCTAGCTTTACGTAACTAAAAATGTATACAATTTAATACAAAGAATATTCGAAGCTGCACTTCAATGGTAAAATTTACAATCTATTTGACTTTCTTAACAAATTGTTTGTTGTACCCTTGCCTTCGGCTCATCAGCAGTTTTCTACTGGAATCCAGAAGACTTGGGTCAACTATACCCAAATAACCTTAAATTAATCTAAATCATATGGGGTATAAAATATCTACCATTTAATACAAATAATATTTGAAAATTAAACGAATCAACTGCCTATTTCTTTAACATAAAGTGTGCCTGACCTTCAAAATTCACCTACACAATTTAATTTACAACTTTTATTCTTATCTATGAGTTACCTACATAAAATAGTTATTGGTTTTAATACACCAAAATGTTGTTGATGTATTGGTGACCTGCCCATATTATATATATCACTTTCTACTTCATAAATATAACATTAAGTTTCTATCCTTCTATATTTAAATTTTCTTCCTTATTACACCCTGTAATCTTTCTCCGCCATTTCTCTTTAAGCTTCTTAATCGATTCCAATCGTTTATATTTTTATCTCCTTCTATTCTAGAATTTTCCTAATTAATATTTCCACTTGTAAAGGTTTCCATTTTCCTGCCAAACCTTTTGTATCTATTTTTTGGTTTGCTCCCAATGTAATTATACAATGGAAATTGCTCTATCATTCACCACACATTGGACAATGATCTGTTCATCACCTACACTATTTAATCCTCTTAAAGTCCTCGCTCCTGTTCTAGTTCAAGCAAAACCTATCCCTGCCTAATTTATCAATTTATCTCTTCCTACCACAAGCTATTTTTACCTCTTGATAAATTTTCAACGAATTTTATATCTCATGCTCGCAAATTTTTCTTGACCCTCAATATTTTCAAAAACCGTTACTTTTATAATATTATTTATCCAAAAATCACCCATATCTATATTCTCCAAAGTCTCTTCTATCTTAAGGACCCATAACCCTTTGCATTTAAGCAAATAGGTAGTTATTCAGACTGATAAGTTTCGTATAGTGGCAAATCAGCATCAGAACATTTATAGTTGGGAAGAAATTACTTTGTGATTGACACTGGGGCGACTCAGCTGGCGAGAGGCTCGTCCAATCAGGCAACAAAAACACATTATCGTCAGAGGCATGACATCATCGACGTTGCAGTGTTACAGGGTCAGAAAGTTTAAAATTACCCAGTAGCAACGAGTTTTCAAGTGCGTGCACTGTGATCTAATACTTTGTATCAAGTATTTTATTGAGAGAGTAGTGGTTGTGCTTTGTATCATTCATCGAACAAAAGTTATTCCGTGGTTTTTTTTTATACCAAAAGTGCACATTTTCGTACGCGCGCCCATTGTTTTCATACACACTACTCCTTCCCGCCAATACATAAAAGTCCAGCTTATGATTTCTGCCGCTAGATGACACGAGGTACGTTTTTCTGTAGTTATAGCACATTTGCTACCATCACAATAATTTTGAAACCATAAGCGTGGAAAATATTTCAGATAAAAGGTTTAATTGTGTAGGGGCATGTAAGCTTTTGCCATACATGTAAAAATATGCACTATACCAAGGATAAAATGTACTGTAAAACATGTCTCAAATCATACAGGAGCAGGAAGAAGTTGATGATGATCTTGGAGTGCAGCCGCTGAAGACGGATAGCGAGTGAGGGGATGTGGCAACAGCGCGCTGGCGCGCCCATGTAGCACTAGAAATGTCAATCATAAAGTATTTTCTCCCCTAGTATAGTACAGGCAGGGGAAGCAATACCTAATGGATTAAATGAGATTGAGGTTCAAAGGAGGAGTTTTAAAAGTGTAGTTACAATGGATGCTATATTTGTTAATAAAAAAAAATAATTAATATTTTAATATTTCAAGATTTGCACGAATTTTGAAAATTTCAAAAGACAGCAACAAAATTAAATATGCTTCGCTTCCTAAAACTATTTTTCCTTGACGGCAACAGCCATTTGAAATGCACTTTGATAACATTTGTTTAGTTTCAATTTTTATCAATTTCTTATGCCATAATTGAGTTGGAATGCAAGAAGATAATATTTAGATCTGCTACGGTTTATATTATCCGTCCTAATGGAATGCCTAGCTATAACAACCTCAAATCAGGTACTTAACAAGTTTTTGTTCTATGCATGAATTCCAAATATGACATGTTAGCAGACATTTACCATCTTCTAATCCATTACACAAAGTTATAGCTAATAAACAATGGTTGCAAGCATGCCAACCTATTCCAAGAGTAACAAGCAAAAAACTTGAACGTAGTCTCAATTACAACATTCCTCAGATGTGTAGCGTATACAAAAGCATGGGGGAAAATGAATAGAGTGCAAAACAGAATATGGAGGCGGAGTTCTGGTACGCCTTTTACTGGGCAAATCTCCAATTGGCAGCAATTTTCGTGAACGGAACGTTAAAAAACTTCACTGTCTAGAAACCACCTAAACAGGTTCCGTATAGCCCAGAAGAAATTACTACCAAGGTCAGCCTAAACTTGCATACATACTGCAGAGCAATGGCCCAATCTAATTCAAAGAAAAAACACGAACTTATGAGGAGTTGTGACACTTGTTTGAATTTTCTAAGGACGGGTTAACTAATAGGAAACATTTCTCTGATAGAAGTATGTTGAAATGATTTCGTTGCCTATCAGTAACTCACAACAAGTATACCATTTATCATGCCATCCATTTGTTTGGGCCTTGTTTTACACAATACGGTTGTTCAGCGAAAGTTCCGCAGGTTAGTTACAATACTAATCGGCGGTCGGCAAAACTAATAAAACAAATAGATTCTTAAATTCAATTAAATATTATATTAGAGAAAATATTTTCGCAATTATACATTATGAAACTGCCTAATTGTGTACCCTATTTAAAGAAAATATTGAAAATGTTCACTATTTGCTAAAACAGAAGCTACTTCTTGCATTTTTTGCAACTTATCTGAGATTTTATTTATAAACCTTGTCTTCTGAACTATACAGAAATAAGAGTTGCAGGGACTAGGTCGTAGGCCGAAGTGGTGTGCGGTCGATGATCACTCGGCCCCATAAAGCGAGGCCCAAACAAACTGACGGTAAGACTGTTGTTTGCAAAAACTAGCTTATTCTTATTGATTTTAACGCATGTACCGTACGATTAACAATTTACTTGTGCACATTTTGTTCCACAACTCTATCACACGACAAGCTATAATAATATTCGGTGCATTGGAGAGTGAAAACTTGAAAAATGCTTGAAAGGCCCCTCTGTAACGCATCAAGGCATTCCTTTTTTAGCCCCTTCATTAAGTGGTATTAATTTATATAATTTCAATTGTTTATATTCTATACATAAAATCTTTCTATCAAGCAAAGCAATACATCGTTCAATTTTTTCGACATTATTTTCAAAAGACTACTTTGGGTGTTAACATTGCTATCGTTTATAAACAATAGGCTTTTTTTTTTTTTTTTTTTTTTTTTTTTTTTTTTTTTTTTTTTTTTTTTTTTTTGTCCAATGACAGCCCATGCATTCACCTTTTGCATGCCGGTATTGTAGTGGAATACATGCTTACCAATTCCATTAGGAAAACACGTAAAAATTTTGCAGTCAAATGTTCAGGTGCAAAGCGCAGTATACGACATTTGAGGAAAAGTGGGTACAACAATATCAAACACGAAATAAAATAATAAATCAATAATTTTGAAATAGCTCAGGTCATTGTTACTCCTGCTGTGTTCCAGGATGTTCAAGCACGTATGCTCTGTAGTACTACTAAAGTCGACACGCAAATTAAAACAACAGGTACAATAAACACTTTCGTTTGCCGGTTTTTCGTGGGTCATTCTGTATACATGTTAAATCTATTACATCACGCCAATGTAAACATTTTATATTTTCATGTTGTTATACAACAGCTTCTCTCAAATTAGCCCTTTATGACATCATTAGCGTAGACTGACTGATTTTTACAAATTCTGAAATGAAGAAAAAGAATACATATTAAAAAAAAAATTTTTATGAACGAAGAACGGAGTAAAAGTGTCCATAAAGCACAGAGTTTGAATACGAAGACGAAGCTTTTCGTTGACAGCAGACATCGATATAAAGACTAATTCCAGAAATAGAAATTCAAATAGCAGTCTTCAACTATACAGTTCAGGTTTGGCGATTTTGGATGTGGACTTCTTGCACAACCAAAGCCAGTTATCTGATGACTATGTTGAGTAGTGGTGCAAGGAACTAACGAATAAAATGAAGAGTAATGCTCATGGATGTATCCTTTTTGTCAATGTCCTTTGTTGTGTATTTAAAACATTTTCACAATACATACTTACTACATTTTAGTTTAATTTAACAATATATTTGATGACTGAAGTGGTACCCTTCCTTTTTAATTTCTATAGTAATTACAAAGTATTACAGAAAAAAATTAAATTTCTTGCATTTATTGGTTTTTCTTTCGATAATAAGGCACAAATATTTAAAGCGTAATTAAATCGCTCTCTCAATCCGTGGAAGTATATAACAATGTTTTCTTGCTCCACTGCTCATGCATACCTACTGAAGCAATCTCATCAGCGATGACTGGGTAGATTTCATTATTCCATTGTTTATATCAAAATAGTGCGTAAAATAGTTTGTATTATGAGTAAGCTTGGTATCTTCAGTGTCCGCCGACTGTGGTGCCTCCCTCAGTAATAAAAACAGGCGTTAAACACACACATATATATTGTTTCCATACTATAGTGTAACACTGTTACAATAAATGTTTCGTACCAAACAAAACAAAGAAGAATAAGGAAAGAACCATTGCGTCCTCAGTTTCATATAACAGCACAAGTTCATTTTGGTACAATGTGGGTCAAAAAGAAACCGAACATATGTAAAGGAAATGGAACCTTTTGCACAATATAACGGTCACAGTGCGCTCCTTGTGGTGACACTTCTGCCAAAGTCCGTACCACTTTTCGAAACAGTCTTACAGTTCTCTTTTAGTCACTTCCTGCAGAGCACGCATCGCATACATCACCTCTTCGGCCGAAGCGAACGAACCTCCGTCTCTTGAGAGCGTTTTTAACTTTCGGAGACAGGCAGATCACCTGAGCAAGATCTGGCGAATACAGAGGACGAGGAAGGACTGCCATGTTATGCTTTGCGAGGAATTCGCTCATCAGGTGTGACCAGATCTGAGGCTTTGGCGTGATTAATCCTTTCCACAAATGACGCCTTTTTCGTCGCAGTGCATACAAAGATGCCCAAGAATGGCAACATACATCCCCTTATCAACAATTAGATCTTCATAAATGAATCAGAAACTCAAGTTCAGAGCATAAAACTAACCGTCGGTTATGCTTAACTTGGAAATTTTGGTTGTATAAACATTATTCTAGGATTATTTCGTCTTAACCTCAAATTAAATCAACTCGCGAAATTTCACAAGTTAAAGGACTAACTAGAGTTTAGTAAGTGTTAATTAAAACATTTCTCAAAGTACAGAAGAATGACAACTGCGTTTATACATAAAATGCTGAGTCACATTTATTTTAATTGCATGCAGATAAGGTTTCTTCAACGTTTCACTTTTCATTTCCGCGTAATAACAATAGACAGAGTTGTGGTCAATTATAGGTTATGTTAGGCTAACCTCACAGGCGGTATATTGCACAGATTTCTGATTATTCTTACATTTCATTCGAAGATGAATTTCACCGTGCTCCTTGTGTATTTCATAAGAGAAATTTTTCATTCCTAGAACTGAATGACAAATAACTCAAAATACAATTTCGCTTAGCAAAAGATGTCGAAGAAACTGGAACAGAAGTTACGTCCTCGATTACAATCACACACTAAGCGAAATCATGATACTAATAACTTTTAAGGTTTTATGCGACAGGGAGAAATATTCAAAGTGGAGAAAGCAACGGTCAGACATAAAGTTACTAGAGCAATAGCAAGCTCTGAGACCTCGGTTCATTAAAATGTCAAACGATGTATGGAAATTGATGCTAGTTCTCTATAACATTCGCTACTTTCCTGCAGTTTTAGGTGCTATATACTGCTCACATATGAGGATAATAAAGCAGAAGCCCTCAGAATAGAAGTATAATCTTTGATAATTTTCCCCACATCTACGTTTTTATATCTTTGAACATATCAGGGAGCCGAAAAACAGAATTTTGGATTTTTTTACAGGTTTAACACTTGAATATCAGCTTGCTGTAAACAGGAATTTCTCTGTTGTCATAGGTTTGACGGTTATTGCAAATTCCAGGTTATGTAGTCTGAGATTATTTTCATGCAACAGAAATGATCACTAATCTCTAGTTACTTTTTAAAATTACTACAAAGTTACCAACTTTTATACAACTGAGCCTAAGTGGGTTGATTACAAAAAAACATTTATAATCAAAGTGTGATAAAACTAACCTGGATAGAGTTTATGGTCATGAGATTCCCTTTGAAAAGCCCTCATTTTCAGATTTTTGCACCAGTTTTCTAATGCTAAAGTATCAAGAAGCTCTGACTAAGAGAAGGGAAGAAATGCGCAAGCTAATTTTGTTTGCTTTGATAAAGACTGGGCTTATAGAAAGTCTTTTATTTTTCTTCCAAAATGAGCATATTTCACTACCTAATCAAACCACCACGGGTGGCCGAGGTCGTTAAGGCACGGACTCGTGAGCGAGAGGTCTGGGGTTCGAATCCCGCCAGTACCGTCTCCCATGACTGAGGTTTTTTCCAGGTATTCCTCAGTCCTCATGAATGGTAAATGCCGGGGAAGTACCCTAAACTTAGGTCTGGAATGTTTTCTTCCTTAAAGAAAAAAAAATATTCTTTTCCAATATATAATTTCATATTATGTACCATCAGTGTTCACCGTCTGTGGTGCTTTAGCAGTAAAAACGGGCGTTAAACACCATTCAGGGGGGAAAAAAACTTCCTAATCAAATTTGGTATCTTAAACCAATGTTATAGACTAATGAGCTAAGTTAAACATTGTCATGAATTTATTGCAGACAAAATAATCGCGTCCGTTGTTTTAATATTTTTAAATAAGCAAAGTTTTATTAGGAAAAAAATAATTTCCAAACTGTTATTACCATAAGTTTTTATTGAATTTCTCAAAATCTATCCAACTGGACTTGCGTGATTATGGAAATCGTGGCTTTAATTGTACATTAACATTCGAACAAATTTTAAACTATCACACGACAAATTGTAACGACCTTCTTTCCCGGGGCTATTAAGACTTCTGTTATCGAAAAAAAATTTATGACTCTTGCAATGAAAGGTAGCTTGAAGTGTAATAGTGTTGGTGAATGTTCACATGGGCGAGAAAAGATTTACATAACTGAGGAGTCCGGCAGTGAATGTTGTGGGAGGGGGGGGGGGCGCAGCACGCATACATGAGCCATGTATAAAAGCACTGGTCCTTTCTCGTGTCTATACAACACTTCCAACAAGCACGCAAAGGAAAAAAACATGGCTCTTTTCCTCCAGGTAAGCGTTACTGTTCAGTTTCGTGCTCATAGCACGCAAATATTAACATTAGAACTAGATATAAGTAAAAAAATAGACTTCACTAAAGCATATTCCTAGTTAAGCTTAGCTCACTCAATGATTGGCTCGTGAGAGCAAATCAAAGCTCGAGCGTTAGTCTGCAAGAGCACGCTATACGCTAGCAGGTTAACGACATCATACATTTTATAAAAACTCCGAAGATTCAATGATTGAAATGGACGATGTTTGGAATTAATTGCATTAAACGACCAGAGTGTGTCTTTAGGCATTAACATTGAATGAAATGAGCGAAAATGCATGCCTGAAATAAGTTTTCTAGCAACAAACGAATCGCTTATAAACGGACTTTACTACTCTAACTAAGCTCGCTAGTGTTAATTTCTGACAAATAGTTTGACTGCAGTTAGCGAATAGAAGAATAAAAAATATATAACATTATAATAAAGATAAGGACGAATGAGCAACTGCAAAATGTGAGACAGGGAATCTATTGTCTGCTTGTTGAAAAATTTAAAGTTATAATATTAAGTTTCTAAAGAACCAGTACGCCACTGATTAGTAAAGCTTTCATTCGAAATAGTACCACACAATAGCACTGTTTGGTGCAGCCAGTCTGTATGATA
The DNA here is from genome assembly GCA_030762175.1 of Metallyticus violacea. Taxonomy (NCBI): domain Eukaryota; kingdom Metazoa; phylum Arthropoda; class Insecta; order Mantodea; family Metallyticidae; genus Metallyticus; species Metallyticus violacea. The sequence goes on along the minus strand of CM060830.1, from coordinate 43,068,630 downwards.
CTCACGCCAAGTACAACCCCATCATTGCTGTCCAAACTGCCTCCGTATCTTGTGGTCAGGGTGTGTGCCTTCAAATCCCCAGCACTCGAGTTCGAATCCTGTGAGGTCAGCTATCTGGGTAAAGATATTTTCAGAATTTTTCCTTGACCCAAAAAGGTGATATTCGCACTGATTTATTGCATCTTCACTTGCTCTATAGACATTCATTGTTAAATTGTAACAAAAAAATTTAAAAAGTATCGGGTTCGAGTGTTGATTGATGATTTTATAACTCTTTTACTGTTTTTATAGCATTTAGGTTCACTTTCTATTTTTTTATGTTTTAATCAAGTAGTATTCAAATAACTCTAAAAATTCGATTTATTTATTACAGATGTTTACAAAATAAAAAATAGCTTAAATTGCAAGACACGAACCTAAACTCTTCAAAACCACAATCTATAGCCTTACCCATTAGGCCACACCATGAGATGAACAGCTAATTATAGAATGTGCCATATAACGCGATAACGTTTAAATAATATTCAGTGCCGCACTGTCATATGATTAATCCTAGACTGCAATGATGTTTATAGAACTAAATCTTGAAAACGCTGTTAATGAGATATTGAAAATCGGAATTTACTCGCTCGCTCCCTTACGAAGCAGTTTAAAGGCATTAAAAGGCAAATATTCACACCATATTGCTTTAGCTCTGACACGTCAGCATCTAATTTCAACTTCTTAATCACCATATAACTTTGTTATTTTTCTTCGTGAACTATAGATTCCTCCCCCCCCCCCCTTTGTGAGCGTGTGTCTAAGACCTTAATACCCCATATGTATAATAATAATAATAATAATAATAATAATAATAATAATAATAATAATAATAATAATGTGTACTTTCTCATTAGCAATACGTCAACTTTATCCATAAATATGCTTTTATAAAATTTTGTTAATTTGAAAACTCTTGGGCAGAATTATACGCCCTGTTACAACTATCAGTTCTAATAAAATATAATGATATAATTCACACAATTAAGCAAGGTATTAAATGCTTTTACAAACTAATTATGAGGCCCTTTTTGATAACATACAGTATTGATGTTATACGTTGATTCCTATTTTGTCATCTCTTAAAGTTATGCCTTGTAAATTTAAAATATATTTACAATTTCACTTGGTAATGTTAAGGTTTCAAGAGAGACTTTTGCTACGGATTCTGTCATGAGAGTAAAATATAATTATCAATGAATTTTTATGAGATAAAAATGTTTTACTGTGGACAGTCTGTTCTAAAAGTGCACAGTATGGACGATCATTTTTAAAAATAAAATAATTTAAAACCTCTACGTGCAAGTTCCAAAGAAATGCAACGTACACCGAATGAAAAGTAAAATTCCTTGATAGGAAGGGTCTCAGAGTGTTGACACACCATTTCTTAACACAACATTTTGAAAAAACAGAAATTAAGGTACGCAATATAAGTGTATTTTAGGAAATTGACGAAAATGCTCTAATGAACAAACCCTAAAGGTACCATTAGAAGCTACAATGATACAACCCATGAAACAGAACAAACCTCATCATTAGTACCTGCACGGTATCAAAATGAAAATAGAAGTTTTGGTAGGCGGTTGCTTGTGGCAAAAGGGAGTTTAGTTGCTAGAAAACCGGACCCCACCTTCAAACGCCCATACGTGCACTTAGCATTCCGAGTTGTCCAGCTTCTCTTGTTAACAAGGCGAAAGAAGGAACTGGACAGCAAACAAGTGAGGTTCTTGCAACGCTAGCGACTCCTACATCTTTAGTTCCTTTCAGGCAAGCTTGATGACTTTTATGATTGCAGGATTTATAGAAAAAGACTCAGGGAATTTAGTAAAATTACCAAACAGCTATAATATAGTTATATTTCGATAAAAAATAGTTCTTACTCTTAAAAAAACCACACACATACACAAAAACATATGCAGAGGATAGTAGACTTTAATCAACTGCTTGTCCGAGGATTGACAAAATAATTTAAAAATGTCGAATCTTTAGACTTATTGAAGAAATTTCTCTTATCAGAGGTTGAGAACTCAAGTTTTTAAAATGTTAATTTTTTTCCCTTAAATTTAAGGCTTTATGCGTGTGTGCGTGCGCGCGTTCCACCCCTATTCCATCGATACCTCATCCCCATCTTCACCTTCATTATCTAACCTAAGAGCCCGTCGGTTCTCGGTGCGCGAATTGTACATGGACTACCCTTTGCCTCACCAGTGCGGAATTCCGGCGTCTAATCAGAAAATTAGTTGGCATTATCACTCTCAAAGTATCTATTTCAGTAATTTTTCTGCTTTTCTGCAACAAATGTTTTCATTGATAACTGATATCCTCTTTAATTGACTCTCTGTATCTTTGGGGGGATGAAAGAAAAGACAACAACCAGGGTTTTCCTCTTGATTTATAGTTCTAAATGTTTCAAAGGAACTATAAAAATGTCTTTGAATAACCTGAGTTCTATAATGTCCCTACATCTTAATAGGAACGCTATGTTCGGCAGGGAACTAAGAGTTTGTTTTAGTCAATCTAAGCTTTCTAACCTAAAATTACTCATTGATTGCTTTTACAAGAAAGCTTTTTTTAACACCAGTATGACTAATGTAAGTAAAATAAGAATTTTCTCAAAAAGCCTCCAAAATACTACGACAATCGTTTAAAGGAGACGTTTTGGAAAGGGTTTCAGGAAAACGTGGATTGAAATATTAATGCCAGTGTATACAGAAAACGATACTGAACATTAATTCACTTAGCGCTTAAAAACAAGTACAAAGTCATCACAACTCTATCGCCAAATGTAAAAGTACAACAGGCTGATACTTATGCAGTTACTTAATGCTATAAAAGCAAAATCTATTCTTCCAACTGAGATATTAATGTTATGCAATTATATTATAATTTATTAAAATATGGAATTTGGTCGAGGTACACATGTTTTTAAGCGGTATTTGGCATCTCAAGCTGGTTTGCCCCGTGGTCATATACGCAGGCATAACTGCTACGAGGTGTAGAAATAGTCAAGGAAAGATAACAAATGTGCGTTTAATGCACATGAAAGTAATGGCACTAATGGTTTATAAAAATTAGGTGTTAAAAATAAAACTGAACTACGCTTTTTATACTTAAAACTGCTGAGATACAAACCGTCTTTTTTATAGGAACTGTTAATATGGAAATTGTTACTGAGGCAATTCTATATTACTCAGTTACGTTGTTCTCAATTAATCTGTCAGAAAATCTTGAAAAGTGTCAATATAAAAGTTTTAAAAACGTCTTCTTAGACTCTGTTCTTGCTTCTGCTAGTGTCGTTCTCCACAAATGAAAAATTTAAAAGCTACGTATTTGGTCGCCTAATTTCATTGCCTGTCATCACCCACGTTTGTTTAATGGTCTTAAATTTGTCGCAGAAAACAAAAATGAAAACTCATATAAACACAATCATGTATACATGCTATATTATTTCAAGAAATGCCTGAGGGTGAAATGACCAGGGTGTTTTATGGAACCAAACTCAAAGTTTTACGAATAACTAAATAAGTAAGAGAAGTAAAAACTGTAAGAGCCTTTGCTTGGTTCAGTCGAGACAGCTGCGTATTACATAAGGTGCTAGAAGTGACCGCCGTACGCCACCAAGCGTCATATCCTGCTTAACGCGTCCAAAAATTACATCATCAATGTTTCAGATTACCCTCACGATATTGCCCTCGCTTCGAAGAACTCTTCCTTTAATAAAGCCTGTAAGAAGCAGTCAGGGCGATCGCGTCAAAATAACTGGAAATAATCTTTATTGACTCATTTATGTCGTCACATCTCGCTGAAATTTCCTTCACGTCAGCAAACTGCTCCGCAAACTTCGTGAATATTCTCTGATGTTTTCGACATTTACTCAAAAGATGTATTCTTTCCTTTATTTTCGACTTTGATGGGACTTGTCGCTTTCCAAACTTGTCTTGAACTGTCGTTGGGTTGCAAGAAGAGATCCTGTAACTCAATAAACAGGCGTTCTTCAATAGAATACATTTTTCTGTATTCTGCATTCTCTATTACAACTGTTGATAATATGTTTAGATTTAAAAGTGATCTGATACAAATACGTTGAGCTCTATAAGGACCAAAAGAATGGAGATGAATCTTCAGGTACTTGCGTAGAATCAACCTAGAAGATTCTTTGAATGAAGAGAGATCATGAATGTAGTTGGTTGGTTGCTAGTGGCTAGCAGGAATGCCACTTATATTGTTACATCCCTATCCTCCTAATATAGAAATTTTATCTTTTCATTCTGTTGGTTGTCTTTATTAATTTTGTTACATGATAATGGGTGGTTCATGTTGAAAGTACTATTTTGTCTTTACAATAACTATTTATATTCTAACAAGAAGTTATGTTAGATAATGCTAAGTCATTAGTCTTAAAAAGAGTTACAAAGGTTTTTTCTCGATAAGATAACGTTATTATTCATTGTGCTTTCTTAAGTTTTACTGTTTATCTTTAATATCTCGCTATGTTAAATGAAAATTGATGTTTGCAAATTTTTTTTTATTGGCCTATCAGCCATCAAGCCACCACGGGTTTCATTGCAAAGCTGATAATGGTAGTACAAATTTCTTAATTCTATGGTTTCAGATATTTGATTTAACGCGTTGAAGGGACGCCTTTGAGTCGCTAGGTGGTCCATAAAATACTGACTTTTCAAACAAAAGTGGGCAACTTAGTTTCGACTTAGTAGAATGGGCTTATGAGCATGCGTGTTGAATATTCGCGACTGTAACAGGTATCCCGACTCTTTTATTATTGTTTTTATCAAAACTTGTACTGCTACAAGTACACCAACACAATTTGACTGCAAAATTCCTCCGGGTTTTCTTAGTGCAACTGATATGTCTCCATTGTTGCAATTCTTTGTTGCAGAGGCATACATCTCGCTGTGAACCTTCGTCACCTTGATTATGTAAACACAACCCATCTATGTATTCATTACAAAATTTTCCTTTCCATTCCACTCTACACAAGTATTCATTCGTTATCTGGCTCGCCGAAACCTTGGCTCTTTGCACTCTGAAGACTGGCTGGTCAGGTTTCATGGGCTATACAGTGTTTTGTATATTTCTAGAGATTTAATGGCTACCATATTTATGAAATACTACTACCATTCTGTCCCAAAGGAGTATATTGAGACTATTATTTACAGTAAATACTAATTAATGGTATCTCACGATAAATGAAACATATTTTCGTTTAATTTTTCACGACTGTTTGTTACGGCTTACTGCGCTTAAAAGTTACTGGGTTTAATTTTTTTTTGGATTTAGTCACCTTAAAGGGGGAAAACACCCACTTAAAAATTCTATTTTCTGTATATAAAAGGCGTAAAGCAAGCCAAATGCGTGTTACTTATTGTTTTGTTTCAGATCTCCGCCCTGCTGCTCGCTCTGACAAGCACTGCCCTCTCAGTGCCTGTGGAGTACGAAGGACATGCCTACAATCACTATGCACCTGCATTGCTGAAAGTAGCTCATGCTCCCATTGCTGTCAAAGCCGTCGAAGTAGAACATTACGTAAGTACTGTTCCTTTTCAACCTAATAGTAGCTCCCATCTGAATAGCCTGCAACCTGTGCTGGAAAACCAAGAATGACCTGAAATTTGCAGTTTATTGGTTAAAAGTCACAACAGCTACTTAATTTATTCTTTTTATTACCCTGCTGCCTTAAGGTCCTTTTGTTTGATGAATTTAGGGGTGTTCTTAAGAACTGCGAACTTGTCTAGAATCTCTTATTATTTATTTCTAAAGTTTTTCTTTCTAATTCTCGCAATATCTCTAAAAAAAACACAATTCTGCACCTATATCCAGCTGTCAGAATTCATGTTTGTCTTCTGTATAATCCAACAAGCAGTGTCATAGTTTTATAACATGCCATCCATTTCTTTGGACCCCATTTGCCCAACAGAAAGATCCTGTACATTGCAGTCGAGCGCTCCTAATGCCGGTAAGTCATGGCCGACTGGTAACACACACGTTCTTATAAACCGTACCATTAACAGAAGAACGCATTTTATCGCCTACCGGCTTTGAACGGTCCGCTCAGTCATCAGCTGCCGGGATTACGCTGTTTTGGAAAGCGAAGGCCAAACCAACATTCTATTGGCCAATTTCCTGCAAATAATGGTACCTCACTTTTTCTTTACAGAGAATGGCGTTAAACATTTCAATTTATTTCATTTCAATAAACACTCTAGTTTCATTTGATCGTCAACGTTGTATTGCTAAATATATCGTTGCACTACAAATTGCTACAAGTTGAAAGATACCTCGTGATTTCTAAATTTTGCAAAATGTATATTTTTAAGTTTATTGAAAGCTTAGACACAATCTGCAATAAGAAAATTCACCTCTTAGTTTAGTATTTTTCTATAATCTCTTTTAATCAGGTTACAATACTAATACCTAAAATCTGACTATGATTTTATTTCGATGATTTATATTCCCAACTATTTTCTGAAACGTTCGCACCCTAATTTTGGAAAAAAGTTTAGTCGACTTTATAGCTATTGTTTCTGTAATTATGTATAAAACGTTGTCTCCCCTCACAGACACAGGTGGACCGTTGATCTTTTTAATACGAAAAATTACCAACTGTCCATGTAGCACCTTTTAATGCATCATAGATTATTTAAAGAAGTTAATGCAATTATTTAATATTACAGTTGTTACTTAAGGCAGGGATGGTTTACATGTTTACAATGCATCATATAATTATTAGTTTTGAAGCGAGAAGAATACAAAAGTTGCAGGCATTGACTCTGTTGCCGTGATATTCGATAATTGATAGAGAGCAAGGGTTTCAGTAGCTTTGGTCAGTCGTTTGGGCAGTTCATTCCATGTTGATATTACTGCAAACTGTTTAGTGAGGAACTGGGTAAGAATGAAATTTACCAGCAAAATGATTGTCTGTATCCTTGAGGAATAGATTCGCCTCTACCTCAACATAGCATCTTCCAACTCAAACTCTTATGGTAATTAAATTAATAATGTAGTGGTGAAGTGGTTGATGGGTGCTTTTCGCTCCCATTCCAATGCCAACACCATTTGGCTTGTGGCAAGCCACAACTCTTGCTTCTTTTATGCAAGATAAAGCAACCTCAGGGCCCTCTCTGCAGTTCATCAGCCCATCAAATTGAAAGACTCCAACTGTGAATAACTGGAAACAATTATCAGTACATTTCCCCTCTTCCAGTGACAGGCATTGCGGTTTCTATAAATACTCCTCAAACTAGATAAAATATAATGAAGTTTAAATGATAGAACAATCAACCCTGAGTCAATATAATAAAGGGCTTGAGCTTCTTGAGCAACGGTTGCTAGCTACCGGGAGGGGGAAAAAAATACAGAAATAAATCATCACCGTGGTTGAGGACAGCTTAAAAGCATACTCCCCCAAATGGCCAACGTGAGTCTAACCTTGCACTTATCAGTGATACTATTTGCTATCATGGAGAGTTGACCCTTATGCATTATTCTCACATGGATGAAGTGTTTCTTCCAAAATGAACGTTGCAACCTTTCAAGTTTATGACCAATATTGACAAATGCTTGATGCTCACACATATTGCATCAGTATGAGTAATACATCAAGGAATAGAAATGTCACAATCTAAAATTTAAACAAATGAATAGAGCGATTTGATGAAGGTAAATGAAGTGATTCATTCTGACTGACGAAAATGTTTCTCCACAGGCACCACCCCACTACGAGTTCAAGTATGGTGTGAAAGACGAGCACACCGGCGACATCAAGGAACAGGCCGAGAAGCGTGAAGGCGACAGAGTCGAGGGCTACTATTCCCTGGTGGAACCCGACGGCACCACCCGTACTGTCCACTACTCTTCAGACAAACATACCGGATTCCATGCTCAGGTGCAGAAATCCGGTCATGCCGTACACCCAGCCCACGCACCTGTCATAAAGAAGGTCGTTGTGCCAGCAGTGAAGAAGGTTGTTGCTCCCGTGATCACATACTCCCATGCTGCCCCCGTGTACTCCCATGCTGCCCCCGTGTACTCCCATGCCGCCCCCGTGTACTCCCATGTTGCTCCAGTGTATTCTCATGCCGCCCCCGCATATTCCCATGCAACCTACCATCATTAAGCTTCTCATGACCTCACATTCCATTAAACTCAAATTGGGACTTCATGACCATTGTCTTTCATTGTTTACATTGTATATAAATAATTTTAGTCATTTGTTCTTTTGTAAATAAAGTTTTCTATTCCAGTTAACCTTTGTGTTCTTTTTTTCTTAAAGAGTTTAGAGTAGCCCTAAAATCTTGTCAATAATCCAAAATATTAAAGGATTCTTGCTTGACAATATCAGATACCAACACCCATTTTTTCCTGAAAGTTTCCTTAAATGCCCGTACCCCTCCTGATTTATATCTTTTTGATATAACGCAGGCTAAAATATGCAAACATAATATAAATTCACATTAAATTATTTTGGTGGAAGGCTAAAAAGAAAGAGAACAGTGAGAAGTTAAAAATTCCTTTCATAATCTTTAACAAGTTTAGATGCATAAAATACAGTTATTAATGCAAAAGCAGCACTGCCATGAAACAAAGTTTATTTATCTAAAGCGACAAAACATAGGAAGGCCTATAGTTTAAAGAAACAAAGGACTGTAAAGTATCAACCTATTCCATATTATTTATTAACTATAAAACATTTCTGTAACAGTCTATGGCGAAGGTTCAGGAAGATGCGATGCTAATTAATCTTTGACATCCAAATGAATCGACCACTGTTGTATTTCCTATAAAAATGGAAAAAAAATTAAGCTGTGTGCAGTGATTAAATAGATATATTTGAGAAAGCCGATTGCCGCGTACACCAAAGTACACTGGACCAGGTTCATTGTAACTGTTTACCAGTATTGAATAGATATGTATTTTGATGAGTTTAAAAGTGGCCGTGCATGTACCGAAGATGAAGTGCGCTTCGAACATAAACTGAGATCACCTCAAAGAACACAAATTAAAAATAATGCTAAAATAACGGTAAACCGTCGAATGAAAATGCATGAGACTGTTGGGACTGTAGGCATCTCAACTGAAAGAAAATTTGCATATGAAAAATATGTCTACCAGAGGAGTGCGGCAATTGTTAAATGTGAACCAAAGTCAAGTGGTTGCATATCTTACTTAACCTGTCTTAACTGTCTGTCTGTCCGAAGAGATACTAAATTAATCAACCTGTACTCATTAGACAGTCAAGGATTCACTGCACTCATCAGGTCATTTTTAGACTTGTTTGGGAATTTCTTCCAATCTCATTAAAAGTCAATTATAGCTTTTCTGGGTGCGTGGGCAATGAAGCAGCAGACAACTGACAAACCAAGGAGTAAAGAGTGACTTGATAGGACCAGCTTTCTGCTGTATTAGTAAGAAAACTGCTACAACAGCAGTGAATCAATGGATTAAGGAAGAACATCAGAAAAGCTTTCCCAGTCAGGAACTGGGTGAGAGTTTTATTAAAACATCAGAGAGCACCCTAATGAGAGAGACAGAAAGCAAAGCAGTGGAATCAGCACTGGATTAGCCATATGAAAAAGTCTGGTGAAACTGCAACACCCATCCTACTAGAATTTGAAACTCTGGAAAGACAAGGAACATTTCATTTAACATACGATCTTTTAGAATGTATTTCCTAATCAATCAACGCAGGCATCGTTTGGCAATGTTTGGCCGCAAGCTGCAGAACTTTTTGCTTCGATTCTTCACACCTGGGTCAGTTAAGCACTGGGTGACTGGTGAAAGGGCGTTGAACACAAAAACCATTTTGTCGATTATTTATTGTTTTTCTCGAGGAGGGGGCCCAAAAGAATAATTCCGGTAGACTACTTGAAATAAAGGTAAAACAATAACAGCAGTTAATTGTGTCCATAAACTGACATTTCTTGTAATAGTGTCATCCAATCAAGAGAACATTCTCTCAAGGATGGTGGTTATTCTAACGGTGGGGAGAAAAGTAACGTGCTGCTATAGACATGGGGCATTGTGTTTCCTATTGAAATGAATATGTCTGCTCGCTACCTGGAACATCTCATACATTTCTGAAAAATGCTAAGAAAGGAAATGTAATCATAGTGAAGTCTGTGAATATTATTAAAGAATCTAGACAAATAATTGACTACTCCAGAAAACTGCAGTAATTATACTCAGCACAAAACAACAGTGAGGCTGACCATACTCAGTTGAATTGTTCAAAGAATAAGCCAGGCACTGTCAATTTCTTCTTTCTCTGTTCTACTTTTATGATTAATTTCACAGTATATGTTAATTGTGTTGATTTTTTCCATTATAAAAATTAAATAAAAATAAATGTACCTGTCTAAATATAGAAATTCTAAGCTGTGTTCTAAAGTTCCATGTGTAAAAAGACATCTACTTTAATCTCTGAGAGAGGTGTTTTTAGTACAGTATTTTTTGTATTCATAAATCGGGACTTGCAGTAGTCCAAGTATTAAATGCTGTACCTTGACTTAAATGTTAGTCTCACTCGGGAAGGCAGATTTAAGACGGACTATCTTTGCATGCTATGGAGTTGAAAGCAATAGACGTACCTTTTGGAAACAGAATTAGGTTTATCAAAGAAATTAATCTTTCAGTTGTTATTTTTACCCTGTCACTGTAAGCTTTGACTGTTGGAAGACAGGTAACTCTCATATGGCCACGATTCTCGATCAAATCCGTGCTGATCGAGGTTCACTGAAACGTGATCAAACTTTGAACGCGGTGAAATTGTAGTTGCGGTGCATCACAGCTAATTCTCGTTCAACGAACCGCCATCAGCTGACCGGACGCTAGTTTGCTGGACGATTACGATTCTACGATAATTACTCAAAGAAAAGCATCTGGCTCTATAGCTAAAGAGGTTGTAGTGCAATTACAATCTCCTTGTCTATATCGCTTTGTTTTTGTTTTGTGTTTGATTACCATATGTAATCAAAACAAAGAGGTCTCCAAATTTTTCTCAACATGAGATAGACGCTCTGTTGGAACTAGCTATCTCATATTCCAATAAACTGTAAAATAAAAAGACTGATTCATGTTCTTTAAAGGAAACGGAGGCAAGGAATGATTTAGCCATGCGTTTCAACAGGACACCGGGCGAGTTCTAATTACCAAATAAATAAATAAATCGCTATTTGTTAAAACAGCTTGAGTGTAAAGTTCTATTCATGAGTGAAACAGGTCGATTGCGGTTAGTAGGAAACTCTAACCTCTCAGTCATTTTATTTACTAGTAACCACACTGTATTCTTTGATAGCCGAGGTCTTTCTTCATATTTCCTGACTCCATTCTCTTCAAAAGGGTCAGCTCTTTCCACAACGACCCGCTTTGGACGCTGGTCCCGATTAAAGTAATTCAGGTATATTATCTCGACCTCAATACCTTCAAGAAAATCGAAACGGGCAGACATTTTGTGTAATTTGACCGCAATCAACGGAGTTGATCGGACCAGCACTCGCGATCAAAGTTGACCATAATCAACTACCTCGCTAACCTTGATCATTGTCGATGCACCGAAAAATAGCATTGAACTTGGCCAAATGCCGATTAGACGCCTTCAAACAATGATCGAGGAAGCAGCACGCTGCCATCAGAGTGAAATATTGCTCTTTAAATCCATCAATGTACTTGAAAGCATAACTTTTTCTTTCATTTTACAGGAAAATTTGAGCTGGTTGTATGCAAATTTGTCTCCATTTCGGAGAACGTGATACACCTGTTCCCTGAATAAGACGCTACACTCTACTGATGTTGTGACAGTCACTTTCCTCCCAGAACAGGTTGGTTCCCTTCTCCGTTGATGTGCGGCCGCTTTCCAGCCAGTCATCAATCAGTTGTACACGTTTTTCCGTGACAGTACATGTTCTCCATACACTACCACCGATTGCATGTGAACATCTGCATTGTTTACACCCTCTTTCCTTAGAAACCACGTCGTCCAGCACTATTCTTGATGAAACTCTTCATGTTGCCCACTGACATCCTTTCAGGGCTGTAGTGTGTAAAGATTCCACTCCTCTGCATCGAGCTGTCACCAATGTACTACTAGTTGCAACTGTAGTGACAAGCTAAACACCAGACCGTGTATGGCGGGAAATTCAAAAGCGTAAATCAATATGGAGCGCCGCTCTTGTTTAAAATGTCAAAGCAACGAAATCTGCATTCATATTTATGAGCAGTTTGATCGAGCGAATGGCTCAGGCTCTAAAGCTTCGGGTTCACATTCGTCAGCTCTCGGTTTCAAATCCCTTGGGACCGACCGCCCATCCCGTTGGGTCTCCTAGGCGAACATTGGGATGATACTTTCCACGATTTTTCCGTTCTCCCATTTCATATAATTTGATTCCGTTGATTCTGTTATGGGGTAGAAAGTGCCAGGGCGAGGTGTGATAGTGGTCTGCGCTTTGTAAAGGTTTCTGTTCGAAAGCGGACCTTACAAAGGCCTCAAACTCTTGAAGGGAGGTCCCAGGCGTTGGAGTGTTCTATCTGGAAACATGTCTATGTCCTCGCAGTCATAGTTCGTGGAACCTGGCAGCCTGTCTCCTTCAACTCATCCCTTCCCCCATGCCCCCGTAAGCCTTGAGGAAGTATCTTCCACCCCATATTACACAATCCATCTAATATCACCAGTTTTCCTTTCCCGAATGTTTGTCCTTTCATATTAACATAACTTGAACCTTTAGCACTGACTTTTTAAGGTGGTTCTCCGTGTTTCTGGGTCAGGTGTTCTTTTCTCTTTTGGGGTTTATTCGATAGATAACATTATTAACAGCTTAAACCTTAATCGACAGTAGATATTAATATGGCATTCTTTGAAGATCAACAATGAACATTAAACTATTTAAAGGGAATTACTAATACTCGACAATGCAGTTATAAAAAGCAGGTTGTGTAACATAAATATTTCAACAGTGCCAACTGCAAAATTGGTTCATGTCTAAGTGATGTACCCTTTCTACACAATTTCATATATTCTGAACCTGCATCTCTCTATAGAGGGCATTTAAAATGTAATCTTTGTGCACAGTTTATGCAGCACAACCAATAACACATCTAGGCATGAGTTCATATTTTGTAACTTATGAATGAGCACCTCGATCACAATGAATAAGTGGAGAAAATTGCAATATTGAGAAAAAAAAAAAGAATAAAAACAAGAAAAGGAATTAAATTAAGCGATCACAGCGCCACAAAGTTAAAAACAACAGCTCAAGCACCTCACTGGAGCCACCGACGACGGTTGAACCAGTGCTGATAGCTTTGCCATCTGAGGCCAAACAGAGACACTACTACTACTGACAAAGACAATGCAAGCGTAATTTATTGGAGCGTCAGTGTGTCTAAGGGCGTTGTATCTGTGGTATTAATATATGCCTATGGTGGTGCATAACATCAGAATGTAGAACACTGACATATATATTACACAACATTATTACCAATCGTAATAATAAGTATTGCGCTGCATTCCATTCAGATACTAGAACGCCTGCTTCCCTATCAGAAACCAAAGCTGAGACTTCCAGTCATATATTAAGAGGTTCACTTGATAAGATTTGATACGAGGACTTGAGTAGCCCTGGGCTATAAATTGTTGGGCAGCCTGTGTACAGAAAGCTTTCCAAACATTAGCATCACACCTGAGGTCTGAAGCTTCTGAGATGCTAATGTGTTTGAGTAAAGTTATGGAGATCGATCCAGATTATTTTAAGTTACTTCAGCATCAGCATCAGGATTTTGGGAATTCTCTTCTTCAATCCGTTGGAGGAAACAAATGGAGAGAGGAGCGTCGGGATAACAACAACAGTGACTGAAGAAAGCGTTTCAAGTACAGAACAAGTCAGAGAAGATTCAAGAGTTAAAGTTGGCTCATAGAATAAATTCGCAAGGGCGTTTACCGTTCTTCATGAACACCCATAGTCCAAAATAAGTGCCCACAGTTTAACCGAAAGGCACATCTGACATTACGAGGGCCACTATTTAACTTTGGGGATTTTAACAAACTATGAGAAATACAAATTTCCTGTTGGCAGCATTGGAAAGAGCATTTCTTGAACAGTAACTACAGCCGAAAGTTAGTGCGCGGTATCCATTGCCAAAGATGCAGCAAAAATTTAATTATTGTGGTGCTTTCCCTGTCTGTTGCTCTAAGATGGGGGTGTTTCTAGAGCATTTTCATGCGATGATTTTTGCCTGAGCCAACAAGAATGGCAGAACATTTTTACAGAAAGCTTTACCAGGTTGCTCCTACAGGCACAAAGGCCTGTAACTAATTTCCAAAGTTTAGGCGAGGAAGAATAGCCTTGAAAAGAGCACATAAAAGGTCAAGCAGCACTAGTCACAGATGAAAATTAGATGTAGAACTGAAGAACGATCCGCGATCGACTTACAGGGAGAGAGAGAGAGAAATCTCTAAAACATCCGCAGGTGTCAGAAATTCTGCACAAACATTTTCGTGTTTGCTTTGTTGCCAATGGATACCTCACACTTCATAGAAGAACAAAAGACAGCAAGGGTGACAACTGCACAGGTGTCGAAAACTAGATTTACCAATATGACCCCGAATCATCAGACAGTGGACGATTTGGGTTTTCTCAAATCACGACCCTCCAGTGAAGGTTCATCGGTATTGATGTGTAGGCCGGAACATGGTTGCCAGTTTCTCTCAGCAAGTGGCCATATTGTAACCTCTCTACTACAGGAACAAAAAAATATTCACTGGCAACTGATAACACCAAGGTTTCCCTCCCTGGGGTCTTAAGAACAGATAAAAGACCGAAGGGTTGCAATGGGCTGCTTCACCACGACAATGCCTGTGCGCACCGCTTTGAAAACAGCAAACTGCTCAACACCTACCTTTTCTTTTCGTGTTTAACGCCCGTTTTTACTACTCGGGGGCTATAGACGGTGGACACTGATGATACATGAGATGCAATGATATATTGGGATTGGGAAAGGATTTTTTAAGAAAGAGAACGTTCCAGGCCTAAGTTTAGGGTGCCTGCTCTTTTAAGTTACAGGAAGCTATGGAAAATTAAGCCAGCCAAGTCTGAACTGTATGGTGAGATCCAGCGAAATGTGTGATTGGTGTCATTTTGTGTTAGGAATCTTCAATTTTGGAGTGTGTTCTGAGTTCATTTTTAATCCATGTTCCAAAAAATTAGCGTGGACAATATCATTTGTAGACAAAAATTGTTCCCTGAAGATTTCTACTTGATGGCTGTGATTTTGTTTTTTCTGAGGCGAGTCTTTGGGGGGTGTTTCATGGTTTGACGTTTCGTCTCTGGTTCATAATGATATACCCAGATTTTGTCTTCTTGCTGCATGACACTAGTTCATCGTTGGTAGAACCATGCTGCGTTTATAAGTAATGAAAAAGATACATTCTGAGGACAGTTTGTGCGCTTCATTTATTAAAAAATTTTCCATGTATATATTATGAATCAATCTCGTAGAATGTGAAGTTAACAATCTGTTTGGTCATTATATTAGAATAAATTAAGTTGGAAGTATAATTGTTTTAAATATTTCTATTCACATGTGTTATGATAGTGTTACTTCGACTATTTGCTACTGGTCACCAACGCCCATGATAATCGCCGTTTTTGGTCAACACGATAGAAACGTCAGCAGTCATAAAAACGAAGTGAAGAACTGATTTGGAGCTGACGATTGGCTATAAAACTAAAGTTAATTGGCTAGCAAATGTTGTTTTTCCCCCTGAGAGAGGATTTTAAATATTTATAGAAACCTTCTTCGCTGATTTACATTTTAAAACCTGCTGAGTTTATAGGTAACATAAAACAGCATCTTTACTGCAGAGGGCGTTTTACAGAAACCCACAAGAGTTCGTTTAAGGTGCAGTTAATATGCTCTATGCCGCTTCTAAACAAATGCAGCCGGGACGTGGCGATGATATTTAGCCCTCAGACCAAAATAAGGATATAAACATATAGAAAAACATCTTAAAGTTAAGTAATTACACGGTATTAAGTTCCGATGTTCCATTTTACAATCCTGTCTTATAGCTAGATTTCAAATTTTGGCACAACCGCAACCCACTTCTGACGTTTTATAATTGCAATGGCACTAGAAATTTTCCGAATATGAGTCAGATTTTAATGATAAATTTTAAACTTACCACTACATTTTCTCAAAGTATTTCACTGGCGCCACTCTTTGTCCTCAATGGTGCTAATTTCTCTACATCATCGCTTACCTCGCAATCGGTTCTTCGCCAAAACTAAACAGAAAGAAGTCGCAGGGTGCCATGTCAGGACTGTAAAGAGGATGGTGGAATGCTTCTCAGGGATATTCTTCAGGAAATTAAGTGAGACATTGGCAGTCAAGCAGAGGCGTTGTTGAAGAATAGACATCTTCCTCTAATCTGGATCTTGGCCGTTTTTCGATGATAAACGGCTGTATATCACTCTGCGGTGACTATCCTTTGAGCTTCAAGAGGAATTCTTGCTACATTACCGCTAATGGAGAAGAATGTCACCACCATTTTCCTGCCCATAATGCATGCTCTCTTGACGTTTCGTTGGGAGTGTGTCCCTAGCGAAGAACCAAATTGATGACTTTGTTTACTGATAGATCCATATTTCCTCAACTGTTATGGTTATGGTTTCCACAATATGGTGAGCATCCCTGTTATTGTATCTTTGGAACATTTTGCGACACTGTTCCGGTCAAGCGACCTTCTAACCTTCATTGAGTATGTGGGACATCCAGTGAGAAATTTTCCTTACCCATTAATAAAGACAATGTTTTTAGGCATTTACTGAATCTTTTTGCACGTGTTCTCCAAGTTGCGAAGATTTCTGCAGCCACTGCCATCGACACTTGTCTCTTCACTCTTATGATTCAGGAACCAACTGTTGCATGCTTAAGAGAAAGATCCCTTTAAGTCTGTGTAGATCTCTTAAGACACTGTTCCTATTTAAAAATCATAATAAATAATTGAATGGCATGCTCTTGCTCCAATTGCTGGCACAAGTGTTTTTTCAACTCACACTGTTGAGTGCTGATATCATCTAACAGAGAGTATGATGATTTACAGATAAACTTATGAATTACCACATGGCGTCTATATTTACGTATTACTGTAAACAGTTCACTGAGATCCGGGAACCTTCTAAGTGTCTCTTACATATTTAGTTTTTGGGGGAAAAAAATCAAGAATTTTGTGAAACCGCTCGGATACTTCAACTGTTATTTTTTGAAAGAGCATTTTATTGTGAAAGTTATGATATCAACCATTATTTTAAAACTTTTTATTTTTTCTCTAAATTTATTTAGTTCTGTATAAAATACCTCAACACTACAGTGCCAATAGGTAAAGTTCCATAACGCAATTTTGTAAATCGCGTCATTAAAAGAGGTATAATTTGTTAAAACGAAACAAATACTTTTTTCTTCTCAACAGAGCAATAATAATTAATGTATATTAAATACCTATAGTACGTTGTCTCGAATTTAAGTTTTTCTTTTCCTTGTGTACCATATGAGGGTGTTTAAAAACTGAATAGTTTGATATACAGGATGAATACGAAATCTACAACAAACGTCCAGAAGTTAGTCGGAGTTGTTTGTAGAATGTTTTCATGCATGGTCTTCGGGGCTTCAATACTGAACGTAGTACTTTGCTCTTTTCTCCTGGACATTATGTGGCCCTCCTCACTCGTAAGCGAATGCACCTACACGTTGCTCATTATCTTTTAGACGTGCTCAATGATGTAATAAAGAAACGAAACGATTTATCCACTCACTCAGATTTTTTCTCCAAGAATGGATTCTGACGAAAATATCCACACAATTGAAATAATTTTCTTGACCACTTCTCTCGAGTTTTCTTCAAAACCATATTGACCCCGCATTTAGCTGTCTTTATTATTGATCAGTTGTAATATGCGGTATGATCTTTCCTTCCCGATTGCTTTTCCAGTTGGTTTCGGAGACATTAGGTGAGTTGATCATGGGGTAAACATCTTTCGGCTTTCGACTTGGCAACCGGTCGAGCCACCGTCTCCGGTGTGTGGACGGAGCATTCCTAGCCGTCTCACCGCAAAACGCTTCTTTACTTTCCAGGCAGCGATTACTTATTACACCAGTGACCCACATATTTTTTTAAATTGTGTAATTAAGGATTTTTTCTAACAAATTTAGTAGACTACGGAATTAATTTGTTTAAATTATTTTAATCCAGGTTTTGTATTAGCTTGATTCTGAAGGTGTTTGTGTTAATTGGTTTTCAATTTAGGAATTGTTTTGAAAGTGAATAAGACATTCTTTCTTACTGTGGTTGAAATCATGGAAAACTTCTTTTTCGTGTACTTCTTCAATATGGATATTGTGTTTTAAGAAAATAAATAAGGAATGTTCTCTTCCTTCCTGTGGATAAAACCATGAAATGTTTATTTATTTATTTATTTATTTTTTTTTTTATTTGTTTATTATTATTATTTTTTTTTTTTCTGATGTTGAGGTATTGCTATAAAAACTTTGTATGAAGTGTTTGGAGATAAATTTGTTGTGCATTTTTATTTCGTTTTGGAGTAAATATTTTGTGTAATTCCATTTCGTTCTTCTTTTATGTGTTAACTTAAAATGTATCAGAGAATTATTTCAATGCTCTTTGCTATTATAATCAATATTTTAATACGACTTTCTTGTCGCTATATTTGAACTCAAAATTTAATTCCTTAAGGAATGCATTTGTTGGATTGTTAATATACTGCCGTCTTGATAAATAAACTTTAGAGCATTGTGTTAATTTTTTTTTTTTCTTTCTACTTCTGTGATATTTGATACAGAATACCTTTCCACGATGCATTCAGAATTTTTAAATCAAGGAAATGTTTGTGAACAAATTAAATCTTAGTGCTATTTTTGTGTTGTATGGTACTTATTGTGTTTAATAATATCATAATAAATTATTTTATTATATGAATATTGTAATAAATATTTTTCATGTTTTCCTCCTCTTACAAATGCAAGAGTTATGTTTATGTTTACCTACAGTTTACACAGCATGTATTCTACATGGCAGAAGATGCGTGTTTCCTTACACCTACCCCAGGCTCTAGCCCACGACTTTGCATAATCGAAACACGTAACATGTGTATCAGAAGAGTTTCCAGATCGGAACTTAGCTGTGGGAAGAGAGGAAGGATGTAGCCGGCCTTGTTAGTTAACTGATAGAACAGATAAATGTTTTCATGTACTGATACACGAATTCAGTGGAGGTTTAGAAGCTGTTCGTGTAGAAGGTCTTTCTTCTGTGGGCATTCGCCTGATTTAAAATACCTCCACTTTAGCTTATCACAGGTACAGTTGACAACAACGTGCTCCTTCACTGTATCCATTTCTACTTGATGTAAAATGTTTATTTTGTGACATAAGAATGCATGAAATATATAAAAGAAGTTTAACTTCATGTGTTATTACTAAACAATGGATTTTTAGACAAATTGCTATTTTGTTCTTGTAGGAAAATGTGCAAAATAATTGCAGATGATTGCAATTTATAGAAAATAATACTCATTGGGGACGCTTTTATAGTAACCTAAAGCCTTTTTGTTCCTAAAACTACCTAAATAATTACTTTTTAAATTAATATAGGTGTAATAATGCAGTTATTAAATTTGTCTCATGTACGAAACAGCGCCACTTTGCCGTGCGAAGTGTGCAAGCGAATTCTTGTCAACAATGAAATGCTAACCATTCCCCGCTGGCCGCGCCAACAATTGACATACTTCTGATTATGGTTTTAACTACCACCATGATGAATGCTTCAATGACAATGCGCTACGCATAGTTTCGATTTAATTTCTAGTTTTCTTCTCTATGTGTATTGTTTGGTGCTCATATCCTACATTGTGTCAGTTGTATTGCATAGCAGTTTGAAGAAAAACAAGGTCAAAGTGCAAGTATTCGAAAACTTCTTCAATATATTCCTGGTTGGCGAATTATAATCATTTTATTTACGATGGGAAAATAATTTTTTGTCCTTTAAGTAACAAAAGATATGAATTAGACAGTTTCTTTGTTGCGGTAGGCAAGCCGGTAATTAATTTTTAAGGAATGTAAAACCACAGACCTTATCTTCTTTGGAATTATACAATTTTAATAATAAAAAAACTATAATAATAATTATTATTATTCAAACCACGATTTGAAGGAAAATTAAATCAATTAATACTATTAATTCCGAATCATACTTACAAAAGCCATCCATTTTTTCAGATTTCACGCGAGAGAAAATTTTACATTAATCAGCATGCAGATGGCACAGGACATACAAGAAGAGCTAAAGAAAAGAATTTGCCGAAACAAACTCTACTGATTCAAACTTCTGCGAGTTTGGCAGCAACTGATGATTTCAACAGGTATTTTGCAAATATAATAGTTAAAATAGATAAGCGTTCCCTTTCACATCTTGTAACAACCAGAGAGCTCCACGAAGCCAATGACAGTCCTTTGCCTTCGTTGTAAACAATTTGGTAGTGTTGAAGAAAGTAGAGCTCTTCTAAGCACAGACGCTGGATGCTTCTTGTATGATCTCAGCCTCTTCTCTTCTGAAAACACTCTAACCTTATACATTTCACTTATTTGGCCATGTCAATACCGAACTCAGTAACATAAGGAATGAATTTCCTTAAGTCAATACCCTGATTTCAGATATGAAGAAAACTTTCGGCAAAGCTCAATCCCGAATTGCATTCTTCAAGGAAAAACTTCCACGAATCCTCTTCTTCCTCAATCTGTGGGGCATCTGGATAGAGGCAGCAATGGTACAGAGCTTCCTACTGAGAGTACAGATCTGGTATACATAAAGACCACTTTTTCATTCTTGCCCTCAACAGCGAAGCCGGAACGTAAAGGAAACCCTTTGTCTGATCAGGTGTCGAGGTGCAAGAAGCTGAAGTGAAATTAGTGCTGCTAAGGAAGAAGTTGGAGACAAAGTAAACTGCAACCGGGAGAGAGTATGAGAGAGACAGGATATGTAACTCTGCGTGTGGTAAATGTTTTGGTTGGGGAAAGTGGAGAAATTCCAAAAGAAGTGGGTATGAAAAATGTTTTAAAATAAAAGTTTGCTCCTATTGCACGTGTGTCAGTGAAAATGCCATTTTCAGCCTTTAAAATGATTTAAACAAACAAAAGACAGTCTAATTGCTGGAAATTCGGAGAAAATCTTGATAATACACTATGCTGCAAATAATGAAAACAAATAACATGATGCTTACGGCCATACTCATAAACATGTAAAAATACTTATATAATTAAAAAGTAGAACCTAATATAATAATTTAATAGCCCATTTCAGATGCCAAAAACAAACATTTTCTTGCCTAAAATTAACAAATGGTGTCAAATTACGTTATTTTGTAACCTATTTTAGGTGCTCCTAAAACATCAAATTTTCATGCCTAAAATTCTGTGAGTTATTACATTATTTCATACCAGGTTATGAAAGGATAAGAACGCTGAGCGCCTCGAGCAAATAACATACCGGTAAGTGGAGGGATTATCTCCCTTTGAAATTCATCTACTTAGGTCAGCAATTTTGCAGAAAGTATTCAGTAAAAAGATAGTGTGAATTTAAATATAGTAACATTATGTGAAAATGGGTATATTGGCGATCATTAGTAAACTGTGACAACAGAAAAAAAAAAAATAATAGCTAACATTTGTAAGCAACATCTGAAGCATTTTCGGATAAACAGAAATTTCTTGACAAATCTAGGATGAGTCAGGGGTCCATGTATGATCCTGAAGTCAAAATATAAAATAAGGAACCGGAACATAAATAGCCTCCATATCTTAAGAAACTTAGGGTGCACCCTTCAGCAGGAAAGATGATGCAGTCTGGTTTTTGGGGATGCACAAGTTATTGTGTGCAGAGAGCAGCCTCATTATTAAGTAAAATTTAATTTCAAAATTAGGAAATAATCTTCACGGAAAGTTATCTTAGGCGATTCCTCAGGCCACAACTTTTGTGTTGCAATAGTTGCAATTGATAAAAAATAATTAAACTGCTGAAACATCTTGTCTATTCTCTCGATATATCTACCACCAACCGAAGTCTGTTCCCAGAACTGAAGAACACCTCCGAGGGAAAAATCCTAGTCAGAATACAAAATTATGAAGACTAAAGTTGTTCTTTCTCATATGGTGGCATAAAATTCACATCAATGATAGTAAAATGTTTGTATTTTCATAAAACACTTTAACTTTGGATTACAAATAGGTATATTTTATAAAAACTTAATTAAAATCTCAAACAGAAAATTACAGTCGGTTATTCCTATCTAAATTTTAACACATCCCACTCTATTAATGACCACTAACGGCGAATCTAATAAAACAACATCTATGATGCCCACGTCCAGCTCAACATGATAAATGCTCAACATTCAAGGCAGAGCGAATACTAGATGCCTCCTCGTTAAGCCTCTGTGTCTCACAGTCAACCCGAAAAAGGCGCGGTGATGATAAAGTGCCCCTAAGATTGAAGGATGTACCGACCCAAATAAGTTACGTCCCACCACCTTGCAAATTGGAATTTCCTTTAGTGTCACTAGGCTCCGCCAAGTGGCTATCGCATGATGGGTACTAAGTACATGCAACACATGCAGTACTAGAAAAAAACGAACATTTTTTTGAGACGCCTGCAATTTGCTTTCGGAATGTTTTCGGAACATAAATATACATCAGCAAGCTCCAGTACGTGTAAAAACTGCGTTTCAATGTTTTCAAGAAAATCGTTAATACCTACTGGTTGCAAAGCCAGGTATAAATACTGCAAATTTAGAGATCATTTTAACTTGTCTTAAGGTTGAAAAATTAAGAGCAGCTAAAGCTACCACTACATCAACCATTTCACCTTCAATTAGCGACACAAGGTTCCGAACTGTGAAAAAAATCCTGCGACATTTCTTCAATTCTCCGATCGTAATCATTACTTCAATTCTTTGTATTAGAAGGACTAAACGATAGAAACAAAAAGAATGAAATAAAAATAATAATAAAATCGTTCCAGAATTTACTTTGGAGAAGATTTGGTTCGATTCCCGCTGTTGGCCTATCACAGTTTTTCTAAGACGACCAAATTTCTGCTATTACGAACCCCCAAATAGCAATAGTATTACTAACGTAATCATTCGGTAAAATAACGAAACCAGATGCTACATGAAAAAAGTATCATAAACATGGTAATCTGCTCGGCAATAAGCGAGGTTAATTGATTGGCATGCAAAACGATGGGATCTGCAGAAAGTATCGCCGTTTTTTGTTTTTTCACAAAGCTAGTCGCAAACAGTGTTTAAAAAATGAACAGTAATATTGTGCATTGATGGTTTGCTTTAGGGTAAGGCATGCGTCAGAATATCACGATTATAGTCGTACACGACAGTCAATGGTGGCCGCGGTCAATAACGCGAGATCCTGGGCGAGAGGTTTGGGGTTTGATTCCCATTAGGACCGTCTTCCTGACTGAGGTTTTTTCCAGATTTCCTCAGTCCTCATAAATGGAAAATGCCGGGGAGGTTCCCTAAACTAGGCCTGGAACGCTTCTTTCCTTAAAAAAAAAAAAAGAGCGGGTAAAAATCCTTTCCCAGTTTATGATTTCATTCATGTATCATCAGTTTCCCCCGCTTGTGATGCCTCAGTGGTTAAAACGGGAGTTAAACACTATTCAAATATTCAAACAGTCATACACCGTGCTTTTTGAATTGTTTTATTTACGAACGCTCTTTAACATCTCAGCGTCCCGTTCAAATCAGGGCGTGAAACGGCCGACAAATTTTGCTCAGAGATCTCTTTTTTCAGGCTTGAGATTCTTTATCGTGCCGTAAATGTACCACACGGGACCCACGGCTTCACTTCCCTTCCGAAGTAAGTCATACTTACGATTTTTACACCCGAAAAAATCCATAGATCCTGGCCGGGATCGAACCCGCGATCTTGGGTTTGGGAGACAAATATGGTTACTACTACACTACCAGGACCGACAATCATAAGCGAGATTTTATATTTTGGAGTCCTGACAAACTTATTTTCTTGGTGTTATGTAACGACGCCATTCGTTGGACTGGCGTTTCAATTATACTCGTACGACCTGGCTCATATTATATCATATAAGACAGTCTGTATATTCGTGGCGCTCCAAGTAGGTGTCAACACGGTGTCACATGATTTTTAAATGACGTGTCAGCTAAAGGAAGATGCGCAGTAAACAGACCAATTCCGGTAGGGAAGGAATGGATTGATTGCGCAAGTGAAGCGTGATTGTTTGTTGACAACGCGTAATCTAACGGGTTCAGAGTTTTTAAGCTCGTATACGTGTGCATAATTCAACTTAGCTATAAGCCTGTTTACTATTTAATAAACTCCATTATATCACTTATATGTGTGTGTTTGAACAAATGCTGTTTTCTTGTGTTTGTATTGATAACTTTGGCACTTAAATATGTAAAGTAAAATTAAAGGAAAAGTAATTCATCTGCAAACCCCACAGTAGTAAAATATGAAAAAGCATGCAGAGGGGTGTGTTACACTTTATTGTGGGAAAAAAGGGGGAAAGTATAGCTGAGGCGGTAGTGCGCCGAACATTGAAAAAGGTAAATGCAAAATTAAAAGACACCATTAACTTTGAAGGCAGTGTATCCACACTCAGGAAAATACTTCTGAGGTTGGGCTTTGGTTGGAGAAGAACGAAGAACAACCGGATTTTTTTAACGGAGCGCTATGACTTAGAGCCAAAGGCTTCATTTCCTCAGGATTATTCAACAATTTCGAAGTGAAGGTCGTCCTATAATATATACGGATTACATCACATATTACTGCATATGCTTGAGTGATTGCAACATTCACAGACGCCTAGCACCAGTTGCATAAATCCAGCGCCTTATTCATGCAGGAGGAGAGCAAGGCTTTTTGGTTATGTCCGTTTTAAGTTCCATCAGAAGGCCGGTGACTACCATGATGGTGTGAATTATTCCAACTACGAAAAAGGGCATAGAAAGACTGGTCCCCAACGTTCCAACAAACTGCGTCCTGATCGTTGGTAACGCCTCATATCATAATACGCTTCTAAATAAGGTGCCTCTGCAAGATCCAGAAAAGATATATATCCTGACTTAGTAAAAACCTGCCTATAGGACAGTTCAGTGCCCACAATTTCTCTTGAATTCATAATCCAGATATTTATAACTACAACTTCCCATGAAACCTCAACACTCCACTTACAAAATAAACAGCATTCTTTTGTAAATAACCATTGTGTTTTACACTTCCCGCCTTGCAATCCCGAATTCAACCAAATTTGGGTTGCAGAAAGAAACGTATCATTTAAAATGGACGACATAATTAATTATCAGATAAGATGTTTTAATATTTCTGTGGAAGATTCACAAAAAAGACGCAGATATGTGAAACATGTTGAAGAGTAATACTAACTATTAAACAGTTTGTACAACAAAGTAAGTGGGTGTTATTGCTACTAAAACTATGGATTCGGCTAGAGTTCACGCGCAATGCAGGGCAGGAAATAAGTCATCCATTTAGGAGTTACTGAACAGAACACTTTTCCATTGAAGACGAGGGAGGTGGGGCAATGAACAAGGAAGAAATGGAGGAGACGAGGCCGGTCTGCAGATGCAGCAGGTATTGCTTGAAACCAGCCTGATGGTAAGATATTGCGTAGATGCCCTCCCTCCAAGACATTCACGCACTGGTAGCAACATGTAAGAAGAATGCCAGAGCGCAGATTTCTGAAAATTATAAATTGCAGTAACACATTACAATGAATTACTTTATGCTACTGTGTCTGGATCAGCATAGTCATCATGAAAGGTTCGTAAGACATTCCTCTTGATAAACGTGGCGTTTTTTCTCCCCTTCAGTTGGTTCCAGAAGCTTAGCATAGTATCCTTCAGTAATGGATGTACCAGCAGGAATAGAATCCCATCAAATTGAAACTATTACTTTACTTTCTTAGGGTAATGGAATAAACTTTGCTTAGAAATGTATATTTGGATTTGTCTACGTTCAAGTGTTAGCAAACGTGTTGCCGTCTTGCACGTAATTATATGTAATTCCTTCATCAATATGCTGTATATGCGTTTATTATTAGTCAAAGTCCCTAGAGAAAATAGCAAAATAGCACAAACCAAATGTTGATTTGGTTTGTTTACGGACGCTTTTTAACATCTCAGGTCATCAGCTTTCCATTTAATTCAGAGCGTGAAATGGCCGATAAATTTTGCTCAAAGGCCTCTTCTTTCAGACTTGAGGTTCTTTTAAATCTACGACATGGGGACCCACAGCTTTACTTCCCTTCCGTAGGAAGCCATACTTAGGATTTTTACGCCCGAAAAAATCCATCGATCCTGACCGGGATTGATCCCGCGATCTTGGGTTTAGAAGCGGCAGTTTGATACTACAACAGGCTTGAAAATATCTTATAGTCATTCACGTGTCTTTTCTAATCACCTTCTGAATTACCCAATACCCACAGAGTGCGGAAAGAATATCTACAGTATGGGACAAGCCTTGATGACCTTTTTTCCTTACTATAACACAGCCAGCTGTTTATTCATGTTACGTACCTACATGATACGCGTGAGGAATGCTGTACATTAGCGCTCGCTCAGAAGTACATCGTTGTCTTGTTATCTGCAATCTCTTTCGGTATGTTTAGTTCTGAGAGTAAATAATTTAGTAAATAATTGAGAGTAAATAATGTATTAATTTATTCCTTTTTTATCAACTAATACCTCACACATTCTTAATAATATGAGAAACAGAAAGCATTCATACATTCTTGATGTATGAAATTAACAGTGGCAACGCTGGAGAATTACCAGGTATCTCGTGGCAGTGTGTTACTGTTTAGACTAAAGCGATAACAGTGTGCACAAGAAACTCGGTGCAATGGAATAAGATTATTAAAATTCCACATTTTATAAAGAAATTACGAGTAGAAAGAGGGCCTGACAAGAAGCGGATCAACATCAGATCTACGTTGCGATATGACGTATAGTCATAGTTACTAGAATGTAAACCAATGTCACAGTCGGAAGGCAGTCATCAACAGGTTGCACCTCAATCTAACAACAAACTGTCACTCAGGGTTTTGTGGAAGTGATGAGAAGTTTTGCATAATTACAGTAGATAAGCTTATGAACTATTAGAATTGTTAAATTTTACGGCATGTATTTCAGAAAATAAATATTTGTTTAACGTAAGCTATTGTGTTTTAAATCCTCTCGATTATCCATAAACAGATTTGCAGCTTTGGCGTTAACGCCGGCAGTCACAACGAAGCGTCCGAGATCGTTTATTTCCATTCTTAAGATACCTATTTTTCTACCCCTTTCTATTTATTAATTCCTTGTGCACTTTTTCGCACCTCTGTATAATAAATCAGTGGTGTTTCAAAACAAAGACTTTTTAGATCTCTTGAAATACGATTTGGTGAACGTATCGGTGATTTTGGTGAAAAACTGCTACAAGCTAAAACTCTTTTATGCTGATTTTTTTTTAAAGTCGTAAACAATATTACGGATAAAAGGCAACGTTTGTTCTCATATGTTTTGAAAGTCGTGTGCGCATATAACAAGAAAATCGTTACACCGTATCTTGATACAAGTCTTAAAGAAAGTCTTAAAGAAAGTAATCCACTCATCCACTTGGACATTTACATCTGTTGCCACATCAAGCACATTAATCGCTCAGTTTGACAAAAGAACATTTTACACTTCTTTTAATTGTTCTGTCTTGTCTTGCGAATAGAAAATATTTAACTCCAGTTTAATTTCTTCGTTTATTTTCTGTCTTAGTGTATACGGAACGTAAGAATTTAATTTCTTCTGATTTTAATTTTAATTTTTTATTTTTATTTCTTTATTTGTTTCCCCCCTGTCAGTCCGCCCAGGTACATGTCAACATTGGTACAAGCATTATTTTGTAGAGCATCAGTTGTATGCTTTGGGACTGTGTTTACGTGTTGCCAGCTGGTGAAGTTAATGCCCCCCGTTGGCGACCAAATATGTGACAGCTTTGCCTCGACTGGTGATGGTTGCTCGTAGATGACGCCTAATTGTTGCTTCTGTAACAACAGTTACTCAGGATAGTTCCGCTAATTTTTTATTATCTAAAAATCAACAAGGCATAGGAAGAGGTTCTGGTGTTATGGATGAGCAGCGTTTCGATGATATGTTTAATAACGATTAATTCAGCATCACTTTCTAATAAACCTCGGTCCTGGAACCGGAATTATTGTGGGTGGGGTAATTTTGTGATCGACGATGATTTATATTATTATTTATTTAATCGGACAATTAGATTTTTTGAATTGCGTTTAACGCCTGTTTTTACTACTGAGGCACCATAGGCGGTGAACACTGGTGGTACATGAAATGAAATGATAAAATGGGATAGGATTTTTTATAAGGAAGGAAACGTTCCAGGCCTAAGTTTAGGGCATCTCCCCGGTATTAGCCATTTATGAGGACTGAGGAAAACCTGGAAAAAACCTGTCAGGGAGGACGGTCCTGGCGGGATTCGAACCCCAGACCTCCCGCTCGTGAGTCCGCGCCTTAACGACCTCGGCCACTCGTGGCGGTGGACAATAAGATGTTCCTCTTGTCTTGCCTCGACTCTTAAGAGTCATGAGTTCGAAGTTTCCTAATTCTCTGGTTCCAATGCAGAGGATAGGGATCTCAGGGGAATTTTGAACTGTTTTTAACGAGGTAATGTCATTAGGGAGGAAGAGGGTTCACTGTAATAATATGAAGTTCGGCTCTGGTTGGGCATTTAATTTATTTGACAAATTGGAAGGTTCTGGAACATGCTGTGCTTCTGTCGTGTGGTTATTGTTCTGGTCCTATAGGGGAAATAGTGAAGAAAGGTTTCTTGTTTTGTGATCACTGCATGCTCGAACAATCCTCAAATGAAATATTTTAAAAAATTGGACCAAATGATGAAAATTAATGGTATAGAATGTAATAAACGTATTGGTGTTTGTTCTACTGGAGCACGTGCAATGAAGGGAAACACAGAGTCCTTGTTGCAAAGATTAAAGAGGTAGCCCCAAAAGAAAAATTTGTACATTTAACCATTCATCGTGAATCTTTAGCCGCAAGAACGATGTCTGTCAATTATTTCACTGATGAACCGTGGTTTGCCTGGTTGGCTTACTTGACAGATGTATTTTGTCACCTCAAGCTGCTGAACAAGTGAAGGGTGCGCTTACTTCCATATTCTTGGTACAGAATAAACTTGCAGCTCTTAATGATAACAGAAATCAATATTGGAAATACATCTTCCTTTCCATTGTTGGATGCTTTCTTAAATGAAAATGAAATTTCTCTTCATTATGAACTGGCAGTGAATATTAAGGAGTGCTTTGGGAGTGTCGTCTAAGATTTCAATGTACTCTTTGCCGAAAACCTGAATTCAGAATGTTGGATCAGAGACACGTTTTCTATTTCTGACACCTTGCCAGAAACCCGAAATCCGAATTGATGACGGAAGTCTCAGGCAAATGGTCAAGAAGAGGATGTAACAGACTTCTGACCGGCAAGAACAAACGCATATCCAATGATCTCAGAAAAAAGTTGTAAAATGTTGTTCGTGTTTGTGACTACTTACATTTGTGAATGTAGATTTTTTCTTTAATTTATATCAAAATAAGTACAGAAATAAGTTGAATCCCGATTTAAGACTACAATTAAGTCAGTTGAAGCCAAATATTAAAGAACTGTGTTTAGCTAAACCAGCATAACCTTCGCACTGAAATAAAAGTGTGAATCAAAATGTTTTAAATTTGTAAAGTGAGTATTGAGGTTGTAAGTCTGAATGCCAGTATTAGGAATATGTGCTTGTCGAATTTTGTTTATTTATTCATTCACTATATTTTAATCTTAACAAAATTAATTTTTAAAATATTTTACATATCAAATCCATTGAATAGGAATAAATTGAATAGTTCTTCAATAAATATGTCTAAAAACAAGGGGAAAAAAGTACATAAATCACTAATATTATTATAAATGTGCAGAAATTCTTATTTTGTACCACAAAATCATGCATTTTCCTCATAAATTTTGCTTTCTGAATATCCTGAGTTGAATGTAATGGTATGTCATTGGAAAAGGTTGAGAATCCCTGTATCTGGGGGATTCACGAGAGTTGGCAGGGCGCAAAACTTCATCTTCTATAGCTGAAGGTAGTCTTGAGCTCAACTTATCTTAAAGGCTAACGTCTCCATCATTGAATCTCCTGAACCTATTCGATGCTGTCCTTACCTGACAACATCCTAATACCTGACACAGCTGCTGAGTAAACCTTTTCTCCAAAGTAATCTAAGAAGAAAGTGAATGCTATTTTGTCGTCGCACATTCTTTGTTAGACCTGGGGAATATAAACTGAATATGTTTAAACTTGCCTTAAAACATTCTTCAAAATAATACTTTCAGTAAATATAAACAAATCATCTGTTGCCTAGTAACTCAGAGCCAAATGAACAGACTGTTTACAGGAGAAAGCTTTCTGGCCAAGCTTATTGAAATTTAACAGTCGGGTGGTTAGTGTACACACTATCTGATCGCAATAGCATGAAGATTTATATGATGCTTCCGTCCTGAGCTGGTCCTCTTTAATGTGGAGTGCCAGAGCAGCTGTAAACGAGGTGATTTCTGGGAGGATGGGCGGACGTGTACGTGAAGGCCTCCTACTAGATGCTCGACGATTAGATCTACGTGATACAGCATAAAACAGTTGACTGCCCATCCTAGGCTAACATTGAAAATCTAGTTAAGAGTGTTGAAACACAAGCAAGCCGCTGCAGACAGCACAATAACGTTTCCTACTGAAAAAATTAAGCCAGAACTCCAGAGGACTTCCAAGCACCGAATAAAAATAATCAAATAAAATATTTAAATAAGAGTCGCGTATTTTATGACAGGTAATACCGATCAAAAGAAAAGAAACTATTTACTGAACTCGTGCGGGCAGATATAAATCCTTACGTCATCACCGATGTTTTTTATCATTATGTGAACAGAACCTATAAATGACAGACAGTATGACAATGATAGTTCGAACGCATTCAAATGTGATTTTATACACACTTATCATCGAACTACATAGTGCTTCTCTAAAAAAGCGATAATGTGGTTCATATATGACAAGAGTACCATCGCATTTTCTAAGCCTTGTCTTACAATAATTGACTCAGACATTTATAAACCACGGTGCATTCAACTCATCGATAACATATAAACACTTCAGGAGCGTGTATTCATTGCGTGTCAGCAAATCAAGAGATTACTGACAATGAAAGGATGAATGAATGAATGGAAAGCACTTGAGCAACTCATAGTGGTCATAAAGTATGGCCTTTATCTAAATACGTTCTTCTTCTACCACAAAGATTAGGTCAAGAAAGTTAAAT
Organism: Metallyticus violacea; assembly: GCA_030762175.1. NCBI lineage: Eukaryota > Metazoa > Arthropoda > Insecta > Mantodea > Metallyticidae > Metallyticus > Metallyticus violacea. The sequence continues at coordinate 43,037,078 of CM060830.1, read as the reverse complement.
TCGTCTTGGCATCTTAAACACGGTCTGCCTCTGTATAAGGTTCGGAAATCTGCGTCTCCTTATGTGCTCGTACGGTTTGTTCATGATTTCTTTATTTGTTCATTCATATTATAGATCTTTAATTCTTCTCTTATTTCTGTTTCTCTTCTGATTTATTAATTTATATCCAGCTAATAATCGTTGAAATTTATTTTTGAACTTTCTCTTTTTCTTCTGTTCTGTCTGCTTACTTCCAGTTTTCACTTCCATAATGGAAAACTGGTACTGCCATTGTTTTGACTGGGCCCTCTTCTTGTTTTGTTTTTCAATGTTCTGATGTTCCATAGATCGTTTGAATTTATTTTGTTTTGTGTCTATATCTTATCTAAATCCATTTCAATGCCATAGCCTAAATAATTGAAACTGTGACCTGTTCTCTAATTTTATTATTAACCACTATTTTTCATTTTTATGCTTTTTCCGCTGAAATGTGATTGTTTTAGTTTTTATATGCGAAATATTTAAGTTGTATTATTTTGCTATTTTATCTAATTGTATTGTAGCAAATATAACTGAGTCGTTCGCGAAAAGTATTGTGTCTAAGTTGATACTATGTCTATTAAAATATTTATCGAAAAAATTTTCTATTCATTTATGACTTTATATATATATATATATATATATATATAAAGAGAGAGAGAGTGGGAAAAGAGAGCAGCCTTGTTTCACTCCTTGGTTAATATTAACTGTGTCACTAAGCCTTCTCCAATTTTCAATATATATATATATATAAATTAACACTAATAATAAAAGTAGATAAAGATAAAACACAGAGAAAGAAGCTTCTTGCCATTGAAGAACTCGCAGTAGTTCGAAATATAGCAATTTCAAGTGTGACTCTTTCTCTGTGTTTTATCTTGATCTACTTTTATTATTAGTGTTAATTTGTTACATTGTTTATAGTGTTTCTTTATTTTTATGTTTCATTAATATTATATATATATATATATATATAAAACTAGATAAGAAAAAAGGACAAAACACTCGGAAAATCTTAGTAAATCTGACTCTAGGAGCATTTTAACTTTTTTCTTCTTATCTAGTTATTATTATTTTAGTTACCTTTCGTTGTGTTATTTTATTTTTAATTTATATTCATATATATTTCCTTACTGGCAAGTTAATTCATATAAATATATATGGATTAATTTAGTGGTGTTATTGGATATTCTCTTTCTCTCTTTATGGTTCCTGAAACTTTATCAAAAGCTTTTTCATAAGCAATAAATATGACGAAAGTGGTAGATTATATTCTCTTCCTTTCTCTATCAATTGCTACATTGCAAATATGCAAACTGCACAAGAATGTCATTTTCTGAACCCAGTATAGTGCAATTCATTTCATTTATCTTGGAGTTATTATTTTAGAGTATATCCTTGTAACATCCTTTAAATGTTTTATAAGTGCTTCAATATATATTCCAAATTTGGGGGAAGTGCAATTTTATTTCTATTGGTGCAAATTTTATTAATTCTGTATTTATATTATCATCTCCGGGAGATTTTTTATTCTTAAATGTTTTTTTTTTAATTTTCTTCTAATTCTTACAGTTCTATAAGATTCACACCTTCATATTCATTATCCTCTTGTTCTTCTTCTTTATTCTTCTTCTTCTTCTTCTTCTTCTTCTCTCTCTCTCTCTTTCTTTTTTGCATTGTTTGTGGTTTTTTCCTTGCTCGTTCACAATTTCCCGTAATTTGTAACCGCCGCTTCTGGGCTATGCTGCTTACATTTAATGTACTTTTCTCCCTTCTATTTAAGTGTTTTATTACCTTATATGCCATATTTCGAGGTACGTGTAAATCATGTTTTATATTTACCCCAGCTTTCTCTATTTATCTTTCTTACCGCCGGTTTTGCTTTCGCATTTTTGTATTTGTAGTCCATTCTATACTCTTCTAATTGGAATTGTAAGCATTTTTGTTTGTCGCTACATTTTCTTCAATCAATTCTTTGAAGAAGAGAATACTTAGCTTTCCCGAATATTGTATCGTTACTGTTTTTACGTGTACTTCACAACTTTTTAACGAACTTTAATATAATTTGTTTTTAAACATCCTAAGAACCGCAGTGCTCGAATTGGGCCACTATGCGCAAGTATGGTATACGAAGTGAAGTAAGATGGTAAAAACATACCGGAAGTAAAACAGTAAATAATCGGGGGTTTTATAAACAAAACTGAGCGTACAATGAGTCAAAGCTCGGCGTTGAGCTGTATCTCGCTCCATCTCACCTACACTCGCACCCGGTCCGAGCCTGAGCGTTTTTCATCTTTTTCTTTCATGTAAACAGGTAAGTAAAGTTTTGGGTACAAGGTGGGTAGCCTCCAGTTTGCCCACGGTTAACACTGTACAGAACAATTTTCCAACCTTACAGTTTTGACCTAAAAGAGATTAACACTAATCTGAGTAATGAAGGGCTGACATTAAGGGATTGAAGAATTAACTCACAGAAAATTATGAAGCTTATAGCATTATTTGCGCTGATTTATCAGACATTTCTGGTGCATTATTTGAAATTTAAAACTGTGATATCATCATTTCAGAAACTGACTGAATTTTGAATAGGCTTTTCATGTTACTATAGTTGGTTATTGATAGTCCCGGATAATTTGTGACAAATGTTGCTGATGCTGCAGATAGACTACTTTATGAATGTTGGTTTTGCATACGGAGAGTAGGACACCTAGAATTTTTCAGTTTAGCCGTAAGCCCGGAGAAAATATTTTTCCGTCAATTTTTCTCTCTTATCGAATGGATTCGCAAAAACATAATTATGAATCACTATTCGTTACTGTTGATATTTTTAAACAACTAAATGGCCTGGCAATGTTCTCATCACTTATGTTATGTGATCAGTTTCACACATTACAAAGACAGTAAAATTTGACTTCAGAAAATTTGTAGAAAACAGAGGCAGGTCTCTAGTGTCATGTACCGAGTCGAAAAAAGTTATCCGTATAAACTATTAACATAGCGTTTTCGTAAAAGGCATTAGTCAACCACACTATGAATTTAAAACCGAATATTACGTCAAAAACGGCTAGTAAGTGTTCAAACAGAAGTGGAATTTACATCGTATAGAGTCAAGTAAGAGTATTTTTGTTTATAACGTTGTCTTTTCAAGACCCGCCCATCACTCCCTACTGTGTACATTTCTGTAAGTTTGTGATATCTTGTACTGTTATTTAGTTTCACGCGTGGGCATGGCGTCTTATTGAGAAATCCTAGAAAGGTTGCATTGCAAGATAGTACTGACCACACCGGTGGCAAATACTTTTTAATGCCAGTTAATAACTGACGAAGAGAGTTCAAAAAACTACACGATGTAACATCAGGAATGCGCGTATTCTATGTATACTATATGCTTGATTTCCAAGTTGTTATGGCCCGACACTATGTAATTCATATTACTTTATAATAACTGTTCAAAATGTCCCTATTGCGTAAAGACATATTACAATTCTATTGCGGAAATTTTACACATCATCTACTGGTTTAGAATGACCCATAAGTAGCTATCCTATGGATCTAAATCAGTGAAAAGGCAATTTATTTTCCACGAACTTTCCTGTTCCTCCTGCCTTTTCATTTCATTTCGTTAGAGTTGCAAGGCTATGCGAGCCACGTGGGTTGATGGTGAGCGTTGTGCAGTGGTGGAATTTACTCATTAACAAAACTGTCCAGGCGTCTTGTGTGACAGCAGCCTTTCCAAGGTGATCTAACTCCTTGGAAAAGTAGGGTAGGGGAGCCTCTGTCAGCATTGTAATAGATGGGAGAAAAAAAATATCTCTGTCGCCCCTACTCCTGGCAGCTCTTCCTTTCCCTCACCTCACCTCTTCCCCCTGGAGATTCAGCAGGTTACAAAGGACTGTTTGGGGGCTTCCGTGCCTGAAATCCTCTGCCAATCCTAAATAGGAATGTAGAGAATTCTCTAAACATTCATTCCCCGCAGGTGCAAGAAATCCTGCACAAATACCCTCGTGTGAGGAAGCTTTGCTGTCGACGGGCATGCCTCATAAAGGAACAAAAGGCAGCAAGAATCGAATGGTGCCAGGAAGTGGTTCATCCATTTCGACGTGTTCATGAAAAATGGTTGTTAGTTTGTTCTCAGAAAGTGGCCATAATGCAACCATTCCACTTCAGGATTAAAAAGGCCACTGCCAACTGGTACACCGCAGTTTGTTTCTCCAGAGTCTTCAGAACACTAACAGAGAGGGCTGCTAGATTGCTGCTTCACTAAGACAATGTCACTCCACATACATATTGAAAAAATGGACTTTCTGCAAGAACACTCACTGTGGAGTTCAGATCTGACTCTCTGTGCCCTTCTTCTTCTTCTTCTTCTTCTTCTTCTTCTTCTTCTTCTTCTTCTTCTTCTCCACTGTCAAGCAAAAATTGAAGATCATCAGTTCTGCGTCCAACAAAGAAGAGGTCGATGCCATTTCTAAACAAGCTTAGATTGACAGCTTCTATGATTGGTTCCGGGATATGCAGCTTTGTATAAAGAGCGGAAATACTACCTCGGAAATCAATAGTCAAATTGCTGAGTCAAGGCAGAATCCCGAAAATTAAACAGTTACCCTGGGCAACGCTCATAAAATGTGTGTACAGTTCATGCATTCCTCCCGACAAACTTCTTGCAACATTTCCCTAAATGTCTGGCCCAATGTAACCAAACCTTATGCACACGCGTTGCTCTTCCAAATCTTCATTTTCTCTACCCGGGAAAATCGCCGCAGTCACAGAACATTGCTAATACTATCAACAAAACATCACTTATGAAGAATTCCTCTTGGCAGCGCTAGTGAGTGAAAAAGCGAGCATTGGCAGCCTATTTCGAAAGTGCGATATCTTTTTTGGACAGACCTTGTACTCTGTTGTAATAATAAACGTTCTTACAATCTTGAAATATTTACAACAATTTTAAGGTATTTAGAACAGTTGTCGTGATTGTAATCTTAAACGTTTAGCGGCAGCAGAGGCGTATGCAGACATATTATTTAGTGAAGCCAAGGATACAAGTGGAGCCTGTTCTCCCATAAAAGTACTGCCCATTAATCAGATATGATATGCCAGTTAGCGCATTAGATTAGAGGGAACCCCTGCTAGCATTGTAAAACATGGCAACTGTTATTCTATGTATGTATTAATTTATAAGTCAACTTCTAGCAAAGACAAAAACTTTTTGTCCGCGGGCCAGTTTAACAGCGAACTCACTAGCACCTAAAGGGGTTATGAACAATGACGAATTTTTATATACAAAATGAATCTTTTTGGTTTTCACGTTCATCCAGTTGGCAACAATAGTTAAAGATGATCAAGAAGTTTGTCCTGTTGAACAAATTTGGAACAATGGTATTGCTAATATTCACAACTTTTATCTAACCCGTCAATTTAATGCAACCAATTTTAATTTGCTATCTAATAAAAATTACAAATTACAAAATCATCGGTCTAAAGATTCTGGCATCTCAGTTGAAACGTTATCCTCGTGCAACCAGACCGCTTCAATCCGTCATTTTAGAGGGTATGGGCAGAAAACTGGAATATTATTCCATTCCTTGCATTCTCACCAGATACATAGCCAATGGATGCTGTGGATTCGGGCCCTTGGAAACCGAAGACCACAAACCGTGGACCTGCCGTTTCCAGCCTGCGCGTTATGCAATATGAACATATACAGAGGGCTGTTTACGATTTAGTGTTACAAATTCAAACAGCTTTAACTTAAAAGCCAATGTGTTGCTGAATTCAGCGATGACGGAGCCTCAGTGGCCTCCACGTGAGCTATCGCCTTGCATCGCAGTTTCCACTATAGCAAGCTGTTGCGAAGCCCAGCCATGTTCATTTTATTCCGCTCCTGGCAAACTTTCCAGAGACATCTTGGGTGGTTTGCCGTGCATTTGCCTGTTTCTTGCCATCTGGTATTACCTGTTTTGTTATGAAATGCCTTTCTTGGAAATGGTAAAACTGCGCCTTTTTCATTTTTAATAATCTTACAACAGAACAAGAGTATTGCATCAGAAAGAGCAGTAACACACAGAATTATTCTATTTTCGGCGCCATTTTAAGAGGCAGACATGCATTGTTCACACTGTCCAAGTAAGATTCGCTTCCGTAGGTTTAATTGCGGCTAGGCGCTATTGTCAATTTCTAAACTTGTTACCATAGATTGCAAACAAACCGTCGTTGGATCTCCGAATATGCTACATAAGGAAGTGTTGGGGTATTATACTAGAAAATTCGAGACCCTTGAGAAAATACCAACTTTATTAACTATATATATATATCACCGCTGCCGCAGAGATCGAACTTAAACTTCTCCAGAATGACAATATTCGAAGTTACCCCTGAATCAACTTGCTCAACAAGCACATTTTAAGAACTTTAATGATACAAATGAAAAGAAAAGTTTTTAAATACAGATGTCATTAAATTACATTTCCAGGCCTAAATACACACAATGACTAATTATTCTATCACTGAAGCAGTATTAAAAAATGAACATCAAGATTGGTGTTATAAGAATAAATATAAGTATTTATTCATGATAATTTGCTTTAGTCACCTACGAACATCAATATTTGCTGTCTGGAAGAAAAGAGTTTTATTTATTGGTTTCTGATGTCCTCCCACTTGTCTGTCAAGACCTTGTTGACCTCTCATTTTTCATGCGAGACAGCGTTCCATCCCCGCCATTCATGCAAGATGACGATCAAATCAATTCCTTGAGATAACCCAGGCAGCTCCTTGGTTTATTTTCCAAATATTAACTTTGCTAGGGAACTGCCTGGAGCGAGCCTGAGTTGCAAGCACTGTTCTTTACAACTATATTTTTTTTTCTCATATCATCATGCAAGAATTAATAATATTTGCTACAGAAACTAAGTGTACTTAGTCAATTATTTATCATAAGCGTATGTGGTGGTGCCACGGTATGCTAATTTTTAGGTTATACTGCTACCATTTTCAGCAAACTCTTAAAAACCGCCAATATTGGTGAAGAGTCCATGTACCATTAAGTGCTTGTCCAACAGCAATTGTATGAAAGCTGCAGTCATATATATTGTCATTACAATAACCTTAATGAAATATGCCAAAACGTACTAACTTCGGGACGAAAAAATGAATCTGATAATCGCTTTATTTATTAGCTCTAGTTTCGAAGATATACAACTTGTTCGTTTTATATATACAAATGAAAAATAAAATAACATAATAAAATGTAACTAAAATAACAATAACCAGATATGAAGAAAAAGGATAAAACACTTGGAAAATCACAGATTTACTATAGCAGTGAAAAACAAAGTTGAACAGTATATTATACTACTACATAGTAAATGAAGTTTATTTTCATTTAATCAATCACAAATAGCACAGAATGACAAAAACATAAATTAATTTTAATTAAAACTGAAATAACGGGTCATCAACAAGTTCCTCCGCACCCGTGTGATATGCACCGCACGAAAACTGGAATTCCATTTCTGACATTCCTTCCTTCGAAACCGGTTTTTAGCAAGTAATCCGTTCACCGTCGCTAAGGTTTGGACTTTGGAGTGTGTTTGCCTTGATGGTTAAGTGAACACCAATACCCTCGGCGAGCGGTCAGTGCTGCCAGTCAATTTCGCTTCCCTATCGGCTATACAATTGATGCGGAGCGACTTCTCGATGGTGCTTTTTAAAAATACGACAGTGGTCTACAAATGAGTGCGTATTCACTTTGCTTACCGCTTGTAATTCTGTTCTGGGGCTTTTCCTGTCAATGTCTAACAGCAATCTGCAAATATGACACAACTACACCGATCTTGGTATCTTCGTTCCAACAATGAAATGTCTTGGTGGAACTGCTGACCCAGTTCATCGCTCACTGCGCCGCAGTTCTGGGGAGAAATCTTGATGGTATTGGAAAAAGTACATTTTCAGGGACATGTTTCAATGCTCCACATAAATCCAACTTTTTGGTTACCCAAGAAGGCACCCACAACATGTAATGCTTCCCAAATTGGTCGCTTATTGTGCTGCAGGACTCGCCCAGTGTTTTCATTCACAAGAAGTTAGGAGCAGGGAAGATTCCTTTCTTAACTTTAGCCTCATAAGCCGTGGAAATTTGTCTCTTAGGCATTTAAAGGCCTCCCCATTGTTCACCCCATTTATAAAGTTCATCGTAAAGCCGAGTTTGATGTATAAAGGGAACAAAAGAACTTTGCTTCGATCAGCCAGAGGCCTGTGCTGGACATTCTTTTCCCCAAATCTCAGAGTTTCCCTTGGAGACCAATCTTTTCTGTTGTAGTGTGAGGATATAGCACGACTATCCCACTCACACAGGAAACAACAGTACTTGGTGTGTCTCATCTACATGCTCAGCAATATTGCAGTCATCATCAGTTCTCCACAGGTCTGTTATTGGTGGACTTTGTTTCATTGCTTCGAGAAGTAATTTCACTTTGGCAAATGTTTTCTTCATTCATCATTCCCTCACATCGCAGCCAGCAAATAGATTCTTGCCGTTTTTAAAATACGGAAGCAAATCTTTCTGCCGACCCCTGTACATTGACGCTTAACATTCCGTTCTAGAAGATCCCACTGTCTTCACCTAGAACCTAGAGGCTTAGTCATTTGCTAGGTCCAGATCTTGAATTAAATGTCGCCTCCGTACTGTCTTCAGGCTGTACTCCTCTGGAGAGTTAGGCACAGCCAGATCGTTTGCAAGTGACATTGGTCAGACACCTGATGGGATGTTGGGGTATTTCATGCACAATTTCTTCTTTTTTGATATTCCTGTTTTAACAGGTGGATTCATGCAGAAATATAACTTTTTCTAAATTATTTATCGGTTCTCTCCAAATCATAGGGATGCCAAAGCGCATTGACGTCTGTTTTACCGACTCATCCAAGTAGATTGGCAAAACAAGAATTGCAGCAAATGTGAGGCCAGAGAGTTTTGTCTTGATCTACTTTTATACAAAATAATGATGATAGACTGTCTTCACGAATGGGGCGTTTCTGGGCGACAAATGTCGCATCACCACATTAATACAGCAATTGTCAGATTTGTTTAAGCATTTACGTGGCAGCCTGGCTTTTCTAGTTAAGTATGACCTGCAAACAAAGAAAGAAACAACCGCCAACCTTCACTCCAAGCTATAGACAGATAATGAAAAACAGAAGATCCACGGTGACTCCCCATTCCAGTTCTCAGGTTTGCCAATCCGTATATTTGCTTTATGTATTGCCTTATTTAGCCGCTAGGAGCCCTCGCTTCATCCCATATACATATTCTAAAAGGTTATAAAAGGGATATATCTCGGAAAAGAGAGTAAACTAAGCGTTTTAAATGTAATATTTGTTTTTAGTATACTGAAATCAATACAAATTAGTAGTTTCAAGTCAGAAACATTTTCACTGTTGATCTGTGCTATACATTTTTTTTTCTACAAGAACAATATGCTCAACTGTAATGAAAAGAGAACTTTTCTATGTAAAACATACCATATTTCGGATAACTACATTTCCTTCAGTGTCTGTGAAGGGTACGTAGTTATCCGTAATATGGCATATTTTATGTGAAAACTTTTTGTTTCGTTTTTTATTGTTCTTAACATTTATTTATTAGCTATGTCGTTCTATACGAACTGTTATTAATTTTTAATAATTTATATAACGCTGATATACGAATGTGTTTCCATCCGTTCTTTTTTCTCTTTATTTCTTTCATCTCCTTTCCTACCTTCATTGTTCTGTTCTCTATTTCCTTTATTTTTGCTTGTCTTTATACTCTTTCATTAATTTTTTGCTTTCCTTTTCCTTTCTGCGTTTATTTTCCCTCTTTCTTCCTAACTTTTAACTATGTTTCTCTTTTTCTGGTGTTGTCCTTCCTTGCTCTCATTTCATTTACTTTACTTCCTTTCGCTCTTTTCTCCTTCCTTTTGTTTTTATCTTTTTTATTTCTTCCTTTTCTCATTCCTCCTTTTTCTTTCATTACTAAATGTCGGTCTTAAATTTCGTACGCAGTTTCCCTTTTTCTGTCTTTTTTCCTTTTTCTTTCATTCTACCATTTCTCTCCTTGTCTTCTCTATTTTTCTCTATTCTCTATGTCTGCTTCTTCTTCTTTATGCCCTTTTTCCTTTTCTACATGCTATTCTGTGAAACTTGCGGAAAGATCAAACATCCTTGCTCCAGCACTTTGCTGTTTAAACAAGTTTAATCACAGGGGTTGGCAAGGTTGTTACTAAATGTGCAATTTCGACATTTTTCCTGATTGAAAACCAGTTTTCACAGAACCCTAAGCTACCCAGCGATCATTATGATAACCTTGCCTTATTATATTCTCCTCGGCAAACAAGATGGGTGGTGCCCTCCGTGGGAAAAGTAACTTTGAAGTAATTCTTCTACATCATGTAAAACATAAATATTTATAATTCATTGCAATATCTAAATGACAAATATCGCATCCCTAGGCTGTTTTCGACAGCTGAAATGTTCGCTGTAGATGGGTCTTGCTCATTAAAATATGATTGGAATGAAGATATTTGTAGCAGGCTGGCAATTTGTTCTTGTCACTTGCAATTTAATCACGTGTGTCAGGGAGGTAATTGCATGTCAGCAAATTAATGTTAATATTTTTAATAATCGCAGTCATAATCACCCAACTCGTTGTCAACAGTCATTCTTACTGAGTTCCTTTTCGAGTTCCGGTACGGTGGCTTCACCTAAACATGTTTTTATGCCATTTGCTTAGTCTCTCAAACCTAGCCGGTCCACTTGTATAATTATTGATCTTAATCAGCTAGAAGGTATCTCCACAATATGATAAATGCCAGGTATGTTCAAGGACTCACATGTCTTGAATATACATCTGCATTCCTTACAACCATCAGTAGTGGCGGTTTGCAGATCGCGCATTCAAATTACTTGATCTCATAATTTAACTTACCTACCAAAAGTATATCATTCTACTTTTCCAAACAGCAATTAAAAGAGGTAAAGAATTTTATTTTGCTTTCCCTTTTGTATGCGCTCGCTACGGGCATCAACAAGCTGTATATTTGGAAACCGCTGGCATTACAGCGCTTTTGTTGCGGTATAAGACATTAAATGAAACAAGCAGTCTTTGCAATCCTGAAATTTTGCATCTTAACACTGTAAATTACAAAACTGCCAAATATTGTTTATTTAAAAGCAAAACGATGTTGAAATTTATTGCTTATATTCAGAGTCACGGGGAAAGGGAGCCCATTGAATTTTTTCCAGACATCAAGATATTGGCACCATCCGAACATTATGAGGATTTTATTTTTTCTAAGCAAATAAGAAATAAGAGCTCTTAAAATTAAATATGTTTACTCAAACAATTAATTTAGAAGACACAATTTAAACGGACATTGAAACATTTAACAAAATTTCAACCAGACATTTACTAATTCAAAAGTTCCTATTCAAAGAATTTTAAGTTTTTCTTAGATCTTATAAACACTGAATAATAATGCACTAAATCATACTATGGGATCCTGATCTTCGGTAATTCAGAAGGCCCTGTCTCCACTCCTGCCCATGCCATAGACCTCTTTTCGAATCCAAATGAAGGAGATATCTCAATCGAAAACAGAATACATAATTATTCTATCAAATCCCCTAATTGGATTTCAAAAATTCCTATACAACACATGTACAAATTCACAATCTTGAACCGATATTGAGTTGTTTAACCTATCTCTCCCATTTTACCTTAACATCTACAGCAATTCCATTGGCCATTTTTCTCTTAATCGTATTATATATTTTATCTTTCTCTCTTGTCCTATTTAATATTATTTTATTGTTATTTCTGTTGGTAAATTATGCTAGCTTTTCCCCATGTTTCCCCTCTCAATAACAACTTCCGTATATCTTAATGAACAGTGTATCATGCTATTCTCACCTCTACATGCGACATACATCAACATTGCATTCTTTCTTACACCTCAATTTTACCACATCCTGCCAGTCCATTTTTTCTTAATTTATCTAATTTTTTTTCTATTTCGCATTCTGTTTTCAATTCTCTGCACAGCTTTAGGGAAATTTTCTTCCTCAAAGTACTAAATACATTGTGACAGTGGTCTATTCTCAGCTGAGTCTTTCCAAGCGATCCCCTCCTTTCAAACCCGGCCAAGATCGATGGATTTTTTCGGGAGTAAATATCAATAGTATGGCTTTCTTCAGAAGGGAAGTAAAGCCGTGGGTCCCGTGTCGTACATTTACAGCACGATAAAGAACCTCAAGCCTGAAAGAAGAGGCCTCTGAGCAAAATTTGTCGGCAGTTTCACACCCTGATTAGAATGGGACGCTGATGACCTGAGAGGTTAAAGAACGCCCTTAAATAAACAAATCAAAAAATATATTATTGTAGTAAAAACATGCAACGCAAACATTTTCTGAAGATTATTACAGAGCGCTCTTACAAAAAAATAAAATTCTCACACATATATTAGATTAATATTTCACAGTTACTATCTTCACGAAAATGTTTTTGTTCAATATAAAATATATCATCGTCATAAATACACTTTATATGCTAAGTTAATTTGTCCTTTTATTTTAAAACACTTGAAAGAAAAGTTCAATGCTAAAGTACTTTTTAAATTTCGACTCCTTAATGGTCCTATTTTCCTAATTTTCACAAACTATTATTTTTGGTTTATTCAAATGATATGTACCGATTTTTCATTGCGAAAATAACAGGGCTTGGAGACGCTAGAGCAATTTTTAAATTTTGAATTTCAGAACTCCTAATAATCTGATTTCACTGATTTTTTGAAATTATTTTCCTTGTTTTATTTCAAAGGCATGTACCAAGTTTCCTTAAAAAATTAAAAACTGCGGCCGTTAGAGCGATTTTTAAATTTCGCTTCAACCCCCACTTTAAATTTAAGTATATTCAGGTATACTCCCACTCCTAATGGTCCTATTTCCCTGTTTTTTTTTCAAAAACTATTTTGCTTATTTTATATACATGGTATATACCCAGTTCCGTAATGAATAAAATTTGTTATCACTAGGGTGATTTTTAAAATTTGAGTTTCAAGTAAACTACCACTTCAGAGTCCGATTTAGCCGATTTTCGGAAACTATTTTATTAATTGATTTTAATTGCTCATAACGAGTTTCGTTGAGAAAAATAAAAAATTGCGGCCGCTAGAATGATTTTTAATTTTCGCTTTACCTTAACCCCTGCCCCAATGATCCAATTTTGCTGCTTAACGAAATCGTTTGTTAATTGATGGTTATATGCCCAGTTTCGTTGTGAAATAACAAAAATTTCGACCGCTAGAGTGTTAACACAAACATATACGCGCGCGCGCACACACACACACACACACACACACACACATATATATATATATATATATATATATATATATATATATATATATATATATATATGAAAAATGAAATAACACGAGCTGCTCGAAATATTGCGATGCTAAATTTGTGAGTTTCTTAGCGTTTTACCCTTTTTCTGCTTATCTAGTTATGTATATATATTCGTTGTTATTTTCGATGTTTAGTATGTAGGATCGATTTTTTTCGAAAATCTTTTCATGAGTACAACCGCAATAGTTAGTTATTCATTCGGAATGCGGTAATAAAAAGGGGAGAAAAAAAACTTTTCTTATCATTAGACTCATTACAGCATACATGACTCAGCAAAGCCTTATTTACCTGAGACTTAATGTGAAAAAAAAGTTCAAAATGTAGTAAGTACCTAGAACCATATACTGAGAAGAGAATCACAAACTTCAGGATGCCATTAATTCTTGCATTAAGCGCCGTACGTTTTTCACATATTATATTAACAATAGCTTATTTTATAGTTATCGATTGAGAGGGGGGAGAAAGAAGAAAAAGCACACTTATCTGCAATCAGAACTGTTAATAAACACGGAAAACAATAACACACTTTACTATTATTAACAAATTATTCATAAAATATGAATGTAAATAATAATGAAATGATGAAAACACTATTGGTTCTGTGTATGCACAAAGTGTTAGATTTAGTTCACTGTTTGTTTCAGAGAGAAAAAAGATAATTAAATAGTCTTATCAGCATTTCGTCAAGGAAACAATTTCTAGCTCCTGTTTCAGCTTTAGCACCTATATAATTAAAGCCCGTATTGCCCTCATCTTCATTCATTTCGTTAGAAAATTAACCCCAATAACTTACTTCTGTTTCAACATTCTACACACGTTTCATTGAAAGGTTTTTCTTGTATTATAGTCACGAGAAAGTCACCATAAATCTAATTATCCTATCAGAAGAACACATCGCACTCAGTGTGAAACCGCCACGGGTGGCCGAGGTCGTTAAGGCACGGACTCGTGAGCGGGAGGTCTGCGGTTCGAATCCCGCCAGGACCGTCCTCCCTGACTGGGGTTTTTTCCAGGTTTTCCTCAGTCTTCATAACTGGCAAATGCCGGGGAGGTACCTAAACTTAGGCCTGGAACGCTTCCTTCCTTAAAAAAAAAAATTCTTTCCCAATTTATCATTTCATCTCATGTATCATCAGTGTCCACCGCCTGTGGTGCCTCAGTAGTAAAAACGGGCGTTAAACACTACTCAAAAAAAAAAAAACTCAGTGTGAAACATCTGAAGAGCGGAAATGGACTAAACAAACCGTAAATTAACAAAGAACGCGAACTTTGTCCCTTCCTTATCATTTTTTAATAACCTGATAAAAGGAGAAGCTAAAAGAGGAGAAAATAGGATCATGTGATGACACACTTTCTTCTTTATCCTATTTTCATGATTTAGACATCGACAAAGGGTGGCCTGGGTCGTTAAGGCACAGATTCAAAGTCTGGGGTTCGATTCCATGACTTAGGTTCTTTGCAGATTTTCCTCATCAATGGAAAATACTGGGGAGGTACCGTAAACTTGGGGCTGGAAGCTTCCTTTTAAAACAAAATCCTTTCTTATCATCAGCGACTACCGTCTGTTATGCCATCGGTTCTGGTGATCTAGCGGTAACCATACTTGCCTTGTAGACCTCGCGGGTTCAATTCCGGCCAGGATCGATGGATTTTTTCGGGCGTAAAAATCCTAAGTATGGCTTCTTTCGGAAGGGAAGTAAAGCCGTGCGTCCCGTGTCGTACATTTACGGCACGTAAAATAACCTCAAGCGTGAAATAAGAGGCCTCTGAGCAAAGTTTATAAGCCGTTTCACGCCCTGAGTTAAATGGGGCGATGATGACCTGAGGTGTTAAAAGAGCGTCCGTAAATAAATAAAAGAATTACATTAAGTCTGTGATGCCTAATAGTGAAAACGGTGGTGTTAGACACTATTTAACACCACAAAAAGGAGGTAAAGTCCTACTAGGATATCACAAACATCTCTTCGTTGACCTTCCCAAAGATACTTTCCCTCTGGGTAGGTTTATAATTTAACATTTTCTTTGGTAACCATTAGCATCCGTTTAATACTGATGGTCTTTCCATTCCTGTGATATTTCTTCTCTTGCAGCAGAACTCTTTCAAGCCATTTAGCATTTTTTCATTTGGTAACCATTTAAACAGCTTTTTAAAATCTCATTTCTCCTGCTTGCATTTAGCTCTTATTTTTCTATTTAAATATTAACTTTCACTTCCAGAAATTACTGTTATAGCCACAACTTTATTAAATTTGGAATGCTTATCTTTTTATGGTTTTTAATAATCTTCTTGTTGTTCCGCTTATACAGAATGCGATAAAATTATGTGCAAAGAATTTACGAGCAGAAAGGGGTTCTTGACATTACATATGTTGAGAGTGGGTACGAATAGTATTAGATGCTTAAATATGGATCTATTGGCATCAATATGAATCTAGGTTATCGCTAGGTTGCGATGTGACGTATGTCTGCAGCTGTCATATGTAAAACAGTGTCAAGTTAGATTGCACCCCAAGTCACGTACTATGAAACGTTTCGGAAACTGCAGCACTACGTTTTTGATTTCTGTACTTGAATTTTAGTTATTTAAGTTAATATTAGTATTTACTGTCTGAACTATAGTAGTGTTTGAAAAGAGTGATTTGGGTCACCGTTTCACGCATGCAGAGCCGGCTGACATGCACCTGGCCTATCACTATACAGCAGTAATGTATTGGTGACTCGTTTTGAACATTTGTTTATGTAATAAAGCACTGTTGGGGAGCTGGAGAGACGGTTAAGTCAGCGGAATGTGCTGATAACGCAATGTGTCAGAGGAGGGCATTGTTCACGAGTAGAGCACGTATCGTAAACAGAGCCTGTGCTCATGCTATGATGCGTTTAGAAAACATTGACCACTTACAGGCTGAAGTTAATATGCTTAACGTTTCCTAACTTAATAACAAATTAATTAAATACAATTAAACAAATTCATAGACTTCATTTCAGGTCATTACATATCATTAACATGTTATTTTGTCTGCTTGTTAATGCATGCCATTAACAGAGATTTGATTTTTAATTACAGGGAGGGGGGGGTGAATATTTACAAATGTTATGTTGTGTTTAATATCGCTGACGTGTGCATTTGCAACTATCACATAGAGAGATTGCCCCCAACCCCAATACATAACAAAAGCCGGCGCCTATCTTCAGTAGTGAAAGAAGAAAAACTCACAAGTGAATGTTTCAGTAAGGCTTGCATATTAATTTCCCCACTAACATTTTTCTCTCTTAGCAAAAGTTTTACTTTGGACCACGTAAGCTCAATGGGGTTCAGTTCACACATATATGTGGGCAAACTTAATGATTCATGGCCTTGTAATTTTAATATTTCGTCTGCTGCAACACTTTATCTTGCCATTTCTCTCTATCAACATGTAGGTTTAGATTTTCTCATGTCTCTGGACAAACGAGGAATGCTATTTTGCAGTCATAATTTCGCCTCTTCTTTAAAGCGTATTTCGAATTTATATATATTTTGAATATTGCGGAGTATTATCCATAACCACAACGCTCTCCTCTGGGAGGTTGGACAAGCTGATTGTTAATCCAAAGCTCACAGTTTCTGAAATTCATATGACCGCGATAATCTCCCGAGCTTTTGCCTGCTTGAAAAATTATTAATGAATTCTTCACAAACACCCTTGTGGATCCTGCATGGACGACAATGAGACGGTTACGGAAATTCGGTTTAATCAATACGACTTTCGTTTTGTCAGCATTTCCTAATTATTAAATTATTGTCTACCCAGGTGTCTAATATATATATATATTAAAATATTATTATTTTATATATTATTTACAATATATTATAAATATTATAAATATAATATTGTGCTATTGTATATAGATACATATACAGAGGATGCCAAAAAAATGTATACACTCTTCAAGCAAAGAAAAAAACTGTGTTAACATAACAAAACTGAAAAATGATGACCATTAATCATCTTGAACTCTTACAGTTACAACAGTGCTTAAAAAGCCCACCATCGGCGTCGATACACTTCTGAGTTCGTTGAACTACTGATTGAGCAACGTTTGCAAAAGTGTCCTCAGCGATTGCAGCACTTGCTTTCAATTTCTTCCTGGAGTGCTGCCAGATTTCTACGGTATACAACATCCTTAAGAGTTCCCCATATGTATAAGTCCAACGGAGTTAGATCCGGAGAACACGGTGGAAACTCAATCGGGCCTCTTCGTCCTATCCAGTGCCTTGGTAGACTGTCATCAAGGTACGCACGTACATCTTGGTGGTAATGTGGTGGTGCACCATCCTGTTGGAAGTAAAATTCCTCATTTCCATAGAGTGTATGAATTGCGAATGAGACGGAATTGTTATTCGCGTTGGCAGTTATGCGTTGTACATACGTCTCCATTGACTTTGAATTTCTCAACGTTCTCGGTTTTCCAGTAGCACTTCAAAATTGCTTTCTGCTGTTCAAACGATAATTTTGGCTCCATTTTGTTGTAGCAACGCTAGCATAACGTAATGTGAGTCACATCTGTTTACAGAACACAATACGACAATCTTGGCTTCATTTGTTCATTGTAGATTTACCTGCGGTGTAACAACGTTATCATAATGCATGTAAGTCACATCTGTTCGCAGAACAACATACCACACATTACTGTTGTTTTTCGGTCCATCTTTGAAAAATATAAATAGGTATCTATTGTGAAAGTGTGTATACATTTTTTGGCACCCTAGGTATATGTATGTACAATAGTACAGGGTGAACGGTCCTTCACGCAACCGGTTTCGCGACATGCGGCCGGCCGGCGAGGCTGGCTGCTGTGTCGGTGGTGAACTACTTGCCAAAATGCATTCCATTTATGCTTGGCTTTTCAATTAATATTTTCCTTTAAATTTGGCACTTTTTTCCATATGTAGCTCATGTCTTTAAGAACTCAGAGAGTGAACCCTTTAGGAAATGCAATTCTTGCTTTTTTTTAATATATTATAAAAATTTTGGACATGTAGGAACTTCCTTGCTCACTAAATAAAATTTGTCTATGCAGTAGCATTCGAATTCACTTTTGTACGCTCCGGTCTATTTCCTTGAGTAGACAAAGACGACTCAACCCCTTCTCCTCTTACCCTGGTATTTGTTCTCACTGGAATACCGGTATAGTGGGATACACGTAAGTTTGATTGTTTAAATCTACATTTTATTGCCTCTACTCGTCACATGCAGCTATCAATATTCTCATTCCTCGAGTTTTATTATGTATACTTTTCCCTTTATTTCGTTGTTGTGGTACATCCATTGTATGTATGTGTATATAATTAGTATACACTAGCACTTAATTAAAACTTACAATTAAAACGTCCAACTTTTCACTATTAATATTCTGTTTTGTTAACACAATGAGAAGAGATTGCCGTAAGTATTTGAATAGATGTTGCATATGCAGTGCTTATGTTTTACTTGCCGATAAAGCCCTCCTCTCCCCGCATACTTCGCTGGCCAACTCTCCAGCTTCCAACAGTAACGTTCTATATTTGACAGAATAAATGATTTCTTGACTATCCTAAAACACATTTGTAGCTTTGAAGTTAACACCTGTAGTCACCACGTTCCTCTTCTTGAGGTACCTATTTTTCGATCCCTTCCCTACTCGTAAATTCTTTGTGAAATTTGTTTTTCGCACCTGTATACTGATATTAATGCAGCTCAATCTTCATTTTAGTCATAGCTTATATAGCACCACAGATCATTAAAATCTGCTACTTGTTGCATTGTTCTATCATATATCACTATTTTTTTTTTCTCTTAATAAACTTTTTTGACTTATTGTTTGATATTTTATGCTTTAGCCTTCACAAATTTGGTTAATGTTTATACAGATTTTCTGGTTTCTTTGTTATTGCGGCATTTGATCGAGTATTATTCCTTCAGTAGTTTGATCTTTATGAGTAGACTTATTTTCCAATTTTTTGTGTCGTTACGTAAAACATTGATATTATCAATAAGACATTTAGGATATCTCTTTTGTATCATACTCCATAATTCTTCCTTTAACTCGGCGAAATATTAAATAATGGATTTTATGTTATAATGGGAGAAAAATAAATGCGCTTACGTGAGAACAGAAGTACTTGAAGAGGTGACTGTGTCCAAGGTTAAGCGGCCAGTTGGCGTTTCCTCTTTCAGTGAATGCAGAAGGATAGAATATCATCTGAACTGACGACCTTCTTGGACTTGTAAACATTTTATATGATTAATAACTTGTTGGTTCAGGCTTCAGACAGCGATAAGAGTTATAATAAAAATTACGAATCAATGCAAATTTCGATGCCATTTTTAAAATACTGTTATTACTATTGGGTGACCTAAAAAGAACACACAAAATTAAAATTAAAAAAAAATCATTTTTATAAACAAACAAGTAATTTAAAGACTTTGGTATAGAACACCCCTTTTTAAATTTTGGATAAGCTGCATAAACGAATGTATGATATTAGCTTTCAGTATATCAATACCAGACACACCACAAGAGAAGGCTACTAAGACGTTTACGTTTACATAAAAACATTTTGTAAATAATGTGTCTTGAAATATGCTAGTCACATACCTCAAAGTATGAAACATTAATGTTGATTTCTCATTATTTAGTAATACACTAAACCATTCAATGGTTTCAGTAGTACTTGCTAATACATTATGAATTAATTCATGAAGAGGTTTTGGTTTATTCAAAAGACGATGTTGTCATTTCAGTTCCGTATTTCTCCAAAGCTCATTTATTACCTTTCAATTCCCATCCATTGAGTATTCTTTCAGGAATGAATAAAAAGTCATAATAATAAAGCCACCATTTAGATTGCTAAGGACGACAAAATAAATAACAATTTAAATACTGGTAATGGAAAAGGTTTATTTTCGCTGCTAGAGATTGAATTCTACAACGGTGCACAACTTTTTTGACATTCAATTGTTCTTAGACAAACGAATGCTTGACTGCGTAGTTTAATCTAAAATAATCCAATGTCATCTTTTATAAATTACAGTGGGAATGTTTATTTTTTCACTTTTACTTTAATAGAAACTGATTTTAATCTATGAGAACGGCGTTTATCGACTAACCTTGGCTTTCAATAACAACGTTAACAACAAGCATTGACATCTATTTATCTTTCATTCTGCTGTTCCGTTCCCTTTTCGGATTCAAGCTGTTGGAGTGAGTCTCTGGTTTGACAGCACCTAAAACCCAGCTGTTATTAGCAAACTGGGTCAGTTGTAACAGCATCTGCCTTATCTTATAATTCCAACAGTGTTGCCAGCTATAGAATTATTTGTATTGGAAGTTACAGAGTATTTTTTTTTTCTGGTCGATCCTCAAAATACCAATAAAAACCGCGGTCCGCATCTATTATATGCACTTCAGGGTGCGAAATCATTTAAAAATGGTAGGGGGCAGAAAAATCCGAATTAGAAGTAGGATAATTTACTGATTTAGCAACAGTGCAGTTAATAATCTGAGACTTCATTTTGACTGCAGTTGTAACGTGAATACATGCAGAGTTGCCACAATACTGAACATCTGATCGTCATTCTATTATCTCTATATGTATTATTGTTGTTATTTTCACAAACCGCGATTTCGCACCCTGGTGCAATTCACTTCCTCTAGTTGGATGTTATAAGAATGCACACCTGAACATTTTGAAACCCCTTACCATTATATCATCCAATGCAAACTTTCGAAAATTATCGTGGGACTCGAAAGATTTAAGCGAATAATTCAGTAACAAAACTGATCATATTACTTCATTAGTAATTTGAATTATAGAAGCTCAGTTATCCTTTAGACTCTTTCAATCTGTAAAATCCAATATAGTGAATTATAAACAAAAAAGAGAGAAGTGTAGCCAACGACAGACTTTCAGGTGACATTATTCTCTGGTTTCTGAGCAGCTCATGCAGTTTCAAAACCTCTATGAATGACACACATAATCCAAAAATGATATGTACTTTTTACTTATATAGCACTCAATGTAAACAATACGTGGGTTGAATCTTATTTATTACATAGTTGATTTTGGATATAATATCCATATTAAAGCAGGTGCTTTATTATTTGTCTATCCAATCAAGTGAGAAATCTGCTTTTTCTAGGTTTAATAACTTACAAGTTGTACAAAGCTCATCCAAGAGGGAAAAGTTTACCTATTGGGATAAAATTATTATTATTATTATTATTATTATTATTATTATTATTATTTAAAACATAATTTACTACAGCTCCTAAACTTCTTTTGCACATAATCTTAAGTTCGCTGTAATGATTGAAATCACTCAGGGCAATTCAGGAAATAAAATGGATGGCAGAAAAATTTCTCATTTGAATTTCCTACGAAGTTCTCTCAAAAGGGCGTATACGAGCAATGTCGTGCAGAAACAGAACTTTACCGAGTCTGTAGTCAGAAGAAGCGTTTTCTGTTTGATTGCGAATTGCGTTGCGTCAACATCTCACAGTATCTTTCAGCATTCATTGTGATTCTGTGAGACAAGTAATGCATCAGCAAAATGTCCTGGCAGTAACAAAACACTATCACTGCACCCGGTCTTCCGCTGCGTTGTTCGTTATGTACGCCAACGTCTAACCATCCGAATGTTCACACACTTCACAAGCAGAAGTTAAATCACCATGGATATTTGCAGTATTTTCGTTTTTTGCTGCGAAATAACGTATACCTGCACACAATTTACAATCAGACCCACTTTGTAGTGGCACCTGCATGATGTCTGATGAACTACTGTCAAAGTAAAGCGTACCATTTAATGAAAGTGCTTCAGAACTGCCGATATATCCAAATGAAACTTCTTATCCAAAAAAGTTCATAGTTGTTATTAGTTTTGCAGAGATAAAAATTGGGAAACTTGCTTATTGGATGGCCGTATTTTGTGAAAGTACGAGGCTGACATATGAAGGCTGCGGAGGCAAATCTGATGAAGAAAAAGAAGAAGAAGAAGAAGAAGAAGAAGAAGAAGAAAAATTTTCAGTATATCTTTGATGACTGGCAGAAACGCTGGGACAGGTGCATTGCATCCAACGGGCACTACTTTGAGAAATATCATCAGAATTATGACATTGAGTAAAGATGTGTAGTCAAAAAAGATTATCATTCTTTATGGGACAGCTCTCGTAGTTCTGAGAAAATTTCAAGTGGAGAAAAACGAGCACAAGAAAGGTTTTAGATGTTTAAATGTGGAAGAACAGTTTGCGACCATGCAAAAGCCTCAGGTCTGCCACAAATTATGAACACTCTGGGGGATGTTCACCATGTCAGTGATTCAATCAAAGAAGTTAATCAGTTAACTACTACCCTTTATAAGAGATAACACAGTTTCAATTGGTACAACTGAAACCCATAATCAATGACTATTTAGGATCTCATAAAGTGTCAGCAAGATGGTACCACGAATTTTAACCATGTAAAGAAAGCAAAGAGGATCATCCCTTTAGAAACCAATTTAGCCCACTTTAATCACAGTCCAAAAAGTTTTTACAGCTGATAATTTACAGCTTCAATTCTGGATAAACTTCCAAGCAAGGAATGTCTACATTGAGGGTAACCACCACTTCGCAAATTTAGAGGTTATTCCTCTACAGCTAAATGATGGCTATTTGTTTTGGGGATGTTGAGCACTCTTAATGACTGATTGTTTGGAATCATGGGCCAGTATTACACATTAATAATTGCCAAACTTCGTGATTGCATTAAAGATTAAAAAGAAGAGGAAAAACTGCCATTTTCTTTCTTTCAGCAGAACTAAGCTCCGCGCACAACACTCTTGTTTCTTTGAATGCAATTCATGATGCTGGTTTGGAATTGGTGTCACATCTACCATACCCATCTGATGCAACTCCAAGCGAATTTTTATTATATTTCCAGGATAGAAAATTTGCGAACCTCACTGTAATTGCAATAGTTCAAGAATTTTTCTTGAACTATCAATTTAGGACAGTAAATATTGTACAACCCGTGTACTTTCATACTCAAACGTATGCCTTTTATATTCGTTACTTTTGAAAAAAATGTCAAAATTATAAAATAATATTAAAACTAAAGAAAACGTTTTATTAACACAATTTCAGCAACTAGTAACCACATAAAACATGTTCCATCTTATAATCATTTTTCAATCGAAGCAATTTCCTCAAGAAATTGGATGGTAATATTATAACAAAAGTATCAAATTACACTTTTTATCTGTTTTGTATGACATAATTGTCTTTCAATTATAATAAAAAACATAGTTATTGTCAAAACGATGAGTTAAATATACCCAGTGATAGTAATGAGGTAAAAAAAAAAGCACAAGAAAAATTTCGAGTCACATCTTTTGTTCTAAAGTCCTGTACCTCGTAAAACAACTCAAAACAGGAAGAAGCGGAGAATAGTTGCTTTAATTTCTCTTTTTCCTCAAATCATCGCTACAGAAAAAAATAGCCGTGATGGCCTTGGGTAAATTGGCACATGAAGGAATTTGCGCGGTTCAACGTCTTCTCTGTAGTAAAAGAGAAGTGGACAGGGGGGGATCAGGTGCAAAATTGTGCCCGCATGGATTCCGTCTAGGTGTGGGAGGTGGGCCCCATGTTATATAAGGGAAGGATGATCTCGCGAGCAAAACAGTGTTGCGTGCACTGGATTACACCCAACATGATCACAAGCAACCTTATTGCCCAGGTACGTCAAAACCATGCAGCAATGTTACTGTTTTTATACTTCAATGAAACGTCTTACTGGTGGCTCAAAACACAAAGTTTATATATTGTCCTTTCAGGTGGATTTAAACATTCGTGTAAGAATATGGAGCATGAATGTTTTGTGCGTTAAAAGAATGAGTTCCTCGGTTTTTTTTACAACTCAATGAAACTTTGGCGTTCAGCTGTCACATGACATTTATACGACACTGTAGAACCCGCATGTATGGCGAGAGTTTTTGGTAGTTTGAAATGTGTTATCTTCATGGCATCTGTCTAGGGGCTTTGTTAAGTGATTTATTTCATTTGTTTGAAATATAGATGTCTGTCTGTTCCATATCTATAAAACATTAAACTCCCGTTATATTTTCGTTTAAAATAATAACAGTAACATCAAGTCTGTGAAACTACGTGGTTTAAAGTTAGACAGAACATTTATTACAATTTTCAGTTAAACTTTTTAAATGTTACATTTCTTAAGACAAACTCAAGTCATATGTATTCTGTATTGTCTGTTTTTGTCATCTTCACTGTATCACAGATTAGCTTTTTAAATCTTGCAATTTTCAACCATAATTATTCAGAATTCTTTACCAGTACACACCGGTCAACTTTTCATGTTGATATCTCTAATTTTTATAAAAAAATATTATTTACTTTTACATACCAATGCAGTAAATACTTGGAAAGGTGCAAAGTTTATAATTTTGACCTAATAACAATATTAACATATTAATTTGATGATGAGAAAACAAAGTAAGATATAGATTTTTTGTACTTCCTTGGCTTTCTCAGAATGATAACTTCTCAGTTTGTTTAATATTATGTTATTCCATTAATAATTTATTAATCTTGGAATTAAAGAGCTCTTCAAACCATATGACAATCTTTTCCGATTAGATGTTGAAAATATTAAGGTAATTGGATAAAAACTCCATCGTGTGGAAGGTTTTGAATTCAAAACAGCTTAAGAAAAATTAAATGTAAAAAATAGACATTCAAAAATGCAAATAGAATTTTTTACAGTGCTCGTGCCTTAAGGGCCTTTAAAAGTCTCCCATTTATAGGTTATGAAAGCAGGTTGTACAAAAAGTAAAATATATATTTAAGTAACAGAAAAAGGGAAAGTTGAATATATAGAGCCTGTAGGACTTTGAGTTAAAATGGTCATATAGTGTGTAAAAATATAAAAAATAATACATATAAAAATACAAAAATAAGAACTAGAGCAGCAAAAATTAAAAAACAAACAAAGAAATAGTCTCCTATCTTTGAAGAGGTGCACAAACGGTTCGAAATATTCCGCTATTTGTGAGACCATTTCAATGTTTTGTTTATTCCGTCTTCTCTAGTTTTATAGTAATAGCTATATTGTTCTCATAAACTACTTTTTTCATTTTAGTGTATCCACTTTTGGTGTAATTTTTTTCCCTGCTATTTAATTCTTGTTTGCTTATTTTTTTTTTACTCAATTATTTTTGTCCTTCACTTTCTCAGAGTATTTCACCATGTTTTGTTAGTATACTTAAATTTTTTTTTCACTACTGCTTTTATTATGGCAATCATAATGAAATGACCCAGTAAATGGGCCATTCTAAGCACTTAGCTAAATATACAGGTAAGTTGGACACAACACAAAAAGACTATTGTCTTCTGCCTTTGAAGAACATAAGCGTTTGAAAATGTTGGGCTGCTTGGTGACTGTTGCAGTGTATTATTTATTTCTGCTTCTCTAGCTTAATTTAAAAATGTATTATAACTTTTTATTTTATGTATATTTGAGTGTAAGGTTTATAACTCTGCAAAGTCGTATTACAGTCATTTCCAACTTCATTAAACTGTACGGTGCGACTCGGAATCTGTGAGCATGCAGGCGTAAGTTTAAAAATTTCTAAAAATATTATCTTTTAACATTGTCCAACTCATAAATAGCTTCACTTAATACACACGTTCATCAAAAGCATTTTAATGTTCACAAAACACGTATATCAATATATACAATTTTTTTCTCTTATGCAAAAACATTTTAACATTAACGTTTTTTTCTGAATTAAGGTGTATACAAATATTGCGATAATTGTAATAGGTTTGTTTTATTTGCGTTTATTTACCTTTGCGTTTAGAGACTTATATGCCCAATGACTAGTGCAAATATAGAACCTATTGCCAATATACTAACGGAGTGAAAAACTATTAACATTATAATGGGTGAATTTTCCTTCACGGGACCGCCACACGCATAACGGCCGGTCGGTAGGTTCAAACTGGTTCAGCAGTGAATGCGAGTGATAAAGTTCACAGCTATGATAGTGGTTTACTTATTACTAACACTTAAAACACTTAAAAGTTACATTTACTAACTGTTATCAAGCGAGAAGATGCTGAAACAACTGCCTCCCTTCATTTTCCATACTTTTCTGGCATCGGCTATGTAATTAACCATTACCCCCTGCAGTCTTTTTAGTTCATCTAATGTGTGTGGATTTGACTTATGCACTTTTTCCTTTAATGCCTCTCCTCCGAGATAAAATTCGCAGGGCGTTAAATGTGGAGGGAGGGGCGAGGAGCTTAATGGGGACTCTATCATCGAATATGGCATGAGTTACATGCAAGGAGACATGGTTTGTATGGCCATAGCAGAGCCCTGATGGAAATTCCCGAACCTAAGTTCCCTCACAGTTAATTCAGGGAAAAAGAGTTTGCAAAAGATTCTGCATGTACCTATCACTATTAATTGTTCCTTGAAAAAAAAATAGGGCCTATTGGTGCTTCGCCGCTAATGGCTCACCAAACTCCTATCTTTTGATATGTAGGGAATCCTTGTGAAGCAGTTTAAGCTTTTCTGAACCCCAGTATCCGTTTTTTTATTTTTATTTTTATTTTTTTTTATTAACATACCCACTAAGGTGGAACCAAGATTCGTCCATAAATAAAAACTATTCAAAATTCATTCACAAAATCTACTTGGATGCAGGGTCACCCGGTTTATGTTCTTGCACTACAACAATTTTATAGGAGTTTAACTTCAGTAGCTTTGTAGCCATTTAAACAGAGCAATAGGAGATTCCACTTTGCTGAGAAAGAAGTCGAAATGATTTTTAAAGAAACGTTCCAGAGCACGTCCAATGTTATCTAACATTTCTTCTGTGAGTAATGTACATGATTGTGTACGCTTTTTATCAACAATACTTCCTGTGTCACGAAATTTATTTACCAATTTCTGTGAATGGAACTTCGACACTTGGCGGTAATGAATACTGAGTTATTAAAACAATTCTAAAACATAGAGGGAGAAATGAATGAGTGGTTATGTGATATTTATGTTAGTATTAGGTATTCGTCACAAATGTAAATAGATAATATCTCCTAACAAAAACAGCTAAGGCGTTCCTAATAATGTTAACACATTTATAAAAAATAAAACGTAACTATTACTTATTGAAAATATGCGTGAATCAACATGTATATATCTTTCACATGTAAGACAAATTGCTGAGTATTTCTACACTGAAATTGAATATTTTGAAGTGTCATTATAAGATTTTATTTGAGATATATAAGAAATTCTGAACATTTTCTGTGCAGTAATTTTAACGTGATACGATTTAGGGTTTGAACAGGATTGTTCTTTTTATACTAACGTAACTATGGACGAATTGTAGGTCTATTATTAATATGCAGAAAAAAGAACAAACAAAAGAAGATATGTACTTGCCACCCTTACCAATAGAAATTAAATGATCAAAAATGTGTAGGAAAGATTGCTTCAGGCCAATGAGAATATACTGAAAACTATGGGAAACGTCTTAAAATGTATTAGGCGTACACTTCTTGCAAAAAAAAAAAAAAAAAAAAAAAAAAAAAAAAAAAAGCATCGATCGCAAGGCCTGATTACGGTTGTAATGAGGATTGTGTATAATAGGAAGTGTAATAAGGATTGTTTATGTGTAAGACTGTAAGATAAGAAAAACCTTTTATATTAGTAAATTAAGAACTTCCTCTGTAGCCGTTCCTTAAGATCACATCCCCTAGCTAATTAAGCGCAGGTGTCAGACATCCGCAGAAGTCTCCCCTAAGTGATGTCACCCCTATTAAATTGTACAGGTGGTCTAACACCTGCCGCCAACAAAGGGAGAAGTCTCCCCTAAATGACAACCTTAAGTGAGTAAACACAGATGTCTTGACATCTGCAGAAGTTATTGTGTAAACCATTTTAGATTGTATAAAAGGTCCTGCCTTTTTGTAAAGGCAGGAGAGAGAGAGCTGAACCTTGGCCTAGAGTGGGTCATACACTGTATTCTTATTTCAATAAATTACTTTTCTACACAAAGAGTTGATTGACTTGTCATTAGAAGCCCGGATATACCTCGCGATTTCCTAGAGGGCAAAACTTAGGGTTTGCCCCCGAATTCCAGCAACTATCTACACATTTCGTTCTCACTTATCTTACGCCACCAGAGATAAGTAGGGGACAATTGTAGCACTCAACAAAGGAAGATCATCACATCCTCAGAGAACATCTGGCTGCAGACCGAGCACTACATGGTGGCAGCGAGGTAGAGCGCTACATGGTGGCAGCGGTGGGATAGAGGAAATCAACTTCCCGGCTTCTAAGTTTGGCAGTTGACCAGGCTGGAGGGACTTCGATCTGTACCGAGGTGGACGAAGCCTTTCTCGAGGGAACAACGCTCCAGAGGAATCCACACGGCGCCGTGGTACCTGACCATCAACTGTCGACGTCAACTCCGTGGTTGGAGGCCGACATCAGCGGCCTGAGGTGAGCTCGAGGGACGCCCCAGGTGATCAGCCGTTGGCAGCCTGCACCGCGAGAGGGTCTTCTACCCTGAGGGGAGCTGAAAGGCCATCACTGGAAGCCCGAACTGTGCATCTCCAATCACCCTACATCTGTACAGGTTAGTCCAGTATTTCCACTATGGCAGACGACGAAGTAGACAGTGTTGATTCTGATAATTATATATCTGTGGTCCAGGCAGTAAAGTTAATTCCAATTACTTTTGATGGAAATCCCAAACGTTTAAGAGAGTTTATTGAAGGTGTAGAAGCAGCAATCCAAATAGTTCACCCTAATAAGCAGGGATTACTTTTAAAATTCATAGAGTCAAAGATTACAGGTGATGCAAAGGATAGACTTTTAGCTAGAACAGAAAGAGAAACATGGGAACAAGTTAAAGCTATTCTAGAAGAAAATTTCTCAGTCAGACGCACTCTAGAATTTTATGCAGGTGTTTTGTTCACATCAAAACAAGGTAGTAATGAAACAGTAGCACAGTGGGGATCAAGATTAGACTCCATGGCAGTCGATCTCCGGAGGGAAGTCAGGAACAGATTAGAAAAGCTTGAGAAAAAGGACAATTCAAAATATGTTGAAGGAGGATTGCAGCTAATAGGAGAATTTTTGAAAGGGACATTCATTGCAGGTTTAAAGGATGAACGCATTAAATACATAGTAAAAGCTAAAGGGGAGGAAGATTCCTTAGCACAATTAGTAGAGACTGCCCTCCAAGAGGAAAGTGAGGTGAAATCCCAGAAAATTAAAGATAATCAAAGAACACAATGGTACTCACCTTCAGAGAACACGAAAAGGGAATTTAAAAGACCACAGGGACCACAGAATAAAAGAGAAATTAATATGGCTAGTGCAGTATGCTTCAATTGTCAGGAACAAGGTCATATTGCAAGAAATTGCAATAAGGTTCCGCAGTGTAGTAAATGCAAGAAACGTGGCCACGAGGCACGTAATTGCAGGCAGGGAAACGGGCAGTAGAGCTGTCTGGGCAGCCGCCGACAGCTCAAATAGTAGGCTGCAGTTTCTGTGATGGGGTAATCCCATCGTGTGACGTGGAGTCGTCACGTAAGGTCGATGGCAAGGGTTCATCGATGTGTGGGAATGACAAGGAATCATTCCTGTGTGACGTGGGTTCGTCACGTAAGGTCGATGGCAAGGGTTCATTGATGCTTGGGAATGACAAGGAATCATTCCTGTGTGACGTGGGTTCGTCACGTAAGGTCGATGGCAAGGGTTCATCGATGTTTGGGAATGACAAGGAATCATTCCTGTGTGACGTAGGTTCGTCACGTAAAGTTGATGGCAAGGGTTCATCAACGGGTGAATGTCAGGGGGACGCCTTTGATCACCATTTGGGGCCATATGAGACGTACTTCGTATGTGCCGAGTTAAAGGGAGGTAAAGGAATTGCACTAGTAGACTCAGGGGCCCAAGTTTCACTAGTCAAAGAAACCTCGTTAGTCAAGACCAATGCCCAAAGTAAAGTCAATGTAGAAATACATGGTATAAGTGGGAACAAAGTTAAAGTAAAGGGATCAGTAGAATTAACTTTGAACTTGAATAATTGCATAGGTCCAGCAAGAGTTAATTGCTACATAGTTGAGCAGTTACCTAGATATGTTGATGTAATTTTAGGACAAGATTGGCTTTTGGAGAATAATTATGTGTTAGCTAAAAAGATATGTGTACCACCGTATAGTGAAATTGTAGCTCAATTTCCTACAAATGAAAAAGGGATTAGATATATCGAGAAACAAATGATACAGCCAGGGTTAATGTGTGCTGCAAGTTTAACAAATTGTGATGATGCTTTTGTTTGTTTATTGATGAATATTTCTAATGAAGCTTTAGTAGTACAGTCAGCACCAAAACTAAGGAAACCCCCTACTAGATTAAAGAGACTAGAGGCACATTCATATGTTCAGTCGGCACAAAGAGTAAGGTTGTTGCAAGAAAATTTAAGATTAAGTCATATAACCGAGGGAGTAGAAGAATTAAGGAATATTTGCACAGAGTTTAGCGATATATTTAAATTGCCTGGTGATAAATTAAGTAGTACGACAGCAGCTATGCACGTTATACCAACACCCTCCATTCCAAAAGGCAGGGCAATAACGTCGAAGAATTATAGATTAGCAGAGGCACATAGAGAGGAAATACAAAGGCAAATAACACAAATGTTAGATGATGGTGTAATTACTCATAGCGACAGCCCGTGGAATTTCCCATTAATTGTAGTACCTAAAAAGTTGGACGCTTCGGGAGAAAGAAAATGGCGTATTTGTATAGATTTTAGGAAGTTAAATGAAGTTACGATAGGGGATAGCTATCCGCTTCCTAATATACAGGATATCTTAGACAAAATTGGGAGAGCAAGATATTTTTCGGCGTTAGATTGCGCTAGCGGATACCTCCAAGTTCCTATAGAACCAGAGGATCAATGCAAGACAGCTTTTAGCACACCCCAAGGTCATTTTGAATACAAAAGAATGCCATTCGGTTTAAAGTCTGCACCCGCGACATTTCAGCGAATGATGAATGCAGTTTTGCGCGAGTCCATAGGGGACAGATGTTTTGTTTACATGGACGATATTTTAGTAATGGGCGAAACATTAGAGGAGCACCATGCAAAACTAAGAGATGTTTTTCAGCAATTAAGAAAGTATAATATTAAGATTGAACCTGATAAGTGTGAATTTCTGAAGTTAGAACTCAGTTATTTAGGTCATGTGGTGACAGCACAAGGAGTCAAACCCGACCCCAGAAAAATTCAAGCAGTGTCAGAGTTTCCTGTACCAAGAAACCCAAAAGATATTAAATCATTTTTAGGATTGGCAGGGTATTATAGAAAATTTATAGATAACTTTAGCGCTATAGCTAGACCATTAACAGAGCTATTAAAGAAAGGGAGAGAATGGAAATGGACGGAAACAGAAGAAGCTAGTTTTGAATTCCTAAAACAAAAGCTGACGCAGGCTCCTGTATTGAGATATCCAGATTTTTCACAACCCTTTATTGTAACAACAGACGCAAGTGGTTACGCGATTGGGGCTATACTTAGTCAAGGGAAATTAGGAGAAGATAGACCCGTAGCATATGCGAGTAGAACTTTAAATACAGCAGAAATAAATTATAGCACTGTAGAAAAAGAACTTTTAGCAATTGTTTGGGCTTGTAAGCATTTTAGGCCTTATTTGCTTGGGAGAAAATTTCAAGTTGTAACTGATCATAGAGGATTAGTATGGGTATTTAATGTAAAAGACCCGAGTTCAAGATTAATGAGATGGAAATTATTACTTTCAGAATTTGACCATGAAATACTATACAGAGCTGGTAAAAAGAATTGTAATGCCGATAGTTTAAGCAGGTATCCAGTAGAGTGTTTATTAGCAAATTCAGAACAATTAGGAGAAGATAGAAAATTGAAGATAATCAAGGAAATGCACGATTGTCCCGTGGGAGGTCATCAAGGGATACAAAGAACGTTAGAAAGAATCAAATTATACACATCTTGGCCCAAGATAGAGCAGGACGTGACGGAATATATAAAGAAATGCAAAATTTGTCAAATCAATAAAGACAGTAATCATAAAGTTAAACAACAGTTAGAGATTACAGACACGCAAGATAAACCTTGGATGAAAATTTATCTTGATGTAGTAGGACCATTACCTCAAACGGAAAATGATAATAAATATATTTTAACATGTCAGGATAATTTAAGCAAATATATTATAGCAGTGCCTATGAAAAATCAGACGGTAGAAGAAGTAGCTGAAGCCTTTGTAAACAGAGTAATATTGTTGTACGGTATTCCAAATTTCGTAGTAACAGATCAGGGAACAAATTTTATGTCTGATATGTTTAAAAGAATTTGCAGACTGTTTAAGATAGATAACATAAATACCACTGCTTATCACCCTGAGAGCAATGGTGCACTGGAAAGAACGCACAAGACATTAGTAACGTACTTACGTTGTTTTTGTGATCCAAAAATGCCGGATTGGGATAAATGGCTGCCATTCGCGAGTTTTGCATACAATACAACACCTCATAGTGTCACAAAATTTTCACCTTATGAGATATTGTTTGGAGAAAAGTGTAATATTCCAGGTGCATTACAAGCAACCCCTCAACCCCTGTATAATTATGATGATGTCGTAAGAGACATAAAATTCAAAATGCAACAGTGCCACAAATTAGCTAAAGAGAAATTACAAAAGTTTAAAGAAAAGCAACAGGAAAGAACCAAAGCCAATAGTGTCGAGTTTAAGGAAAAAGATTTAGTTCTTTTAAAGATAGAGAAAAGAAATAAGTTAGAACCCATATGGAAAGGTCCATATGAAATTGTAAAGATAAAGAAACCTAATGCAGTTGTTCAAGAAGTAGGAAAAAGGAAACACCAGGAAGTACATTCAAATAGGTTAAAACCATATTTTTCTTCCCTTTCAGGGGAGGAAAAGCAGGCATGAAGGCTTACGGAGGATGGGCATTGGCGATAGTAATTTTGGCGAGCTGGCCGCGTAAGCCAGTGGAAGCAGTTGAAGCACAGCCATTAAAGACACAGTCAGGGATGTATTTTGAGGCACAGCCATTAAAGGCACAGTCAGGGATGTATTTTGAGGTACAGTCATTAAAGTCGCAGACAGGGGTATATTTTGATGAAGTAGGAACCATTTTCTTCTATCCAATGCAATGGAAAGTAATAAGTTATTTTAATTTAGCACCGACGAGAAATCTGTGGAGGCAAACAAAGGAACACCAAAGGTCAGTGGCCGAATATTGTAGTAAAGTGGTAGCAAAAGAATGGTATCATTTGACAGATTGTGGAGTATTCCAACAATACATGAGATCTAAAGTTAGATACATTGATAATCTAAGGGACCTGGTAGGCGAGTACCTAACAGATCCACCAAATTCATTTGCAACTGAAAAATTGTCCAGATCTAAAAGAGGAGTTTTAAATTTCATTGGTGACATTACCAAAATATTGTTTGGCACACTATCACAATCTGATGCAGAACATTTTAACAAACATATTTCTAATTTAGAGAAAGATCGTACTGAATTCTTGCACATTTTAAAAGATGAGACAACAGTAATAAAATCTACATTAGGTTCAGTTAACCTTACTATTCAAAGAGTAAATAAGAATGAACTCATCTTGAAAGAAAGTCTAATTAAGTTATCCAATTATACAGTTAGTAAAGTAGAAGCAATGGAAGAAGAAATGGAAAGCGTTAATCAAATAAACGAGCAGGTTAGAGTTATACAAAGAGGTATAGATGAATGTCAGCATTCATTTGAAATTCTGTTAGATGCCTTGGTACATGCAGAGCAAGGATCATTACAACCACAGTTAATGACACTAGAGAAAATTAAGAAAATAATGGAAACTCAAAAACTGCCAAGTGGACTGGACTATCCTTCTTTACCCCTTTCTGAATTACAAAAAGTTATTGTACCCCACACTTATTCGTATAAGCAATATTTGGTCTATGTATTAGAAATTCCTCTCCTCTCCTCAACAATCTATCATCTCTATAAGATCCTTCCCTTTCCTGTAAGGAAAGACAACAACGCATACTTGTTTTTAAGTTCAAATAAAGAGTATGTATTTAGTGACCCCATTAGACAACATTATGGAAAGATGTTAGCCAATGAATTAACAGGATGTTTTCAGCCAAATGAGTTCCAATATGTATGCAAGGAAAACATTCCCATCCATACATACGTGCCAGAGGAGGATTGTGAGGCAACACTTCTCCACCCCTCTACTGTGGCAATGCCTACTAATTGTGAGGTAAGAGTAACCAAGCTAAGCAAAACTTTTTGGATACCACTATATTTAAGTAATCAATGGTTATTTGTAGCACCTCAACCAGACAGGCTTACAGTTCTGTGTAATGATGTTTCTAAGCAAGTTACAATAGAAAAGGAAGGTAAACTGACACTAGAACGAAACTGTAAGGCATTTTCGACTCACGTAACCTTGTATGCAATGAGTACTTCAGTAAGTAATATTACTACTGATTTTCTGCCCAGTGCAGAATTAAATTTTGATTGTTGTGAGGCACTAGAAAAAGGTATTGAAAATAATAAATTACATTTAGACATACCGTTGGTAAACTTAATGTCTTCAGCTGAAGAATTAAGAGTAGCCAGCATTAAAGTCGATGAAGTAGACAAACTTATTAAAGAGCAGGAGCAAAAGGATTTTTCTCGATTGTACAATTACGCTACATCGTGGGGCTCTGTAGTGGGATTTATGATTGTAATTGTAGGAATTATATGTTGCTGTTGCTGCTATTGCAGCTGTTGTAGGAACTGTTTCTTCTGGTTCTGGGATAGGTGGACTCCAAAGAGGTGTTGGAAGGAAACTACGGAACGCTTGTGTATAAACATCCACAATCATGCTTCCAAAGAAAAGGTAGTTTATTCCACACTTTCTAAAACGGAGCATCCCAAACGAGAAGACACGAATGAAACTGAAGCTGTAGAAATTTATGAAAGTCCTAAGACTAGAAGTAGAAGTAGAGCCTTTCGCTAGGAATTAGAAAAGTTTTTCCCAAAAAAAAAAAGGAAAAACTTTTTCCAAGGGGGAGGGTGTAATGAGGATTGTGTATAATAGGAAGTGTAATAAGGATTGTTTATGTGTAAGACTGTAAGATAAGAAAAACCTTTTATATTAGTAAATTAAGAACTTCCTCTGTAGCCGTTCCTTAAGATCACATCCCCTAGCTAATTAAGCGCAGGTGTCAGACATCCGCAGAAGTCTCCCCTAAGTGATGTCACCCCTATTAAATTGTACAGGTGGTCTAACACCTGCCGCCAACAAAGGGAGAAGTCTCCCCTAAATGACAACCTTAAGTGAGTAAACACAGATGTCTTGACATCTGCAGAAGTTATTGTGTAAACCATTTTAGATTGTATAAAAGGTCCTGCCTTTTTGTAAAGGCAGGAGAGAGAGAGCTGAACCTTGGCCTAGAGTGGGTCATACACTGTATTCTTATTTCAATAAATTACTTTTCTACACAAAGAGTTGATTGACTTGTCATTAGAAGCCCGGATATACCTCGCGATTTCCTAGAGGGCAAAACTTAGGGTTTGCCCCCGAATTCCAGCAACTATCTACACATTTCGTTCTCACTTATCTTACGCCACCAGAGATAAGTAGGGGACAATTGTAGCACTCAACAAAGGAAGATCATCACATCCTCAGAGAACATCTGGCTGCAGACCGAGCACTACATGGTGGCAGCGAGGTAGAGCGCTACACGGTGCAGGAAATTTGTGGCCTTTAAATGAACATCATCTTCCACATTCATCAAAATCGGTCCTTTCCAATTACCCATACTTTAAAAATTAAAAAGAAAATGTTGGGAAAAACACATTTTAAAATAGTGCATTAATAAGTGTGATTTAGAGTCTAACTCAAAATTACTTAGAGCTTTATGCTAAAATGCTAATAGTTTGTAAAGATTGAAAGTGATCGAGTGATGATTTAATACATTTTTTAACATATTTGTATTTAAATTACCATACGAATACACATTTTTGAACTACTGCACAAGTCTTTTCAATTTTTTCACACTTTAGTTTTTAAAGCAGAAATGTGCGTTTATTTAAACTGAATTCTTCCTAAAAGCTTGTGCCGTTCCATATAAGTAAACAAGTACAAGCGAGGTAAAGCTTTCCAACAAAAGAAAAAAACGACCAGCTGTAAAACAAACTGCGGTTGTGTGGGGAGCTTCCAATGCAAGCGTAGGTCACCCCATGGCTTAAAAATGTCCGCGCACTAAACGTTTAATATCTATATCCAAGTATTTCAATGTAATTTAGTGACTCAGAAAATGTATAAAGTTAATTTTAACTTTTAATAACATCTCAAAAGTGAAATTATTTGTTATATCACGAAAAGTCATTAAATAGCAGGAATCTCATAAAATCTTTTATTAGAATACCTACAGAAATCTTTTGTACCTGATTTTTCGCTATTATTACCCTGCTTCGCAGCACATATGGTCTACCTGTTTAAACCTTTTAGAGAGACGCCCCCCCCCCGTTTTTTTTTTTTACTTTTATCAACTGTGCACTTTCTCCATTGTCTTGTTGTCATTTACAAAATTCTTATCCCGAGAATATTTTTTTGAAGACCCAAACAAAAGGAAATACGGTGGTTTCAAGTACGGTCTGTATGGTGAATGTTTCATGAGCTCAAATTTCTGATAATTTGTTTTACAGTGTACAAGGAACCGTATTAGGGTGTCGTTATGGTGAAGTGCCAATGAGAAGTACCTGATGTCTGGATCGTATTGCTAGCATGTACTGCATTTACCAGCTGGAAGTAGACCATTACAAAGTCAATGACATCCCAAAAGGTATCTTTTTTTGGGGGGGGGTCGGAGACGGTGGGTGCTTCCACTGCATTTATTCTCTTAATTCTTGCAGTTTAGCATGCGTGGGTGGTTTAATTTGCTTTATAGAATTAGCTTTCCCTGATAAGATCATTTAAATTCATTGCACACAGCACAGTGATCAATAGTTTTGAGTGTCGTGAAATAAACGTTTTAAACGTTTGCTTAATTGGTGAAAAACCTTTGGAACTGGGTGGTAGAGTGACTAATACAAGAAAAAATACTCATATTAAACATTTGGTTTATCTCATTTACTTTCCGAGTTAACTAATGCTTATGTTTACGTATGCTATGCATGCCTTCAGATGTACTGTTCAAAATGTCCACCTTTAGATTGAGTATGATGGATGTTCTAAAAAGTTCTCAGCCTGACTCAGAGATGTCGTGAAGAAATACTATTGAAGGGTTTAAACATAATATAAAGGAGTTAGGTTCCACATAGGATTCATTTCCTTCGTTTTCGACGGCTAAAATGCTGGCTGCTGAATTTAGGCATGACTGTACATCCATTCAGGATAACTTGACGTTAAAAAGAGACGAAAAATGTCGCTGCTGCAGGGAATGTTG
Organism: Metallyticus violacea; assembly: GCA_030762175.1. Lineage (NCBI taxonomy): Eukaryota > Metazoa > Arthropoda > Insecta > Mantodea > Metallyticidae > Metallyticus > Metallyticus violacea. The sequence continues at coordinate 42,999,071 of CM060830.1, read as the reverse complement.
CTGCTGTATTGAACCTGTGCTCCTCTGTACTCCTCTGCTCAAGGCATGGAGAGAGGGTTTCCTAGGGGGGAATCTGTGAGCAAGGTAACAGAATCTTGAAAGGCTTCCATTTAGTTTGTTCAAACGCTACATGATATGTATAAATACAGCAGCAACATTCCCTGCAGCAGCGACATTTCTGCAGCAGCGACCTTTTTCGTCTATTTTTAACGTCAAGTTTCAGGATAATGAGCACTCAGAGCATCCCAAAGCTACTATAACCGACGAGATTGTGACCAAAATTCACAATGCCATTGGCTGACCTAGATAGGTCTTCAAAAAGCTTTCCGCTCACTGGATACTGCGTTTGTTAACAATGAAAACAAAAAACACATTGGAATGAACATTTTGAAAGAGTATTTAGGCTTGTTTAAAGTGAGTGGCAACAGATGAAAGTGCACCAAAGAAAGCTAAAAACAGTTCCATCTGCAGGAAATTTTCTGGGATTCTCGTGTTCGTAGACTACCTCCAGAAGGGCAGAACCATCATCGGAGAGTATTACGCTTCACTATTGCACCAACTGAAGAAATCTATTCAGGCTAAATGTCCACACCTTGTGATTGAGAACGTTTTCATTTATCAGGATGATGCACCTTCACACACATCTGGAATTATTTCTGCAAAACTCTTCCCTTCCAAATGCTCATATTCGCCATTGCTTTTTGTTTCCAAACCGGAAGAAATGGCTGGGTGGACGAAAATGCCCATCAATGATGAGATTGAAGCTGAGACAGACCCTTATTTTTCATCATTCGACAAATTTTATTTTACTGGGGGTATTTAAGAGTTGGAAAGTCGTTGGACTAAATATATTGATTTTCAAGGTGATTATGTTGAAAAAGATAAATAAAAAAGTTCTCTTAAATCTTGTGTTCTCTTGGTCAGGTCGAGTACTTTTAGAACACCTGTTGTACAAGTTTGTAAAATCCTATCATAGGCTGTTAAGCTCTCTTGAACTTTCCAGTCGCCTCCCTTATCTCTGACAACATGTTCAACGCGTTGAAGAATGTTTCCAAGTCCTGCGGACTGAGACTGGGGAAACGAGAGACCAGCTAACTGGTTCTCCATGGCCTGTCCACTTATTTTTTAATTGCCGATATAAAATGTTTCTGACAACATGAAAATGTGGTGATGTCCCATCATGCATGTACCACATAAACCGAATAGCCTTAGTGGTGCTTCTTCTAGCAACTTAATCAAAACTTCGGTCAAAAACTCAAAGTATGATGCTTCTGCCAGTCTTTCACGCACAATAAAAGACCCAGTCAGTGTGTATTAACTACATCTACCTATAAGTTAAACTAAATTGCTACTCATAGTAGTATCTGCATACCTGCAGATTGTGAAAGTTATTCAGAGCAAACATATAATAAACATTATTTTAGTTTCACTCTTTGATAGTGGTATGAATGTTTATATAGCAAAGGTCTGCATATTGTTACGTGGTCTACATTCATGGTTGATGCTATGCTATTGGTGCAGTCTTCACTATTATTATCAATACTATTAAGAATCTGTACTCCTATAAGATGACCCAATATATTCTGAACAAAACAATATCTGTTGTATTAAATATTATCACAATCGCTATGGAGGACATTTTGCCAACGTGATAGAAGAGTACAATTCCATTGTGATAGCTTTCCTTAGATCAGGAAGCAATAAAACCAACCAGTGCAGTTTCCAGATCGGCAAAATTCGGAATTGTTGTCCTCTGGGGTGATTATCCAAAGCAAGAAAAATATGATCTGAGAGCAATGTCTGGAGAATGTGGTGCAATAAAGTATCCCAACCAAGACGAATGTTTTCATGAACCATCTTAGCTAGTTGTGGTTTTGGCATTGCATTATCATGCCAAAGGATAACATTTTTGCGCTTTGCTTTTTATGGACACGCTTCAGATGGTTAAGAGTACATATTAACGTATTGTTTGGCCGGTTGGCTGCATTCACGATGTAAAAATATCCCGTCCGCCAATCACTAAACATAACCTTCTGTTGATGTAGTGGTGGTTTCGGGTATTTGGGGATAGATTCATGGGCTGCCAACCAGTGATGCTGTTTGCGAGTGTTGTAGAGGATCTTCTTCTCATTGTATGTCAGCACCCTTAAGAAAGATATCCTTCTGCTAATGTAACAACAATGCAAAGTCGTTGTGAACTCGTATGGAATCCAGCGACCAATTTTGTATCTTTTTCTTGCTAATGGAGAATGCCTCTGATTCGTGCACTGACGTTGAATTACTGTGTCACGTCCTCACAAAGTAGCTAAGAGAACCTCGTTATCTTGTTGGTCTTCCTGCCTGTCCATAGTTCATCTTCGAGATTTTGTTACCTTCTTGAAACCTCGCGATCCATCTTTGAACTGTCCGTTCATTCATAGCATCAGCACCGAAGGTCCGCGCCGCTGCAGTTGCCTTGATCCCCAGTTAAAATTCATGGAGCATACAGCTTTCTCTTCGAGATGTTCATGCCTGACCGCGTTTCTCGAAATACTGGCTAACATTAGGAAAAGTTAACCACGTCTACGTGGTATATTCTTCTCTTGAATGAATCAGTTTCCACAAGCGTGTTATTATAAATTAAAAGTTGTTGAATTAGGGAAGGTGTGAGGCCACATTTCTGCTTTTTTTCAGACCCTTTATAGTTATTTGAGATACAGGTTGCCATTTCTTGAGTAAAATGTTAAAAATCATGAATGAAGATTGGAGTTTAGTCAACAATCCAACAGAATATATGATAAAAGGTTTAAAACGACACTACAGTCTATAATTTACAAGAAATATCGTCAAACTACTCTACCATGGCAATGTTTGTGTGAACATTTGTTTTGTTTTCAATTCCTCTGCCCAGCTTTAAAAGGTTTGCTGTACAAAACTTTTTCATAATGTGTAATTAGAGTAATTTAATACTTCAGTTCGTTTTCTGTAGTTATCAATTACTGTACTTGTCTGAGGTTGCCTACCATTTTGATTTGTTAATCTTTTTATTGATAGCATATGCACATAATCGGTGTACTTTCCAAATTATTGGCGATGCATACTGTTTAACGTTGTAACTTGATAAAGAGAGAGGTGATGCAATAATACTATTTCACTAACGTAATAATCATGTTCTGACAGCACAAAATGTAATTAACTGGGAAAGGCTATGGAGCAATTTAAAAAGGCGTGGATGTAGACCAGAGTCCGGCCGTAGCCGATGAGTATGGTCAGATATGAAAACTGGTTCGCTTAGTAACAACAATTTGCATGTTTATTTCCTCTAAACTGCGTCCTCCGATTATCCACGCCTTTGTTCTTTTTTACTTTTGCTGAAGTAAAATGCTGCATTGCTAAAAAATAATTCCTAAGGAGCGCCACAAGCAACGGTTATAAGACGGCACACCTTTGTGGAACTCTACGTAGCTGAATAAATATTCCCCCCCCCTTTTTTTTTTAAAATGTCGATCATTTCTGAACATCTCCATTAGGGCTTTACAGTTAGTCCTGAGTTTGCAATACACTCATTCTCACATAAAAATTAACAAACTCTCTTAGACAAGCCTATTTATAGTCTTTTTTCCTGGAACTGAGATTATAGTCATGCAACTGTTTATTTATGTTACGTAATAAAAACAAATGAATATGGGCGAGCTATTCCACTGAACAACAAAATATAACACTTTTCCTGTTAAGGGAAAGAAAAGTCTGGAATTCAATGTATTTTTTCATGCTGAATACTAAAATAGCAATAAAATTGTTAGGGTTGGTTAAGTTTTTTCGTAATTTGAGAAAAAATAAATAGAAAAACGTATATTTTTCCTAAACATGGTAATTTTCGGCACTTCAATTACAGACGTCTACGTTTAGCTTGTTTGCTATGCCTCGGGAGCATCCCTCACCACCGACCAGCAATAATCAGCTGGCATTCATTTATCCTGATATCGTCTTTCGAATGTTGAAATTGTCTGGTGAAAGCGTTCTCCCAGTTCATCAGAAACTGTACCACAATTTTTGGGGAAACAATTCCAATGAGAGTGGAGAAAGATTTTTTCAGTGACATTTTATACCCCTTTGATGATAAATCAGCAACGTGTTATCCACCATTTCCCTATAGTTTGACTCATCCCAGGAAATTTGAGACGACCTTTCTGAAAGATTCCTAAGCTGCATGTTTCTTTACCGTCAGAAATCTATTTGATCTGAAAAGAATTCTCTGAACTTGGGGTCCTATGAAAATGTGATCTTCTAATTTTAGCTGTACTTAACCTTGGAAATGTTGAGTATAAATATCTGAACACTGTTCCAACACGATCCACTGCTCTTACGAAATGTTTGATCAGTTCCAGTTTGATGTTTAACGAAGGGAGCAAAATTTGACCGAACTCAACCAATGGCTGATCTTTTATGTTTTTCGTTTCTGGATCCAAAGTTTGTCGAAAAGGCCAGTCTTTCCTTTTGCAGTGCAAAGTCTTAGCCCGGCTGTCCCATTCACAAAGGAAGCAGCAATCTTTTATTAACCCTTGTTGTAAGCTAAGAAGAATAGCAATCATCATCTTTAAGTCACCACATAACATTTGTCACTTAAATCTGTCATAATTTATGAAATTTAATTGTCTTTCATATTCTGATATGTTTCCTTCATAGGGGCTGCGTAACCAAAAGGAACTGAAGACAAAGCGTTTCCATTGTGCAATAATAAAGTTTTAAGGCTTATCGTGGAAACATCTAAAAAGAGTCTACATTGTTCTGGTGTGTGTTGGATATTTACAGCTCCCATTAAGGCTTGCATATCATTACAAAATATAATGTGATTATTTATTTCGAAACATTGTTGCAAAGAGTCTGCGTTCTAAAACTAGACATGTTCAAATAAATGTTCTGAGAGATATTAAACTGTCTTAATCGAGATGCTAGCTAGCACCTCCGCTTTAGCCGTTTCGGACAAGATCATATTTTGAGTCAGTGTAACTGAGAAGTCGTTTGGATGATGAAATCAAAATCATGGGATGTAGAAGATCTAGTTGTATCTTCAGATGTGCTTGATCTCTGGTTCGTCGTCAGAATCAATGGTATAGGACTCCGGTGGTAGTGAAATAGACAGTTCATTAGAGTGGGGCACTAAAGGCATATTTGGGTAGTTGACAATGGATCTTTAAAATTAACTTCACGGTTGGCACCATGCAGATATAACAATCACTTATATGGTTGATGTGTCCCCTTCAAAGCAGAGCAAAAGGGCATTGATCTCCTTTTCCTTTTAGCCAGTCACTGAGATTTGCAGAACAAGCAAAATGTGGGACCCAGTTTTTATTTTGTTCCCCTATTTTGCAACCAAAACACTGATGGTATGCTTTCTCACAAATATAACAAAATAATTATAAGCACTATTTGTACACTTACGCGGCAAATTAATTTCTGTCGTGCCACAGATTAATCACTTTGCCGAATTAAAAGTGAGCATGTTGACAAAAGAGACGTAGATCCACTATTAGGCATAGCACAACAAATTTATTTCAAAAGAAAAACGAAAATGGTCTCCACTCAGCAATGTCTTATATCTAATAAACCAGCAATCTTTTACAAGCAAACACAATTCCTTAGTCATATATCTCCTGTGTAAGGGTGTGCTGTGATCTAGACCGAGAAAACGCTAAAGCTCTTTATGAAATAAGTAATCCGAGACATTTGCTATACATTGAAAACCAGACCACTGTGTCCATTTTTACTGTCATATTCATTAGCGGTATAAAAGCAGTTAGGAATCGCTTATTATGTTTTGGCTGTCCAATGATTCTGCAACATTTTAGTTTTGCTAGCAGAATGTTTCGGAATTACATTTTTGAACAAAGGCAAAAAAGCTGGCAGAATAAATAAATAAATAAATAAATAAACTCAGTTTACCCGCTGAAGAACCTCTCAACTTGCACGTGCGTGATATTCGAGTAGTAAGAGGAACTTTGGGTCCAGGTATCCTGTTACTATCTTCTGCTCGGCTAAACAAACACTGATTCAGCAGCGCATTACAGAAGTTCACTGTGCACCACTGCGAGAATATCGAACATCAACTGTACAACAGTACTCTCGTACGTAAAACCTTAGTTTAGCTACGAATTTTATGTTTACACAATTCTGCTTTATTAAATTTCTACAGTGATGTATCTCTGATTCCCAGAAAATCACAATTAAGAAAGAATGTTCATCGAATTTCGAATATCATATTCGTAGATACGATTAACAACAACAATAATAATGATAATAATAATAGCAAAATAAACATAAACTTACAAGGATTAGACCTAAGGGCTGTAGTAGGTCCTGACGGACAATATGAAACATTCGAATTTAGCACTAAAGATGTCAGAAGAAGAATAGGTGGTTAATAATAATAATAATAATAATAATAATAATAATAATAATAATAATAATAACCAATGCATGATAGATATGAGTGACAATTCCAAAATCTGTTGTTTGTAGCAATGACGCGAATACACACACATTATCTACAGCTAACTGAACGCAATAAAATATCCCAAACATGACGCTACTTTAAAAACAAACGAAATAGCAGCATAGTTAAAATCAAACACTGTTGGTAAACGGGTTGGCAATTATGTTAACTAGGGCCGTCCTCTTTTTAGGCTGTTCTTTTGCCGGAGGCTTTTTTATTTTTGGACCAAGTTTCCTAATGTCCCCTTTTTTAAACAACTAAAACCTAGCATTGTATTTTCAACTTGCAACAAACCAATATATGACATTATTATTACTAGCAGAAACATTTGTAAAAAGTTTAGTGAACTGGCATGAAACATGGGTAGAATATTTTAAGCGAAATGATTTGATTTGGTTTATTTACGGACGCTCTGTAACATCTTAGGTCATCAGCGTCCCATTCAAATCAGGGCGTGAAACGGTCAACAAATTTTGCTCAGAGGCCTCTTTTTTCAGGCTTCAGGTTGTTACAAACGAATGACGCGGGACCCAACGCTTTACTTCCCTTCCGAAGAATTTCATACTTAGAATTTTTACGCCAGAAAAAAAAAAGCCATCGTCCTGGCCGGGAATGAACCCGCGATATAGGGTTAGGAGGTAAGTATCCATCACACCACCAGGACGGACTGAAACGAAATGAAAATGCACAGTTTCATTCAGAGCTGCTTAGAATTCCTGTCCCATTACATAATGGTAATATGGAAAGAATGTTTTCAATAATGTAATCATAGTGGACAAATGTTAGAAACATCGGTATGTCAGTAGAAACAATGAAACCAGTTCTGACAATAATAAATAACCTAAAAACGTAATTCAGAGAGCTTCATTATTACTGTCTAAACCAGATTTGCTCAAACAACTAAGTTCTAATACAAGCAGTAATTGCATTAATGTGAAGAATCTGTGAATATGTAGATGCGAAGGAAGAAGTATAAAATAAGTTCTGAAACCTGTGGAACTTTTAAATCAATGCATTGCATTTTGATGTATAATTGTTTCATGTTACTATGTCTATGCTGAGGCACCACAGTCGCTGGACACTGATGATACATGGGATTAAATAATAAAATTGAAAAGGATTTTCTTTTAAGGGAAGAGTGTTTCAGGGCTAAGTTTAGGGTACCTCCCCGGCATTTGCCATTTATGAGAAGTGAGGTAAATCTGGGGGAAAAAAACCTGTCAGGGAGGACCGTCCTGGCGGGAATTGAAACCCAGACCTCCCACTCACCTCGGCCATCCGCGTCAGTTCTGACAATAATGACAGTTCAAACTGAGTTAAATTATATTTACACTGCACATTTTTCTGTGCATAATTTTTCCATAGCACCATGAATATCCTCTTTTATACACACTGAATTCTGGCATTCATATACATAACCGAATGATAATACAACGAATGAAGCAATTTCGCAAGTAATATCTTGCGTTCACCTGCAGCATTTCACCGATAATCGGTACCCGTTAATCTCTTAAGGAACCATCTCTTTATTTACTTACCAGCAGCTCCAAACACGTGTTGCCGTTACACTCCTTCAGATCACATCGCATACTTACGCCAGCAAATTAATATATAACACTCACAAATAGCATTTTACACAGTACGCATGAATGCTACAACATTCATAACGCTCTTGTTGAATGTCAGCCTTTATGTATTTATTAAATGTTTTTAATCACGTAGCGCAAATTCACTGTTCACATTCTTGACAGTCTTAAGTGCAACTCCCGGTAATGGTGTGAACAAAAGACTAACGTGCTGGTGTGCAATACCAACATGTAAGGAAGAAATATTCAGCTATTAGTTAGTACTTTTCTCAACATCGCCCCAATTAAACAATAAATTGTTTATTTAATAATGTGAAAGAATGTATGTTTATTTAAGGAAACTAGACCTTTACGAAAAACTGGGAACATAGCAACCTTTGGTCATCTGTACAAGATTAAGAGAAACATGATTGCAATTGCGAGATTTTAAAATTGTATCCTAAACTTCAGAACTCATAGTGCTAAGAAGAACGCACGACGAGTGGTCTAAATGAGCCTTTTCAATGCTGCATATATTATTTTCATCTCTGCCCCAAAGACAATGGACTTCCTTTTTAGGAGTTGTTCATTTAAGGACGCTTGACGGGCCAATCGGCAACTACCTCATATTTTGTTGTCAGTTCAGCGGACCTAGCTGCATCTAAGCCATAGCTAAGCTCCGTAATTAAAGTAAACGGAATATCATAATTATATATGCACACGAAAGATGCTCTTTCCTCCCATGTTCTAACATAACAAAATGGTTTGAAGCCTTTGTTAGGTCAAAGCCAGGTCGACCGCCCACATCGCTAGCTAACGCTAATGCGAACCTGTCCTTTTTTATTACTTTTTATCTCTGAAAATTATTTTGAAATGCTGCATGCTGCCTAGCAAGTAGTTGACGGGACGTAGGCAACAATTGGCTTTAGTTGTAACGATGCCGCTGGCAGGCCCAGTTAATTGGATCCTACAGAAATAGGATCGGGAATGAATTCATTATTCTTATAAATACAATAATTATAAGCATATCGTATCAATCTGCAAAATATAACTAGGTCTTTGATTCAAAAGGTTATGTTTTACAAAGTTTGCAAATGCATATTGATAAAATAGCATGTTGACATTCTTAGCTTGTTATCAAAAAGGACTTCATTACAGTGTTTTTCAAGTGGGAAAAGGATTCGGCTGTAGCCAATAGAACGTAAGTGCTTAAGCAAAGTTGCTGTATCAGTAGGGATCTCCCTCTTTCTATCGTCCTCTCTGTCGCACTTATGCAAGCAGTATATCATGCATGTCTGTTGTAACAGTTACAGTTACAAATGTCTTTATTTTGAAAATGCATTTTCAAAATAAATAATATTATTTACTTGATAGTGATTCACCGGAAGTGTTAGAGGCTCGTTGTCGGTATACTATTATCACCATTATCATCGCCATCGTCATCAGAATCTTGTAAATTTATTTATATTGGTTCTAACATTTTGTCACTTCCAATTTTTCTCCTAAATAATTTTTCAGCGTATCGAACGTAGGATTCCCAGTCTTTCTTAGTCATTTTTGTCTATTTCTTCGTTAACGAATCTTTCCACGTCTTCCATATTACATGTCCAATTTTTATTTGCAACCCCCTTATATTTGAAACCACACATATTCATTTTGATTGTAATGACAATGATAAGGGGGCAATCAAATTACCTATGCCTGCTTTCATTAGCCAGTTGATCTAGTTCGCACAATTTAGATTGATTTTGAACGTTAAAACATAATTGCAAGAGTTCGTTTTGTTTCATTTGTCAGAAATTGAATCCCCTTTTTCTGCAACCATTGAATAATATCATTTTTTATAGTTGAGATATTTGGAATGTTGTTTATAGTGACTGAATGATAAGGGGCATTATTTTTACTATACATCCCTCTTCTAAATAATATAGGAAATCTTTCAAAAACCACTCTTTAAATGTTGAAACTGTCATTTCCTCATGATGGTCAAAACTTGATTTAGAATGAAATACCAATTCGCTCTGCTATCAAGCTTGTTTTCGCTGACCCTACTTGACAAATAATAAATCTGCTACCCTTTCCCAAAGGTACCTTCAGTCCACCATTCTTAGAGGAGTCTTGCAAATGGATTTTAAAGCATGGATTTGATTATCCTAAGTTTCATTTAAATAAAAGATTGTTCTTATGTCACCAGAAATTCAAATTTAATGCATTGTGTGCAGGAATTTTAACTGTGCTGCCACAATAACTCCTTTGCATTCATTTACGTCCATAATTTTTTTTGTATTTGAAGCCTAATCTGTGCAATATTCTGCAGGTGGACAATAGAGTCTGGACAAATTATTGTTGGAAATTCATATTCATCATAAAATGCCCAAACAGTCCATACAATGTCATTGTCAAAGCTATTTAAATGTGTTATTCTCTTAGGAGGTCCTTTATGCTTTCTAGATGACACAAACACCAGTTCTACCAGAGTCAGATCTTTTGATTTCAACACAGATGCATGGCGTAAAAGTATTTTGATTTACTTCGCATGCCTCTGCTGTTAGACATTGATACTTTTTAAAATCAAGATTTTGTCTCTCTTCTCTTTCTGAATATTTTTTAAAAAAAGAGAGAGAGATATATATATATATATATACATTAAAAATCAACTTTCGCACCTGACTTCGTAATACTTCTATTTTATAATTAGTTTCACTTGTACTGGTTTACTGCATGACATGATTAAAACAGTCATGCACTATTCACTCCCATTTCACTTGTCAGATGGCTACTAGCAAATGAACTTATTAAGCTGAAAGAAACATGTTTTTATCATTATTTCAATTTGGAATCGAGCACAGTGAAACATGCATGAATTAATAATCTCTTCTGAGTCAAAATATTTAGGATATTCTTTATGGTTTCACTTACATGAGATTTACTCACAATACGTAAGTGAAACCATAAGAGTGTTCTAAATATTTCGACTGAGAAGAGATTATTGAAGATATGTTTGTTAGAATGGTATGGTATGTCGCTGATGTTACTGTTGAACTTATATCTATACAAACTCAGCATATTTATTTCATCAGAAATAAGAATGTTGTCATCAGTAATATGATGGGTGTGTAATATGAGTGTTTTGTCATCTTATATGCTGGAAAGTTTCATAATTACACTGGGATAGTTGGCTATTGTACAGTTGAAATAAGAACAGTCGAAATAAGAACAGTCATAAAATTGTATCTATTGAAGCTAAAAGGATGTTGTTTGGAGGAACATGCCTACAAAAATGCTGACTACTTGTATTGTTACATAATTTGTGTGATATAGAAATATTTCGACTCAACAAGGGGGCACTTATGATATTGATCCTCTTCTCTGGTTTTATACACCTTAACAGCAGGGTCACAATTTTGCAACACTACAAGAAGTTGTTTGGCCAGAGGCTAGAGGCTGGAGAAGCTCAATCTTTTTCCCATTTGAAAAACACTATAGATATTTAATGCCTCCTTTTAATTTTAAAATTGTACTTAATGAAGCCCATTAACAAATAAGCAAAAAACACAGGATTCAACTCTAAGATGAACACATTATGATATATTGTCTGTCAATAAATCAGGATATTGAGTATCAGGAAACTAAAATTCAGATCAAGTGCTATATAACAGCCAAGAATTCATCTTAGCCATATCTATGAGTTGATGAAAAGAACCGAATGCTGTTTTTTACATGTGAAGGACATCTTCCAAGAAACATGTTTTTCTTCTTCATTTGATTCTTTCCAAGATACAGATCAAAATTGAAGCATTTCAACTGGAGCTGCTAAGAGTCCAGAGTTTACAGCCAAATCTTAGCAGCTTTTGTTGAACTGTTTCAAGCTGTTGTGTCCATAATACTTTATTATAATTTAACTTATTGCTAAGAATATCTAACAAAAAAAAAACTCCATTGAACTGCTGCATTCATCTCTATTAGAGGTCTTATTGTGAAATCTTTGCTTGCCATTTTTATTTTCATTGATCAATTTTATTGTGGCAAAAATATGAGACTTTTCAACGTTGGATATTTATTCTTTAGCATTTCTTTCTTCATAATTCTTAGTTATAGATCTTTACATTCTGACCAGTACAATATTTCAGAAAGAAGTTTGGGATATTCTATCAACAGAAGAAAACTAAAATAATCCTCACGTTCATCTTGACTAAGTACAAAGTCAGGTATATACTTCCCATTGCAGCACGTCTAATGTTTTCATTTTATTTTTCTCTGTTGTACGTCAATTTTATGTAGAAAACACATAAATATGAATAAGGAAACATTGATAAAACAACAAAATACTTATCCATTAGTTGAAAAAACAAAGATTCCAAGGATTCAAAATTAAATTATTAACTGCATGTGCACAAAGCCACAATGCCAATTCAAATAACAGAAGCATCAAGTCCAATAAATAGATGCAACAATGAACTTACAACAGTGAAATAAACATAATTCCATTATTGACAACCTTTTCAATTCAGTATAAAAACCCATATGCAGCATTTGAAAACACCGAACTTTGATTTTTCTTAGTTTAATTTCCCTCATAAGAACAAAGGTCTAAAGAAACAATGAAGGAAGTTTGATGAATGAGTGTGTAAGTGAGTCCAGAACACAAAGTTGGCCAGCATTACTTTTCCAGAGTAAAGAAAAATCTTACTCAGGTAACTGCCTTATGGGATTCGAACCCAGGACCTCTGAATTTGCAGGCAGACATATGCTGACCACAAGACCATGAGAAGGACCTCAACATCTGCTAGTCAACAACAATGGGAATAAGAAACATAATTTGTTATTGTACCATTTATTAGATGTGTTTGTCCCATATACTGAGATATAGTCATCAGGATTCTTAAACATTTAACATTAGGTTAGGTATACAAAAACACAAACAAAGCAAGCTATGAGCCAGGTAAACAGATAGGTAAATGAGAACTGTTGAGTGATGGCATAAGGGGAGAGTATACTTTGTACCATTCCCATCTGTTGTCTACAGTCCAACATCAACATGACTACATTTTGCCCAATTCTGCTTTTAATGCTTTGAAATCCCGATGCCTTCTAATAAAATAAATGCCACATTATAAATATTGTTTATATTATTTAATAATTCAGGAGTTAAAGTCAGCTCATGTGGGGAGAAAATAATAAACACCATCTAGGTTAATTAAATAAACTGTGCATATTGCATGGATTATAATAAGAAATATCGGTTGGTTTAATGCTTGTTCTAAATAACAGTATCTAATTTTTATTATTCTTCACTTCAGACTTCCATAATCTTTGTGTCCTATTAACAGGGCACTGGACATTAATGATTTAATTAAATAAACAAATATCTTAATAAAGTTGTGTTGGTAATTTTATGCATGTTTTGTGATAATACCATATAAACACTTTATTATTATTATTATTATTATTATTATTATTATTGTTGTTGTTGTTGTTGTTGTTATTGTTGTTGTTGTTGTTGTGGTCATGGTCATTGTCATCATCAGCACCATCATTGTTACTGTTGTTGTTGTTGTAGCTTGATTACTCCTGCATCATGTGAAAATTGTATGAATTAATATAACACCAAATTAACTAATCTAAAATGGATAAATCTAGATACGGAAGTGACTCAGAGTCACATAGTAATGTGGAAATAAGATAATTTTAAAACTCCCTAATTCTTGAGAACTACTTTCATCTACTCATTATAACAAATGTGACCACATAAAACCTAAATGATCCACAATATTTGTTCGCATGTGTTTATCATGTTTATAATAAACAATCGAGTAACTTTCTATAAAATCAAATAGATATCAATGCTATTCAGAAACTATACTGGTTAGCTAAGAAAAAATTTATATGAATAAAATTCTGCGCATGAGCTCAAAAACTTTATTTTGAAAACTAAATATCCCATTGTATGCAGAAAAGTTTTGGAACCAATGAAAGCTGGGCTTAATAGTGACTATAACACTTTATACCTGAAAAAGGGATCCCTGAATAGGGGGTTGCCATATATACGATAAGTGAAATCAGGAGAAATTTTCTGCATTGGCATTGGATACAGTTGGAAGGGATAGGTAACGGCCTATGTAAAAATATAATCAAATCTTCCTCTTACTGCACATTCCCTTACTTCCCCATAAATTAACATGTTGGCAAATATGGAAAAAACCATAATATTTCTTCAATTTGTAATTTATTTAATGGGTTATTTTATCTTATGTTGTTTGGTTACTTAGCAAACAATTATTGAATGTCACAACATTGCATGGTTGCATGCATGCATAATTACATGGTTAATGTTCACTTCTGTGAATAGTCGGATCTGATAGTCTAGTGGCAACTTAACTTGCATTCATAGACCCAGGTCACGGATTCATACTCAGCCAAGGTCAATAGATTTTTAGGACGTGAAAATCCTAGTATGGCTTCCTTTGGAAGGGAAGAAATGCCATTGGTCCTTGTCATAGATTTATGATATGTAAAAGAACCTCAAGCCTGAAAAAAAAGGCTTCTGAGATTTATCAGCCATTTCATGCCCTGAATTGAATGGAATGCTAATGACCAAAGGGTTTAAAGAGCATCCTTAAATAAGTAAATAAAACATCATCATCTGTGAATCAACAACTTACTTTCAAGTTTTAATTGCAAAATGTTCCATTAGAGCAATTTTCACCTTCTCATCATTGATAAATTTCCTCCCTGAAATAGTAGTCACCTGGTGTTTATATGAACTATAAGGTGGGTGTTTGATGTCTTGGAAGTAACAGTCCTTCACTGCGGCCTTTGGAATAATAATAATAATAATAATAATAATAATAATAATAATAATAATAATAATAATACAGACTGGAACGTGATAACGAAGCAGGCAAAAACAATAACTTGCATTTTAGAATAGTGTTTAATATAGCTTTTTAGCATTATGGGCATTGAAGATACTTGAGATTAAATGAGAAATTAGAAAGGGATTTTGGGAAGGAAGCATTTCAGATATAATTTTATAGTAGGCATGTCCTTGGCACTTGCAAGAGTGCTGTGGAAAACATGGACAAAGTTTTTATTAGCGAGTACAGTGCTAGGGAAATTCAAATTGCACACCTCTATTTTACAATTTTGTGCTTGGTAACCTGTCTACTCCTATTGATTGACTCAGCATTCCTTGCCTCTTTTTCTTTATGGCATCATGCAGTATGTGCAGGTAAGAAGTATATTATCTGTATATGGGTGGCATTCCTTTCCTTGAAGTTCATCAAGAAAATATCTCAGCAATCTCTTAATGTTGTTATCATGTTTTTTATATGAACAGAGTGACATTGAATTTTCTAGGTAGTATTTCATCTGGTTTGTATTACTTCATAGATTTTCTTTTAGAAAGAGGATCATATTAAAGAATCTTGTTTCATTCCATATGATAATGGACAGGAATATTCCATTCTCATTACCTTGCAAAGCTCTAAATTTTTTTTTTGAGTAACTGTATGGTAATCATTCTGAATTTGCAGAAAGAAATCAGAGCACTCACCATACGTTCACCTATGTTATGTAAAGTTTCTTATGAATGATTCCAAAATTGCTATAATACAAATCCCAAACCTTGTTGAGATTTCTTTGAGCTTCAGCCATCTGTCATTTGGTTGTTCCTTCTCAACAAGAGGGATGTTTTCTTCAGCCGTTACTTCTACAGTCTATGACTATCATGACGACCATCTTAAATGCTCTCTTTATTTCAGGCAAAAGTGTTTAGCTCATTCCACTATGGTGGAATATGAAGGAAATCCTTTGTAATAAATACGATCATTCATTGTTTGATTACATCTTGAGTATGTCCCTTTGTTAAGAACTTTATCACAGCATGCCATGCATTGGGTAAACAAAGGTCTCCAGGGAAATAGTAGGATAGATAGCTGGAACTACATGCCATCTTATCGTAGATAGTTCTATATGTTATGCATGGCATTTTAAAATTGACATGGATTTTGCATATCAAATCAGAAATTGTTTGAATGTACCTTGTATCTTCAAATAATTCTCACAGATTTGAAATTAATTTTCTGTTTTTCATCTTTAAATATCAATACAGCAAAAACATAGGAAACATTGCAAAAAAATCTGTAAAGTTTATTTATGGGTAATAAAAAAAGATATAATGAACACTCGTACACATATGCATGCATGCATGCACACATACACATCAGATTAAGGAGTATAGATATCATTCTTTGAACCAGAAAGAAATTTTGAAGAGGGAAATGAAAGAGGTTATGAACACTTTTCTTCGATCTATCATAGGTTTGTAAAAAAATTTTTTGAAAAATAACTAATAACTGTGCTTTACTTTTGTAGCTACTGGAATAATGCTATTGTGCAAGTGAGTGTTAAGCATGGAAGGATCGTAATGCCTGTTGTGCACTGAATGTCAGAAAATTGCCCTGATTACATGGAACCAATTACATTATTTGAATGACATTAATGTTTGATACTGATATTTACCTCCTAAGACAGTTCTTTCATGTTTTTCCAGAAAAAGTTTCAACACTTATATATACTTAAAGTAAAATCAAAACAGGCATGAAAGTTTTAGTTGAATTATCAGTGAAAGAAGGTAAAAATTCATGTTTTTATGTAAGCATGCCATATAACAAAATAAAAGAGATCTTTTTTTTATTTCATAACAATAATTAGAGGGATAGAATAAAAATAAAATAAGTTAATTTTTTAAATATTCAAATAAATATTGCCCTGATTACATGCATATGTGCAACGATCAACCACAGTGTCTGGGGTTCCAGTTCGAAACATGCACTTCCTTATACTGAACTGGTTTGGACTGTGTATAAATTCATGCAGCATGTGTCTTCAAACTTCCCTGACCGCACACTGTGGGACATTGTTGCTTCATTGAATGCCAGTTAAAAATTATGATTTATATAAAACAAAAGTGCTAAATTGTGGTAAAATGAAGTACTTAAGGAAGAAAGTGAAGAGAGCAAAAAAAAAAAAAAAAACTGACCAGCTCTGTTCTATTATGTCTTATGTCTTGTCATAATAGTTCCATGTTTGAATTATAAAGCCATAAAAAGTGTGCAAAACTTTCTTATTATTTTAATGTTGATATAATTTTTCAAAGTCTAAAATATTTTTTCACTTATCTATATATATAGAATGATCTCTTTAGCTGATGACATCTATACCTCTTCCAACTGGTATCCATATTGTAATCTTATAATGTAATCTTTTTTAACAGGTGGCAACAGTGCTCATGTTGTGTGTTATTATCACATTAAGTGCCCCAAGAGAGCCAAGACTGAGCGAAGCAGAATGGGAAAGTTACCATGAAGTAGACCACCAGGTAACAATTAACACATTACTCTATTGAGAACTTTCATATGTTATTAAAAGCATATACATTCAAAATTACTTTTATAGGGACCTGGCACATATGCATTTGGCTATGACATAGATGATGCTGCTAATGGGAATGTGCAATTCCGCCAAGAGGAACGACTCAAAAATGGTACAGTTGTTGGAAGTTATGGATTGGTACAACCAGATGGTAGTGTTCGAGTTGTACATTATATTGCTGATCATCGTGGCTACAGGTATAAAATTGAATGTTAGAAGAATAGTTTAGCTTGAACAATAACCAGGCTGGTGGCTGTATTATTATTCAACCATTAACTACAACTTTTTTCAATACACTGTCAATTTAATTTCATAACAACTGGTTCTAATTACAATAGAAATTGTGTTTGAAATATATATGTACAGAAGTTTGTTTGGGTGTCAGAAGACTTCATTATAAACTGTCCTTCAAGCTTGCTGCCTGTTCTTTATGTAATAAAGTCACTAGATCTATTTATGTTTCTTTCTCTCTCTCTCTTTTTATTTTTCTCTCTTTCTTTCTTTTAGTTTCTTGTTTTGTTATAAATTATATTATTCTTTTCTTCCAAACAATTTTTTTTTATTTAGTCTTTTATCTAATTCATCTACAGCTATACACATTGTCCATTAATTGTCATTAATATTTCAATTCTAAATGACTAAATAAAGAGACAGGTGTCATAATGCTGCTTTCTTCATATGAAAGAGCAACTCTAAAAAGTTTATTACATTAGTTTACCTCTGTGCCTGTCCACAGTTATTCATGGGATTTGTTATATAATAAATTGCCATTATTAATTAAGAATACCACATGTTTGAAATCTAAATCTGTCATAAAACTCTTCCTAATAAAGAAATGCTTGTACAACGTTACTGAACTCTAATGGTTAAGTGTAGACAATATTGCTAATTACAAATATAAAAATATGTATGTATGATTATAAACTGAGGTATAGAATCATGACAATGTCAGATCTACTTGTAAGAGTCTATTGGGTGCAATAAAGTAACAACAACAACAATAATAATAATAATAATATCATCATCATCATCATCATCATCATCATCAATAACAAGATATAATTAATTTCCTGCCATATTCGCTGTATTATTTATCTTTTCT
Organism: Metallyticus violacea; assembly: GCA_030762175.1. Classification (NCBI taxonomy): domain Eukaryota; kingdom Metazoa; phylum Arthropoda; class Insecta; order Mantodea; family Metallyticidae; genus Metallyticus; species Metallyticus violacea. The sequence continues at coordinate 42,980,497 of CM060830.1, read as the reverse complement.
GTTGCTGTTTTTCTGACTCCAGCAATTATTTGTTGTAGAATTTTCACAGAGGGAATTTCTATTCACAATTTGGAATTTTAATCCATTCAGCCTTCAAATAGTTCTGATCATCTATTCCTTGGTCTGCCTTGGCTTCTTCTACCTAAAGGTGATAATGAAAGCATTTTTAACAGCTCTATTTGTCATTCTGTCTGCATATTTTGCCATTATATATTGTTTTTTTTCTTTCAATTCTTCTATTTATAATTCTTGTTAGACTTTGGCATTTCACTTTTTATCCAGTTTTATGTGTCCAACTATAGTCCTAAGATTGAGCAGGGTGACAGGTGGATAATCTTGAGACTCACATTCAGGAGGTCCTGAGTTCAATTCCTTTTGGATCGACAATTCTTACTTGGATTTTGTTTTTGTGGTTTACCCTGCTTAATTAGGCAAATTGTACGATGGATTTTTACATTCCACAAATTTTCCATTCTCCCATTTCATATAATTTCATTCCCTGGTTCTGTTATAGTGTTGAAAGTGCCAGGAAGAAGGTGAGGTTGGTGTAGTGTGATGGTGACTTGCACTTTGTAAAGGTTTCTGCCCCATTACCTGGTATGGAAGTGGACCTTTTGATGGACCCTCTGAGGGTCTGCCAGGGTGTTCAATTTGGAAACACATTAGGAACTTAGTCTGCAACCACACAATTCCTGCCCATGAATCCTGGTTGCCCAGTGATACTCTCAATTCATCGTTTCCTCCTGAAGGAAGCAAGTCTGAAGTGCCAAAGTATCCTTCCCTTCCCCGGCCAGCCCAGTCCATAGCTTTAAGAAATTCCATTTTTTTAATTATATTCTAGAAAAGTATGTTTTGGTTATTGTTCAAATTTCTCACCCACTTGCAATGGTTGGAATTGCCATATGTTTATATAGTTTTATTATGGAGTCGTTGAAGGCCTTATATCTGAACGTGCATTTTAATGTTCCAGTAATGCAACTAAATTGATTAATTATTTTCATCTGCATTTACTTCATTCCAGAATGAGACATTACATCCCAAGTATTAAAACTGTGACAGTTGTTCTACTATTGTAACATATAGATATCTTGGATCAGTATACAAAATCCTTAACATGAATCTAGATAACAAACTAGAGGTTTGCAACCTATATCACTTTATTTCTAAGTGGTGCACAGCAACCCAAAGTCATCACAATATAAATGCCATTGATCAATAATGCACTGGGATCATTCACTGCTATGCTTTGCAGACATAGTATAACTCAGATTTGGCTCAATTCGCAATCTAAGGATTGCATACAGCCAGAAGTCATTGAGTTCGCACACCATTCTGCTGGAAATTCATATCTGACTGGAGTTCTCCAATTGCAGGAGAACAAAGCTTTGCAGTATGTCCATGTAAGAATTGACAATTAAAGTTGTTCATCTCACAAAAAGAGATCAATGATTATGTATAAGACCACACCTTATCTTTGCAAACTGCAGCCTTTCTCTTTAAACTAATGAGGCTTTTCAAACCCTCATATTCTACAGCTAATCCTGTTCAATATAACTGAAACATGAAATGTTGCCTCATAATTGAAGAAAGTATAGTTAAGGAATCCTATTTCTTCATTATTATGATATAGCATGTTAAGAACAACCTCTTCACATTCATTAACTAAAAATGTTAATTGGAACTTGTATAGTCCAGTTAATCATATAATTCAGATCATTGTATGATTGAGTCAAACTATACACTCTTATTGTTCCATTTAAATGTTTATAATATGTAATACTAGTTTCATGAACCCTTTGTTTGCATCACCAGCTACCCGTTGATTAGTAATACATATAAAAACAAGTATGTGGAGCAATAAGAGTGTATAGCACAACTCAATCGTATAATGAACTTAATTATCTTCACACTTATGTTAATTTTTCGCTGCATTGTGTAATTATAAAGTCACAAACGTTTGGAACTGGAATATTCAACTACCTGCCTGCCTATTATTAACACTAACTGACTTTTTCTGGCTATGAAGAAAAACTTTATAAACACATTAAACATCTTCTTTGCTTTTACTTCACTTGTTGCATCTTTTAGATTCAGAGTACTACCAGGTTCCATAAACTTTAATGGATTCTTGATCATGATGGTGGTTTTCTTTCATAATTAGCGCTGAAATTGGATGGATCTGTGTCTCTGATCTTGTATCTATGAATTAGAAAATCCATCTTTCATTTCCCAATAGGATAGATACTTTCTGAAATCATGACCTTACCCTTTCACTACTTATTCAAGACATTCAAAATCTAAACTAAACAAAACTTTGAGATTTTATTTTAAATGCAAAAGACAGAGCTATGATACCTTGCTCCATTATTTTTCAATCTATAGCTGAAATTGTAAAGATAATTTCTGAATACAAATGCCATAATTTACAAAACTTAGGATTAATGTAAGCATAAAATCAGAGTGCTTTTTATGGTCACTTTACTAATGTATTACTTGGTGGCTGCTTGTATTATACTTTTAATTTTGTTTCTTAGAAATGACACTAATATTCTCAAAAATGTTTTCACCTATGCAGAAACAACATTAACATATTTATTCATAATATGCTGTGCATTTAAATAGAAAGCTAGTTCTTTTAACTGTCTCATATGCTAATATTTCAGCTTGTTTAATTAATTATTATTTAAGCTTATGTATCAGCAGAGATTGTATTATAATGGTATATGTGAACTTATTTAGTCATTTATTACTAATGTTATTGTTGTGTACTTTTTCAAACAAATGTGAATGAGCAATAAATTAAGCAAAACCAAACCTGTCTGCAGTATATTATTTACCATGTTCCATTCTAGACCAAAGAAAGAGTTTCTGTCTTCTGAATGAACCCCACATGCATCAATTATCAACAAGTCCTTTAATCTCACAGTTTACAAGCAGATAATTGTTGTGTAGGAGGTTCATTAAGAGGAGTCAAAATGGCAATTTTCATGATTTTTTATACTTTCAGATTTTCTTATCATTTGATTATTTTGATTTCTTTGGTTATTTTTGTACAAGTTTCAAAGTAGTATAATAATTATAGCTTTTTCAACAAAACTTATGTATACCGTTCATTTTTTTGTGCTGTTCTGAATCATTTATTCAACTAAACATCATATTTCGTAAATATCTCTAAAGAGGAGACATTTATTTCTAATTATTTTGTAAATAAATAAAAAGAAAAAAGGGTGGCATCAGAATCAAGAGAAAGAGATGGAAGACTATCAGCCTGGAGAGTTTTGAGGTTCTATTTCTTATATAAATTCTTTTTATTATTTTTTTTATTTAATTGCACATTTTAAAAATTAATTGCCTTTTTTAAAAAAAGCATTTCATATATAACTCTCAGAAACTTAAAAGTATCTGAAATTGTTACCAAATATTCTTAAAAAGAGTAACCAATAATTTATTGAAAAATTTTGAAAACAGTATTTTCAGGTAAAAAGGGCATCATATTTAAAGTTATTAACTTTCTTAATATTCAATGCAACTTCTTTTTTTCAACAACCAGATGAAAAAATATTCATAATAATACCATGCAAAATCAGCTAATTATTTTTTATAGTTTCTGAAATAATGAATGGATAATGAATTTGCTGAATTTAATTTTGGCTGGAATAGGGCATATTGTTTTCCCTTATTCAGTTTGTTTTCTATTTACAATGACTATTAATCTACAATTCATACATATTGCACAGTTGGCTCATCGAGTTTGAACAAAAATTTCCCAGTGTTTAGAGTTTAAAATCATCATTGTTTCCAAAAATTTATTAACTAAGTTATAGGTATTAATTTCTGGAAACAAAAGGTTTATGGGTTAAAGCATGAAGAATAAAGTCATGAAATCTCACTATGAAATACTATGTGAAATTAATCATTGTTTGGAAAATTCTGCATGATTCTTTTGATCAACTATTATAAAAAATGAATTTTTGTATAATTTTATAAGAGTTGTAAAAATTAGTGGCAGCATATCTCCAGGATGGATACAAACTCTATCAATAAACTTTCAGAGGTTGTTCACAGATGTTGGCTAAGTATTTTGAAACAATGGACCCATGGTCTCTGTTACTTTTTATAAAATAATTTGATATTTATGTGTTAGAATGTATTATGTCCCTTGGATGGTGATACATGTATTCTAATTCATTACAAACAGAAATAACTCATTCATTCTTCTAACATTATTAATAATAAAAGAGTACTAGAGAATAGATAATTGACAAATTATGAAATATTGTAATAAATAATGGAAAAAATCCTAGGATAATATTAAGCATTGTACTACAGTATTTATTCTTGTTTGTGACATACAGTTTCTTTAAAGCAAACTAACAAACTAAACTCTTCACAAGTTCCATGAAGAAGTCCATCAGCATCAAATCTGATGAGTAAAGCTGACCATGGAATAGGACCACAATAAGTAATCTCTCTTTGACCTAAATGTGCATCAGGTGGATCCTAACATTGCCTGCATAGTGTGTTGCTACCCTGTAATGCTGAAAAATATGTCTATGAATTACCAGAGGAAATGTGGAAGGATATGTTCTACTGCTCATATTAACCAAAGTCATTGACTTAAAAAAATAAAATCAATTTCAAGTAATAGGAATGAATTTATTTCTTACAATTTCTAATTTACATGCAGATATATTTTTAACATATAAATAGAAACAATTTCGTGTAATTTTCACATAGAAGTAAACATGTTAAAATCAAAGTAAACAATTTACATTTCCATATTCTAAATAAATGTAAATTTCTACTATTAAACGATTTAAATTTCCCACTTAATCACCCTGAACTTATGGAGTTGATTCCTTCTGTACGCCACTACAATTAACACCAGGTTGAGTATGTAATGGGGATATATGTTCATTCCTAAATAGTGTAATTGTCAACATTGTTGTTCCCGTTTGTCTTGCTCATCTTCCATAACCATTTTTGTCTCACCTTGCTTATGTATTTTCCAAGTTTCTTAATATTTTACTCTGATTTTAGATTTAAAATTCTTCTGCCTCTTATTTCATTTGGTAAGTTTTCCCACTTTTGTAATAGGAACCATTACCTCCAAAACTTGGTTTGCTTAAATTCTAATATACAACCAGTCCCAAGTACTGTCTGCATCTTCACACATAGAACGTATCCCCTTAATATATCCATTTCTTATCCTGCTTAAATATATTACTCCTATTCTAAATCATGCCAGTCCTTCCCTTCCTGTCTTGTCACAGGTTTCAATGTATCTTTCTCTTCCCCATACATTTTTACCGAATAATATAAAATGTCATTGATTTTGAATAACAAAATAAATTAAATTATTCAGTAATGAGACACTGCAGACACTCCTTTTATCAAAACACTTAGTCAATATAGTCAGTGTTATCATTTCCTTGAATGAACCTGTTTCATCCTGGTATCACAACATTATCCATTCTATCCATGAAACTAAACTTTGGAATGCTCAAGTCAATGAGGATTCACTCACAAACTCTGCAAAATCAAAAGTTCTCCAACTGATTTCATAACTTCCAAGAGCTTACTGCAGATAATCAAAGCTTTAATCTAGGTTGACAGGGTAGAGATATGTTAGTTAACTGGTACTTGTAGCATTATGCATGTTATGGAGATTAAAAAAACTCTTTCATTGTTGATATCAGTTTATTTAATTCCAAAGCTGATCTGTGTCTGTTACAAAACATGAGCCAGGTAAGTAAAATGAACTAAGTTCATATAAACTTTTTGTTGCCAATATCAATCTGTTTTGAAAGCATATCAATACAAACAAATACATATATTTTACCTTGGACAATGATGAAAATGCTACTGGTGCCATATTATCAACTGACTGTTACAAATCTGACATGTTTTGAGATAATTAAGTATTGTTGCCAACAACAAATGTGCAGTTTTGCTTTGAAATAATGATGAGTAGCATAATGTTAAACAACCACCACTGTTGGCCGAGGTTGTTAAGGTGCAAACTCATGAACGGGAGGTCAGGGGTTTGAATCCCGCCAGGACTGTCCTCCCTAACCGAGGTTTTTTTTCAGGTTTTCCTCAGTCCTCATAACTGGCAAATGCCAGGGAGGTACCCTAAATTTATGCCTGGAACGTTTCCTTTCTTAAAAAAAAAATGCTTTCCCAATATATAATTTCATTTCATATATCACCAATGTTCACCAACTGTGGTGTCTCAGAAGTAAAAACGGGCAATAAACACCATTAAAAAAAATGAAAATTCTTTAGTATGGTGTGAAGTATGTAATATAATACAAAAAATTAATAACAATTCTGTAATAACATTAAAATATACAAAATAAAACTTATGGAAAAATTTACAATTGTGTTTGTTATAAATATTTGTTTTTTTCTTTGCGACATAAAATGTGTAACTACTCAAAATCTGAGCTTTCATTATCAATTAGTTCCATGATACTCCAAATGATAGGGCATGGGACCTTTACATCATGGATGTTATAAAACAATACAGAGTATTTGATTTTCAGCTGTTGTGCATTAATATTCTTTGCTACAGTAATTTTCAGACTATGGAGACTAATCTCTTATTGAATTGAGTGAGCATTATCAGCATTCTCTGATATTTAAAACTGCTTCTGTGCATATTATGTAGTAATTATATTTCTGTTTTTTCTAGGGTCACTCTGGACAAGACTGAAAAACAGCCCAGCAGTTCTCCCACTGTACAAAAATTTTTTCTATTCCCTTTCTGAGAATGTGCTTAATGCAAGTTTATGTTTCACATCATGGCCTTATAATTTCAAATGCAATCATAAAACTGAGACCATATGAAAATCTTTGCAAAATCAATAAATTATACACAATATATTTCTGCAATGTACTTATTATTTCTATCAGCAAGAACAGAGGACTAACCAAGATATTTTATTGGAATGTACCTACACATATATATTGAATCACAATGCACTGTTTGACAGTGGTAAGATCCCACAGAATTGGAAACTAGAGGTCATACCAATTTTTAAAGGGAAGGGAGAGGTAAATAACCCAAGCAATTATAGAGGCATAAGTCTCTTTTCAGTGATAGGTAAGGTGTTTAACGGATATTAGCAAAATGATTACTGTCATGGGTGGAAGGGAGAAAGGAAGCTATTGGATTTCCAAGGAGGGTTCAGAAAAGGAAAATGTACAGTAGACAACATCTTTATAATAACATTGATAGATAGATAGATAGATAGATAGATAGATAGATAGATAGATAGATAGATATTGGAGTATAAAAAGAGGGAAGGTGTATTTGTTCTTTGCAGATCTTGAAAAGGCCTTTGATACTATCAAAATAGGTGCACTGGAGATTAAGTTGAGAGAAAAGGAAGTGAATGGGAAGTTTATAGGACTAATACAGAGGGTGTATTCAGGTAATAATTTTTGCATGGGCTGGAAAGACTGGGTACCCAATAGAATTGGCTTAAGACAGGGTTATAAATTAAGTCTGATAGTATTCAATTTGTTTATAGATGAGATAGTCGAAGAAATAGGGATGAAAAATAGGCACTGTCCATCAGTTAACAATAAAGATATTCCAAGTTTGTTTTTTGTGGATGATTTAGTAGCAGCTGCAATTAAAGTGGAGGTTTAACAAAAGCAATAGAAGCAACAGAGAACTATTGTAAAAAATGGGGCTTAAAGATGTATAAAAGTAAATAAAAATTTTGGTATGTAAAGAAGCGAATAAACTCAGCAGAGGTGAGAAATGTGGCCAGAGGGAAGTGAAATAGAAGTGGTAAGGAAATTTGATTTGGGGGTAAGGCTGAACAGTAATGGAAAATGGACAGAATATAGGAAGAATGCATAAGGGAAGGGAAAATTAGCTACCAATAGAATAACATGCTTGAAGAAAACACCAAATATGAGTATAAGCTGATTAGAGAGAGTATAATTGGCTACAGTTGAATAGAAAATGATGCATGGGATAGAAATATGGGGGACAGAAAAAGGGTGGGAATGTAAAGATCAGGTTCATAGAGCAGTCTGTAATATGATATAGGGATTATCTAGAGCAGCACCCAATGGAGTAGCCCTGGTGGAGCTATGAATAGTGGGTCGAAAAGTTCTAGTAATAAAATGCATTATGAAATACTGGCAGAGGATACAATCATTGGAGGAAAGGAAATATTCTCAAAGGCTGCTTGGGGGCACAAGAGAAAGGTTAATAAATGGGTAGGAAGTTGGGTAGGTAGATTAAAGGAAATTGTAAGAGAAATTGGTTTGAGAGAACTAATTAGTTTACACTCACCAAATGGTCAAAGAGCATGGATTAAAATGAAAGCAAGGATCGATGATATAGAGAAACAGGAAATATTTGGTAGCCTAAGAAATAAGAGTACACTGATATATTATAGAAGTTTTAAGAAAGAGTGAGGCAGGAAAAAATATATTCAGGTTTGTGACAAAATGGGTAGAGAGGGTTTGGCATGGGCAAAACCAGGAACAATGATGTTAGGTGGGATAAAAGTAAACAAAAATTTGTGCCTACTCTGTGATTAGGTAGACAAGAACTTGCCCTGTATATTAGAAACTCAGGCATTAAAGATTTTCGGGATTTGCAGGAAAAAGAGTTTTTTAATCACTTTGGAAATTATGTAAGGAAAGTAAGAAAAAAGTGGTGGAGGAACTTGATCAAGGCAAAGGAAGATAGTAATAAGATAACAATGAGGGAAGATGATCACCTTTAGGGAAAAATTATAAACTTCACTTAATAATATGTATAGTTAGAGCAATGTAGCATCCAGGTACACAATAACCAAGGTGTTAGTGGTATAGGATCCTGAATTAACAAGCACTCAAGGATCAAGGAAATATTGTAAAACTAATTGTGATGTAATGTGTTGAAATAACACTAATTATTCATTCATATACACTGAACCAGGTGATATTTATAGCCAAGAAGGTGGTCTGCTTGCATTTCTGTAAGAAGGTCCAGGTTTGACCCTTGTGACTGAAAATGAAATCAATGACATTCAAAGTGGTATCTGGGTAGGTTTTCCCCAAAATTTTAATTTCCACTGCCATTCATCCCACCAATATATGCATCACCCTCATCGACAGTTTTATCTTCATTACCAATGAAATGCAATCTACAAGTTTCTGGCTTGATCATAAAAGATGATAAAATCAGGTATAATTTGTTAAGAGTCTTTACTTCAATGTATTTTTCACTTCTCTGGATTAATATTTCAATTCACTAAAGAAATAGTTTGAAGCTTTGTCTGCAAATTGCTGGAAAAAAGCTCCTTCAACCTATTTTCATTAGTGAATCTTCATGCTTTAAGGTCAGATTTCAGTTTTGTAACAAGGGGCCAACATCTGGACTGTACAGTGGATGATCCAGCTCCTGAAAGCCATATGTGTTCATAGCAGCCATATGGACTGGTGCATTGTCTTGCAGCAGATAAACTCCTCAGTTTAACATTTCACATCTGTTTTCCTTGATAGCATTGCAAAATTAATGCAATAACTCAGCATAGTACATCCGAATCACCACTGTATTGCTTTATTTTAAGTCTATCATCACAATTCCTTTGCAGTCCCAAAAAATTGTCACCAACATCTTTGTGGACTCTGTGACCTTGGCCTTTCTAGAGGGTGCTTCATCCTTATCTTGTGATTATAGATTTAAATAGCGCTCTCTCATTTCCATGACAAAGGTTCAAAAACTTCTGACATTTCAGTGCACTTGTAATTTGAACTTCTGAAAGAGTTTGGAGTCTCATCTTTAAGTGAATTTATGAATATGCAAATGTTGGTGAAAGGTGCAAAGCATAGTTGTTTTAGAAAACACCAACTTAGCAGCAACTTTTTTTATTTTTAAAGGCTTGTTTATTCAGGGCTTTCTTCTAGACAAGGGAAATATTTTTTTGTGTCAACACATTCACCAGCTTACCCTCATGTGGAGCACTTTCATTGCTCTCTCTACCCAACGAAATAATTTTCACCACCCCTTCACAGTGGAACAAGAAGAGGAAGTTTCCCCTTACACACTGTCAAGATGTTTAATATCTCTGGGTAAAAATCCTTCTTTAGTTAAACATTTAATCACTGCTCTGTATTCATTTTTGAATATCATGCAATATTAAGTAATATATCTGGCTTAATGAGCATGGCTGGAAAGGAAGTTTTATACTTCTGAAATATGTGTCAGATAGAAACAATGAATAACTTTCTTTCAGTCCATACCTTGTAATTGATGTGATCCACTGAATATTTATGTTCAATTTGTAATTGGACCAGTAACTGCCTTATATTGCAGTACTAAACTCCAAAGTCTGATTGGCTGATGAATTGGAATTACAAAACATCATCATCAACACATATATGATATGCCAAGAATATAAAAGCTGCCTCAGTTTAGAGATATATAACCAAAAATGTTAGGAACATAATTTTTTTATATAAATTCTTGAGCAAAATCCATTTTAGACATGAGAGGATTGAGTAGAACACATATTAAAACAAGCATCTGAATAACGTGCCTTCAGACAAAAGTTGCTTGGCTTGAAATGAGACAAAATGTGATTCTGTTTTATTTTCTCCCCCTTCTTCCATAGGTATTGAGCAGATATGAAAGTCAGCTTCATTATTTTAAATGGATTTACATGTTTTATTTATCTTTTAAAATTGCATTTGAATATGCATGCAATGTCTTTGTTGAGGGTCATTTCAGACATGTGTAGGTTGTCATATTGTAATGTAAGCTTATGTATCTGGAACTTATAAATTACAAATCAAATGTAAATAAACATTCAACTCATTATATATTTCCTTCGTGTATCTGTGTTCAGTCTGTGGTATGCTATACTAGTGATCAGATGACTTCTTCCTAAAGTTATTCAGACATTCATAATGCATTATACAAAAGCTAAGAAAGTTAATATGGTTTTCATTTATGGCAAATGTTAGATAAGCAATTTAAATGTATTCTGAAAGATCCTGATTATGCCGCACCTTCATGATCTATCTTTGCAAGTACAATAAAAGCATTTCAAGACACTGGAAACATAGATAATAAAAGATACATGACAGCAAATGTTATTAACTTTCTAATAGAATCCATATGTCAGCATGAAACTGATGAACTGATTGAATATGAGAGTGGAATCATTCATACAAGTGTTCTGCTTATACTACCTCCCTACAAATTTCACTCTTTCTATATTTCACTTCCTCAAAAGCTATATAATGCTTTTTGAAATTGGTTAGCATTTGCTGAATGGTGTTTACAGCAACTGCAAATCAATGACATTTTCCTGACTAAAATTTTGTTTATGGATGAAATTTCATTTATAAAACATGGACAAGTTTATCTTTCCAATGTGCACTTCTGATCATGATGACAGAAATAAATAGACAAAAGTTGTGGTCTGTGATGTGCGATGCCACCTTATAAATAAATAATTTTTCCCTCTTTTATTGATGGGACATTTAAATACCGCCAAGTATTTACAGTTCTCCACAGAAGGGCTGGCACAATCATTAGAAGATAATCCAATGAATATATGGCATTTTGTATGGTACCAACAAGATGTATGTCCTGCTCATTCTGCATGGCTTTGAAAAGCCATCCAACATATGCAGTGTAAAAATTTTCAAATGCACTTTGAAGGTAAATAATACAATATAATAATCAATCAATTTTAATGAATTAAGTTGACTTTCATGTCTCCTTGACATCTCTACCTATGAAAAAATTATTAATATCAAGTAAAATTCCTCTTCAAGCCAAACAGCTTTTCTTTATCGTTAAAAATGGCAATATTATTCAGGTGGCCTATTTTAAATACCGTATACTGTGCATTGTGAATGATATACATATATAATGAGTTTGAGTCGTGGCTGCATACTGGGAGAACCAATCAAGGGTCATATGTGCATGTTCAGATATCAGTTTGTAGTAAATTTGAGCAAGGCTTTGTCAGCAAGTATTTGGTGTTTACATGGTACTTTCATTGTGTGCTAATAGTCCTTTGTTGGTTATGTCACTACTACATAAATACTGTCTGGAAGAATGGATTTTTATGTTATGATACATTTGTGAAAATGGATTCTTGCAGAGAAGTAGTAAGGCAATTCACAATAAAATATCCTGAAAGTTGTGTTCCAGATAGAGAAACTGTTCCCCAATTGTTAAAAAGTTATGATACATTAACTTTCATACAAAAATGTGTTCCGAACTGCCATGTTCTTGCAGAAGAAAAGTTAAATGAAATACATGCACTTCCTATGCAGATCCCGGCCTTGTATTGCCACTGTGAAGCATTATTTTGCACATCTCTTATAACTAGAGTTACCTGATGATTATGATAAAAATTAGGGAAGTCCCTCACTTTTTTCCAAACTTTACAGAAAATTTTCATTAAGGTGTCCTAATCTGAGAGATGGTTGTGTTGAATATTTTTTATACAAATCCGGCAAATGGGCCAGTCTTGCACATATATGAAAGTCATAAAAGTAAATGGTTCCAGTACAAACCAAACAGTAAGAATAAGTACAGAGGATGTTAAATTTATGTGTTAACATGTGATTAATTAATGGATATCATTGTATGATTAGTTGAACTACACACTCTTAAAGCTTCACTTACTTTTTATAAATGTGTGATTAATTTTTTATGTGATTAATTACTCATCGTATAATGCAAAAAGCAACTGAGTCACAAAGTCGAATTTTGTAATGGGTAGCATTATTATAATACATGTACTGAAGTTATGCCTTAAGTAGTCTATTGGACAACTAAAATACTATATCAGAATGTACACATAATACAACAAATAACCCTACAAATTATATATAAATATTCTTTATCTGCAAGTTTGCTAATATGAATATTTTTCTTAAGACCTGGCTTCGCCAAAAAAATTTTAATCACTTTTTACAGCATTATAAAAATACTTTCAATCCAGTTTGCAATTTAACTTGCATATTCTGACTTAATTTGGTAAATTTTTTCCTCATACCTTCCTCTTGAAGATGCCCCCACTGTCAGCTTAGGCACAAATAACCAGCATTTAAGCAAAGCTGAATTACAAAATATACTCCTTCCTGAAAAATCCAATCCAATCCAAATTAAGTTCCAATATGCTGTTCAACTACTGCTGAACATTCAAGACAAACATTCACAGGGAAAACATACCAGAAAAGCATTATCTACTTTAGACATGCGAGCATGTAATGTATAATATTCTGATGTTGTATGCAACACACACTTAAGGTTATTTCATTTAATTCTTCTGACAAAGGAAAAGTTCAATTTTGCATACCAGCGATTTTGAAAAATGTGTAACTCCTTTATTTTTCTCTGCATTTTCTTTTTTCTGCTTTTTTGAGGTTTGTAGTTCGTCTCTTCTCATTTGGGACTACAGCCTGGGGTGAGCCTTGGCTGCAGCAACCTCTGCTCACTCTATCTACGTCTTATGACTTCATTGATAGAAGATAGTATTGCAGGGGGTATGTGATCAGCATGCCAGTACCCTGCAAATCGCCTATCATGCAGCTTTAGTGAAAAATGCTACCTCTCCATCAGGCAGCTTCCAATTGTACTCATGAAGCTGGGTTCCAGACCTTCCTAACTTTGAAAAATTCCTAAGCAAATACCAGAAATAAACCCTGGCCTCCTGGCCAGCAGTCAGCAATGCTAACCACTAACCACTAGACCAAGAGGTGGTCGAGGTTTAAAGTTAAGGAACTTAAAACTGCCTATGTGAAATATGCTGAACAAGCTCTTGTTCAATATTTCTGGTTGCTTGCCTACAGTGTAAGGTTCATTAGGTTTTTGATTAAATAAAACACATTGAGTAACAATTTTGCTAATAAACTGAATTTATTTAACAAATTGTGTACCACTTTGAGATGTACCAACCACGTTTTATGTATAACAATCTTCAAATGACTAGCTTACGTGCCTTTTTAACAATGGTATTAGTAACCAACTGAAAATAAACAATAAAGTTATTATCAACAGGCTGTGGCTTCAAGCAACACCAGGTTAATTTTTAAAATCTTAAGCACTTGGATTTGTGGTTGACTTCAGTTGTTCTCAACACACAAGTCTAGCACCAGTGTAGTTATACTGAAGGCCATATCTTCACCTTCCACACACAAACACACAAACACATACACTTTATGAGGAAAATAACAAAGTTGCCTGATAAATGTGTTTTACTATGTCAAGAATAATATCCAATCAGTCATTTATTTATCATATCTTTAGCATTCTTTTATTTTTGTTCTGCAAATTAACTGTGCACATTTTATAAGTGTGTTTCCAGCAGTTGGCACTCTCTTTGTGACTACAACTCCACATTCAAGACTGCGGGTATCATATTTCAGAACTACAGACCATTGTTTCTAATTTTACTACTTGGAACAGTCTAGAATAAGATGACAACACAACCATAAACTAATGTATGCACACATCACCTTATGCTTTCCTACTAATGCCTATGCACTTTTGACAATGCCTGCATGCCTAATGTTAACTTACCATTCACTACATTCAAGTGCAAATAGGCAATGCCTATACTATTTTCATGCCTGATGTTAGCCTAGCAAAGGTCACTGGACTACAAAGGCCTCTATTTCGTACGCTTTTAGACGCACTTATATTCTTATTCTCTTCCTTTCATACCACATACACACTCACTTATGCACATATACACATTGTCTCTGCTATTGCAGTAGATCCCCTAAGTTGGTCTAAAATATGAGTATAAAAGAGGAAAAAAAAAACTTTGTCTAAATACATGTTATTTCAAAAATTTTGTATTGCACGGTAATACTGTAGAAATGTTATGTGTTTCAGCCCTCAGCTGCCAATGGGCTTTTTTTTATCTGGGTGCTAAGGAACTAGGGAGTTGAAATAAAATATGAACTTATTAGCTTTGGAGTGATGAACAAAAACACAAATTTCAACATTCTGATTAACAACATTCCTATTAGAAATTCAGATAAGCATACTTCTTGGATTAAATATTTATAAAACTCTATATGTGAATAGTTTGCCTTTAATAATAATAGTCTGTATGTCTTAAGGGAATTATCTATATATGTCTCTACTTCTACCTGCAAAGTAATAATACTTCTTTATCATTCATTCGTACATGTCTTATGGCTTTGAACTATGCAATAATACTACCAAAAATTTTCATAAGATTTTCATTTTTCAGAAAAAAAGCCATTAGATATATAAAAAAATTAAACACTAGAATCAAGTAACAATTCCTTTAAAGATCTTAGAATAATGACTTTAGCTGACCTCTCTATTTACAGAACTATCCTCCATTTAATTAAATTCAATTTTCCTTACCCAAAGAATTCTGATATAGATACTATGACACTGAAAATAAAGAGAAACTAGGTTAGCAAACTATACACTGAAAACCTATGAAAAAACCAAAAGTGTTAGAATTAAATTCTATAATGCCTTACTTGAGAGCATTACAATATACCATAGCATAACTAAGTTTAAATCAAATTAGCACAATATTTGATAGACAACACTTTCTATGTTCCAGACAAAATTTTATATGAATAACAATACACATATATGCATTCTTTTAAATACTTTTACTCTTTGTTTTTTATATTCCTGGATACCCTGCTTATAATTTCTAATTGTTTATCATGATTTGTATGTAACTTCTGCAATCTTTGTATGCTATTGTAATGTTTTTGTTGCACCTTACTGGAATAATAAAGATCATTACTTTAATTATAATGTGTTCTCTGGTGACAAGGCACTGGACTATGCTGTTGACATAATACTAGCCAGAAACAGTAAGAGAAACTTTGTGATATCAAATTTTGCTTTGGATGCTTTGTGACACACATATTACAACTAAGTATGTTTACATATAAAAAGGTAAAGCTAACCCTAAACCTCTATTAACATTGCAACTTATTTATTATTTAAAATCAAAGAACTAACCCTAACTAACTGCTGCAAAACGTATAAGTTGGCTATAAACACTGACTATGCTCTGAAACCTAACTTGAGGCTTGGATGCTAATATTTGCACTAAACAGACATTATTTGGTGAAAAAATGCTTACAAGGCACTTTCTCCCACACAGGTAGGAGAATGCTAATATTTCTAGTTCTATTGGGTAAGAAAGAAAAAAATTCCATAAGTTTAGAAAACTTCAATTCATATGAAACCAATAACTGCTTGGATAAAGCATTTAAAATTAGCAAAGAATAAACAAAAGATGGGCACATATTTACCATTTCATGCACTGGTATACATTCTGAGGTTTTACAGCATACTTACTGAGTGCAGAGTAGTTGAACATTTTGATTTAAAAGCAACTTGCAACTATGATGCCAATGCATAAATCTAATCAATGCCAGGGCTGTGCAATAAGAGCAATCATGTTCAACAGAGAACACTTCTTTGGTAGTTGATTGTGCGAATAATTATTAAAATATTGTCAGATTCACATGATTCTATACAATAAATTATTTTTGGCAATTACATTCAACATATTCCATATCTGCTCAGAATGAAGAATATTGCAGCAATACCAGCAGGTTTTTGAATTTGATTGCAGGCAAATGTGGTATACTGACAGTGGAGAGGATATCCTTCTGAGAAACTGCTGTTCATGTTAGTTGAACACACAGATAATGAGGAATCCTAATAGCCCCATCAAACAAACAAGAAGACAGAGATCTTGAGCTCACTGCTATTATGGACTATACAATGGTTTGCAATTTTACATTTTTCAGCAGACTTCCTGATATTGTTGCATTTAGAGCAATAAACTGAGAGATTTTCTGGTTAAAATGGTATACTGAAAATACGAGAGAAAATCATTCACTTTAATTTAGCACAAAATTAAAGACAATTCTATGGAAATAATCATATATATTCAAAAAAATTGCAGTTGCCTTATTAAATTTTAGAGAGAGTTATGGGATGTTTCTTTGGCCTCCTTTGCCAAATGCAAATATTTAATAGTAGCACAGACACACAAGTGTTGGAAAATGGAAATTATTGATTATTGTACAGTACTTATACATGAAAAAAGACATGAAAAGAACAAAAATTCATATCGAACTAGAGAAACACTTTAGGAGCTCTATAATTTTTTTACAGATTTAAAGTGGACAATGTAGTTTAACCAAGGTCTCAAGAGCTTGGAAGATGATTCTTGTACCATAGTCAAAATATGCTGCAATGTTGAACATTGGAAAAACATCTGTTATTAAGCACATAGAAAAAACTGCAATGACGGTGCATTTTTGGAATGAAAACCAAGAGATGGGGAGAAAAAAAAAAGCATCAAGTTATTAAAAAGAGTTCAACAACCAAAGGAATTATACAACATCCGAGAAGCAGACAGCTCTTTATTCAAGTTTATTGCAAGGCCACAAGAATAAACTCATACACCTAGCAACTAAACTTCATTAAACAATTCAACAGTCATTTAACAGCTGAGGATGTGGACAAAGGTCTACAAAATATATCCTGAATAAACCTCCAGTAAGTGAATCCAAAAAATGAATGTTTTTACAATTGGAATGCTTTAAATCAAAATTTAAGTTCGCATTCAGTATAGCAAATATAACTCATCATTTTAAAAAAGGTTTTGAAAAATCTATACACTTACAGTCAAGAGGGTCTTCCGATATCAACAATATGCCTACAATGGAAAACTTTATGTTTATCTACCCTGATCATTAAATTTAAACAGTTTTAAGTTGCAATTGTGAGAAACAAGTACTTATAAGAGGCTTGATTAAGTATTCTAGTGTCAAATAAGGAAAAATAACTAAGAATGAATACAGATAGCATTTAATTGAAACTATAAAAGTATTTAATTGAAATTATTTTCGATGTATCAAAGAATTAATATTTTTTCACCCTTGCACTATCAAAGTTCAATCCCTATAAAAATCATCTGCAGCTAAACCAGAAACTTATTTTTAAATAGGTTAATCAAAATAATGTATGATTATAATTTTACCCTCATAAAACTTATGGTAGAGCGAAATTTACAGCAGTTCACGTGAACTTGTTAAAATTGAACTAGCCCAACTGCAAATTAAAGAGAGAATTTTTACAAATTCATTCTGTTCATATTTATATCTTCTGCATTTTGATACAATGCTTCCACTGGTAATATTGTTAGTAAAGATAAAGATGGAGATGTGCTTGTTCACAGTGCCAACTACAGCAAATTATAATTTCTTTGTCAATAGTTGGAAGTGCTGAAGGTTTTCTTTATGTGGTTTAGTCAGCTGTATGTCAGTTATTTTTAAACTCAAACAAATGAGTCAATAATTATCCACACCATTGCTATAATCTTCTTTGGGATGACTTTTAATGAATTAATTTTTTTTATTTGGTTTATATATGTATGTTCTTTAATATTTCAGGTCATCAGTGTCTCATTCAATTCATGGTATGAAATGGCCTAATTTTGCTAAGAGGACTCTTCTTTCAGGCTTGAGGTTCTTTTATGTGTCATAAATCTATGACAAGGGACTCATGGCTTTATTTCCTTCCAAAGAAAGACATACTTAGGATTTTTACACCCGAAAAAATCTTTCAACCCTGGCCGGGATTGAACCCACAATCTTGGGTCTATGTGGTTTTACCACTAGACCACGAGGACCAACTTTTAACATATATTTACACAATGGTATCACTGTTACTGTTTGCTGAATGTTTGATTCTTTTTGTTCAGTTTCACTAGTCATGCCACTCTCCATTTATCAGAGAGCTGTCATTCATTTCCCATAGTCTGAAGTTGTATCCGGAGTCAACATGCATCAAAGGCTTTTTGCAGGATATGTGGGCAGTTGTCTCCATGGTAGACTGTTTAAATATGTGTTAAAATTAAAAACAGTTGGGCAAGCATTACACATGATGAACAGGATGCTCACACACAGTAACAAATACTGCTTCAAAATCTGAATTTTGTGTTAGAGCGGCCTACATAAGTCCAGATCTCACTCCCTCTAATTGTAAACTTAAAGATGACTTAAGAGTTGATTTTCCACATATTTAAGAAATGGTGCAAGTACAGGGCAAACTAAAAGCTTATGAAAAGAAATTAAAAATAGAGTACAGAGGTCTAAAGAATATATGGAGAAGAGAGAAATATGTAGATTAATAAAGGGAAGGATCCACATGGACCAGAATAGGGATAACAAGTCTAGAGCGAGGATATTGAAGTGCATATGTCCACTGTGTAGCAAAACAAAAAGAATGGTATAATATAAAAAAAATGGGGAAAGCTACCACGAAAAGATCTAGAAGAAAAAATCTACAGCCAAATACTGAAAAAGATATAAAGTGCATAGGAAATTGTTTAGAAAAATTAGGACAAAACTGCATGAGGAAAATCAAGAAACAATATGATAATGATGGTATTTAAGAAGACAACATATAATTAATTATGTATTCAACTTGTTTACACTAAACTCCACTTACTTACATAAAACTAAGACATGTTTCGGGAGTAATCACTAGTCGGTCAAAAACTGAAGATGGGAGTGATTACCCCTGAAACAAGTCTTAATTTATGTAAGTAAGTGGAGTTTAGTGTAAAAAGTTGAATACATAATTGTAGAATATATTACCACTCCATTGTCTACAGCTTTGTAAGTACAATTTATTTAACATATAATCACTTTAAACATGATTAGCAGTTGAAGTATAGAAAGTATTAAGAACTCCATAATACGTTTCTTGATATAGGTTAGGTTTCAAATTATGTGAATGCAACTCAAGAAATATGTTTCAATTGACAAAACAAAAAATTCCTTATGATTTTGCAAGGTGATGCAATGCTGAAACACGTAAATTAAAAAGCAAGAATATTACATTAAAAATTATGCAATTGCATGTTCTCAACTGTTGTTTAATGAATTATAAAAATACAGTGTGGATAATCACTGATTCACTTGTATTGAATCCACATATCTGAGAAGAATTACTAAACATTACCATTATTTATATTATGTTTGCTATTTGCAAAGAGTGCAAAATTCAATTCAAATGTAAATTATAATCCTATGTAGTAACACTGTTGCTGATATAGGAAAGCCATAGTGTGCATCAGTTCGGAATACTATTTCTAGAGTTGCTTCAATTTGCAGATACCACTATGCAAATAATCAGCCACAAGAATGATAAGCAAAGCAAAGATACACATTAACAAAAAATTGCATATTGTAATGATTTTATTGCAAAAAAAGTCTATCAATTGTTGGAAGTCTGTGTCAGATTGAAACAGCCGTTTGGTGCAAATACATCATCAGATATAGTGTGATAAGTAATGCAGTGCCTTTAAGAATGTTAGAGAAATAGTAAAAATATTAATTGCATGCCTGCCAGTCAAAGATGTTCTTAACAGCTGAGAACATTCACAATGTTGATTCAGCCATTAGGGAGGATAAATGAGATCTCTGAACGAGCTATCTGGAATACTGCATATCAGTGAAGGCAGTGTGATAGTCATTTAGAAACCACTCTGGATATTTAACAGTATGTACATGGTAGGTTCTGCAGTTGTTGGCAAACACAATATTACATGCAAGTGACATAAATGCTGTTGTGATATAAGCAGGAAGGTGACTGTTCGTTTTATGTAGGTTATTTACTTCACGTCCTCAAAGAGCATCTTAGGGAACCATGAATATGTGATACATGTGGTTGAGATTGGGTACACCTCCAACCAAAGGCTTTTTCCTGATCGGCATCCACAAACTTTGTGAGCACCGGAACAAGTGTATTACCAACTAGGGGAACTATTTTGCAAAACAGCTTTTTTGTTTCAATAAAGTGATCATTGATATGGTTCTATTTATGAATCATAATTCATATTTTCTTGCACATTATATTACAACCGGATTTTCTCGTACACTTTCAAATTCTTTTAACTTAAAAAGAGACGAAACTAAAGGGAGCCTACTGTAGCATTTGCACCCACAACAAATATACATGCAATCAATATGACTCTTTCACACCTTACTTTCTCTCAAGTATACTGCACTCTCACTTGGGAACTTCAAAACTGCATCTGCATCCCCAAATTTTAGACTTCTGCTTTACAGTTATTTAAATCAATAACTAAACACAAAACCTGTGTTAACTATATTAATTTCTAACTTATTAAAACAAAAGAATTAAAAATAACTAACAGAAACACTGAAAAACTATTAACATGAAATGATTCACAAGTTCTTTTGAGTGGTTTTTTCAGCACTAGTATAAAGAGAAAAAAAAATCTGATAAACCTCCACCAAAGTGTATTTTAATCACTGCAATTCACCACGGTAGAAATCAGAAGACAATCATAAAAAATGCTACTCTTTTGTGCTTGTGCCAATGCCTTGTTTTCCATAATGTACAAGGCTTTCACTTCACCTCTATGGATGATTAATATAGCAGAATTTATATAATGCCTTGATTAAGTCACAAAGCAAATAGTAGCGTATTTGTTACAGCTTAGCAAATAGTAGCTTTTGTTACAGCTTCTATTTTGAACCCATTGGTATAATATGTATTTTCCTGAATACCATACACATTCTTATTTAAACTAATAAAATATTTGCTTTTGTGATGTTAAAGTCCACTTTTTTAAGTATTTAAACACAACTCACTATGATCTTAAAACCATTTAAAATATTTTTTTCTAAGTGGCTGAATATTTAAGTGGTTACAGATATGAATACAGAGTATCCAGTATAGTAAATACTTGCCAAATAAATAATGTTAGAATCTCCATTCTTTTGATTCTTGGCTAGAGAAATTCTTGAAGCCTACTAACCAGAAAATAATTGCTCTGTATTTCTGTGTATGCTTAGTATGTGATTAAAAACAGGACAAATTTATAGTTGTTTCACACTACTGTGTGTAGGCCATTAGTTGCAAAGAAATAATCAGACTTTAAAAATTTGGGTAGTTACCAGGATTTGAACCATGGATCTTCAGCCCTCATGCTAATGCTCTAATCAAATGAGCTAACATGTCCTCCATGCACGGAACCATGAGCCTCTCTCATTTTACTCTGTATATTCCAGTTACCTCCCTAAGGCTTTCTATATGAAAGAATTTATTCCATTAGAGGCAATTTGAAATGTTGTGTTTCTATCCTGGACTTTTAGTTTTTGTCCATAGTTTATATAGACAAAATTGGTTGCATTCGTTTATGTAGTTTTATTTTGCTTCAAAGTATCCTATTAATGTGGAAAGAATATGGGCAATGAATGAATGAATAGTGTTTAATGCCTGTTTTTACTACTCAGACACCACAGGCGATGGATACTGATGATACATGAGATGAAATCATATATTGGGAAAGGATTTATATTTAAGGAACGATATGTTCCAGGCCTAAGTTTAGGGTACCTCCCAGGCATTTGCCATTTATGAAGATGAGAAAAACCTGGAAAAAAATCTCAGTCAGAGTGGACGATCCTGGCAGAATTCAATCCCCAGACCTCCCGCTCACGAGTCCGTGCCTTAACGACCTTGGCCACCCGTGACAGTGAATATGGACAGAATATACCTACCATAGCATAGCATAGCATATTGAAAAACAGCAAGATAGTAATGTGAGAAAATTGATAGCTGAAGTGGGCCTTTCAATGTAAATTCATCTGCGGTAGTTACCTGTTGAACAAAACTGAACACTTATCCTCATATAATTTCAGAGGTATCAAAGAGAGCAAGTGATGAAATTGTGAAAAGAAATCTTACGTTGCAGGAAATTGTATATGTGCCCAACTAAGCCTATTTTCTTATGACACTACAACTATGCTGCTGCGATATACTGTAAGATATTGAGACAGCTTTCACAGAGCATTTAAAATAAAAGGAGATAAATGTTTATATGTATAGCCCTAACACAATGTATATCACCATTGCTATGCTGGAAAGTTTCAAATGAGAGATTTCTGGATTATTTGCACACAGCAATTTGTATTGAGGCAGAAAGTTTGATGGTGCAAAACTAGAACTGTATGATATGGTTCAAAAGGTTCGCAGCAGAGTTCTATGATGCAGTGACAAGCAGGCTGATTCCAATTTGGACAATGGTGATGGCTATGTGGTAAACTAAAAGATGTGTGTGTTTAAATTATTCTCACTGCCAGTTTTGCAAAATGTTGCATAAAGTGATGTATGGCATGTTGGTATAAATACATTTTTTGACAAAAGTAGACACTGCACATGTTGTATACTTTAGTATGCACAGAGCATCTGAGATAGCAACATAAATTCTACTATGAAATGCTTGTAAGGTTATTTTTTTATTGGCAAACAGGAATAATGTGACACGCCAATGTGTCAGTTGACAAAACCAGACATTTTCCGATTTAAACCTATGTGCAGCATATTTTAATTTGCACATTAGAATTAAAATCAGTTAAATAATCATTCATTTTTGCTACTTTTATTCTTTAGGGCAATCGCTCCCATTATCAGCTCGAGACCCATTAACATCTTCTGGCAATGGTACTATAAGTTTGCTCAAACAGTCCAGTAGTGGGATGTTGAATTTCATGACAATGTTTTTGTATTTGAGAATAAATTAGTTTCCCCAAGTTTCCAACTTTCTTGGGTTCTTGGCTGTTTTTAATAATTTAAGCATGATGGGAGCAATGGCTCTTAAAACATGTCCTGAATTTTAAAAAGTGAAGTAAATAATATTACTACTGCCGACTGCTATGCTCAAATGATGCATACTGTTTTACTTTCAAAAACTACTACTTAATGCATCATTTGTAAATGTAGCGTTTTGTTAACTTGCAATAATTACTGTGGACTGTATTCTTCAGTTATTGCTGTGCATATGATTTTATGTTTGATACAATATGAATTTAGAAAGATTGTGAGAAAATTTAGGCAAATAACAAGAAATTTCTAGTTCTAATATGGAATATCATTCACCAGATACTGAGTTTTCTTAAGAATATGAACAGAAGCCAAGAAGAAGAAAATGGTGAAAAGAAGATGGAAGACAGATGATGAAAGTAAAATGGATCCAGATGAAACCTATATTATCAGAAAAAGTAAATTAGTCCCTGTCAACATTTTTCTTAACAACTGTCAAGGTAGATCAATGTAGTTAAAAATAACTGAAAAAGAGAAAGATTGTTTTTAATTCCCAAAATGCCTTTGTGGATTGGTAATCATAAAGGAGATCAGGATATCACCTCAAAAAGTTCATACTGATAAATATTATTTACAAATCAGTAATAATTGCAATAAAGTTTATAACAAAACTTCCAAATTTCTGATGGCAGGCTGTCTGGACAAAAAATTGTGAAAGGACAGAAACATGGTTAACATTTAAGGGGAAGTCACATACCTTATAATAAAATGAGAAACGGTTTCCAGGCTTGTGGGCTAGGGTTTACTTGGATCTATTCTTCCAAATGTTTCAGATGCAGCTGCAGCAAACACTGTAGTAGTCTCCTTGAGACTCAATTGCGAACAAGGTCCCAAGAAGGAGACTTTGACTGCACCACTGAAGATTGTTGCCATTGCTGCATTAAAAATGTTTGGAAGAATAACTCTTAGTAGATTACAGTACACAAGCCCAGTGTTTCTCCCATCATTAAGACTTTAAGTCTTCAAACTTGAAATAAAACTCCACATTATATGGTTAATCATATTCGTTTCCACATTAACTTTTTCCATGATAAATAACTTTAGTCATGCTCAGAAAAACCCAATAGGCAATACCTGATCCTGAACAAAAATAAGAATTAAGCATTGAAGGTAACATTAATAAACCAGTATTGGAGGCTTTGTATAGAAAAAAAAAAATTACGGAGATTTCAATTTGAGTTTTCACCCTTCAAGAAGAGATACATGCACAATGTATGATATCTATCAAAATGCAAAAATCAATTGCTGTAGATGAAAACCTGAAAAAAGAATAAGAAACACAGCTTGAAATGCATTTAAGGGTAGAAATTGCATAACATTTGTCAGCTAAACCAGAAGTTTATGCTTTACTTGTTTGATGATACAAACATGTTAAATAGCTTACATTAAGTGCAATTTAAATTGTTGTAACTTTGGCACTTATTCAGGTTTCATGTATGTGTTGGACCAAACACTAACTTTCAGGGAATCTCAACAAATTCCATCTTACATAAAAGGAATTAACAAACACATAATCATGTACATTGATGCCTCTGTTGAACAGACTTTAAAATGACCACTATTCTGTCTGAAATTTCTGTATATGTATAACATCAAGTAGAAGTTACTGACCATATTTTTATATCTGGACATTCCCATTTCCATAATAAATTAAATTTTAGCCATGTGGAATTTCAGGCTTCTTCAGATTGGTATATCATAGCTCATTCATAAAAAAAGAAGTCATTTACAATAATTCAGATGAAGCAAGAAGAACTTTTATCAAGAGGAGCACTGGAGAAAGTGGTAACTAACTGTAGAACTAATGAATCAAATTTTCTAGTATCTTGATTACAAAATCAATGGCTGCAGTAACAAAGATAAGATATTCTACATGACAACATTAAAAATGATACAGAGTTCAATACCTTGAAGTGGGCATAAGACCAGTAAATAAATAAAAAAAGGGGGGTTAAGACTTACCATATATTCTTCCTGTTGCTCTTAGGTTGTTTTTTTTTCCTCATTCTCTAGAAGATAATTTTGAAAATAATGATGCATTGTGACTTTTTTTTTGTTACTGCAAAATGATAATCAATGCAATGTGATTACAATGAAAATGTAATAACAATTTACTGAAATTCAAATACACCAACTATAATGTCATCCCTTAGGAGAATAAATATCCTCACAATTATCTTTATTACACTAACTTCATTTTTTTTCTACACTGCCTATAAACACCTATTTCTCAAAATGAAGCAAATTTATTTATGCCACTATTCCTTATACTTCTACATGTTTCAATTCAATTCAATTAATTATAATTTCCAGACATGCCTCATAGCATCAAAATAAGATTAACAAAAGTTTCACTGTGTGGATTCCGAAATTCCGTAAACATGCCTCATAGGTTTTATTGTACTGTACACTGTCCTACTGGATACTCTGTATTAAACAAAATGTGTTCTACTGCTATGAATATGAGCTTGCTAACAGGAAAATACAAAATCAAAAGTAACAAAAAATAAAATTTTGCCTTTGTATGATTAAATTTTAATAAATTCATACACAATTTTTATAACAGTATGTATGATATAGCAAAATTAATACAGCTAACCGGGTCAGATATACCATATATTCAGCCATTATACAAAACAAGCAAGGGCTTTGAAGAAAATGTATTCACAGTGTTCTCTGCACTACTTACTAAATGCTAAACATTTAAATAATTTTAAATTTTTTCCATATAAAACAAATGGATTATTCAAGAAAATACTGATACAAAATGGTGTACATATCTTCTTTATGTTTAATAACACAGATATGGCTTTGCTTTGTGATAGCTTTCATGTATGTGTGTATTTGTTAATGATTAGACTATGATGGAATGTCGACTAATGGATTTATTACGCTCTATTTAAAAAAAAAAGGAAAAAAAAAATAGCTTACAAAAATACTATACTGAAGCTCACACTTCAGACTACAAATTGAAAAGAACTATAAAACTATACCTGTTTGCTAATATCCAGCAAGAAAACAATAAACTAAATCAGGTCTCTACAAAATATTCTAGCATTACCATTCGCATAGTTGATTTCAGGAAGAACGGTACTTGATGAAGTATCTCTTTGGTTTCAAAGACTTGGACTCTTCCCAGGCAGTTTTCACATTCAACAATTAACAGTGCTCTGCTGTGGTATTTTTTACAATCAGCAGAATTATAAAAACAAAGGATTAAAAAATGCGGGGGAAAAAACACTTTGACTATGAAGAATGCCATCTATTAGGCATATGGCACAACTGCTTCAACACCATAAGTGAAAACAAGAATTGTTACAAAGCCATACTGCTGGCAGACTTAAACTCACAAAATTTTCCAACAATTATCTTACAATTTATCCAACAGTAGCAACAAGTTAACAATGTGTAACTGTTGAGAAACATATTACTGTCAACCATCTCAATAATATTACACTGTAACCAATTAATATAACATTATATAAATAAAAGCTTTACATTTTTTGTTTTTAATGGATATGCTCAAGCCAAAGCATAAAGTCACTATAATATTTCAGAATTAATTTCTTATCTTTTTTGTTTGTTTGTGAAAGAAAAATTAATTCTTCAAAGAAACCTTTGAAAAAGTGTAACAGAATTAATTACTGCCAATATATACATTGTATGGTAGCCTGTTGGACCCCTATGCGAATAACGTCATGTAACTAGAAACACCAGCCCTCTTCGTGTATTCAACTGGACTTGTTTGGTTTACTTTTCTCATCACTAATACTTGCTGTTTCACTATCAGTCTTTTCTTCTGATGGTGCAGGTGATACATCCTTCAGCTGACGCTTTTCAATTTCAGCCTTGAAATTTTCAATATCTTGAGGACTGAAAATAAAGCAGAATATAGTTAAGTAAATCTTTGTTATAAATAGCGATAACTTCTTGATACGCTCAATACTCTTAATACTCAAGAGGCATCAACATCAAACGATATGCCTTTATGTCAGTTCGATATTTTGTTATACATCAATTTAAAATAATTTTGTCGCAAATAGGACATTTTAAAGCGGTTGCAGAAACACATGTCTCATTCATAAGCTTCTAAATAGCAGATAGTTAGATACCAAGAAATTTGATGCACTTCTAAGCCTGTCCACCAGCACCATAACTAAAGCAGTCACTATTCTTATATTTCAGCATATGATCTGGTAGCAATAGGTTTGGGCTACAAATTTCTTTAAAACAAGCTGCACGGGAGTTTGAAGTAAGTCCTTTCAAACATGCTATTGCATCAATTTCTACAAGCCTGAAGTCACATCATCCATAATGATAAAAGTAATGTATGCCTTTGAAAATAATTCCACCTTTCACCTGAGAGAACTTCTTGAATATTTATAAAGTTAAGACACCCACCGTACTTTGTAATTGTTCTATGAAGTTATTTGGTCCCTTTGAGATTGAGATTAAAATTAATGCATTGCATTTTATTAATGAGATTAATAAAATACAATGCAAATTTGTTTCAATGGTAAAAATAATCTTATTTTTATTTTTCTTTTGCTTGGTAACATATGCTATATACCTGGGTTGTTTCAATGGTAAAAATAATGTTATTTTTCTTTTGCTTGGTAACATATGCTATATACCTGGGTTGCTGAAACTTTGCACTTGATACAGATTAACAAATAAAGAATGCTACTTGTTGCACCGTCTAAACCAATTACAAAGTAGCATTATTGGTTAATCAGTCGTGATGTAAAAAGTGCTGTGTTGCCAGTGTTTCTTATTGTATGTGTGTGCAGTTGATTTCTATCATGTTTTTAATATGGTAATTGTGATCAAATGAAAAGATTAATTTCAACATTAGATTAGAGAGTGCCCCAAAGAGGTCATTTGCACAGTGATTCATGGAGTGATACTTAATTATTTGCATTAAGGTGTTATATAGATGTAAAATGCTGTTACAAATGGCACATATAGAGTAAAGGCTTAAAACGTTTTCTTACTTAAAAACATAAGCAAATATCTATGCAGTAGATCTTTCACAGTCTGAAGTTTGTTCATTATTATGGTTACCTTATTATGCAGCAATTTAACTGTGGTTATAAAAAATTCTGAGGCAAAGTAATTCATTATTATGTACATTCAATACACATTTATGAGGTGACACTGAAAACTCTACAATACTGGCTATTGAACAGTAGTGGCTTGAGGTTCTTTTTTGTGCCGTAAATGTACGACACGGGACTCATGGCTTTACTTCCCTTCCAAAGGAAACCATACTTAGGATTTTTACGCCCCAAAAAAATCCATCGGTCCTGGCCGGGTTCGAACCCGCGATCTTGGGTTTAGGAGGCAAATATGATAACCACTACACCACCAGGACCGACAGCTTGTGACCTGAACAAGGGAAAAAAAATAAACATCGAATTATGACTTTACAGAGAGAAAGTTTGTAATGACTTGTATTTTTGGTATATTTATTCAAATGCTAAGATAAAATAATTAAAGAGATCTTCACGTATTTGGCCTGGCCATTCCTAGGTGTAACCCCCACAAATACAGTTTGTGTTACAATAAGTTTCTTCACTTAATTTTAAATTAAACTTATTTTTTTTTATTTCAATTCCTGTAACAAAATAAAATAATAACAACATAATTTGAGTACCAACTTGCAACTTGCATGATACTTGCTAAACTCGGTCTTCTGTTCATCAGTAGTCTCCTATTGTAAGTACTGACTTGTAATCTAGATACCATGGATCAGCCACAATTACACATTTACATCTGTTGCATAAGTGTGTTGGAAAACTGGTCTCTACAATCGGAATTCATCAGGTCTTAGCATTTTAAGCATGTACAGCACATTGGATAATATTTGGTAATGAAAGGGTTAAGAACTCATCTTAAAACCAAGGAAGTTTAAGTGCTAAAATCTAAGCCTAAATGCAGTTTTATACCTGATTTGAACAAACAAAATTCCATTTATTACATTTAACATGTCTAGAACGCTTCCCATTGATGGAGGTTGTATCTGAATAGGTGGTAAAGTTGTGTTTGATTTCCCTGTATATATTTCATTCATTTTCTTCTGGAGTACTACAGCTTGAGATGTAAGATGACGTAGGCATTCTGAGGATTCCCGTGTCTTCTCATGTGATTCACCAAGCTAAAAGAAAAAAAGAAATTAACATTAAATTATCTAAAGACAAGAAAGACATTAGAAACCTGAAAGAATTAAAATTCATCAACTTCTCTAGTGAAATGGTCCTGATCTCTCAGTTACATGTTGTATTTTATAAAATGTAGAATTTGTAGAATTCAATGTGCTTGTTTGGTATAAGTCTGATAAAAAATACATTGCAGAATAAATCTTTATTATCTTGCACTGTTTTGATAGATTAGATATATTTCTCTGATTAAGTAACTTCTGCAAGTAAATCTGTTCTATTCAATATACATTTGTTTTTAACTATTGCATGACTGTAAAATCATGGTTGGGGTTTCAGGCCTACAATATTAAAATAAAACAAAATAAAGCCTTGCTACTTACACTGCATTAAAGAGCATTTTGATGAGCTTTGAAAGTGTGAGAAAGACTTGGGATGTGCATACAGGTAGTAATATGATGGTGACAAACTAAGCACCCAGTCAGTCAGGCTACAGACAGTACAGAGAAGCCTCAATATAATCTTTGGCTTAGGAAATTTGAAATGGTGATATGTGTTTATAGTGAAAAACACTGCATGTTTAATGAAGAGCAACATCATGAAAATAACATTTACTGGTTGGATCACCAACTTAAGGAAACTGGCAACTTCCTGGATGTAAATCCTTCTGTTAGGGTATTGGCTGATATGAGATGGTTGAAGCTATAAGATCAATCGATAAGTCCAAAGTTCTTGCTATCTGATACTCTCGGTTTCAGGAATGTACATTTCTTTTCTGGTCACATCTTTCATTTGCCTGGAGAAGCTCAAGTGTCAAACATATTGCATAATATAACATGAGGTTCAAAATTGAATATAGAGCAATGATTAAACTTTTAATAAAGGAATTTCACCCACCAATTTTCAACAATGCCTTACAGTGTGTACAGGGAGCTTTCTCCTCATATTTCACTGTTGTGGTCAAAATTATTTTTTTTGGGCATAGAGAGTTTTGAAGCTGACCCTTTGAGGGTAAAGGAGATATAATGACACAAGAAAACATCTACCTTGTTGCGGAAGAAATTCTGATGAGCATATGAAAATAAAAGAAATAGCTGCGAGGTTGAGGCTTGCTAAAACAACTGAGCTTCCATCCTTCATCAACATTTTCATATGTATAAAGTAAGTGCAAGATGAGTGCTCCAAATTCTTTCAGTAATTCAAATGCAAGTGGGCATGGAATGTTCTCAGAAAGTATTGAACCTTTGCCATGGTAATGATGGGGTTTCAATCTGTCATCAAAGGAGACAAAACTATTGTTCTCTATGATGATCCTCTTTCAAAAAGAGAATAAATGGAATGGCGAAAAACCCCTAGAAAGACCAAGGTCAGATAGTACATGCAGAAGATTATTGTGACAATATTTTGGGACTGCAGAGGAATTCTGATGAAAAATTTCAAAGAAAGGAACACAACACTGACAAGGAGTTATTATGCTGAGCTAATGTATCAATAGCTCAGTGCCATCAAGGAAAATAGGCTGAAATGCAGAGTTGAGCAGTTCATTTGCTGCATGACAATACACCGGCCCACATAGCTGCTACAAACACATATAGCTTTTCAGGAGCTTGATGATCCACCATACAGCCCAGACTTTGCTTCTAGTGAATGAATGAGTTTATTTTTTCAAATTTCTAATTACATGCAGATATAATGTTTTTTAACATAGAAATACAATCAATTACATGCGATTTTCACAAACAAGTAAACATGTTAAAATCAGGTATTCCATTTTAAGATATTATACCACTTCATAGTCTGCAGCCTCCTAAATGCAATATTTATGTTAAAATCAATTTACATGTCCATATTCTCACTATATGTAAATTTACTACTATTAAAACATTTAAATTTCCCATTTAATCACCCTCACTTTATGGAGTTGGATTCCTTTCATACCCCATTACAATTAACATCATGTTGAATATATAATGGGGATATATATTTTCTCCTAGATAGCGTAATTGTCAACATTTTTGTTCCCATTTGTCTTGCACACCTTCCATAATCATTTTTGTCTTATTTTGTCTATGTATTTTCCAAGTTTCTTAATATTTTCATCTGATTTTAGTTTTAAAATTCTTCTGCCTCTAATTTCATTTGGTAAGTTTTCCCACTTTCGTAATAGAAACTGTTCCCTCCAAAACTTGGTTTGCTTACATTCTAATACACAATGCCAGAACTATCTGGTTCTTCACACTTAGGACGTATCCCTTTAATATATCCATTTCTTATCCCACTTAAATATATTTCTCCTGTTCTAAATAACTCTAGTGACTATTCCCTGCTTTCAAAATTGAAATCTGGTCTTTGAGAGTGGAGATTTATGAAGGATGCAGTTTTTCAGCATTTTGCACTCAAAGCTTCAGACTATTTTTTAAGGATGATTGAAATTTAGTTCAGAGATGTGAGAAATGTATTGAAGTAAAGGAGATAATATTGAAAAATGATAACTATATTTTTATTCTATATTACCAAACATGGTCAGACTTGAGTGCTTATAAACTGGAGTATCGATTAAATATGTGTACAATAACCAACATAAGCCACACATTGAATAGCACTCTAAAATGTAAAAAATGTTTGAGTTGCTCTCTCAGTTAGCTTATATTTAAAATGCTTAATATTTGTTGCTTTATCAATAAAATTTTTTGAATATGCATCATTATTTTATGGATACAATATATATTTACAAATTGTCTGAAATTATACTTAAACAATAATAAACCATCAATGATTTAAATGTTTTAAGTTGTTCCTAAAGTCTGTTTTTGGCCTGATATAAAAAAAAAAGTCTTTCATAAGGGTCATTTGAAAAGTTCTCTGAATGAAGCACAAAATATGCACTAGCTCATTTAAATGGTTCCTTTAATTTCTCAAAATATGTCTATCTTAACACAAATTCACTTTGTCCAACTATGTTCTAAAGCCTTATCCCACTATGGAAATCAATTTCTCCAGATCAGCAAAATGCCCCTCTTTTGATGCTTTAAGTTCTTTGTCAGATAATAATTTCTTTTAACCAAGAAATTTTCTCAGCTTTGGGAAGAAAAGAAAATATGATGTAATCAAATCTGAAGAATAAGGCAGATATGGCAGCAAACCATAGCCCAGTTCATTGATTTTCACTATTGAAATGACACATATGAGGGTGAGCAAGGTCATTTTATCTCTGACAACCTGATCTTTTTTG
This sequence comes from Metallyticus violacea, assembly GCA_030762175.1. Lineage (NCBI taxonomy): Eukaryota > Metazoa > Arthropoda > Insecta > Mantodea > Metallyticidae > Metallyticus > Metallyticus violacea. The sequence continues at coordinate 42,947,403 of CM060830.1, read as the reverse complement.
GCATATATTTGTCTTTAATTGGTCCAAAAGCTTAGCATAGGATGCTGCAATAATGGAATTCCACTAAGGAGAGATAGTTCATCAGCGGGATATCTTATCATCTTAAAAAAACTGACACCATACTCTTTCCCAAAGACTTCAAACATTAAGCCTTCTTTGGCAGTAGAGAACCATGATAGTTCTACTGTTTTGTCTCTGGTGTGCATTAGTGCACCATGTTTCACCATGGAACACAAATTGATTTGGTCTCTCTGAAAATGCACCTAATTTTGCTTGGAGATCCACAATATCATTGCCTGGTTATCAAACAGGTGCAGGACTCATATTGCAGATAATATTTCTTGCATAATTCCTCAGTTAAATTGTGACATACCCATATGTCTGAAATGCTTATAGCTTTAGCAATTTCTAACACCTTTAGTTAGTGATACTCGTATAACATATTATGCATTTTGTCAATAATTTCTGGTATGGTGGCAGATTTTTACTAGTGTGTGTTCCAAGCTTTCATGACTACATTTGAATACAGTGGTCCTCTTGCAAACAGTTGAATATGATGACACAGGGTTCTTGAATATTTTGTTGCTGCGCACACTTCTTCACAAAGAATTTATTTACATGTTGTTAAATATTGCAAAAAACAGCAATACTGATTACTATATCCGGGCTGCCAAAACTGCATTTGATAGCTACATTTTCAGTTAGCAATGCTACAGATTAACAAATTAAGAATGCCATCGATTATACTTTCTGAACCAATTACGAAGTGGCATTATTGGTCAGTCTGCCATAATACAGAAACTGCTTGTAGCCAGTTTTTCTTATTGTGCTGCAGCTAATTCTTATCACATGTATGCAATTTCAGTTTTATCACATAGGTGATAAACCTGAACTGTTAATTTGTACTAGTTAGAAAATGTCCCAAAGAGATAATTTGCAGGGTGATTCATGGAGTAATACATAATCATTTGAGTCCAGGTGTTACACAGATATAAAATGCTCTTAGAAAAGGCATATGTTATAATGCCTTGCAGTTTTTTCCAACATAAAATCATGAGCAAAGATTAGTACATAGTAAATCTCTCACTGTCGAAAGTTTGTTCTTTATTATACTTATATTACTATGCAGCAATTTTATGTTGCTATAAATAATTCTAGAGCAAAATAATTCATTATTATGTACAAGGATAGGTCCATAAGTTTCCAGCCTCGCCTATAAGGATTATTGCCTTCACAAAATCCTTATCTGGTGTCATATCATCTGTTAAGTAAATAATTGCAGCTGCTGTATTCAGTTATTCAGATACAGTTGCATAAAGGAGGTTTTTGTGTACAAGATTGTGACATGTTCAAAATGGAGTATCCAGCTGTTATTAAGCTCTTCACAAAAGAAGGACTTACTTCAAATGAAATTAAACAGCAATTGGACAGTGTTTATGGGGAAGCATCCCTCTCATATTCTGCCACAAAAGAATGGGCCAAAATTTTTCGAATGGGTCGAGAAAGCATTGCAGATGATGAGCATGTAGGTCACCCTTGGAGGAGCTCACTCCTGAAAAATCACTCTTGTGGAAGGAAAAGGAAAAATTATGGAAGACTGGAGGCTCAAAGTTACAGAAATAGCAGAAAGGTTGGACCTTTCCAAAACAACAGTCCTTTGAATCATTCATGAACATTTAAACTTGAATAAGATTAGCGCAAGGTGGGCGCCTAGATTTCTTTCCTCAGTCCAAAAGCAGCAACGAGTCATCTGTTGTCAGGTATTTTTAGAGCTCTGCCATGGCAACGAGAGAGAAGTTCTGCAAACCATTGTTACAGATGAAACTATGATCCTCTTCTATGATCCCTTGTCCAAAAGAGAATCAATGGAGAGGCATAAACCTGGTGAAACACCACCTCTAAAGGCCAAGGCCACTCAGTCAACCAAGAAGATCATGGCCACAATCTTTTGGGACTGTGAAGGAATACTCTTCATTGACTTCAAGCAAAGGAACACCAAAGTAAATGGGGAGTATTATGCTGCCTGCTGCACAGCTTCCATTAAAGAGAAATGGCGAGAAAAGCTGAGTGGTGTTGTGCGCCTTCTTCACAACAACTCACCTGAGCACACAGCTCTTGTTGCTAAGGAAGCTGTAAAGAAATGTGACTTCAAGAAGATTGAGCATACACCCTACAGCCCAGATCTGCTCCCAGTGACTATTTACTCTTCTCAAAACTTAAGAAGGACCTTCGAGGAAGCAAATTTAAGTGTGACGTAGAAGTGATGGATGCTGTTTATGCCCATTTTGCAGACAAGACTTCTGACTCTTTTTTGGGGGGGGATTGAAATGTTAATTTAAAGATGTGAGAAGTGTATTTCAATAAAGAGTAAATGCATTGGAAAGTGGAATATAGTTTTTGTCTTTATCATACCTAGAAAATGGTTAAGCCGGAAATTTATGAACCTAACCTCATACACTTAATATATGTTGACTAGACAAAATTAAAAATTCTACAATATCAGCTGTTATTTAGTGATGGCTGTACTAACATCAACTGCAGCATAGCCAACATTACATGAACTGATGCTAATTGTCAAATGCAATTTTTTGGCAACCGTGGTGTATGCTACATCAATTGAAGCACAGACAATGAAAAATTTTAATCCGGTAATTGGTGTGGAACTACTGTGGGAATCTGTGGGTCACTCCTAGAATTTTTCAAATGACCCTTGTGCCTTTAAATTAATAAAAGGATCAATTATAATACACAAATATAGGATTCCAGATTTGCTTTTGGAAGTAGGCTTTAAAATAGCGTCCAAAACCAACTTTTATTACTATGGCATCATGCAGCAGAGATATGAAGATACCTTCAATTCTTCAGTGACTTCATTCACTTGTGAATGGGTAACATACCTGCCTTAATGTAAAAATTAATGTGAATTGTCTAAAATGCTCTTTAATGATCCTGTGGAATACATAAACAGCAAAACATAATGTATAACTGTATTTCATTAAATAGAATATAAAAACAAATGCAATATGCAAAAAAATTCAAAGTTAAACTTACCTGTTGTTTATATATAGCATACGTTTCCTTCTCATTATTGAGTGCTGCTCGAAAATCTCCCATGCAACTCTGGGTTCTAGCTACAAGGTGAAAGCTAACAGCAACTTTGAGTGATTTAGCACCATAGTAACAAATGTTGAGTGCAAGAGCTTTCTCTAGGAACCTCAGAGACAGTTCGTATTCTCCCACAGCATGTAGAATCAAACTAATATTGCTCTGAAAAATGCACAGTTGTGTTACAAGTTTTGTATTTTATAAACTTTATTATTTTTATAATCTATCCTAAGAGGGGTAAATACACCTTCATTTTTATTGTATGCATATGAATTTGAGATAAACATTCAGCTTCTTGTGTGCAAAATAATTTTTGCAATACAGAAGAACCTTGTTTATACATCCCTCCTTATTTTGGATCTCTGGTATGAATGAATATTTATTATTTCTACACATTACAATTACAATCAATTCTTTTTGATACAGAAACCAGATTATCTTAAGTCATTATTTCCACCACTGTCAAATTTTCTGTTCTCTATCTTGTGGAGTCTCCGTTCTGTAAAATTCAATACATTCCTTCTACTGAATTTCAACTTCAAAATATTTTTGGCAAAGTAAACCATCCATATGGATAAAATATGTCATTATTCTTTTCTCTATTGAGGCATGTACCTATATAATGTATAATTGTGCTCCATTTCAAGTGATTTGACAAGAATAAATAATTGATTACATGGATATAAAGATGCTCAACAAAGACATATTTATATTCCTGTTTTGCCCATTATATGTGCTAAAAAAGAAATTCCAGTCTTTACCATCTGCATTTTTTCTGAAAATTAACAAGACATATAACAACTGCAGATCCAATAGGCAGTTCTTTCATCCCACATACAGCACAGGGCTTCTTGAGAAGTTGTATATACAATTAGGTTGTACAAAGCCAATCTTCAATAAATTATTGCTTTTGGTACAGTAGCAGACATCTTCCAGATAAGCTAAATTGGTTTTTCCATATACAGCTTTTGCCTTTATACTGTCTTTTCTAGCCCTGGCTAAACATTTCCATTCAATACGAGCATCCTGATCTTGATGTGAATTTTTTACTCTGAAGCATTCATATGAGAAAAACTGTAGCATACCATGTATTATGCCAATAAGTCTATTTTATAAATATTTTGATAGAATTAATCTTTTTCAGAAATGATGCCATTATTTTCACATTTTTCAACATACAGCTCGTACTTTTCCTAAGGTTTAAAAAAATTTTTTTTTTGGATCTTTTCTGGCATGTGAATATAGTTTTGGAAAACTATTAATATGAGATTTGATTCTAATTCCTTTGCAATATACCACTTAGCCACAGATGGTTTGTGCTGTCCTCAATGATATATTGAAATTATGTACATTGCTTTTAAACACCACCTCCCTTCTGAATGATTCAGACAAATTGAACCTTGCAAGAAAGAAGGCATGTCAAAATGACACTTTTCCACCATCTTTGGTTAAACAGTGTTTACTAGAGAAATTTTACCTAGATGGCACTGCACAAAAGTGAATGTATGTATAATTAGTGTTTGTCTTTATCTCCTATATTCCAAAATTCTTCATGAATTGCTAGTATATTTTCCTCAGAAAAATTAGAACTGAATTCCGTTACTCATTTTGAAATTCATCATCTAGCAAAAATTAGTAATCCTGATTGTCTTTCTTTCTTCCTTCCTTCCTTCCTTCCTTCCTTTCTTTCCCCCCTGCCCCCCTCAGGTTGTGCCTACATTTTCCCTTCAGTTTAATCTCTACTTAAACATTTTCATTTACTAACAACTCTGCATTATCAATGCTTGATTTTTTTTATATCCTTATTTGAATTGTCCATTGAAATATTATTCACTCTGTTCCCTTCTTCTAAAATTAACTGCCTGTATCAAAGGCAGTATTTATTATAATTTCATTCCTCAGTGTTTGGCATAGATATATACTTAAACTTTTCTGGAGTTTGGTTATATGATGATCTGAAAATATATATTAAACCTATATTTACAGAGGGAATATAATATATAAAAGTAAAGTACATAAATGCAGTGTCTTATTTTTTAAATTCAAATTTAAATTTAAACTTGATTCAAATGAAGCTAAAAGGTATTATGTTAGTATTTGGAACTTTTCAAGAGAAAGAAAAACTGTTTCTACAAAACTTCATATTAGAAAGAATCTAACAAAACATGTTGACTCTTCAACACCAAATCCTTGAATGATATTAACGAATGAATGACAATATATGAGCATCACTTATTTTTTAGTACAATAATGCAATGTGTTAGATATATCTGTAAGCTAAAATCTTTTATTTTAAGTGTTATGCCAACAATGAATAAACATACAGATGCAGATGCTCTGCATTTTGTTTTCATATCTTAAAATACATAGCCCACATTTAAAAACAAGACAACGGATCTGCACATATGCTGTTGACATTCAATACCATAGCATAATACGTGGAGCCAAAATAATAAGGTGATTCACTATTGTGACATATGAATGTGTATTTGTAGATGTGCAGCATACTATTTTCATAACAATTAAATATAGACATTCCATTGTTCTGGCATTAAATAGGTTGGATTTTCAAACTGATATTAATATATCAAAAAGGCCAATTTTGCAGATATGTTGTGACTCTAAACTCCCAAATTTGTGGTTACAAATGGACAATGATGGTGGCTATGGATGATGATGGATGATAAAATTATCACTGCATGTATGTCTGCAGATAATGATTGAGACTGGTTACATAGGAAAAGTGATCTCATATGAAAACAATGAGAAGCTGAATGCTTGGAATGTCAAACAAAAACCCTGTCTGCAGAACTATGGTAATGAAATGCCTGCATGTCAATTACATACAAAAATGACACAAAATAAACTTATCCATTATTTTAGTGGTTTATCTATACCATAATTCACTTCACTATGGTGCATGAAGTCACATAAGGAAAGCAATAGAATTAGTAGTGTTTAAATATGTATGTATGTTTAATAGGTTTCATAGAATAAATTATACTTATAAAGTTGTACACAATGGAGTGATAATGTGATATATATCCTTCATTAATGTATCCAACTGTTCACACTAACTCCATTTACTTACATAGCACTGGACATGTTTCAGAAGTTATTTACTTCCATCATCAGCTGTTAATCAACTACTGGAATTAGCCAATGGATCCCAAGATGCTTTTGTGGTGGTCTCTGATGGTTCTAGTAGGGCCACCCATGGACAAGCTCAGCAAGTTCCTACTAGAACCATTACAGACTGCCACAAAAGCATCTTGGGATCCAACTGCCTGGGGGGATCGGTCCTGGTGGTGCAGTGGTAACCATACTTGCCTTCTAACCCAAGATTGCGGGTTCAAACCAGGCCAGGATCGATGGATTTTTTTGGGCATAAAAATCCTAAGTAATGGCTTCCTTCAGAAGGGAAGTAAAGCAGTGGGTCCCAAGTCATACATTTATGGCATGAAAAAGAACCTCAAGCCTGAAAGAAGAGGCCTCTGAGCCAAATTTGTCAGCAGTTTCATGCCCTGAATTGAATGGGACGCTGATGACCTGAGATGTTAAAGAGCGTCCATAAATAACCAAATTAAAAAAAAAGAGTAGTTGGTTAACAGCTGATGATGGAAGTAAATAGCTGCCGAAACATATCCAGTGTTATGTAAGTAAATGAAGTTAATGTGAACAGCTAGAATAGATTAATGAAGGATATATATGTATGTATTTATTTGTAGTGTTACAGTACTACATTGTATTTTATCATTCAAATTATCTGCATTTTCATTAACCTGGATGACTTCTGGTTCCAGCTAGTCTGGATATATGAAGTGAGGTTCTGGTTCTACTGTGTGTATAAAACTTTATACATTAAAACATTTTAGTGTACATCACAGTTTGACTTACAGCTTAGGTTTATGCTGTTAACTGATTTTGTTCTAGTAGTATGGTCAGCCTGTGATCAACATGGTAGGGCTGTTCCAAACTGAAAGTAATTGTTCAGCTGTCTATTGTTGTTGATTTTAAAAGTGAAAGTAATTGGTGGCAATATATTTTTTTTTTTATTTTGGCGCTATATAATTAACCATGGATAAAAGAAATATCTACCTCACACACACACACAAGTGAATATAAAGATAATTTAATACACCAAAATTGCAGCTTAAAAGAAAACTGAAAACTGCACATTAAGACTGCAACTGTCATTACATCAATTTGTAAGTTTGTCACTTGTTTTTCTCAAAAGTGTACTTTTCAAAACTGCTTGCATCAAAGCTTCTAAAATTTTCAAGATAACTGCACATAATTCTCATTGAGTTCAATAGTCTGAATCTCAGTATTTTCATATATTGAAATGCTACAATGGAAAAAGTGTGCTTAAAATTTAATTTTCAGAAAAAATATATTTGTATATTTGCAGTGTAACCATTTCAACTCTGAGGTTCAGTTTATAGGCTTAGATGTTAGCTTTATAATAAGGAAAGAATTATTCAGAAAAGTTCAAAATTTTTTTAATAATTGTGTAAATGCTTTTTTGATGAAAATTTAATAATAGCAACCTGGTAATTAATAATTTCCAAATTTTAGAACATGCGGGAATATTTTTATTTTTAAAGAACAGATTTTAAATTTATGTACACAAAATTTAAGTAGCTCTTATAGAAACGAAGAAAAAAATGCGAAAAACACTAATTTTTAAGTGTCAAAGATGTATGTATCCCCTTTGAGAAAAACTTTTCTACATCTATTAATGTTTTTTTTTTTTCCAAATTTATAATACAATATGCAAGCCTTTAGTCCAGCTAGCTTCATGAATCATAATTTTTGATACTCTTGAGATTTGCTAATTAGCTTTCACTGATAATATTCCTGGCATTATATAATAAACAGCACTAAGATATAACCTTAATATCAGTAATTAAATCTTTAGTTCTGAAACTTACATCAAGCAGTGCTATTTCTGGGTGGTTCTCTCCACAAACTAGCAATGCCAGATATCGGGCACGGTAGAGCAACTTCAATGCTGTGCTTACATGGTTATTGGCAAAACAATACAATGCCAAATGTGTCTGCAATTTAAAAACAATTTAAATGTAGCAAATAAATATACAGTATTCTTCACTAAGAGCTTACACATGATTCTGGCTATACCAATGGTTATGTTACAAACTTTTACATGTGATCAATACGGAAAATTTCATATAACAAACCATATCTAGAAATTTTCTATTTTGCAGTTTATTAATCTTGATATGCATGCTAACTGGTCAAAGCTACACTGTGGGTAGTCATGCTAACCTTGGACATTTAACTAATTTAATTCAAAATTTTGTTTGACCAAACTCTTAGCCAGGCTCATATTTAGGTGGAACAAATTAAATTTTAGAAGGGAACACACAATTTCTGTTTCTCATTTTTGAGATACACAGTTATATGGTACCAATAATAACAATAATAATAATACATTTTAGTTTTGCACTTGGGTTTATTCTCTTCTCCTCAATATGATTTTAGCTCACTGAATAATATTAGCATTACAAGGTAATATGAATGGCGATGCTGTGACAAGGCCAATCGTAGCTTACATAATATACATAAGCAGTAATGCAAAGTTGTAACATCCAATACCAGCTTCAAAAATAATAGGAACATAAGTTCACAGGCTGAAATGCAATGATTACCCCAGAATGGCATATAGTTTATATTTTATTTAAACAAAGTATATCGCAAACTTTCCTGTTTGCATGGGTTTATTTTTTAAAATATATTTATGATTAGTTTTTTTATTATATTTGATCAAAATTTAGAGAGGATAGGTAAAATTGGGCAGGATACAACTACTAGAGTTTTTAACATAGTAAAAATTCAATTCTTGCATGCATCTCTAATAGAAGTTAATTATTTTTGTGTGCTTGTAACAGCTGTGGTATAGCCTTCCCAAAATAGTGTTTTCCTTTCTCACTATATATGCTCATTTAGCATTAAGTTGCCGCTTACATTAAACAATAATTCTGAAATGTGTGCAACTGCCTCATTAGCACTGATGCAAACCATTTCCAGAATTCATGAGCAACCCTCTACATTGTTATTTTGTATTCATTATCCTTCCTTTCCTCTTCCCTCTCCCCCCAAAGAATAATAAAAAAATAGTGGCTTTCATTCTATTGTTTCTACATTAATTTCTATTAAAAATACATGCAATTTATAAAACTATAAAAAAATTAAAAGCCAAAGTTAATTATATCCATTATTTTTCCATATAATATTGCCAAATCTACTAACAGCATTAACTTGTGAACAACAAAAAATATTAATTGATATCATTGTATGATTCAGTTGAACTACATACTCTTAAAGCTTCACTTACTTTTCACAAATGTATGGAACCGGTTTCTACATCTACAAATACAAAGACAGCATAATGAACTTCAACATTGCCAGGGATGAAAACATAAACTACAAGTTTATCACACTGCCACCAGAGCAGAATATACATTCCCACAGCTCAACGAATGATCCGACAGTTGAACTTTAGCCTGGCTGAAGATGGGAACTAAATGTTCTCGAAACCAGTTCCATACTTTATGAAAAGTAAGTGAAGCTTTAAGAGTGTGTATCTCAACTGAATCATACAATGATATCAATTAATATGATTAGTTTCACTGTGTAAGTTCCAATTTGCATTTAAGTAAACAAAAAATATGCTGAACTACTTACATATTCTGTTATAGTATAAGAATGATCGATGCCGTTAACGCGTTCAGACATGAGAACAGCTTTCTGTTGGTATGCCATTGCTTCTGCATGCTCACCCATTATATAATTCAACCTAGCTAGCATTCTCAAGCACTGGGCAATTTCTGGATGCATGGCTCCATATACATTGTTCAACAAATTAAGAGCCTCACTAATTAATTCATATCCTTCCTTCAAATATCCTTGTTGGATCTTAGTCTGCCCTGTTGTGTAAAAATTATATGCATCTGTTGCCTGCAAAAGGGATTAAACTTCTGCATCAGAAGATAAAATATCATTTTGAAATGAAAGAAGTTTTGTTAATAAATGAATGAACAGGCATTTGTGTAGTTTAAAGTAATTACTCTATATTAAAATTTTTTCTTTTGCAAATTTCTACATAAATTTTTATACAAAGTAAATAACTAATGAGATCTATCATATGTTTAATTTTGTGAATTCAAAACATAATTTTAAAAATCATGATTTAATCATACAAAACAGGCATTATTCTATAAACTATAAACAATCTTCATTAAATCTTAGTTATCAGTTACCGAATGGTATAATCCCACTATGTAATCAATTTTCCACTTAAAGTGATTACTGACACAAGCAAAAACATCTACTTGTCAATTAGTTTGATCCCCTGTCGAGACATGTTGCTTAGGTAAGGATTTTCGGAATTTTTCCCTTATACTGAAAAAGTGAATACCAGGTAATTTTAGATGCTATGGACTTCAAACTCATTTGCATTATCATTTTAATTCATACTATTTACCATCTTGAAAAAGTTTGCTGTTAATGGGCCTTAAACTCTTATGTGCCCCCCCCCCCCCAAACACTGAGCTGTTGACAGTGCAGAGTTTCACTTGAACTATTTCAACCACAGGAATATGCAACAGATAAACAATGAATATCATATGCATTTGAAGGCTATTTTGCCACTGTTATATGAGACAGAGAAAAATTACCAAAGGTTTCTCATATCTATACGTGGAATCCCTATGTATATTTTTGCACATTTTACATACAACTGATTCTCGACTTTACCCTTTTACATCTTTGGATGATGCTGCCAGCACACTGTTTGCAAGGATAAACAGAAATCACCAGCTCAATATCTGTTTCAAAAGTACATAGCACAGGCTTTCAAGCTTTTATATTACATATTCAGTGTTGCTGCATTTTCAGAAGTTCAAGCACCTTATATCCCCTTTAAATGCTAACAGCAATTTCTATATCCTTCTACCTAGCATTACACAGTGGTTAGAATTAATAGTATAATTTAGAGAATTGATGGCACACTGTTAGAATGTTTTATTTTAATCAATAAATTTAAATATGTCTACAAGAAAAAATAATTCTAATTATAAGGAATGTCACTGGCAGTCAACACTTTAATAGGCAAATTGAGAGTGCTTAGGAATCCTATAGTATTTCACACTAAAATGTCTTACCCTAGGATTTATATGTTTCACCACAGGAAAAATGTTCAGAATATCTTCTTCAAAAAATGTAAGCCTATTCTTTGAGTCAAAAGAATACTCCCTCAGCAGAATCTGAATACCAGTCTTGATGCAAAATGACCTGAAAGGAAAATTATTTCTTAAGAAAACACACAACTGTTCTGTGATATTTACTAAAATGAAGATTAAGTTAACCATTTAACTTAACTTATTAAGTTATACCATTCCTAAATATCAGTATCATGATTCAAATAAACATAGGGCTGGTTTTATCAACAGATGTTAAAAATATATTAATATTTTGTTTAAGATCATTGTGATTAAGTCAAACTAACACTCTTTTGCTCCACTTGTTTAAAATATGTTCCACTGGTTTCATGAACCCTTTGTTTGCATTGTCAGCCCATTATTGACTGGAGGATAAACCATTATGCTTTGGGAATTTGTAATCTGCTCTTGTGGAGGTGCGGTGAACTTAAAAGTTTATATTTTTGTCACTGGAAGTGTCGAAATTCATTAAACTGACTTTGTACTTGTAAATTAGATTTTCTCTCATGTTGCTTCATCTATAGGTCCTTGCACCGATTTTAATAATTTTGTTTTATTCAATATGTCATGGTTTTCTGTCCAGAAATAAGATGCCACAGCTGATTACTCCAACTGCTTGTATTTTATATTTCTGAAATGTATTTTGAGCCATGTGTCTATGTTTCTCTTTGTTTTTTCAATGTAGATTTTTTCTCATTCTGCACAACTTATTTTATGAATACCTACTTTTTGCCCTTGTGGAATACTGTCATTAACATTGTCAATCTGGATCTTGTCAAGTGGAGCAAAAGAATGTTAGTTTGATTCAACCATACAATGATCTTAATATATAATTTCACTGTGCAATGTTCAAATCAACAATTTTAGTTAATATTTTAAAAATATGTTAAGACTCTTGCGTTCCACCAAGCTTTTCCAGCATAATGTTAGTTAACATGCTAAGGTTCCTGTATATTGTAAATTGCACGGATTGAGAAGGAAGTCTCATAACTGAACAACTTCTGAATGCACTTCAATGCATTTTTGTTTGCATAGAATAATTAAAATATATAGCTCATACAAGGAATATTAAAAGGAGCAGGGGCCCAAAGGTGTTCTAACCTCTCTTGTATTTCACCTATGACAACTGTTTTTCACATTTTGTACCATTGTAAAAATTGCTCTTTTGCATAAAAATGTCAAAGTAACTACATCTTACAACCCTTTCTCTGTTATAAATTACTTACTGAGCCAAATATAGAATTTTGAAATCTACAGCTGTTTTTACTGCTGCCATTTTCAAGCTGTCACCAGTTGTTAGGCTTTTAACAAAAGAGAACTTAAACATGAAATTTAACACAGTGTTAAAGTTGACATAATGAAGTAAAATATTCAGAATTTGGATTATTATTGTAATTATTATTCCTCCAATGTGGTTGGTTGATGGAAGAATAAGATAGAATTTTTCATAATGAGGTTTGATTTATTCCTCCTTGATGAAAGAGAATTTTTGTTAATTTGAATGTTAAAGCATCTAACAGTATGTTAACTTTTAACACCTGCTGATGAAACCAGCCTTTAATGTGTTAACCTGAATCCCTAAAATATTGAGAATCAACTTTTTTGAAGCTCTTACAAATTTCAATATGTAGACACCCCATTAACTAAGGATGGTCATAATGTGGCCAAAATATCACAATTGCTCTCTCACAATATGTTCTTCTCTGCAAATTCTGTAATTCCATATGGACATGCTAAAATATCTGTTACCTGAGTAAAACCACCACAGGTGGCCGAGGTCGTTAAATCGCATACTCGTGAGCAGGAGGTCTGGGGTTCAAATCCCACCAGGACCGCCCTCCCTGAATGAGGTTTTTTCCAGTTTTCCTCAGTCCTCATAAATGGCAAATGCCGGGGAGGTACCCAAACTTAGGCCTGGAACGTTTCCTTCCTTAAAAATAAATCCTTTCCTAATATATCATTTCATTTCAGGTATCACCAGTGTCCATCGCCTGTGGTGCCTCTGTAGCAAAAACGGGCATTAAACACTATTCATTTATTCATTACCTGAGTAAAGACATTTTCTGTAAAGAGAACTGTTCCAAAGCAGTCTCAATGGAATCTGCCTGCAGATCCCAATCATAATAGCTCTTCAGTTCAGATTTCAGCTGTGACCACAATGATTTAGGTGCAAGATTTGTCCATTCCATGCTGTCAAAATCTTTATATAGTGGATTCATTCTACCTTTACGTTTGCTTCTTCGCTTTGAAGTTTTGCTCTGAAGCTGCAAAATGAATTCAACCATTAATATTAGTTTATCTAAGTCCTACATTTATAAGTAAGAGGTACAAAGTATATTAATATTTTAAGCTCTGCATAAACTTTATGTATACATAAAAATCCACTCCAGCTTCTATTGCTTATTTGATTACAGTGTTAGTCTGAAGATATGAGCAGGGAGTATACAGTGTTAGTCTGAAGACATGAGCAGGGAGTATAAGTTTGATCAAGCTGCCTAACTGAGGGGGGTTTCTAGTTCTCAGACATACCAGCACAAAACTCTTTCATTCATATAATTCTTTATCCTGAGATGTGGCATAACTATAATACTGTGGTATAATCAACCTTCTTACTGTAAGTAGAAAGTATCACAGTGCCTACAACCTTGCCTTGCCAAAACAGTCAGTACTAGAACAGAGTATTTATTTCATTCTGTCATTACTAAAAGTTTAATAAATGCATTTATAATTTTACTATTGTTCCTATAATACATATTTTTGGGATCTTATACATTTAACATCCTGGTTATTTAGATCCTATTTCCTTAGTTCTTTCTTTACCTTCCTAGCTATATTCTTCCTTAATTTTAATCACTGTTTTCCACCATTTCTCTATTACCTTCCCTACATTATCACCAAATTTTCTCAAAAAATCCTTGTTACCAGTTCCAAAAAATTTAAGTATCACAATTGCTACCTGTAAATCATTCCACTTCTTAATTCATACACCTTCTCTCCATTCTTTAGCTTGTGAAAATTCAACTATACAATGAAAATCCTTCTCTAGTTCTCTACACAGCGGATATTCTTCCTTTTTACTTTTCATCCACTTAATCCCAATATAACCTGCTCTACCTCAAGCAAATCCCTCCCTTCCCCTTTTGTCACATACATCAATTTATTTTTTCTGGCCCATTTTTATTAAATTTCCTCTTACTCTTATCTATAAACTACTGCATATTTCTTGCTTTTCAACATCATCTATCCTTTGCTTTACTTTATTCCATAGCCCCTGTTTATTCATTAACTGTTGTTCCTCCACTTCACCTATTCCAACTTCTTGGAATATTCTCTTTAGTTGATATTTTTTTTTGATTGATTTATTTATGGACGCTCTTTAACATCTCAGGTCATCAGCGTCCCATCCAATTCAGAACGTGAAATGGCTGACAAATTTTGCTCAGAGGCCTCTCTTTCAGGCTTGAGATTCTTTTTCATGCCATAAATGTACGACACGGGACCCACGGCTTTACTTCCCTTCTGAAGGAAGCCATACTTAGGATTTTTATCCCCAAAAAATCCATCGGTCCTGGCCAGGTTCGAACCTGCGATCTTGGGTTTAGGAGGCAAGTATGGCACTACATCACCAGGACCGACTCTCTTTAGTTGAGCTAACCAACTTCTTTCCCCTGTAAATAGTCTTTGAGTATGTCTACTTCTTCCCTTGATGCTATCTTATACCAATATTTCAAAATACATTTAACTACCATGCCCTCTTGCCAACTCTTCCCAATTCCACCAATGCCACCCCATAACAGCCAGTACTAAGTAACAGCTTAATGCGATTCTTCTTCAAAGACTTTGATTGAATGGATTACTGTGTTGAAGATGAAAGAGAACTTAAGTGATTTATTTACAAACTTATCTAGCATGTGCTTTTTAATTAAATAATATTTCAAAATACAACCACTAAACAACACATTCCATCACAAATGTAAGTAAATCAATAAAATTATTTGAATCTAAACCTAGAAACTTACATTAATTTTGGATTAATTATACTAATAAAACCAACTAAGCTCAGACAAGCACAACTAATAATTAATTATTGTATGACTGAGTGGAACCACACACTATTATGGCTTGACTTGTTTATATTTAGAACATGTTTTGCCGACTATGGTCTGCATCCTCAGCTAATTGTTGGCTGCTGGATAACTCATGGTATTTCTTTAGGGACACATATTTTGCTCTGGTGGAGATGTGATGAATTAAAGTTTATGTTTTCATCCCCGTAAGTGTTGAAGTTCATTAATCTGTCACTGAATTTATATTTGTAGATTTTCTTCTATCTTTCTAGGTCAGTGGGTCCTATGCTGACTTTAAATAAATTTGCTTTTTTCACTATGTTGTGGTTCTCTGTCCAGAAATGAGATGCCACTACCAATTTCTCCATTTGTTTGTGTATGATGTTCCTGAAGTATTCTAACTACGTGGCTATGTTTCTCTTTATTTTTATAATACAGATTTTTTTTTGCATTCTTCACCTTTTATTTAGTAAATACCTGCTTTTTTTCTCCGGTGGAACATTATTTTATCATTAAGGAGAATTTTAACATTAATTTGGTGCCAATTTGATATTAATATCGTTTAGAATATTTTGAAATTTCTGAATAGCCCATGGAAGATATGTGAATTTTTTTTACAAATTATTATATCTTTTTCTTAAGAAAGTGTTATGGCTTTTTAATAAGTTTTTGCCTCTTAAACTTCTGTACTTTTTTATGAACCAGTGCTTTGCTAAATCCATTTTTAATTGCTTTTCTTTCTATTTGCTTGTATTCTTTGGAGTATTCTTTCTTGTTAATGGGTAGTTTAAGGAGTATTTGTGTTAAGCTGGCGATTGCAGCATACATGTTTTTTCTGTAGATTCCACATTCCAGCATGCCTTGAAGTTTTATTATTTTAATGTCCAACAATGGTAGCACATTGTCTACTTCTGTTTCGTATGTGAACAATGTGTTTTTATCTTGTACATTCAGAAGTTTTATGGCATTGTTAATGTGTTTTTTGTTAACTATGGCAAACATATCATCAACATTAGCTGGGGATGCAGGTGATGGTCTGTAAAACATATTCCAAATATGAACAAGTGAAGCCACAAGAGTTTATAGTTCAACTCAGTCATACAATAATCAATTATATGATTTGCTCCAATGTAAAAGTTTCAATTAGCACTTGAAGTTAAGCTTCAACTGATCAACTGCTGCATGCTCATGGCTCAACAGAAAATATTTGTGCAGAAAGCATCTATGTGAGTGTACAGTGTATATGGACACAATCTTAAACAAAAGATAATCCCCAATGGCATAACAAATTTCTTAATTAAGGAGTAAATGCTACAACTCTGAAACATCAGTTTTGGATTATCTATTATTTATAATATTGTGACCAATCTTTGAAAATTTCTAACAACTAAGAGTTTTGTTACAATTGCAAAAGCTGAGAATGAACATAACCTACCCTACCTATCACTTTGTCAATAACAAAGCATTAAAAATTTGCAAAAAGTTTAATAAAATTACAAGAGAATTTACACAAAGGACCAAAGCATTTATGTGGGGGACTCTCACTTCCTTAACATTCCTTAATAATCACTGTGATTTTAAATATACATGTCCTTCATGAGCAAAAGATCTTATGGGTGTGAAATACAGGTTTTTTTAAATTCATATTTTAAAAAGTTATTTCACTGCAGCCTTAAGCTGGAAGATACTTACTTCATCAACTCCCTGATGTGAATGAGGCACAGGACAGGCAGATAGTAAACAGTTCAGAAAATGGCTTACAGCTGCAGACAGGCTCATCAATTCAGTGCTCTTGAAACAAAATATCAAAGGCATTAGCAGTTATGACAACTATGAATGTTTTAAATTATTTTGCACAATAGCTATCTTATACAAGGTAAGAGGGAGTCTGTAAGTTTCAGATCTGACCATTTAGGCAGATAATAAAATAAAAATATAGATGTATTTTTTTAATGTAATCTACATTTACTTCAATACATTTCTCACATCTCTGGATTAACATTTCAATTTCTCCCCCCCCAAATAATAATAATAATAATAATAATAATAATAATAATAATAATAATAATAATAATAATAATAATAATAATAATAATAGTTCAAAGTTTTGTCTGCATATTGCTGGAAAACAGTGTTCAACTCTTTATTGTTTGTGAATCTCCACCCTTGAAGATCAGAAGGGTATAGTTATTGGGGGCAAGATCCGGGCTGTACAGTGGATGATTCAGTTCCTGGAAACCACTGATGCATTGTTGTGCAGCAGAAACTCTTCAATTCAGCATGCTACATCTCTATTCCTTGAAGACACTTTACAATTTACGCAGTAGTCTGGCATAGTACTTCCCAGTCACTGTTATGTTCCTTTCTTTGAATTCTAGTATTAGAATTCCTCTGCAGTAGCAAAAAATGGTTGCCATGTTCTTAATGGACTGTGTGACCTTGGATCTTTCTAGGGGTGCTTCACCCTTCTTCCATCACTCCAGATTATCTTTATGAAAGAGTGTCAGTAGAGTATCATGTTTTATATCTGGTGATGATGGATTTCAATAATGCCGTCTCTTTAGCACAGCAAATGTTTAACCATTTCTGACATTTCACGCACACTTGCATTTGAACTGCTCAAAGAATCCAGGGCACTCATATGGCACCGGCTTTATGCATACACAAATGTTGAAAAAGGATGTAAAGCACAGCTGTTTTAGAAAGCTCCAACCTTGCAGATATTTCTTTTGTCTTCAGATGCCCATTGCCATAAGTCATCTTCAAGGTTCTTTCTGCCCCAAACAAAATAATTTAGACCACTCCTTCAAAGTGGAATGTGAAGAAGTCTCTGCATGCACACTGTCAAGATGCTGATTATGGTGAAAGTCCTTATTTAGTTAAAAATTTGGCAAAGTTCGTATGGGACTGCCTTCAAAAACTGATAGCCCTGTCAGACAACAACTCTGTTGAATAGAGGTGGATACCAAGCCATCGAGGTGTGACAGGAAATGAAGCAACACACAAACTGCCCATGAAAGGAGCATTAAGCCCCTTTATTTTATCCGAACCAGCCTGCAGGGTTAACTAATCCACAGCAATAACAACAATAAGGCTATGGGCCAGAGAGCAACATAAGACACGATGGTTCAACTATCCCGGATAAACCTTTGGAAAAAGTTTTGTCAATGGACTGAATCCCACTCACTAAAACTCCTGAAGTTAGGAAGAAAAAAGTTAAGGCAAGTTTTTTTTTAAATAGTGTTTAACATCCATTTTAACTACTGAGGCATCACAGACGGTGACACGGATGATAGATGAAATGATAAATTGGGGAAGGAAATTTTTTAAAGGAAGCATTCCAGGCCTATGTTTACGGTACCTCCCCGGCATTTGCCATTTATGACTGAGCCAAACCTGGAAAAAACATATGGTCCTGGTGGAAATCAAACCCCAGACCTCCTGCTCACAAGTGCATGCTTTAATGACCTCAGCCACCCATGGTGGTGAGTGATGAGATTAATCACTGGACATGGCCAATTTAGGAAACATCTCCAGAAAATCGGAAAGGGAAAGCCCATTTGTAGACTTTGCAACCAACATCATGAGACTGCGAAGCATATACACCTCAAGTGTGAGGTCCTGGAAGGAGATACCAATTCTTTGGTCCACAGCCATATTTTGATATGGATGATACCCTTATAGGAAGTAAGGTTCTGGACCTTGTTAAGAACAGAGAATTCAAATTACTATAAGGGATTTGGGGGTGGCATAAAAAGCCTATGGCTGAAGTGCAGGAGTTTTAAAAACTTTCTCGAGTACCCCTTCTACTGCTGCCACCACCATCACCACCACTACTACTAATAGTTAAAAAATTTAATATCACTGTTCTGTATCCAGTTTTGAGCCTTACATTCTATTATGCAACAAGTCTTCTTAAGTGAGCTTCTTCAAGCATATGAGTGGCTTTACCAAAAAAAAATGCACTGTTTACACTTTGGAAAATCAAGTATCAGATAGCATGAACATCGTAACAACTAATTATGGCATGTAATGCTGAAAATTTAAGGATTGCATTTCATATATTCAAAAAGTATCCAACTTTAGGCTTAGAAAAATTAAAATTATGTTCCTGGAAGAGCTTAATTCCTAATCCACATCGCAACAAGCCCTTTAGAACTCCACACACTTAGCCCCATATTGTTATTGAAAGTATTTCCGGAAGGCTATTTTGGAATAACTTTGTACTCTGCCCTAGCTTTCTGCAAGAGGTTCTCAAAGGTATAGAAAAGCCTTGGCTTCTGGTCATACTATGCTTCTACTTTTCAATACCATGATCATGATTTGCAGATACTCATTGGTACAATGCAGCCTATCTCATGCTGCGCTGCTTCAAGTTGTTTATAGACTACTTTTTCTGCCACTCTACACATGATATAGGGACTGTGCTGATTCCATTTCTTGGGCTGCCTAACAACAAGTCATCATAATCAAAGAATGCTTCCTGAAAGATATCTCAATTTTTATTTATTGATAACCTTCCTAAGCATTGTATCTGCTAATGATCATCCATCTCTGAAGTTGTTAAAGCACTCTTATAGTTTGTATAGCTTTATCTCATTTTGGGTAAAATAAAAATGTGATAATTAAACTATTACACTTTGTACACCATATCCTAGAAGTAAAAGGCTACAAAAAATCAAACATGTATTAAATACTGTATTTATGCAAATCTAATGCATACCTTTTTTCCAATGGTATTCCAAACTGTGATGCACATTAGATTCCAGTGCATATCTATTCTATAGTTTATCGGTAACTTCATTCAAATTTATCATTTATTACATCATGTTGCATTGCTGCAATCCTCAACTTCGTTATATTTATTGTTTGGCCTATTATTGCACAGAACTTATGAATAGAAGGTATTCACAAAATGAAGGGCAAACAGAGAAGAACATATGTATTAAGATCATTGTGTAATTGAGTTGAACTAACACTCTTTTGCTCCATTTACTTGTTTAAATATCTAGAACCAGTTTCACAAACCCTTCATTTACATTGTCAGCCCATAGTCGACTGGAGGATAAACCATTATGCTGTGGGAATGTGTAATTTGCTCTGGTGAAGATGTAATGTACTTAAAGTTTAAGTTTTCATCACCGGAAGTGTCAAAGCTCATTAAACTGCCTTTGTACTTGTAAATGTAGATTTTCTCCCATGTTGCTAATTCTGTAGGTCCTTGCACTGATTTTATTAATTTTGTTTTATTCAATACGTCATGATTTTCTGTCTAGAAATGAGATGCCAGTGCTGATTTCTCCAATTGCTTGTATTTTATGTTTCTGAAATGTTCTTTAAACCATGTGCCTAAGTTTTTCTTTGTTTTTGCAATGCAGATTTTTTCACATTGTGCACAACTTATTTTATAAATGTCTGCTTTTTTCTCTTGTTGAATACTGTCATTAACGTTATCAATCAAAGGATTTTTAATATTAAATCTGTTTACAGGTGCTAACCCAATATTAAAATCTTTTCAGAATATTCTGACATTTTTCTGTAGCCCATGGATGATATTTTAAACATTAGGTTGTCTTTTTTTGCTGAAATTGTCATGGTTTCTTAAATAAGTTTTTGCCTCTTGAATTTCTGTGCTTTTTTGTGTACTAGTTCTGTGTTATAACCATTTTTAACCCCTGTTCTTTCTATTTTTTTGTATTCTTTAAGGTATTCACTTTGCTAATTTTTAATTTTAAAGAAGAACATCTTATGATGCCACTTTCAAGAGTAAAGAAATTCTTTATGCTGAGAAAAAATGGTTACAGAAAGGCAGGAAGAGAGTTCAATGTAGCTGAGAACAACATTTGCTTGTTGCAGCAAAAGAAATTAGCATTATTTGCAAATAAAGCTAGTAGGAAGAAATTCACTGGGCCTTGCAAAGGAAGACCTCCTGACATTGAAGAAAAAGTTTTAGAATTCATACATATGGAGAAAGAACAGGCAACCAATGACACCATAAGAAATAACTTTTACACATCAACTGTCCTGGCAACAGTACGAGTGATGGATTTTTTTCCTATGTGCTCCAAGATGTAACAATAGTCCACTTATAAATTCTAAGTTGTGATCGTTTTATAAAGTGGACATTCTTATCTCTAAGACACCATACAACAATATGCCAAATCTTATATTACGATTTTAAATTTCAAATTTGAGGTGTGCATTACATTTGCATAAATTCAGTATCAGTTTTGCCTCCATTTACTCATCGGTTTGCTTGGCAAATAAAGTTAAATACTTTCAGAAATATCTCACAGAATATTCATTTACTTTGTTCATAGTGCAGATGGTACTATTAACTTGTTTATCAGTATTTGATATCAACTGATCAGAAAAAGCACCTGCGTCACTGACAAGCAGTTCAATAAAATAGATATTTGTGTAGATATACTATAACATGATTCTCTGTATCTCAAAGTTTAAGTTTCTTTAGAATGATTAGCTACTTAAATTATACACGGCCTGTTCAAAAATTACCATAACTTTCAAAATTCTGCACCAAAGAAATGTCAGTACAAAGAGTGTGCACCAGTTATTTTTCATTGTTTGTTTACCCCTTTTGCATGAGAAACAAGATAACTTTTCTTCCCCACTCTCCTAACTTGGCAGCTGTGGAACTTTTTTTGCTTCCAAAGAAAAGAAATTCACAATGGAAGGATGAAGATTTAATGCAGTTGAAGAGATAAAGCAAAATTTAAAAAAGAACTTCGTACTATATTGAAAAATGCATTATCAGGACTGTTTTCAGAATTGCAAAGATGCATCAATAGAAGGGAGATTATTTCCAGGGAGAAAATGCTTACTAAAATGCAGATAAGCCTAAATTCTTTTGAACAGATCTTATAAAGTGCATTAGATTAGTGCAATGTGTTAACTTTTACCTGCATATATGTTGTAAACACATGTTTAGCTGCTCTGGTTAACAATTCTGCCACTGCAATATTATACAAATACTCCAGTTGCTTTATGCAGCTTAAAGAATCTGCTATCTTCCCCAGATATCTGATGTTAATACCTCTATTGTGCAATGACTCTGTGAGGGTTATTCCGTCCATTGGTGCAGAAGAATGATCCAAGCAATCTCGAACCTGTAAAATATATCTTTTAGTATGAGCTTCAAATTCCACAAAAGAAAAATGACCACTAAGTCACCATGTATCTGAGATTGTATTTCAGTTTTATTTTTTACATTTAACTTTCACTGTCTGAAGGCTGATGCTGCTTTGTCTGCTTTACAAAGTAAATGTTAATTTACATTTACTTTGTAAAACACAGAAATAGTTTCTTGACATAAACAGAATGCCTCATTCCTGAACTGTAGTAGGGATAGAGTTTTTTTTTATTTGATTTATTTATGGATGCTCTTTAACATCTCAGGTCATCAGCATCCATTCAATTCAGGGGATGAAACAGCCAACAAATTTTGCTTAGAGGCCTCTTTTTTCAGGCTTGAGGTTCTTTTTCATGCTGTAAATGTACTATACGAGACCCACAGCTTTATTTCCTTTCTGAAGGAAGTCATACTTAGGATTTTTATACCCAAAAAAATCCATCGGTCCTGGCTGGGATTGAACCCGCGATCTTGGGTTTAGTTACCACTACACCACCAGGACTGACAGGGATAGAGAGTGAAAGGGGTAGTGCATAAGATAGAGCATCATCTCGTCTACTTTACATACATTTTCTGCTCTACCATTTCATATTTTTTTCATTCCCTTGGTTCTGTTATACATGATCAAAAGTGTTAGGGCAAGTTGGGCTGTTTAGTCTGACAGAGACTTATGCTTTGGAAAGGTTTCTGCCTGGCATTTCGTATGAAAGCAGCTCTTTTGAGGGTCTCAAATTTCTTGGAGGGGGCTGAGCCTGAATTGGTTCTATTTGGAAACAATGTTAGGGACCATGCCTCAACTCATGGATCCGGGCAGCTGGGTGTTTCCCTCTCCACATTCCTTCCTCCTGAGGTGCCCCCACTGGGGGTATACACACAAATGACCAGCCCTTGAACCAAGTTGTCAACTCATGGATCCGGGCAGCTGGGTGTTTCCCTCTCCACATTCCTTCCTCCTGGAGGTGCCCCCACTGGGGGTATACACACAAATGACCAGCCCTTGAGCCAAGTTGAAGTATTGAAATATCTTCCTCTAACCATAACAATCCAATCCAATACTATTTATAGAAAGTGGTGTTTTAAACTACTGACCAGATTTCTAGAGTTTTAAGTAATTCTACTGATTTATTATTTACATATTTATGGTATCCATAAGTTAATATACAAATAAAGAAATTATTTGAATTTCTATATTCATATCATGCTATTTGTGTCACATTTGTATTTTATATTGCCAATTATGTATAATCTTGTTTTACAGTTCCCGTCTTTATTTTATTATTCAATTTGCAACATGACTTATACAATACTCATTTGACTTCACCTCATTTCAACCAATACAATACTGAAGTGAACTGTACAGCAGCCATATTGCTAAGGGGAGGAAGAGGTACACTGTATGCTATTTGTGTTGGGAAGCCAATCTGTGACTGTCTCTACAACTTGCTCTATATAGCTTTTTGCTGAAATTTGTTTTGATTGAAAGGAGCAAAAATATTGAAGAGAGTAATAGATTTTATTATTACAATTGTTATTATTAACATACATAGGGTAGTTTTTAGCATTTTAAAATCATAAATTTAAAGTTTAAAAGTAATGAATTAAACATTTTGTAGCAACAATTATGCAAATTTGATAGGAAATCACTCAAATTTCACTTCTTTTTTACCAACTTACTTATTCGGACAGGTTTCCAAGGATGTTGATCATCAGCCTGGATTCACTGTCAGCTTTCCAGCATGGTATGCAGGTGTCTCTTTGTAGAATTTATGAATTTGGTGACAAGGATATTGCTGTTCAAAAGATCAAAGTTAACTAATTTTTTTTTGTTTTTGTTAATGAATATATTCCCTCATTGAATTATATTATGGGTTTCTGAAGGGCTTTTAAAAGTTTTGGTTCATTTTGGAAATCCTGATTTTTTTGTGCCAGTCAGAAATGCAATAAAATATGTTTGCATTTTACATTTTTCATGTGTTCTTTGAAAGGTAAAATAATATTTCATTTGGTTTTTCCTATGCTTTTTCATGTTATGTTTTTGCAACGATTTCGTAAACTCCTGATTGTTTGCCTGGCAGAATTCTGTCCTTTGTTTTAGATTTCAGGAATTTTTTATGCTGAATTAGTTTAGTTAGAGCCAAATTATAATTCATATTTTAGAATATTTTCTCAAATTATTGATCCACCCATGCATAGAATGTAAATGTCTTTTATACTTGTGTTCTTCTTTGTAACCTTTCAGCATAGGATGTCTCTTATTTGTTTTCTAAATTTCTCTTTTTTCTTAGTGACCAGATCTATTGCATTGCCATTTTTCTGCAGTATATTTACTCAGCTTTGTAATCTGTCTTGCTTATTAGAAGGTTAATTAATCTGCGATTATTGTTAAGTTTATGTTGTATTGGATTATGGCTGTTATTTTTCATGCAGTTCCAAAATGAACCAAATCTTTAAAAGCCTTTCAAAATTCTATAGAATTAATTGTTATCAGAGAATATGTTAATTAAAAAAAAAAAAAGTTAACTTTGATCTTCTGAATAGTAATGACCTCATCACAAAATTTATAAAATCTACATATTATGCTGGAAAACAGACAGTGAATCCATGCTGATGATGACAGAACATCCTGGAAAAATGCCCAATTAAATGTAAATTATAATTAATGTGTCGGCTATCACATTCTTATGCTTCACTTACTTTTAAATATGGTGGGACCAGTTTCGAAGTGACATTCTCTCCATCTTCAACCAACTTGATGACTGGTATGAGAAACTAACATCTATGAGGACCCGTGGCTCCATCCTGGTGGTGTTTTTTCTTTATAAACTGCAAATTGGTATTACATTCTCCTATAATGTCAAAATTCATAAGAAGATCCCCATGTTTATGAATTTAAATCTTCTCCCACGTGACCAATTTTGTACGTCCGTGTGCTTCTTTAAGTAACTTTATTTCTCTTTTTATGTCACGATTATCTTTCCAAAAATGGTGTGCCACTGCAGACCTATCAATCTGTTTGTGCTTAACGTTCCTGAGATGTTCCTTTAACCATGTTCCTATGTTTCTTTTAGTTTTTCCAAAGTATATCTATTAAATTCTTTACATGTTTTTTTGTCGGTGCCTGACGTTTTCTCCTGTGAAACCTTATTAAAACTGTTGTCCACTAAAGCATTTTTCAGAGTGTATCTGTTAAAAGGTGCCAATTTAATGTTAATGTCTTTAAAATTTTTTTGGAATTTATTCATAGCTACTGGATGGTAGGTGAATTTTTTAAAAACTGGTCTATCTTTTTCAGTTAATAATGTGGTGGTATTCTTGATCAATTTCTTCTTTAGGAATCTATTAAGTTTTTTTGTTTACTAAATTTTTATTAAAACCATTTATAATGGCAATCTCCTGTATCTTCTCAAATTCTTTTTTGTACTCCTCTTTACTGATTGGTAAATTCACCAGTCTATATGTTAAGTTATTGAAAATTGAGTGCTTGTGAGCTGTGGTGTTAAACCCATTTGATTTTATATAGTTATCTGTGTGCGTATCCTTTTTATAGATTCCAAATTCTAGATTTCCATGATTATTATTAATTTTTATATCTAAAAACAGCAACATTCCCTTTGTTTCTGTTTCCAGTGTGAAGGATATATTCCTGTCTTGTATATTTAAAAGCTTCAAAGCATCTTCAACAAACTCTTTTTTCACTATACTAAAAATGTAATCAACGTATCTGTAACAGCATTTAAAATAATGTGGGAAGGCAGAAATTATGTGAATTGGACACATGGGAGAAGATTTACATTCATAAACATAGGGATCATCTTATGAATTTTAACATTATAGGAGAATGTAATACCAATTTCCAGTTTATAAAGAAAAAACACCACCAGGATGGAGCCACAGGTCCTCATAGATGTTAGTTTCTCATACCAGTCGTCAAGTTAGTTGAAGATGGAGAGGATATCTCTTTAAAAACCGGTCCCACCATATTTAAAAGTAAGTGAAGCATAAGAGTGTGTTAGACGACAGCTTCACTGTGTAAGTTTCAAAAGAATTTTTTAATAATGTCTTATTTTTCGAAAGTTTTTAAATTAAGTTGGTAAAAAATCAGTGAAGTTTGAGTGATTTCCTATCAATTTCACATAACTATTGTTACGTTCCACTGTGAAAATTGCTGTTATTTAAGATTACTTTGTAGCATTTTGAACTCAAGCATTAAAAAGATTAGAAGAAGCAAAGTACACACTGGTCCACACAACAAATAAATAGATCTAGATTAGGCTGGTGAGTCAATTTTAATGAAAACTGCAAAAAGCTATCACCTCTATATACACCAGTGGTGCTATTTTTAATGCAGCTGACAACATAAACCATTTCAAGTAGGGAAAAGTATACTCACAAAACCTGGAATCTGAACAGTAAGAAGAAATTCAGCAGCATCTTTCACAAGCTTTTTCTGTTTGACTAACTGCTTGCCATCATGATCTACATGCTGAACACCAGGTGAGTAAACATCTGGATTAAACCTCACATCAAACTCAGTCTCCTTGAGTGAGCCAACAGCAAAAGAAGCTTTCTTCACTATTTCCTTTGTGCTCTCTTCCACTAAGGAAACAAATATATTTTATTTAGGTGCAAACATCTTATTTTGCCTTTCTCTTATGCATAAAGTAAGTTGCCTGGGCATGCTGGATGATTTGTTAAATTTGAAATATAAAATTAATAATTTCAGTTGGCTTGTTAATACTTATATTCACTTTAAGTTTTAAATTATAAACGTTAATACAGTAAATACTTTTTTGATAAAAATTTATAGTATACAGTTTCTCACATAAAGATGTACTATAGTTCCCTTGATAACATAAAGTAAATTTACACAAAAACCAAAAGTAATATCACTCTTGTATGTATACTATTCTGAAGAGCAACTCACCAAGTTTGTTTATTCTATATTTACTGCCAACATCACTCACAGCTGATGTTAGTTTAGTTGCAAAGATGGTGATGTCCAGGGCTGAGAAAGCTTTCTATTTGAATTAAATAGCAGCAAGTGTGCCAGAGATATTTCATGGACATTTCCAACTATCCAAAAATCTATGGAATTTATAAAATATTCAATATCACACATATTACCCACTTGGTTGAGCTTCTCCTCAGAATGACATACCTACAAGAGCAACATCACTTGTAGATTTACTATAAATTGAAGTTTGAAAATTTTATCAGACTAAGTATTTATGCTTGAAAAATTATAATTAAAATAAAAAAAGGAAATAATGCAAATAATAATTTAAAAAAAAATTATTTCCCCTAAAATAGACAGTTGAATATATTCAGTTATCACGTAGAAAATAACATTTAATTCCTAACTTTTCACACATATTGCAAATAATAGCTTCAGTAGATTCGAAATTAAGGTGCAGATTGCCAAAGGATGAGGGATTCTAAAGATTAAAACTACAGAATTGTTGAACATATTGCACAAGTTGTAGCACTAAAATGTAAAGAAATATTGTACATTTGTAAGCTTTTTCCTCCATGAGAATATTGATATGCATGACTATAGTACGTGATGAGGCTGTGCATTAGTCAAAAGCCATCTTCCTTGCTGGGTTACATCAGTAAATAATGGACCACCATAAAGAAAGCATGTGTTCTGTAGTATGTTGAGTTGAAATAAATGTTTTCTGTTCATTGTTTTAGAAGAAATTATTCTGGGGAAGGTATATTTAATGACTGACTGCCACGGGTGGCTGAGGTCGTTAAGGCATGGACTTGTGAGCAGGAGATCTGGGGTTGGAATCCCACCAGGGCCATCCTCCCTGACTGAGGTTTTTCCCAGGTTTTCCTCAGTCTTCATAAATGGCAAATGCTGGGAAGGTAACCTATGTCCATTGCCTGTGGTGCCTCTGTAGCAAAAACGGGCATTAAACACTATTCATTCATTCATTCATTAATGACTGATGGTGAAGGAATGCGAGCAGAAACTTCTAGGCTGAACTACACAGTGCAGCGAAATGCAGTGAAATGAACAGTAATTTGGGGCATCTAAGATATAGGATCATTTAGGCTATTATTATAAATGTAAAACCAAAAATAAATTAGTGGATTTCCTAGGAGACTGAATAGAGTTTCAACATTTTCTGAGCTACAAATGAATTATTAAGATATGAAAAAGGGAGGAAAAAAAAAAAGTCTGAACATTTTAGTATAGCACGATATATTTATACAGCTTACCTTTCTGAAATTTCAACAAATTTATTTGATCTTGAAGAGCTTTCAACCTCTATGAGTTGAATAGTAAGTTTTAAAGTTGGTGAGAACATTGTTAAGTATAGAAGTAAATTTTTAAGCTTTTCCTTAAAGTTATTATTACCATGAGATGAAATCAATGGTTCTTTATACTACA
Source organism: Metallyticus violacea (assembly GCA_030762175.1). Taxonomy (NCBI): domain Eukaryota; kingdom Metazoa; phylum Arthropoda; class Insecta; order Mantodea; family Metallyticidae; genus Metallyticus; species Metallyticus violacea. The sequence continues at coordinate 42,918,438 of CM060830.1, read as the reverse complement.
CACCAGTGTTTGAAATGAGGCAGGATGGGACAGCATGGATTCTGCTACTTCTCAAATTCCAAAAAATAACTCTAGTGCTTTTCTGATATAATGGATCATTGCAGAATAGCTAATGCTACATTAAAAATAGAGCACATTTTCTTTTTAGACTATATCCAAAAACCCCTCTACTCAGCAACATAACACTGGATTATATCGTTTCTCTCTTTCTTTTGCTGCCCTTACAAATAAACCACTATCCAGATATTAAGGAATCATGACTTTTGTCACATATACAACTGAATACAGTGAAGTTTCAAATACACACAGAAGAAACAACAATTGCTGTTCTGTGTCGCTCAGCAAGATAATGGTAATTTTACCGCACCCTTAAGAATATTCATTTCACACTGCAATTGGTACACTGTAAAAAAATGTAGTCTATTAAATATTCATATAAAAGTAGTTGGATTTAGTGGTTCAAAATGAATGAAACAGAAAGCACGATGAAAGTGAATAATTAAAAGTATTTTTATATAGTTTTTCATCAGTGTTAACAAAAAGTAAAATCAATTAATGCTTTGAATGTGTGTGAGAGAAAGTGTGTATATAAGTGTATGCACAATTGTGATGAAAGAGAAAGATAAATCATCCTATTTCCTTTTTATATACTCTTTAAGCATTGGTAAGTGCTACTATAAAATTTAGTGCTAAGGTTTTGAGTTGCAAGCTCTTATAATATGCATAGCTATTTTTCCTGAACCTCTAAACTATGAGTTTGAATATTAAATGAAACATAAATTTTAATTTCTTTAAAGTAAATCAAAAGCCCTCACACACAAAAAAATTACACAATTAATTTTTGTATGATGCACTAGGAGAGTTTTGCAATGGGCAAAAATGTTGGTTTCAGAAATCTGCCTCTATGAATGGAAGAGGTAAGGATTTTAATTGTTATAGAAACATGTCTATCCACTTCATGCCAGAGTTTACCATTGAGAAGTGAAGTTAAAGCATTCCAAATCACACTTAAAAGTGAATATTAGGCTATTCTGCATTACAATTTCATCCATGGATTAACGTGACCAAGTGCTACAAGAAAATGACTCTGATCTGGGAGAACATGTATACCTAATAATGAAAAACATTCCAGTGATACAGGTATGAAGGAAGATTGAAAAGTAGTGCACAACATTTATTTTTTATTAATTTTTTTTACAAAATAGGGTTTGGATGTTTAAAGTTGGTACAAAGTAAGTTTGAACCTTGTTCTACAGACAACATGGCTAGATCAAGTGCTACCCAGGTGAAGTGAAGGTTAACTAGTGAGCAAATATGGCACATATATTAGTTTTCTCCACATATTAAGAGCAGTAAGGCATGTTTTTTTTTGTGAGAGAAAAACTAAAGAGAGAGAAACTGAGTGAAATTCACAGAGGAAAGCTGGAAGTGCATGCTATGCACTGTCTGGATTGCAGCATTGGTGCAGATTCTTTGAACAAGGCCAAGTAAATCTTACTGATGAACCATGTTCTAGCCAATCTATGACTATTTTAACACCATCCACTGTCACAGATATTGAGGTGACAATTCAAAATGATCGGTAGATGCTTCTGCAAACCTTGGCACAACAATTTAAAATTTCATAATGCATTGATATTGTGTTTGACAGATTGGGATTTTGTAAGATGGTCATGGCTTTCTGGAAGGCATGAGGACCAGTGATGAATCCTTGGTGTACCACTTTACACCCAACAAAGCATGCTAACAGAACTTCAAGATCACCCAGTTGGCAAAAAAGATTCTAGTGGTATTCTGGGAAAGACTTGTTGTACTTATTGGAGTTTTTTCAGACTGGTGCCTCTGTGAATGTCAAAACCTACACTACAAACTAGAAAAGTTGCATCATGCTCTTAGTGACAAAAGCCCTAACAAAGACGCTGAGAATGTCAGACTTCATGACAATGCTCACCCACATGTTTTGGCTACTGCTCAAATAAAACTTGAGAAGTATGGCCGAGAAGTAATCAATCATCCATCATACAGTCCAGAAATTGCATCGTCTCAACTTTCACCTATTTGGATCACTGAAGAAATTCCTAGGAGATCAATGCTTTAGTTCAGATGAAAAAGTGAAATCAGTTATATGAAGGCGACTATAATCCCAGGGAATGGAATTCTATCAACAAAGTTCATTCAAATTGTTGTTAAATGGAAGAAATGTCTTGATAGACTTGGTTTATATGTTGAAAAATAGGAGCCTGTAGCTTTTTGTGCATACTTTTTTCTTCCTGCTCAAAAAATATTTCATAAAAAATTCTGTTTTACTTTTTGATCCTCCCTCATAGTTTGAGAGAGAGAGAGTTTTAATCATCAAAATTATTAACTGAGAAAACATGGGAGCTGCAAGGAAAATGTTGTAGAATGATAAGGTAATCAATCATCTTACTTGCAGATAGAGGTGACTGTATATTCCTGCACCAGCTGCACACATATCTTTAATGAGTACCTCTAATTAAGGAAGCTTTGCTCTTTTTGAGTGCAAATGGAAAAAAAGATAAACTATGTGAACAGGTGCCCAGATCATCATGTTCAAGACATTTTATAATGTGGCACCACTCTATGTAATGAGCATTGTCACAGATAAAATGTGGCTGTACTATTATAATGTATCTACCAAGGCCTAAAATACAAAGACAAAGCCTGCACCAGTGACTGTAAAGAAGTTAAAGTCAATGAAGATGGTTGCAGTTTACTTCACTATATGGGGTATCCTGGAGCAAGTTGTAAACAATGACTGTAAATTGGTACAGAGAAGTGAGTTTGTACCAGGTGATCCAGGAGTTCAGGAATATTGCCCAAGGTCACTACGATAACATCTTTCTTCACTGGCCCAACCTCACACCCAAGTTTCTTGTAAATAGGGTCCATGCTTGATCATTCATCCCCCAGCCCTAATCCTGCTCCATGCAACTTTAGACTTACCCAGAAGTGAAGAATAAGCTCAAAGGCAGGCATTTTATTAGAATGAGAAGTGTGTAAACCTTCCAGAACAGTGTTGGTAGAGCTGGTTCGGCAAACATTTTTATTACATGGGAAGGTGTAATAAATGTGGTGAAACTATTTTAAAAATCTATAGAAAGTAAATAACATTGTAAAACTTTCCTAGTAAATTAATATATCCTAAGCTCTAAACAGAAGAGAGAATGATAATTATTATTACACTCTTGTTTTTCTCCACTCGTAATGGAATCAGTAATACTTTCTACTATCTTTTTGGCCTCATCTGCTTCCATTTGATTTTCTTTTGTGGTATCTCCCTTACATTCATCAGCTTTATTCTTGGCCACTTCACTTTTATCCTTTGCCTGCAACAGGTAACATAAGAATAAATCAGTTTCGATCAATATTATGATTACCTTACTGACACCTTAATGACATTCAAATCAATGTAAATGTATGAACATAGTCTTACATTTTACTCCTTGGTCAGTTGGGCCAGGCATGTAGCTGGCTCGTGATCACATTTTCTGTACAATTGTTGTATACGTTTCATCTATTTCCTTTTAAGGCTGCTTTTGTTTTTTAAAGGCTAACATATTTGTATGCATAAATAATGTGATGTCATAATGATTAATCTGTTGTGATATTCAACTCCTGTTTGAACTTATGTTGCTTTTATTTACTTACACTATTACCCCATGTTGGAAGTAATAAAAAACACTTTACACAGATGGTACTGTGTAAATAAAATATCAGTATTAAGAAAATGTCTGTACCTTTTCTTCATTTTCTGCACCTTGGCCAAGTTCTCTGTCTTGACTTGCTCGTGCTTCCCTTTCCTTCTGTTTTCTTACACCAAGCTGCTGAAGATGATATGCTGCATATTTTATGAACATCATGTACCTAGCCCTAAAATATAGAACATAAAATTAAAATTCTATATTGTTTACTAACTATAGTTTTGAATGCTGGGAATTCTCATATTGAAATATAATAATTTAACAATTTTGATAAACAACCACTCAAAATTCACTAAATTTTAACAACTTACTTGGACACATTTTGATGACTATTGCCTTCCTTCATCATTAGCATGAATTTACTGCTTGTTTTTCTTCATGGTATGCACATGTCTCTCTGTATATTTGATAAATTTGGAGATGTCATTATTTGGCAGACCAAAATTAACTACATTTTCTTTATTAATTAATATCATACAATGATATCAATTAATATGATTGGCTTCACTGTGCAAGTTCCAATTTACAATTAAGTATATTTTCTTTATTTTTTTGTATTAATAAATTCTCCCCCATGCAATTAATTCTACAGGTTTCTGGGCATGGCTTTAAGAAATTTTGGTTTATTTTGGAATTTATGATTTTCAGATCAAAAATGATATGCTACTGCTGTTTGTATTTGATACATATTTTGAGTGAGAAATAAATAATAACCTAATTTTTTTGTCTCAAAAGCATAAATTCCAAAATGAACCAAAACTTAACAGCTATCCAGAAGCCTGTAGAATTAACTTCATAAGAGAACTTATTTACAGAAAAAATACAGAAAATTTAAAAAATCTGTCGTCTAACACTCTTCATGCTTCACTAACCTTAAAAATATTCGGTACCGGTTTCAAAGATACATTATCTCCATTTTTGGCCGTGGACTCAGTCGACCGGCACCGAAGATTTTTAAGGTTAGTGAAGCATGAAGAGTGTTAGACGACAGATTTAATTCATGTGAGTTTCACTGTGTTAGTTCCAAATGAAATTTTTTTTAAAGTTTTTACAATTTTTAAAAAATTTTAAACTGAAAATTTAGTTAATATTTATCTTGTGGATAACAATGAACTAATCTCCAAATTTATCAGATCTACAGAGACATTTGCATACCACGCAGAAAAAGGACTGTGAATTATGCTGCTGATGAAGGCTACGGCCTTTGATAACATGTCCAAGTGAGTTGAAATTTGAGTGATACCTTATCAAAATTGTTCAATAATCTATGTCTATTAAAAAAAAAGTACACCAAAATACTACTGAATTAGTTCTTCAATTTTTGATATTTGATACATTTTACATAGTCTGCAGGACAACAGTATGAACATTATTATGAAGTAGTTAAATATGGTGGACTTTTGTAACAATGATGTTTAATACTAAGAATTTAAAACGATTGAGTCGAATTTGTAACACTTACATCACTAATATTTTAGAAAAGGAAAAATAAGTTCTTCAGTTCCAGATCGACTCTGGCCTTGTTCTTTGTGGTGGTTTGGTTTGTCTCTGGTGGTGGTTGGTTGAACTTCTGTATTAAGATGTCATTTAGTGGGATTTCAAAGTTGAAAACATGATTTTTGTTCTTCCAGATATAAATGTTTTCCAAGACTGTAAAGTTCTGTTTTTCCTGTAATATTTTTAAGTAGTTTGGGATTTTTGTTAATATTATGTTGTTCCTTCCAAAAATGCCAAGCTACTGCTGATTTTTCTTCCTATCTTTGATTTATATTCCTGATGTGTTCCTTTGCTTGTGTTTTTATGTTTATTTTAGTCTTTCCAATATAATTTTTTTCATAATGATTAGAATTCATATGATATATTCCTAATTTGTTCTCTTATGGAATATCCTCTTTTAGTTTAGAATTTAGTATATTTTTTATGGAGTAACTGATTTTTGGAGCTAAAATAATGTTATTGTTTTTTGAAAATCTTTTGGAATTTAGGATGGTATGTGAATTTTTTGAACATTTTATTTTCTTCCTTGTTAGGAATAAGTGTACTGATGTCTTTGATACTTATTCCTAACTTATTCCTAGCTAATGAACTCTGATACTTCCAGGGATGAAAACAAACTTTTAAGTTCATCACATCTGTGCAGAATATACATGCTCAAAGCATAACAAATTATCCAACAGTTGATTAGCTAATGATGCAGACAATGGTCTGAGAAAATGTACTACATTTAAACAAGTAAATGGAGCCAATTAGAGTATGTAGTTTGACTCAATCATACAATGATATTAATTATATAATTAGCTTCACTGTACAAGTTTCAAGTAGCATTTCAAGTTAAAGCATTTCATTGTTAAAATTAAGGACTCATTATTGTGTATTATTCATATACTAAGTGCAGAAGGAAGATAAATTCTGGAATTTGGACACCTTTGTTAATGAGCATGTTATCAGTGCAGCTGATAACATGCAACAGTAAAGAGAGCTCTCTTTAAGAAATCCATGCATATGATTAGAATTAGGAATTAAAAAAATATTTTTCTTTAAGATTTTCATGTTGGTACACCTGTTCCTTATTTTGGGAGAATTAGTCATTTTCATATAGATTACATTTACTTCAATCTCACTACTTTACATAAGAATACAGTAAGAGAGAGAGAGAGAGTTTTTTTTAAAAACAAAAAAGTACTCAAATAAATAGTTAATACAACAGTATTACTATTAATAACTATTAATAACTATTTATTTTATTAACTATTTATATATTATAACAGTATTAACTATTTATAACAGTATTAACTATATATATTTTTTTTAAAAACAAAAAAGTACTCAAATAAATAGTTAATACAACAGTCACATGGTTGATAAATGGTGCCACATTTTACCTAATCACAGGAGAGGAACTATTTTGTTTCAGTATAATATAAGTGAAGATTGGAAACCAAAAGGTACTGAATATTCTTATCTTATGCACAGTCTACTTACTCAACAAATGAATCTATTAACTCTTGACGTAAACAGCAAAGTTTGTGCTTGTGCTCAATTGGAAATCCCAATGCTCGTACATCACTGCTTAACTCTTCACCTTCCACTGTAAGAGAAATTATTCTTGGTGCATTAGCCATGTAAGTGATTGTTACAATGCACATTATTATATGTACAAGTTTTACTTACATTTCAAGAAATTTACATCTGGTGGAAAAGTTCTTAATAAATCCAAAATGTAATGACGACCATCATTTCCAATAATGCCTTTACACTCCACTGAAGAACAAAGTTCAACAAGTTCCTTCTTATCATTGTACACCTTATGCGGCAGAATTTTTAACTGCTGGCCCGCCTTATTTAACTGCACATAAGACAGACAAGAAGACAGTTAGGAAAGTACCATAATAAAGTTATAGCAGTTACATGCCTTCCACTATTACAAGAAAATACTGTGCAAGAATTGTTTGTAAAGTTTGGTAAACATCCATAAAATGACAAGAATGTTAAATGATATCATTTTTGACAAACACCATTCTTGTGAAGGTTTAGATAAAGTTTCAGTCACATGTGCCACAGGTAATATCTGATAGCCATTTGAATTGACAACTGTTGCATCTGCCCCTGCAAAAAAAGTTCTATGCAGCTATAAAAATATGTGCAAAATAACTTAGAATGTAGCACATCTATTAAATGAATGCATTATATCTTGCATGAAAAACTGCATATGAAAAAAACTATGACATGATGGGTGCCATGGATGTTAACTGTAAACACCAATCTAAATTTCAATTTAGTGTGTAGAAGCATTTAATTGCAATTCACAGACATTGTGCCAATTTGTGACCATTGACTGTTGTTGCAGTGTGCAGTAATACACCAAGGTATTTACGCTGCAAGAGTCCTTTGTGCACTCCTTCAATCCTAACTTTGTATTTTGGGATATAGAGCTTTACTTTCCTACAATTTTGGGAATTATATCTCTAAAAGATTGAAGTCCAATAGAATTACATCTTCTAAAAAGGTGAATCCTAATAGAAATGTTCTTTGTCTTTCAAGAGCTTCACACTGTAATAGTCTCATCAGACTGTTCACATAGGGATGAGGGATTTACACTACAAAGTCCCATCATTCATAGGTGTTTTCAGGATGACCAATGTCCAGTAATTGTTCCAATAGCTTTCCTGGTTTGCTTCCTATTCCTATTACTATGTCAGGTACATCCAATGACATATTCAATAGTATTTGAATCAGGTATTTTCAGGACTTCATTATTCTTTTCATCAAAAAAATTGATACTGAGTTTGCTCATGAATAACATTATTATTTTTACATTCCATCACTACTAGTGCTGTGAATACTATGCACATCAACTAGTGCACCTAATTCTGACTGTACCATATTTTACTGACATTTTCTTCTATTTGTATTGTGTCATCATGCTAGTTTGCATTCCTTTTGCAGATCCACTCACCTTAGTCGAGAAATAATGCAACCCTACCTTACTGTAAACTATGAATGTACAAAATGATAAAGTAGAAAAGGGCTTCCATAGCAGTAATAAACTAATATAAATATTAAAGTTAGGTTAGAGAATAATTGCAGAAACCATATGTAACCCATTATAATAGTTTGCTTGGTTTACAATTGTTAGTTAAGCATATCCAGGTCAAAAATTGCCTACAAATTATCTGATTCCCAAAGAAACTTGGTCAGCATTACAGGAATAAGATGGGATAAACTTTCCTTCAAAACACACTCATTTTCTAATTGTATATGAAAAAATTCATCATATTACAATAGAATTTAAAAATACATATGGTAATTGTAGAAGCATAAGAGACTTACCAATTCAAGATATTTAGGGTGGGAGAGAACAGTCTTTCCAAAGTCTATTGAACCATATACCACAGATTGTTCTTGCTCGCGCTCCAGGATACCTGGTATTATTGATTGTGCAGTGACGCGGTACCCTCGGTAATCAATTACAACTGTACCAAGAGTATACAATCCTGGAAGGTCAACTGCACTGTACACTCTTACTCCTTGCAAATCATTTCTCTGGAAAACCAAAAAAATTATGTAAATTATAATAAATCTGTCATCTAACACACTCTTATGCTTCACTTACTTTTAAATATGGTGGGACCCGTTTCGAAGAGACATTCTCTCCATCTTAGATGTCTCTTTGAAGCAGGTCCCACCATATTTAAAAGTAAGTGAAGCATAAGAGTGTGTTAAGATGACAGATTAATTATAACTTGCACTTAACAAGCTTCACGTGTGAGTTCCAACAGAATTTTTTAAAAATGTCTTACTTTTCGAAAGTTCTTAAAAGAATCAAAAAAATATGTTAAGTAAAATAAAACATTTACCTATTTAGAACCAATGTTTTCCATACTCAAATGAACATTAAGATGTATATTAAATTTTTGTTTAGTACCAAATTTCCTATTCAATATTCCTTTAAAAATTTCATGATATTTAAACCTTTGGCTGAACATAAAGGAAACTACTTAAATTTTATTAAAAGTGAAAAGCCATTGTTCTGCAATCAAACTACTATCAGCAATGCAATTAGTTCCTTCCTTTCTTTTTCCCTTCAAGCACATCAAATGAATAAACAAATGGAGGGAAGGAAGGGAAAGAAAGGAAAAGGATTGAAGAATGAATTTGTTTACCAAAACAGATATTATACAAGGGTTGTAAATAAAGTAGTAGCAACATGGTTATTATAGACTGTTATTGATCTCACAGTGGCACACTTTACAAGCTTTGATAGTAGCTCCTGCACTGTCCTGTCCCAAATCTATGGAGCCATCACATACTGTTGACAAGGTTCTTATTGTAGAATGTAGGCCAGTGTCAATTATGTGAACTGAGTCTTCCGGGCTGTAAGGCTGTGGTCTAATGGGATTATTCTCCTTCATCTTTCCAGAAGAAGCTCTGAAACTGCACTCAGCATGGTATCCGGCCTTATAAAATACCAAGACAAAGAAACCATGCAAGCAAAGCAGCAACCAACACCCCTTTGGCCATGCCCAGGGGCTCTAGGCTAGATCCAATCTCCTTAGCCAAACAAACCATCAAGAGTTCAGTTCCACAGGCACCACTACCATATATAATGCTATTAATTCCAGCAATGAGTCAGTCATAGCCATGTCTCCAAGAAATTTACGGCAACCACACCACTGATGATGTTCACCACAGTCATGAACAAAACGTCTGGGAAGATTAAGGAGAAGAATCCCATTGGATCACTTTTCACATAAGGTTCTTATTGTTGATGTCAGTGATGAGCCACCCTTGAGTGCATAGAAAGGAGGGATTATCTAGAAACCTGGTGCCGTGGAGGGGTTCTATTAACCAAGGAAAGATATTGAAATTATGCGGACTGATGTCCAAACATATGTTGAACGTTTTAAGACTTCCATTGCCCCTGGCCAACAGCTAGGTCACTAAGTCTGTCACATAACAACAAGCAATGTCATGCAAGATGCAAGGTGGTGTGCCCTTCAGGAAGGGCAGATATTTGTAATGCATATCTGGTTGCACCTGATTACAGAGTAAATGCAAGTAGACCCAATCTGCTGACTTCTCCCAGCCTGCATAAAACGCCTTGACCCATCATGCAAATGTCCAATATGGTAGCATATCATTGCTACTTGTCTAAGCACTAAGTTTTGGCCCTGATATACATTTTTGCCAAGGGCCAAGAATGCTATTCTAGGTGTGTAAAAAGGCTTTAGAGCACCTCACACAATAGTGGACAATCCAACCAAGTATAACACCACAAACATTCACCTTACCAACTGCTTTTGGTAATGCACATGTCAACAATGCTTCAAACTACCAATATCCAGACTCTTCCTGTGCATAGGCATGTGCATACTTGTCTTCCAAAAGTGTTGCCATTATTTTATTTACTGCCCACTTATATTACAATATAATTACACAATATACAAGAATGTTAATTGCATGAGCAATAGGTCCTTTGCTTATTCCATATTTCCATAAATTACAGTGTAACACAGACTCTTTTACAATCAACCATCCAATTAAATTAGCAATAAATTTCAAACTACAACTTCTATATACAATTCTAAACATCCTGTCACCTTACACTCCAGAATGCTTCTTATGAAAGCCTATTACACCTTAACTCACTGGTTGATGAAGTAACAAGATTTATGAAGTGTTTCACTTGCTCTCAATTCTACATTTTACACAAGTGCTTCTGACAGATGATCTGCAGTCTGTTTTTCATCTTCTGCACATTGCTTCTGGAAGTTTTGGAAACCAACAATGTTTCTAACGTTTCCAGTTTGTTCACCATATACTGAATGTAGAACTTAACTTGTAGTTGCCAAATCCCCAAGGAAGCATAATAAATTGTCTTTATTATTCCTTTAGTGATGCATTTTTAGAATATGTGTAAAATAAAGATGTACTACTCCATCAATCATCAGCTTATACTGCACTTATACACACAAAGCTATGATGACTGTTGATGATCCTGAGACAAAAGCACAGTCACATAGGTCACACTATAGCCAAGAAAGCAAACATGCTATTGATATCACAGATATGTGCAACACATGCATTACAGAATAGGAAAGCCCTCTGTCTTACCATAACTCTGCTTCTCATGCATCAACTAATGTTTGTGTTCAATTTTACTGAATTACATTCATTAGTTTGAAAATAGCAAAGGAAAATCACAGAGGCCTAAAGCAAATGAAACACCCAACAGTAACTGCTTTTTGCTTAATATAATCTCATTTAATATATCACCATGGTCATTGGTACATTGGACTGCCTTCCTTGCCTTTATAGTTGAACCCTAAACATTTTCTTTCCATGGATTCTCATATTGATATTGTTTGTTAATTTTTTTCTGCCATATCTTTCTTGATTTAACAAAATATTTGTTTTTACTTTCAATGTTTATTTTCATACTATTTCTAAAGGTAAGTTTCATTTTTAGTCACCAGTTTTTCTGTATCTTGATTCATCTACATTTTAGTATGCAATGTCCATTATTATTTATCCTCTACACATGATCTGACCCACATTCCTTCTTATTCCCTATATCATTACTGCTATTCGGGAACATGTGAACCAGAAACAAAATTTTCTACAGTATAGGCAGCCGTAACTTTCTAAGAAAGGTTTATCTCTAGAAATGTTAATTGGAACTTGTACAGTGAAGTTAATCATATAATTAAGATCATCGTATGATTGAGTTGAACTACATACTCTTATTGCTCCACTTACTTGTTTATAATATGTACTACTAGTTTCAGGAACTGCTGTTCGCATCCCCAGTTACCCATCGACTGCTGGATAGTTCGTAATGCTGTGGGAATGTATGTTCTGCTCAGGTGGAGGTGTGATGAACTTAAAGTTTGCTTTCATCCCTAGAAGTGTTGAAGTTCATTAAACTGTCTCTGTATTTGTAAATATTGATTTTCTATCATGTTGCTAATTGTGTATTGATTTTGATAAGTTTGCTTAATTCACTATGTCCTGGATTTCTGTCCAGAAATTAGATGCTACTGCTGATTTCTCCATATTCAGGAACATAAAATACAAGCAACTTTCAAGAACATAAAATACAAGCAAATGAAGAAATCAGCAGTAGCATTTCATTTCTGGACAGAAACCCACAACATAGTGAATAAAGCAAACGTATTAAAATCAGTATGAGGACCTATAGAATTAGTAACATGGAAGAAAATCTACAATTAATTACAAATACAGAGACAGCTTTATGACTTTGATACTTCTGGGAATAAAAACATAAACTTTAAGTTCAGCACACCTTCACCACAGTAGAATACACATTAGCACAGTAATGTGAATTATCCAACAGTCGATGGGTAGCTGAGGATGTGAACAATGGTTTGTGAAACTTGTACTACAAATTATAAACAAGTATGTGGAGCAATAAGATACAATGATCTTAATTACAAGGTTTATCTGCTTTAAATATATTTTTAGTGTCCTTGAAAATGTTATTAATAACCCTTTTTCTATGAAATGATAGAAACTTACTGGTGCAACAAATGCTGCAGCATCTCCACCCAATTCCTTATAATGATCTCTCACATCAAAACCCAGACTGAAGAAAATGTTATTCCAAATGAACATCTGCATTTTGGCTTCCTCTCCTGGGTTAATGGCCATCACATTGCCATCAATAACTGCCATAGCACCTCGTGTTGCTGCTGCCACAAAATCACTATGCACCTGTAAATGATTAGAGTAGTAGTTAATAACACAGAATACTTTAAAATTATTTCTCAAAATACATTAACATCTCTGCATCTGAAGATGAAATTCTTTTCTAGATTTTATACTGGGCAGAAGAGACAATTTAACATTGAAATTAATTCAAAAGCATCTTTTATCAGTTAAACATTGTTGTGACTGAAACAACATGCTGTTAAAATACGCCCAATTATAATCAATGTAGGTAAAATTAATATTTAATCAGCTAATTTTTTATGCTATAAATTGTTTACCATATTGAATAATCTTTACAAGACAAATTAAAACTGCATACCAAATGTGGAATATAACCTAATGCAGTTTTTTTTTATCTCTTTCCAAAATTTAGCAGCAAAAAGTTTGGTTGTACGCATTAATTATGGCAAGAAGATACTCTGATAGTACAGATGAACAATGACCTCTTAGTGGTCTGGATTACGTGAAGAACATTCTGGAGTACAAGGAACGTGGTCACTTTAGATTGCTTCTATGGACACACTATTGCAGTAGTGTGAACATTATCAAGGAAAAACAAAATTGGCAATCATTCTTCAAGGTCTGACATCTGTTCTCCAATTGTATGCCTATGTAAATTACACTTTTTAAAGTGGCATTATAATAATATTATATTCAATGGATTGTGGTGGAAGAATAAATTTTTCCATATAAATGTTCTATGTGGAGCAAAAAGTTTACAAACATTTCTGAGTAAGTAAACATGATGGATAAAAGCTTAAAAATAAATGTGATGTAGTTCGGTAGTGATTATGATATGATCTCTGTTCCACCAGTGATAAATGATTAATAGAGGTAGGGAGTTTGTAACTATTAATGTATTCATATATCAATATTATTGCACATACATACACTTCACAGTGCAGAACATATCTTAAGATTATAAGTTATCATACAATTTTTTTTTTCTGTTGCTGGGTGCTGGATTCTGCTGCAATTATGGTTTAATGAAAATGAAATGTAATAAAACATAAAAAAAGGACTTTTTTCATAATTTCTCCACCAAAAATTAAGATCTGGAAGTATAAGCGTATGTAATAAGAACTAGTTCTTGTTACTTTAGTTACATTGTTCCAACAGTTACTTAATTTTTTCATTTATATATATATATATATATATATAAATAAATAAATGAAAAATAAATAAAACAATGAAATGTAACTAAAATAACAATAACTAGATAAGAAGAAAAAGAATAAATTACGCTTGATTTCCTGTAGCTTTCCAAATGTAATTTATCCTTTTTCTTCTTATCTAGTTATATATATTTAATGGCACCTCACTATAGAAAATTAAGCAAGAAGACTACAGACATTTCACCTGTAATTTCATTATTAAATACAACACCTTAAATATTGCCCTTTCCCTTAACAGGCGCTCAGGAAGATTTTTTCTTGGTAGCTCTCGGGTGGTCTGTAGTTCTTCATTCCAATCTCTAGTCTGTCCTGGGATATGTTCTTCATAGCCAAGCTTCGATGAAAACACTGTAGTAAGAAAAAAAAAATGTTATAGATATTTGCAAAATGCAAGTTGAAACTAATGTCTGATTTATAAATACATTTGAATTGAGAAATCTCAATTCACAACTATTATATTTCAATTTCAACAATGGTAGATTCTTAATTCTGTCATCAATCTTGATCACACATACATTAGAATTTTTTTTTTTGATATTCTGATCTCTCAAATTCAAAATACAGGTCAAACACATTCTTTTTAGAAAGCCACCATATTTAATATTTTTTTAAAAAAAATAACTCTAAGTGCTGTCTTTCTGTTATTATTGTTGTTAAGAGTTCAAGAAAAAGAATGGATATAGGCAATGTGTGGAATGAAAATCCTGGAGCTTTGCTTAAAAAAGATTCAAGCTGATACTTTATAGTTTGTGGTGCTACTTAGTGGAGCTGATGGAAAAGGAAAGACCTCAACTAGATACAATGGAGTGGCGTAAATGTGTCAAAGCACCATCTCTAAAGGTCAAGGTCACTCAGTTAACCAAGAAGATCTTGGCCACAATCTTTTGGGACTATGAAGGAATACTCTTCATTGACTTCAAGGAGAGGAACACCACAGTAAATCTGCAGTAGTATGTTGGCCTACTGCACAGACTATGTGCTTCCATCAAAGAGAAAAGTGTGCGCCTTCTTCACGACAACCCGCCTGTGCATAAATCATCTCTTGTTGCAAAAGAAGCTGTGAAGAAATGTAGCTTCAAGGAGATCGAGCTCCACCCTACAGCCCAATGACTATTTCCTCTTCTCAAAACTCAAGAAGGACTTTCGAGGAAGGAAATTTAAGTGTGACGAAGAAGTGATGGATGCTGTTTATACCCAATTTGCAGACAAGACTTCTGACTACTTTGAGGGGGGGAGGGGGTTTGAAATGTTAATTCAAAAATGTGAGAAGTTTATTGCAATAAAGGGTAACTATATTGAAAAGTGAAATATAAATTTTTCTTTATCATACCTAGAAAATGTTAGATCAGAAACTTATGACCTACCCTCATACATCATATTCATAAATTCTCTAACAAAGTTCAATCATTAGTAACTGAAAAACTATTAGAGATAGGAGCATGCATTATTCTGCATTGCAATTATCACCTCAAAAAGTTTCTTTATACTGCACTAGATGGCTATAACAATGCCATGTGTTTGTTTATTCAGAAAAATGGAGGTACATTACAAAGCGAGATATATGGATAATACTGTTTATATAAGCTTATTTAAGATGAGCTACCTTTTCATTTGTCAGGAAAGATTAATAGCCACAATGTGCACATATAAAAGGATCCGAATAAAGAAGAAGAAGAAGTGGAAGAGGAGGAGGAGTGATGGTGGCAGTGGCGGTGGCGGTAGCAGTAGTAGTAGTAGTAGTAGTAGTAGTAGTAGTAGTAGTAGTAGTAGTAGTAGTAGTAGTAGTAGTAGCAGCAATAATAATAATAACAACATTAATAATAATAATTACTACTACTACTGTGGTAGACTACTTAAAAGTGGTTAGAAGAATAATGTTATTTATGCACCATTTGGAACCGGAAATTGAAAACAAATTGCCAAGAATGGAGCAAAAATCTGCTCTTTGTTCAAAACAACATGCTGTTTGTCATATTGAACAGTTGCAACGACTTTTGGCTTTTCAATGATTCGTCATTCACAGTCCCCAGAATCAGCACCCAGCAACTTCTTTCCATTCCTAAACTCAGAATGTTGATCTCTGGAAATTTTTTTTGCTGAATGAAGATTTCATTTGCATAGTCAAATGACTATTCTTACACTTTGACCAAACCTATTTTTCCAATAAAATGAAAAAATTGTAAAATCTTTGGAAAAGTGTATAATCTTAATAATATAAAATAAAACTAATATTTTCCAAAAAATATATAACTTGCTTTTTCACCAAACTTTTCTAATAATTCTGAAATATTTAGGCAAATTGGAAATAATGAATGCAACCAAGAGTTTTCAGCAAGAAAACGTTAGAATATATGGTCATACTTGGAAAATTCCTTCAGTGCTCTTTATAACAAACAGGACTTTGTTATGATTTTATTGACTACTTTTACAATAATATTTGATATATTGTTCAGGAAAATGTTATTTTTTGCAGCATTATCAACCAAAAACAGCGCATACTCAACATATGTAAAGGTGTGCAGTGAAAATATATCTATGGCTCCCTATATTAAAGTACTTTTTCTGCATTAAACTCTTGATAAATGTAAAAAATACAAAAATGCACTTACAAACAATACAAAGGACATAAGCCATGCATTCTGATAGTCTCTACCTATACGTTGGACCAACAAATGAGGATTAGATGCCTTATTTTATCACAGAAACAAGAGTTTTTGTATCTGTATATGTGTTTTCACTTTCTTTAAACATTCTTCAATAAACATGCCATTTTCTAAATACTCAAATTCTGTGAAATGTGATATTTTTATACATAAGTCCTTTGTTTGATTAGGATTTGGAATCAGTTCAGAAGTAGTCACCAGTACACAAAACATGGATCTTTGGCTTACCATACGTATGCCCTTACCATCTGAATTACCAGTACCCTGCACAACAATACTTGCAAATCTTTGAATCTTTATGCCCTGGAAATTTCCTATCTGACTGATTCCAAACTTTAACCTGATGCATGGCTTGCGTGAAAAAAACCACATTTCTTATAAATTAACACTAATAGAACTGTTAACTATGAAGCCTGGCCCGTAAGTATTCAGCATTTTGAGTTACCTATTAGGATAAAATCTCTGCTACAAGATAAACTTGGAGGTCTCCATGTTTAAGACTCAGATGGGCGAGATTTGTGACAGGGTATGGTAGCTCAGATGGTAAGAACAACCCAAAAATCCAAGTCCCAGACATGACCTATATCATTTTGTTTCTAAACTTTAAACTTTGTTGTTGTTATTGTTAACAATAATTATAATAATATTTTTAATAATTTTTTGACTGCATAATTGTTTCTTCTTTACAGAAAACATTTTATTTAGTCAAAATGTATTGGTTTAAAGCAAATTTCAGAAAATTTTCACTCACTATCTTCAGCTCTGATTGCATCTATTGTGTGGTCCAACTGAGGAGCAGTCCAAGAGTATAGTTGATATGGTGTGGCAACTCTTTCAAAGGGATGTCGTTGGGTCCTCTTTTTCTGCAGTATTGAAAAATTTCGTTTGAAAGCTGGACTTATTTGGTTCAACAGTTCAATAAGGGAATGACACAGATGACTTGGAGTTGCTGGTTTTGGATTAAAGTCTTCTTCTGATGACCTGAAAATTTTAACAGAATGATTAACTCATTAAAACATACAAATAATTTGCGAGATTTCATTAGAACAAATATCAAAAGTTTCATTAATTTCTCAAAAATCCAGTGCAGAAGTACTAATAGCTTCATTGCCAAGCACTTATATTAAAGTGTAGGAATAGTAAAACTGTGCTCTTAAACTAAATAAACATATATATGTATTCTTATTCTCTTGAATATACACAGTGACTGAACTGTTCTACCATTTCAATCAATATTAATACTTCGATGCAAGAGAAAAGAATAACTAATCCTGATTACATTGACATTTTTTTTTTTTTTTTTTTAATTCTTTATATGCAGTATCTGTAAATGATTGAAGCAGTTTCATGATTTTACTATAGGTATATTATTAAACATTTAATCAAAAAATTAAATAGGTACATAGAAAAAATCCATCAAGTTTCCATAGAAAAAGGCACTGTAAACATTAAATTTTCAGGCTGCACAGAAAACAATGAGTTTTGGAGAGGCATGAATGTGCTGCACATTGACATGAAGATTTTAGTTCCTTAAATCCAGACATTGTGCTCATTCACTTTAACATTCACAAAAATGTTGCCTAATCACTAAAAACAAGTTTTTTTTTTTACAAGTCTCCTTCATGAGCCTTGGAATCGTGTGTAAAATGGAATGCAATGTAAATGGTCATTAGTCAACAATGTTTGTACTAACTGCAAGCAGCAAGGCCTCTTGTTTCAATTGTTTTCTTAAAACTTAAGACCAATTGATTGTGGAATGTTTAATTCATTTCTCTCTCTGGAATTTAGCATTATTGAGATTGCCCATACGTGGTCAATTGTTTCTTCTTCTACAAGGCAACCTGTTGATTTCATTTTTACATAGACATCCAGTAGATTTAACAGTTCATACCATACCAAATGAAGTTGGCACTTGGTGGTTCTTAATGATATTTTGTTCTGAAGTGATGCTGAGCCATTTTGATTGTTGAACTGTCTTCAGTGAAACTGCTGAACAACATACATCTTTTCATTGTATGTTGCCATCTTTACAACTGTAACACTCTTACAGTTGTGTATAAGATAAGGGAATGGTTTAAAAAAGTGGAAACGGGGATGTATGGTTTTGTAGCTTAAACATTAGTATCTAATAGAAATAATCCTTAAAAATTATTTTCATACACCATCACCAAATCTATCATGCCATCAAATAGGTGTACTTACATTATTTGGCAATGAAAATGCTCAATAATTTCCCTGTGAACATTAATTAGATGAAATAAAAATATTAAACTATTTAGTATGAATTTAGAAAAATATTTAATTTCTTACACTTTCTATTCTGTAGTAAAACTTGACATTTTATAATATACTGTGAATATTACTGTATTGGAAGATTTTTGTTTGTGTTGGATCATCCAATTATCTGATGACATGGATGGTTGTGGACCAAATCAGTCAATAGGCAATCACTGAAGGTCAGTCAGGCTATATTAGTCAGCAGGTACATGGAGTTTACTGAATTGCTTGAGACATACACTCATTTGAACAGTGAAAGAAACAACAGGTCTAATGCTACAGTAAAGTCTGCTAAGTATACTAAATTGCAAATCCTCCTTCTCTTCCTCCTCTCAATGGAATAGTATGACATGGGCCTGGGTCTAAGCAGAGACCATTGTGTCCTCTATAGTAGCAAATACTAGGCCTAATTGTTTTATTCCACAATGAGTGTTTATTCATGATTTGTATGTTCGCATTGAGTATGCTCATGCATTCCAGAGATTATTTGAACAGAAATTTCCAGGTGATCCACTTCCAAATTGTAATTAGTAGCATTTGCACACTTTTATACAAAGTAATGGATAACATCTGCCTCAAGATATCAATTTAATTTCTCATACAGAATTAAGGAAAATGGGAAGTTTCATAAGCAGATGTCAGTGACGTTGAAAAATGAAGACAAGCAGTTCTAGCATATTTTTTTGTGACATGGGTGAGTACATAACTTGTAAGACATTAGAATTTATTAGACTGTACCTGTACAAAGAACATTTCATAAATATGCATTACAACAGATAAAGAAATTGGCAGTGGCAGTCCACTTTTCATCAGAAAACCATGAAATTGATAAAAAATAAACAAAACAAAATTATTGAAACACCTTGCAAACCTTTAGCACTATTGACACAAAAAAATGTACATCATCAAAAATAAAAACCTCATCATGAACTTTAAGACACCCTTGTTGGATATATTCGATAAATTTCCATCTACAGAGCATGTTTCTACCAGTTGGTCTTCTGCTGATGATTAGAGCAAATGTTTTCAAAACATATCCCCCCCCAAAAAGTAAGTGTAATAAGCAGAAGAGAGAGGGGATGGCATGGTTTAAATTAGGAATCTGAGGCTTAAGGGGTTTCAGAAGTAAACGTGAGCATGGAGTTTGCCCTATATGTGGAAATTTGGTAAATGTAGAACATATTTTGTTTGAATGCTCAGGAACAAATGAATGGAGGCAACAAGCAATATATGGTAAATGGTTGAAGTTAAATAAGCAAATTGCAGCAATGAAAAAGTTTGGTGACCAAAGGCAAATTAGGAATCTTGAAGAATATTTGAATACAGTTAAGAACAAATGGTTATGGTCAGTGAGGACAGAGTATCAGTGTATGCCTTGTGTAATTGGCTGGTAGTAGTATTGTGATTATATGTGCAGTAGATTAAAGTTTAAATGTGTATGTATAAAGATGCACCCTACACCGAGTCTCCCATATAGTTGCCATGTACTGCAGGAACTTGCTTTGTAGGACAGTGTGCTGTGGACCAAAAACAGGTTGAGAATCACCACTGGTTTAAAGAGCAGTCCATGAAAGTTTTAAAGCACTTAGCACAATACACAGGAATGTCAAAATCTTCTGCCAAATTTCATAAACTGAAACTCTAATACCATTAGATGTAGAATTAAGATTCATTTTTGCACGTGCTTTTAGTCTGTTCCTAATGGAATAATCAATTCCTTGTTAATTTTTTATAGCAATGAAGCTTGGTTTTGCCTCAATGAGTACACTAACAGATAGTTCCTAGAGTGCCAAAAATCTGCAGCAAACATTTGAGCTTCTTTTCCATGAATTACAAATAGAAATGTAGTTTGCACATATAAGCACCTAAAATAACTGGGTCTTATTTTTTTGATAATACAATAAGTTCAGAAAGATATATGTAATTAAAGAAGTTCCTGATCTATGTTTTGCAAATAATTAAATTGTTGGCACCATTTTAAATGTGGGATTACAGAGACCAGCAGAAGTAATATGTAAACTTTGTAAACTCTGTGGATTAGGAATAAATAGAAATAAATTTAAAAATTTATGGTTTTCAAAAGGGGGCAGAAAATAAACAAGGATGAAAAATGGACTTTGGAAGGCTCTTATATTAAAGTGGTAAGGAAAACGGATTATTTAGGTGTGCGATTGAGTAGCAACAGTGAATGGCAGGAATAGAAGAAAAACATATTAGCCAGTGGAAATGAGTCATGTTTGAATAAAATACCAGATATGTATATGAAATATTTAGAAAGAGTCTTTGAAGTAGTGATAGAAAATGGGAATTCAGACAGGATGGATAAATGTGGAATTAGTACATCCGTCCTTCTGCAATGTAAGAACTACCAAGTACATCACAAAAGATATAGCATTAGAAGAATTAAAAAGATTTGCTATTTTGGGCAAAATTATAGAAAAAAAATAAAATATTGCTAAAGAATAAAGGAATTGAATGAGGAACATTGCAAAAATCTGTCTACTAAATCAAAAACAAATAAAGAAGTGGATATATACAGTACAAAATACAGTGAGGTTATTTGTGTTACGAGCCACCTGAGCACAGCTGTTTACTGGGGAAGTGCAACTGCTGTAATCAGAAAAGGGATGTACAGTCATCACGTGTAAAATTTGTATTTTCATTTTAGTATTTATATTTCAACTGAAAACATAAATGATATTACATTCAAAACTGAATAATAATAAGCACTAACCTGAGTTATAAGAGATGCTGAAAATGATGTCCCTCAATGGCAAAACATTGCCAAAATGTGCATAGGGAATTCCTATATTTCATCTAACTTTTCTTCCATAAGAACATGGCAATTCAGAACATGTTTTTTGCCACTGAGAGATTCTTTCTCTCGTAATTTTTAACAAGTTGGCAAATAGTTTTTTTCTTTACCTGGAACATGAATTGCCAGGATATTTTCTTACCAATCGCCTTACCAATTCTCTGCAAGAATCCATTTTTACATTAAAAATGTTCAAGATTATATTTATGTAGTAGTATAACTAACAAAGAACAATTAGCAAGCAATTTATAGACAATGAAAGTACTGAGTAACATATAAACATACAACCACTCACTGACTAAGCTTTGCTCAAATTAACACAAGCTTCTATTTGCTCATGCATTATATGGCTTTGATTACTGGCTTCTCTCAGTATGCAGCCGCACACTGCCAGCCTATGTCTCAAATAACCTCACTGTATCATAAAAAGATTGGTATAGGTTGTATGTGGAGTGAGAAAGAGAACTCAGGATTGGCTTAGGGAAATAAATTAAAAATAGAGCAGAGGATATTGAAAGACAAAATATTTAGCTAGTTTCAATGAAATTAAATAATTGATATTCTATAGATGCTTAAGAATCTATGGGCAAGAGGAAACTTTGATACAAAAGCATAAGGATAATTAAAAAACAAGACAGTAATGACAATATTTCAGAAATTGAGATATCAACTTAAAAAGTGGGTTATTAAAGTAAATATAAAAGAGGATTAGGAATCCATTGTGCTACCAACAAGGACATTAATGTAGGTTGAAGTTTAAGTTATTGATAAACAAATCAAGAAATAGGTTTATTGGCATGGGAACTATTGGCAATATCTAGTATTTATTTGAAATGCAGTTAAGCCTCAATCCATCATTTCCTGTAGGGTAAGCAAAAGGAAATGATAAATGCAGAAAAACAGGGCATATTTAATAAAAGGAAAGAAAGCCTGCAGAATGCAGAAATATGCTACTGGATTCACTTTAAAATATAAAAATAATGGAAGAGGTTGCATCCCACCCATCAGAGATGTTCTTGGTTTAAAATAATGTTTAGGTCTTTTATCAAATGTTCTCACATGTTTTGCGGGCCATGCCAGCATTTAAGTAGCAATAAAACGTAATATTCTTTTTCCTGCCATTGCATACTGCTAGATGGACAATGAAAACAAGATTTGATGTTGCAAGAGTTAATTCAACTTAATCTGTTATCTATCTTGTGCATATTCATTTCTACTAGTGCTTTCCCTCCTATGCAAACACATGCAGCTATGATACATCTTTTGTCTTCACACATGAGAAAACAATATGTGCCTTACTACAGTATGTTTAAAACACATTGTGTTGTACTTGTTGCAATTTATAAATGATTCATTATTCAGTCCAGGATATAAGCTATATAAAACAAAAGTATATGTTTAATCAATGCATGAAAATGATACTTTGAGGAATGATCAATGTAGTTTTATTCCTATCATTTATAACGAAAAAATGTATGAGAAGTAATGAAGATAGATGAAGATCTAGATATTGGTGAATATGTGGAAAGGAAATAGCTGATATGGTGTGGACATGTTCAACATATGGAAGGAGAAAAACAATTGAAATAATTGGAATCCATCTGAGAGGAGAAGAAGAGACTGGCCTAGACAAGCCTGGGTTGAAGGAGAGGCTAGTGCTATGGAAATTTGTAGAAAGGTGTTAGGCCAGTAGCATGACAAATATGGATTAACTTTGAGATACAGAGGAACATGTTGTAAATTGGAAAGAGAAAGATGTATGGGACTACATGAATTAAATAATGTAATCCGGGAATGATGGATTGTCATTAGATTGTAATACTTTTATAAAAGGAAGAAGTATATATTTAAAATAAGAGACTCCATGGTAGCTCTTTAAGCTCAAGGTAATATAGGCCTTCTGGAGTTGAGTCAAACTCAAACTACACACTCTTATTTGCTCCAGTTACTTGTTTAAATGCAGAACATGTTTTGTAGACCATCGTCCACATCCTCAGCTAATTGTCAATGCAGATAATGATCTGCAAAACATGTTCTACATTTAAACAAGTAAGTGTAGTTTGATTCAATCATACAGTAATCTTAATTATATGATCATCTTCATTGTACAAGTACCAATTAGCATTTCAAATTTTCCTTTCAATTAATTTTATGTACAAATAAAAGTACCTATTTAAAATTGTGTAAGATATTAAATAAACATTTATTCATTAGATTGATATTGATTCCTTTTTTGCCAAACCAAAAGATTTGCATTTGTATTATGCAAGACAATGCCAATGCATATATGCTAAAATTTCAACGATGGTGCTTTCTTTGTTGATTGAATAGTGAATCATGATTTGTGACCTCTTAGATCTGCTGATGTGAATCCATGCATCTTTTATTTTCTGGGGAAAGGTTAAAGGCAAAGTGTATCAAAACAAATACCCTAGATGTACTAAATGAAAATATCAGGAGAAAAATTCATAAAATCTCATGCAAGAGGCTGCATTAGGTTTCCAGGAAAATATTCTGAAGATATGCGGCATATATAGCAGAAGATGGTCACCATTTTGAAAGTGATACAAATAAAGGATTCATTTATTTTTGAAGTACGAGTGAAAAGATTATGTGAACAGTAAGGCCCAGTACCACAGTAAAATACCTTTTGATATAACTGTCTTTCAACCATCTCTGAACCACATTTGTTTTTTGAACAATGGCACTTTCGTGCATGAAATAGTGGTAATGATGAATGTGCCAAATGTTTCACAAATAATCCTGGACACTTCAATGCAATTACTTTATGACTGACATTCTTGGGTATAGCTTTCTCCTCCCTTAATTGCCTTAAATGCACCTCATATCTCACATCATTAAGATTTTTAACACCTTGGATTGAATGAAACACAGTTCTTGGTCTTCTTACCACACTTTAGACTCTTAGTCTGATAAAAAACCAGCACTGAACTAAAGTTAGAAGCTAGGGTATGTCTTCTTTGTAGTAAATTTGAAGCTGATACTAGATGGTTCAGTTTGAAGCAACCTTAAAACACATGTGCTTCTTTTTCAATCCAGCAGCTATAATCCTTAGATTGACAATTATTTTGCATTTCAAAAGGCAACCTTCCTAACAGTTGTTTCTTTTGGCCACCTGAGATACTTTTCATTCTGGTATCATCCCTATGACCTTGCTATAACAAAGACTAGGCAGAATGTTTCTTTTACCATATTATGTGCACAAGAAGAGATATTGACCAGTAAAGTGGTGTAAATTATGAAGTTGAAAGATGCATGGCATCTGATGTAATAACAACAGCATGCTACAGTTCAGCACTCAAGACTCATGATAAGAAGCTGCATCCACTTTGTAGTGCAGAAGAGATATAAAGGTAAAGTAACACAGAATCCATGCAATTACTTTTCATTGAAGTAAAATTTTAACAACTGCCATTGCAGGCAATATATTTTGCTGCACTAGATTACTTTTTATTTCTAACCTAAAGTTATTACTGAATGGAGCAAGATGCATTCCAGACATGCTGGCAAACTTTTCTGAAGAGGTAGCTTAAAAATAATTTTTTCTAAAGCTTTCAGCACTTACATGAATAATGCAAAAGGGCATTGTATCTAATTGGAATCATTTTAAGGACAATGAAGTGGTTTTCCCTGATTGCTACCATACTTCTCAGCTCTCCAACTACACTGAACTCTTTTTTGACACACATTATGAGTATTGCATGCTGAAGGTCTTATCAAGTAACTAATGTATCTATTTAGATAACTAGAAGAAATGTATTTCCAGTAATGCAACATTTTAAATACCAAAGTATGAAGTACCAAAAAACTGAAATTTTCAAAGATTCATATTAACTAACATTAATGGACATGCAATGCTTTTGAATCAAGACATAAACAGTTTCCAATGTAACAGTTGATCACCTATTTAATGCTCACAAAATCTAGAGCCAAGTAATTGTTTCTAATCATGGATGACAATCAACTATTCACTTATACCTTGAAGTCAAAGGACATATACTAATCCCTAAGCTAGCAATGAGAGAGGAAATACTTACTGGTTAACAAAAAATCCTCGAGCACATGCAGTAATGTGATAGTGTTTTTCCTCCAATGTCACAACATACAGGTACATAAGGTCACCATGCATCTTGCGATAACCTGGTGGTGGGTTCCAACCTGATGTGGTCAGCACCTTCAACGTCTGGGGTCCCTTCTGCTCCTTAATTTGTGGTTGCAGTGGTAGTAATGGCCTGTCTTTACTTCCAGGCATTATATAGTCTGGTGGAGTGCAATCTACGCTTTCCGGCCGAGTCTTCTTTTTCTCTGAACAGCATAAAATTAATTCACTTAATATATAGTTTAAAATAAATTGAGATACATAAAACTTTAAGGCTATTTTTAGTGCTAATAATCAATGCTATCAATTTCTTTACTTGTAAGCACAACTAGTAAGTTTTCCACATATACAAAGATGTAAATTCTGCATATATTACAGACAGCAGGAAAAAATGTCTCATGGCTAGCAAATGCCTTTTGGGGGGTTTGAAATCATAAGACATTCAATATAGTAAAGAGGTTAGTGATCAATACTATTTTCTTATTGTACAAGGTACCAATCATACCTGTTGCACCTGACATAATTGCACAGTGCTTTCAAATGAAAGTTCACTTGCTAGAGAGTAGGCAGTTAAGCAGAGAAGCATGTGCTGCTAACCAATACTTTTGAGCTCCACTGTCCACTAAAGCAGTTGGGGTGCTGCCTTTGTACTGTTTGTTCTTAAGGTGATAAGTTGTGAAATGAATAAGCTACTGAAAAACATTTTTAATGGAATGTCTGCAAGATACTTTTAGAAGTACTGATTTGCAAATAGGCCGGCTAATGGAGCTACCTACACACTATCACTGGCATCTCCTTATATAAACTCATGTTGCAGTATTTTTCTACATTATAAGACTTATATACTGCATATTAAATAAAAGAATTCAGGTATTCACTGTCCTCATACAAGTTTTCTGGAAGTATTGTCCATTTTCTGTGACACATTATAAGCATCTTGTTTGAACATTTTCTTTAAGTCCCCCAGTTTGTGAGGATTATATGTATATAATTTATTTTTTCAGTATAAATAAAAGATAGAAATCATTAACTCTTAAGTCTGCAGAACAAGAGGCCATAGACTACTGCTAATAATTCTAAGGCCAAATACAAGGATTATTTAAAAAGAAGTCAACCCTAGCTATTTAAGGAGTTGTCACAGTGGAACAAGCTCGGTGCTTTTGAAGCCTGACACTGTTCCATTTCCACTTCTGCCTTCCTGCAGTGTCAGCAGCACTGTTTTAGTTACTATGCAGTCATTTGCTACCAGTTCATGAAAGGATGTCAGCAATGCAATCCATGCCAATGTAAAGGTCACATTGAGGGACTTAACATGTGCCCATTATATCGACCCAGAGAATCAAAGTTCAACTGAAACATGCTGCATTACCATGTTCAAAGAAATTTTCCATGAATGCCTTAGCAAGGAAGGTATGATCCTACACCTTCTGGGACTCAAGAGGGTGTCATCTTGTTTGATTTCCTCCATAAAGGGTAAACAATTCCAAATATTACTGGAACCTCTTGCAGAAATTGCAGGACACAGTTATTGAGAAGCATTCTGGAAAAAAGGAGCATGGTGTGCTCTTTCACCAAAACAATGAACCCTGTCACACTCCTCATGCCTCCTTGCAAACAAATCCTGAATGTGATTTTGAACTGTTACTTCACTCACCCTATTTAACAAATGTGGTTGTTCCGAAAACTAAACTGACATCAGAAAGAACAATTATTCAAAACTGATGATGCTGTAATGGATGCTGGTGGTGTAATGACCATTAAAACTCTAAATTTCTTCAATGGGCTGGTAAAAACTGGAGCACTGATGGGAGAAAAGTATCTCACTTCTGGTGAACTATATGAGAGTTCCTACGGTTTCATCTTCCTGGAACAACTCCTTCACATGTAGGCTAACTATAATATTTTTAAACAACCCTTGTACATGTCACAATGAATCATGCCACATATTTGGCTCATGTATATCTGGTTTATGGCAGGGGAAGTAATTTAAAATGACATCATACAAAACGCAATTACCATACATAAAGAGGGGAGGTTTTATAGCAGTAGGTGAAGTCCTAGGCTCGCATGCATTGGAGTTTGCTTATTCTTATTCAACATTTGCCCTGTGCTGAAAGTGACATTGCTGGCCCATGAGGTACAATTGGCCAACTTCTGGTGTATTGGTAATCAAGAATACAGTATATTGGACTAATATTAGTTTTTTACATTGTCCTGGTTATTATGCCATTCTTGCACAGTATGGTACATACCTAAAATATCTCCCTGAGTAACAATGTTAAGAAATGATAATGAACTACAGTCAACACCATTATATGCATCTGCAGGATCCAGAGACTTCAGTAGATCACGTACATGTCTCACGTGTATCCTAGCTTCCCGCATTGTATATGGTTCTTCTACAACCTGCAGAACATAACAATTAGTCAATATTTCATATATAAACCATATTTCTTATACAGTGTGAAACCTTAAAATCTAGTAAACAGCCGACATTAAAGTGAGGGTTGTGAAAAAGTAGAGGCAATACATTTGCCATTGTATAGTAACAAGTGAGGGCACTGTCATTGCTTGGAATGGATAAGGGGAAACAAACAACAAACAAATGATAACATCTCAAAAGTTCACAACTTGAAATTTATGAGGTACAAATTTATGCAAGGTGTCACAGAATTAATTATAAAATCTTATGAACCCCCTTATTTTGGAGGCCATGAGCCCACAATGGGTGTCTGATACTGCACTACATGAGTTGAATCTACTTCTGCTGAAGATGATTGACAGTGAAGGAGGGAGGTATTAAATAAATTGCTAAATTATCGCAAAACTGCATCCCATTGGGTGCATCATCCAACTGTATGGTATCAGTGTAGGGAGTACTTCCTCCATATTTACAAAACATGAGCCTTTGCTACTTTGATTTCTTTCCCAAACTAAAGAAACACTCAAAGGAAAGTATTTTCAAACTAGAGAAGTAATCTTATGATATGTAGAACATTTGTTTGTTGAAATCAACAAAAACATACAGTCACTGATATTCAGCATCCTGCAGAATTATGACAAAGAGCAATAAATATGACAGGAAATTATACTGAAGGAATTTAACAGTGTGCTGGTTATACATTAAATGGTTTTTCAGATGTTGGTGTATTACCACTACTCAATATTTTTCTTATATAAATTTGTACATACCATGCCCTTGTTCCTCTGTGATTTCCCTGGAAAAGTGGTTAGGCATTAAGCAATAACTTCCTGCTGGCAAAATCAATTTGTGAATGTCTAGAGGAACAAGGACCTCTGTTCAATTAAAAATGAATGTAGGAATCCACACAGTGAAACTATCATAATCTTGTTGAATTAAAAGTAAAACTTCTAAAGTCATGTCAATATATTAAACTCTCTTGATGTTTCACATTTAAACTTTTTTTATTAAACAGTAGGCTGGAACTAATTTCGTGAGTCACTTGCTCACATTGTCAACCAATTGACGACTAACGGATGTCTTCAAGTAGGATGTGTACTTGGCTGTGTGTATGCTCTGGTGGTCTGTTGATGAACCTGTACAACATATTGTCTGCTTCTGGTTTATTAAAATTCATAAGTCTAGGTTCATATTTTTTTATATAAATCTTTTCCCATATACTAAGTTCCTTTGGGTGCTGAACTGCTCTTAGCATTATTATATCTTTTTCTATTTCATGATTTTCATTCCAGAAATGTGCTGCTACTGCTGATTTTTCTATTTCTTTGTATCCGATGTTTCTCCAGTGCTCTTTCAATCTAATACCCAAGCTTCTTTTGGTCTTGCCTATATATACTTTATCACACTCCTTATAGTTGATCCTATATATGCCTGACCTATCTTCTTTTGATCTGGGTTCAATTTTGTTTAGATTCAATAATTTGCCTACACTGTATCTATTTAGGGTGCCAAAGCGGTTTGTATTGTTTGAATATTTTTTGAAATTTGTGATTGATGTGAACTTTTGATAAGTATTTTCTTTATATAAAATGCTGAGTGTGGAGATTTATTTGATTTTCTTTTTTCCTTTGAATCTTTTTATTTTTTGATCTATCATTTGTTTACTAAACCCATTAACTTTTGCTGTGTATATTATATGTGAGTATTCATTCTCATATTCTTCTTTTTTAAATGGTACATTAATCAACCTATAAATCCTACTATTAAATCCTGCTTCTTTGTGAGGTCTAGGGTTGAAACCTTTAGCTTTTATGTAATTATCGGTGTGTGTCTTTTCTGTATATGCCAAATTCTAATTTGTTATTATTTTTTATTATCTTCAAATGTAATAACAGTAAAGTATTATTAGTTTCAATTTCTATAGTAAATTTTACTGTTATTTCTTGTAAATTTAAGAATTTGAGAGCATCTTCTATGTAACTGGTTTGCACGATGGCAAAAAAAAAATCATCCACATATCTGTACCAGACCTTGAATATATATGGGAAGGCTTTAGTTATGTGCATTTCAAAAAAGCACATATATAGATCTGCCAAAAATGGAGAGAGAGGACTGCCCATTACTAAACCTGAACTTTGTTCATAAAATTTTCTTTTAAATGTGAAATAGGCCTGATTTAAATGTAATTCTGTGAGCTTGACAAATTCTTGTATATGTGTAACTGTAATGTTAGTGGATAATAACCATTTTCTTAACAATGTCAGGGTTTTCTTTTTTGGAATACTTGGGAACAGGGCTTTTACATCAAATGATAAAATGTTTTTGTCTGTAGATAACTTATGATCTTTAATTTTATTTATAAGGTATAAAGAATTTTTTAAACTAAAGCTCGGAAATCTCGGTAATGTATTAAATTGAGTGGTTAACCATTTTGCTGGACGGTAACATGGGGTATTAACGCATTTAAAAAAATATTCAAACTATTCAAACAATACAACATCGCTTTGGCACCCATAAATAGATACAGTGTTGGCAAATTACTGAATCTAAACAAAATTGAACCCAGATCAAAAGAAGATAGTTCAGGCATTTATAGGATCAACTATAAGGAGTGTGATAAAGTATATATAGGCAAGACCAAAAGAAGCTTGGGTATTAGATTGAAAGAGCACTGGAGAAACATCAGATACAAAGAAATAGAAAAATCGGCAGTAGCAGCACATTTCTGGAATGAAAATCATGAAATAGAAAAAGATATAATAATGCTAAGAGCAGTTCAGCACCCAAAGGAACTTAGTATATGGGAAAAGATTTATATAAAAAAACATGAACATAGACTTATGAATTTTGATATACCAGAAGCAGACAACATATTGTACAGGTTCATCAACAGACCACCAGAGCGCACACAGCCAAGCATACATCCTACTTGAAGAGATCCATTAGTCATCAATTGGTTGACAATGTGAGCAAGTGACTCATGAAACTAGTCCCAACTTACTTTTTAATAAAAAAAGTTTTAACGTGAAACGTCAAGGGAGTTTTAATGTGTTGACATGATTTTAGTAGTTTTACTTTTAATTCAACAAAGGCCTCTGTGTTTGTGTGTGTGTGTGCATGCATGTGTGGACAGTGTAACCTTAGTAAATCATTCAAGTGTTCATTTAATAATACATATTAAATGGAAGTAGCTTATTTTAGGATTCTATATACATATTTTAACACAAAGAGTTAATATAGCATACACATTTACCTGACAGTGTAATGTAAAATAAGAGCACATTAATAAACTACAACTGTTTTTCATTCATTTTGAAGTTTTCATCATGTTTGGGAGTTATTACTTTTTTCACTATCAACCAAGATTTCCATTTTACTGTTTATTCATGCTTGCACTAACAAGACACTTAATAATCAAATACATAATAATAATCAGTACATTCCTTGACAAAATGAATGAGTCATCTCTTGAACGAAAATTTCTTCTAAGTCCTACTCATTACTGGATGGTTTACAAAGTAACCAACAAGGCTATGTAGCCGCTGCAGCAATTGTGTTATATAGAATACAATAAAGATGCTGTCTAGAATGTGTGTTCATTAGCTCTGTGGCAGAGTGTGCAGTAATGTCATGGTTAAGAACACAAGTTAGCCTCTAGGTATGATGCATTTTTTTTAAATATATCTTTGTAAAATATATAAAATAAATATTATATTTGCTTCAGTATTTGTTCTATCTAAATGCAATATGCTGCACATGCAAGAAGGACAAAAGACGGCTTATGGGCACAAATTCAAGAAGCCTGGGATATTGTAGCCTCTTGTCTGCATTTCTATGGCCCAAAGAATGAGGGTAGTTATACATGCTGAGGGTTCATACACGATATTAATTTGTGTTTGTTTGTATGTGTTTTCACTTTAGAAGATGAATTGTTTTGTTCATGCATTTATTTAGTTATTTGTAAAGAGTATGTTAGCTTGTGATTACATTTTTGTGTGTGCTAGGTAATGTCATAAAACTCAAATGACATGTTAAAATATAATATAATATTAAGGGAACATAATGTTTTACACATACATTTATAAAACCAACAACAACAACAATAATAAGTTGTGTGGGATTTAAACCCAAGAGATTATGAAGAGCAATGCATTCTAAACCACTCGGCCTCTGTTACTTTACCCTATTGTTCTCTTTCCAAATGCTTATGATTGTTACCATTAATTTTTACAGGCAAAGTGCCCATTACAGTGTAACTTGCTGCATGCACTTGTGAATACAACATTTACAAGCATCCCCGAAGATTGACACATAGAATCTGGTGATGACTAATTACTTTTTGTCAAAGAGTTTACATTTTTAATGACAATGGAATGTGAAACTGGTGGCAACTAGGTGACCAGATTCTATACAGAGCACTACAGGTATTTTTTTTGTATTTGCCAACCTTAAGACTCCAGTATGCTCTCAACATGGCAGGCTTAATGGTAGTTGGAAATTCCACAAATTATTTTTTCAATACTCTTTAAAATGTGATGTTTTAATAATTTTCAGATGACAAAAGACAGTATATTAAACAAGGTAACAAGCATATTAAGCAGTGACTTCAAGGGACTACGAGAAAAGAGCATAAAATGAGGGATAGCATGACAAACAGGAGCATCTTACAAGGGTGATTGCATGTATGTGTACTGTATTTACTTGCATGCCAAAATAGTTCTGAAAAATCTGTTATACAATAACATTTCATGAAAGCATCACTATATGTCTATGCTTTATTGTGGCTAATCTTTAAAGCAGTACTAAAACATTTAAAGGAAGAATGTTCAGCTTTGATGATGTTAGTAGTAGGAATACGACAATTAAAAGTAAGAAATAATTAAGGGTTTATAAAGCTGAAAGTTCTGTTTTTCCCTTTTTAATCTTAATTTAAATTAAATATTTCTTTAAATCACAAGTTTCATTACTGCAGCCGCATTTTTTAATTGAAAAAATGACATAAAACAATAAAAATTTCATACCAAAAGTGCTGATAGAACACCTTTCCTTAAGAGGATAATTGGCCAAACAAATTTACAACGGTATGTTGCTCACATTAGATAAATGCTCTTCCTATGTCACAATCAAGAACTGGGTCACTATGTTTAGAACAAGACATTCAGGCACAGAAAATGAACAGCATTCTCCATGGCAAACTCAAGTGACAAATTCAATCAATTTCAGAGCTAGTCTTAGAATAATCTTGGCTGACTGAAGAATATCTGCTAAGAAGATAGATACACTGCGCTTGCTGACAAACTGAAGGAACAACTATAGTTTTGAATGGGAAAGAAAACAACTGTGGTTTGTGGCATGACCAAAAGTTGTTGTTTTTTTTTTTATTTCCTACTAAGGCACCATAGACAATGGATACTGATGATACATGAGATGAAATGATATATTGGGAAAGGATTTTTTTTTAAGGAAGCAAACTTTCCAGACCTAAGTTTAGGTACCTCCCCAGCTTTGCCATTTATGAGGACTGAGGAAAACCTCGAAAAAAACTCAGTCAGGGAGGACAGTCTTGGCGGGATTCGAACCCCAGACCTCCTGCTCATGAGTCTGCGCCATAACAACCTCGGCCACCCTTGGCGTTGGAAAGAGAATGACAGTAAGTGTGAGGGAGGGGAGGTCAAGAGAAAGTATGTTGATAAATCATGTTTTTACATTCTGTAGCCAGTTGTTTTATTTACAAAGCCAAAGACTTAACCCATGCATGTGTTCTTTCCTACTTGTGAACATAGCCTAAAACTCAGTCAATCCAAAAACCCAGAACTTACTGAACCTATTATCTTAACTTCACTACATCAGCTTTAACAATACAGAAATTATGGCAAGTGGCTAATTTTCCCTACATTGTTGTCCAGGAAAGCATGAGGATATTTCAAGAAGCTTAGTATTAATAAATGCACTTAAAAACAGCTCATTAGGATATTGAGAACATTATGGCGCAAGAAATTATCATTTGAAATAACAAAAAGTGTTTGGCAGCACTTCCTACACTCTCTCTCTGGTATTTAAAAGCCTGCTATTTAACTTTTGGGATTTAAAGAAACTATTCAAGATTCATTTCCTGTTGGTACCCTTGGAGAGAGCATGTATCAATTATTAATCTTAGCAGAAGTTAGCACATGGCACTCAATGTTGAAGCTGCAGCAAAATTGTAATGGTGGTAATCCACTTGCTGTTTGATGATTTAAGAAAGATGCAGGTACTTGGGAGCACTTTTGTTCAATGATTTTTACGATTATAAGTAGAGTCTGAGTGAGTCAACAAGAATGCCTGAAAAAATTCCAGAGACTTTTCCAGACTCTGCTTTTTCATGCAAAGTTTAGACAAGGAAGAACACCTTGAAAGGGTGGCCAGTTACTGGAATCACAGATGAAAGCATCATTTTTGTAGAAGCCATAGTGAAGAATAATCTACCAGTGACATGTAGTGAGATACAGAATTCTCTAAACATACATTTGCAAAAATTGACAAAAACAATGCACAAATATCTTTTATAAGGAAGCTTTGTTGTCAATGAGAATCTTACATCCTCACAGAAAAACAAGGTGCGCCAAGAGTGGAATAGTGCCAGGAAATTGTCATTTTGACTATGGCAGCTCTCAACCTGTCTACAATATTTTCACAGGAATTACCAATAAGATCCAAATCAAAGAAGCAGTCAAGATGTGGATTTTTCCAAATGACACCCTCCAGTGTATGTTCAGTGATACGATATATGGGGTGGAAGATAAGTGTCAGTTTCTTCTCAGTAAGTGATCATATTGCAACCGTTCTAGTGCATGAACAAAAAAGTCTATAAATTGGTATTCCACAGTTTGCCTCCTCGGGATTTTCAGAACACTAAATGAAAGAAGACTTAAGTCTTGGTTGCAACAATTGTTGTTTCACCATGATAATGCCTTTTTGCACCTGCTTTCAAAACAATGGACTTTCAGCAAAAATTGGGAGTGACATTGGTGAACCACCCTGTACAGTGCAGATCTGGCTTGCTGTGGCCTTTTCTATATTCAAATGTCAAAGAAAAGCTGAGGGAGCCATCATTTTGGGAGTTTTGTTATGTCCTACAAAGTGCAGGTTGGTGCCATTTCTTAAGCAGCATGGCTTTGCTGTTTCCATCATTGGTTACAAGAACTAGGCAAGAGTTGGTGGTTTATGACCTTCTACTTAGTATAATCCCCCCCCCCCAAAGTTACTCTTCATAAATTAAAGAAACAGCAGTAAATAGTAGACTAGCACCCAGCAGAAGCTCTCAAGATGAGTGAACTGTGACTTTTGAGATCTAGCAGTCATCAGAAGATAAACACATACACATGGCATAGACTATGAAATACACACATCCATATAACAATTTTATATTTGCATGTATTATTTACATAATAATTTTATGTTGGACATAATGACAGTCATTCCCAATAGTAAACATTTCTACCATCTGTTTGCCTCATGAGACAGAAAAATACTGGAACCCCCCCCCCCCCCCATTTACCTTTACAAAGTTACAACCAATGGTATTTCCTGGCTGTAAATAAGGAGAAAAATATTTCACAGATCTCTTGTTGAAATCTTAACACCACTAACCTTAATAATAGAGCCTTCTTTCAAGCCTTCAATGTTTTTCAACTCTGCAAAGTTATCAAGAGTATTGCCATCTAGCTGGAGTGAGAAGCAAGTTCTATGGCATGTGTCCTCACGATCCATCAACAACTGATGAATCTCCTGCACCAATTCCATACTAGACACTTGTATGTCAAAAGGTTCTGTGCCAGGGCTCACAATCTTCACTGTGAAGCCCAAATCTTGTATAAGCACTATCTCTTGATCATCCTTTCTGTCTTCTTTCTCTTTACATGAATCACCTTCACTCTCGTCAACATTTTCTTTTTTTGAAACCTCACCGTTTGGAATACCATTGCTCAAAGCTACACTTTGCTCCTCTTCGTACTTGTCAACACAGTGTCTCTCGCAAAGTTCATCTTCTTCTGGATGGCCATTCACTGCATGTCCATTCAACTCTTCTGACTTGTCCACAACCTTCATGTTCCGTTTCACACAACCTGTATCTGCAACACCACAAAAACAAAAGTCTATTAACTTTCATGCTACATTGCTGCATTTAAAGTACTACTGCAGTAAATGTCATGTTTCTTTTATACATTTTAGTCACTATAGCTAAAACCATTTCTCAAAATATAAATATACTTTTATAACCTGGACTGGCAGCCTACACCATAGTGACTGGGTCTAGTTGCCTCTGCATTATTTTCAAAGCCAGATATTGTTGCACACATTTTTAATTACTGATCATGAGTAAATGATTTCTTTTAAATAAATATTGCTAAATATTTAAAAGACAATATATTTATATGTGTGCTTATTTACAGCATGTTCCATTATAATTTGCTTTACAATCTTGCTATATATGACCATATATAAGGTGAGCAAAATTCTAATTGATTTACTGCTCGTTTTGCGATCAAATTACTATGTATGCACTGCAGCACTTACTAAGAAATTTAGCAGTACACAAAATACAAATGAGGAGCATTTTTTTTTTCCCAAAACTTGATAGATACACAATACATGTTTTTAAGTAAAAAGTTTTTTTTTTTTTCTGATTTATTACTAGTATAATTTTATTATTACCACAGTTATTTTAACAAACATATTGTCTAAAACAGTTGCACTGCTATGCAAAATCAAAAGTTAATATAATTAATTAAATTATAAGTACTGAAAATTCCAATTTTTTTTTCAAAACCCAACAAAGTGCAGATCAATTTTTTTTTCATGAATATACAGTAAATTAAATTTATCATGGGTTTACATTTAAAAAAGCTGAGTCAAAATTATAACATATATGCACGAGGAGCGAGGCTGACAGTCAACCAGGAACTGATGATGGGAGCGATGGCTCCAGAAACAAGTCTTCCTTTTTATTAAAATTTTAGTGAATGTATATGTTACAATTTCGACTCAACTTTTTTAAATGTTAATATATGACATCCCTGTTACAAAAGTTCACTATATTTTATTTAATTATCATGGGTTATTATCATTTATTGTTCAATGTAATGTGTAAAAGAGGTGTAGTTGTAGTAGTAGTAGTAGTAATAATAATAATAATAATAATAATAATAATAATAATAATCATCATCATCATCATCATCATCATCTATAATGTAAGAACAAAATAGCTAATACTTCACGATCCTCCATAAAAATACTTTGTTCAAAAGCTTGTGTTAAGTAACAAAATATTGCTACAACTGAGAAACAAATCACTGACGCTAATAATAATAATAATAATAATAATAATAATAATAATAATAATAGTTGTTGAATTTAAGGTGAAACATATTTTTATTTGGTATGTTCAGCATAATAATAGTTTTGTAATACTGAATTTTTGTTCATATATATATGGTAGGCATTTTTTCTATTTGCTTTATTGTTTAATATTTTCTTACATTCAATACATTTTAATGCTATACATTTTATTTTATGTTTAATAGTTATGAAATATAAGGCTGCACATTATATAGTAATACATATGCAATAATGTACTGCATAACCTAAGAATAGGATACAAAACAAACACTATGAAACTTGAAATATTCATGATATACTCAATTCCATTCCTTTTCAGGTTTCATGCATTTAACTCAT
Source organism: Metallyticus violacea (assembly GCA_030762175.1). NCBI lineage: Eukaryota > Metazoa > Arthropoda > Insecta > Mantodea > Metallyticidae > Metallyticus > Metallyticus violacea. Next base: position 42,880,296 of record CM060830.1, on the reverse strand, counting down.
GCCTTTCTTTGCACATTATTATAAAATTCCTTTCCATCTTTTGGGAATCCAAAAAACTTACACATTATTTTCTTTTTTTTTGCTCACCATATTGGTCTTCAAATGAATGATTCAGCTTGTTGCAGGATTTTTTTTCTCCCAATTTAATCACATCCACCACCAATGGAAACAATGTGCAAGTATTTTGAACTTCCACAAACACATAATGGTTTTCTGTTGATGGTTTAGCTTATGAAATGACTTGCTGTGCATTCACCTTAAAAGGAAATTTCTTGAGTGCAATAAGGACAAAATGCTGTATACCAATGCTTGCAGAAATGAGTGGAAATCCCAGCAAGCCACAGCTAATATATGCGACTGGTCCACAATGTATTTGCTGATTCAACATTTTGTTGTATATTAAATAAAAAGATAATAGCATCTCTCTTTTTTTTTTTTAAATGGGCAAACACTTTTATTGAGTTTTAAAAAAGTTGAGAATATTCTTTATTCTCTACACATGACATGCACTCTAAAGGTAATATCTCAAGATGAGATATAGGATGCAGCAATAGACCAAAAGTCAGTAGTAAGTAACTAAAGAGGCCTTGAGGGAAAAAAATTAAAATATCAAACTTATTCCATTAGCCTTTTCATGGACTTTAGGAACTGACAACACTTTGTAGAACAGAAAACTAAAGCCAGAATCAAGTAACCAAAAGACAACATTAATTTCATTAAACTTTACCTACTATTAGATCAGAATAACTTAATCTTTGATATTACTTTTAATGTTGCCTTTTCATTTTCATAATCATTTAATCGTTATTAGTATTTATTTTAATACAATTTTTTATGAAAAAATAAATGTTTCTAAAAATATCCAATCTAGACTAGTATATGACCTGTAGAATTGAATTTCTAAACTACTAATTTATCAAGTAAATGCAAGTGACCCCCGATATTCAACTTTGGATGCGAAAGAGAACCATGGCTAATAAAGTGCAGTTGCCCTGCTATTCACTCCCATCAGGGAATCAGCAACAGGAGCTATCCAGTTCCCCTCCTCTCTCTTTCTCCTCCTGTTGCCTCCACTTACTCTGCAGAGATTTAAGTAACAATAAATGGTCATTTAAGTGACAGACTGTCAACTTCACTGTATTTACTTTGCCATAATTCCCCAATTAGAGACATTCAGAGTTTAAAAGTATTGGGCATTCAGTGAGAGAATATCAAGAGCGCTAAAATTGGAGTGAAGGGAAAGGTGGAGGGGGAAGATCATGGTATGGCAATGTGATTTCTAGCTGTCTACAACTAGCACTAACACTGCTGTTATTGTTTTGCCCCCTTCCCATTTATTGCATTTTTATACTGAGTGCAGGCTGTTAGGGCTGGCTAGACATTTAGCCAAAGTGCAGTAAGACTTAGTCAAAGAGAAGTATCTATTAAACAGAAATACACCTATAATAAATTAATGTGTTTGTCCTCGCATTAAACATTGCTTTTTATAAAGAAGATTTTGTTCAATGCAGATAGTGACTGGGAAACACAAATTTTTAATAAAAATTATATATATAGTGTTAGAGTAAATGTTTCTCTTATAATAATGGAGCCGTTTTTTAACAAACCCAATTTAATACACCAATATATGACCAGTTTGGTGTTGACCCTGGTGATCTAATAGTAATTATACTTGCCTCGTAGACCCAAGGTCGCAGACTCAATCCTGACCAGGGTTGATGGATCCTAGGAATGACTTTGAGAACAGAAGTAAAGTCATGAGTCCCTGAGTCATAGATTTACAAAATACAAAAAACTTGACCCTGAAATAAGAGACCTATTGGCTGTTTCATGCCCTGAATAGAGTGGGATGCTAATGACAAGTGATGTTAAAGCTCATCCTTAAATGAACCAACCACACACTGCTACAAATTAGTTTGGTATTTTAGGATATATTAAAACTATTAAATATTTCTTCTGTAATTCAGCAATTAAGCTTATACCTCTATAACCTTTTGGTTTGTAGTTCATATTTATTGGATGATGTTCCATCCACTATTAATATATGTTGACACAAGTTATGTTTTATCTCTTTCAGTTAAGTCAAAAATATAAAGAAATATTTGGCATTATAATATTTTCATTTCTGCAGATTGAGTCTTATGCTTCATTTCTGTTCAAAATCCAGTTGTCTGCCCTATCTGTCATGATATGTATAAAACTTAAATTGTATTTCTTAATTTGTTTTATAGTGGAGATTTTTCATTATTGACAACCTAAGAAAAAAGAAATCTCAAAGCATTAATTGTCTTAAGCTCTGTTCAGTTCACCATCTCATGTCTCTGCACATGGGTCTTATAGCCTTTATACACATTCTGTCATCACTGTCATGTTGAGTTTTCTGTAGCAGACAATTTGCTGTTAGTCAAGTGGTTAAAATCAGCTGACTAGCAATGAGTACTACCTAAGTTCAAATCCAGCACATGCATGAATTTTTTAATGCTATTTTTTGTAAGTAAAAAACAATGTTTAGTATACACATGATAATAGAGTTTCCAATTGGAAAGGCATTTATGCTGACTAAAGAGTTACCCTTTTTCAAAATAAATAGGAAATTTATAATTTTTTAAATGAAATGAAGCAACTTATATTTTATTTTAATTTTTAACTTTGGAATTTTAATGTGGCATTTATTTTATAAACAAAAAATTTAAGTTTTTATATTTGAGCATAAATGTCTTAAAATTCAAACATATGCAATCCATTGAAAGATATATTATTGCCATGTATTAAATATAACTTTACTTGCAAAAAGCAACAAATAAAAAGTTCAAGCATAAAGAGGATTCAAACATATGTATTTTTATTACTAGACAATGCTTTTGTCAGCTCAGCCGTCACAGCACAATGTCCAAGCAAATGCATTTCCTGTTATATGCATGTTTAAGTTGAACATAAACTGAAGACCCAGCATCAGCAAATACTTTTGAATTTTTCCAATCGATCTTGATTTCTGTCCATTACTTATTCTTTTTTGTCTAAGGGTGTGCTAAAATTTGTTTAATTTTGAGACAATATCTTCTTATATGTATATATGATACCCATTACAGCCAAGATAACTGAAATTTGATACCTAATCTTTAATTCTATCACTTATAGTAATTTTTAGAGTAATACTGTTGTTTTTTTTTAAAACACATTATTTCTACTATCAGATATTTTTAAATTAAAATCTTTTATACTTTTGTTTGATTCATTGAAAGCTTGTTGCATTTTATCTTCTGTTTCTGCTTGAATGATCTGATCATCAGCAAATGACATAGTATCAAAATATTTATCATTTATTTTAAAAGGATCTATTAACTATGATTGCCTCTTTTACAAGGGAATCCATATGATTATTAAAGAGGATGGGCAAAAAAGGGCATCCCTGCTTGAGTCCTATATTCACTCTAATTTAATTTTTATATGTCATTGCCTCTGTCATTACTTATTTCTGTATTTTAATACATGTTAAGGGAATTCTTTTTTTTTTCTCTCTCATAATATTCCAAACTTTGTTTCTAACTACAACATGAAACTCTTTTTGTAATGAATAAATATTATATGGGCTATAAATTAAACTCTCTGCTTTTTCTTATTAGTTGCTTTAGGATCCAAATGCAATATGACCAAAAATATCCTTTTCTAAAGCCATTTTAATGTTATAGAATAAAGGTTTCACTAATAATATTACTAGTTTTTGCATATAGTTTAGTTCAAGCAGCTTATTCCTCATTGTAAATAACAATTTTATGCAATAGCATGTGGTATACCATGTGAAAATTTATTTAAACCTTATCTACTGGGCCCCTTTCTTCATGAATAACAAGAGATATTCTTTTCTTTCACCGTCTTTGGCATTTTACTTGATCTAATTGCTTTTTTTTTTTTGCAGCTTGAATATTTCCTTATAGGATTTCCCCAAAGCCATTATTCAGTGGAAGTACACATAGTATAGGGTACTGATGATCAGAATAGTTTATATAGACTGGATCACAAAATATGTCAAATTATCTCTTTAGCATGATAGTTCCAATTTAATATGTTATTGGTGTAAACCCAGAAATTTTATTATTGTTGTTTATAGAAGACTTGACTTGGTTTCCATTGAACATGGGGCTTAAAATGTGGAAGGTAACTATACCAAGAAGAATTTAGTTATAAGTATTTATTTTCATAGCCAAGGGCAGAATGATAGATGGTAAATGCATTACCTCCATTAGCATCTACAACAGGGGTGGCAATCCAAAGTCAAACCAGATTTTTGCAACCTGCATTTCTTAGTTTCTAACTGAAGCACAGCAATCCAGGGTCGTCTAATATAACGCCGTAAATCGATTAAACACTATGATCCTTCGCCGCTGTGCTTTGCGGGTATATAATAACTTGGATTTGACTCGGTGCGGCCACCCCTAATCTATATAATGTTACTGAGTTACGTGCCGGCAGAAGCGGCTGCGTACTGGGAAAAGTCACCCGTGAAGGTTTGATAATGCTTGTGCAGGCAGCAGCTTGTGGTTAGTGGAGGCTTTATCAGGGAGTACACTCGTGTGTTATTCGGCGCTTTTATTGTGTGATAATTATTAATTATCTCATTACATAAATACACTCTTGAAGAACGGGTTTTTATTAACGATATGTATGAGAGAGGGGGAAGGGAGGGGGAGGGGGGGAGGGGGAGGGAGGGAGAGAGAGAGGGGGGAGAGAGAGGATTCTTGAAGAAAAGTGGTAAGACGATTGCAAGAAAATATCCTGACAATAGTGTTTCAGATAAAAAAAAAAAAAAAAACTGTTCGCCAACTTGTTAAAAAATTACGAGAGAAAACTCTGCCAATGGCAAGAAACGCGTTCCGAACCGCCTTGTGCTCACGGAAGTAAAATCTGACGAAATACAGAAATTTCCTACGCAGATGCCGGAAATGTATTTCCGCTGAGGGGCATCGTTTTCGGCAACTCTTATAACACAGGTTAGTGCTTCTATATCATCAGTTTTTAATAAAGTATCATTTTGTGCTTTCAGTAAAAATATAAATACTAAAATGGCGACTCTATCTCCATTTCGGTTGGGCAGCTGCACTTCTCAAGCAAGCAGTCGCGCTCAGGCGGCCCATAACTCAATTAACCTCACTGTAATGACTTGATTTTTGTCGTTCCGTTCTGGAACTTGGGACCTCTGATCCGGGAGATTACTATACCAAGAATTTAATCACGCTTATTTTCCTAAGCAGATGGCAGAGTGATAAGTGGTGAGCCCATTGCTGTCTAGTATGAAATTATCGTATTAATTGAATATGAAATGGCAGATACTTTTGTCCAGACCTCTTTTTTTCTGATATGGAATTCTTTAACGTGTCATAATACGACTCGTGACCGACTTAAAAGTCCCTCCCGGAGTACTTGGGCTCCAGATTTTTACCAATTGACCTCGGCCGTTTCTAAAAGGAGTATGTTATGAACTCTTCTAGACTCTTGACTAATTCGATTATATTAATTTTATTCCACTTTGATAATTTATTGGCTATAAATGATTTACATGTCCTGTCTGTTTATAAAAATTTAAGACTCCAATTATATACTTAATTACATATGCGATACACTCTGGTAGAGAGTTTTTTGAACTTTGAGAAATATTTCGAGTTCCTCGCCACATCAATCAACCGTCATACAGATGTAATACCAGCATTCGAATTTGTTCTCCTTGACACCTTTATTATATCAGTAGTCAGTATTTTTAAATACAGCAATCAAAATTCAAAGCTAAGATTACTTATAAGGAATGTTATGCGTTTTCCAGCAACTGAGGTGAAGAAAAAGTAACCAACGTGCGTTGTGTTGTGGCACGGTTCAATGGAAATCCACCAATTCTTTATCGTTCAAGTTGGGCAAAGATCAAAGGGCGTTGTGCCACGCTACCCTTTATCAGGAAGTGACTTGCTACAACCGTGCGTTTTTGCGAAACTGTGGTGGGAGAAGGGGCATCATTTAAAGATTCTTCAGGCTCTTAGATTCTTATACATTCATCAACTATTGCGTCGCAGGCAGGCATGGTTGGCCCCAGCAAATATTCAGCTCTATATTTCTCTTTAACATATGTCTGCACCCTTGGGCAAGAAGATGTAATCCTGTTGCTATTTTTTAAGGATCCAGAGATTATATTTCGAGAGACCAGTGTTACCTGCATTTAGACTGCAATTTCAACACATTTAAAACGTTGGTCCTGGTGGTGTAGTGGTTACCATACTTGCCTTCTAAACCCAAGATCGCAGATTCGATTCCGGCCAAGACCGATGGGTTTTTTTTTCGGGCGTAAAAATCCTAAGTATGGCTTCCTTGGGAAGGGAACTAAATCCGTGGGTCCCATGTCGTACATTTATGGCACAATAAAGAACCTCAAGCCTGAAAAAAGGGCCTCTGAGCAAAATTTGTTGGTCGTTTCACGCCCTGAATAGAATGGGTTGCTGATGACCTGAGATGTTAAAGTGCTTCCGTAATTAAACCAAACTAAAAAAAAAAAAAAAAAAAAAAATACACGTTTAAAGTAATGTAGGCTGCCAAAAAACGTTCATATTATTTGCCATTGTTTTCCCCAGTTAAAACCGATTTTCAAAGTTCACTTGAGTCATTGAAAACGAAACTGCTATGCTTTGTTAAAGATTAACAGATTCTTAATTTTTGGATGTAACCAGCCAGCCAGCCGCGCGATTGGCAAAAACGTGCTCAGCTGTATCTCCTTTCTTTTTTTTCTCAGAGGATGAAATTTCTTCTTCCCGAGTCGATGGGCTTTAAGGCATGCACCTTTCCGAGGTTTCATCCACCTGACAGATCTACAGTTCATAAAATAGTCGTTAAATTAAAAACAGTAGGGTCGGTGTTGGACAAGAAAATAAAACACAATCGTCCTGTGTTAACAGAGGAAAGAGAGAGAATGATTTCGCTGCTCGATTAGGGAAAAAAAATCGTGAAAATTTCTTGCAAAGTTAGGACAACCGGAGATCAGTAGTAATTAGTACCCTTGATTACAGCTGATCTCCGGTTGTGCTAACTTTGCAAGAGATTTTCACGAGTGTCTTTCTAATCGAGCAGCGACATCATTCAGTTTTTTCTCCTTTCTGTTAACACATGACGCCTGCGTCTTATTTTCTTGTACAACACCGATTCTGTTGTTTTTAATTTAAGCGCCATTGAGATCTGTCAGGTAAATGAAACCTCAGTAAACTACTTGAAATTCTGCACGATACTGGGCAGTTGATTCATTTCACAGCAAATGAAAATGCGTTGTTCTGTTTGGACCATGACAAACAGAGAAATGACACGCACTAACACAGTAACTATTCAATGTTCCAAACCTAACAAGCACTAACCGGCCTTATGAGCGGCAATACACGTCCTTGACTGCGTGTGTCCAGCTTTGACCTGCCAGTTTCGAACCACGTTCGTATGCGGGAGGAGGAGGAGGAGGAGGAGGAGGAGGAGCAGAAGAAGAAGAAGAAGAAGAAGAAGAAGAAGAAGAAGAAGAAGAAGAAGAAGAAGAAGAAGAAGAAGAAGAAGACATACCCGCACAACGATGTTCGATGACGTCAAAAATATGCAAACATTTTAGAATAATCATAAAATAAATAATATTTAGGATTGTCTTTTTATTCTTAGCCTTTTGATAAAGTCAAATGTTTAAATGCTGTTGCCTTGCTCCCGGCGATTTTTTCTATGCCGTAAGCATTAACATTTAAGTGTCCTATTTATCCCGTTTGTTTACAAGTTTTTTTTTTATTCACTTCTGTTTAGTTACTTTCGAATTCTGTCTTTGAGGCATGGCTATGCCAAAATTATGTAAAAAAAACTTAATTTTGCATAGATATTTATTGAAACACTGAACGTAACACTACTCAAATTTATAATGCAAAGAATATAAATAAAAACATGCTGATAGAGCTAAAAAAAAAAAGGGTATTGAGTAATTTACATTAGCATAAAATCGCGCATTCAGCAGCTTGGTGATAAGTGCCGTGTTTGTGTATGTTTCACTCCTCTTTATAGGGTACTATGTGGGCTGTTGGTGACATTAACTTTCATAAATTGTAACTTTGTAAAAACGATCCAGCCGCTAAATGTCATAAGGAATTTAACAAACATTTTATTGGGGTCGTTTCTTGTAATAGACGTATAGTTTATTAAATGTCACGAAAGATCCACGATATCGCGGTTCATTTGGAACGATCGCTGCGAAAATATCTCTCAAAGGAGCCCAACAAATGGCTGTCAGCTATAAATTTTCACGACGCGCTACAAAATTATTGGAAATTTCTCCACGGTCTCTTCAGTGCATACACGACCGCTCTGTAGACTCTTATAATTAGGGGTTTTCAGTGAAGAATGGTTCTACAAGCATGGCTAACTTAAAAGTATTTACCAATAAGTACTTTTAGGCACGTTCCCAATTTTAAATAGCAAAAATATTTTAATAATTTAGCCCTATCCATTCATCCTGCAATTCTGCCACCACCTTGCTGTCGAGAACGAACATAAGAGAAATTATGAAACTTTGAAATAGATATTTCGCCACACGAAACCGTTTAATTGTTCCGCTTGTTTTCTATAAAGTACAGCAAACATTTAAAACTTGTACCAATAAAAATTAATACTTTATTTAATATATATATATATATATATATATATATATTTATTGGGGGCATTGGAAAAGTAATGACAGCATAATAAATGCTTCACATTAAATTTGATTTAGGTTATCTTTGGCATAATATACGAGAGTTAGTCAAAAAAGACATTTTTAATACACTAGCCTCGATCCAGATTTGTGTTATCTTTTTCAAAGTATTCTCCGTTCAGTTGAAAGCACTTTACCCAACGCGTTTGCCAGTCCTGGAACACGTGCCTTGAAGGCATCTTTTGACATTTTATTCAAAATCGTCTGAGCCTTTTTCACGACGGCCTCGGAAATAATAAAATGCTACTCCTTAGCTCCTTTTTCAGACAGGGAAAAGAAATAAAAATCTGGGCTAAGTCTGGGGAACACCCTACACACTTCTACTCGCACCATCTTCTGTTCAGGAGTCGTCATCTTGGGACCCACCTCGCACAAACGCGTCTCATGTTCAAGTGATCATGCAGAATCGAAATGTACTGCCATGAGAAATGTGTAATATGTCTGCAAGTCTGTCAATTGTTATTCATCAATTTGTTATTCACGAAAAATGACGCTAATTGGGTTAAACATGGTTTCGTTTACTGTTGTTCCTGGAGCACCTGAACCATCTTTATTTTTATGTAGAAACACAACCCTCCTTAAACCCCTTGAACCATCGAAGTGCAGTGGATTGTGGCAGAACATCATCACCATATGCCTGCTGCAACAATCTGTACGCTTCCATGTCGGATTTCTGCAAACAAAAGCAAAATTTCAATGCAGTATATTGCTCTTCACGAATCAACTCCATTTTGTACCGATGTTTGCTCGTCCTTGTGTAATGACGCATGCGCGAGCGAACTTCTTTGTTTTTGTCCACCAATCAGGGCTGATACGTTTTCATCAAGTAACATATTTTCTACAATGTTTCTCTGCTGTGCGCGAAATAAATAACTAAAAAGTATAAAAATAATAATAAAATAAAAACTCGGTCTTTATTGACTAGCTCTCGTACTTCAAATATTGCCCCCTGCCATGTCAATACTTTGCCAATTTCTTGAAAGATGATGCATTCCTATGCATATATCTCTTACTGATCGATCTAAAGCTATTTCTATGATAACTCTCGATTGAAAGCGAATTCATCGCAAAGGTTCTTTGTATTTAGAAAATAAGTGATAATCTTCCCAGGTTCTTCCAATGAAGTCCTTACAGCCTCAACATGGAAATCGTCTGTTGCAACGACGGGTCTACCACAAGGTTTCCGGATTTCATTTTATGTCTCTAGAATTACAATTTTCCGCCTGAAAAGTAATTTCGAACACTAAAATCCTTTTGTTCACTTTGTGAAATGCTTTCAGTGTCGAAAGTGACGGGAGAACAGCAGTTGTTGAACATGTTGCAACTAAGACATAAATGTTCCAAGATTTGGGAAAGCAATAATACCAAGGTGCCATCATATTTTCAGAAAATCTGGTTTGATCAAAATTTTAACGAGTTAATTTGTTCTAGTATACAATAGTGGAAGCAATTGTTAAACACGTGACTGCACCGTGGGCAATTATTTGTTCTAGTATACAATAGTGGAAGCAATTGTTAAACACGTGACTGCACCGTGGGCAATGACTGACGCCTTAGAAAAAATTGACACAGCTTCATTTGTGACTGTACTTTTTTATGCATAAAATCATGCTCATATTAAATTACTTCCAGTTCTTGTTCCTTAATACTGTAAATATTGATAAATCTATATCGATCAGGAATAAAACGGTAGAATTTATTGAAATCACTGCAGAAACTGCTGAAATGATATACAATACTTCGTTTAAGATAATTGGGTTTGGAAAAGAAAGTGGTTGCTGTTTCTGCAGACAATACCAACACCAATTTTGGGGTCTGAAGAGAAAAGATGCAAGAAAATGAAGAAAAGTTTGGGCAGAAATTTTCTTGGTTTGGGTGTGTTGACATATAATACATAACAGGGCACATTCTGCAAATTAATTTAATCCCCGAAGATAATGAAGGACTTGTAGTGAAAATGTTTGGCTACTTTCATATTTACCGTGAATATATGGAAGCAGCCGAAAATTAAACGACAAAATAATTTTGAGAGTTGTTGGACAAGAACATTCAGTCACAGCAATGTCTGTGAAATCTTGAAGAGAAATGTCCAATGATATTAAAGAAGTGGTTCAACGATCTCTGGAGTTTTGTTAGCTCAATTCTTCCATTGTTTCATAATGCTATACTTCGAGCTGAAGGAGGAGAAGTAACTGCAGTGGAATTTTGTGTAATTCTAAACAATTTGATCCAAAAGTTTCAGTCAAAGAAGGCTGATAAATTCATTCCAGTCTCTGAACCCCCCCCCCCCTCATTATTTGAAGAAGATGGTTTCTGTACTGATCTAGAATATCTCACTGTGTCAATTTAACTTTATAGTACAGCTATTGAATATCTAACTGCATGGAGTTCCCACTCTATAGGTATAATATGTAAGGAGTACATCTTTCTTAGAACTCCCCCACAGAAGTAAAGTTTTGATGGGTATCTCTAATATTGTTTGAGTGAAATAGATGAAGTTCATTTAAATGAGGATCAATTATTTGATGAAATTTATTTATTGAAACAATTGTGACCAAAGATAAAATAAATAAATGATATGAGGATGATGCTGATGTGTGTTCGAGGTAGAGTAAGATATTTTCATTCTTCCCTGAAAAAAAAAAAAAAAAAAAAAATATGTTCCCTACCCTCAGCTACAAACTTGGTTGAAATGTATGTCTTTTTTTTTTTTTTGATTGATTTATTTATGGACGCTCTTTAACATCTCAGGTCATCAGCGTCCCATTCAACTCAGGGCGTGAAACGGCCGACAAATTTTGCTCAGAGGCCTCTCTTTCAGGCTTAAGGTTCTTTTTGGTGCCGTAAATGTACGACACGGGACCCACGGCTTTACTTCCCTTCCGAAGGAAGCCATACTTAGGATTTTTACGCCCGAAAAAATACATCGGTCCTGGCCGGGTTCGAATCCGCGTTCTTGGGTGTAGGAGGCAAGTATGGTAACCACTACACCACCAGGACCGACGTGTCTCTGTCTGCCAGGAAGTAATGCATCAGTGGAGAGGGTGTTTTCATCCATGAACACGATGTGGACTTTACAGAGGAGTTGACACTGTTAAAACTACGTTAGCTGTTCTAAATAACTTTGCCCTGTTCTGCCAAGAATTTGCCAGCAAGAAATATTAACAACAAAGTGTAATCTTCAGGGAAGTAAACTTAGATTTTAATAAAAATGTAATTTATGCAGCAATTTTAATTTTTAAGATCTAAAGGGACAATACAAAATAATCTTAGCATTTAAATTGAAGTTAAAATAAAAATATTCAGATTATTTTGACATAAAATGCTCAAGATTTTAACTATTTAAGAGGAAGCGTGCAAATGAGCTCTCCTTTTCCTACCTAAAAATTACCCGTAAAATTTCGAAAATGTCCTCAGATTGTGGAAAAAAATCTGGCAACTAGTCTACCAGCGCGTGGTCTGTATTTATATTTCTCCCTACTTGAGGAAATGCTTTCAACCATCTTCCAATAGTTCAGTAAGAGAGGATTTAATTCCCTAAAAGCACGGAGTTGCATATTTTTCCTCTGCCAAATTGGATTTTTAGGGAAAAACGTTTGTTCACACCTACCAAATATTTTAGACGGTATTACTTAGTACACATCAGAAAGTCACTGTATTGACAAAATATATTTATTTCGAGACTTTCAATATTGCAGAGTTATGTAACAATTGTTGCTCTATAGCATAATACAATGGTCACCGCTAAGAAACATTGATTTATAGCACCTTTACCATTATTTTCCAAATGCCCTAATATTTTATAGCCTATGCAAAATTTCAAACTGTTGCATTCAGAATTAAAACGAACTAAAATTTCATATATGCTTCCCTTAAAAAGAACCTGTTTAAGATAGAAACGTAGCACGCACTGACGTAAAAATGTCCGCCTCGAGCGGTCTATCATTTACTGTTAGAAGACATACTTCGCTTTACGCCTCTCTTCGTTCAAGTTTGCATTTCATGGGGCGTGAATTTGCAATCGCGTGAGAAATATGGAGGTCACATTTGTAAACAAAAATATCCTTGACATTTTAAAACAAAATTGCTTGGTATAGGTTCTTGACGTCTTATTCGACAAAAAACAAGATATCTCAAATAAAATTTAGGCCTTCGTTAGAAATGATGTTGGTATTTTATTTATTATGTTTCAAAAGGTAACGGAGCTATCAAAGTGTTTTCAGATTTTAGGTAGTGGTTGTGCAACATGCCACTTGTAAATAGCACAGCGAGGAGGGCATTTTGAAAGCATATATTGAACCATAAGGACAACAAACTTAACCACAGCTGTTAGAATAATTTTATGTTTTAAAAACAAGCATTATTATGCTGTACGTTTTACTAGGAGTGTAGTTTGAAAAGTAAGCTGAAGGTAATTAAATACATTTAACATTGGTAATTTTTATTTTAGGAAACAGCAAAAAGTCGCTTGAAGAACAGAGTGGATCTTGAATCAATTCGAAACCCAACTATTGAACTTTCGCCACAAGATTGCCAATTGTTGGCTTTGTGAAATTGCACAATTTTGTACGCCAATTTTGGCCGTTTTTCTTAATTCATTTTTCAATGAAAATGTTGCAACAATGCTGCTAAAAGGCTAAAGAATGTCAAATGGAGAACCAAACTTAGCGTAAACAAAACAGTTGTACCGCTATGCGCTACTCCCGCATCAACTGTGAGAATACGAACAGCAGATTGATTTCTTTTATTTACGGACGCTCTTTAACATATCAGATCATCAATGTCCCATTCAATTCAGGACGTGAAATGACCGATAAATTTTGCTCAGAGGCCTCTTCCTTCAGGCTTGAGGTTCTTTTTTGTGCCGTAAATCTACGATAAGGGATCCAGGGCTTAACCTCCCTTTGAAGGAAGCCATGCTTAGGTTTTTACCCCGAAAAAATTAATCGACCCTGGCCGGGATTGAACGGCGATCGGAGATGATGAAAATTGTTTCTCATGAGAAAGTTCAGCACCACGGTTTTTAACTCAGTCAAGAGTGAACTATTCCTACTTTCCCCAAAATTGCTACAGTTTTTACGTTCAGCTGAGAGATTGAAGTTGTTCCTATTGCCAACCAAACGCCTGCAGTGCTGATACTGAAGGGCTTTCTCGCCTTTGCCTTGCTGGTGAAGGTGGAAGAACAACTTTCTGAATGCGGCGCCCATCTTTCTTAAGGCGACGATATCCTCAACAACGACGTTGGCCCAGTTTCACGTGCGGAAGTTCTTCGCTAGATGAAACGCCTCAAGCACGGCCAACTACTTGGTAATCACACCTCTTGCTAAGTGAGAAATGACAGATCTGGATTCCTCTGTAAATTCCTCTTCAGCCATTGTTGAGTACCCTCAGGTTATTCATACAGAGAAACAGTTCCAGTTTGTTTAGGGTTACCATATTCCGAAATCTCAACAACGCATTCCACGTACCAGCTTCATAGTTTCCTGCATGTTTTAAAACAATTCCTTGAAATTATTCACGAAAAAATCTCTCAAATTCAATTTTACCAAAGCAAGTTCTTTAATAGAACTGATGGTATCTTTCTGGTGTAGGCTGTTCGAAAAACCAGTGCAAAAATAAAGAAGACATAATTGTTCTTGGGGGGGGGGGCGAAATACACTGCTCAAAACAATTAGAGGGACGAAAGTTTGAACACATGAATTGCTGCCATAGTTGGGTTCAGGGAGGTAAATGCTTTTTTTCCCCCTTTCTTTTTTTCCCAGAAAGTTTAAACCTTTATTTAACAGCACACACATCTTGTGTACTTCTCATTTCACACACGGATGCTGTAAGCTGATATTACAACAATGTTGAAAACTAAAGTGCTATTTAACGATTAGAGCTGTTTAAAACTCATCTAATGACTGCAAGTGAAGGGTTCACCTTTGTACTCTTTACGTACATTTACGTAATCAGCCAATATGAGGCACTTCACTGAGGTGGAAACTGTTCCAGCGGTCTCATTGCTACAGGAAGGCTGGACTATTCGTGTAGTGGCTGCTAAGCTTAATGTGGCTATCTGTTATTGGTAGGACAGGGAAGCGCTTCACTGAAACGTACTCTAGGAAACCAGGCCAGGGTCGAAAACATCGGCCAGAAAAGACCGATATGTAGTCAATTGTGCTCTTCGGCGGCGTAGAGCTCCACAAAAAGAATCTGTGGGCGGCAACAAAAATTAAGAAACAGACTTAGAGAAGCGGGTTTAAGACCACGAAGACCTCGTAAAGCCCCAAGATTAACGTCTAAGAGAACCTGACAGATTTGCTCAGGAACAAGGAACTGGCAGCTTCGTCACTGCCGCGATGTGCTGTTTACAGAAATCTCACTTTGTGTGATGAATGTCCAGGAAAGGGTCAGTCATGGTGTGGGGTGCCGTCACTATTGATGGCCGAACCGACTTAATGCTGTCAGTACTAGAGTATGTTACGCCTATTGCAAGGGGAATGAGGTCCCGGTTTGTTTTGCAGCAAGACAATGCTAGAGTGCATACAGCAACAGCCACCTTGGACATCCTACAAGAACTCCAGATTCAAACAATGGACTACCTGCTAGGAGTCCTGACCTTAACCCCAATGAACATTTATGGGACAACCTGGAAAAACGAGTCCGAGACAGTCCTGTAGCCCCTCAGACTCTTCAACAGCTTGCAGATGTCCTTATCGAAGAATGAGGAGGTGCGTAGAATGCTCGGGAGTTTGAGATGTGAGGCAGAAATTCAGGCACATGGAGATCATGCCAGTTTGTGCAGCATTCAAATTTATTGAAGGAGTTTCCACTTTAGTTTATAACATTGTCTTCAATTTCGGATTACAGCATACTTGTGTCAAATAAGAAGTAAACAAGATGTACATTGCTGTTAATTAAAAAATTTAACTTTCTGTGAAAAAATATTTACCATCCGAAATCCAACTACGCAATACATATGTTCAAACATTTGTCCCTCTAATTGTTTTAATCAGTGCGCTTTTATTTCTAAACACAATCTCCTTTCAAACACAAAGACTTATTCCAGCGACTTTCTAATTTGTTTATCACATCCATTAAAGCCGATTTCTTCAGCTCAGCAAATATGCATTTGTTTCGCCAACAACCTCTTCATCTTATGCCGATTTCTTTCCTGCTAACCACTTCTTCATGTTTGGGAACAGGAAATAGCTCGAGATAGCTAATTCGGACAGTAGTGGGATGAGAAAGGACTTCATACCTTCAGTTCAATAATTTTAAGGTTGCAATTGCAGACTTGCTATTATGACGGAACAGGGACCTTTTCATTTGCCAAATAAGGACATTCTTCTTGATCGAGTCGTTTAATTGTTCCAGTAACCTGCGTAATATTCACCGGTTATGATTTTGTCCCTTTTTCAAAACGTCAATTAAAATTCGGTCATCTTTCCTGTTGACTTTTGTAGATTTGGTTTATTTACGGACGCTCTTTAACATCTCGGCGTCCCATTCAATTCAAGGCGTGAAACGATCGATAAAATTTTGCTCAGAGAAGTCTTCTTCAAGCTTGAAGTATTCTTACGTGCCGTAAAACTAATACACGGGACGCACTCTCCTTCCGAAGGAAAACATACTTACGATTTTTACCGCGAAAAAAATCCATCGACTCTGGCATCTATCCTAGTGAGGGGATTGGTTGATTGACATTGCCTTCTTAGGAGCGCTTTTTCCGGTTGCAACCTACTGTTTCGTCTGCTCCTTCGTTTCCGACGAATCCACTTTTTCGTCGACTATCACACACTGTCTCCGTAATTCACTTGCATTTTGTTTAAACAACTACAAATACTGCGCGGAAATGGCAACTTGTTCTCTTTTCTGGTCAATCATAACAAACGCGGCACCTACCTCACTGAAAGGCTTTTTCATTTACAAATGATTGTATAAAATATTATGCATCTGATCTCCAGAAATCCCCACAACTTCAGCAATCTCCCACACTTTCGGTCTCCGATCGCTCAGCACCACGTCGTAGATTGTTTTCAATCATTTCGGTTACCTCGTGAGGAAGTCCAGAACGGTCCACATCGCTTGTTCTCGTTCGGTCACGTTAAACTCGCTAATACCTCTCACTACCCATGCCGTTATTTAGTAAATAAATGTCGGCCGTCGTGCCCCTAATAGTGCCAATAACAAACGTTTTAAGCAGTATTATGTTTACAAGATGACACAATTTATCATTAGAGAATATTTCGATGATTTTTAAGAATATGAAAATTTACAAAAACATTTCTCACATGTAAACAAAATAATTTCAACATAAAAATGTTAATCAACTAGTGCCCATTACCGTTTGCTGCAGTGCCATATATGAATGAGATAATAATAGAAACAAACATTATTGTAAACCCAACAACATGCCTAAATAAATAACTTAAGTATTTTTCATTGCTGTAACACGCATAAAAATTATTTTAAGCAAATTACTGCAGTGCAAAATGGATGGATCATTTAAACACACACGCATCTATATAAAGATATGGCTTTTGTAAAGCCGTACAAATATAATTACATTTTTTCATTTATTTGCCAGAACTAACACAACATAGAATGGGCAATAGCCAAGTATACAGAGATGAAAATCTAATGATATTACTACAGTAAACCAATGCATCAAATTTATAAAAAGGGTTGTTGATAAGCCAAGTTTTTAAAGCAGTTTTAAATCTACTTAAACTAGCGGAGTGGGGCATCACGAGGCAATCTCTGGCCGGTCCTGGTGGTCTAGTGGTAACCATACTTTGCCTTGTAAGTCTAAGATCATGGGTTCAATTCCGACCAAGATCGATGGATTTTTTCGGGCGTAAAAATCATGAGTATGGCTTCCTTCGGAAGGGAAGTAAAACCGTGGGTCCCATGTCGTACATTTACGGCACGGTAAAGAACCTCAAGCCTGAATGAAGAGGCCTCTGAGCAAAATTTGTCAGTCGTTTCACGCGTTGAACTGAATGGGAGGCTGGCTGATGACCTGAGATGTTAAAGAGCGTTCGTAAATAAAACAAATCAAATCAATCAACAATTACTTGACGTTAAAAACGGAGGGCTTTCTGCGCCTTAAATCCCGAGCGGCAGCGGAGAAAGCCAAACTCCGCCCGAACGGTAGTTATGTTAGTATGGAGTTGTATTACTCTTTTGTTAAACTTAACCTAACCTATGAAAAAGTAGCATTTATTCCACTAAGAACAGTGTAGACAAATTCTGAAGATTGCAAGAGAGAGAAAATATATACGAGGAAAAAAAGTTTACCCGTATGGATTGGAACCCATGACCTGCACAATGGTAGCATCACGCTCCAACTGAGTTAACAAGACTGTATGCTCAGTGAAGAAATTGTTTATCTAAAGTAATCCCTTCTACTAAAATCGTAATCAATGGGCTCTCTTTGCTATCGTTTGGAACTCCGGCCGCAGCAAGCCGTCGGTTGGTAATGTCAAGTAAACAATTTTTACATATGAATTCGTAAGGACTAATCAAAACAGTGCTTGTGTTGGAGAAAGGAACCTTTCAAAACTGACACAGTTGACTAGTATTGGGGAAGGGAGGAAAACTCTTGAACCTTTCTGCACACTGTTCTTCACTTCTGCCAAATTTAACACAGTCACAATTTTTCTTTGTCTAAATCTGCTTTCCCACCATATTTACTGACAATTTTCTACAATTTAGAAAACCGATCACAACATTTACTGCCATCAGTTGGTACATCTCGCTACAGACATCACCAGTATGATGTCACATTTCGAAACTGAGAACATCAAAACATTGATTCGATTGTTAATTCAACCGCTCTACGTCAACATCCGCACGCAATAATACTAACACGGAACACATGAAGAAAGTGAACCTCGCCCTTCATGCGTATGAAACAAAAATAAGCGAGACTGTGACGGACTTTAATGCAAAGTAGAAGATTTTTAAAAATGTATGCAGATAGCCTTTTTAATATAAAAAAGTGGACACTGCCTGCATAAATGCTGACGTAATATTGATAAATAACAGGTTGAAAACATGTTCTGGAAGCAACTTCGAAATTTATAGCTAAATTATAGCCATATTGTGAGCGGTTACGTTATCAAGCTGCCCACTACAAAGTGTGCAACTACCAGCCTGAACTATCATCCCTTGCATTACATCGGGTATGCGAGAAACCAAGCTCTCAAGAAATTTGTTCTTTGCAACCAAATTTTAAATTAATTTTAATTATATTTTGAACTCATTTACTCAATTAGCATTTTAAAACCCGTTAACTATTACTGCTTTGGGCATTCTCACATTGGTTTTTTTTTATTTTGTTTACAGACATCTACAATAGCGTAAGGACATTTATTACTTTTTTAATTGCATATATAAGGTACTACTACAGTTTCCACAGGTAAAATATTCCGGGTTACTTAGTCCAATTTACATTATTTTGACATCTTAATTTAAGCTATTATAAAATAGCTTTTTCAGTCATGGAATGGGGAGTCTTTAGAAACGCATAGCGAAATACATTCTTTACATTCATCAAAATCACAAAATAAAACTTACATGGAACACGAAATTTGATTTCAGTTAACAAATTTTTCTTGATGTAAAAATAAGTTAACAAGAACTAATCTTCTCTGAAAATTGCATTTAGTTTTTTTTATGAAATCAGAAGCATTTATTTGAGAACAACATTAAAACTTAGTTTATGAGAAACTAAAAAGTGCATATTTTTTTCTAGTATTTTGTAGGTTTCTTTTTAATTTATGTGGAGCATACGATGCCTGTTTTTTTGCCGGTGAAGTGATTTTTAGTAAGAAACACATACCATTTGGAACACAAAATTTAGTTTATAAAAACCTGTAACTTTGTTAAATTTTCTCCATTATATACTTCCTCATTAATATTCTCTCTCAATTGAAATAATTACCTTTCTTCTTAATACATGGTCAGATAAGACATTTTACAATTTCATTTAGATTAAAAAAAAAAAAGGAGGGGCTAAAAATTGATGTTACATTTCGAACAGAGTTTATAAGTGCTTGAAGCAAGTACATATTTACCTCTAGTAGTTAAAAAAATACATTTCATATATTTTTCTGCGTACATTCACAATGTATTTGGAACTATTTTTAGACATGCTATGCCAAACACTTTATGTGTAAATGTGTTGCATCCATTTTATAATCATTAGCTGGTTTCATTCCAAAATGTGTGGTTCTACTTGATAATCTTTTAAAGCCACAGGTAGGCGGTATTCTAAATGGGTTGGAAGTAGTAAAGTTTTGTGTTCGAACTAATGCTTTCATATATTTGCCAATTTAAGACTTTTGTATTAAACTTATCTCTGGCGATGTACTTTTCAGTTCATATTCGTGAAAATAAAAAAATAGACATGTAATAAACGTGGACATTGGCTATCATCCAGACAATTTTTGCTATGTTTATGGGAAGATTTATGCCAAAATACCAAAGGAAAAACATTTAAAATCGAACACTTATAATTCTATTGATCCTCTTAAGAGAATGTTAAGCATTTATTCATTGTTCAATTACACTCTAGCATTTTATATATAGTACATGATGGTTAATAAGTCTAAATATTTAGTTAAAGATGTTCTAAAACAGCTTCATATATAATTTAAAACTATATTTACGATCAAATTCTATGTAAAAGCTCTGCACTCCTCGATCTTTTTGGATTTTGGACAGGTTTTGGGTTTCTTGTAAAGCTTTTCGCAAAGCCTATCGCCACTTTTTTTCTTCACTTCGACTATCGATAAGAAATATGTATAGCCACGACATTCAACTTTTACGAAACCTCGTGGACCTGCACATGCGAAACGCAACAAAACACTTAAACGCGCACCAGCTATGCGTTGTATTCTCACACACGACGAGGTGATGGAAGCCAACACACTTGCATCCCAAAATAAACACTCCCGCTCCTGTTTTAAATTTGGATTACAAAAGAAGTCAGAAGAGTAAGGGGTCGCCGACAGCCGCTTCACGATTTGTAGTCTTGAATGAGTTTCTTTCCACGCCTAACGTATACAATTCCGGATGCCTATATAATGTTCTTACTCGTGTATGCATTACCTTCAATGACCTCAGCATGAAAACAACTGAATACAAAGATCGAATTAGATACGGGTTCACTTAACTGAACCTGCTTCTTAATGATTTGCATCAGCAGTGCACAAATACTTATTTACATAACTATTACAGAAAGTGACCCTTATGGCAAGAACAAGAAAACGGTAAAGGAAATTTCGTAATAGTTATGTACAGTAGCATGTTTTATACTATGTCGAATTATTTTATTTTGTTTATAAATTGTATGTTAAAGATGTAGAAATTACGCGTATTACAGGGCCCAATTTATCATTTCATCTCACGTATCAATAGTGTCCGCCTGTTGTGCCTCAGCAGTAAAAACAGGCGTTAAATACTACTAAAAACAGTAATACAAAACGCTAAGTTCCATTTCCCGTGTTGTTTTTAAGAACGGAAAGAAGTAAAATTCTACATAGAATGATTGTTTACGGCTTGACTTTTAACCTATTCCAGTGAAACAATCGATGCTGCCAAAATACAACCCTCACTGACAGGTTTTTTCCTCAGTACTCATAAATGGCAAATTCCGGGGACTTAATTAAGTCTGGAATGTTTCTTTCCTTAAGAAAAATATTTTCCAAATAAATAGCAACCTAGCTATGATTGTTGTTAGGTTGCTATGTCTCCCTCTTTCAACTGTTTGTTAGCTAATTCATCTGTTTGTTGAGTGACCGGAATTATGGGCCCTGTAATAAGCGTAATTTCTACATCTTTAACATACAATATATAAACAAAATAAAATAATTCAACATAGTATAAAACAAAATATTGTACATAACTATTTCAAATCGTAATTCGGTCAAGTTATCCTGAGCGACGTGGCTTGAATGCACCGGGCATTGTCGTAACCATCCTCCTTGACTGAGGATTTTTCCTGATTTTCCTCGGTCCTCATAAATGTCAAAATGCCGGGGAGATACCCTAAACTTAGGCCTGGAACGCTTCCTTTCCCAGTTTATCATTTCATCTCATGTACCATCACTCACCAGTGTTCATCACCAGTAATGTCTCAGTAGTTAAAACTATTTTTTTTTAAATATTTCTTTTTGGCAATTTCAGATCGCTGTCTTCGCCAAAAAATGACGCGCAGTATTCTCCTGTAATGATTTCTCCCTTCTTTAGTTGTTAATCAAGAGAATTCCTTTTTCATTCCGAAAAACTGAGAGTCTCCGCCTTTCCAGTTCATGAAACGCATTTTGCATTTTTCGGAGCTGTTTTCTGTTTTGGACTTTCGTTTCCGCTATATAATAATGGCATGCTCCTCCATGGTTACAAAACGCCGTAGCAAATCGGTTGGATTCTTCTTAAATGTTTCCAGACAATCGGCCGATGTTTGCATGCTTTTGCTCCGATACCCATCCTAAGCAAAGTTTTTCGCCTGTCATTCATTATGCAAAATTAAATGTTGAGATGCCCCTGGCTTCTGCTAATGCGCACTTACACTCGTCAAAACCATGTCATGAACTGTATCGATGATTTTTTTTACCTCACAGCTAATGTTAAGAGCTCCAGGACCTAGTGCGTCTTTGATGCTTGTTCTGAACACTTGCTCATTTACCCAAAGTCGAACGGTTTCATAGGAGGTGCGTGCATCACAATGTAAACAAATTCTCTAACGAGTTTAATTTGCTGTTTTCCCTTTCATTAAAAAAATTCATTGTCATTCAAATCGTTTGTATTTAAACAATTGCCAAACAACAGATTAATATCAAAATAACTTGCGATTGCAGAATATTGATGCACAGAAAGCAAACTTTATGACCATAAATACAGATTTTACTGTTGTCCTCTTAACAGTTTGCGAATCAAGTTCAGGTCAGTATTTCACAAATGTTGGAAAGACACAAAATCATATTTTATCCATTCATGTGGAACATAATAAGAAAATATATAACGGTGTTAATTATTAGATCTATTTAATCAAATCCGCCACGGCTTGTGATGGCAATCGTGACGTTACAATTATAGGGACACAAAGTAGTATTACTATGAAATAATTACAATTCTTATAACATCAGCTCGCTCGCTTCCTAAGGCTAAATTAAGCATTTATCATTATTGAAAAGAAGCGAGTCTTCTTAAATGTACCTAACTTGGGGTTTAAAAGAATGGTCCTCCATTAAAGCACCGAACGGAGCATCTTGTAATGAATCGGCTTCAGGCCAGTTGTGAATTCATCACTTAAGTACTTCTGCACGTCAAATCTTTTGATTTCTACCCAGCTCAGTTTTTATATCTGGTTTTAGGAGGATATGTTACTGATTCTTTTGTTCACAATTTGATTTGAGCTTGCGTTAAAATTGATCAAACTATGTTTTGTGCTCTTAAAAATAATTGTTCTCAAACATTTCGGTTGGCATATACGTTGGTCGTGTTGTAAGGAAGTTATTAGGAAAGTGGAATTGATGTCGGAAAGAGAAAATTGAGTTTCGTGACAGTTTTCAGATTTATTTATCGCTTGTTTTAGAAGGTGAATTGTGAAATTCTGTGGACTAGAGGGTGAGGTTAGCGAACAAAACGTAAATAGGTACAGCAAGTACCTATAGTTATTTAGTCGATTTTTGTGGCGTTTATTTGCTCAAGATCAAGACTTTATATGTTTGTAGAAACAAACTGCTTCCAATTCCCTATATTTTCAATATTGCCGGTCATGATTGAGGCATTACCAGTGGCGAATTCCATTAAGTACATATTGCGTTCGGCGCTTAAGATACACAATATGAACGCAAAAGAGAGTTGAAAGCATTGCCTTAAATCGTTCTACGGGCTGGTACCCAATTCTCGTTCACAGAATTCAATAGTAATAGTACTTGGTTTATTTACGGGCGCTCTTTAACATCTAAGGTCATCAGCGTCCCATTCTATTCATGGCGTGAAAGGGCCGATAAAATTTGCTCAGAGGCCTCTTCTTTTACGTGCCGACATGGGACCAACGGCTTTACTTCCCTTCCGAAGGAAACTCCATATTTAGGATTTTCGCACAAAATCAAATATAATCACCAGTAATAAATACATTCGAAAAAAATAAAACAAACCACTATCTACTGCTTACAAATCAATGCCCTTTACGAAACATATTTTCCTAGTAATTCCTTTACCATAACATCACCAACGTTTTCAAGAACCGAAACATAGAATCCATCACGTCCTTTAGAATTGTTCTTCTCAGAACACGAAGTGCAATACTTTTGCAAAGGCCGAACTGCAATAAGCACTAAGGCTTAGCCAATAAGAAACCAAAAGAGCCTTGTACAAAATTGCGTAACCGATTGCATCATACAGTCTGCCTATGTCACCATCATGTATGATGGATAGCGTAAGCAGTGCATTCCAAGATTGTCATTTCATATAATTGAAAAACCTTCGCGTTGGAAGTAACAAAATCGCAGCAAAATTCAGTTACAGGGTAATATTAGTTGTTTTGGTAAAGCCCTGGAGCTGCCCACTAAAGGGTTTTGTTTACTCACACTTCACTCCAGTTCGATGAAACAAAACAGCAGCAACATCAGTTATATGCAATTTACTTACAACTAAATTTGATGTGATATTCATTTTTCTGTACAAAGCTGGCATTGACCAGTAGTGATTTCTGAAGACAAGTGCCAGTTCGAAGCATGCAATAGAAGCACTGAACATTCTCGACTTACCAAACAGGGCCTTTTAATGCTCAACTTCTACATTTTACAGAAAGCGTATATTACCACTGAATTTAGAGGTTAGTAAGTGAATTTTGATGCCATTTTGTTTGTTCGAATTCCTACCGAAGAGTGACGAAACTGAGTGTCCTAGTAAGCACTTTTTTATTGAAAAAAAAAAACACAAACAAACGAATATAACAATTGGATTCGTAATTAAACAGTTTTTTCTTGTTAGAACTTAGGCTAACTAATGCTAACTTAATCACTTAGTTAACAAACTGCCCGGCTACATTATGTTTTCAAACAAGTTGGATGGAAAGAGCCATGACGTACAAATTACTTGTCTCAACAGCCTTTGGCAGATTTAACAAATATTCAGTTCTGCGCGTTGACAAAAAGCACATGAAGTTATTAGTTGTTAATACTAACAAATAAAATATTATTTTGCTTTAAATTATTCCTTCTTCTATGAATAACTGCCTTGAATTTGTGTGGCATTAAATTAACTTAATTGTCAATGATTTCAGATCCAACCCAACATTCCTTTGACTGGGTTTCACTGGTTGTGTTGTGTTTGAACACTGTGTGCTTAATTCACCCTAAAAGATAGATGAAATAACGATCTGCTGATTTGATATTAAATTTAATGTGTACATGCTGCAAAGTACTAGAGCATGCGAAAAGTAATGACAATACAGTTATTGTTAAACACTAAACTTATTTAGGTTACTTTTGGCATCACATAGTTCACTTATGGTCCCCTGCCATGTCAACAATACGTTGATATCCTTGAAGGATGACGCACTCCATCTGCAGCATTATTTTTTGGATATTTCAATGACCGACCTAAAGCTCTTCGGATGTCATTTCTTGAACAAAGGTGTACATGAACTAACCATGTCTCATTTACTGTGAAATGCGATGAAGAAACACCTCGGCTTCATGTTCATATCGCTCTAGATGCAGTGTTGCCGTCTCCATTCGTTACCACTTTCCAAATCCAGCTAAATCGTGCGAAATCCAACGGACAGACACTCCGCATTTTCAGCTTCTTTACTTACATTTTATGAACAGTACCGAGTTCCATGGACATTTACACGCATATCCTGTGCCGGTCTTCTTCCAACAAAGCCTCAACAGGGAAATCGTTTGTCGCAACGAAGGGTCTACCAGCGCCTGGTCTGTGTTCAGTTTTCAAATGTTTTCACTCTTCTTATTTTGACTTATTTGTCCGTACTTAAAACATTTGAAATGTTAGTATTTCCTGTTTGAACTCGTATGTTTTTATTTTATTTACTTCATTTATTACATGTAGTTGAACACGATTAAGATTTAATTGTTTTGTTATCATGTTGCCGACCCTAGCTATTTCTAATAAATTATACAGGAATTATTATAGCCGAGCTGAAATTTCTGTCATACTTTCAACGAATCAAAGTCAGGTTCTTTGCCAGAAGTCCACAAATCAGCAGAATTTATGAATTCCCTTGCATTAAACAAAATTGCATCATACACTATTTTATCAAAGTAGTAACTCTGAATTGGGGTACTAAGCAAATTAAAGTTATCTTGCAAATTTCAAGGGTGTAAATATTAGGATAGAAATATTTATAGGACTTGGAGCTATTTAATCTAAATGTGTAAAATTTCAGAAGGTAATTTGTCTACTGTCTTCCTGGTAAATCAGCAATAGTAGAGTGGATATTCTCTCTTATGAAAAACGCGTGAACTCAACAGACAAATGGTCTGTAAAATTAAAAATTCCCTGTAAATTAAAATAAACTTTGTTTCATGTGGTGAATGGAGAGTTACTGTCTTTCTGTAAATATCATCGGCATAGCTAGTACTCACAATGTGGTATTTAAACATGATACTGTGTATTGTAGGCCCGTTCTATTCTGCGGCATTTCTTCCTCAAACGCTTCCGTTCTGCATTAATTCTTTAACTTACTCAGTTTCCAATTCCATGGAGAAAATTAGGACAATTTTTATTTCAGAATTATGGCAACTATATTTAGGCATAATAAAAGATTCCAATGGTCATCGCCAGGAGAACTGATTTACAGATCATGCGTTACTTTTCGAATTATTATTTATGTAGAAAATGATATATTCAAATATAGTCATTAATTTGTCAATAAAAACAAGTTTTTCTATTCCAGATACTTCCTATAGCAAATATGATATTTTCTAGATCCCATTGATATATCCCCTAGTATATAAACAGGCTTGAAATAATTTTAATTGACTCACATTACAAAATATAGCTAGAATTTAAATTTTGACAACTCTTTAATGGTATCAACTTTTAAGAAGCAGTGTTCTTATGGTTATGAATTTTGCTTAATTTTATAATTTTGCTAATGTTGGATTTTATTTTCTCTACGTTATATTCCAACTCTCCTTACTGTCACTTGATGGCTTTTCATCAACCACTATTGCAGTTTTAATGCAGGAGATCTATATGAATTGGTAATTTTTTCATTCTTTAACGCTCCGTTTTATTTCACTACAATTTGGAAAATGTTTAAACGAATGGCCGACATCACATCCCCCAAAACGATATAATGCACATGTTTATTGTTTGCAGTTCTAGGATTGCAGTTCAAAATGTACGCCCAAATATTAATCCATCATAACCACCAATTCATCATCTTGAAAATCTAAGGGATTTATAAAATTAATAAAACGGCACTTTTAACCGTTCAGCGTATTTCAGAATATTCTTTTAATGCATATTATGTCTTCAATTGTTTCTCCTGTACCCTTGCCTTGTACGGTCTTGTTTATTCTGCCAGCCTAACTGGACATTCTGTCGTAGAACGACCAATTTAATATGCAGAATTTTGCGTGAGAGTGGTCAGCTGCAAGTTTGTAACTGAGGAGAAATTTTGAAACACATGGTGTGTCATAGTTGCTGCAAATCTAGCCTAGTGGATTAGATTTGGATGGCAAATGTGCGAGTCGCAGAACAAAAAACTCACGAAACAAATGATTATCAAATAAGGATTAAAAAAGAAAACTCAGAACCTAAACAAGGCGAAACACGTGGAGGAAGAATAGGGGACATTGGCAATTATGGAATTCCAAGGAAATTTGCGCCCTTACACAATTTAAATGGTGACGAAAGTTCCTCGACAGCAAAGGAGAAATAACGTGGAGTATAAAAATAAATTACGTACATACAAATAACCAGAAAATTAAAGGAATATCAACAAATAAAACTTTCAAGGGGAAAAATGGCGTAATAATGAGCAATGTAAAATTTAAAAACAAAAACATTGAAAAGCGTTGGTGTGTGAAAGAACAAGAACTCACTAGTGTTTACAACGTTAATATCCCGTGCGAACTGTCGAAATGACAATGACATGAACTACAAGCGTAAATGAGCGGAATTTAAAACTATCATAAAAAAAATTCTCCTGGTCTTCGTGGCAACAAAATTGTCATTGGCCTTTAGGAATTTTGGAATATGCAGAATGAAGGATGTCTCTATAGAAAACATTCTTGCTTTCTACCGTTTTGAAATTACAGTTTGACTCAAATTAATACAATGAGAGCAGTTTAAGTCCTGCAACTCAAATCGGCCGACCAATCGCTGAGATTCTCCAAACGGCACGCGGCGCCAACTTTCTTCTCGTAAGTGGCGAGCGGGATTTCAACGGAGTCAGACAGATGTGTTGTGCATTCGTAAATGAAATTTCATTAAATAGAGCAGTGTGTTGTGCAAAGGTGATATATTCACTGCATTGTCTTATATTCATCTTCAAGGTATACATTAGGTACTGCAAGTCATATGGAAAAACGAAACAGACATTTATGGAGTATATTTCTTGGCAGCCAGATTCCAACATGAAAAACAACATTAAGGATTCTTCATAAATCAATGACAGAATTGCGTTGTATATTTGGTTCCAGAACTATTGACACTGTTTTTTTTTTGGTCTCCTCTTTTCCTAGATCTTAAAGATTTTAAGAGTGGGGAAACAAGAGTGTATTCAACTAACCCCTTACACATTAGAGGAATTAAACATTCGAAACAAAGTTAGGTCCATTTGTAATGGGCAATTGAAGCGTGTCAGGGAAAATTGAAATTTCCAGCACTTACTTTAACAATTTTTTTTGAATGGTGTTTAACGCCCGTTTTTACGGTGGATACTGGCGATACATGAGATGAAATGATATACTGCGAAAATATTTTTTTAAAGGAAGGAAACGTTCCAGGCCTAAGTTTACGGTACCTCCCGGCATTTGTCATTTATGACTGAGATAAACCTGGAAAAACCTCAGTCAGGGAGGACGATCCTGGCGAAATTCGAACCCCAGACCTCCCGCTCACGCGTCCGCGCCCAACCTCGGCTGTGTGTAAGAAGGGTGAGTACTAAATCCTGTTGTCCAATATGTCCTGTTTAAAATGGTGAAGCGCTTTTCTCTTCCAATGGTCGCAAAGAAAAAAGGCTTAGTATTAAGCTTTATATTCATAGTATAGTATTCATCTTTACATTCAATTAATAACACAAAATGAACTAAAGAAACTATCTCACGAAACTTCGCTAGCTTTCCATTCAGCAATAGCTTATTACACTTAACGTAACAATTTATCGGAGAGTGCATGAGAGCATGCTACTTTAAATGTAATGTTGTTTGATATTGGAATAAATGTTAATTTTCCTATATTCCATATATGACAGTAGTCATTATTATACAAGTTCACTATAATTATCCAATAGTATTTTAAAATATCTTATTCAGCTTTGTAACAAAAGAACAATCAGTCTGTATACAACTCATGCAAACTTTTCTGGGAAAGCACGATGATGATAGGTGACTTTTACGTACTGCGTACACATGGTCAAGAGACCTCTGCTACTGCTTTCCCTGACACCCCTGATCAAAATATCCATAAAATCAGTGAGTTGTACATTTACTTTGCACAACTGCAAACCAAACCCCCTACAGATAACCTCAAATACAAACAAGATATATGTCCCCTACAGACTTCTTTTACGCATTAAAATAGTTGTAAGACATCAAACGTTACCATTTTTTCTGATAGCTATATCCAGCAACCGCCTAAAAGGAGCGCAAACGATACGGCATGAAATCAAACCGAGGAAAAAACAGAAAAATTCTTCAAGGTGAGAGCGAAACAGTAAAATAGGGTTGGGAAAGAACCGAAACAATACGCGAGGGAAGCTGGAAGAAATTTAAATGCTCCGACAGTAATAAACAGATCTATTTGGCACAATGAAAACTGAAAAATAACAGCAATGCATTTTCTAGTCCACAAAGTGCCTAGGCATGATCTGGTTCGTGCTACATTGTCACAATCTCATTTGAGGTAATTGTATTCATTATATCGCAATCGTTTCTTAAGGAAAATCTTTTGCTATGCGTTATTTATTTGTCTGAATAAGCGAACAACCTCCGTTACGGACAGACTATGGAATGTTTCACCCGCCACGGCAATGCTGTAATTGTGAACAATTAAGAACGATACTTTACTACGCACTACCATCACCACTGCGCCATGACTTAGTCCATGTATCACGTTCTCTATTAAAATATTATAGATGTATGAAAAGAAATAAAGTGCTGTTATATAAAGTGCCTGTAACTGGTTTTCAATTCTACATTAATATTTAATCACTTCTGATTACTTATGTGGTATTTATAATAACAGCAAATGTTAAATCTTCCGGATTCCATATTAAACGTTTCCATATTCAAAATTGATGTCAGTCCTGATGGT
The DNA here is from genome assembly GCA_030762175.1 of Metallyticus violacea. Taxonomy (NCBI): domain Eukaryota; kingdom Metazoa; phylum Arthropoda; class Insecta; order Mantodea; family Metallyticidae; genus Metallyticus; species Metallyticus violacea. Next base: position 42,850,043 of record CM060830.1, on the reverse strand, counting down.
GTAGTGGTTACCATACTTGCCAAACCCAAGATCGCGGGTTCGATCCCGGCCAGGACCGATGCATTTTTTCGGGCGTAAAATCCTAAGTATGGCTTCCTTCGGAAGGGAAGTACAGCCGTGGGTCCCGTGCCGTACATTTACGGTACGATAAAGAACCTCAAGCCTGAAAAACGAGACCTCTGAGCAAAATTTGTCGGCTGTCAGAATGGGACGCTGATGACCTGAGATGTTAAAGAGTGTCCGTAAATAAACCAAATGAAAAAATGATATTCAAAATTGTATAACTTAAGGTTCCCATAATGCCTTTTTTAAAAAATGTGACATCTTCAACTTTTTCATTTAAAACCCTGGGATATTTTGTTAAAAAACAAGACAGGCTATAAAGAAGAACAACTGAATTAAATCCATCACATTTCATATATCACAAGCATGCTCTAAAATGCAACTTTAAAATACACAAAGTAAATGCCAAATGTATTCGTCAGAGTATTCATAAGATTTATGAAACTTTTTTTTTTTTTTTTTTTTTTTTTTTTTTTTTAAATATTTGGTTATGGAAATGAGCACAAGACAAATTCTTAAAACACATTTTTAAAATTGTTAAGGCATTTACCATCTCAATTTTAAGTCTGTTTTTCCTATTTGTGTATAGTACATTTATTAATGAAAAAATATGTTGGACTACTCAATTGAATCCTTACAATGCTTATCAAGTTCTTTGTACTGATATCGCGCTTTCTAAAATAAGCAACATTTTGCACACCATAGGTATTGCCAACATTGTAAAAGAAACAATTCTTCAAGAATTAGCACCAGGAGTGCCACAAAATTTAAAATGAATAAATTTGGCAATTAATTTTTTAGGAAGGGTTCTTAAAAAATGGGATATAAAGTTGGGAACCAGGATATTTCATAAAAAAGTAGGACGACTGGGAACCCTAATATAACTCTAGGGAGTAGAAAAATGTGTTTCTGACAAAGAATTATACAACAAAAAATGTTTCTAAATGCCTATTTAGAATCTTCTCTCATATGATTATGTAATTGTTCCAAGAATTATAGCTAAGACCTAAAAGAATAAAAAAGAAATAAATATCTATATTTTGTTTAAAATTAATTTTGTCGGAATTAATACAGTGAAGCAATTAATTTATTCTTAATAAATTCTCAAACTCAAACAAGAGAAGATGTTAAAAGAGGTTACATCATTGTTAGTATAAAAAATAAAAAAGGGGGAAAAAAAGGGAAAAAAAGGAAAGAAAAAAAAGGGGAGAAACTACCATCCACAAGAAATTTACTAATCATCCTTGGGCCAACAAATAATTTCAGAAAATACTACGAGCGTTTGGGATTACTTTGTCCCCAGTGAACAAATTCAGTCTAAATAATCTGCTCAACTCCGGTGGTGATGAGAACCCAGGAATATATCAAAACAACTGTTTGGTATGCAACAAAATATATACTGGCAAAACAAACAGAAGCTTTGGAATTAGGCTAAAAGAACTCTGGAGAAACATAGGTACAATCAGATAGATAAATCAGTGGTTGCACATCATTTTTGAAAAGATAAATATGATACAGGAGTGGACGTCAAATTATTTAATTTGAGGATAAACCCTTGGAGCTGGGAATATGGGAAAAAAGTTTGAAGATAAGGTTATGAACTTGAGATCCCAACAGAAGAAAAATTAATCCACAAGTTCATAAAATGTCCACAAGAGCTACACTAAGTGCATTCAACCAACAACAAATTGGCAGTTGACATAGCTGATGATGCGGGCAAAGGCTTGTAAAAATGTTCTGTATAATTCAATGGTAAGTGGAGCATAAGAGTTATTAAACTGATTCACTATTTAATTAAGAATAAAATACCTACATGCTTCTTTTGTGAAATTATGGCTGCTTGGTTATTAAAGCCAACAATAATGAGACTTATTAAAATGATTACTTAATATAAATCTAAACAATGTATTATTCTTGCAGAATTAAAATACAGAATTTATTATTACAATCAAAAAGAAAACTACCAAAAAGCGCAAGCTTTTGTGCAATCTGTTCTCAAATGAAATATTTTGATTTCTATCTTTCTATGATATTAATTTGTCCTCTCACCTATTACAAATAAGATTTATGATATTCAGGTGAAAAATGAGGAGGCATTAGTACACATATTTCTAGAACTATGCTCCTTACAAGAAAAGTATGTATGAACCACTTCATTTCAGAAACCCATTCCATATATTGCTAACCTATAGTGGAGATCTGAAAAGTTCTTTGCCTTGACCAAAGGTAGCCATGCAATTAGAAAAAGAAATATTTATTTTTATGTTGGCACATGTCTTAAGCAATCATTTGAAATATCAAGTCATTGTTAGAAAAATTGATTTAATATGGTTTACTAAAGCAGGCGTGTTATGACTATTGCATAAAATTTATAACCTAAGTATCATTTATTCATAAATATCTTTGTAAACGGTGACTTAATGCTAAAGGTAATTATGACCAAATTTATAAAAGTTGATAGGGACCTTTCTCATGTTCAAAAATTATACATGAACTGCTGAAATTTAACAGGGCCCCTTACCAGTATTGAACATGACCCACATGAAGGACATTCAAAAAGTGCAACAGCAGCAAAATTCATTGAACAGTACATGATATGGAATTAGATGACTGGTAGGTTAAAGTGTATGGAATTGCTGAGGCTACAGGCATTTCAAAGGACTGTGTAGATTATATTTTACATGAAGAATTGCACATGAAAAAGCTTTGTGCAAGGTGGATGCCACTTGATACAGTAGATAAAAAAATACATTCACAAAAAAAATATTACAACAGTGTGTGAAGCTTTTTAACAGCAAAAAATATAAAAACAACTTATTTTAAGTATTAACTTACAACTGCAGATTAGAACCTGATCCAACATTATACATGCAAATTGAAACAGAAATCTCAGTTGCTGAGCACCAACGAAGACAAAGTTGGTTCCATTTGTAGGAAGGAATGCTAAAGTAATATTTATATTTGATTATCTTCAAAAGGGTAAAATCATAACCTGAAAATACTATTCCAATATTTTAAATCAATAAAATGAAAAGAAATATTCTTGAGAATGCCTGGTGTGCACAAGAAAATAATTTTTCTTCAACACATTGCAGCTAAGCACAAAAATATTTTGGCAATGCAAAAATTCAGAAATTTCAAATAATGAAATTTTATTAAAAAGTTTTAATGTGAAAGGTCAAGAGAGTTTAATATATTGACATGATTTTAGAAGTTTTATGTTTAATTCAACATGATTATGATAGTTTCACTGTATGAATTCCTACATTTATTTTTAATTGAATTCAAATAATGAGTTGTTGAAGCATCCACTCTACTCCCCAGATTTGGTTAACCTGTACTTCATTCTGTTTCCACAGTTCAAACACTTCCTTGCTGGTTAGAATGTTTTTTAATCAAATCATGATGCAATTGCACCTGTAGAGGAGTATTTTGTGACCTTCTTGGAAATCACTTAAGAGATGAGATAATGGCAATGGAGCATCAATGGAGTAAATGTATTGATCTTAAAGGAGATGATGTTAAAACAAAATTATGCTTAAGTTAAAAGCTTGTTCTCTCATTGTTAGGCCAAGAGCTTCTCAAAACTGCCCTTCAATACACCCCAAAACAAAAATTTTAACAAATACATGCTACTTTGAATTATAACATTCTGAAATAAAATGCCAAATTAAACATCTGTTATTACGATTAATTAGCTTATTAATAAAATATAATATTTCCAAGAGATAACATTCCTGCAATGTTTGGCTTTGCCAAATATATTGCTAATCACACAGGTGATTGCTTCATTAGATACTGCAATACTGCTAAAAATGAGGAAGAATAATAAAATATAATTGGTACATAGTTTGTTCCCCTGCTAATTGTTCATAAACAGGGTTGGCAAAAAAATGATGGAAAATGATGAAACATTAATAGTTTGCTTTAGATTATGCAACAAACCATTAGAACTTTTTGGCACCTACATTTTTTGCCTTGCAGCACTAATTATTGTCTTTCATCTACATTACATTCATGGTGTGAAAAAATTGAGCATTATCCACACCTTAAGACACATATACATGAACACATATTGGTAAAAATATTGAAAGTTTAAATAGGTAGATTTTTAAATAATCATTATCCTCTGCTGGGACCTTTCAATAAACTGGAATTTTCTCATGAATGCATAGCATTGAAGATGAAGATATTTACAAATTTTTAATAATGTTACTTACCTACTTATGTTCTAATATAAATTGATATCCTAAGACAAAATTAAAGAGTATATGCAATTAACATTACGCATTCACAATTCACTAAAGAAGAATGCTAGTGCAGCGTTAATAATGCAAATTACACATTCACTAGTTAAAAGCTTTTGCACTGGAAGCTATTTCATTTATACTACTGTCTCAAATTAACTCTGCATTACTTAAGAAAATTACAGAACTAACCATGTCTTTCCCAAAGGAAAAAAAAATTATTAACTATGCTCTTCAAAAACCTAACCTAACAAAGTTGTACCAGTATATAATTAACAGATTCCACACTTCACAGATTAATATTATTGAACTATGTATTCTGTACTTTAACTAACACATAGTTTAAATTCCTTTAAATTTAAATTTTCTCATTTTTAAAGCGCATTTGTAGTGACCCGGTTATATGCTTAACAAAGAAAATTAAATGCTAAAAGTTTAATTAGAACCTTGAATTTCCTTGTAGTTTGTTTGTTTTTATTTTGAATTAACACAAAATCTTTTGAGATAATTTTTATACCTCTTAATTTTGGTATATAAATCACATGTTTGAGGACAATTGTTTGATGGAAAATGGTGCATCAAAATATTCGTCCGCAAAGTGCACTGTAACAAAGTTTTTTTGGGATAATCCATCGCTGAGAAGTTAACCATAAGCATGTATTTCATGCAGAATCGTTTACTTAAAATGCTCTTAACATGATTGCTCTACATACGCTTATATTCATTTTCACCTCATCTAAGGTGTACCAGATTTAATAAAATCGTTTTACTTAATGCGCACTCTCTTGGAATAATTCTGTCCTTTGCATTTTCCAGATACTTTGTACAAATTCACAATTATTACCCTTTCACGTTACGTTATATAATTCGCCGAAATAAATTTTAAATTACTTCTTGGTCACATGATACCTATAACTAAACTTATTTCGGAACTGCTGTTGGATTTAATTTTCGCTGATTAAAAAGGCATATATTTATTTGCAAATGTAAGGAAGTAATTTGTAAACTGTTACATCATCATCAAGGTTACGTCCTGGATCATCGCGCAGGCATATAACTAGTAATTAACAAACCTTTAATCTCACTAGAATTGACCTCTTCTTGCACATCAGTGTTATTGTTATTATTAGCACCTTTAGATAATCCACTTTCGCTTGTAGTTTCTACCTGGGACCCCAGAGCCATAGTAAACCTAGTACTTAACCACGGTACACCACACTTTCGCCGACTGCACGTGTGTTCGAAATCCAGAAAGTGACTGAATTTGATTGGTTGTTGAGTTTCGTCGGAGTTGCTAACAAGTTCAGCAGACTACGTTGTAAGTCACATTAATTTACATGTTAACAAATGTCATTTGACCAAATTACATTTCTTACATATTTATTATATTACATCATTCGTAAAATATATGCCATATAATTTACATAATTGGTATAACATTTCTTATGTACAACTATTTCCTCTAGGCTCTCACAGATTATAGAACTGCATACTCTTTCTGAACATGTTAAACCTCATGCGCTACGTTTGGTGTGCGTTCACTAATCTTTACTTTAGCCTTTACTACCAAAGAACAAGTTCGTTTGGTAATAAGGGTAATCAGATTACTCAAAACTATGAAGTAATCATTTTAAGATTTTCCCCTTTTCCTCATATATATCATTTTTCGATCCATCAGAATTTTCTATGGGGACTATAAACCACTTGCACTCTTAAATGCTTGCATACACTTTGGATGATGATGATGATGATCTTGATCTTGATCTTGTATATGAATACATTTGCCTCAGGTCAGGATAATATAATACTATCGTTTCATTTACTAATTTGTGAATGAAAGTGTCTATAGATGCTAGATCCTTAAAATTGTTTATTTGAGTTTCATTAGATTTGTGTTCAATTATAACATTAAACGTTTACCTTACTTATTACATTTTCATGAAAAATGTACATTTCAACCCTAACAGAACAGAAATGAATGGCATGATTAAAAAAATTCTTCACGAGTTACAACTATTCACACTTCTCTTTATCCAGCAATTAAGTTATATATTTAAAATATTATTAAAACAGAAGCAATCATTTGAGCATACTTCTATGTGAATGTGAAAGCCACTTATGCAGAAGTATGGCAGCTCAACAACAACAATAATAATAATAATAATAATAATAATAATATTGACAGTGTACTACAATAAAATGCATCTTCCCAACAATGATCATTCTAAATTGTAAATATAAAATTATTATGTCCTTTGGAGATACATAATCCTTGTAAATGTACTCTGCCAAAATGGATGCAATCAAACCTATATAAAAAGATTATGCCATTGAAGACTTGTTTAAAACTGATCATCAATAATAAAGTATCTTTGTGGTAATATAGTTAAATTGTAATAAATTAATTTTGGTGCAATGACATAATTTAATAAGTTAAGCTTTCATATAATTAATTTTGCCAAGCTAAGAGGAAACACAAAGTAATTCAGCACTTCAGTGATGAAATTTTATCATTTAGATTTAGAAACACTCCCCAACATTGTGCATTTTTACCACATTAAAATAAGTATATAAAATAGTCTTAACACCGCTACACTTTGAATTTAAGATTATGAAAATGTGATAGATGTTAACTATATTCCTCCTTTTTGGATAAAATCAGGTAAATACTTTAACCTGCACTGAACCTGTCAATAGTTCTGCAAGATAGTTTTTATATCTTTATATTTAGGAGTTCTATGTTAAGCTGCAATGGAGTTTTGAAAGGAATGCTTTACAGTCTGTGGGCCAAACTACCCAGTTTATAAATATATGTATGTTCTACACTTTAAAATTATGGTGTAAAGAATAAAACTATGTACTATTTTCCCTCTAATAGCAAATTAAAATTCCCACTCACTAAAACATATAGTAAAATACATGCTGATGCTGAAAAATATTACTTCATATAAAGGTGTTGTATTTGGTTAGAAAAGATCATATAAGATGACATCGTTTTTAAAATCACATTCTGCACTTTCAAACCATTACAATATCGCTTTGAAGGTTTCATGACTTACACACCTCTCTGAAGTTCGGAGGATGATGTGATAATTTTTAATAGTACTTAATGGATATTTTTACTACTGTAATTTCACATTCAGTGTAAACTGATGATACATCACTTGAAATAAGAAACTGGGAAAGAAGTTTTGGAAGGAAGCATTCCAGATCTGAGTTTTGTGTACTTTCCTGACATTTACCATTGATGAGGACTGAAGAAAATCTACAAAAACCTTAAGTCAGTGGGAACAGTCCTGGTATGTTTGGACCACAGACCCCTCATTCATGAGTATGTGTATTATTACTAAATAAAGACATTATAGATTCAAATATAAACACTACCAATATCAGATATCAACACTATTGCTCCTAAGAAAAATTGAATTTGCCCAATTCTGCTTAACTGTTGATGATTGCCTGTGAGAACATCTCTTCAGGGTGAAATTATTGAAGAACAGCCATGTACATACATGGTTCCCACACTTGTTACAGAAACAGAAATGAATGAGAGAAAAAATTGGTGATAAAATTCTTATGTTGAGCAACATCAACCATATTAGCTGCAGTTGCACCTAATCCTCATGCAAGTTTCCGTCAAGAATGCAACTGCAATGTCTGCAGCATACAGGGACAATTATTGTGTAAATATTGCATATTACTACTGTGAATTACATTTTTTTCAATAGCAGATGTCAATACTATTGCTCCTAAGAAAAAATGGATTTGCCCAATTCTGCTTAACTGTTGGCGATCGTCTGGGAGAACATCTCTTAGGGACGAAATTATTCAAGGACAGCCGTGTGTATGCATACCTCTTCTTGGTTCCCATACTTATTGCAGAAACAGAAATGAATGAGAGAAAAGATAGGTGACAAAATTCTTATGTTGAGCAATGTCAATCATGAATGCAACTGCAATGTCTGCAGTAGACAAGGCCAGTAATTATTGTGTAAATACTGCATATTACTACTGTGAATTACATTTTTTTTTTTAGATCTTAATAAATGCTGAAAATAGTAAAGGCAATGCAGAAGTTGGCTGTTAGATCTTGTGGCTGCACCAAAGTTTCAAATGACTGAATTGGTAAGACCACAATCATCTCATGAGCTTGGCATAAAATATACTTGACATTTTCCTGGTCTATGTGTACAGTTTTCCAGGATAAAAAATGAAAACAATTTTTTTATAATGATGCTTTTATACGTTTGGGGGAAAATAGGTTTGAAAGATACAAATATTACTGTTCAAATCAGTCCTTTAATATTCCTGAAATCATAATATGCAAGATAAATTTTTTTTATACCATTATGTATACAAGATAAAGATAATCCTATAAAATAATTGTATCTAAAAAGGGGGGAAATAGATTTTTTTCATACATCTTTATTCTTATTAAAAGTTAAGGCAGAAAGTGTTTACACTGCAAAGGCACTTTCCTGAAACACAATGGAGCAAGATTTTTGGTAGAACACTTATTCTAAGGGGTAACCTGTGGAATATAATACATTCTTTCTACCACTAAGATGCAAAATGAGCTGCTCCTATTTACAAATTGAAGGAGATTAAGTATATAAGACAAATGCAAGTGGAGGAAACTGCTAGAGATCTAAAATGCCAAATTTCATTTATAAGCAAAGTTTTTTATGCATAAAACAAAGACATATCTGATATAAAGTTCATTCCTTTTTTCTAAGATGTTATTGTAGTAGCCTGAACCAGCAATGTCCCTAAAGTTTTATCCCTAGTTTTTTGTAAAATATTTGTCCTATAAGAAGTAATCTCATAGGTGTTTTGGACTATAAGGATTCCAATGAAACTTGGTGACATGACCCTGAATTTAATGGCAATAATTTTGTCATGAAATCAAAGGTAACTTTACAAGTATTTGTTGAAAAATAGATAAATGCTTGTGGCAGCATGGTAGAGTTACTTACTGACTATGCTTTATGGCCTTGCTTGTGTTTTAGCGAGTATAGATATAAGCAGTTGTACAAAAAAGTAGGTGAGCATACATTGTTAAAAACAAATATAGTATCCAACTAGAAAAAAATGTGATGAAAATTATTAATGTGATAAAATTTGTAATACATCAGATACCACAGACATGTTTGCAAATATGGAAGCAGTTGTTGATGATTAAAGGTTTGCAACCATTCTTGGAGAGAGAGAGAGAGAGAGAGAGAGAGACAGAGAGAGACAGAGAGAGCGCGAAGCAACTTTTTGGATGAAAACATGCAGATGACATTAGGTTTTATAGATAGAAATGGTTGCACATTTTTAGGAGGACAATAATAATACATGCAACTGAAAGTGAAACAGAAATAAAATACCTGGCAAAACGGATGGGAGTTCCAATACTGATGCCCAGACTTATAGAAATAAAGACTGAAATCATATGCATATACTGCTAAAAAATTAGGGTTTGTTTGTAATAAAAGTTACGACTTCTTCTAATTATGATATCCAGACTGCTAATATATAAATATATTATAAATAAAATATTTTTCAGCAGTAAACAAGAAACCATTAGATTCCTTTAGTATTACCAATGTTGTGCTGTCATGTTATTATGGATGGTGCAGCTGATATAGCTGATGGGTGCAAAGTTCTAGTGATTGGTTGGGCGAGCTACACTGCTGGAGACAGAGCAAGTTGCATTGAAATTGGCTGCAATTAAATTACTTTTTTCAGTATATGTGTTATTTAATGGCAAAATGATCATCAATTAAGTTCAAGATGGCTTAACATATAATTTTACCAATTTTGAGATCGGTCAGATTCAACCAAAACAACTCTCTTGTCAGTCATTTGCATTTTGTTGTAAAAACAATCTCAATCTCAACCTCTCTCTCTCTCCTCCAAATACTAGTTGTTCAAATTTATTCAAACTTTACCACGAATAAGTATGGAAGAATGACAAATTGCCAGTCATTGCACCTTTCCTTGAAGGGTATCAGTGCTAAGAGTATGGATACCCTGATACTTAGTAAGAACTAACATGATCATATTTTGTAAACAAATTGACAACAAATGACTCTCCCTTTCTGAGATGCACTCCTGCCCCTCAACAGTGAATTTTCAGAACTAAACTAACAATATTTATAGAAACTCACTCCACAATAGTGATGTCATTAATTTAAAATGATTTGTGGTAAAGTTTGAATAAATATTACCACTGAGTATGTACTTATGTGATAGAATATTTTATATTAATTTTCACTCAGTTCAAGCAGTTATTAATCAATCTATAACTTGTTAGAATGTAGATATCTGGAGGAAAGAATTAATCCAAAAGAAATGGCTGATTGTAGCAAAAACAATAGCAATCCAAATTTTTTTTATTAACATTCTCAGATTAATAGTTTAGGAGAGTATCTATTTAGCAAGAAATAGATCTGGTTCATAAATTAAGCATTAAATGTCCATATATGATAAATTAGTTTGTAAAATGGATAGATCATAATTTAACTTTACACCATAAATTAAATTTGTAACGAGAAGTTTAATAGATGAGAAAAGAAATTAATCTATTATTTGTACGGCTTAGGATAAAACTTTGGTTTGCTCCAAACCATATGAGCTTTGGACTTATAATATTACAGTATAAGATATTCTCAGAATATAGTTCAGATTAGTGAAAGAGTGTTGAGATCAAGTTAAGACTATTGAATATGGTGGCAGACAATGATCAAATAGGTAAAATCTTAATTTCTTTGTATTGCGAAACCTTCTAGGAAAACAAAAAGCACTAGAAAATGGAATTAGTATGGGGGCAAAATATATGTAATATTTAAAAATATAATTCATAAATTACATTATATATTATATATATACTGCATATTTTGACTATGCTTTATACAAATGCATACACTGGAACTTTCTCATATTACAAAAGGCTCTTTTCTTTCATTTTAAAGTCGGTCCTGGTGGTATAGTGGTAACCATACTTGCCTCCTAAACCCAAGATTGCCGGTTCAAATCTGGCCAGGATCGATGGATTTTTTCAGGCATAAAAATCCTAAGTATGGCTTCCTTCAGAAGGGAAGTAAAGCTGTAAGTCCAGTGTCCTGCATTTACGGCATGAAAAAGAACCTCAAGCCTGAAAGAAGAGGCCTCTGAGCAAAATTTGTCAGCCATTTCACACCCTGAATTGAATGGGATGCTGATGACCTGAGATGTTAAATGTGTCCATAAATAAATCAAAAAAAAAAAAAAAAAAAAAAAAAAAAAAAATAAAAATAAAAAAAAAAAAAATCATTTTAAATACATGGGGAAAATTAAGTAACCATGCCTGCAACTTTCCAAGTTCTGAAAAAGTCTCGAAGATGCAGTCTCTATCTTTATACTGACAATCATACAGCTACCACAATGCCAATACCTTTGGCTTATATAACTTACATGGTGATCATATGAAGTGTTTTCATCAGATATCAAAAGTGGAATAAACTTCAAGTCAGAGAATTTTTTCATTAAAACAAACTTAGTTGCCATTTAAAAATCTCTTGGTTATTTTAATGATTGCTAAAAGTCAAATCACCAAAAACACTTTAAAATGGTAAATAACTGAAAGAAAGGCCAAATTTAATGTACATGCTTTTCAATAACACAAAACCATTATTCTTATGCTATTAACTATGCATTAAATGTTTTAGTATTTGGTTTGATACACATCCTTAGAATACTTGTTTATATTTATATACTCTATCCAGCAAAATAATAATGTGACACGTGTTCTTGAGAACTCTGACTCTTGGACATCACATGCTTTTTGATTTTAGTAATGCCCTTTTCTCTCTAGTACTTGAAAAATGTTTGCATTTTTATATAATTTTAAAAATCATTTTCAATAAATGAATATAAAGGTTATAAAAAGAAAATTACTCTTTTTTATGTTGCCAAATTACAGAAACAAGCTATTAGAATTAATTATAAAAACAGAAAAGAAAATATACATTTATTTAAAAAATTGAAACTCTAAATTGTTCCATACATATAGAAGAGCACATATCTGTTCAATATATTGTGCTAGTTAAGTGAAAATGTCAAGGTTTTATTTATTTCTGAACCTGTTTATTATTGTGTTTAATTTATCATTCTATATCAATTACTTTATTTTCCATTTTAGTGCATGCACAAAACTCCCTCTTTTGCTTTAAAAAAAAGTATGTCCTAGCAGTAAAGCAGAAAACCTTCAGAGTATATGAATATCATAACTAGAATGTTTGACATTAAAGGTGAATAAAACAATAGTAATAAACAGCAGAGTACACAAAAAAGTACAATAATTCAAGAACATGGTTCTTTAAGTAGAAAGCAGGTAATGTTTCCATTATTTAATTATATTGCATTGTACATAAAGTTTGAATGTATATATGCAAAAAAATATATACTTTGTAATAATACATACCAGAAATTATAGCATAAATTCATATAATTTCAGAAATGAAGAGAATTATTTATGGATGACACAAAGAGAAATTAAAACACCATTTATTAGATAGAATGGGAAAACAACTATATAATAAACTGCCCAAAGAAATCAAGCCAATAAATTATAGGAATAAAAAAACAATAAGGCCATAAAGATGTATTTGGTGGAAAATATATTTTACAACTTGGAGGTATTAAAATGTCAAGTATAGTTATGAACAATAAATGCACATAGCAAACTGATGCTCTTGATATACTCTCTATAGGTTTCACATGCCTTTATTTACCTTGAAATAATTAATATTGAAAACATAACTGTAATGATATGGTCTGGTTTTTTCTTTCCTTCCTTCTTTTTGGCACAACAAGCCCATATGAGCCTTGACCAACTGCAGAAATTACTGTGCTCTACCTCCGTCTTGCAACACTGGTAGAAGGTGATAGTGCAGTGGTGCATTTAATTACCATACTGACACTCCATTACTGCCATCACACAGCTTTCTAGATCAAAGGATGCCATCTCTCTAGCAGCAGCTAGCCAGCTGTCCTCATAAATCTGAATGGACCCTGTTTCACACCTCCCTAACTTAGAAAATCTTTCAGGCAGGTACCAGGATGAAACCCAGGACCTCCAGGATGCAGCTATCACTAGACGAAAGAGGTGGTCCTCTAGATTTATGAATATGAAATTGTAACATTCTATGCACAGATTCTTTATATAATGATGCATAATAGATTTAGATATATGAGGACTGTTTAAGAAAGACAGACTGTATTTTTCCTCGGTTTTTCTTTTTCAGTTATATTTTTGATTGACATATTTGAAAAGTGCTATTTTCCACACATAATATCCATAGATGACAGCATCATACTGATCTATGGTAGCATGGCTCTTTTAATTGAGTGTTGTGTTTCACTTACCAAAATGGAGGTCACATGAGAAGAGCAATCAATAAATATACATGAATTTTTTTTTTTGTTTTTTTTACACAATTGTGGAGACCAGTAAAAAGCTTAGCTTCCTATGCAAGCCTATGGTAAATGTGCAGTACCATGTTCTAATGCCTTTAGTTGATTAAGGATTTCAAAAAGTCAGAATTTCCACTATTTAAAGCAAGGTGGGCCAGATATTTGAGCAAATACAGTTACAGATGGCAACAGCAACACAGCTGCTGTGATTGTCTTAAGCACCACACAAGCACATAACATAACAGGTTCATCAGGATGAAGGTGGCTTTGTCATGAGTCATGACAATAAGGGATATCTTGTGGCAAATACTATGATGGAGTATTTGGCTAAGTATGACATGCACTATGTACTATAAACCCTATAAATCTGTTATCAAATGTGACTTTTTTATACTCCAAATTAAAAAAACTACATGGACATCAATTTTAGAACTCAAATTTAGTGATGATAGATCTGAGGCAAATCTCAAGATCTTCACATAGATTTGTTTATCCTATGTGCTTGAGGACTGGCAGAAACACTGTAATAATGCATTCAAATAGGAGGAGAGTACTTTGAAAATTTTTATGTGTTGATAGAACCAGGGTAATAGTGACTTAAAAAAAAATCAGTCTGTCTTTTTTGAACAGCCCTCAATGTTAAATATAGTGTGTTGAAATAATGAATACTCTATTTCAATATATTTTAATCAATTTAAAGTTTTGTCATGTCTTTATCATGAATTATAAAACACAAAAGTAAAAAGCCATGAAGTATTTAGGAAAAAGTTATCATATTAAATGCTTTTAATAAATTCTAACAAATTTAAATGATTAACCTGAAATAACTAACTCTACAGATATGGAAAACTTGAACCTATGTTGAATTGTAATTAATATCATCTGCAACATTATCCATTTAAATGCAACCAATAATTGTTGACCACTTTAAAGTTTCTAAGAAGTGTATATATAAAATTATCTCATAATTCTTGTATATAGCCTCCTTAATGTTTAGTAAATATGGCTTAGGTTACTATAAAGAAATGTTGTGTGCATTTTTCACAATGTCCTTTGGCAGAATGATGACTTGAAATTGCTGTTCTTTGATTTATGTTCCATTATTTTTTAGCTGGAAAGAGTGTAGCTGTTACTATCATCTCTATTTTAGACATAAAATCAAGTGATTATCAAAAAAGAGTTAACTTTACCTAACCATCATTTGATCATTTTTAAGGCAAGGGGCAGAAATTGGAAGATATTTGGAGATACTGTTTCTACCATTTCACTTTACAATATTGCTTGAGTCACACAACCCTTTTTCAGCACATGCTGGTTGTGAGAAGTAGCAGGAAATTACATGAAATCATTTGAAGCACTAATCTGACAACTCTGTCTACCACAATTTAAAGGGGGGAAGTAAATTAACAAGTTAAAATGAATGGTTTTTTCAGTAACCTACTAACTTCACCAAATTATGCTTGTACATCTAGCTGGAACAACTTAACTAGACCAGAGTGTCATAATTCAGAGGTACCTACTCAAAACAAAAAGGTAGCCATTAATTTGAAGACGTCAAATTAGTTTAAAATGCTATAAACTATAACTGTTTTACATTCTTATCAGCTGGGGCCTATTTCAAACTATAATAAATAGCATTATTAGCATAGTATAGTAGATTCACATTATTTTTGAATATGCTTTTATTTTTATATATTTTTTTATTTTTAATGTTTATAAATTTTTGTTACCAGTGCACATTTTACTGCTGTAAGTGATCATACATATTGTATGATCTGGAAAAAGGGTTCCAAACCCTGCAAAGCTTTGAAGGAAATCAATGAGCACTCAACAAAACTGAGTACCTGACATTGTTTATTTATATCTGAAGTTTCTTCACAGTGCATCTATAATATGCACATTGGCCAATATCACAAATATTCATTTTTACTAATATCTGAAGCAAGATTTCAAAACTTAGCTTCTACATTAGAGTTGCATGTTTCTTCAGATTCTTTCATCCTGCACAGACCTAAATACAGAAATATCAGCAAAGGACGAAGCATTGCCACAAAAAATGGAACCAATGATAGATTCAGATGCTGGCAGCTTTTAAATTCAAGGGGCACATAGTTTCAATATTCATACAGATGACTGTGTAATTACTAGAAATATGAGTTTTAAGCTTATAACATTCTGAAAGGAAACTGTATTAGTTAATACAAAGTGATTCTTTTGATTCAAGACCCCAGTCAGAAAAAGTGAATAACTCAAGAGGTTATGCATTAAATTTAGAACATAATACACGAGAACACACACTGATTCATGAGAAACATGCCCAAGTTAGAGCATATGCTGGAAATGCTGCTCATCATCACCACCTCCATCAGCTGTGGAATGCTTAATGCAATGCTGCATAATTGCAAGATGCCCTTGCTGACTGCAGCTAACTTCTTTTCCAGTTTTTTAAACAAATTTTTTAAAATTCTGTTGGAGCCAATGCAGTGAAGCTAGATAAAATATAAATGATTATGCAATACTGTCATCTCATACACTCTAGTGTTTCACTAACTTTTAAAATATAATGGGACCGGTTTTCAAGAGAATCCTCTTCATCCTTGACCGATTTGACGATTCTCTTTGAAACCGGTCCCACTAAATTTTTAAAAGTAAGTGAAGCACTAGCATGTATGAGAGTACAGTATTGGATAATCATTTATATTTTTTCTTGTCCAGTGTTTATTTCCACTTTCCATATAGTGTTAGGTCTGTTGGAAAAATGGTACAAAAAACAAGTAGTTAGGCTAAAAGATATTTGGTCGTAAATCCTTTGAAATTATCTAAGATGTCTGCACAGACATTTACAACACTTCCAGTTCTCTCAAACCTTTATGCCAAACTAACGTACAACATATTTAGAACTGTCACATTGAATTGAATCATAATTATTAATATGTTGTGATGAGTCAGTACTAAACAGCTCCAGGACATACAGAATTGAACATGTGAGAGAAAATCTACTTCTACAAATATAAAATCAGCTAATTAACTGGGATATCCTGAGGGTAGAAAATGCAAACTTCAAATTCATCAGATGCCCACCATAGCCAATGAGTATATCTTTCAAAGGTTACAGCAAACATTGTGGCAGTCAACAAGTAGCTGATGATACAGATAAAGATCTGTGAAATATATTCTATTAAAATAATAAGTTAGTAGTATACTTGCAGAGTGGTTAGTTCAACTCCTCATTTACATACTAAAATTTTTGAAAATGCTCTGTTCTGCCAGTGGCATCCTACTGTCAAAATTCCTCACAAATGTGATCTGACAAGACTTAAATGAATCTTTGTGGCAGTAACTGCAAAAGAGGAATTAATGCTCCACTACTATACATCTCCTTCTCTTTCAAAAGTGAACTATTGAAGCCAAGAACAGAAAAATGTCCTATATGACAATGTGAACTCTGTATCTCACACTAGCTCAGCACTAAGAGAGCACATTTAACATTGTATGCACTTAAAAGTTTAACTCTACACATAGGTCTTTAAGAGACTCATTGTGACCCAACATACTAGCCTATTCAAGGTCCAGTCCCTAGGATGGATATAATATTCTTGATATTGGCTGTTATAATATTTTCTGGGTCTAAAAAGAGAGATCCCATAATTAAATATCTGATTGTGCAAAAGCTGCACATTGGCATAATATATATATGTTTCAATATCCTCTCCATATTTCCTGCAACTTGAGTCATGGGAGATTTCCACAGTGTGCAGATGTCTGTGAACGGTGTTGTGGCCAGTAAGAAAGCCAACTACCTGTCACATTCACATTCAACTTAAAAGAAAATTAATGTTTCCTTATACAAAGGACTAGATCCTGCAATAAGCTCTCAAGCTGCCTGGTCCATATCTGATGGTTGGCTGTGAGTTTGCTCAGCAAGCAGTAACCTGACTCCTTGAAAAGATACTCAAAAAAGGGTTTCAGTCCTATGAAAAAGCCTGTGCACCCTTTCTTGCAAGTTTATCAGCTAATTCATTCCCTTTTATACCCAAGTGACATAGTATACAAATTATGGAACAGAGCCTGCCATAAGGCTATCCATTGTTCTCTGGCATTACCATACCAACTTAAGACATTGTTCTTATTGCTTTCAAAGCTTTTATTTCAGCCTGGCTATCAGTAAATTTATCTCTGTAACCAGGAGGATGTTATAAAATGTAAAATGCACAGGTCAACATAGCATATATCTCTGCTGAAAAACCCTTAAGATTATCACTATCAACAATCACATTAGGAATGAAATGTGAAACACAAGGGAAGAGAATAACAATGCAAATTTCTATTTAAGTAGTGTGGCACACTGCCACTACCACACTCAAGGTCGTATCTTACTACTCAGTGTCAGAAGACTATAACCTAGTCGGTCCTGGTGGTGTAGTGGTAACCATACTTGCCTTCTAAACCCAAGGTCGCGGGTTCGAACCCGGCCAGGATCGATGGACTTTTTCGGGTGTAAAAATCCTAAGTATGGCTTCCTTCGGAAGGGATGTAAAGCCGTGGGTTCCGTGTCGTACATTTATGGCACGAAAAAGAACCTCAAGCCTGAAAGAAAAGGCCTCTGAACAAAATTTGTCGGCCGTTTCACGCCCTAAATAGAAAGGGACGCTGATGACCTGCGATGTTAAAGAGCGTCCTTAAAAAAATAAACAAATCAAAAGACTATAACCCGTTCTTTTCTCAATGTGAAAGCATCTTCTGTCAGATATCTTATAGTTATACACTTGTAATTGGCTGAAATATTCACATTTTTCCAAAAGAATCACTTAGTACTTTATATATGAAAAACTTTCCTTACTATGCAAACTTTCAAGATGACATAATAATATTAAAACAAAGATATTAATATCGTTGAAAATAATGGATTTTATTATTATTACATTTTAATAGCCAGAAACAACATAAAACAAATCTTCTTTCTTAATTAATTTTTTAATCTAGTAAACTAAGTTTAATCAAGAATTTAGAATGAGCTATAATAACTAACCTTCTTTGTATTTCATTTAAGTTTTTCATAAATTTATTATAGTGTTATCGAGTTGAAATTTAAAATGGCATTGTTTAAATCAGCCAACAATCATAAGATACAGCCACTTTGAAAATAATTTCACCATTTTTTTTAATAGCATTTAACGCCTGTTTTTACTACTGCAGCACACAGGGGATGGACACTGGTGATACATGAGATGAAATGATATATTGGGAAAGGTTTTTTTAAGGAAGGAAACATTCTAGGCCAAGTTTAGGGTACCTCCCTAGCATTTCCATTTATGAGGAGGAAACCTTGGAAAAGTCAGGGAGGATGGTTCTGGCTAGATTTGAATCCCAGGCCTCCTGCTCACGAGTCTGCACCATAATGATTGTACGGTTTCAACATTGTACTTTAATAATATTTTTGCTCTACTCTACAATTTTTAAAAATGTCAGAATAGATTACAGTTCCATACAAGTATTTTAATACTGAAAAATATAAGAATTCTCTTTTCTTGAAGCATAAAGAACAAGGTAATGTTGACATAGACATATAGAGCATTTATTCATTTGACTTGGAGAGGCTTTAGGAACCAATGCATCTCTTAAACTGTATAATCAGACTTTGTTCCCAAGCCAAAGCAGAGCTGTTTGTAATTGCTTCTTTTTCTTTTATAATGTTCAATTTATCTTTACTGGTACTCGACTCAGACATTATATCCCAAATGTTTAATTTAAACAGTAATTCATGCTCATTAGAAAATAATTCTACTCATATACAGAGTTGAATAAAAAGAGTTTCTCTTTGTAGTTACTCTACCAATAATTTTTATTTACGAGAAAAAGTTGGTTTACACTATTATTTCCAAATAGTTTTATGCAGTCTAGTAAACTATGCTATTACAAACTAAACTTTACCATGTGCTATAATGTTTTATGAAACAGGTCTCGGTACCATTTGCTGCTCACTAGTTCATCAGCTTCTCTTTTAATAAAACTAAAATGCAAGTCTGTTTCCTACTCAGAAGAATTACAATTGATCCCAAAAGGGAATAATTTATTTGAAGTAGCTTTTCCATAAAAAATTTTGCCTTTAAAATGAAAGGTAAATTCCAAGAGTCACTAATGGTCTCAACTGAAAAGAAACAGCTGATCTTGATTTTGTTTTCCCTGCTTATTTAAAAAATGACCTTAGAATTTTTCTATCATATCACATGTTTCAAAATTTGGGAAGAAGAAGAAGAAAAAAAAACTCAAAAGTTGCATTTTAACCATTGTCTTTATTATAACTTAAATTATTTACAGGATATTTTCATGGAGATTTAAAATTTTCTACCCTTTTCTTACAAATTAAAGTATGATAATAAAGTAACATGTGTTACTTTGAAACTTTTCATAAATTAACCAAGAGGAGAAAATGTCTGATTCTAGATGGTTAGAAATCCAGTGAAAAATAAGAAATAAACTGCAACAACATGTCAAAAATTGTCAAAGTCCTAAAAAGCTGGTCATATCAACTGAACTTCTTTTTTGAGCTCTTTTCCCCTTCTTGCAGTGTCTTCAGCACCGAAGATATTACCATATTGACATTCTATTTACTTTTGTATCATTTCCCCGCATTATTAACATGCTGGTGAAATATTTCCCTTTGTTCTTCAACAACATCTCATAGATTTCCTTGGAAAAAATTGATATCAGAGAGAGGAACTATAGTTTACACCAAGTTGAAACCTCCAACTTATTTTATTCTTACATCTTATGTATGATATGAAGCTTTGCTGGCAACAACCAATAGTCTTTCTTAAAATTCCAACTAGACCAATTCTTTTTGAAGGTTTGACTTTTGGAGAGAGAGAGACATTCATAAGAGCAATGATGTGTCAATGAATGGAAGCCTTTGTGATTTTAGGGCTGGAGTTGATTCTTCAGTTCTGGATATTCTAAGGCATTTATATGAAGCCTGTGTCCCTATTGATACTATTGGTTAATTTTTTTTGTGACAATACTTTCTTTGATCTTGTGTTTTAAATATTTTTTTGTTTGGGAAATTAATTGTGGCCTGGTCAAATCTAATTTAAGGCCCTGATGCTACATTGAATAAGTCCAGCTATTTTAGGATGCAAGATATGCAATATGTGCTGGAACCAGATCTTTACTGGTCTTGAAAGTCTTTTACTTTGGGTGGCTATCATGCTTATATATAATGCAGAAAATAATGTTGGAAATGTTGCCAGCAAAGAGAAGATAGGCAGTTTTCTTATTCAAAAACCTTTGTTATAGGTTCTTACATCACAGCCACAGTTGGCCAACGTTGTTTAGGCACGAACTCATGAGCGGGAGGTCTGGGATCGATTCCTCCTTGACGGAGAGTTTTCCAGGTTTTCCTCAGTTCTCATAAATGGAAATTGCTGGGGGAGGTACCCTAAACTTAGACCTGGAACATTTCCTCTCTAAAAAATATCCTTTCCCAATTTATCCTATCATTTCATATATCATCAGTATCCACCGCCTGTGGCGCCTCAGTAGTAAAAATGGGCATTAAACACTATTAAAAAAAAGTTCTTACATCTTGGATTAATAGTTCTTTTTCCCACAGAAATTCAGGACCACTGATTTCTTTAAATGGAGTTTATGTTTTTGTTACACTGTTTATTCCTCACTAGTAGTCCAATTTGAGGCCCCTTGAAAATTCCTTTGTTAGATTTTTCTCAGAATAATTTGGGTAAGGCTAATTTTGAACACTTATCCTTCTACACAAGATTCAACTTCTAGAGATTACGCAAAGATATCAAGAATGTTTAAACACTATGCAATTCTCTCATTTTAAACACACAATATTTAGCTCTAGAAACAATCTAAGCACAAATTTGTTTAGGTAACAGCACACTTTTCAAGATTTACTGTGTCAGGTGTGTTTAAAATAAGTTCAAGAAAACTTCTTCATAGTCAGTCAGTTTAGAGAAGAGGTATCATTACTTTTTTACACACTGTCTAGAAACCTTTAATTAGTATGACAGAGAAAAAGTGTTTTAAAAAAAATAACAAACTAAAAAAAAAGAAAGAAAGAAAGCAGTCATGTTAATACCTAATTTCTTTTTCATGTCAAAGAACTGTGGTAGCTGGCATTGATTGGAACATTGTAATTTAAAAACAAGAAAGGAGCTATTCTGTATTATGTTTCATTTCCATTCATCTTCTATGTACAGGTGATACAAATAAGAATATATATCCACACAAGTATAAATATAAACTAATACTACTTTCTGGGATGAAAAACTTAACTATGCTCAGATTAAAGAGAAAGATCAAGATTTAAAAGTTTACTGGTTTCCTTTTCTTTTAATATAATTTATCTCTTGCATATAGTGCAACACATTACAGCAATCTTAACATGAGTGTCAGTTTTTATATTTCTGTTTTGGCCTAAGAACAAATTTTGGCCATAAGTATTTAAATATGCCTTTCTCGAAAAGACAACAATTCCTTTATGTAAAATGCTACTTTTGCAATATATAGCTCCTTAATGTCTTCACTATACTTAGAAACTTCAGATCCTAAACTGCAAAGTCAACTATAATCTATTTCAGGAATTTAAAACACAACTTAAAAATCATGACGTAAGATGCAGATTTCCAGAATCAATTGGATGAGCATAAACAAATATAAGATTTACCATTTATATCTAATTCGTAAAGTTACATACTTCTAGGCCTTTGAAACTATTAAGCCAAGTATTGCTGAATAGGATCTAAAGGTTCATAGCTCAGATGTTGTAATTCTCACAGATAAATTGTTTAGAAATCTGTCGATGCATTTCTGCCTTATGTAAAGAATTAACTTAACAGGTTTCATTGATTCTTTTTAAATTAATGCATTGCACAAAGTGACTATTTATCTACAATGCTACTTCATGTCTTAATGATAATATGGCCTAACCATGTCATTATACAAGGTAATACAGTGTACTTTCAAAATGGATTACTTGCAAATTGATTATAGCTACCTAAGAAATATGAATTTAAAATTATTTATTAAAAGGAATTTAATACCATTTTCTTCATACCATTTGAGCATTTCTTATTCCTACATTGCAGTATTATATTAAATAAAATCAGAAATGTACCACACTTTATCTTATATGCTGTCTATTAAATGGCATGTAATTTATTAGCACATGTTGACAGTTTGTGAGGGATAAGTTACTGAGGTCATTCTAACATACTTTTTCAGATTACAGACAATATTAAAAGTATCTGAAGATATTCTAGTAAGTATGTAACACATCCTTCTCAATACAGCTTTTCTATTGCATTAATTTCTTTCTTCCACATTTACTGGCTAAATGTAAAATATCACATGAAAATAAATTGACTTTATTACAAATCATAACAATTCAGCAGTAATTTAGTTTTAAATTTAAACCTATTAATAACTGGCTGAATAATTTAAGAATATATAAATTATGGATGAGTGTAAAAACTTTTAATTTACTAAAAGTTTTAGAATTGTTGAAAATGTTTTAATATATGGGTTACATTGTTCTGCTATGAGAACCATTACTGTCATTCTGTAAATGTTATTTCAATTACTGCTAATGAACAAGATGAGTAATGCTTTGACTCAATTTTATATCTCAATTCTGCAATTGTTAACATGGTACAAGAATTTAAAAACATTATAGTTGAATAGTTATAATTTTGTAAAATCTTTGGAGATGTAACAATGACACATACACTTTGGTGATACTGTTGGAATATCTTTTTTTAATGCTAAGATTAGTTACATAGCAAGTAGTGTAGAGGACTCTGAAATAAAGCCTGTCTAATTTAAATACTCTGAATATTATTTATGCATGTATGCCATGAAATTTTCTAAAAATGAAGACGATACAATCTAGGTATATCATACAAGAAGTATATACCATTCAAAATTGTTTCTGGTGCATAGTGATTATTTAACATTTTAATTAATTATTCTTGCATTGGTTGCCTATCTGGTTACTCCAAGGCATAAAAAACTTAAATTAAACATATGTAATGTTAAACTCAAAAGAAATTTTGCAAATCTCACACTTTTGCAGTTGCTGTTTCAACTAGCACTGAACATAGTCCCTGTTAGATTTTCTCTTTGTGGTTCTGAGGCCAAACAAATTATATTAATTAAAATGTAAATTGGAACTTGCACATTGAAGCTAATCATATTAATTGATACTATTATATGATTCAGTTGAACTACACACTCTTAAAGCTTCACTTACTTTTCATAAATGTATGGAACCGGTTTCGAGAACATTTAGTTCCCATCTTCAGCCAGGCTAAAGTTCAATTCAACTCAACTCAAAGCTCAGTTGAACTTTAGCCTGGCTGAAGATGGGAACTAAATGTTCTCGACACCGGTTCCATACATTTATGAAAAGTAAGTGAAGCTTTAAGAGTGTGTAGTTCAACTGAATCATACAATGATATCAATTAATAAATTATATTCATTTTACTTTATAGGCATATGTTATATATTATTGTATAATTAAATGTAATGGCTAAAAATATATGCATATTTACTTCATTAAACAATAATTTCTTTCCAGAAAATGACTACCAAAATTAAGTGGCATGACATACATACATCCATATAGTATAACTTCACCAAAATAGTTTCACTCTTTAGGATTAAATATGTCCCATTCTCTTACTCTTTCTTACTAATGATTGCAATTATTAACAGATTTAAGAGCTCTGCAATACACCACTTAAACAGGTTCAATGCAACCAAAGATTCTCGGTTTTAGATGATGAGTTAGTGAACAAAATCAGAAAAACAAAATTTAGAAGCAATATTTTAATTTAGTTTTGAGATTGTTATGAAAATCTTGTGAATTATAAAATAAGATTACTCTAAAATTTCTGGGAATCTAATGCTCTGTGCCCTCTTAAATGAAAAAAATATGCAAATCAAATTGTACCTGAGAACAAACAGTTCCAAGAAATATGAAAATTATTCATTTCGTGGGATAGTGAATCTTAGATTATGCATGCATGTACTTTCCATGCACACAGACAATACATTTTTATATGTTGCATTTTCTCCACAGTCATCAATATTTATAGTCAGCATATATTTGTTCCTTGTTTGTGTTGAAAACACAGTAAAACATTAAATATTATCAATTATTTATTTTGCCTTTTTATGAAGTGTAATTTAAATTTCTGCAAGGGGGGTGTATACTTTCGGCTTATTTTCTTTCAAACTTTTTTTTCTTTGAAATTTTCCAGCACATAAAGAGTTCTACATGATCTACTTTACATTAAAATCACCAAATTTTCATCACATAAAAAAAGATTTATCAGTAGCTCTGAACTTTATCTTGAACAAAAGGAAGGAACAAGGACAAAATACAAGGATATTCTTTTTTTGAGGAGGAGGAAAAAAAAGGGGTAAGGAAGAGAGAGCAAATATTATAAATAAATAAATAAATGAATAATAATAATAATCATAATAATAAACTATGATAAGTTAACAAAAATGTTAAAATAATTTTAATTATGCTAAGAAAAAATTTCGGGTTCTGAATAATTTATATTAGTATGAAATATTTCATTTCATCACCAGAACAGAATGATATATTTCAATATTTATTATCCATTTGAAACCCCCCTCTCTCTCTCATCTTCTGCCTTTGAAGAACATATGATTTGTTGAAAATATGGCAAAAAATTGTGTGGCTATTTAAGTATTTTATCTTTTTCCATATCTCTTGTTCTTGTTATTTTAGTTACATAGTTCCAAAAGTTATTTTACTGTTCATTTTATTATATATTATTATATATACAATAAAATGCTGTGACTGAGTGGTCAACTCTCACCTGCATTCAAGGTGACAGTTTGATTCCACCAGCCATTAAGTGGGATTAGTATCAGAAAAGCTATGTCTAGGCAGATTTTCTTCAGATCCTCTGGTATCCCGTCATTTTAATCTACCATTGATCCATCTTCACCTAATCACACTATACTTTCATTATCTCTTTCAATTTATAAAGTCACATATTAGCAGCAGGCAAAAGTTGCCCCTCTATTGTGATGTGAACAATTACAGAGGCAGTTGGAGTGGTCGCCATGCAGCAGGCCCTGTCCTACATGAGATATTATGCACCAGAAGAAGTCGCAGTTTTAAAGGTGTATATATGTATGTATATATAAGAAACAAATTTTCTGTGAAAATAGCATACATTTAGATCTGTTGCAGTCTGAAAACATTTTTAACATACTGGCAAAAATTGGCTGATTAGATCAAGTTCTGCAACAAACACTCTCTGATCCATTGGGCTAAGAGATTGTTGCTGTAGTCCAGTCAACTGCTCTACATAAGCCAAAGAAAGCTAATATGCCCAACAAAAATGAAATATTGCATTGATATGCCAAAAGAACTCAAATGGCAATAGTAAGAAATTTACAGTGTAACCAATGCAGGGCTATTTAATATTTTTTGTGACATTTGGCAGATAAAATTTTCAAGTTCTGAGTAATAAAAAAAATGAAAGATATAATAGTGCTCTTCATAGTCAACTGTTTGAAATAAAATTAATTTTTTAAATTCATGGATGCTATTAACAGTTGTACAAATCATTTCACTACACTATCCACCTAATTTTCCTATGAAATTTCTGAACAAAAGATTATGCTTGCATTAAACATGCTTCAAATTTTCTTGTCAAAGCAAGCAAAGCAGGCTCAAAACCAACCATGAAGAAATAAAACTTCTTTTTATCTTTATGTTATCCATTACTATCATTTAATGTGTAACATGTAATTATCTCATACATTTTTCCATAGCTCCAATGACCTGGTGAATTTGCTCTATGAAGTCATCTATGTTCCCAATCTCTATAAATTTTCTTTCTCACATCCCTTTTTACATTAGAAAATTTTGACCACTTAACTGTATTTACTCACATACCATGCAAAACTTTTTTTAAAAAATTACTGATTTTAAGAATGGCAGTGCTCATCTTACATGAAAACATTGAGTAATCTTATTTGTCAAAGTTTTCAATTCTTTTAAGAGATTCCAAATTTTGAGCATTAAACTTTTAGCTGATCTAGTCAAAAAAACTTAAAAATAGCAGAATTACAGCTGAAGATATAATGGTATCATTTGATGTAAAAGCCTTATTCCCAAGCATACCTACAGAGAAAACTTATGCTTATGCTAAAGAAATGGTTAACATCAATAAATTTAAAAACAGAAGAAATAGAAGACTTATTAAAACTTACTAATATTTGCATTCAACAAAATTACTTCAGCTTCAACAAAAAATATACTACCAACAAGTTTCATGCCTAACTATGGGAAACCCTTACCTTTTCTAGCAGAGTTATTCACGAGTTCATTTGAAATACCTATCACAAAAGCCTTCCCTTTATCTTCAAGTCATGATATAGGTATGTGGATGACATTTTTGCAATAATACCGAAGAAACACTTAATAGATGCCCTGAAACTTCTTAATTTGTAACATGAATCTATACAGTTTACCATAGAAGAAGAGAGAAATGGGTGGCTACCATTTCTAGATTTAAAAATGATAAGAAATGGAGATTGTTTGAATTTTGGAATTTACAGAAAAGAAACACACACAGAAAATTACATAAAAAAATGAGAATTATATCCTCATTCCACATAAATATGTAGTATTTCACATTTGGCATACATATTGATGAATATTCCACTCATAGAAGCACAGTACAAAATAGAATACCAACAGATAATAAAGACAGTTATAATCAATGGTTTCAACAAAGACATAGTGATGAAAATTATCAATAAATCTAAAAGACAGAAAGGGATAAGGTAAGTTTCACACTGAAAAACACAAAAGGATACAAATTCTAAAGTTTCATGTACCATCCAATTTACCACAATAAGTTCAAGAAAATTTTCAAAGAACATGGGATAATGTTAGCCCCAAAGAACAGATACAATGTTAATGGATATCATGTATGATTAGTTGAACTACACACTCTTATTTAAGATACAATGTTATTTATTTGGTTGCACAGTAAAAGACCCCATATCAACAGAAGAGAAATCAGGAATTTACGAAATAAAATGTGCAGATTGTGAGCAGAGCCGTAGGCAAAACAAAGAGAAATTTGGAAATTTGTAGGAAAGAACATTTTAGGAATATTCGGTTTAAGCAGGTGGATAAATCAGCAGTAGCAGCTCACTTTTGAACCAAAAACCATGAAATAAAACCAGAAATTAAACTTTTGAAACATCTTCACAACCCATTGCAGTTATCCATTTGGGAAAAACTTTTCATATTAAAAAATAGAGAAAACCTAATGAACTTCGAGTTTCCTCCTAGGATGAACTCAGCAATTTCCTACTTCAACCAGCAGAGGCCACCACAGGAACATCTGGGTATCTAGTCATCGTTTCGAGTATTGGCGGTTCAATGAGCAACTGAAGATGGGAGAGATTCTCCGGAAATGCATCTTATTTTATGTAACGAAATGGAGTTCAGTGTAAAAAATGAATACCTAAGTTTAGGATAATCGTATAATATTTTAACTGCATAGTTTCCAGTAATTACTAACTCATAATTCTGTACACACACTATGAAGATTAGACATACCAGCATTGGAACTCTTATGTGAGCAGAATAAAGTAACCTGGAATGTTCCTGAGGGTTTCTTTGTATAGTTTTCAAGAAATGCTGAATTTCCAATATTGATTATGATGCAGTTTGGAACAGGTAATGGGGCAAGTTCTACAGGAGTGTCTGACAGTGATGGCAGTTTTGTATCTAATTGATGAATAAAATGAACTAATTTTTTTTACTATACTCAATCATTGGTATTACATGTTTAATAATTAGTGTTCAATTCTATAGTTTTATAGTTTCTGTGGGGATTCAAACTGCTTCAGATGCTCAAGTGCAAGCTGTGGCATTTCTGATGTTTCTAGGAATCTCCGGGGTGGATTCCAGAGTTTTTCCCTTCAGGAAAAGTAATAGGGAGTGGGTTGGTCTTGATATGGTAAGTGGCATGAAACTCGTGCAACATCGAGGATGCTATTGTGTAAGCTAGTTGGCAATGATGAGTTAGCTAAAAACTTGGGCTACCCACCTGCAGAATCTGGGAGGATAATGCTCCAGAATCAGCTCTCTTACCAATGGATCACTGGGAGGTGAAGCTGCAGTAAGCAGTATATATGCCTCATCCTCTGAGGAATCGAGGTGATATTGGCATGAGAAGGATCCTATGTTAATATCCAATCGTGGGCATTATATGTCAAATAATTGGTGTTCATTTCTCTTCTTCTATCAGCTTCTGTTTATTTTAGTTCCTTTGATTTCAGAATTATAAGAGATACTATATGTGAATGTCTCTTTTTTGATCAAAATATATAACCTGTTTATTTTACATTTGCTGCTTTGGTAGGAGTGCTGCAAACTGTTTATACCTTCTCATACTAGCACCTTTCCCACCAACCTAGCCCACAGCAGAATGTAACACTAGTGTAGCCATGTAGGGATGCCAGCAGAATGCACAAACATAGAACTTTGACAAGCTGCATTGTTAATGGGTGTAAATAAAATAAAATAATCACCAGTTCCAGCTCAGGTTAAATAGAAAACCTCCTCCTTTCTCCTCACTTGTCATTAGCTTGATGTCAATTCAGCTCAGTTAGCGCATAATGCTCGTGCATCCCAGCTGCACTCAGTTCTAAACAACGGCAGTTCCTTCCTTGGCTGATGGCAAATGTAAAATAAATGGTTAATATTTTAATTATTTAAGGGAACATTTTCACCAAGTAATAAGTTTTCTGTCAACAAAATACTAAGAATGCACAGCTTTTATAGAAGGCACTTGATATGTGAGTAAATAATGGTATTGTGCCATGTGATACTTTCTTTTCCCATTCATCTTCTTAATTTCTGTAGTGCTGTGTGCTATAAAGGATGGTTACTTTAGCATGCAATAGTATTCAAGAAAATATGGCTAATTACTCCAAATCTGATATAAATTGCAGAGAACTGCAATCCACATATGATAGGTGTGGATTCTACTGCAAGGGAATAGGAATCCACACAACAGTTACTTTCTTTGAGAATTAAAAAGCAAATTGAAACGTTCATTTTGAAAGCACATTTATATCTATGCAGAACTTATAACACTTTCAAATTAATAAATAAAGCACACAAGTACAATTTTTATATAATCTATTTAATTCTATATGTTTATATACTGCAATAAAGGTACTTTTCTTAAGAATGTCTCAATCAGCATTGTTTTCATTGTTATTACTTACTGTAATGGGAAAACTGAGGTGTGATGCATGAACAGAAAAAGTAAACTCTGGATACAAACATGAAAGAGTGCAATATTTTGAATGTGTTTTTAAGAACATACCACTTTCAGTGCTTATAAAGTTATTTTTATCATATTATGAATAGAAGGCATTTCTACAGTCAAAGGGTCATTCTCCCACTTACTCACTGACCTGCTTAGCTTGGCACCACACCTCGGACGAATATTGTTTGCAACAATTACCATTCAGTATTGTTGTGTACACACCATTTTTTTAAAATAAATTAGGCTTCTAAAAACAATCACTTTTACTGCAAATGGGTAATATCCATTATAATTTATCAGGAAGTTTCCTAATGCAGACATCTTTAAATACTGCTTATTTACTCACTTCTGTATTCAGTCCATATGCTACATTTATTATTCAAATTCTGTTAATAGTAAGATATCACAAAATGAAATCTACTCATAGGGCTACACACTAGTACTGATAAAAATAGCAAGGAAAAGTAAATGATATTAAAAGTGGCCTGCAACCTTTAGTTTGTACATTTGTAACTACAACACACTCAATGAACATGATTTGGACAGGGATCCATGTCTTTCCTATCTATACATTCCAGATGCAGTTTAAATCAAAACTGCTCACCAAGACATAATGATTGCAATAAAGGAGAGATTAAATTTTAGCAAGTAGTGTAACTTTACAAAGCAACAATAATAAAATTTAGTACTTTTTACTGGTAAAGAGGTGTTGTTCTCTAGAATCTGATAGGCTTTTTATAAAACAATGCTGATTATTTGAAAACAAAAGAAAAGTAATCTTATACTCTTATCAAAATTCATGAGGCTTTGGGACCCCCAAAATTATAAATTAAATTTTTTACTATTGAGCACATTCAAGATGGTTTATAAAAATTAATATTTAAATACATAAATTAAACAGTAGCATTACAAAATTATTTATAACATATGGTTTCTATAACAATTTATACAAAAGAGAAGTGGGGGGGAGGAAGAAATTAAGGATGTTTGTGGCTTGAGCTATTTTGTCCAAGCATGTAATATTAAAAATCTATGTTAAATTTCAGTACAATGCTTGCTATTTCTCTCCTTTATTAAGAGGTATATAACATGTTTATTATACAAAACTCATGCTAAACAATCTCTATTTTTGTGCAAAATAACTCTTTCAGCACATGTTAAAGCTGTGGGAAATAATACAGACAGGACAGTGAAGTACATTATAAAAGCCGCATTCGACTATTGTGCAAATTGTTCAAAAAGAAAAAAAAAAAAATTTTAAAAAATGAGAATCTCAACAGAAAACTTTTCTATTTTGCTTTTCCTAAAGATCTTATATACATTCATTGTAAGCATACAGTAAAGTACATCCAAGGATGTGACAAGAGCTCTAGTTTAGTACAGGTAGGTGTTGGATATTTCAATTCACTGACTTTCCTTCCCTGTCCGACTTGGTGCAAAGCTTCGGCAACACAATGGGGGAGGGACATCATATTTATACCACAAGCAAATTAAAGTTTGTAAACAGTATGTATATAAATTAGAAGGGTACAGAAACACTGTATATAATTATTATTAGAATAATATAATTATGATGCAATGCTAAGCTGCATGTCCACCATTTACCATGAGATGAACAGATGAAGTGGTTAGCGACATTCCCATACCTTCACAGTTTGGTCTACACTCCCAGAAATTACATAGGGATGAGTCTTGTGGAAATCTGAAACATGAATTTAAATAAATTAGTTTCAATATGGACAAAAGGAGGAGGAGAAGAAGCAGAAGAAGAAGAATGAGGAGGAGGAGGAGAATTTTCAACCTCTGAATCTGTCCCATATGAATAATACCATTGTTTATCCTAACTTTAACTACTCTTCTAATAAATTTAAAAATCAACTTCTTGTTGGAACAAGTACAGTGAAGCAATCATGTATTCTAGATTAGGTTAGTTAGTAGATTTTTGTACTATTTTGCTCTACTTAACATTGAATACATATTTCACCAGCCTTTGCCTGCATCATCAGCTATGCATTGACTGCCAGATTTCTTGATTATTATATCTTTTCAATGGAGTTCTGGTGGACAATGAACTTTTGAATAAATTTTTCCTCTGTTTGGATTTTGAAGTTCACAACCTAATTCTCATATTTCTTTAAATTCTTTTCCATATTCCCGACTCCATTGGTCTATCCACAGATTAATAAGGGTGTTACTGAATCCGTGAATAAACCAGTGGAGCTGGGAATATGGGAAAAAATTGATATAAAGAAATATAAGATTAGATTATGAACTTTGAGATTCTAAGAGAGGTCAAATTGATTCAAAAGTTCATTAAGGTCCACCAGAGCTACACCAAAGATGTCCAATCATAAAGAAATCTGGCAATCAACAAGGCTCATGAAACATGTTCCGAGTATAAATATAAACAATGTATACAGTTTTTTTCACATTAACTCCATTCACTTACATAAAATTTGGACATATGTTTCGGGAGGGATCGCTCCTGAAACATATGTCCAAATTTTATGTAAGTGAATGGAGTTAGTGTGAAAAAAACTGTATACATTGTTTATATATATACCACTCAATTGTCAACAGCTTCATAAGTACATTTAATTGATGTTCTGAGTAATTAAAAATTGGAACTTGCACAGTGAAGCTAATCATATTAATTGATATCATTGTATGATTCAGTTGAACTACACACTCTTAGTTCTTGCAACTGGTTCCATACATTTATGAAAAGTAAGTGAAGCTTTAAGAGTGTGTAGTTCAACCGAATCATACAATCAATTCACTAGCCTAATCTAGAATAGGCTAGTGCACTAATTGTTGAAACATGTTGGTCCTGGAGTAGCATTTTTCCAAAACTAACCACATATAACTCACTTTAATTTCTAAGGTTGATTATATTGTTTTCTGTAGAGAAAACAGGGTTCTCAGATATCAAGAATGAAAAAAAGACATGCATCATCTCCTTAAAGTTAAGCATAATTATTTTTTTATTTGAATCATTTGCAAAAATATTGTAACCAACAAAGGGCTTTCAGAATTAAATTCTCAATGTCATACTTTTAGTTATGACATTGAGAAACTAAAACTTTCAATTTTAGTGAAGTCAATTATGAAATAAATTCCCTCATTTTGCAACACAATCAAAGTTTATACACACTAGTGGAAACCAGTTGACCTATGTGGATGTGCAATAAGATTGGAGTTAAAACTCAGCAAATGAACATGATCAGTTGTGTTTGTCCTAAAAGTTTCTGTTGCATTTCTATAGGAAGTGCATATTAGATTTCCTATGTGTATTTGTGTGCTGTGGAGTATACCAAGAGTGAGATATATATTGTAGTACAAAGAACATTTATTTATGATAGTTATATTCAAAAGATTTTGTACAAGTACTATAGGAGAGCATTTTGTGCATCATTTCCAGAGCAACACCTCCATTGGGAAGAGCAATTTTCAGATTAGTGAACAAAGTTTGAGCCCAAGGCATTCTCATTGACAAGAAGCTGAGACCAAAAAACCAGGTATTAGCATAGCATGATGAAATAGGCACTTGATTAAAAACTTCTTCTCGAAAGTCTTAAAGACAATTTGCCCACCAAGATTGTATTGGGCGTAAAAATCCTAAATATGGCTTCCTTCGGAAGGGAAGTAAAGCCGTGGGTCCCATGCCACACATTTATGGCATGAAAAAAACCTCAAGCCTGAAAGAAGAGGCCTCTAAGCAAAATTTGCCAGCCATTTCACGCCCGGAATTGAATGGGATACTGATGACCTGAGATGTTAAAGAGCGTCCTTAAATAAAACGAGTCAATAATTATGGTGCTTAAGCAAAGAAAATAAAAAATGTAATCTTCAGCATCAACTTTGCCTGCCAAAATACCAGATAAAAGAAAAGGAATAGAATCTCCCTAGATACACAAAATATTGGCATAAAACCAAAAAATGGCAGACAGTGAAAAGTTAACCACAACGAGGGCAAACCAATGTAGGTTTGTTATTCAGTTAAGTAACAATGACTAAAAAGCAAAGGCCAATACAGAGTCTAGCTAAAACTACTTCCTCACAAGAAGAAGACCATCTAAAAGGATGAAGGAAGGAAGGAATGAATGATATAAAAATTTGAAAATCATCCAACGTAACATGTGGATAGAAACATGATCCTAGAGTCTATAAAATAAAGTATAATCACCAAGCTGCGTATCAGAACATATAGAACAGTCTGAAAAATGGTGAAAAGCTCTGCAGTAAAAAACAGGCTGTATCGAGCAACCGAACTTAAAAACTTTCAACACTAATAATGAAATAGAACTATCAGTAATAATAAAATTTTGGTCTTTAAATTGTGAAAAGTAGTCATTAAAACATGGCAAATGACAAGTATAGGACTTCAAAATGAATTCATCCCAAGGTCAATGTAGGAACCTGGAGAAGCTATGAAAGAAAATACGGACAAGTTCTAAGTCCAAATATCAAAAAAGAATATGAAACCTGTAACCTGCACTCTTTAAGAATGAAGGGCAAATTTCATATACGTTATCCAAGGATGCATTAAAAACAAATAATGCGTGGGATGTAGGGGAATGGTATGAAGACTGCAAGCATAGCCAGTTAAAAGAATTTTCCTTTGGAATGTCAAAGGTGGTTCAGCTGCCTCCATATTAAGACTGACAATGGGGCTAGTAGGAAAAGCACCAACAGCCAAATTAATGTCTTTATGTGCACACTGTTCTGATGTCTGGTCTGACAGATGAATATATCTGACAACCAGTCAAGTTTAGCCAAACCAGCAGCAATAGAAGTGCAATAGCACAGTCTGCCAGCCCCAAGGTTATTTCAAATGCATGCAGCACCACCGATTTGGAGGCAGCATTACCAGTGTTTGCAACTGCAATGAATTGTGAGGGGAAGAGAGAGAGAGAGAGAGAGAGAGAATAATAATTATATGCACATGTTTTGTATATTAAATGTGGGGTTTTCAAACCAGAACATCATGTTAAAACGAATAATTAAAAGCATCAATTAAAAAGTCCGAACTTTAAAATATGGTGCAAAATGAGGAAAAATATTAAATGGGAGGTTTGTAAAATTTGAGATATACTGTATCTCCAAATCAACTAGGTTAGAACAATACTTTTCAAAAGGATGTATTACCCCTTTTCCAGAAGTTGCATGATCTTTTTCACTGGTGGGGGAGTTTCCATTTATCCTGTGAACCTGTGGGCTGTACTGGAGATGGTAATCACTGGTAGAGTCACTCATGAAAGGGAGGCCATAGGTGAGATATCAGACTAAGAAGAGGTTTAAGTATTTCAACTCAGAAGAGATTATTATACAACTCTTAAGTCAATTGCCCTTGCTGCAATGTATCAACTTACTTGACATTCTACCAGCCCTTTGATTCAGCCCCTGTTAATCCAGGGTTCTTAAATCAGGGCTAAGTCTGTACCTTTGCCTTCTTCATTGAAAGTTTTACAGAAGGCAGCAGAGGTTGCATTCTTATATTGCAGATTGATCTAGAAATCTAGAGGGTCTTTAAGGATATTCTTGGCTAGAGTCACAATGGTAATCTACCACAGCCCAAAGGCTCTTTCATACCAGATCCCCTCAGAGGAGTTAGTACCCAGTTCCATATCCTACATTAATGTATTCAATTTGAATTCAACCTGTTCACACCTTCATTTACTTACATAACACTAATCAGGAATATATCAGATGAATTGTAACAATTGTGAAAAAATTTTATATTGGAAAGACTAAAAGAAACGTAAAAACACAGGCAAAGGAACACATCAGGAACATAATATTTTGATTCAGAAGAGATTATTAATGCATGTTTCACTGTGTTCAATTCCAAATAGAATTAATATTGATATCAGAGTTGTATTCTTGTTCTGAATGGAATTCAATGCCTACCTCTATAGAATTTTGTTTTAGTGATATCAACATAGTGAAAATCAATTGCGACACAAAGGGATGGAAGAAGGGCCTACTATTGATCTCTATTTCCCCTACAATGGCAGCAATCCACCCACCAGGGAACTAGAACAGTTGGTTCACACATTGCACTCAATAGAAAAGAACAGACCAATTTTAGGTGTGACACCAACTCTCATTTTGTAATCTGGGCAGTAAAGACATCAACAAAAGGGGGTGAGTACCTTTTAGACTTTCTTTTCTCTAGCAATCTGTATATACTTAATGTTAATAACAAGCCTACCTTAGCCAATTGCATAAGGCAGGAAGTTAATAACATTACTTCTGGAATGGAATATATTACTACCCAGATTACTGAAAGGAGGGTCTTAGATGAACCATCGCATTCGGACCACAACTGCATAACTATAACTATAATTACAATAACATAAATATAATGGTAATGTATATAAATGAGTTAACCTCTACAAGAATCCCAGGAGAACCTGATGGGAGCACTATATGCAAGATCTCTCAGGTAGGATTGGGCAGATTGATAAGATGAGATCTTTTGGTGATATTGACAAGGTTACCTATTCTATCCAAGAGGCTATATTTGACAGTTACCATGATAAATGCCTCTTGCAATCAAGGATAAAATCCAAGAATGTCATGGCAAACTAAAGACTTTCAATATGAGAAAACAAACCCTGTACGAACAAAACGTAAACTTACAGGCTTTACGTCCTTGGCTGAAGAAACACAAGTTCTCTTTGATGTACACATTCCTGAGTGCATAAATGATGACAGATTTGGGAATTCATGGACCACTGCAAATATTCTAGACCAATAGCTTTGCAGAAGGACTGGGAATTTTCACATCAATTTGTCACAACTCATAAAGTTAAATGAGCAGTTAATAAATTTAAATCATTTCAGTCAGCAGGTGGTTTGTTGCAGAAAGGACTGACTCGCTCCACATTCTCCTCAGCAACCTCTTTTGAGCTAATATAGTCTTTAGCTATATTCCTCAATCCTGGTGAGCTACCAGAGTAGTGTTTATTTCTAAATGCAATTGTGATAACTACATCAAAACTAAGGCTTATCGGCCAATCAGTCTTGCATCATTCCTTTGAAAGACTTTGGAAAGATTGACCGAAAGATATATTAAAATAAAAGTGTTATTAGATACTTCGCATCAAAATCAACATGCCTACCAACCATGTAAGTCTTGCTTACAGCACTTAGTGAGCAGACTGGAGGACTTGATGACTAGGAATGAAATAGTCCTATGGGTCTTCCTAGACATAGAGGGAGCTTTTGATAGCATTTTTTCTAAGTCCATGGTTCTGGCTGGGCAGAAAGACGGAGTGAACGACACTCTTTGCAATGGGATAAATTCCATGCTCAGGAGCAAAAATATTACTGCTAGCATTCTTGGGGAAATTTAAACATTTGTTGCCATAAAGGGTTGCCCACAATAGCACTGTTTATTTTTGGGGAATTTCCAAATACAATGATAAAATAAGGGCTGAGAAATATCCACAGCTGGTGCATGCTTAAGGGTTGATCTATTAGTCATAGGAAAACAGTTGTTTCTTTTACTAAAAGTAAAGATCTTTAAGGCCTAACAAATTTAAAACTAGGCAACTCAATCCTGGAATATTCTGAATTCTTAAATATCTAGTTCTTGTACTGGAACTGTCATAGTGACAACATTCTCCATAGAGTCAAAATGGTCTCTTGTAACCATCAAACCTACTATCAGAACAACCTGAGGTATAAAGTC
This sequence comes from Metallyticus violacea, assembly GCA_030762175.1. Taxonomy (NCBI): domain Eukaryota; kingdom Metazoa; phylum Arthropoda; class Insecta; order Mantodea; family Metallyticidae; genus Metallyticus; species Metallyticus violacea. The sequence goes on along the minus strand of CM060830.1, from coordinate 42,812,226 downwards.
ATACATCAGTCACTGGCTATATGAAACAATGATCAGGTGCTAGATATCTTGCGGCACCATTGTCTGGTGGTGAAAAGCACTACAAAGTACTAAAACAGGCAGGTTTATCAAGCTACAGAAATTAGTATGTCTATGTGTTACACAGTCTTCAGAAGTACTCCAATCATTGCATTGGAGACTGTTGGGTTTCCTCCCATGGACATTTACTTACAAGCAGAGGCCTACACTTGCTGCATGTTGCTTGGTGCAGACAAGGAATTGGAGAAGCCATTGTGTAACACTCCATTCTAAATTTCCTGGATATTTCAGTACTGAACATGAGGTCTAATCTAATGAATACTCAATATTATTCTTCCTTCCCCATATAAAGTAACTCTTGGGTCTCAACAAGATTGAATGGAATGAATCATACATAATAAACAATGAACCAACTTGTATGGTTTACCAATGGATTGTGTGGTTTACAAGTGGGTGCTGGCATATATGTCTACCTCCATGACAAACATCAGCATAAGCCTTGGGAAACACTGAACAGTTTTTCAGGCAGAAGTATTTTCTATCATGAACTATGCTTTTAGAGGACTTAGAAGGGTTATCATGGTAAGCAAATGCTCATCCTTTCAGGCAAGTCAAAATGCCTTAAAGTTCTAATTGCCCTGGCATCTCACAACAGGCTTGAAATGCGATGGGTTTCGGGGCTTCAGTGCATTTATGGAAATGAAAAAGCAGATCTGTTGGCAAAAACAGGCCCTGGCCCTGGCTCTGAACCCTGAACCTTGATTGGAATCAGTACCTATGCTGCTAAGGCCGTGGTAAAATCATAGATTAGGTGGCAAAACAATCCTAGACAAAAACAAGCTAGGAAACTGGTTTTATCCTAAAATTGAATAAAAGAGGAACAAGGATTAATTGCTGAACATGATCACTTCATGAAAGTTTAGAATTTATTGTGTTAGTATTGTTTATATTAAATAATAATAATAATAATAATAATAATAATAATAATAATAATAATAATAATAATAATAATAATAATAATAATAATAAGGAAACATCTATGTAAAATGGGTATCTGTAATGAATTCATTTGCAGATTGTGCAAACAGGACAAGGAGACTGTTTTGCACATCCTGTTTAATTGCTCATCTCTGGTAAGAAAGAGACTTGTTATAACTAGGAAAGACTTAGGAACAGACGCTGACATTGGAACCAAAATACTTATTCAAGGAACAAATTTTGGGAAACAGTGAAAATGTTTCTTCCTATGGGGTTGTACAATAAGCCTTTTAGGCTGATGTGCAGTTCAACAAAACTCCAACAAACACCCCACCATCTAATCTAAATTAAGCACAATACATGCCAAAATGCCTTAGGAATATTTAATTTTATCTTACCAAGTGAAGTACAAAAGTGCTGATGAGCTTCAAGAGTCTTCATGCAGCGTTTGTTGCGTGTGTCCCAAACTCTCAGAGTCTTGTCATCACTGGCACTCACAATGAATTTACCACCTGGATGGAATACCACACCACGCACCCAATTGTCATGACCCACCAGTGTAAAAAGACACATTCCAGTACCAACATCCCAGACCTGCAAGCAAAAATATCATTTATTAAAATACCTATGGAAAATTAAGGAATATCTCAAAAAATTTTCTTAGAACTTGTGAAAACAGCAAATCTTATCAAAGACTAATTTCAAGGACTAACGTCTGCATTTTTTGCTAAGCAAAATAAATTTTGATGTTCAGTATATTTACCTCCTCTTATAGTTGTAACATATCTTCACATTAACAAGTCATTTGTTAGTACAATTACATTTTTATTACTGTCCCAAAATTGAGCGTATTCGTGAGTTTGATTCCCCTTAGGTACATAAACACTATAATAATTTAAATCCCCTTCATCTCACACTTTTCTTACAATAAGCATGCTGGTACTGCTGATTTTTCAATGTGGGACACTCAAAAATTTCTGGGCCCAAGTAAACTGTTTATTATACAGAGTGCATTCAAGTTATAATACCTCTGATTTTTTTTCTCAGGACTGGAAACAGATAGAAACATGTGGTTTGTTTTAAAATATGCAGGCACTCATCAATGCATAACACAGATGGCAGCACTGTAGGGCACACAGAACTCTAGCGGCAGTGGTAAAAGTGAGAACTGTTTTTGATACTTCAAATTGGTGATGTTTTCATTATAGGAACAGCTTATAATCATTCGTTTTCTACATTTGCATTAATGTGCATTCATGGGTGTGACAGTTCAAGAAAGGCTGATCGTCATGTGACAACCAACCAAGGCAATCTCGGCCTTGCACAAGCCAGTCTGATGACATGGTTGAGCAAGCAGAGAATGTTGTTTTGAAGGATCACCAAATGAGTGTGGGACACATTGCCTCCTAAGTTAGCATTTCCGTGGGATCTGTGCACACAATCCTGCATGAAGAACTGAAAATGTGAAACATATACAGATGGGTGCTGAATGCTGACAGATGACCACAAGGCTGCATACACGGCATGTTGAAATGTGATGACGGCATGAATGGGATTTTCTTTTCATTGATTGTGACAATGGATGAGACATGAGTGCCGTTTTTCAGTCCTGAAACAAAGTGCCAGTTTGCTTAATAGAAGCACCCAGATTCACTGCCACCATAAAAATTTCAGGTAAGTGTCTGTGCAAAAAAATATGGTGGCCATGTTCTGGGACAGCAAATGAGTATTTCTTACTCATTCCATTCCAAAGGGAAAAAGTTTAGAAGAAGAAGTTACTTCCAGCATTACGGAAATAAGGCCAGAAAAGGCTGCACAAGTGTTCTTTCACCAAGACAATGCTCCAACTCATTGGGCAAATTTGATGCAGCAGTTTCTTCATGAAAACAATTTTGAAGCAATTCCTCATGCCTCCTACTCACCTGACCTGGCTCCTTGGGACATTTTGCTGTTTCAAATGATGAAAGACACTTTCAGTGACTGGACATTCACTAGCCATGCCACTATTGCCTCAGTGATTTTCCAGTGGTCAAAACAGACTCCTTTAGAAGTGTTCGCAGTGGCCATGGAATCATGTTGTCAATGTTAAAAATGTGTATGGCTGCAGGGAGATTAAGCCGAGAAGTGACGCAAGTTTACTGTTAGTGAGGGGGGGGGAAGAGAACAGAAAAGGAAGGAAGGGAGGGAAGGAAGGAAGGAAGGAAAAAAGAAAACTAACAAAGGTGTTACTATTTCAAAGCATCTCGTATAATACATATGTATGATACCAGGCTCTCATTTTGCTATGCAAACTTGTATACACTAATAGAAACTAGATGACTTTCAATGGACGCACTATTTTCAAAGATTGCAGTTAAAGTTCCACTAATGCAAGCAATTCAGATTGTTCATTTGTGTTTATCATGACCAATTGTTTTACTTGCATTTCTATAGGAAGTGCATATTAAGACTTTCTACTATGTATTTGTATATTATGGAGTATAACAGAGAGAGATATATATTAGAACAAAGAAATTATTTTATATTTAAATAGCGGGGATTTTCAAAGTGAAATATAGTCTAATATAATAAATTATTTATGAGAAAATAATTAATATGTGTGAAAGAAATCATATAAGACAGTATTGTACGAAAGAATTTTGTGGGCTAAATTCCTCGAAGTAATACCACCATGAGGAAATGCAATTTTCAGACTGACAAACAAAGTATGATGAAAGGTTTTCACTGACAAGAAACTATGACCAAAAATCTGGGTTTTAACAGAGAAGCATTTTGATGAAATGTGCTATGGATTAGAAACTTCTACTGGATAGTCTTTAACATGATTAGTTAGGCAAATTGATGTATTTGTCAGTAGTGCACACAAAGTCACTCAGCTTCTTCATCCTTGTAAAATTACTGCTACCTAAAAAACTCATGGAGGCATTTAAACAAAATATCTGGGAGGCTGTTTACAATATTTGGGAGCATGAATTTTGGCAACTGTCTCAAAATCACTTCAAAGGGAATCAGGCATGTCTCATTGTGGAGAGCAGGCACTTCAAACAACTATGATGGTGAGTATAATATTAATTACTATTTATTTAATAATTAACAAAAGAAACTAAAAATGTGCATTATGAGTTCTGAGAGCATGAAATGATTTCCCTCACCAGGGGCATAATCACAATGCAATAGCTTCCCATTGGCTAAATAAATTTTTGGTTGCATAGCAGAATGAGGTTCCTGTATATTCCCCCTGAAGCTGAATGTTCATTGGGGCCTAAACTTGAAAAGTATCTTTAGAAAAACTAAAATAAGCAATGAAATTCAATTAGAGATAGCTTCTTGATACTCAAGAGTTTAACAGTTACTTTATATGAGCTGAATACATTTTTGATATTTTGTCCATATAGCTATTTTTAATTAATATTTTCACATGTAGCATATTTCAAATTGGTCACAAGAAAATGTGTTTCATTCATAAGCTTCTAAATAGCACTCACAGATGCTAAAAAGCTGAATACATTTCAAAGCCGAACCATCAACCCCATAATAAAATAGACCAAAATTCCTTATATTTCTGAAATAGTCTGGCAGCAGTATGAACTACAAATTTCTTTAAAAATCATGCACCAGGGCAATAAAATTTGCTGAACTACAGTTTGAAGTAAATATTTTTAAATGTGTTTTGTATTAATATTTAGCATATTTTTAACTTTTGGGTCTGACCAATAATAAAATTAGATTTTTGATAAACATATTATGTAGCAAATTAAACTATCTAATCATAAGTAGCTTACTGTCACATTACAGACTTCAGTATCTAGTATGAAAGCTTATTTTACATTACTATCCAGTTGTTTTCTTGACACTGTTATTCTGAAGTAACAGAAAATGGCATGTTTTGTGTTTTATCTTTTTCAGATAATAGGAGTGAAGTATGGAACTATTTTCAATTAGGCCCTGTGAGTGATAACCATGCCATTCACACTGTTAAGTGTTCCGTTAGAAACATGTCACCTCAGTTCATAATATTGTTTTTACTGAACATCCAAACTTTATGAATATGGAAATTCAGATCTATTTGTTTCATATATTATAATCTTAAAATAATTTGTATTTTATTTGATAAAAATATGAAAGTATCAAGTAAATTTGGTATCAATCCATTTTTAATTTCAATACAGCAATTTGAAGATATGCTTCTGTAAAACAGATTCAGAAACGACTGTTTAATATAACAAATTATTTAGAGGAATTCACTCAAATTTCACTAGTTTTGTTCCACTTACTTAGATACGTTTTGAAGGCTGTTGCCTTCATTATCAGCATGGCAACAGCCTTCAAAAAATTTCCAAGTGGAACAAAACTAGTGCAATTTGTCATTAAAATTTGTTCTAATATACTATATTTCACTGTGAAAATACTTGCTTGGGGGGATAGGAAAAAAGAAAAAAAGGGGGGGGGAGGGAAAAAAAAAAGGAAAGGAAAAAAAAGAAAAGAAAAGAAAAAGAAAAAAGAATGAAAGGAAATAAAAGGAAAAAAAAATCCTTTTGTCTTTTGTAGTGATTTAGAACTGAAAACTTCAGCCTAGAATATAACAGAAACTTAAAACATATCTTTATCCTAACATTTGAATTTGATGTTATATGATTCCATTGAGTTTTCTGGATAATTTATTATTCTTAGTACCTTTATAGTTTTGTCCCGTGAGCCTGAAGCAAGGAATGGTCCAACATACGCTCCCTTCTTGTTATCAGCTCCGGCTGCCTCGTTGATTGCTGAGCTTGCAGAGTCTGGAGCCCATGCAATACATTCCACTACATGGTCATGGTCACGTAATTCTGCCTTGCATTCCTTGGTAGCAGTTACCCAAACGCGCACAGTCTGATCATTGGAACTTGATGCAATTAGGGAACCATCTGGACAGATTCGAACCATGCGCACCCATTCACGATGGCCGGTGTATGTTTTAACACAATACCTGCAGCAAATTATTTACCTTTAAATACTTTGGCCCTAGAGAGCACTGTAGTCTGGTCAAATCCTGCCATAAAAAAAAGTTTTTACACAAATGAGCTTTAAAACTGATGCCATTTTGCTTTTAGTGTATCATATCACAAAACTGGCTATCAAGATTAATAATGAACCAATTGTGTCATCTAATGCTTATTTGCACATTAGATCCCCCTTTCCCTAATTTTTAGCCAGAAAAAGTAAAGAGACAGTTGAGTATATGGAAAGTTTCTCATTTCATTTCAAAAACAGTTGGTAATATAATGAGATTCACATTGAATGATTAATTATTAAAACATAAATGGACTATATAGAGCACACACAATAATATAAGACTACAAAAGATGAACTACTATCAGAACATTTTCCCAAACTAAGATTCATTGTAATTACATCATCAATTTACAAAAATTAGGCCTAAGGCCTGTTCTAGGTCCTGACAAACCACATGAACCATTTTAAATTTAGTTATACTTAGTACCAACAGATGTCAAAGAATAGGTGGTCAGTCCATTGCTTCAAGTGTCTTGTTTATGTATTTAATTTATTAAACATAAAAAAGAATGCAATTTCACTCATAAGATACAATTACTCTAATTCAAATATATCTAATAGTTAATGTTTGCAGAGTATTTTCTCTGATAACCTAATGCAATTTTACTGGGCAAGCATATGTAATGTGTCACCCAGTGCAAAATGTTGAGTCAGTATAAATCTATAAAAATTAAATTTAAAAAGAAAAATTTTTCATAACTGCTGATTACATAGTCAAGTTTTTGCAACATTAAAGCTACAATCTTCCCCAGTACTTTCGTCATTCCATATGTTACCTTCCTAAATTTAAATTGTTCTACTGTTTAAACATTGAATGCTATGGTAACTTTGTTTTATATCATTGTACAGTGGCAATTTTGCAAAATATTGTCATATGAGAATTTTACAGAATAATTTTATGGATATAATATGCCAATACTTTTGATTTAATTTTTCTTTGCATTGAAAAGTCAAAAGAGATCTATATACGATATATGATGGTTAAAATCAGCCAACCATACCAGAGAACATATTAAATTACAATGAATGAAACCAAAATGTGCATAAAATAAAGAATTTTTTATTTGGTGGAAAATTTTTAAGCAAAATGCAAGATTAGTGATGGGCAATCATTTATCACTTTTATAACCAACCTATTCATGAGATATTTTGCAATGCACTTCACAAAGGCTTTCCTCTTCATTTTTAAAATTGGTACCAATATGCAGATTATGTGTTCAAACAAAAAACATGTGAAAGATGCATAACTTTTAAACTTACAAGATTCTATGACTAAATTTACAACTGAAACAGAATTGAAAAATATTCTGCCATTTCAAGATCTGAAGAACAGAATTAAATTTAGCCTCTATAGAAAAAAACAGAGAGAAGAAAAAAGAATGTAAAACCATGCTAGAAGCTATAAATTAAATGGGCTCAGCAAAGAGATGACGGACAAACAATTTTTTACATTACTAAAACAAAAAAGAATTAAACAGATCACAACTCTCACATCCCAGAGATTAAAGATTTTAAAAAATTCATGTACTACCCAGGACCAATTAAAAGTTTAAAAAGATTTTCAAAGATTATAAATTTTCCCAAAATAAAAAGTTTTAAAGATCTACTAAAATTAAATAAAACAATTCCTGACGATAGAGATAACATTCAGGATTTACCAAATTAATGGGCTTATGTGAAATTTATTTTCGGGGGAAAAAAGAGATAGAGAGAGAGAAAGAAAGAGAGAGAGAGAGAGAGAGAGAGAGAGAGAGAGAGAGAGAGAGAGAGAGAAAGAGAAAGAATTCAACATCTGGGAGAGTATTTACATGAAAAAAATATGAATAATTAATTGATTTTGTCATTCTGGAAGCAAACAGCTCCTTATTCATGACCACAGGAGTCAACCCAAACACCTACCAATCCAACTTCAATGAATGATACAAGTATAAGTCTTTTAATAGCTGAAGATGTAGATGAGGGTCCACGAATCATGTCTCCAGTACATTTCCAATAAATGAAGCCAAAAAAAGCGTGTTTTATCACATAAGAATCTCATTTATCATTTTGCCCTCTATAATCTGGATCTCTAGTTTATCCAGATTAATTTTCCCCTTGTTTTTTCCTCTTCAAACATGAATAATTTCTTCATGGCATTTGATGGTTTAGTGAGTTTAAACTGAGTTTGTTAAAAAGACACAGGGATAAGTTTTACTAGTGGTTAGTTGTGACAAGTGCCATGGACTCACTCCTCTCATAAGCAGAAACATATTCTTGAGCAATACCACTTCAAACCATGCACCCTTTCCAGGATACACTACATATTTCACCATTCTCCACCTACCCAGTCAGTCTTTGTTCATTCTTGCATACCTAAATTACAGCTACATATTCTGTAGTGTCTTGTCGTATTTTTGTTTGTTGTATATGTAAAATGGTGACACAGTGGAAGAAAGCGGGTGTTTTTATGGATGAAAAATTGAATACACTTAATAGGATTGATAAAGGCAAACCCATGGAAAATATTGCTGGTGAATTTTGGAGTTTGGACATCAACTGTGTCTGGATGAAAAACTGGAACTATAGTAACTTTTCCCTAATGTGTGTAATTTGCATTAGTGCATGCACTGTATTATATTTTATTTCAACATCAGGATTACCTGGATTTTCATTTATCTAGATAACTTTCAATCCCCTATAGTCTGGATAAACAAGATTCTACTGTGCTTAAGCAATGAGGATTTTGCAAGATGACAAATTATAAAAGAAAATATTCATTATGTATTTAAATTTAAAAGTATAATCTTCTTCATATAGAAAAGATTTATGTTCTGAATCAACATTTTCTCAATTGAAATAAATGAATATTCTGTACAGCAGTTATTACAGAACCTACCTACCCAAGGGATATTGATTAAATGCAGGTCAAACTTTCCTTTTAACAGAATGCGCCTCCAAGACGACATAAGATTGATTTTTCTTGCTTTGCACTAAATTTATGGTTATGCCTGTTACTGAATTTGTAACATTGTAGTATCTGTATTATTGTTTTTAGAGTATGAAAGAAAATTCCATAGCAAATACTCTGATGACATACAAATTTTAAGACTATCACTACAAACACATCAAAATTCTCAAAAATTATTAAACAAAGAAAACTCATGCAATTTTAAAATTATTTCTGCATTTTTGAAAGAATTTGTTATACTCTTTAATTTACTCACTCAAATGTTTCCCAATAAATTTTAAATCTGCTTGTTAATGAACATGAATACTAAGCATGCTTTCTATTTCCTACACTAATGTAATCAACTTGTTCACATTAATTCCATTTATTTACACAACACTAGTACATGTTTCAGAAGCACTCACTCTCATCATCAGCTGTTGAATGACTGCTGCTACTTGAATTGGTGACTGGATCCCAAGGTGTTTTTGTGGCGGTCTTTGCTAGAACTTGCCGAGTTCATACTAGAACCAGCAGAGATCGCCACAAATTGGGACCCAGTCACTAATTCAAGTAGCAGCAGTCGGTCAAGAGCTGATGATCGCAGCAAGTGCTTCTGAAACATGTCTTAGTGTTATGTAAGTAAATGGAGTTAGTGTGAACAAGTTGATTACATTAGTGTTATGATATATTACTACTTCATTGTCTATAGTTCTACAAATACAATTTAATGCCTTATATTATTTCCAAACCCCTTCCTTATAAGCACTAGTAGTATTACCCTGTTGCCACCTCCCACATTTTGATAGTTTTGTCTCTTGATGAGGAAACTACGAAGTCACCTCCAGGCATGAAAGTAACACTTGACACATTGTGGTCATGTCCATGCATTGTTTTTATGCACTCATAGTTCTGAAAGTCCCACAGCTTGATTGTCATATCTGCACTGCAAGAAACTGCAACAAAAATTACAAATCCTATTACTCCTACCTCTTAAAGATCCCCTAAAAATACAATGTGTTCAGAATTAATTTCATGGCAGGAAAGATAGTTTTTGAAAGATAAATGCGTAAAAATATAATGATTTTATATAAACATCGAACTGCTGATGAACTGAGGTCTGAAGCAATCCAAGTGAATTTTTTTTACTTAATTAGAATATAGATAGGAGGTGGTACTATTTATAAAAATGGCCTGGGCCAAATGGGTGGAGACCCCCCTGTATTTTGATTGTTTTAGCATTTCAGTAAATTTCATACACATGGAAAAGATTGAGGAAAACAACTTGAAACTTTCAGCAATCAAATATAGAAATCATCATACATAGGTCACAATGAAAGTTTCTGCAAAATGAATATGCAAAGCAATAAACTAGAATGTGCAATTCAGATTAAGAAAAAAATACTATTAAAAACAAACAGTTTAGTTTGCTATGAGGTATGTCTATAACTTTCTGGCTTGATCATATTATGTGACAAAATAAAAGTACATTTTTTACCATAATCTGCTTTATTAAAAGCATGTTTCAAACCTCTGAATTAATATAAAATATTCAGAAGCTTTACCTGCAAAAAGCAGGAAAACAACATACTTCAATTCATCATCATTCCACAAATATTTACTCTCAGATATTAGTTTTAAAGATGGGTAATTATTGCTGGAGGGAATGTCTGGGATGTATGGTGAATGATTCAGCTCCCTGAAGCCATATGTACACAGCAGACTTGGCAACAGCAACCTTGCAAATTGATGCACCGGCGTGCAGCAGATGAACTCGCCTCGACATTGATGGCACTGCACAACTGATGCAGTAACTCAGCATAGTACATCCCAGTCACTGTTGTGTTCGTTTTCTTTGAAGTCTATCACCAGAATTCCCCTGCAATCCTAACAATTGTCAAATGATCTTCGTGGAATGTGTGACCTTGATTTGTCAAGGGATACTTCAGCCCTATGTCGCTCCATTCTCTTTTTGAAAGAGGATAATAGCAGAGGATCATAGTTTTGTTCCCTGTGACAATGGATTCCAATACTCTCTCTTGTTACCGTGGCAAATATTCAAGAACTTCTGACAGCATTACGTGCACACTTGCAATTGAACTGCTGAAAGAATCCAGGGCATCAATTCTTATGCATAAACAAATATGGATGAAGGATGCAAAGCATATTGTTTTCGAAAGCCCTAACCTTACAGCTATTTCTACTGTCTTTATGTGCCTGTCTCTTAGAACTTCATCGACAAGAGAAATCAACACATATGTACCTATCATTATATGGATCTTCAAGGTTCTCTTTGTCAAAACAAAATAATTTTGGCCACTCCTTCACAGTGAATTGTGAAGGAGAAGAATCCCATATACACTGTCCAGGCATGGACTATCACTGGGCGACAGTCCTTTTGTAGTTAAAACATTTAATCACTGCTCTGTATTCAGTTTTGAACACAAGTCTCACTGAAATGAGCTTCTACAGGCAAATGAATGGCACGGTCAGAAAGGAAATGTAGTGTTTACACTCCTGAAACATGTATCAGATAGTATAAACATCATAACAATGAATCATGTTGAAAGCTTATGGAATGCATTTCATAGAGATTTCTCAGGTTAACTGTCTATCAAATTGATTTAATTTAAGTCAACAAATCAACAAAACTTTTGAGACATGTTTATTATGATTTTAAAATCATCAATGACAGCAAAACAACGAATCTAACAATTTCAAAATGCTTTTGGAAATGAGCACCATCAACAAAAACTGTATACAACTGATTTCAGGAATTTAAACATCAACATGCTCACTCAGAAATTATTTTTATGAGGAATGACTCCTAAAGAGATCAGCGATAAATAATGATGCTGCATGTCAAATAATCAATGAAGTTAATCAAACCTACTATGCTGAAATTCAAGCATGTTTGATGCAGATGTGAGTTCAATATAAAAGTTCCTCCGTATCATCTTGCTGTGAGAAACCTGTTTGCAGCACATGACAGAAGCTGACAAAAAATGTTGACTGGTGCAAGAAAATGCTTTAAAACTTCAATCAAGGCCTGTCCAATTCTGATTCTGCCATCATAACAGGTGACATAATGTCATTTTACTGTTATGAATTAGAAAATAGATGGCAGTCATGATAATGGATCATTCCAGATAAAGAGAAGCCAACAACAGTCAAAAGAAACTGAAAAACTGGTAACAAGATGGGTACTTAATTCTTCCATTACTCTGGTCTGTCATCTCTGTTACATCCGCATGTTCTCATACATGTTAACACCAACATTTGTTTGCAGACAGCCTAAAAAGTGCCAACAGAATGACTTAAAGCTATATCATTCTCCATCATGACATTGTATCATTCCATATTGCAGAATAAACACTGGTCCTTTGGTCATCTTTAGGTGTGATTTTAATGACTCATCTGCCCAACAATTCGAATATGGCACCATGCAACCAGCAGGAAGGAAATGTACGAATGGTCCTTTAGCATGCTGAAGCTGCAATTGATGTCTTCAACAAGCAGTGTCTGAAATGCCTCTAGAAAAATGAGTGTAGAACTTCGATGACTGGTTCTTTTTGCATGGATTAAGTGCATAAGACTTGAAGGATAAGAGAAGAGATGCACTAGAACTTCAGTCAACTGAAATCTGGGTTATTGGACCAATGCCAAACACAAGTTACTATATTCAATCATTAACGTGAGGTTTGAGAGAAATATTTTACAAATTTTTTACTTTTTAGCAGGTACTGTTGTTTCTTGAATGATCCCTTTCATCACCATTGTCCTAAAGCAGTTTAATTTTTTCCCATGATTTTTATAACAGAGTGAAGGGTGTCAGAGAAGGGTAATTTTTTGTTCACTGTTTTACAATCGGCACTAGGAAATGTTCTACTGATAACTTTTGGCTGTACCTGCAATATGAAATATTTTATACTCAAGAGGTATAGAAATATATTTTGTGCAAAATTCTGTGTTAAGGTTGTACATTATTAAATGAAATGAGCAAACGGAAACATGTGATGATGCTAATAAAAAGACATAGGAGTAAGTTAATGTTACAAATATAAATTAAGACCAAAATACCACCACTTTTTATGTAGATCTTCTTATACTAGGGCTTAATTAAGCATATTTAGGATATATGATAATAGATATTTCAATACTAAGTTTTTTCCTTCAAGATGGGTGGAAATTCCGGAATTTATGCTTAATTTGAAAAATTGCTTGTACAAAATCATACCCAACCCCACTGTTTTGGATAAACAGTGTTGTATTATAAAGCTAAAAATAGGAATAATTGTTGCTATTACATATTAATATGCAGAAACAATCAGTATTACTCACTTTGAACTTTATTTGATACAATAAAAGTGTGACGTATCAATTTTGCAGCAACTAATCACCATTTAATACTTCGGTTATTATTTAAACTAGATCTTGCTTGCTCCATAACACCATTTTTCAAAATCATTACTGAATTATTCTTATTAAATAGCTAGCATTTTTTTTTAACATTTAAAATGGTTATTTCTCTAAACTAATTAAAATTGGTAAGATTTAAAAATAAAATAATTTTTGCTTAGAAATCATTAATGAGAAATAATTTAAATAGGCCAATCAACCTTAAGTATGGTGAGACAGAGGTACCAATAATAAAATGCACAAGGTACTTATATGTATATTCATAAAGAGTTGCCCATTACCTAGTAATTTGCCACTCTGGTCAAATGCGATGTCCTGTACAGAATCTGTATGACCTTTCAGTGACCTTTCATACTCTCCTGTTTCGAAATCCCAAATTTTTAGTGTTGCATCTTCACTCGCTGAAACCATTACACTAAAAACAGGGTGAAATATGACCTGAAAACAGAAATAACATATGTTGCAAAAGCTATAACAAAAACTTATGCAGTTCTATTTCTGCACTGTTTATTGCCCTATAAAATGGATGTTGGTTCCAAAAGTTAAATAGTTATGTCATACTTACCCTTGTAACTGGGGCACGATGACCTGTGAGGCAATACTTCTCGGGAGGTCGGGGGATCCATTCTGTCGGGGATCGCTTGCCTCTAGTAGGAGCACCTTCAATGTATTCTTTCTCTGCTTCTGACAACTTTGATTCTAATTCCATCACCTGTTAAAGTAAACCACACTTATGAATATTACATATAACCAAGAGGAGACCTATTTTTAACCTACAATTGACATTTCAAACTGAGGTACACACTGGAAAAAGGTAAATCTAAACAAAATGGAGTATAAGGTTTGAAAAGAAGGCTTCCCACATTATTAATATTATTAATTTACAGTATATGAAAATGAATTTAATTGCAGTACTGCTTTCACTTTTCAATGGTCAATGATTTTTGAATTTTAAGAAAATCAAGAAATGTTACTTGGAAGACAAAATAAAAGACTGCAGCAATTTCCTCTTTTCGTGTAATCGTCCTCACATATGACATTAAAGGCAAAATTTTGGTAAAGAATTCACAGGGGAAAAAGAAGAAGAAGAAGAAGAAGAAGAAGAAGAAGATTTTTTTTATTAATCAAAGCCAGTTATCACAGTATCTTTCTGTAGATTCAGAGAGAATATACATTAGATATATTGAAGGTGAATTTTTGGGAAATAATGTAAAAGATTCCTACATGCAGAGTGTAACAGTAACTCACTAACAAACTTTAAGGAATGATATGTCACAAAAAAAAAGGTTAATTTTTTTGTTAAGGAGCACGAGTTCTGCACTTATTTTAGAATCATGTTCCACATCGAGTATGAAGTGTGTGTCTTAAATCCTTCTTCATCTGCTCTTTTGCAGTGCTGAGGCAATTTGTTGTTGGTCTGAGTATAGTGCAATCTGTCTTTATTATTCCTGTTAGACAGCACTTGGGGTTTGCTATTTTGTGTAGTGCACACAGCAGTCTGTCTTCCCTGTCACACTGCAGTCATATGTAGGTTTGTTCTGTGTTAATGCAGAACACACTTCCAGACCTATTGATGTGCTTTGTGCAGGAACATGTAGTTACAACATAATATAGCTCCTCCATATTCAGCATTGATGCAAGCACACATTTAACAATAGAATTTGGGGAGCATTGTATAGCAAGAGTAGGATTCTGTTGTGTGGCCACTGTGATCGCCAAACCTCCATGGGTGGCCGAGATTGTTAAGGTGCAGACTTGTGAGCAAGAGGTCTGGGGTTCAAATCCTCCCAGAACCATCCTCCCTGAGTTTTTTCCCCCAGGTTTTCCTCAGTCCTCACAAATGGCAAATGCCAGAGAGATACCCTAAACTTAGACCTGGAATGTTTCCTTCCTTAAAAATATCCTTTCCCAATAATCAGTTCATCTCAACTATCATCAGTGTCCATTGCCTGGGTGCCTCTGTAGTAAAAACGGGCATTAAATACCCCCCTCCCCAATTTAACACACCTTGATTTGGAGGAGGGGGGCCTGTTAAGATTATTGTATACCTCATCCCAGTTGAAAACAGAGCAGAACTGATTGACCGAATAATAGTTCAGTAGCTTATCAATTGTGGATAAAAATATTTGCACTAATTTGTCAAAAAATGCGCAGAAAATAGCATTTCATTTATGCAAAAACTTTTACGAGAAGTCTGATTTTTTGGATGTAAACCTCCTTAACGATGTCCCAATGAACTAAATTCCTTGACAAAAATTATGCTTTCTATGTGATTAATCATTCTCAAAGTTTCACCTTTATTTTTTGAATAGTGTTTAAAGTCCATTTTAACTAGTTTATTGGTGAAGTCCTGTTACACACAGTATAATATTAAACAAAAATTTACAAATTTCTGAAAGATATACCCCCCTGCAAATTAATGTGAACAAGGAATAACATTATAAATTAAATACTTTCAGCTCATAGTCAATTACATATTATTATTTCTTCACTTACCAACTTTCATTGGCAGAATATATTTTGTCAGCTGTTGACTTGTGTACAACCTGAATAGCCTTCTGGATGCTTACAGCTGGCTTTCAGTGGGAGTTTATAACATTTTGAAATTAAACTATCATCTGTAGGAATTTCAAAATTTATCAATCTATCATCATTTTTCTTTGTGTAGATTTTTTCCAATAAGCTGTTTCAAAGGTCAGTATGCTGACTTTAACAATTTTGTTTTCTTTTCTATTTCATGATTCATTTCCCAACAGTAGTTGGCTCTAGCTGATTTACTATTTGTTTACACCTGATATTCCTGAAATGTTCTTTAAGTCTAATATTTACATTTATTTTCGTTTTTCGAATTTATATTTTTTTGCAATCTGAACAGGTAATTTGGTAGAATTCTGCTTCTTTTCTGTGAGAATTTTGTTGATCTGGCTGGATGTTACAAGATTTCTTTATTTATACTTGTTCTGTGCAGCTAAAGTAGTATTGAATTCTTTGAAAAGATCAAGGGTTGTAGTAAACTTTTTGAACTTTTGTTTCTCTTTTTCCAATAACAGTGTAATTATTTCCTTTATCCATTTTTCCACTTTGAATTACATTTTGTAACCTCTGAAAGATATAGGAGGCTGACTTGAGATTGGATAAATGGAATAATAATTTAGGGAAAGAGGAATTAGTAAAACGAATGCTTAAAAAGAGAAGAGAATTTATTATAGCTTGTGGAAAATACTTACGAAAGGCACATGAAAAATGTTACAGAATGTTAGATAGTGAAAGGAGGAGGAAATGAGTAGGAGAGGGAATGCGTTTAGTTATTTAGCATTAGTTAAACAGGATTTTTCTACACCAATAACCAGGGTGTTAGTGTGCATAAGATCCAAAGGAATAAGCAACTCTCAAGGATAGAAATTTAGCTGAACGGGTTTAACTGAAAAAGGAAGGTTTATTATTGTATGAAATGTAGCTTAATATTCTATTGAATATATAAATTATTTATAGTATTGTGTTTTTTGGTTAGGTCGGAGCCTGGTCCCCTGAATATTCCAGTAGGTAGCTGCTTATGAATCTGGAACTGGAATAAATTTGATTGCACTTAGTCCCTTCTATAATTGCCAAAGGCACTGATCCCATTTGTTATATTTATTTTTATAAAAGTTTGTATGTTGATATAAGATAAATAAAAATTCAATTCAATTATAACCTCCCACCAAAATTCAGCTTTAAGCATTCACGAGGCTACTCAGATTTACCCCCAATTGACTAGCAGCTGAGAATGTGGAGAAGGGTCCATGAAACAACATGTTGTGACAATAAGCATATAATTGGCTGTTTAACTTAAAGCATTTAATTTATAAATTTTTTTTTTGCACCTTTGCCTTCCCCTCCCCCTTATTACTCTCTGTTCAATAATTTAAAACCATACTTTTATTTCATTCCACTGTTGCGATGCCTAAGTTTTATTGAGATCAATGACAATAATGGTTAAACAGTGTCTGCTGCACAGTTAATCTTTCATGTTTGATGAAAAGTTGAAAGTCATTTGCAATTATAACTGCATTGACACAAAGAGAGATCACATCAAAGTTTATAGGCCGAAATAGATGAGTTAAGTTTCGAGAGAACAGGACACCCTGAAATAAAAATAATGCAAGGATTAAACTTTCAGTAGGACAAAAATTAAGATCTGCAAAGAAGGAATATCTGACAGTGCAAATGAAGAAGAGACCAATTTGGACAATTATGATGGAGTAAATCTGTTTCTGTGCTGGGTGTCAAGAGAACAGAATGTATGAACACTGGACAATGAAAAACCCTCCCTCAAACATATTTATCAGTCAGTCAAATACCCAGACAGAGGTTCTGGGAGTGCATTCCTTATAATGTTTAGTTCTTTGGTTCCCTGCAAAGTGAGAAGTATTTACTAATAATGGAAGAAGAGTGTAACTTTCCAATTGCAAAACACTTTTAAAATGTTTTTACTCAAAGAAACTAGTGAAATAATATTTGCTATAATGACATTGACTGTATACCATTGTGTACTGGAAACATTGCTCTTTAATAGTGAAAATATGACAATTAGTTTCAGAGTTTTCCTGAAGAAAAGGCATGCTTACATTAAAATTCCACCAAAGGATGTGTGAATGAATCATACCTATTCTTTTCATGTAATATCATTGGTTGGTGATGGAAGAAAGGCAATTGTAAGCATAATGCAACCCCTCGGAGAAGTAGTGCTTGCTCAACACCACAGTGTTTTTCAAAGTTGTTTGATTACAATAAATTAGTTTGTGCATGATTCTATGACCAACAAATACAAGAAAAATGCTGTGTTCATCAGTTCAATGAGTAGATGGACGTGGTTTATTAAGGTTGGAGAAGACATAAAAATTAGAACGTGTAATATTCTGAAAATTATACAATTTGCTTGAAAAATAGTTCTGTTTACATTGTCTACACAAGCATGTCTCTAATAAGTGAACATTTTGGTGTAGTGTTATCAGAATTCATTTGCAGACTAATACCTTTGCTGACAAATGTCTAAGTATTAAAACATGCACATGTACATGAATGAACTTTTGAGAGTTAAATTTATCCAATAAATTCTGATGTCACAGGCATATAAAATACATATATTTTAAATAAACTTTGTATATCTAATCAAAAATAAACCGTGAGTAAATAAGGTGCTTTTTTTCATTTATCTACATACTAGTTACCATGTCAGTGAATTTATTATTTGTTTTATTTTAACTATTACATTGTGAATAAATAAGTGTTTTTTTTTCTAATATAGATGTCTATACACTTTCTCTGTTAAAACATATTAAGAAATGGTAAGCAAAATTTTTAAGAATGAAATGAAAGGTCAACGATACCATTTAAGTCAAGATGAAATGTTTATGGAGACTGCAATATTAGCAACTGTGAAACACAAATTGATTCCTCTAGAGCTCTGGATACTGGAAGGGGAGTTATATCAAAGATATGGAGATGATACCAAGAATTTTATAGTTTAGAAGAACAACATCCAGATAAACTAAGGATTAGAAGATTACAAGAGGATTACAAGACAATTTTTGGAGTTCATGGCATCTGAGAGAAAGCAGGTCAGCTAACTGCCTTGGTAAGTGCCCTGTAAGTTGACAATTTAATTGCTTCATACCAAACTGTTAGAAATATACTGCATGAAAGAGTACCTCATTCCCGCCATCCATTTGTGATTTGCCATGAAAATCAGCATGTTGTGTGGCATGGTGCCAAAAGTATGTAAATTGGCCTGTGCATGCATGATAATACCAAAGACACAATGTTACAGTACTAGAGTGACTGCTTAGTCCGCAGATCGAAATTCAATCAAACATCTGTGGGATACTCTTCACAGTTTTAGAGGATACTAAAAACAAAATTCTGGATCAGCTATTCATATGTCTCCATCATCACTGGCAGAATATTGAACAAGATGAAATCCTTTATCATACTTCTTAAATGCCAAGGAGGTGTCAAGCAATACTAAATGCAAGAGATGGTGGTGCAAATTACTGAACTAAATGCAAGAGATGGTGGTGCAAATTACTGATTGCACAAACATTTGCAAAACTTGAGAAAAATGACAAATACATTTTTATGATTGTGTGTAAAATTAGAAAATTTTATTGGTAATTTTTTTTTTTAAAAAAGGATTCAATTTTGCTTTTGTGGATTATGTTTTGTGTTAAAAATGTTAAGTACTGTAAATATTATTTTCATGAATGGTATGATGAGAATCTATTGACAATTATTAGAAAACGTGTTCATAATGTGAAAGTGCAGATAGCATTAATTAAACTAAATTAAATGTACTTACGAAGCTGTTGACAATGGAGTGATATATATATAAAACCAATGTAATAAAATTGTAATAAAATTCACACTTAGAATTTTATTACATTGGTTATACACCATTAATTAAGTTTAAGTTCATTTTCATGGCATAATTTAGCTAGACCAGAGATGGATGAATACCTTTTTCTGTAATCGGATGACAGAAGTCCATTTTTTCTCAAGCAAACCACCATATTTGCGCTCCACTTCTCCTGGCATATCAGCCTCCTTTTTGAAGGCCTCCAATGCATCCATATAGCCATTACTGCTTAGGTAGTCGGCAATTGCTTTGTTTCTGAAACAATGGAAAAAATTATCTTTAATAATACATTTTTAAAGAAATAAACTAAATGTTGCAAATTGAAACAAAGCAAAAGTTATACAGTAATTAAGATTATTTTATGATTGAGTTGAGCTATAAACTTTTATTGGCTTGTTTAAATGTAGAACATGTTTCGCAGACCATTGTCTACATTCTCAGCTAACCATTGACTCGAATTAGGTTTAGGTTCTGGAGTCGACAGTTGATCAATAAGTGCCAATAAGAGTATGTAGCTTGACCGAGTCATACAGTAATTTTAATTATATGATTAGCTTCACGTCCTATTAGCATTTCAAGTTTATTACACTTTTGATAGAGAATTGGATACTACATTATTATTATTATTATTATTATTTGCATTATTTGCATAATATGTCTTCTAATTTTATTTCCATGCATTGGCTTGTCTGACCACTTCAACCTCAGCCAATCTCATTCTTAGTCTATCTGTACCACATTTTCTCCTTGGTTGAAATTAGAGGATTTTCTTGGAAGCCTTTCTGAAATTCAATTTTAAATTCATTTGTGTTATATACTCTAAAATGTTATCAATATTACAAAACATTTCAAATTATTGTCTGATTTGCATATTTTTTATTTTTTCTTCTCCCTTACAGAATATCCATTACTTTATAGTGTTTTAATGAACTATTCAATGATTTTTTTTATTCACTTTCAAATATTCTTGAAATATTGCAGTTTTATTTGTCATATCTCAATCATAATATAATGAGAGAGAATTTATAACTTGCTCTAAAATGTTTTTTCCAATAACTTTTGATCTGATGTGCTGTTTTCCTTGGAATGTTTTATTTTTAATGGATATACTGCTAACTGTGTTCTATATAATTTTATTAATTTAAATCATGCAATTCTTTTGGAGATGATTTTCTGTATTAGACACCATAGCTTAGTCATCAGCATTTAAATTGTTTTATTATATTTGTTATGGTCTAAATGTATTCCCTTATTTGTTAATTTCTTCTTTACTTTTATCATTTTATTTATGTGGATATTGAATAAAAGTTGTGAAAGACGGTAATCTTAATTTATTCCTCGATTCATTTCAATATACATGCCTAATTTATTTCCTATTGTTTTTAAAATTTATGCTTTTACATAAACTCTTAACAGATTTTAAGAGAAATTTTGGGCCAGTTTTATATTCTCTTCTTTTACTGATTAATTCTTTTAATTCTCCAGCAGTCATGTGGATGACTTGTCACAAGGAAGGTAGATGTAGATATTCACAACATAATGGGCAGTTTATTGCATTGGGTGACAAGTGTCAATTATTTAATTGATAGCTTAACAATTTTTGCAAGAACCTTAGGTAAGAATTTTACTACTTAAAATATATTTATTATTTAAAATTATAAATTAAACATATTCTCAATATGTTTAATGAAATCACAATAACTCAAAGATCGATAGCAAGTTAGTTTAAAATTAGATTCATGACAATAGAACACAGAGGTAGGATTCAAAGTGCCACAAATGAGCTTGCTCTAATCATTTCAAAGATACTTGTATGAGATGCTTGGATACTGTAATCCAAGAAATTGCTACAAATGTTCACAAATATTAACATATTTGGCTATATTGAATCTAAAAATGTATTAATGTTAAGTTTTTTTTGTATGCATTTTAAATAAATAATTGTTGTAAACAGGGAAACTATTTTTATGTATATTATAATAAATGACAATAGTATGTTTGAAAATAAAGTTAATGGTTTAACATCCCATTAATTGCAATAATTTACTTCAATAAAGCAACCATTAAAATATTTTACAGTTTGATCATGTTAAAATGTTTTTATATTAAATTAACATAAAAATAAAAACTGGGTGATAGTTTTCCCACATGTGACTCAATAAGTTAACATGTGAATACTGGAGTGTTAATTTAAACAAACATTTATAAAACAATGACCACACAAATCAGCTAGTGATGATTAATTTCAATAATAATGGTGGCTGTGAAGCCTAAAGAAAGTTTTAAACTATCTATACTTAATTTGCCAGTATGATTTGTTTTGTTCTTCCGTTAAGAATGGTTCTGTTATTTATTTATTTATTTTTTTTAAATCTAAGAGTTGAAATTTTTAACATACTGAATAGTTTTAAGAAGTTCAAGTTCACTCAGACATTAATTATAATTATTCTTTGACAATGTTGCTTGAAATGACATTCTTATCATGATACAGCTAAAGCTAACATTTCCATTCATCTTGCCCATTCTTCCATATGACTCTCTACCATGGCCTATAAATATTTATTGTATCTTTGGTATTTAATGAAAATAGTTTTCTTATCCTATTAAGTAAAATCATTAATACACACATTTTTCATATTGAATATGGGTATTACAACCAAGTAGATCTCTTCTCATTATTTCTTATTTCTCTCTATTAAGCTCAATATTACTCTTTTATCCCCTTTTCCCAGGCTTTTAACCAAGCGCTGAATGCCTATACATTCAGAAAGCCAAAGAAAGAAGACTGCCTCAAAAGAGATCTGCAAGTCTGTGAAAGGCACAAAACAAAGCATGAAAAATGAAACCTGGACACAAAAGCGCTAACGTTCTATTAATCAACAGGAGTAGAAAAAAATATTTAGAAAAAGAAAATACCATTAAAGAAAAATAAGCATACAAGAGCTCAGTATGTGATAGGCATGCTTGTATTACTAGTCTATGGCGAAAACTTTTAAGTTTGCTGAAAAAAAAAGATTGATAACTTTCAACTGTTCTCAGAAAGATGATAAAGTTGATACTTTAGAAAGAATTTCAGATGCAGTAGTGAAGATTTAAACACTTTCCTGGCAATAAAATATTTACATTTATATCATTTTGTAAATGATGGGATCAATGTCAAAAACCCATTAGATCAAGTCATTGCAGAAAAGTATCTTATATGAATGACTCTCATTGAAATTTGTTTCTTTAAACAACAGAAAAATACTATTTATGGAATGAACACCAACTCTAAAAAGATAAAGATTAACAAGGATGGTAATATATTCTACATTAAAGTATTCAAATATCCACACTAACTCCATTTACTTACATAACACTGGACATGTTTCGGAAGCTATTTGCTTCCATCATCACTGTTGCCTGACTACTCAAATTACAAGATGGGAGATGGTTTCAAGCGGAATTTTATAATATGCTCATTCCAATCGCTGGGTTTTCCAGCATGAGTTTTTTGATTTATTAAACCCATATATTTGTCACATTCCCTAACATTTCGTTAAAATTAATATGAAATGGGATACTCTGGAAATTTTCCTATAGTCAGAGGGAACTGATGTGTTCCATTACATTTTCAACAATTTCAGTCATATTTTTCATTGTTCTAGTAGAATGAGAACATCGCCAGTCAGTAGCATGGCCAGAAACAGATTTTTTAGAACATTTTAGAAGGCGATAAAAGCAAATATGACCTTAAGAAAGTCAGAATGGCTGAAGAAGTTGCAGAAAATAAAAAATAACGTTTCATAGTCAATATGTTTTTGACTGGGAATCGAAGTCATCTCATACCATCTCCATAGTAAACTGTCATCGAACATGACGACTATTGACACGTAGGTCACCAGTTTTAAATACTCTATCGGCTGGCTCGAGAATGTCCTTGGCCCGAGTTCCACTTGCCCCTTGCGTCCTCCAAGGACCTATCTCGGCACTTGAAAAACTAACGACGGCCTCTGCGCGATCAATACTGAACATAGAAATCATAACAAGTGCCAAGGTCTAGTGCTAGGGTTTCCATCAGCTACACAGGGATTTCCATTAAAGGCGAACATGCATATAACATATGAGCACAATCAGCTTCTTTCGTAAATGGAAGGAATATAAAATTAAATTAATTTACACACTATAGGATGGCCTCAATATGGAAAAATAGTATTTTAATGCCGTTTTAAGTACCTAAATTATGTATTCATTACCGTACTTTTTCCCTCGTAATCCTACCAAAACGTTGTTTTATGCACCCGTTTATTTTACTATATTTTTCAACAGTTTTTTTTTAATATCAAAATTAACTTTCAATATTGATATTTGTGAACACCACTTTGCATACATGGCACCAGTCATAAAAATATAAAAAATAATTATTTTCTATTTAATTTATACACAGTGATTAATATAAAACGAGCATTTTTCTAGTGGTCCCGCTTCTTTTTGATAAATGTAAAGAATATTTGTCAGAATTGTTTACCATCATAACAGATGCTGAACAATATCTCTTTCTCTGTTTACACAGATCCAGATTATACCCTTCGCTCCGTATTTCTGACAGTTCTCTGTAACACGACCCGCTCAATATCAGGCCGATATTGACTTTGACTTCACATTGCCAACCGTTCGTTGCCGATTTCGATAAAGTCGAGCTTTAAAGTAATCCCAAAAGAATTAGTTAGGATACATCAGGTCCAGTGATATGAGTACCACAAATGCTTAGAAACTGGTCGGTTGTTAAGTAAACTTCTGATTAAAACGAGAGAATCGACTAATGTGTGACAAGTTACACCGTCTTGATGCAAACTGCCTTCGAGTTCAATGTTCACCGGTTATCAGCAAATTCTTGGAAAAAAAATGTTTGTATCAATCTGTCTGCTTGCCTGCGAATATTGGTAAACTACTTAGCCGTTATTAATAACGTTTCCACAATGCAGCACGTGGAGGTGAATTTAAAAGTGAAGCTGGTGGTAAAATCATATTTTTATTATTATTACTATTATTTTGGTGAATCACAATTTATTTATTTACTTAGGAGACTATTTAACATCTGTGTACATAGCCTCTCATTCTATTCAGGGCATGAAACGGCCGATAAATTTCGCTGAGATCCTATAAGATCGTAAATATACGTTAGATGAAGTATAGCCAATGGATAAAAGAAAAGTGCAATATTGCAAATAAATAAAATAGAAAACAAAAATAGACTAAAGACGAAAGCGAAGGTAATGGCATTTCACGAAAAATGCCCCCCCCCCCACTAGGACAAAGTTGCGATATTAGAACAGGTAACACATTTTAAATATTTAGGATGTGATGCGACACAAAATAGATCAGGATATCAATGGAAAAAATACAAAAAATTTCAGTTATAAATGGCTAGAAAAACACGAAAAGAAAAACCAGAAAAGAGACCCAACTGAAATGTTATACTATGATGGCAATTTCATTATTACTTTATGGTAGCGAATCTTAGATAATAACAGACAAGCTTTATACAATCAACCAAAATGTGATTTTGGCGCGTGGTAAAAGGCTGCACTAAGCAAGACAGATACAGGAAGAATTACAAATGTAGCAATAATGGATAAAAAAGCAAAACTCCAGAGCCGTACTTGAGAAAATCCATCGATCCTGGGCGGGATTCAACCCGCGACCTTGGATTTATGAGGGAAGTATGGTTACCACAAGACCACCAGGACCGACACAAAACACAGAGGAAAATGAATAGGATAACAAAAGACACAATACCAAAATAAATACTGAAATGAAGACATTTTGTAGGCAGACCTAGGAAATATACCTAAATAGTATATTCCTAAACCACGAGAGAAAAGAAAAGGGGGGAGGGAGTTAATTTAAAGACAATCAATGCAGCAACAGTGTTGTTGAAAAGAAAACTACATATTAGAACTGCAACTCTTAACCTGTTATGTTGCTCATTTTCTCAAAAGCAATTTATCGAAACTGCTCATCTCATAACTTATACAATTTGAAAAATAATTGCCGAAAAGTTTGCATAGTCATTTTTCTTAATGGTGTATACCTATCTGAACCACAATTTTTATAAATATTAAACAGAACACACTCTAAAAATCTTATAATGTGGAAAACGTGTATTAAAAATGTTTCCTATATTTGCACTGTACACATTTTAGCTACTGAGGTTCAGTTAAACATTAGGGCACAAACTTCAATTTCAACAGCTCTGATAGAAATTAAAAAGAGGGAGGAGACACAATTTTAAGTTCAAAGGTGTGTGTACCCTTTTTATTTATTATAATGGTAAGCTATTTTGTGTTTCCAACGCACAGTCCCCTTCTAAGTTAACACAAGCCTTCGGTCAACAGTTTCTGTTGACATATTGCATTAATGATAAGAAATAGAAACCAAATACCTTGATATTAGTCTAGTGTGTTTCGTATCTGCGCGCGCGCACGCAGGCACACATTACTCTTCAGCGGGGTCTCAAAACGGGCTAGAAACCAGCCCAGTTTGCTTACCAGTGATTGCCCCTCCGACCTAGCATTTGAGCTGCGGAGGAAGGGTGAATTCCCATGTTAACCTCTAACCACTACATTTGATTTAGTTATACATATGCATCGTGCAACTCTGTTCTGATTATTCAACTGCAATATAGCACTACTTTCTAATATTAGTAATAAGCCCAGATCGGAACATAGATCGACTGATCCTGCTTATGACGTATATATATTTCATTATAACCAGTGCACCCTCGTCATTCGTGTCTTCGTGTGGATCGCATGCGGATTTCCGTTCCTCCGCCTGCTACGCTACTTACTACTGCTTAGTTTCTATGACTGATAGGCCTGTTCTACAGCTCCAGGTTTGTTTAAATAGATTCACATTCCCTGATTAAGAGCTTACAAGCCCTTTTTGTAAATTATTACAGGAAATGGCCCCAGGATCTCTCCGAGTTCGGAGGAACATTCAGCAATCAACACCTTTCACGAAAGATACAGCATTTACAAATAAAAAGAAGGAAAAGGTAGCATGAATAATTCTACAATTAAAAATTTAAGAAATTTGGAACAAATCAAGATAAAAAGAACAAGAAGCGTTTTTTTTTTCAGCACAGGAGGGGCGATAATAATATATAATAAAATATTATTATCAGACATAAACAGTGATTCATTCCAATTTGGAACCATATCTTAGAACCAATGAATTCAAATTTGAGGTTAGCGGTGGCGTGTTTATATTGGTTTTCCTAATGAGGAAATGCTTCTAGAGTGTATAAGGGTAGGTCCATAAATTTCCGGCCTAACCATTTTCTAGGTATGATAAAGACAGAAACTATATTTCACTTTTCAATATAGTTACCCTTTATTGCATACAATTCTCACATCTTCGAATTAACATTTCAGCCCCCCCCCCCCCAAATAGTCAGAAGTCTTGTCTGCAAAATGGGCAAAAACAGCACCCATCACTTCTTCGTCACACTGAAATTTCCTTCCGGGAAGGCCCTTTTAGAGTTTTGAAAAGAGGAGATAATCACTGGGAGCTAGATCTGGGTTGTAGGGTGGATGGTTGGTCTCCATCCAATGCAAGTCCAATAGAGCCGATTCTGGAGAATAAGACTAACGTGGCTGTAAATTTTCGCCCTTGCAATGAAACATCGTGAGAACGAATATTATATTCTTTGATAAACCCGGTTTTTTGACTTTAGATGGTCCAAAAAGTTTAGATGCTCTAATAATACATGCCTTTAACATCGCAGAAAACTGAAGTTACGATCTTTCCGGACGACTCCACACATTTGACCTCCTTTGGCGGTGGAGATTCATGATGCGTTCATCGTTTTGTTTCTGGTATGTAGCAGTGCGCCCAAATTTCACCTCTGGTCACGAATCGACCAATAAAATCATTTGGCCCTCTCTAAAAACGCTCCAATCTTTGCTCAATGTTTGTCAAAAATCGCTATACCAATTTTGCTATGAAACATTCCTCCGTGAAAATGTGAAATATCTGAAATACACAACGCTTTAGCAATTTCTGCCGTATTTAGTCGTACACTTTTTCGACAATTTCAGGTATGGTGGCCGCATTTGACCATTCGCTGTGCGGGTCACCTTCCAAGTTTTCACGACCGCGTTTGAACTCGATAATTCTCTTGGAAACCACTGAAAATGATGGCAAAGAATTCTCTAGACTTTTGGCCATTTCTCTATGAATTTCCTTTGCTGTCATACTCTTCTTTACAAAGAATTCAATTCAATTAACGCTTCCTGTCGATATTTGTCATTTTCCAACATAATACGTCTACAATGCAACAAAGAGCAGTCCATCACCAAGCGAAGCATTACAATTTATCGCACAGTCGTCTCTGTGGAAGATGGCGCACTTTAATACTTGAAACCATTGCTGCAATATGTACGTCATTCCGAAAACTTTTAATATGACTCTTGTACTAGGCCTAAATATTTTATTCCACAGAAATTTTATTTTTATTTAATTCCCCCCCCCCCCCTATGTCCGCTAGTGCTGCCAGGAATTATTTGACGAGAAATTCCCAGTTGATTCATTTCCATGCCGTAAAGCGTTTCATAAATAAGGAGCACCCATACTCTTCAGAAGAAGGACAACATTCGTTAAAGATCAATTTAATTTTTCAAAGAGAATTGAGAAGAAGAGTAATGGGTAATTTCATGAGCAGATTTCTGAAATGCAACTTTGCGACATGAGTTGTATAACTCTTTAACTGTATAGGAATGTTTTAAACTGTCACTCTAGTGTTTCTATCGCCAATTTTTGCATTGCCTCGCCCGCGCATTCGCCCCGAATATTGTACACCCTGGTTAGCTGAGATGAAGTCCGCGGAATTTCCTTGGTCATCAGATAATAGGGTGACCTGACATTTAATATTTGTTTATAACAAAATGAATATTAATATATTTCTGTGTTCTTTCATTTACCCGTAGCAAGATACGTCAATTATTTCTTTTGACATGAAGTAAATAAAATATTATTTAATCTCATGTAAGAATAGTATGTTATTACCTTTATTGTATTAAATGTTGTTATTCCATGCCTGAAATAATCCTATCAGATATGTGGACTTTTCGATGATTTAATATAATGCAAGGCCGAAGATGCGAAGATTAATAAGGTAACAGCTTTGACTTCTCTGGAGCGACAAATATTCTAGACAAAAATAATTAAGTTAACTGCAGCGTTTCGCTCCTGAAATCAAGAGCCCTTTCGTGCATGTCTCTTCTCAGGCTATTATGGAGTTTTCCGCTGCCACTAGGTGGCAGAACAAGAACAGCATTCTTCTAATCCCAGAACTCGTTAATTCTGGGGAGAAGCGTGCGTATTGTACTCTGTGTGAATGAGAGACAAGGAGAGGAAGAGAAACATCGGAATAAGGGTGTAATTTAGAACTTTCGGTTGCCTCGAAACTGGTGTTGCCAGAGAAGTACAGTTCTGCTTATTCAGCTCTTGACAGCGAAATGCGATATGAACAATCCCAGAGTAAATTGATTCTGGTATGAAATGCGCCTCAGGCACGGTATATATTGAAACACTGAATCAAGAAAGCTGTGGCTACAATGTTCTGTTTATACGCAACAGTTCATACAAAGGACACAATACCTAGAAAAACTTGCCATTACAGAGTGTTCAATTTTGAATTTAACCGCAGCAAGATAACTGCGCTCTCGGCAGACGCGCCAACAGTCGCCGAGGCTTGGGCCTCTCATTCGTGGTAACATTAACCCGTTCCGTAACTACGTATATTCCTCCGCCAGCTAAACAAAT
This sequence comes from Metallyticus violacea, assembly GCA_030762175.1. Taxonomy (NCBI): domain Eukaryota; kingdom Metazoa; phylum Arthropoda; class Insecta; order Mantodea; family Metallyticidae; genus Metallyticus; species Metallyticus violacea. Next base: position 42,782,632 of record CM060830.1, on the reverse strand, counting down.
ATGTAAATCTGAAATTGTGGGCCCCATTTTACAAGCATCTCTGGGCTTGCTGCAATTCTCTCCTAGAAACTTTCGACTTAATAAACTAGACTAAACTTTCTCTTCAACCTCTTTCAGTTGTTTTTAGTCAGTAAATTTAAACTGTTCATAACTATCGTTTAACATTAAGACAAGGCTTATTGTGGTTATAACGAGATTTCTAGTTGCATTAATTTGAGGGAAAAAAAAAAAAAAATAATAGGTGGCATGGTTGATGTCATGCTTACAAAGAAATGCTAAAATCTTTAAAATTTGAATGAAATATTCTTTCTTTTTCTTAAACAAAGTTTGGGAAACACGTGCCAGTTTCGAATTCAGAACTGATCTTGCCATCTTCTCCCACGGGATTTGTAGTTGTAGAACAATGTGGTAGTCGATAAGATTTATTCTTCCCACACGATTTTTCTATTTATTTTGATCTTTTCTTACTTCAAATTTATTCATCAGTTTAAATGTTTCTCTAATTGTATCACTCCACTGTCTATATCTTATTATCTCTCCTATCACGCGATGAGCGAATCTCATCTGTGTCATTTCAAATCTCTTCATAACTGCTTGTCTCAATTCTTGTTTCGCTGTCAAGCGTTAATCCTGATTTTGCAATAATATTGTATATTCTTTGTTTTACTTCGATTGCCATTTTGTTTGCATTTCTTTTAATTATTCCATTTCACTTATTATATTTTAAGATGTTTTCTTCCAAACCTGCATGCATTACATTGGCTATATGAGGCCATAAATACACAAAATCTGATGATTGATCATTTATAACATATTTTATCTTTCTCCTGGTTTTTACCTTGAAATTCCATCAGCCTGTTTTTCTTTTTTTTTCAATAGATAGTTCCATATTATACACTACCATTTGCGTTGGCTATGGTTATCTTATATCTTACTGTTATTAATTTCTATAACATTAGGATTAGTTTGTGGTCAGATTTTCATGATTTTATTCAACTATACTTAACAAATAAGCCACAACCCTGAAGTAAACCATGTTCATCTCCAACGGCTGTAAATATTTACTCTCTGCTATTTTAATCTGTATCATCTTTTACTGCAAAAGGCTTTTAAATACCTTGGTGTGAGATGGATTAACATTGTAGCTTTTTAGAGTAACCCACATTTTTCCTTTGTCTACTCCTGGGGTAGCAAAAGGACCAGATGCTAGAGAAATTTGCTCACCAATATTTGCTCTTCCTACCTAAGCATTGTAGGGACGGAAGAGAGAGGAATAAACTTAGCGCATTTTCGTGTTACGTCACCAACGTTGATTGCTACATTTGATTTCATCACACATGCACATTGTGTAGTTCTGTTCACTGCAACTTGGGAGTTTCTGACAATTTTAGACTGACCCTGCTTACGACTTACAGGTATTTTATGACAACCAGTGCACCCGCTTCATTTGGTTTACTGCTCTGTTTCTATGCTTGGCAGACCTAACCTCGAGATGCCTAATCTACTTTATCATACATCTTAATCAGGTCAACGAAGAGGAAAAATGATGGCTGATTATATTTTCTACGCTTTTCCTTTTATTGTTTAATTATAAATATTGCATCAGTGCTGTTGTGACCCTTACTATATCTACATTGCCTTTCATCTAAAACCCCTTTTATTATTGGTGAATCTATTCTTGACATTTTGCATAAATATTAATGCACTATTGCCATTATTTTGGGCGATATTGTAATGTTGTCTTGCACTTTTATCACAACTAAACTGCTTTCTTACACTAATATATTTGAATCCAGTTTTCACCCTGAGATTAAAATTGATTTAAATGTTTATTTACATGATTGTAAAAATATTTCCGGATGCGGTAGCATTATTTTAATGTTAACGGTTTGCATAGTAATTATTTAGTGATGTTGATGAAAAACTGCACGCTGCAAATTAGAAGGAAAAAGGGGATAAAAAAAATTATAAAAGAGATATAGACTTGATCTAAGAGTGCACGTGCTTGTGAATATATGAAATTATGAAGTTACGAGATTTTTTCTCATGCCATGTGCTTAAATTGTTTATATGTTGAATTATCCACAAACTTCAGAACGGTTCAGCAGGATGAGCCTTAAATGGTAAATGCCAGAGAAGTATCTTAAAATGGAATATTTCCTTCTGGAATCCTTCCAGAACAATTTCTTCCTTAATTTATTCAAGAATACTGCAAGAAATTTGAAGGAAGTTTTCAGGATATAAAGTATAAAAAAAACTATAAAAGGCATTTTTAAAACGTAGGAAACTGCACACTTACATAAGAGATACGGGACACAGGTTTCTGGCATGATACATAAGGTCATAACTTTATTATTGTAATGTTCAAGCTACTCAATACTCGCATGTTTCAGGAGTGTAAACACTGCATTTCCTTTCTGGTCATGCCATTTATTTTCTTGGAGAAACTCATTTAAGTGAGACATGTTGCATAAATATAGTATGATGTTCAACCTTGAATACAGAGCAGTGATTACATTTTTAAAGAAGGACTTTCACCTCCATTAAAGTAAACAATGCCTTGCTGGTGTGTATGGGATAACTTCCTCTTCAAAAGCCACTGTGGAGTAGTGGTTAAAAGTATTTCATTCGTTTGGGTAGAGAGCCATGTGAGGGTAGGGCGATGGATGTGTTGATACAAGAAAACAAAATATCCCTTGTCGAGGAGGAAGTTGTGAATGACAGGCATTGGAAGATAAAAGAAATAGCTCCAAAATCGGGGCTTTCTGAAACAATTGTGCTTCGCATCTTTCATCATTTGCATACAAGTATACACAAGGTCAGTGCAAGATGGCAGTTCAAATGTAAGTGTGTTTGGAATTTTGTCGTGGTAAAGGGAGGACAGTATTGGAATCTATCGTCACAGGGGATGAAGCAATGGTTCTCTGCTGTGTCTCTCTTTCAAAAAGAGATTCAATAGAGTGGAGGAAGGAGGGTCAAACACCCCTACAAAGGTCTCCACACACAGTTCACCATAGGAAGATCATGGCGACAATTATTTTGGGACTGTAACTTCAATAAAGGGGACACTACGCGACTCCATCAACTGTGTAATAGCACAGTCGAGGAGTTCGTCTGCAGTATGGCATGCATCGGTTCACATAGCTGCTGTGAACGCACGTGGCTTCAAGGAATTGGAACATCTACCATACACCCACATTTTTGCCAGCGACTATTATCTTTTTTTCAAAATTGAAATCTCACTTTTGATTCACGATAAGTTAAGGACGCAGTTTTCCGGATTATTATTTTTAAAAGGGGGATTGAAATGTTAATACAGGCATACAAAGAACATTAAAGTAAATTGAGATTACTTGAAAAGTACTTTTAACACATATATTAAAGAGGGATAAGTCATAGTAACTAGCTTTTTTCCCTCGCTAATAATGGACAACACGAAAAGTGTAAGATATACGATTGAAACTGTATGGCATTCACTGCCGATAGTCCGCCAAGGAAGGTTGGATGTAGGCGGCCCTCTTAGGGAAGAACAGTGTTTTATTATGAGATGAGCAAAAGTTACACACAAACACTTTAACAGGGTTGCAAACCCGTCACAGAACCGGTCTTTCAGATAATCCTTCGAAGTAATCTCCAATTATATCGATGGCTCGTTGCCAACGAGGGGATCGGTGCTGGCGGCCTAGTGGTAACCATACTTGCCTCGTAAACCCAAGATCGCAGGTTCAATCCCGGCCAGGGTGGATGCATATTTTGGGGCGTAAAATCCTAAGTATGGCTTCCTTCGGAAGGGAAGTAAAGCCGTAGGTCTCATGTCGTAGGTTTTCGGTACGTAAAAGAACCTCAAGCCTGAAAGAAGAGGTCTTCGAGGCCATTTCACGTCCTGAATTAGACGCTGATGACCTGAGATGTTAAACAGTGTCAGTAAATAAACCAAACCAACAAAATCAACATAGCCAGCGATGGGGAAGGAGCTCAATACCACATGCTGTATGCGAGTTACTAAAATGAGCCACATCGTGTCGAAATGCTGTCAAAATGCCCGATTTGGCTGCTTCACTTTGGGGATGAGATCGAGCGCATTTGGCGGGTTTGGAAGAACTTCCCAACCCCACCGCAGTAAAAGACACTTGCCACTGTCTGCTATGTAAGCTGTCGCGTTACCGTAGACAATAATGGCACTGTTCAAAAGTTCTGGCCGTTTGGTGAGCAATTGTGACATCAAAAAGACCTGTAAAGCTCGGTATTCGCAATAATCCCCTCAACACACTGGATGACACAACAAGCACACCTTCTATCATACGCCAGAATGACCATGACTTGCAGTAGTTTTGTGAAACTTGTGTTTGCGTGGTGACCCAAGGTGAAGCCATTCACTGGGCTGTCGCACACACGCTTGCCCATGTTTCATCAATTGCAATGATGAGTTTCAACATGGCATTCTCTTCTTCGTGAAATCTCGCCAGATTGATCAACATGTTCCATGCAAGTTCACTTCTTTACCTCACTTTGCACAGATCGGCAATCGACATTCTGCTCCGTTTGAAGGCCTCTATCCACCTCACCACTGTTCTATAAGACAGGCAGGGCACGCGCACCCAGTGCTTGCCGTAGCTCTGTGTGGTATTCTCATACATTTCTACCAAGGAGAAATGCTATTTTCACATATGTACTTGTTCACTCTTCGTGATCTCCATTTTTTGACCACTGTCGCTCACCAACTGAACTTCGGGGCCTACTAGACAATTAGCTCTGCTCACATACACCATCTGATGGCTTCATTCGAAAATACATTCCATACACTTACTTTTCATGTAGCTCGTTTTTCGCGAGGGAAAAAAATTCATGACTTATGACATCCCTCTTATATAGTTTTTATTCCATTACCTATTAAACATGGTCAGGCCGGAAATTTACGGGCCGCACTTCATAAATGAATATAGATTTTATTTGCATGCAGGTTTCGCCGAGGCTTTTTGACAATCATGTATAAACCATGCCCAATTGGTTGCTAGAATGCTCTAACATTCCACTGAGACGTCACCAACTGGATAAAGAAAGGAAGAACGCGCGCGCGCTACTGTCATGTTACCTAACAAGTCACATTTATCCTCTTCTAAATGGAAATTAAAATCAAACGGTCTACAACGGAAAACAATTGAAAGATATCCACTCACTTGTCCATGTTGATATAAAATTGCGCGCCGTCCGCAAGCATTTTCCAGTTTTATGTCCCAATAAACACGGCAATGGCAAAGAATTTGCAGAAACGACTTGAGCAGATACCTAAGTGCTAGGTGCTTCAACGTTTCATCACCTTGTTCCGCGCTTTCCGATTCAAGAGCTGGGATCAATAGTAGAATGTTCAGTGACGGTCTATGTAACTGATACTGTTGAGTTCGAGCCTTGCCGAGCAGAATATTATTAGGGGAAGTGGGACAGCATGGCAGAGGTGAGGTAAGACGGGGTCGTCCTATTATCAGCCTATATAGTGTTGGCACCTTATTACACAGTGGTTGCACAGTTCCAACGACTTTATTCAGTTTGTAGCATGCGTTTGCGAGTGATTGCCAGTTTTCTGTTTTTCGCTGTTGTGATATTATTGTTTATTTTAGGAGTTTCAACACGTGAGCAACAAATCCATTTGTCCGCTTTTTAAACTACGTATTTTGTGGTAATAAAAACATTTCCATAAAGTTGCTATGGAATGTTCAGTAAGATTATAGTGGATATCAATAAAAACACTTGGCAGAAAACTTGAACAGTTTATTAAATAATATGCGGTCTTTCTACTTATGGTATGAAGGAAGCATTTTATTACATTTGGAGAGTTTGGTTTGCATTTCTGTCAAGAACTAAAAAACACGAATAGAACAGACGAACAAATCGTAAAAATAACGGCCCAGTTTAGAGGCGTTTCAGTGTGGCAGTATATTCTAAAGCCAATAGCAACAAAGAGGAGTGGCAAAGCGGGAAACGCAGAGTTATATTAGGATGGGCAGATTATGTCATTAAATTGTTCTATGGTGTTCGGTTGAAGATGGGAAAATAAGGCTGTTTGTTAATGAAATTTAATTAACATTGAGTGTATATGAAATTAAACATTTACATTTTTATTCATAAAAAGTACATTTAATTTAGGAAAAATTAAATCTTTATATCTGTCTATCAAATGAATGTAGATTCTTTGTTTCGTTTCAGCGAAGATTCAAAGAAGTTGTGCAAAGAAATATGGGCTACCATAAGACAGTTGCTGCTGCTTTTAACGTTGGAGAGGAATGTGGACAAAATCCTCACGGTCCACACTTGAAGAGGAAGAGGAACTGGCTGCTTGCCTTAAAAAATGGAGGACAATAGAATCCGAGGTATTTGAGAATAGGGATTTTCTGTCATCAAGCACTGGTGACAGGCCATCTTCTGAAGACACCAAACATAAGAATCGGCCATCTTCGGAGATAGTTTCAGGTTGTTCCGTTCTCATGATCAACGAATGGAAAAAGTGCATTTAAAAATATATCTCCTAGAGACACTATATCAGCTAAAGCAGATGTTCATCAACGTGGTAAAACTGCCATACTAATAGCATCGCCTTACAGGAACAGTTAATAGCCCATAGGATGGTTTCATGCAAAAGAAAACTGAACCTGAATTAGAACAGTAAGAAACAAAAAACGATTCCTCAGAAAAAGAAAATGACAACACTGAAAATATTTTCTGTGGTCATCTGTAATCTTAGTAAGCAGAAGGGTGGATTAGGTGTCTAGGAATGTCAAGGTTGAGCGCACCGAGAGAAGAGGAAGATGTTGCTTATGTGTACCTAAGTGTATTCCAATCTTGCTCTTGCATTATCACTATGTAAATAAAAAAAAATGGTTTTTTTTAACGTTGAATTTTCCTTGTTTAAAAGGCAAAATTTATTAATTTTTGAATAAATTATGTTAACATTACGTTCATAAATGTATTTTCTCTTAGCGTACTCACGTTGCCCCCCTCCCGAACATACAACTTCAATTTTTCGATTATAATATGTCTTCATATTTATTTTCTATTTTTATACTTTAGTACTCTTTAGGTTCCATAAAGTTTACGTTTAGGCACTTAGAAAGGTATATTAATACTTTATATTGAACATGACACCTGCTTTTATTACGAAAGACCTCTTCACAAATTCAAAAGCTTACAGAAAAAAGTTAAAGCGGTCGAATTTTCAGCTGCAAATTACACGCTAGGTATGATTAAATCATTTTGGTACTATATTTGTTAAAATGCGTGGTGAAAAAAATACAAATAAAATAGCAGGATGGATTTATAAGCTGCACTCTCAACGCATGCCATCAGTGCTATACTGAGGTGCAGTTTACTGGTACGCGACAAGCTCATATTTTAAGACACCCTTTGTTATTACTATATGCATGATTAGATCATTTTCCACCATATGATTCAGTACTTTTTTCCTTCCAAGGTATTTTTTGTAATTAAAGTTATTGGTGATACTTGGATTTATTAAACATGGGCTACCGTGTTTCCCAAACTCCTTCACGTCGTGTCCCGTGCAGTCACAGGCCTAGCAGTAAGTCAAAGGATGCGAGGATAGGCTGATCATTTAAGTGTTAAAACACAACGTACACTTGTTTCTAATAAGAGTTTATTTAGAGCAGAACAATGTAAGATATTACAAAACGAATAGTAAGGCAAATAAGAAACTTCGCTGAGAAAGTTCAAAATCCCAGCTCCATAGCGAGGCGACATATAAAAGCGTACGTACTCTGCAGTGTTGTGCCCCCGAGAGGTTATTTCCGGGTCTTATACAGTCCTTCGAGTAACTATGATGGTTCGAAGCAGACGTATGAATAATTAAGAGTGCCTGGCTGTACTTGCTAGACATTCATAAACTGGAAGGCAAGTGGTTGGATTTGGACATTAATGTGTGACTGTGTGAGAACGATCCAATTATTCTTCCAAAATAAATATATCAACTAAACTTCGCTATTTCTGCTTGTTGTGAGACTGACCAAAAGGACATGGTTGTTAGATCTCGCTTGTGTTCCCTTCTAAAATACTTTAAGTCATAATTATATCTTACGGATCGATAAAAATGTACACTGGAATAAACGAATAATGCGAAAGAATTCGATAAGAGGAAATGTACAAAACGTGGAGAGGTTAAAGGATGAATTTAAAAACATGCTCTGTGGTTTTGAGCAACGTTGGATACAAAATACTGAGAGGTCAAAGGGTTTCTTCTACTTCCTTCAAAAATTTGGGGAAAATGTATATGCTTGGATAAAGCAGTGGTGCCAGTAGCGTATGGTGTATGTGACAGTGATAGAAGGTTGAGAAACACTATCACCCAGCTTTATCATAAGAAAATTACTTTTTAGATAGTTCACACTAAAAGTAGTTCTTTTAATATAAGGCACTCAAACAACTTCATTCTGTATCACCCAGAACTATAACATGTTTATAATACTTATTAATCTATTTAAGCGAATACAAATTATACATTTTAAAATGCAATAGGTACATTTTTAGGTTTTATATTCATCGCGGCGGTTTTTGAAATCGGGTAATTGTGCAGTAAGTGATATAATAAATATTAAGCAGATTTTTAAGATTTATTTTCATAGGTAACAATGATGAAAACCCTGGAACCGTGTTAGACTGGAAGAAAATAAATAGCAGCTGATCCCATCATTGCTAATGACCAAGTGCATGCCACAGCTAGCATTTTAGCGTGAGAAAATTTAAAGTTTAAACAGCAGTTTAGTAGAGCACATTAATTATTCTCGTCATATTAAGTTTAAAAATCACTAGCTTTATAGGTAACGTTCAGAGATTTAGCTTACGTTCCTTCTATGCTCCTTCTTGTGAACTCCTTCTAGTGAAGGATAAGTGAACTATTTCTTTGAAACAACGCATGTTTCGAAATAACTGGAATAAATCATTTTATAATTATTAATTTATTTATAAATCAAAGGCTGTCTAAAAATAGTATGTGATACACATGTTAATTCTATTATTTTATTGGTAAGTATGTTCAATTCGGCATCTGGCCTTGTAATTAGTTTACAGCAATAGTGAATTCTACTATCGATACTTCGAACCAAACCGCAAGCTTAGACGAGGACTAAAATATCTTGAAAGTCAAATGTAATAAAATAAGAAAATTGTACTGTAAGCGAATTAAACATCTCTGTTAAAATCAACGAATATTTTTAAAGTCAACAGGATTAAATTGCTGACTATATCTTAAAAGACCGGACTCTAAAGAACGGGAACTTAACTCTAAATACGATTAAGTTTAAATCATCGTCAAAAAATAACTGTCCCACGTTAGAAGTAGATTCTCTCTTTCCCGTTAGATGGAAACGCATTAGCAAGAACTAACAATAAATAAGACTGCAGATGTTTTTCGAGCTCTTCATATTTTATGGGCAATTAACGAAACGTATTCCTTTATCCCATATGAAGGGTTAATTTTCTGTCTACGCGAAAAAATTTAAACTAGATCACCAATTAACACAAATTGCAGTCAATTACAACGAATTATCTACCCATTCTTGTCCTGGTTTATCGCGATGCACCGGCTGGGAGACATGACGCTACTTGAAAACCTATCATCTACCATTCATTCATAATTTTAAAGTTTCTCTTCATAAACCTACCATGCATTTCAAATTAAATTAATATTATACTTATTACACTGCAGTAGCACATGTAGCTCGAGCTTTTACGAGTAATTTTCCTTAATGCATACATGCACAACAATTTGGTGCACGCGCAGTGACAGCCAATAAGGACCTTGCTCTACATATGACATTGAAAACATGGCCGCCTAGCGGACCACATGTGCGGTCAGAGAACACGTTTTTATTTTCCGATATTGGGTAATATTTTCCTATTATCCTTGCGTTACCTTTATGGAGCAGTAAAGCGAAATAATTAAATATGATGCTAATGAGTCCGGATTCCGCCGCCACCTGAAATTACATTTGCCTTTTCTGGGTGAAAAGGTATCTATAATTAAAATACACAGTCGTTTGCAAACGCACTTCCTGTGTTATGCTTTTTTTTGTTTTTGTTTTCACTTTCATTTGTTTAAGCCTGTGTATGTAACGATTTGCATAACTTAAATACAGTTTATAGAGTTCAGGGAAAGCATTTTACTTGTTTGTGGAGCCGGAAACCGGATATGCTGAACGCAGCGGTGCAACCTGATGTCCACTTGGTGGTCTGCAGTACTGCTAATCAAGGTCAGGGACAACGCATTGTACGAATCATACGCAGTGCTTCATGGGTAACACCCCTAAGCGCTATGCAACCCACACTCATCTGTAGCAGCCCGTCGTCGCCAAGGCAACGTGAATTTTCTCGCTCGATCAATAGGAAGGCAGTACGATGACGTCACACAACGGTCCAGCATCGATCTGTAGGTGCTACTTGTTTCGCGTTACAGACTGCTGTTTGCTTGTTCGCTTCCACGAGCCTTTCCAAACGTTTCTTCACCGTTCGAGGTTCGAACCCTTTGCTACAGGTATCACTGACAACCCATTTTCTTACGGGTTAAATTCTGGGAAACAGAAGCTGAAAACGAAACCTACACAACAAAATTGTTTCTCACAATTCCAAGTAAAAGAATATATTATGTTAAAACATAAGAATAATGACAAATTAACTTCTTCAGAACGTATAACTAAAGAGTTTGTTTAGGCATTTATTTACCTAAGGGGTTTGGTCCAAACCGGTGAAGTCTTCTGTGAAACGGCAAAGGCGCAACTGTAATTTTTCTGTCACAAAAGGACTATTTTGTTTTCTGGCTTTCCTTCACAATTTGCCCCATTAAAAATCTAACTGTACAAAATAAGCTATCCAGATAATGCACAAAAATTTATATATATTATATAACTTAATTTATATATATATTATATAAGTTCACTAGTTTAATGAATAGTGAAAATATTAAGGATATTTAAAATAATGTTAATGTTGACATATATTTCAAAATAGGTTAGTATTAACATATTCTCCTAATTTATTTTGAGTTAATTCAGTGCGATCAGAGATATTTTCCGCCGCGAAGAAGGGTTTTTCCTATGAGCCAGCCGGCTTACTTGCTGTCACGTCATAGCCCAGCTGTTCCCGGGTGTGTATCATGTTGTTCGTTTATAATTCGACAGTATACCTACATAAATCGCATTATGCCTCGCGCATTTACAATGGCATAGCGTGTCTTCAAGTACGATTCACATATATTAACTCAGTGATGAAAGAATCATAGGACCATTAATTTTTTTAAGCATTCAGTTGATTCTGTTACTTATAACACCATACCAACCCCCCTTTTCAGAGAATTAACCGACAGAGAACGTGATCATGCATTTTTCCAACAGGACTATGCCATTGTATAAATTTAGAAATGTTTCAACCATTTTTTTTTCACTTCTGTCTAATAGATGCAAATATATCTTGCTCACGTCTTGTTCTTCAAGGATCACGATCATCAAACATAATAACCAGAGCCCGGAAGTTAGGCAAAATGCCTTTTCAATCTGGGTGAATATATTTCAGAGTCAGATAGAAATATTATCTTCGAGTTCTTTTATGGTGTGCGGGTTCGTCTTGTACACAGCACATTTTTAATTTACCCCAGAAATAATCGCGGACTGTTAAATAGGATACCGAGCGGGCTACTAATTAACTCTTGTCTTGTGGAAACACATTGTTAATTGCTCTCATGGAATTATTCGCAATGTGAGCAATACCAATGTCTTTCACAGTAAATGTGCAGTTAGTGGCATTTAGGGAAAATGCCCGTTTCGTCAATATATGACTAGTAAACCACTAAAATATGAAATTAAGCTCTGGATACTTTGTGACAATAAAACAAGTTATGCATGGAATATCCAGTCATATACTGGAAGAAAACCAGGCAGTGCTCCTGAAAAGAATTAAGTCTAAAGGTTGTAACAGATTCATTTTATGGGTTGAAAGCGCATAACATTAATTGTGAAATTTTTTTTACCTCTTATGAATTGGAGCAAATTTTACTAAAGAGAAATAGAACTACGATTAAAACAAGCCTTCCATTTCAAACTATACCTCAATATTTCTCTGCACTAAAGACAGTACATTTCCAACAAAAACAACTGTGTTGTTCCACAAAGTATTCTGTATAATAATGAGAAAATCACAGAAGGTTCAAAGGAAAAAAAAAAAAAAACTCAAATAACTTTGGATTATAACTACACAAAGGGATCTTGGAAACAAGACAAAATGGTGGGCATTAAACTATAAAAAAGGAAACCAAAAGGTGGTCCATCGTTATGTTCTCCAATTATTGACATCTGCATGTAATGGTGGCAACACATTCTGAATGGAAACCAAATATTCTGCTCATAAGAAGCTGTTTCTGGAAACTCTTGGTGCATTGCTTATTGAGGAGCAAATACGAAGACGAGACCATCTTCCAAGAAGAAAGGCTACTATAAAAAGATTTCAAACATCATGTGTATCCAGTGAAAGCTCCATTAGCACTAAGAAGAGAGGAAGGTATCACCTTGATCCAAAAGCTGTCAACAAAAGTTCTATAAAGTGTGCTAAGTGTGTAAAATTCACATCACATGTGCAAGATACACGGAGAACTTCATATGCATAACGTTATGCAATTATGTCATTACTAATGTATACAGTGTGACAAAATGAGTTATTGTTAAATGACATAAACAACGTATATCTGGCACAAAGGTTCACCTTTATTTGAGCGCGTTCAGGCAATAAAAACTAATCATTACATTACTTGTCTTCAAAGCGTGTTTTGAGTTTTATAAGTATATAGCGATTAGTTTTTGTTTCCTGGAAACGATGAAATGCAATTTCAATATTTATAGGACGCACTCATTTAACGAAATCACATTTTTCTAATATTAACAATTTATTCAAAGAAAAAACTTTCTTTTGTCTACGATCCACCATATTACAATTCAAATTTTCTACAACTCTTAACTGCACAAGCGACATATCAATTCTGAATATTTATAGGAGGCACATCATTTGACGAAATTGCATTTTCTAATATTACTTTCTTAGCAGAAATTTCATGTAATTGCTCATATAAAGTTTTCTAGAATTTTCAGGAAGCATAAACAAAGTTGTATGTTCCACTGCTTGTACGACTGCAAGTGGTGGACTGTTAAATTCTTCTTCTTCCTTTTCACTTTCTGAGGCGAGATCTACAAGAAAGCAACAATGTTTGTTGATAGCACGTTACAAAATTAGCTTTAGTAACTCCCGGGTCTTAGAACACTTAGTCTCCCGTTACTAAAGCTCTGCTTCTGTGGCTAATTATCTCAGTGCAGATATGAAAATAAAGTGAAACATTAAAACCAGAAGTGGTTATTATTAAACAAATGAGTCGGGCTTTTTTTTTTTTTATATATATAATTACCCGACCATCTAATGCTCAGGAGAATTAAGAACAGTATTTAATAACCTAACAGCTGAGATACCATTTGAAGTTTTCTTCGTCTCCAGAGGCCACGATATTTTAACTAAATGACACAATTTCTTTTTGCTACTAATTGGCAAGCATTATAGAGATATGGATTTTTGGTTAATTATTGACTTTCATGTCACACACTTCCCATGAAAAGTACAAGGAACAATTTTATGAACAAACTTCTTGTACAAGTTACCATTGGAACTGCTTTTTATAAGCTTGGTTTCTCAACCACTAAAATCTATCCAAATGAACAACCTTGACGCCTGAAGCCAACAGTTTTACCGAATCAAAACTAAAATGAGACATGCAGACTTTGAAAAACGAGATCTTGTCAGGTGTGTACAGCAGCACTTCCCCACTAAAAGCATTCCCAATAATGGCTGGTGCGCTCTAACAGATGGCTTCAAATAGAGTGCTTAAAGGACTGTGAAAGTGAGGGCCAACGAACGGTCGCGCAATCTAACGCTGCCTTTGGGAACAATTTTCAGCATGCTCGAATTTCACCATGGCTTGAAATATCGTTACCTACCACGTGTTAAGGCTTCTTCACCTCACGGATAGTAAAGGCAAATACTTCAGGCCTGTTCCGATCCCCTAATTCTTTCATACGATGCAAAAGTTAAGAGGAAATCGGCGAATCATCTTATGCTAACCCTTGCGCTGCCGTAAACATCCGCAACTTAATGTTGCCATACTGAAAAACAAACGAGGGCTGTGCAATGAAAACAATACAAACTCCTACGTTTTTGGACAATATACCTTTATTCATCCTCATAATTTTATGATCGTTCTAAAAGTAGTACCCGTTAGATGCAACACATTTGTCCTAGCGTTTCTGCCAGCCTTTATTTTTGATAGGCCCTTCAGAATCGCAGTCTTCGCCACTGCTGCTGACGATGGAAAAATGCCTTTCACGAAGGTGTTTCTCCAATTTGGGTAAATGGGAAAAAAGTCAAAAGGGGCTAAATTTAGACTATAGGGAGCATGAGGGATACCGTTCACATTGATTTCTGTGAGATATTGTGGTGCAGCGTCCAGTTTGATGCACGGAAATGTGGCCTTTAGCGCGTGATATTTCTCGCAGAGTTTTAAGCACATCTGAGTAGTATTGTCCAGTTACAATTGTGTGTGCAGATAAGATAAAAACCATTATTTGAATATCGACAAATGAGAAGATTATAACTTTCCCAGTTTTGCTTTTCTTGGTGTTGGTAACGATGATATTTCCACATACAGCTTTGCTGTTTGCTCTCAGCATCGAAATGATGTAAACAAGTTTCATCAGCAGTAACTGATTTACCTTTGAAAGAATCCGCGCATCTTCCCATAACATAACCTCCATGCGAACGTTCTTTTGTTCGTCTTGGAACCCACACACAAACATGCATCATGTGCAACGTCTTAGTTACTAACGTTTGGGTTGTTATCCAGTGAAATTTTAAACAGTTCTGAAAGTGTTCTTAATAATATTCGACGACCCCCTTTCACAATTTTAGCAGCAATTTCCTTTTTAGATTAGTTGCCTACCCTCTTTAAACATTTTAAACCACCTTCGAGCTGTGCTATAAGACCAAACTCTCCATAGCTACTATAATATTGCACAGGTCTTAAATGAAGATTTGTTGAGACGAAAGTATAATTACAGAGCAGCATATGTTCGCGTGTCACCTCCACTTTGTTATGGACGGAATTGTACACCTCTCAATGGCGGGAATCGAAAGTGACAAAATGAAACTATACCCACCACGTATACACTGCGCATTAACTTAACAAAATATTGTCAAGTTAAACTTTATGGAGAGAAATTATGCCTGTTTAAAAAGTATAACCGTTCCTAATTAAACAACCGTGGTATTTTCCCGTTCTCTTGTTATTAACTTGAACGGTTCAATATTTGGTAACCTTTTGAATGCCCAATAATTTTGATACAAACAGTATTCCTTGATTTTTTAAATGTAAACATGTTTCATTTTTAGAGCATTTTATTATTGTTTTTGCGCCTACTAGGGATGTCTAAAAGTTATCAGCCTGACTCAGAGATGTCGTGAAGATGGCCAAATTACTACGATAGTTGTTAATTATCATCCATTAGATGGTGCGCTATAAAGTTTCAGACGCGAAATACAGTCACTTGTTTGTGACGATCGTGTAAACAAGCCAGTGTTAACCTTTACTACAAAATGGATAAAATGAAATAAGGCTCTGATAAAGCATTTTGAAGGGTTTAGCCCCAACAGAAACACAAAAGGAGTTACATTGCACAATAATGGATTCTTCCCCTTCGTTTTCGACGGTTAAAAAGGGCTGCTGAATTAAAGCGTAGTCATTAATCTATTCACTCCGGGCGTCTCAAAACTGCTACGATCGACGACACTGTCACAAAAATTCACTATGTCGTACTCAATTATTGCCAATTGCAAGTACGCGAGTTCGCTGGCATTGCAAAGTCCTCGATAGGCCGTGTGCACTTGAAAGTTTTTGGGTAAGAGAAAGCTTTCCGCTCGATGGGTGCTACGTTTGCTAACAATGGACCAAAAAGCGCATACAAATGAACATTTCGGAAGAGTGTTTAGATTTTTTAGTTAGTCTCCTCGACGTTTCATAACAGTAGATAAAAATATAGGTTCATCACTGCACGCCAGACACAAATGATCAGTCCAAACAGTGGGTGGTAAAAAGTGAAAGTGCCCCAAAGAGAGCAAAAACGGTTTCTTCTACAGGAAAAGTAATGGCTACGGTTTTCTGGGATTCTCATGATGTGGTAGACTACCTCCAGAAGAGCAGGACCATCACCAGTGCGTATTACGCTTCACTACTAGACCAACTGAAGGATACTATTTAGGTGCACACCTTGCGAGAAGAAAAAAAAAGAAAAAAAAAAAAAGAAAAAAAAAGAAAAGAAAAAGAAAAAAAAGAAAAAAAAAAAAGAAAAGAAAAGAAAAAAAAAAACGAAGATTCACATTAAACGAGGTTGAAGCTGGGACAAGTTGAACAAATCTTATTTTATTGAGAACATTAAAAAGTTGCAAGGTTTTTGGACTAAATGTATGGATTTACAGGTGAGTGTGTTGAAAAATAAGAAAAACGTTTCTCTTAAATCTTGCTTTTTCTGTTAGAACGCCCCTAATACATATCTGGAATATATTTAAAACCACCTACTTCTAAATCAAGTTACAAAACGTAGATGTTTGATTACGGAAATTTGTGATGATAATATGAACCCCTTTTCTGGGTAGATTGTCCTCTGATATTATCTTACAATTTACGCTAACGCTCAGCCATTCGTTTCATAATGTTAACCTAGCCACTTATTCGTAATTCGAAAACCTTTGCTAACTTAAATCTAACCCACTGGTTACAGAAACCGATATTTTATGATAGTATCTGCTAGTAACACCTGCACATTTTAGTAAATATGTAAACATGATACATTTCGGTCCACTTCGACCATTCAAAAGCAATTTCGTTTACTGACGACGCTTATCGTTCTTCGGCGTGACTGCAACGTGGCTTGTGAAAGAAGGAAAGTTGAATATTCTGTTTCTACTATTGCTAAACGGCAATAACGACTGCGATTTGTGACAAGTGTCGCACACAAACTAAGATACAGAGAGTTACAAAACGTTTCCAGAGTACATTCAGTGCGTTTATCCACCACAAAATATAAGTTCATGTTACAATGAGAGGGGGAAAAAATTTATTCCTGAGTAATGAAATACAGCAGTAACACATTAGGGAGTTTATACGTGAGTGTACATAAAATGCAAACAGAATTTTTTCATCTAAGCAGTACATTTCCCACCTGTTTGCTTCTGCATTATTTCATTCTAATTAAAGTGCGGCTCACGAGGTAAAAGCAAAAACCTTTTCGTTTTACGTAACACACAATTACGTATGCTTAAAAAACCCCCATTTCTAGGGTTAAGTAACAATGTTATGCCAATCCTTTTCAAATGTTTGAATCAATAGTTTTAAATTGGCGCACTTAACGAAATAAAGTAAAAAAACTTTTAGGTTGGTGCGGGTATTTGAATGTTAATACCTGGCTTCAAAAAATTCTCCTTCGCTACCTTCATTTACTTGTCATTCTTTATGATTTGAGAACGAAGAAGAATGAAAAATTAAGTGACACTTATCACCCGAACTAGGCAGCACTGCGCAGTAATACTGGCACATGCCAGAATAAAGTAGCCTTTCTACTGTTTTTATTCGCTCTTAGGGTGATGCCGGTCAAAACAAAGTCACGTGACATGACGCCACTAGCATACTGTGTGCAGCCAAGTACGACACAGTATCAATGCACGCAAAGAGTTCCATGTAAGCAATCTAAATTTGAGGGTGGGTTCAGTAATAAATAACATCTACTATACAAAAACAAAAAGCAATTCATGATTTGAATTTAATTACTGCTGACTTAAATTGAATTTCGAAGTTGCTTATTGATGCGCTACAACTCCCAAGATGCAGCTCGCCTGCTTCACAAGGCAAGGCGCAAGCAATTTGCACTTGCTATCATGGCTGACGATAACGAGCTATATGTTTTTTTACGGAGATGTATTATGTAAAATACAAACCGGGAAAGCTTTTAACTAGTGGCAAGAAAAACAACTATTTTAAACGTGTTTTCAAAGTTCTGGGAAAAGTATTCTGCACTCGCAATAAAGGAGTTAGTAAACCTAACCTCAGAATTCACGGTCTGTCATTACGTCGCTTATACTTGTCACGTGTTTCTAAGAGTCGGGAGTATTCTTGGCGCGAAGTGCGGGAGGACATGTTTGTTGACGTTAGGATCACTCTAAGAGTAAATAGATAATAGAGCCACTTTCGTTGTAGAAGAGAGCGATAAGGAGTGTATTGTAACACAACGCGTCAACTGTATAGGTACTGCAAATTTGAAGAGCGATTTTTGTGACAAACGTCTCAATTGCACGGTGATTCAACGTGAAATATGTACGAGGGTCATTTGAAAAGTTTTCGGAGCGACCTAGATATTGCAGCAAGAGTTGCGAAGCAGTTTTGTTATCAACACCTGCCTTCTCCCATAGAAACATTTGTACAAAAATATATGAATTGGTCAAGAACAGTAATAGCTATAGCTTTTGTTGAAGGGCAGACGTGCATAAAGGGAAAAATGGCAAATAGGAATATCGTGCAATTATTAAATACTTGGTAAAGAACAAAACGAATGTAACAGGAATTCATATAGAGATATATACACACACTATAGGGGAGCTGCAGCATCCTTTTCAACCGTTTCTAGATGAACCGGCCATGCAAGTTTGGAAGATGATCCACTCAGCGAACGACCAAAATCCGTCACATCAGAAATTATCTTCAGTAATAATACCACAACCGCTGATAAATTTTCGGTAATTTAAATGAGATTGAAGGATGTTTGTTGTCATGATAATTTCGATACCGAAGGACACCAAAACTATTTAATGAAAACAAACAGAATTTGAAAGCTCATTAAATTACCTAAGAAAAACTAGGGGGATTCGGTAAGATAACTTAAATGCGAGAAAGGTGCCAATTTTTTCTTTTTTTTAAATTTATACATGGCTTTGAAGTGGTTTGGATTACCTGCTTTGATCTTTCTAAGAACATGCAGTAATTTTATTAACTTTTATTCTAAGCTGAACAGCGTGGGGATCTGAATGAAATAAAATACAAGTGAACACTATTATAACAATTATAATTTTCTACTATTTTTGTATCAACGGTCATATTTCGTGTTGTGGTAAGAACATTTTAAAAACAAACGAACATTTAGGGTTATAACAAAAGTTCACAGCAAATTTATTTATTTTAACAGTAAAATTAAAGTTAAATTACAATTTAACCTTTTTATTTATTGTTTCATTTAAATCATGTTATTTAATGCATGAAAATAGGCTTCCTAGTCGAATCGAAGCAGAGATAATAATAATAATAATAATAATAATAATAATAATAATAATAATAATAATAATAATAAACGCACGAGAAAAAAGCCATCAGTTCTTAATTTTTGAGCACCATGCTTTAAAATGACCGATTAAGTTCCATTCTGATTAAGAATAAGGATCAATGAGACCCTAGGTTGGTTGAAAGGTGCTCGCGAGCAATTATCGATAAAGCTCACATATTTCGGTGGATCCTGATTAAAGTTGTCCGAAATTGCTGAAGCTCTGGGCATTCTAGGGCAGCGCGTATTTCAATTTTTGAGGGAAGAAATCGCTTGAAAAAAAAAAAAAAAAAAAAAAAAACACTATTGGCAAGATGGGTGCCGAAACTGCTGACTCAGAATTAAAAGCGAATGGGAATGCAAATATTTCAGCAAAGTTTGATTTTTTTTTTTTTTTTAAAGAGAGATCCCGCCGACTTCATGCGTCGATTGTGACCAATGATGAAACATGGATGCACTACTACATATGTGATACAAAACAGCAGTCTAAACATTAGAACTCTCGCGATTCTCTGTCGCCAAAGAAAAAGAACACTTGTTTGAAATCGGCAGGGAAGATCATAGCCTCGTTTTCTGGGATGCCAAGGGTGTACTGCTATTAGCTTACATTCCCACTGTAGAATATTATGCGCCCTTTGGACCTAATGGAATAAAAAAAAAAATTAAAAATCTTAATTTCGTGATGGAATAAAGGATTTGGAGCTTCGCTGGACAAAGTGCTTATAATGTCACGAAGACTATGCCGAAAATTAAGAATAATTTCAAAAAGCTATGCCGTCATTTTGAGCTTCATTCCGAGAACATTTCAAGGGCCAAATACAACATCGCGTCCAGCCTGATGCACACCAAACAAATCGTGCTGGAAGAAACCAAATAAAATGACAATGCAAATAGATACAAAATGAATAGCAGCAACATTTGAAGTAAAAATAAGATAAGTCACCAATTTTTAAAGAATGCTTAAAAGAGAGAGATAGGACATTCTCGACAAACTGCGAAGGAGAGGACGTGCATACACAAATCAGATTCAACAAGATCCAAAAGTCCCAATATTAACAAATATACAGAGCCTTCGTTTGGACGCGTGGCCGGCTTAACGGGTATTTGCCTGCCCTGTTTCTAACCGGTTCTGTTCCTGCCTCTTCGTGTGCCAGCTATTAGTTCAGACGAAGTCTTACAGGAGTTGAACGTTGTGAGACCGTTCAGTGTTATAGTGTGTTTGTCGGTATACACTATATCTTCATGTATGATTCCTAAGTGACAACAAACTCTTTTGAGAAGTGAGTTGGAGATTTATAGACAAGAGTTCCTTCTGTTCGTGCGCCTCAAAGAAAGGTTTGTAATCTTGTGAATAGATTCAGGGAAACGGGGCCTGTTCTTGATAAGAAACCGAAAGTAAAACGTCGTGTTCTTACAAAGGAAAAACTCGATGACATCGAAGAAAAGTTACGACCAAATGCAAAGAAATCTCTCTGAAAGTTTTCACAGGAGTCGGGAATTCTGCAAACTTCGGCTTGGAATCCCACTAAGCTTTTAAAATTAAAACTATACAAGATAACTATAGTTCGGGAATTGTAACCAGACATTAATGTTAGAATTAATTTCTGCAAACTTCGGCTTGGAATCCCACTAAGCTTTTAAAATTAAAACTATACAAGATAACTATAGTTCGGGAATTGTAACCAGACATTAATGTTAGAGTTAATTTCTGCAATTAGGCGTTGGATAATGTTAACGGTGACTCTATTAACCCGCGTTTACTTTTTTTTTTTTTTTTTCCCCCCAGAATGAAACACGATTTCATTTACGTGGATGTAGTGACACAAAACAACAGATACTGGAGCGCAGAAAAACCCGATCTTGTACACGAAATGTCATCGTATGACCAAAATATTGGTGTTTGGTGTGCTGTGAATTCATACAGAAATATATGCGCTTGAATTTATGGGGTTATAAATATCCGACTGCGCCGGCAAACAGCGTGCTTCCCGGTGCAGGCAAATCCTCATTAAACCGGCCACACGTTTAAACGAGGGCTCCGTACAAGAGGACAAGGACAGAGTAACTTCCAGAATACTTGATCAGAAGAGGACATAAACAAAACCAAATTGTAATTGCAAATTCATGTGGAAAACGAAACGTTAGCCATCAGATATTGTAACAAAATAAAAAGTGCAGAATTTGCTGAGAAAAGTAAGAGACAAAGAAAACCTTGCAGACGAGGTTTCATCAGTAAGAATGAAGGAAGAACTCACCAATGAGAAAGATGGATGGACATCTTAAAGAGAAGACTACATCGGTTTAAACTATGTATGGATTTCAATGTTGGAAGGCAGGAAATTTAAACAATGAAAATTACCAATGTTCTACCAGCAGCGAAATCGTGCCAGCAGTTTGAACAAGGCTGCACATATGTGACTGATTGATAAGGCCAACAACGTGAAGCACAGAAGACGTTTATGTAACAATTCGAAAAGTGGTTGTCGCGGAAATTCCACAGGAGTTAAGTTGCAATGCTCATTCCATCGTCCGGGACCATTTGGAATATCACAAGTTATATTCGCAGGTGTTCCTCGTTCACTGTTTCCGAAACGCAACGCAGCATAGTTTTTGGCTTTTCTGAACTTCTGTGGAGCGGCATAATTATGGGCAATAAGTGTATCATTTCATCCCAGAATGGAAGAGAGCCTCTATGCAATGACACAAGACACTCTCACCTGTGCGGAAAAAGTTCCATGTAGCACTATCAGAAGAACAGTCATATCTAAATGAAATTAACACTTCCATACATGCTGTTTGAATTTTAAATCTGAGTACTCCGTGAAAAGTCGTGCGTCCTTTTAATACAGCCCATTGTCGTAAACTTTTACGTAACATTTTCAGATTCGAGATACTGGCGCTGCTCTTTATTCCGCAGAGGCCATTGCTGTTTCCAGTACGCAGCGCTGACCTTTTCCTAGCACCTGACGTAATGCCACCACTCCTAGTCTGCAGGGAAGGGTGGGCCGGCCGCTATAGATAAACACGTTCTGTGAAAGGCACAAGAATGAAAAGGCTCAAGTTTCTTCTAAACAAAAGCATCCTCGCTTTCAACAAGACTTACATTCCTGAAGATAGCGACCAAGAGCTGTGTAGCTTATCGGTTTTGCTCTGAGGCCAGAGGCATGAATAAGCCAGATTATCTCCTCTCTGCTACCTTATCCATCACGTTCTTTTTCTATGAGCAAACACTGGCGTACTGGTCCCGTTTCTTCTTGGAGAGGAGGTGACGGAAATAATGGCAGTAATGTATTTAAATGCGTAGCGGGCTCTTTATAAATACACGGGGGTGGGGTGGGGGGCTCGATTCCTTTGAAATACATCTTTTATTTTTCCTCTTTTATCTTTAAATGGCAATATATATTTTCACAGCATGTTTACAACATATAGGTTGCCTACTGAAATTTGGTCCTAGCCATTCATTCAGTAAACATTCCCTTCACGTACAAATTTTTTATACTTACATTTGTCTCAATTTTCTTTTTGCCTCTTCATTGGTCATTTACGTTTCTTTGTAACTCTAAATAAACACTGTCCCACAATCCTACTCTTCTTTATGAATATTTTGTTCAACATTATTTTTTTGTTCCTTTTCAACGTATTTCTCTAGTTTTTCAGTTTCCATACAAGCAAACACTATATGTTCCAAGTCTTCTTTCCCTCCACATAAGCCTTCTCGTTCACCTTTTAACTTCCATATAATGTTCTCGCCCATACCATCCCCTCTCTTTTCTCCTTATTAACTTTGTCAATATAATTTTTTCCCCCACGTCCATTTCAATCCTAACATAAAATTCCAACAATTTTTTCCCAATTAAATTACTAAACTAAATTTTGTATCTCTCATATCTTCGAAATGTCTTCTCGCCTCTTTTAAAAACCCTCTAACAATTGTTTCTCTTTTCGTCCATATATGTCCCAATCCCATTACTTTGAAATACATAGTGAACCAGGACCAGTTTGAAACTATACAACCTATTATGTTTTAATCATACACTTAAGGAGTAGAAGCTTTACTTTTGTAATTTCTAAATGTAATTTCTTAGATCATGTTGTATCTTTCTTTGTGTACAGTCATTAGAGTTAAAAATAACCGACCGAATTACATTTTCAGAAGTTAAATAAATGCCACTAACTGAAGAAGTGCAATATCGGTGTAACAACTAACCACTAGGTAGGTATTGCATCAAAATTAAAAACATTGAAATCATGTTATGTTTATAAAAAGCAGTGCAAATGTTTTTGATTGCCACTGCCTTACACTGTGGCAAGCAAATAAGAATATTGTATTGGTGAGTACTCAAATGAGTATTAGTTTTTTCAGAAACGTCTTTTTTCCCCACAATTACCGACACACAAAAAGCCTTGTATGATGCAATTTTTCACCGAAATCATTCAAACTTTCACCGAATGTGTAAAATAAGATAAATATAAAGATAGGTTAACACTTTTTTCTTACAGAAAGAATGTTTAAAAAAAAATTTTTTTTATAATGAAACAATATGAAAGTATAATGCAATGATATGAAAATTAAAATAATTCTAAAATGGAGTTGATACTTCGTTATATAGGGTGTCCGACATAAAACCGGCACGACTCACTGTCTCACTGCCATTCACATAAAATACATTTGTCACTATATTATATTATATACTATGTAAAGATCTGCTGATATCTTGTGCTACTGATCGTCTCGTTGTAAAAATGAGGCCGATAATGCGCATTTCTGATACTGCACACCACGCGCCTACGTTCTCTGAGTGAAGAACCTCTTCTGTACAACACGTGGGTTTCCTAAGACCACTCTTTGCAATTCTACGAGTTTACATGACCAGGCTTCTGTCATAAAGAAGAGCATGGGGCCAAGTAACAATCGAAGATTAGAGCCAATTGTCTGGTTCTTTCAATTCATGCACTACGCTCACACGAAATGTTCAGAATTTGGGCTCCTTGGCACAGGATGGCATGTTTTGCGGAATACACCAATTTGCTGAGATCATCCCCTTATCGATAATCGATAATCAATTTTTTTTGTGTTCTCGCAATGTTCAAGTGACTTCTGTCGGGTACCTGCGGGGCTTTTACTATCGGACTCTTTTTATTTCCCTTCACATTCACAACGAATACTGTAGTCCTCCATTTCTTATACAGATCTTGAACTGTGCTGGTTGTATCAGGCTATTTCGCCTCAAACATATTTTAGTATCCTTAACGGGGCCTGTCTTAATGTACAATTCTACAATATGAATTTGGTGTTCAAGTAAAAACTGCACCATTTTTCTCACAACACTCCAATTTATTCACAATTAATGTTAAATTCAACTGTTGAACTCTTAAGAATTGCATAAACGGAGCGCAGTGTAGCCAAATTCTAAATTTGAACACAGTGAGGCGTAAATATTACCACCAGAATATCACAATGAAGGTGAGGCCAAATCTATTTATGAAAGCATTGAGGTGTACCGGCTTTATGTGGGTCACTCTGTATATGATAGCTTTATACTTATTGCAGCAGTTTCATTATTAAATAATTAACACTATCCCTGTCTCAAAACAATCGTTTTATAGGGGTATTTATTTATAATGAATGAGTAATAGTTTCTTATATAATGAGTAGATGGTATTAGCCGTATTCTCAGAATAGCCACTCAATATGTCGTAGGAGATAATAATGTCAGTGTTGCAATGAAGAACTAAGGATAAACAGTCCTATTGCAAACTTTATTTTCCAGTTCTTCCCATTAACCTTCATATATTCATTCAATCATGACGTGTGGCAAGGTCGGGAAGACATTGAATGCCTCCACAGGAAGATCTTCGAAGGCCTTCACAAAGATGGTAACAAATTCATCTACTTGACATTGGAGAGACCATGACAAATTTCAGCACTTTGCTTTCTCACAGCTCTCTTTGCAGATAACCTTTTTGCCAGCATGAAGCAGGTGATTAGAAATGTCCCACTGTTAATCATCTCCACTTCATTATTTCCAATGTTTGAATAATAATCTTAGGTCAATGTCGACAAACTTTGAGATTCATAAAATAGCCAATACATTTGTCTAATACATGTTCTGAACTGAACACTCAAATAGATAAAGGCCCTTTACCCAATGTTCCAACCACGTTACATGTGCTATGTGTATAACCGATGCTTCACTTTCGTTTCTAGAGCGAACAAGGTCGTTGAGGAAACAAGACTATTATTTTGGGGCAGAAGTAATATTTTACTAAATATTTCCTACAATTAAAAAAATGTGTTAAAATGTTTCTGAAATCAAGGGTTTTATAGGTGATACTTTATGTTTAGCGCACATTGAACTCATTTTGAACACTCGATTCAGTTTTTTTCTCCCCCTTCGTTTCAGAAAATGGGTACTTACAGAATGAGTCACTGAATCGTAGTGTTTCATTACAGGGCAATCCGAAAATTTCTCACCCATACTGCATTTTTTGCAATCAAAATTATTTATCAGTAATTTGAAATACGCGCGCTTTCATGTTGGTCTATTAACTCTGGTAACATTTGTCAGGCAGCAGGCGGAACGAAATGTACGACACGGGACCCACGAAAATGTCAATGAAGGAGATCAGTCGAACTTTGAAAGTTGACAGAAACACATTCAGAAAATGGGCAAGGAACGACGATGGCGGGTTGCAGACGCTCAAAGAGGTGGTAGACCTTACTGCTAAAACTAAGGACAGAGTTAGGCAGTTGTGTACGATTAGGTGACAGGAACAAGTGTGCTAAGAAATTGATGGTTTTTAAAACCGAAATAAGAAAGTGGGCGTGACAACAGTTAGTCTATAAGTTAAATTTACAGCTTGGGGAAGGTCTGCTTACAAAGAATTAGTATTGCAAAGAATGTTGGAGACCGAGTAAAGCTTTGCAAAAGATTGATTGATGCTCGATTTGCAGAAGCCACTCCAGAGGGACGCGTTAAACGTGCAGACACCTTATTCACATATGCTCAAACCGCCAGAACAGAAGCATGAGGACCAACAGCCTTCAACAGATTTCGCTAATCGCTGAAAAGTATGGTTACTGGAGGCATATCCGTTACGATGACATAATGGCATATCGTCCCCCAAAGCAATGGAGTGTACCGCCTACAAAAAATTCTGCCTGGTTATCAGAAAGTGGGGATGGCCCTAGACAATTTCCACGTCGTTCACTTGGAATTCTATGTAAAACAGTGCAACATCATATACCGTTAAACGAGTCATGGATGATATTGGGAAGAACTTGGTTGATGTCTGGATTGATGGGCTGGAAACTATCTAGACTTAAATGTCATTCAGAATTTGTGGGTTAGACTTCAGGACAGCGTATTTTGGTCAGTTAGACTCCGCAACAGAGAACAATTCATTGAAAGGGTGAAGGAAGAATATCTATTGACCAACTAACCATCACTTTGGTAGAAAACTTCTGAAAACGGATTTTGGAGTCCCACAGCAACAACGGACGTCACATCATAGAAGAACATCAAAAGATGCATCTTTAAGACACTCTAACAATAAAATTAATATTTCTTATTTTTACATGCTTAAGCTTTCACGCCCGGTGTTGGTCCAATAGAATGTAGATTCCCGGCTTATAGGCCGTGGTTCTGTCGTAGTTGCAACCAGCCAGGAGTCACTACCCTCTGAAGATACTCGAAACGTTAGATGTTAACTCATCGACTGGACCATGGCCTATAAGCCCGGGATCTACATTCTACTGGATTTCTTATTTTTGATTAATTCTTTCAAACTAATTGGGGATAAGAAACTTTCAGGCCACTCTGTATGTAACCTATGAAGTTAAAACACAATAAGTGGTGCAAAAATGTAAACCTCTAAAGGGTATCTACGCGGCTACACATGAAAAAAAAAAAAAAAAAAAAAAAAAAAAAAAAAAAAAAATAAATAAATAAATAAATAAATAGAAACCATGTCTTAATTTGTAACAGATTGAATGGACTCCTTTTGTGGTTTGCAGTTTAAATTGAAATTCTCATTTATAGTTGCTCAGAATATTGAAATTTCAGGAGCATACGCAGCCAGCTTTGAACAAGGGGAGCGATTCCGTCTCACTCTTTACATTATGACAGACGCATGCATAATAAGTAGATATAGCAAGAACGAAATTCAGAACAAGGTTAATTAGACACAAACAAACAGACAATTGAAACGCGCCTGCTTCACGGCATTTCTCTCCATTCACTGTCCTTACGGACAATGAGACAAACAAGATTTAAAAGGTTACTAATACAGTACATTGGCATATGTGTGTGTGTTCACGATTTAATACACTGTTTGGGATCTGTTTAGATAATGTAAACAGTTAATGTCTGCTAGAAACTAAATATAATTAATTGCAAGATCTTCAGAGCTCAATGATTATTAGGCATTGGAATTCCTAAGCACTTAACATCAAGTTAGGTACACTCAAATACTAAGTCACCACTCGGTAGGTAAAGAAGAACCGATGAGTAACGGGCAAGATGAGAGGGTGGTTTGTAGCTCGTGACCTATGTCTACAGTACAATACCCCCCTTAACTTTCATTCCGTTTTATGTGCATAGAAATTCCGATGCCTATTGATTATCACGGTGTAGGTGTAAAAGCGTGTAGTTACAGTGGTCACTATAATACAATAACCACTACTGGGAGTACAGAATGTGCATTTTATTTTTCATCAGATACTAATACGGAAATGAAATTTTCAAACTGCGAGACTTTTTAAAGATATTTAAAAATTACATGAACGTTACAAATGAATACATTCATACCTCAATTTGCGCTGATACTGAAAAGGCATGTGACATGGCGATAGCGCATTGCTAGCTGAGAAGAAATTTGGCTGTATGCTGTGAAAATTTAATGAGATCTGAACTTATGCGTTGGAAAAAATTATGGTTCACAGCCTTTTCTTTGACAGGTACAAACATTTTAGGGTTTCCTAATTGGTATTTCTCGATTAATATCATCGCCATAGATTTCTATTGGCAATAACATACCCATTGATAAAAGTCCAGAACGGATTTAAAAAGAATTGCCGTGAATACCATGAATAAGACAGACGGAATGGGAACAGTAGAAATACATCAAAAGAGCGAGGGCTGTAACTGTTCTACATTAAAGTGTTTCAAAAGGATGGCTTAATTTGACAGGAATGATATTACTTTTTACCCCAACACGCTACCTGATTCAGGCGCAGATAATGTGTTTCAATGGTGTAACTAAACTTGGGACAGGCCAAATCCGTTTTCCAAACTTTCAATTTTAATAGTATCTTCTGGATCAAAGGGATGGAAACAATTACGTCATTATTCCCATTTATTATCATTTTTCTTCATTAAAGTTACAAGCTCACATAACATTTTAAGCATATTGTTAGAGTAATGAAATATTTGTTTATTGCCATGTTATTCTTGGGGAGACTGCTTCAAATTGAAACATTTATTCACATATTTAACTATGCAAATACAAGACCTCCATAGTATAGCGGACGCGTTTGTACTTTCCAAGCGGCGGGCCTAGATTCGATTCCTGATTGGATTTTGACTGAGGGTTTTATCAGTTCTTTAAATGAATGATTGGGGCACAAAGTTTCCTGAGCTCATTCGGCCAAATTATTGTCTATCATCCTTCATCTGGTACAATCAATCAGTTGCAGTACCATGATCATTAAAAATAAATAAATTAATCAAGTACAACGTTTTTCTACTGTTTTTCCCCCGCCCTGATTGGCTCGGCTTTCAAATCCATGGAGGTTTTTGAAATTCTACTGTTCTATTAAGGCAACCCGAAAATCCCATCCTCGCAATGTTAAATTCGCTATATTTCTCTGAATCCGTTGTGAATAGCAGCTGAACTTTTTACTGCAGTAAAATTGTACTTGTATTTAAACTCGAACACAGGAGTTTAATGTTTTTCTCATTAATTTGTGAATATGTAATTGTTTTCTTATTTTTTCAATGTTTTTGGTGCAAACGAGGAAATAATTAATATTTTTTAAAAACCAAATGTTAAAATATGTACACCATTCTAATAAACACACCGTGCAAGTTTCAAAATATCTCTTCTAGAAGCTAAGAAAAATATTATATAAGAAAAATGTCTAACTAAAGGAAAAAGTAGAGCGCTATAGATATAGGTATTCTCATCCGCCATTTTGCATCCAATCATGACATGCAGAGCATATGACGCTCTCTCTAAAACAAGAGATAGTAGTGTCTATTGTTGTGAAAAGTGAACAATTTAAGACATTATTTATAGTAAAAAGTCAGGAAAAATAAAACTTTGCTGATAATAGTGATAGCGGCAGATATTAGCATTGCTGCACTGTATGTTTACATACTAGTAAGTATTTTTGAGAAATGGTTATTTTAGTTAATAAAAATACTAATATACTTATAAATATACTGTAAAGATATGTTCAGTGCTTGAACTTTATTGTATGTATAGGTTTTCATGTTTTAGAAAGACGTGCATACATATATAATAAAAAACAATCATCTGTAAACCTAACCTACAAACATAACTTATGTTTTGAATCATATACAATATGTGCAAATCAAATAAATTAGCTTGAATCGTTTTTAAGGAAGCTCTATTTGTGCGGTAAAGAATGTTTAACTTTATAAATCGTATTGTATAATTCTTTAATGAAATATGATAAAATATAATGCAAAACATTATGTTCCAGGTAGGCCACAAAATGCCTTTTTGCGTTGCTATCAATTGCCAAAATAGAATTGAAAAGGGTTTCCGAATGTTCAGATTTCCAACAAAAACTTAGTTGCCTTACTATGTTTCCAAAAATGGCGGATGCGAATACTCATCTCTTTAGTTGCCTTAGGAAAAAGGCCTCTGAAGCTTTCAGAACGTTCTTGTTCCATACATTGGATCATCCCCCATTTCTTTTGCGCTGCCTTACCCTGTGAAGGCTTCATTAGAGGCCCTAATCCTTCCTTTGTTCAATTAGAACGTTGTCTTTATTGTATTATAGCCTATTGAAATGGCCATATTTTGTGCACATGACTTCTGATTATGCTACCATTATTAACGAGCGCGTGTTCCCAAATGAAATGTGTCAAGGTACACAAAATCTGTCTAGGGCATCTACACCATATAATACTTTTGACACATTTAATGGGATTCTGGATTAGACCATAGACACACTTTCCTAATAAATTTTTTATACTCCAGGTCCCTAATTATTGCTATGGGCCTGGTAGATTTCCTTCTTTGTTAAATTGCATGAGGTTACAGACCATGCTGAGGATTCTCATTGGGTGAAGTTATGATGAAAACAGCTTTCCTCTTGTCTTCTAAATTTGTGGTATTTTGCCTGATGGCCAATCCCACGTTAATTTTGGATTGTTTTTATAGTAGCAGCAGATTTTTTTCCCCTAAGTCAATGCCATCATTCAATCTCTGCCCTTTATAATTTGTTTTTAACCTTCTCAGTCTGGTGCACATTCTTTCTGTGTGTCTTGTACATTCAACTTTTTGAATATTTAGATCATCTTCATATGTTTTTATCTGCTATGACTGCCCATCCTCTAAATAGTAAGCAAGGAGAGAATTCCCAAAACTATTGTTTTTACCTCCAACCCTCCACTAGGCTCGTTATACATTACTTTCCTTTGCAGTTTGTTTCATGTTGCTGTTTACTTTACATAAAAAGTAAAAGTAAAAAGTACTTTAGTGAGTGACATATGACCACGTTTCAGGCATGTGCTATCTAAAATTTCCAACCCACACTGTCCACAAATTTTAAATGAAATTTCTGTATCAAACACTTCATTCGCCTCATTATCATTTAGTTCTTTCTAGCACTTACTGTATCGTCCTCTCAATTTCTTTCGAGTTTCTTAGCAGAGCTGTAAACTTTTCTGAATTTGGGCCTACCTGATTTGATGTAGATGGAAGGCTACAATCTCCGTCACTTATTGTAACAGCTGTTTTAAGCTTACCAACATTCTTCCTTTTTTTAAACACTTTTAAAGTACTTCTTCTACGCATTTTAACAACTTATGAAACACAAGAACAACGTTCATAAATTAACTGAGCTACTAAATTCACTACAAGCACATGTAACAACAATCTGGTGACATTTACGGTAAAAATCACTGAACTAATGTTTTTAACAGGCTGCCCAGTGCCCAAATTTCTCTAGTGAAGATTAACAATGTCTCGGCAGCGCGATATTTCATATTTATATCAGAGCTAGTTTAAAGGTGTAAAAGCTGACATTAAGAAGTGCCAAGCGCAACGTAACGTTCATTTAAGGTTTAACAATGGAAAAACACATAAATGACATGTATCATTTGAAAGCTGAAGGACCACAGATTAAAAAAAAAAAAAAAAAAAAAAAAAAAAAAAAAAAAAAAAAAAAAAAAAGGGGCTACATTTCACGATTTTCTTTTCATTCCGGAGTGACTTAGCCACAAATACACAAAGTTAATAATAAAAAGAAATAGACAGCATATAACTGAAGGTTTTACAAGATATAGTATGTAATTTATTTTTACGATTTTTATTCTGGAATGATAATAATAGATACACATATTTGTCATACAATTTTAACTGCGAATATGCAATTAAAAAATAAAATAAAAATGTAGAAGACATCTATCCTTGGACTGTGAACTTTGCCGTTGTCCGCCGAGTGACCTTTCAGTCAATCTTGGCGCTGAGAAACTTGAAACTTCCTGGGCAAGTGAGACAAGTTTTTAATGTCAGGTAAGAAACATGCAACCGCCTGACAGGACTTCAACATACGCGGAAAGGGGGGCGGGGGTCAAAAATCATGAAGCAAGTGTTGAATGACCACAACTTGGGGTACGCAGAGCATCTGCGTGGAGCTGGCAGGAAATAATTTCTGTATCTGTATGATAAAAACTGTTCAAAACGCTGTTAGCACCTTCAATAATGTATAACTTTTTATTATTTTCTACTTATGTATTATCACGAGAGGGCCTGCGATTGCCGATAAGTTCACGAACGTAGTGAGTGATATTTATTAGGGCTATTTCACGAATAAAATAACAATTTAAATATATTTCACGTAAACTTGGCTTATAAAATTGTAATATTTGTATATTTGTATAATGAATACTTAACATTTTCAAGCCATCTAGCAACAGACGAATATCGATTGTCAGTAATACCAACAGAGAAGGGCCAAACACGGGTTTAGAAATATTTCATGAAAAGAATAAGAGTAATATATATTTGAAATTCGTGCACGCATTATTAATAATTGTATAAAATTATATACTTTAAATACTTACCTATTCAGAAACCGTGAGAATGAAATAGACGAAAGTCGACTATTACGGTCGCTACCGTTCGATTTACTAATACCAACTGAGAAAAACAAAACAAGAGAAAATATTTTACCATTATAAACAACGTGTTTATTAAGATTTATGGTAGCTTACGCAGATATTGTTACATAATTTAAAATGATTTCAGACTGTTTGGATAAATACACAAAAACAATTGCTTGAGTTAGTTAAATTTACAATTACTGAAAACACAGAAAAGTGGTCAGTGATGCGTGCTCAAGAATTACATACTTGAAATAGTGAGTTGGCTACACTGATCACAAGACAAAGACACGTAGCGTGATAAAACGGATTGATAATTTTTTTCTATAATTTCACTGCGATATCCGGCTGCGATTGGTCAAAATAAAAAAAAATAATAAAAAAAAGTTTCATTTATGAATTTTAAGATAACGTTACATAAGTGAAATAGTCAATTTAATAATAAATTATTAATTTATCAAAATGTAAACAAAAATATATCCCATTCCGATTTTGGTATGGAAATTATGTAGATGGAAGTTAAAGGTGGTTAGGGATTGAAATTGTGGTGCTAGTGTGAATTAAAAAGTGGCGAAATTCGTGTTTGTGCTTCGCATCCCGAGAAAGTCCCGGATATCTAATATTATTGAAAAAAAAAAAAAAAATGAAAAGGGGGAAGAAAAAAAAACGCTAGTTAAAGCAATAAGGTGGAATAGTGTAAAGCGGAGTGCGACCAAATGCTCATTATTTGCTGTCTGAAAACATTCCCACTACGTTGAATATAATTTTGGCGAAGGTAAACAGTGATATACCCTAAAAATTTCTCAAGGGTCACTTGGAACCGATTTCTACATGATTTGGGATTCGAATATGAAAGAAGAGGCAACATGTGTACAGTAAATAAAAAGACGATATTATCAGATGGGGATATAAAATCCAAAAGACATCAAAAGTTTAGGACCCAGGGGAAATGAATGATTTATACAGACGAGTCATGGGAAAATATAGGTCATACAGTGACTAAAGTGTGAAGGAATTCCACAGTTGAAAGTGCTCGTCAAGCAGCAATTGAAGGTAAAAGCCCAAGATTCAGGATACCCCGATGTGGCCATGCCAGAAATGAGCAGGTTTTAACATTTATGTGCAAAAGAAACACGACAGACGCACATGACGAAATGATAGGTGAAATATATGAGAAGTGGTTCGCTGAACAATTGCTCCCCACTAACGAAGCAGCAAAGCACAGCAGCGAAGGATCGCAGAGCGTTATGGTGTGACGAGCATTGCTGTTCGCCACTTCTAATGAAGCAGCAGTACTGGTTGCAAACCAGTTTGGCAATTAATTTTTACAATTAATCGATCTTCCCACACATGCCGCCACGGGTGCCCGAGGTCGTTAAGACGCAGATCCGTAAATGGGAGGATCGTTCTGCCTGAGTGAGGTATTTTCCTCAGCAAATGCAGGGGACGTACCCTATACTAAGGCATGGAACGCATCTTTCCTTTAAAAGAAAATCCTTCCCCAATTGATCAATTTATCTCATGTATCATGTGTTCACCGTCTGTGATATCTCAGTAGTAAAAACGGGAGTTAAACATTTATTTAAAACAAAAAACAACTTCCCACATGGCAGTCCTCTGCTGTCTCAAAAATGGAATGACCTTACTTGCTGAACAGCAAACATATCTCTGCCGACCATGGAAGCAATGTTGCACCACTGGGTCATACTTGTTTGGCTCATTTGTTACGCAATTGTATCGAAACTAGTGAGAAAAAAGTTAATTTCTCAATTAAAACAAGCGAACATGTTTTACGATAAATATAATACAAGGAAGGAAGGTAACATCTTCTCTAGACTAGAGAATAACAGCCAGGCTTGTCACAACGAGTCTTGCAACACATACCTATGATAATTACTGACATCGAATTAACGCATGAAAAATCTACCTCGGTCTCTCGACTAGCAAGGCAAATACTACATCCTGGAGTCTTGCGTTCAACAAAAACAAGCCATAAAAAAGTTGCACGCTTTAAAGACTAAATTTGCTACCATGTAATTCCATGCGTGAGCCAGTACGGATACTTACAACTCCTCCCGCTGCCGTTGGGACAACACCATTTTCATGATCCACTGCGGGTTGGAAGCTAATATGGTGGAATACGCCTACAACGCCATAACCTGCAAATGAAAACAAATATGACCTGCAGCATTACAACATGACCAAGATTTATATCCCGCAGTGTACACAAAAAACAGGTGCGCACAAAACGGGATGCTACATTCTCTAATATATTGCAACACATAAGAGCAAATCAACACAAAACAAATACATAAATGTTGTAGCGCAGAGCAAAACTCATGCCATGCTTAAACATTCCATACATTATTAGTGATTGGTTTCAATCTGTTAAGCATTTTGTTTATTTCCCATGCAAATTTCGTTTTTAATTGTACAAGTAAAGAACATTACAAGGAGCGTTATGTCCTTTCAAACCCAATTTAAACTAAAACACCTTCTTTATCATAAATCACTTTTCTATTAATGCTAAGTTTTCTATGCGTTAGCTCTTTATACCTATAGAGCGATTCCTTCGCGATTTGAAAAGTTCTTGAACTAGCAATGAAGAGAAAAGAAAATTAAACTTGAGCATTCATTTTATTTTTTAACGTAATGTCCTTTTGGTCAATACATGTATTATTTAACTCTGAAGGCCCGCAAAATACTCCTCTACAGCTACAATCACCTCTTGATTTAATCGAAAACACCGACTAGCCAGGAAGATTTTGAGCTTTTGCAACATAAAGTCAGGAATCAACTGTTGGATGAACCAACAATTCATATTTTAAAATATATCAAATTTCCCTTCGTAATAAATCTTTTGTAAGCAAGGGCATTGTGCAGATACAAATGTTTTCTTTTTCTCCAAACCGGACTTTCTCTTACCAATTTTTTTCCATTTAACTAGTTTAAAAGAATGGAACAGTAAGATCCCTTCTAAATATAGTAAAACTTCTTTGATGTCCCTAAAGAGAGATGTTATACCTTCCCTCCAAATGAAACCGAATGTCTTCTTTGGAGATGAACTACCAGTTTCTGTTCGCTGTATTGATTGCCATTTCGATTTTTTATATTTGTTTATTTAAGGACGCTCTCTAACATCTCAGGTCATCAGCTTCCCATTCTATTTAGGGCGTGAAACGGCCGATAAATTTTGTTCAGAGGCCTCTTCTTTCAGGCACGAGGTTCTTTATCGTGCCTTAAAAGTAAGACACGGGAACCACGGCTTTACTTCCCTTCCCAAGGAAGCCATACTTGAGATTTTTACGCCCGACAAAATCCATCGATCCTGGCTGGGTTCGAACCCCCGACCTTGGGTTTAGAAGACAAGTATGGTTACCACTACACCACCAGGATCGACGTGTCGGCGGAGCCATGACTCACTCTCAGTTATAAATTGACACACAAACGCTTTTACGATATTTTCATACGAATACATTTTTGTTGGGTCATGTTCCAATGTTGGTTAATTCTTCTACTTTAAATGCCCTTTGATTTCCAAAAGGTGTGTGAAAAACGGTTCAAAACCAGAATAGAGACATCACAATGCGTCCCTCCACACCGTCAATGCCACACTTAACTTCCTGTTGAGTACATGTGAAGTCTCTTCCTAACCTGGCACCCTGCGACATCTTTTTGTTCCCTTTGGCGTAGAAGAGGTTTTCAAGCCCAGCAGATGGCGTAGCAACATACAGAGAACCAGCAATTCTAGTCTTGAATGATAACCAGATATTTAAAGTTTAGGGCAAATTATCATTCCCTAAACAGTAACTATCTGAAAGGTTGATCGCTATCTTTGGAAACAATTAGTTACAATGCTAGTGACGTAGCTACGCACGTTCCAAAGGTTGGAGTGACGGACGAGCCGGCGACATAAAAGTGTCCGTCCAGCTACAACAATGCCTACGGAAAGGGAACAAGTTGGGAGGGCTCTGTCATTTTGATGCTAACTATAATTAAAACTTTTATTGTGTCAAATCATGGCATCGACCGCATGTTTAAGAGTAGGAAGCTCATCTAACAAGAATAAAGTTTGTGATATTTTAAATGACGTACACGTTTATCTCAACGATTCGCATGTTTTTTGCTATCTCAGGGGTGCTGTGAATGCAGGAAAACTTTTTTCAGTAGTTAACTATTCCGCGTGTTTCTATATTGCTGCT
This sequence comes from Metallyticus violacea, assembly GCA_030762175.1. Classification (NCBI taxonomy): domain Eukaryota; kingdom Metazoa; phylum Arthropoda; class Insecta; order Mantodea; family Metallyticidae; genus Metallyticus; species Metallyticus violacea. The sequence goes on along the minus strand of CM060830.1, from coordinate 42,745,624 downwards.
GTTTCCGTGATTAAAAAAAAAGATCACTTCAACGAAAAACCGCCAGTTCAAGGTCTTGCCTAAGCACTCTGGACTCGAATCTTCTGTATATATTCATTTCAGAAGCCATTGTTGTCCGCTGCTGAGCTGGATTCCCCAGAAAATTATCCGTCAAGACTGGGTACATTATTTACCGGGTGTCCTGAACGCAATACTCAAACTTCTAGGAATAACAGAAGCTTTTTTTATTCAATAAAGTACGTTACATATTCAGTGAATAGTTAAAATGTGAAGGCAATAATGACAATAAAACAACTACATTTCAGTGTTTAATTGTTTCGTCAGTACACATTCTACAACGCGTTCAAAGATTGCACGCATTAGCAACCTGATTCAGTTGGCATCTCCTATACTAGGCCAATCAAGTGCCCCGACTCTGTTGCACGTCCTCTTTTACTAGTTTTGAAGATTCCCGGTTTAAATGTTGGTGAACTTGTACAGCCACCTTTTACAACTTTCCTCGCTTCCTCTTTAGCTAGAAAATCAAGCTCGCCGAACAAGTACGAAATTCGACATGCAGTAGCGTTTATATATACTAATGCTTTCACCTAGCAACCTTGTTCCAATTTCTTTAAGTGGTATCTTATCTCTGCTCTCAATGCCGATCGTTAATATTCTCATTTAGGCACAAGTACTGATCAGTGCTAAGGGGGGGTATTAATCTTTAAACAAGCAACTTTTACAATATTTTTATTCAACTCGACCTAATAACTCTTCAAAATTCGTAGATATAAGAAAAAGGTACTTAAAGGACAAGCTATGCTCCAATCTGGCAAGGATGCACACCTAAGCCAGTAACAAGAGATTTAATTTACCCACTGCTAGGCATTTTTGAATTTCTGTAACCTGTTAAGCGGCATCTACATCTTAGGCCTGTCTTTATATTCAACTATTGGATCATTTACATGAATACTGATAGACGCCGGCTCGACATCCAGTGCAAAAGCGGTTATGGGGAAAGAATGTATTCTTGATACAAGTCGATCTCAAAAAACATATGGCACAAATAAGAATGAGCGGATAGAGATAACCAGGGAATTTAGAGCACTTAAGAGTCTTAAACTTCATGCCTATTTTGCTTTAGTATGGACAGTATGCCTAGACAGTGAACAGGGTGCGGTTCCCCAGACCTAGCTATTGGCTCAACCTCTCTAGTAGACTTTGATGGTCTGACCAGATTTTCTATGCAATTATTACTGGGTACTTTTAAAGTTTCTCAGAAGATGATATAATACTTGTATCCACTATATTTAATGCTGAGCTAAGCAGGGCTTAATCTACCATACGAGAGGAAATTGTTTCCGTGGATATAAGACTTTGATTAGAAAATGTTCAATGTTTCATATTAGATTCTTTTACTGGATAGAGAATATGCAATTTTCTGCTAGATTTTATCCCGCGACTACGAATGAGATCTGTGAGTTCGCTGCACTTCAGAGTTAAAACATTACTCAAAACAACCCCGCACCTGGAGGGGAAAAAAAAACAAAACAAAAAAAAAAAAAAAACAAAAAAACAAACAAAAAAACAAAAAAAAAACATCAAATCTGTTCTGTTTTACATCTGCTGGTACATTTCGCTAAGCACTAAACTTCTTAGATTTATTGTATAACAATATAGAATAATATAAATACACGAGTTTCCCAAGCAGGATTCCAGCAACATATTGCCACTGAGGGGCATAATTTTCAACATTTTTAAAACACAGTGCTTATTGTAAGTTTTTCAAGTTCTCAAGAGTACTAAGAACGAAGAGGCCTAAGACTGGTCTGCGTGGAATTACGTTGCACCACGACAACGCCTCTGCCCATACTGCATGGAAATTATTGCTGCAAGAACCAGAAGACATATGTTTGCTACATCCTCCGTACAGTTCATATCTGGCCATATGAAGCACCCGAAGCCGCAGTGACTACATACAAAGAGTGTATTTGCATCCTATCCAAAAAAGCATGGCGTTCGGTCTTTATACAACGATTTGAATGTATAGAATGTGATGCAGAACACTTATGGATGCAATGGTCACATCGCATTAAAAAAAAAAAAAAAAAAAAAAAAAAAAAAAAAAAAAAAAAAAAAAAAAACACGTATTCGCTTGCATTCTGAAAACTTTCAGTGGCCCTCGTACAACTGAAGTTAGCGTTAAGGCTAAATCAATTTCTCGGTCACGCCAAGGGATTCTTCAGACTAGTCACCTTTCACTGCGTGACTGCCCGAAAGTATTTCAGCGTTATATGACAAGAGGGAAGGCAATTGTTTGGCCCTGCTATTTTCTATATTCTCGCTAACCAAAGGAACAATTTCGTTGTTCCTGCCAGAAACACCTGACGACCGAATATGCAGCAATGAGCCTGTAAATCAACTTAATCCTTGATACTGCGAATGTGCTGATATCTGCTGTAGTCTGTCACGAATGCCGCAATCTCGTATTGAATAAATATTACACTTTAAAGCTTTTCCCTTGTAAATCGAAAGGTCTACTCTCCAACCCTTGGTGGTTTTTTAAATTTCTTTGAATTTACTTCATAAATAAGATATTAACAAAACTTCGTGAAGGTATTTTATATGATTTTATATTTTATGATTGGGTATACAAAACATACCTATCAATTAATTAATGTTGGTAATTGTTTAACGTTCGATCACGAAAACAACCTGCGGGGTGCCGAGATGCTCATCATATGCCCCCTGCAATATGCCCTCAGTGATAAGACGGAGATAGAGGAAGCAGACAGGCCAAGGCTCATCCCGGGCTGCAGTGCCAATTGTTTAACGTCCTCACCGCCATGCAGAAATTCCTGAACCCCAACTTAGCCCTGCCTTGAATGTTTACGGGAGATGTGAACAGTAGTAGATCAAATGGCTGCAAGATATGCTCACGGTGATATGACTGGAACTTATAAATGTATTTCAACACTCACTTTCAAACTTACCGGATAAACTGCAACAAACTGTTGATAATTTCTCTAAACTGTAGACATGCATTATTTCTGCGTGCCAATTGCAGGCAATATATTGCTTTTTGCCTAATGATAATGGGAATTCTCTACAAAGCCGCAGCTCTTTATCTTGTAAATTACTTGGTCTAATTTGAACCATGCACATCACCCCAGTAACATTCTAATATTTGCTTGAGGCCAAAAGGCATTGTCTCATTTGAAAAATATGTAACTATGTTAAAAAAAAACACTGTTTAATAATTGTTAATGACATGACCCTTTCGGTGAAAACATTGCATAAATAGCACCTTCATTCCAGAAATATTCGCAATGGTAGTTTTAAGCGATTCATTATATAAATTGTGACCTAGAGTGTTCCAGTTGTAGATGAGTAAAACAGATGTGGCAAACACAATAAAGAAAATATATTTCGGGGCAGTTCGCTCTTCTTCAATTAGAAATCTTTATAGTGTTTGGTGAATCTGTTTTAATTATCTACGACAAGCGCTCTGGTTTACAATTTTATAACACTGTATGATGTAATTTACACTTCCTAAGTACTAGTGTATGCACACACACACGCACGCATTTGTCTCGTCTATTTCTGCTTCTCTAATTATTTAAGTTTTATATGTACATATATATTATATATAGGATGTAACAAAAAGGTATTTCAATTTTTTTGGAATCATTCCTTGAACATAGAGGGTGCAAAATGTTATATGAACATAGGTCTGGAAATGCTTTATTTCTTTGTTAGAGCTCTTTGTCTACAGCTCCGCCTACACGTTGTGATATGTAAGTTAGAATATCAAAATAACTGTCCTGTGGCAATAACCACATAACAGAACAGTTGCTTAATAAGTCTAGTAGTTAAATATTTGCTTTTACCTCTGGTTAAATGGGATGGGGGCGTTTTAACTACTCTAGTTCCTACGTTCACCGTTGTTGAAATCGTTCTATGCCACGTAGTCCGCTTGTTACCCCACTCACTTCATTGCTTGATGTAGCACCGAGCACGTAGTGTTAGTTCTGTATGTTTATGGATCTTGTTCCAAGTACGTAAAATGAGGTATTCAAATGTGGAGTTGACAGGTGCTCATATGATCTATGATTAGCCAATGGTATAGAAATTCACGGCATCAGGGAGTCCATGAGACGGCGGGTTAGTGGGTATATCCGTGCTAACGGAGGATATTTGAAACATTTCATATGATTTTCTGTTTCCCACGGTTCTGTTTCTGAATATTCTGTGTGTCACAGGTGTAGCTCTAACAAGGATATAAGGCAATTTCGAAGCCATGTTCACATTATACTTTTTTTTTTTATCCTGTATATGTGAGGAATTTGACATCCTTCGTGTTACACTCTGTATATACAAAAACAATATCTGCTGGAAATTCAGGGACCACAGAGAGAGCACCCGTAATATCCAAAGAGATTGCTTCCTGATTACGTCAGGAAATAAGATTTCTTATTTACACCCCAGGATTACATTTTCAGATAATACAGCTAGAAACAAGTATAAAAAGCGGGGTTGGGGAGGAAGACAAAGAAATGAAAAAAGATAAATATGCAAGAAAACTCCAACCTTAGGGCTAGAAGCACCAGAAGGGGGGGGGGAGAAAACAAAAGAAAAGAAAATATGCAGAGAAAAGTCTAAAACTTTCCGCATTCTTATCTCTGTTCCTCTAAGTCTGTAATGTAATAAATTTATCATTCGTGCTTCCAGCACCATTTGTACCTCTAGTACAATTGCCTTCCACAAGAAAAAAATATGTGCATCAAAATATTTTATTTTCTCTGACGTTTTTCATGTTTTTAGGATATATCAAAGAACAGCAAATAAATCTTTAAATACTTGGATCCAAGACTGGTCTTTGATGCCATAAATATGTATTTTTTGCTCCGGATTCTAAGAGAGAGAACATAAAAAGAAGATTTAGTCTTCCTGACGCTATAAATTTTACAAATAATTAAGGACAAACTGTACAAATTGGACATTCAAATATGGTGGTAATCAGAATGAAGATGGAATCATAAAAAATGAATTATAACCACGAGAAGAATATGATCCTATTAGGAAATATTCCATTTTCTGAGCTTGCCGAGCAGTCAAATTATCCCGTGCTAAGTGAAAGATGAAGCCACCTTATGGGTAGCAGCAAATTGGCGGTTGAAAACTTCAGATTCACGACCAGATTATCGTTATGTATCAGGGCGTATATCAGAGGAGCGTTCTAAAGTTCTCGAACTGACCAAGAAAACACAAGTTTTAGCAGAAATGTTTTATTTTTAATTGTTTTCTTCTTCAGCCAACGCCCGTTCTTGCCCGGTCAGCTATTTGACTCTGTGCCACCCAGTACATCCGTGCTCCTAATGAGTCTTCTCTTGAGTCCCTCAAGTGCTGTACAGTGTAGATGATGATCAGTCATTCCTCTTTTGAGCAGAGGGGGCAGATCGGAGCGTCGACTACGCCATTTCTGTGCAAATGTTTTTGTAGATAGTCATGGCAGATTGTTGGGGATAGGTTTTGATATAATCGGTTCCCATCTTTTACCAACTGCTGCTGCCCTCAAGGAGTTCGCAACGACTTTCTTTACATTTTTTTAATTTGTAACATAATATCTTTGTATCTGAAAATATTTATTCCAATGACTGACCGTCCAACTTTTTAATGCCATCGGTTAAAAAAAAAAGTCCAATTGCGAAAAATAATCATCTGTTTCAGCTTCATTCTCAACATTTCATGTGAATCTTTGTCTACTCATCCAATTTCTTCACGTTTGGGAACAATAAGTAATCGTTTGGAGCCCAATCTGGTGAATATGGCGGATATGAAAGAACTTGAAAGCGAAGGTCATGCAGTTATGCAGCAACAAACCCAGACGTATGTGAAGGCGCATTATTGTTATGAAAGAGAACTTTCTTTTTCGCAAGGTGTGGACATTTAGCATGAATTCATTTGGTCCAGTAGAGAAGCGTAATACTCCCCGGTGGTGGTTCTGCCCTTCTGGAGGTAGTCTATGAGCACCACACCATGAGAATACCAGAAAACCGTAGCCATGACTTTTCCTGCAAATGGAACGTTTTTGCTTTCTTTCCTGTTGTCACTCATTGTTTATTCTGCTAAGTCTGTGGCGTGTAGTGATGAATTCATGCTAATCTACTGTTATGAAACGTGGGAGAAACTCACTGGAATTGCGTTTTAACAAGTCTTGCAAAATGTTCATTCGAATGAGTTTTTGGTCCAGCGCTAATAAACGCGGCACCCATCGAGGTCTTTGCAATATCAACCAACTCGCATACTTTCAATAGGCGATCAATGAATGCGGTAATGTGAATTTTTGTCACAATCCTGTCGGTCGCAACATTTTTATGAACGCCCGGAGCGTTGATGAACTTGACGCTTAAATGCAGCAGCCCACTTTTAAACTGTCGAAAACGAACTCGAAGAATCCTTTAAGTGTAAACTAACTGCTTTTGTATTTCTATTGAGATTAAACCCTTCAAAAGGAAATACATCATCATAGCTCGTATTTCAGTTTTATCCATTTTGTAGAAAATGTTAACACTAGTTTGTTGACACGATCAAGAACAAGCGACTACACTTATGCGATTGAAACTTTACAGTTCCCCATCTAAAAGGACGATACTTAACAACGAGCACAACGTTTGTGGTGTATAAAACACAAATGATGGTGAAAAGAAGTTTTCAACGTAGACAACCCCCAGTAGTAGACCATCTCTCGCTAAGGAACCCGGAATTGTCCGGAGTTATGACAGAAACTTTGATATTAACTGACAGAAGATGCGCATTAGCCAAAATCCAAAAGAGTTGCAACATCAAGGTCAAGCTCCACGATCGTTGACACTAAAGTGACCGTTTGATCGCGATGGATGAATGCTAGCCATATAGGGGTTTGACAAAATAATATGACCACCCTTTTAAAAGTATCCCCTTTACTGTTGTCTTTTCTTTTTAACTGAACTGCCACGTGTTTTGTTTTTTTCCTTATACTACGATTCCATTTACTATCGATCTCCGCTAGCAGTAAGCCTATTATCCTCGTGCTGTGTTGATCAACCTTTATGTCAACCTTATAGACTTCTGAAGAGGCAAACACTTAGTGACCGACTGGTTGAAGCTTCCCGTATATGGGTAAGTACATTCTACTGACCATTATGATAGAAGAAAAAGTTCATGAAAAATCTGATAAGGACAAGAGAGCATTAAGGAGGATTATTGCCTTTCAGAAGAATACCACTTCCACTAAAATGCGTCTAGAAAAAGCAATGTCAATTAAACCAGTTGGGAGCTGTATAATCAAAATATTCATGGCAGAGATGCTATTGCCAAACTTTTATAACAGGGTAATGCAAAAAGGAGGGAGCACAAATCTGAACTATCGACTTAACGTGGTTTGATGAAGCATACAATCCGGATTGACTTCTTGCAATACTAAAGCATGGTGGAAGTTTTGTCATGGTTTGGGTGGTCATATCATGGTTGTCAGTGAGTCCTATTGTCATATTGAAAGGAATGCAATAATAATGTATAACAATTGAGACAAACAGTTTGTTTTCAATAAAATATAGTTTCAAGGTATGAATTAAGTGCCTTGATGTTGCTCGCAAGTCAATTTAACCTAAATAAAGTCTGCAAATTTTTTCTCAGAAACTATAAGAAATAGATATCCCAAATTTTGTATTTGTGAATCACACTTTAATGTAATAATACAGCTACTTTTATAATTTCATTAGGTAACTTATGGAAACATAATAAACTAAAACTAAGTGAATACCTATCTATTCTTCCTATATTTCAAGTACAGGACAATTTTTTCCATTTACTTAATTTATATAGTTCGCTGAAAGTGGCGATGAAAAACTTCACAATGCTTCAGTACTGCAAATAGCTTCTACGAAAAATATACTTTAAGACACCCATGCTTTGAACAAATTTTGAATGAATGTTTTCTGCACATAATCATTTTTACAAAACTAACCAATAACGCAGAAACAAACTTAAAAAAATGCTCAGAAAATTTAATATATTTCATAAAATAAGCAAACTTTTTCAGAACTTCTTGAGTAAGGGCAAATTTAATGCACTAGGACACAGCAGGAAGGTGCTCAAGAGTACCTTTTGAGGAAGGCCTTTTTCAGCTGAAGTGGTAAATATAGGGTGAGTGATTCCATGGTGCACTTAAGGTTCCGGCACAAACGTTGCACGAAATTCATTTTTAACTCCATGAGACTACTTTCCCGCCATCAACTTTTGATGATTTGCCTAAGGGCCAATAACCAACGAAGATCTTTTGCGGCGGGTATATAGAAAGTGTTAAAAGCTAAAGGATTTAGGATCAGTAGACAGTAGAGATAATGTATGTCTTGTTTCATGCTTTCACTAGTTCAAACATAAATCGATTGGCTATCAGCTCTTGCACACATTTTTTGAGTTTTTAGCTAAAAGTAAAAGTGTTCGAATCCCACGAAGGCAGGCAGCACTTTGCTTACATTAAGGTCGCGTGATTATTTTGGGAAAGCAGCGCAAGGTTTGGTATGAAAACCGCTCCCACTGGCATCAGTAATAGCCGGGTCAGATATTGATCCCACATTCCTCACATTCCAAACTCGAGAATGGAATGCACAGTAGAGGGGATGGGGGAGGTTTATCTTCTGTCGTTTACAACCGAAGCGCGAAGCTAATCTCTGCACTGCGATATCGACATTCGTATCTCAACCTCTTCATTCGCATCACTCCCGCGAGACGTTATAAAAATTTGGATTAGAGATTCCATTTTCTTTGTACTTGTTGATGATGTATATATTTTTAGTCAAATACATATTTATTCTATTAAGCAAATGAAAAGGAAATTTTGATTACTATCCGAGACCTGAAAACTTTTAAAATCACTTCAGTTACAGCACTAGAAATAAAGTCAAGAGGTTATAAGCTAATACACATTTAAGAATTTTTATATTTCTCACGCACCACTAAAAGCTGCCACATTTTTCTTAATACAAATTCTTACTTCTTTAAGTATAATAAGTACAAACATCCAAATCACCGGAAGTGACTTTCTATAATAAAATGGTTTTCATTGCACATACTTTTAAAGATTATCAAATGATAATAATTTACTTATTTTACCTCTGTTATTCTTGCATTTTTCAGAGTTCAAGAATATACTTAACGGCCTAAAGTTCAAAACCAATGCTGATTAAATTTTATATCACCACCTTAGCTACAGTCAGCCCCAATTCGATATTTCAAACGACACCCCGATCTTCTGATGGTTAACTATAAAAGAGAATTCTTTTTAAATAGCGTTTAAGGCCCGTTTTTACTACTGAGGCACCACAGATGGAGTACACGTGAGATAAAGTGGTAAATTGGGGTAGGCTTTTTAGGTAAGCGTTCCAGGCCTAGGTTTAGTGTATTTCCACGGCATTTGCCAATTATGAGGACTGAGGAAAACTTGGCATAAAGCAGCCCTGGCGGGAACGATTCCCAAACCTCCTGCTCCCGAGCACATGCCTTTAATGGCATCGGCCATTCTTATTGGTGTATAAAAAGAAGTGATTGCTATTACATATATAATTTTTTCTATCGATAGCTGGCAAACAAGTGTGTTATTGTTTGAATTTGGACAGAATAAAAATACCTCAGTTGTAGGATGAAAGAAAAGTATTTTGGATAAAATTACTATTATATTAAGTAACGAAGCGAATATCATAATTCCCCACTAATCCGCTTATATCCTGTTTTCTTGTAGGTACATGTAATATTGAAACAATTTATTACCAAAACACTGTTATTACATTAATTGCTTAATAGTTTTACAAGGGGATACTGGAAAGTTCTTAGCTAGTATCGAAAATAAAATCTTATTTATTCAACATAATCTCCTTTTAACCTCTCTAAGTCTCTTAAAAATGGGTTTCCTTTCTTGCATGCCACTCTTCCATTGCATTTGTCACTGCTACATTCGATGAAAATGTCTTTCCTTTTAAATGCCTTTTTAGCTTTGGAAATAGATAGTAGCGTGAAGGTGCTAAATCTGGTGAATAGGGAGGATGGTAAATAAAATTTAAAGCCAACTTCATTTTCTGCATTACCTAATAAAAATAAATAAATAACAAAAGCACAACTTTGGAAAATTTTCTTCACCTTTTTTTCCAAAACTATTTTCAAAATTTGGTCAGCAATGCAGAATAATAAGCCCCTGTGACCGTTTAACATTGTTCTAAATACTCTACAATAATTTCTTTCCACCCCCCCCCCAAAACAAAATTTGAGAACGTTCACTGCCTATTTTTGGACACGAAAATTCTTCGTGCGAGGTGAACATCATGTACATTCCTTTGAATGTACTTTTGTTTCTGCATAGTCATGGATTCATGTTTTGTCCATAGCTACATTACGATAATTTTTAAAATGACAACCAAGTTGGGAATTGCCATTCTGAGTCGTTTGTGGCCAGCTTTCAGTCTTTTGGAATCTATTTAGCAGTTATTTTTCTCATACCCAAATCATGATAGGCAATGGCTAAAGGCGTCGAGATGTTCAAAGTTTCTGATATGCGTTTCATTCCAATTCGTGATCTTCCAATATCATACTCATCAAAATTTTTGGGAGTGGACAAACAAACGACTTTTCCTATATGTTCATCTTTGACAATGCATCCATCATATCCGCATAAATTTCCTTGCCGGATACGCCTTTCGAAAATAAATAAATAAAAATATATTTTCTCAAAACTGAGATTCTTCTTTAATGTATTTACTTTAAAAATTAACAATATAACATCAGCTACACATGGTCACTAAAATTGGAAGAAGTATTTATAAAAGCACTTGTTTTCATTGTATAGTTCAATGTTTTCGGTCTGTTGATGGGAAGGACCCCAGCTAAGAACTTACCTGTATTCTCTTGTATAGTATTATTCTGTCCAAGTTCAAATATATTATCCAACCGTGGGTGGGGGGGGGGGCTTGGGGTTAGGAAGTGAAAAGTAAAATTTAAGATATACATAGGCCTAACCTTCTGTCCAGTATAAATTAACATAAAAAACACTTCTACTTTGAGCCAGACGATTTATATAACTGCTGACATTTATTTAACCAAAATAAGTTAATTTTAAACTAATGTTTCTTATTGGAATAAATAAATATATCATACTACTTTACCGACCAGTTGGAACGATTAGGAAAAAACACGATGGCATAATTGACCTTGACAATTTAATAATACAATTACTGCAATCATTAATTTTATAGCTGAAAGCGCACTAGTATTAGGTTCATATTTTGCCGAACAGATGGCCTTGGTCCCTACACCGACATCTTGCACCGTTTATCATGATTTTATCACAAACAATAACACAAGATTAATCGTGGCTTTACGTGTCAGCTTTTAACCGAAGATGGTCATAGAACCTGGAAGAATCTGTCAACTCTGATCTACAGTGAAGCTTCGGATGTTACAATACCACAAGATGTTCTGAAATTACTAATAAATTTATCTGGAAGCTCAGAACCGAGATTGATATTAGAAATATTTCTCGAATAAAATTAGAATCAAATATATTCTTAAAATGTACTAAAAATATAATTGTACAAATCCTCACTATAGTACGAATTACTCACTAAGAAACAAAATATAGACTTAAAAACTGCGTTTTCTTTTGTTATAGAGTTCGTGCTCATAATCTTAAATCATTTATTTAAAGGAATGACAAGAATTGATGTTTAACAGATTTTATAGCTATTTAGATGGATACGCATCCATGATACGCATGAATTAAACGAACAATTATTAAAACGTAATTATCAAAGCAAAATAAAGGGGATCCATATTATTTAGTATACAATGCAGGGTACAAATCGCAGGGGTATGGCGGATTTTCCCCACCGACGATTTTACCTAAAAATTCCTGCCACCAAAACTACCGCGGGGGGGGGGGGGTTCTTTATTATGAAACGATTAGGTAAAATGTATTACTGAAAATAATGTACTATTGTATGTGTATTTCTACGAAAACAATAGCAATAAAACATATAGAAGTAATAGAATGACGATCAGATCTTCAGTGTTGTGGCAACTGCACGTATTCACGTTACAACTGCAGTCAAAATGAAGTTTCGGATTTTCCCCTCCCCCCACCATTATTTTCATGATTTTGCACCTTGGTTTCAATGGACGTGTGGGAATTAGTACATGAAGATGTGGAAGTAAAATTTCCAAATTTGTTTACTTACACCGAATGATGCTCTCATCAATCTGAGGCACGGTTAAAAAGCAGCTGCACTGGTGTGTCCCGTGAATTTCTTTCCGTTCCTGATGCCAGCTGATACGAGAGCCGATTAGATGGAATGGTTAGTTATTTTTCTTGTTGCGATTCTTGCTCGCTGATTTGTGACAAAAACTAATGCACGTCCATGTCAAAATGATTACGGTTAAAAAATGACGATGAAGTTACAGCGTTGAAATGAACAATTTCGTTACATTTCATTGTTAGAAAATATTACACATAAGTGTACAATTTTAAATTAGCTTTTGGGAATCATAGTGAAAGAAATTAACCATATTAGCCAAGCTACTGAAGAAAGTAATTAGTGTGCCATGTTTCAAACCTAGCACATACAAAACTACTGTACTCCGTAGTCTTGTGGTCAGCGCGTTTGCATACAAAGCTGGAGGTCCCGGGTTTTAATTCTTTAAGGCCAGTTACCTAATTAAGGTCTTTTCCGGAGTTTTCCCTTACCCTAGAAAGCCAAAGTCAGGTAACCTATACGCGTTGTTGACCCTAAGGCTCAATAATGCATTAATGCATTAACTCAAGTCTCTTTAGACCTTTGTTGTTATGAGGGACGTTAAACTGCTCAAAAATTGTACTCGGGAGCAATTTCTATGGAAAAGACCGCCGTTCCATTTCTAGGACTTTTAAACACCAACAAGACAGACTTCCTTCTAATAAAGTGCACGGCCATGTTCGGAGCAGAAAGTCGATTAAGGGGAATGAACAGTTAAAATAAAACTGTATCTGCAATACTTTAGCACACCCGGTTCAGCAAGTTAGGTCACTCCATCAACCAAGAGATACAGCCTCCGCTCTGGATTATGCCCAAAACAAGTTAACAAATGTAATGCGGTGCAGGACGTTGGCTTTGCCAATGATACCCGACATTGTGCTATCATTGGTGGGAATGATCCTTTTTCGTTTGTCGGATAGTTTAACATTTGGACATAGGTTAATATTTCCATCAGCTGGGGGAAAAAGAAATAAAGATTTATTTAGAAAGCATTCATTACCAATCTAACTACGAAGTATGCCAATGGGAATTAACGTACCGTTAAACAAAATGGCGTTTTTGTGCTTACTAATTTATATTTTACATCGAGAACGGTACAAACACTAAATGTTGATTAAACTGTTAAGGGAACTGGGTAGTTAGAGGGTTGAAAAAAAAAGTATTTTTGCTTTTGTATTATAAAAATTAGAAAATTTTATATTTTTAACACAATATAAATTATGTCAATTCGGGTGTTATAGGACTTTAAATTTGATATTTAAAATTGGCGGCGTGTTTGCCACGTCCACAACAAGCACGACACACTGACTGTTGGTTAATTATCTATGGCATATGAATGGTAATTTTTTAAAGTATTTTGAAAGAAAAGAACAGAAGAAAATGGAGTGCCGTCTTCGAAACTTGAAGAAATCACTGGCAGGAAAATTACTGTCAGATGGAAAGCCAATTTCTGGTCGAGGAAGACTCATAGATCCAGAAATTGATCTTCTCCAGCTCACCTATGGACTGGCAATAAGAAATGCAAAGACTACTGTCAGAGAAATGAAGAAGGCTATCTGGATAGTATACTTTCATACACCGAACTCTTCCCACCATCATGGTTTGTGCTCTGCAGGTGCGGCTTTCAACTTATATAGACCCTCGGAGATGAGCCCTATAAGAACACAAATTCTCTCCCTGTGCTAATTGCAATAAAGCTAGTCTTTTAGTCTTTAGGGATCTCTGTAAAGAGGGACTTTTAGAGAAGTGTCTGCATGGGAGATATCAAAACCAAAAGCATAATGTAATATGGGGGCGCATTCCCAAAACTACTAGTGTTTGTGCCAGCACTTTAAGACTGGATGTCCTGGATGCTGTGATTCCTTTTAAGATGGATCTAGCAGCAGAATTAGTGTTGAATCATCTAGGGATAAAAGCTGGCGGCAACATCGAGAAATCGACAAACGACGTGACATGGAAGCTGAAAAAACAGGTAGAAATGATGACCAAAACAAGTCAGAATGCAAAGTAGGGAGAGTAAAGAGAGGACCAGTGATAAGGGTTATGGGGCTGGAAAGTTCTGAATTAGTATCTTATGTTTATGCATGTTCATCTTTAACACCAATTTCCCATAGGTTGAGTTTTTAATACTTCAGGAAGACTTTTCTCAAAAACTATTTGAGATTTCTTAATGAAGATTTTACTGTACATTTTAATGATAAATACAATTTCCAGCAACAATTATGAAGCAATGGCTTTTAGTGCTTTATTTTAAGACTATTTTTACTGAAAAAAGTTAAAATATTTTGAACACAAATTACAATTTTTTTCTTTAGCTAATATTTATGACATTCATCGAATGTGCTAGTAATTGTCAGAAACGTTATTTACAGCATATAAAAATTTGACAGTCGTAGGTAAAACAGTTTCTGAGAAGTGTGACCCAAACGAGTGCAAGCTAAATAAAAAAATAGTTCACAGCCAATGAAAAAAAACTCTTAGCATGCAAAAGTAATTATTTCCTACTATATGCATTAAAATAATTTAGTTAGTTTTATACTGTTTCAAAATTTCAATAATTATCTGTAGTAGTTTGCAAAATACAGAGGCTTAAACATGTCTATATTCTGAGCACTGGAGGCAGCCCTGTAACTACCCAGTTACTTTAAGAGAAGAGTGGGTTCTGATATAAATATTAATTTATTATAATTAATTTTTGTAGTAAGGATTACATTCTAGATCTGAGAGTCATACTTCTAAAACTATCAGCAAGTACAGAAATTATTTTTTTGTACTAACATATCGTAATGTAACTAATGCCTACCTAATTTTAGAACTGAAATTAGCAGTCTAGCGGTACTGGAATAAAACAATAGAAGATTAGTGTTGCAAAGTAACTTTGCACCTCTATTTTATAAATTACAACTGAAAGTAGCAGCCTTGCTATATAACACAAATTAAAAAAATATATTTACGAAATTATTCAAGCAATGCACATTACTTGTTGTTACTATTAATAGTTATACTACACGAAGTACACTGGGTAAATTAATTCCTGGCACTTTACTGTCTTGACATTTTTCTTTTAGCACCAAACTGCGAATAAATCACGTTCTCGCTCACTCAGGCAGCAAATCATTCCTTACACTAATCGCCGCTTCAACCGCCTCGGGTGGGTTTCTTCAAAATCTTTGTCGCTTTCGTCAAATTCCATTATAATTTTCAATCAATCTTCATATCACCGAGCTTCTAAAAGTTTCAATAAAATCAACAATAACTAACAAAACATTAACGCGTAAGAACACAATCTATGAACAAATAGTAACCAAGTTCTCGTTATTTTTAACTTTGAACGGCTCATTGCGATCCTTGCATGAAATGCAACACACATGCGCAATACTTTCAACCTACAATATGTTATTGTAATCAGATTTTCAATTTTTTTCCCTCGCCAGCTCTTTTGATTACATTTAAAATATTTCGCATGATGAACTTATTTATGGCCTCCCTTTAAACTTTCTACAATAACTTCATGAAAGTTAAATAAAAATCACATTAAAGGTCGTGCCTAGTGTTTGCTTGTTGATTTGGATTATTTACGGAGGCTCTTCTCAGGTCATCAGCGTCCCCATTCAATGAAGGGCGTAAAACGTCCGATAAATTTTGCTCAGAGGCCTCTTCTTTCAGACTTGAGATTCATTTACATGCATCTGCGACATGGGATCCACGGCTTCTTCCCTTCCGAAGGAAGTCACACTTAAGATTTTTATGGCCGAAAAAATCCATCGATCTTTGCCTTTATTGAATCCACGATCTTGGGTTTAGGAGGCATGTATGGTTATCACTACACCACTAGGATCGACCCTAGTGTTTGCGATTACTAATCCTTAGGCCCTCGGTCCGATTCCCGGTCAGGTCAAGCTGTATGGAAGTTTTTTTCCAAGTTTTTCCTTAGCATGAGAAGATGAATGCCAGATACCTTTAAAGTGCCATGGACTTCAATCCATTTGCACCATCATTTCATTCATTCATACACTATAGACCCATATTTATAATCGATAGATGTCACGATAAAACTTATGCAGTCAAAGCGACAATAAATAAACACAAAAAAGAAGTAAGCTACCCCAATAATGACTTTGAAAACGCAATATTTTTTTTTTTTTTTTGTAGAAGTCTTACACTTTTTACCCATTCTATACGTCGACGCGCATGTTTCTCCACCCTTCATCATCCATTAGAACTAGGGGGAGAAGAAAAGGTCTCTGGAAGAGCCACTTCAAGTGGTGGGAGTACCCGGAAGAAACCCTTCCGGGTCAAATTCTGCACCTGGCTGCTGGAATCGATCTCGAGACACCTTGTTGAAAAACCGGTATTCCATCCCGCTGCGCTAATCCAAGAGACACTGGCTAGTAACGTACTTCATTTTAAATTTAGTTTTCATGGCAACTACTCGACTTGAAATACATTTAGGTGATTACAGTTAGTGTATCTAATGATAATTATAAATTTCTAGCATCTCAATTAAAAGTGCACTTTTCTCAACTACTACTGACGATATTAGCACCAAACTTTGATTCAATATCCCTCTTCTTTCGACCCTGAAATGTTTTTATTTTCATTTTCATTGTTACCAATGGTTTTACAAAATGCCAATTAATATTTGTTATGGAACCCATACAAAAACAGAAGTCCCGACAATAAACCTGTGTACATTCTAATGCCAACTCGCTTGCCTGATCAGGGCATTGGAATTCCGCATAAGTGCTAGAGCAGCGGCGCAGTCCGATAAGCAGAGGACTGCATTACACTACTTGATGGTGAAGGTGACGGTGAGATGATGAAACAATGACGGAATGAATGGTAGTGGAAACCGGAGTACCCGGAGAAATCTTCATAAGGCACCGTTTCGTCCGCTACAAATCCCACTTATGACCAATGGGATGGAACCTAAATCGTTTTGATGGAAGGCTGGCAGTCTGATCACCCGGCCACCGCGCCGTCAGAATATAACCTTTCAACTTATATAATATGTTGCGATTATATAAATGCATTCATCGAGTCTTACAAGAAAAATTATGGCAGATTTTGAAGAAGCAAGGTAGATGGAAGAATATATATATATATATATATATATATATATATATATATATAGAGAGAGAGAGAGAGAGAGAGAGAGAGAAAGAGGCAGACACACGTCCATTTATTTTCTTTAATTTTATAATTGCAAAACCTTTCAATAGTCGTTGCATAAGAGCTATGACGTCATCGAATACATTTTTAATTACAACTTATGTTTTTCACCTTTCTGATAGAGCGCATTTGTTTTTATCGCTCTGCACCTTCCTTTTATTTTATACAGACTAGAAATTTGATAACATTTAGTACTAGCAAATTGAAAACAAGAACGCATGTTACCGCGAAAAAATATTGCTGCGCTTCTGTATAAAACAAATGAACGTTAAGAGTATCCACACAAAAAAAAAAAAAAAAAAAAAAAAAAAAAAAAAAAAAAAAAAAAAAAAGGAAGAAGAAAGAGAAAAAAACGAAGGCCGATTTGGCGTGTCGTTAGATTTTTTGTTAAATGTGACAAATCTTATAGCTAAAAATAACTTTATTTGCAGACGAGCAGATAGTTTTTAGTCTTTATAATATATATAGTTTAACGTCCCTTTGTAATGCACGATGAAACGGGTCTAGAATCCACAATTCAGAAAGTTACCTGCTTTCAGCTTTTCAGGGTAAGGAAAAACTCCGAAAAAAACTTGCCCAGGTAAATGAACTTTATGGACATCTGGATTTGCAGGCGGACTCGCTGACCACAGAGGCGTGTTAACGAAAATTAAAATCTAGAGAGAGTAGTATATAAATTAGAACAAACAATGACACAATATAATTTAAACTTTCTCCAATCAAAACAAACTGTTATAACTTTAGGGTACAGAATACTATTCTATCAGAAACAGTGATGACCAAAATTGCGGTTCAAAGTTTAAATTAAATTCGGAAAGTTATTCGCTTAACACATTTAATCACACAATGGCAACAATTGCGTTATTAAAGAAATGTGAAAAATGAACGATACATAGATGACAGATGAAAAACAAATGCAGATACACAAACATCAAGCATAGATTATAGTTCGCTTGATGAAAAGAGAAGCACAGGTCTAATGAAAAGGGCTGTAAAAGTGACTTAGATGAAATAGTAGAACAGAAAAAATCACCCTGGCAAGGGGGAAAGAAAGAAAAAAAGCACGGAACATGGTCAAATTATAATTGTTAACCTTCACCAAAACGAACTAGCACTTTCAAAAAGAAGATGGCACGATTGTTTTTCCCGCGAGAACAGGCCATTAGGTCTAAACTTGATAATGAATGTTAACATAGAAGTAGATTAAAATATACACTTTTCACCAACAGATGTCAGAAGGATCAGTGGCCATCATTCGCTTTGTCATCTAGTGTGAAGCTTAGAGTGAGGTGATTTTTCCTTCCCGGGACCGCTTAACGCTTACCGGCCGGTCCTGCTGGTACTGCACAAAACGCAAGTGAGAAAGTCCTCAGCTATGACTGTCGTGTAAATTATTATAGTAACACTTAAACACACAAAAGGTACATTTACTCACCATTTTCAAGCAAGAAAATGCAAGAACAACCTCCTTTTATTTTCCATACCTTTCTGGCATCGGTTTATGAAATTAACCGTTAACCTCCGAGAAATGGAAGAAATATCTTAACGAATGTTATTTTTTAGTTTATCTAACGTGTGTGAATTTGTCTAGTATATATTTTCGTTTAATCCCACCCATCCCCCCAAGGAGGCAAAACTCGGGGGATTTATGTTGTTTGTGATGACTCTATTGTCCAATATTACATGAATTGCATGCAAGAAGACATAGGTTTTATGTGCCGTTGCAGAATCCTATAGAAAAGTCCCGAACCTACGTTCCCTCATAGTTAATTAACGGAAAAAACGGTTGCAAAATATTTTCCACATATCTATCATTATAGTTTCTTTATTTCTTTTTTTTTTTTAAAGCATATTATTTATGAGTTTCTAAAGCCGTACCACGCTTCTTTTTATCTGCAAGGGTTCCTCGTGAAGCAGTTTAGGTTTTTCTGAACTCTGGTATCAGTTGTTTTGTGAATAAACTTACCTTCTTAGATAGAACCAAGATTCGCACGTCAAGAAAATTAGATTAGGATCACTTTCTACATCATGTACACTATTCAAAATCCATTCAAAAAATCTACTCCTGGATGCAGGGTCACCCGGCTGTGTTCTAGCACTACAGTAATTTTATAGGTTTTAACTTCAGTAGCTTTGTAGCCGTTTGAATAGAGGAATGGGAAATTTTCATTTGCTGAGAAAGACGAAGTGATTTTTAAGGGAAACTTTCCAGAGTATATCTAATGTTATTTAACGCTTCTTCTGTGAATACTCGATAATTTCCATTTCACGAAATTTACTCACAGAATTGGGGATTGAAATTCAAATTAAAAGTTGAATATTAGGGGATTTCTTGAAACAATCTCAGTACATCACGAGCCGATTATGTACGTAAGCACGAATCGTAAATAAATACTCTTTGGGAAATAGAGTGCCTGAATTGAGTCATTAACGTTATTAATACACTGTATTGCGCTGCTCAATGATATGTAATGCACTGTCACACAACACACAAGAATAGTTCCGTATGTTCCTAGAGTTAAACTCGTATTGAATCCCCTCAAGCTCCCCAGCCGGCTTTCAAGCGTGGGAACGAGACCAGAACTGACTAACTGCACTTGGAGCAGTCTCCAGGAGAGGGAGGAAAAAAAAAAAAAAAAAGGTTTTATATCCGGTAATTTTGTCAGTGAACATTTTTCAGGTACAGAGTTCTTTAACATGCAGTATATCTAGGACACGGGACTCAAGGCTGTGTTTTCCAGAGAACTTGCGTTGGGTATTTTTATTTCGCGAAACAATATCGACCTCGGCTAGATTTGAACCCGCGAACCTTGAGTGCACAGAAGAGCAAGTCATCCCTAGACCACCGAGGCTGACAAATTCCTATTACTACTACTATGTCATAAGATATGTTTATTCTTCCTAGGTGAAATATATTAAAAATGTTCTAAATAATTTCTTACATGATCTACAACTAGAGAATTTAATTCATAAAGTTTAGAGTTACATATATTCAAAACATTATCCCCTGCTCATAAAACAGTGTTCTGGAGGAAGGACTAGGCAAAACTGCTCTCGCGAGCCAAACGCGACTTAAGAAAGAACGAGAAATAATCGGGTTTACTACTCTCTTGCAATGGCGATCCCACTACAAGCAACCTGACGTCATCGCTCATTTATTGAGTGAGTCAGAGCACTCCACCTGCTGGACCGGCCCATTATCGCGAGATCGTCGTACGCTGCAACGTCAAATGGCTTATCAAAATCGCTGATAATTTATTTTATCCATCGGAGATACAAGATGCGATTATATAGCTGGGAAAAAAGAAACCCTTTCTGTAACTGTTGAAAATTCTAGTATACATTAACTACCAACGTTTAAAAATAGCTGTAAAAGAAATAACTGCTAAAATTTTTAACACATATATTCGCACATGCCAATAGCCTAGTATGTAGTCTTGAATTAAGTTCCACCCTACATCAAAAAGTAAACAGACGAGAGTAAATTTTTTATCGACTGATAAAATGGAATAGGGTGTATAAAATTGCTGAAATAATAAAATAAATTCAGAGAGCTATATTGTAGCGTCCGAGATCTGGCAGACCACACACAAAAGAATTCGGAGAGGGTTAAAGCAACGAGTGAAAGGATTTACCGAAATTCATCAACAAAGCAAAAATGTATTGACTCGAGGAAATATTTCCACTAGATCCATGTCTCATATCTTTAAAAAAAGAATGGGGGAAAAAAAAAAGCAACTTAAGGTGATAAATTTATTGCCGGTTGGGGATATCTGTTTACACCTAACGTGACAAAATCAGGTGTAAAAAGTCTTGACGCTCTGCAGTAACATATCTCAAATGGCCACAAGCTAATTTCTTTACTAATCAGAACTGTTTACAATAGGTGAGATATACAAAGACGGAGACAATATATGCACACGGAGCTCTAAGGAAGCTAAGAAGAGTTATAGCCCAGGGGCAAAAACCGAAGATGGGCGGTTATCAAGAAAACATCTTAGAACTCTTGTGAGCTCATGAATATGACACTTTTCGATGGAAGACTGTTGGTCTTTTAACCTCCAGATTGCCTACACTTGAGTCCGCTGAACTTTAGGCCCATGTTTGAACGATTTCCAGCAACATCTTGCGAAGACAGCAAAAGAATTACCTCTGGATGCAATGTCTAACAAACTACGTTCAAATGTAATGGACAAATTGATTACATTATATGATTGAAAACGCGGATGCATGTTCATTAAGTTAGTGAACATAAAATTGGTTTTAGCAGCGGTGCCCAAGCACGGTATGCACGTGGGTAGGTCCATAAGTTTACGGTCTAACCACTGTCTAGGTATGATAAAGACAAAAATTATATTTAACTTTTCAATATAGTTAACCTTTATTGCAATACATTACTCACATCTTTCAATTAACATTCCAACCCTCCCCCTCCCCAAATAGTCAGAAGTCTTGTATGCAAAATGGGTATAAACAGCATCCATCATTTTCGTCACACTTAAAGTTCCTTCCTCGAAGGTTCTTCTTGAGTTTGGAGAAGAGGAAATTGTCACTGGGAGCTAGATTTGGGCTGTAGGGGATGGTCGATCTCCTTGAAGTCAAATTTGTCCACAGCTTCCTTTGCAACTAGAGCACTGTGGGCACAGGCGTGTTGTGGCGAAGAAGGTTCACACCACCACTCAGGTTTCCTCGCCTTTTCTCTTTGATGTAAGCACGTGGTCTGTGCAGAGCCCAGCATGGTACTCCCCATTTGCTGTGGTGTTCCTCTCCTTGAAGTCAATGAAGAGTATTCCAGTGCATCACCAGTGTCCACCGTCTGTGGTGCCTTAGTAGTAGAAACGAGCGTTAAGCACTATTAAAAAAAAAGTGCCAAAAGATTGCGGCCATGATTAACTGAATAACCTTGGCTTTTAGAGGTGGTGTTTCGCCAGGTTTAAGCCACTCCAATGATTCTCTTTTGGACAAGGGGTCAAAGTAGAGGGCCATAGTTTCATCTCCTGTAACAATGGTTTGCAGAACTTCTCTCTCGTTACCGACAGAGCTCCAATAATGCCTGACAACAGACGACTCGTTGCTGCTTTTGGACTGAGGAACGAAGTCTAGGCACTCATCTTGCCCTAACCTTATTTATGTTCAAATATTCATGAATAATTCGAAGAAATTGTTTTAGAAAGGCCTAACGTTGCTATTTCTGTAACTTTGAGCCGCTGGTCTTCCATAATTTCTTCTTTCACAAGAGCGATGTTTTAAGAGTGAGCGTCTCCAAGAGCTGACCTGTACGCACTTCGTCTTAAATGCGTTCTCGACCCATTCGAAAAATGCTGACCCCATTCATTTATGGTAGAATATGAGGGGATGCTTCCCCATATACACCGTCCAATCGCTGTTTAATTTCATTTGGAATAAGTCCTCCTTTTGTGAAGTACTTTAGATAAGGTATGACACCACATAAGGATTTTGTGAAGACAATCCTTATCGGCGAGGTCGGAAACTTATGGATCTACCCTCGTATGTGAATTCTCCTCGGTCCAGTCTATATGTAAAGACACCTGCGTTACACTAGTGATGGAGCAGTGACGGTTGAAGTTATCAACGCCAACTTGGAATGGGAACAACATTTTTGTACTTAAGTGAATTACTTGAAATAAATATTTATCATCTCTCCCGTTGTTAAACCTAAAAGGCATTTTAGTAAATAACATCTTAATGATTATGGCAAGCATATCATGTTAGGTATATTAGTGTATGCCTTTGACTATATAAATGTAATCTTTAAATATGAATATAACAGTATCTATCCAGTTGAAGGTAGGTCATAAAAACTCAACAGCTGAAAGCAGCAACTTCTTAGGCTTCTAATATTGAGAACGTTGTAAACGTTTAGTAGATAATTCAAAGTGTACGAACAGCTTAGTGAAGGACAAGTGTGACAAATGAACCGCATAGACACGTTCGCCCCACTGGAGTCACACCATTGAATATCACGCGTGTTGAGCAAAAAGTCCTTGAAAACCGGCGAGAAACAGTGCGTGCCATTGCGGAAGGTACCGTCCAAATTTCCATTCGCACGAAAATACTTGGAATGTCATCTGGGCACGTTTTTCTTTTGCCCGACCGCATACGGCTCACTAACAAACCACTGCCTCATGCCTTTACAATCCCAACCACTTGAGCACCTTAAAGAGCAACCAGGTGATGAGTAATTGTACACAAATGAAGCAATACAGTGTGCTATCCTGAACTGGTTACAACCAACTTTCATCTACGCCCAATCTATTTATTTCACGGCTTGAAAAGGCCGACAAATTTTGCTCAGAGGCCTCTTCTTTCAGGCTTGAGGATCTTTTTCGTGCCGTAAATCTACAACACGGGATCCATGGCTTTGCTTATCTTCCAAAGGAAGCCATACTTATGACTTTTACGCCCGAAAAAAATCCATCGATCCTGGACAGGATGGAACCCGCGATTTTGGGTTTAGAAGGCAAGTATGGTTACCACAACACCAGCAGGACCGACCCGAAGTAAGGGTGGGAGAACCACACTCGACATAGATAAGCTACGCCTTAAAGGCAATTTTAAAACGTATAGCGAGATATTTATGGACCAGAGGAAGAAAATGCATTCAGTACTGAAGGCAACTTAATTCAACGTAATTTGGGAAAGACCCTTTTGTCAGCTGAAACATTTGGGCACGTATTGACATTATAAAGGAAAACGGAAGTATATCAAAACAAAATGAAAATATTCGGATGGTGCTGAGGCGTTTGAGAAGTTTTTGAATGAGAAACAATGCTACAAGGGCGGAGAAATTAGTCGCAATTTCTACAACAATCCTTCACTGATAAAGGGTTGCTCAGTCAATGAATTACTACAATTGCTTTTAGGCCAAAGTTTCCAAAGAACGCCAGAAAGACTGAGAAATTCTGTCATGCCCAGCGAGGCCATCTCCGGAAACAGGGAACTTGTTCCACGCTTGTTGACCAGTAAAGAAAGCTATGTTTTGACATGTAAGAAGCTAACAACCGGCAACGCTTGCTTGATCAACCGTTTAAATGCTTAACAAAATAAAATACTAAGTTGAAATCTGAATTAAAACTGTACTATTTACCATCGAAAAAGGAACATACTTTGGAATAATTTAACGCACATTATATTCTTATTATGGGCAATAAAATACTTTTATGGGATAATGTGTACATCAATGCTGGAAACACAATAGACAATAAGGAGTTAAACTTTCATGTTCACACAACCGGCTTGGTTTTAAATAGTGCTAACATGGAGTTTGAGTAAATAATTGTTTTAACTTAACGAAACACGCAGCTTATTACAACGGAAAATTAATTAATGGTAATATATTTAATTCCATCTTTGACTTTTGTTCACGTGTGTCCGCGCGGCGCTGGGTCAAGATTACACCAGTCGTTCTCCGCTGATGGCTGCACGTGGACAGCAGTCGCAGTTTGCTGTTAAGCGAGCAAATGTTATTTTGGTTCTAAAAACTAAGGAGTAGATGGTATTAGCAGCATTCTCATATGATCTAGTCACTCAACATAAAAGATATGTCGGGTTTGCAATGGAGAACTAAAGACAAATACCCGTGTCGTAAACTCTGCTTCCCCATGTGAGCTATTTGTGGAGGTTTGTCCCATTAACCTTCATATATTCAATCATGACATGTTGCGAGGTAGGAAGACATTATTCATTGTTTCTGCAGGGAGATCTTTGAAGGTGTGCCTTCACAGGGATGGTAACAAGTTCATCTACTGTGGATGTGACTTTTTCATGTTGGAGAGAATATATAACACTTTCCTTTATCTCTTTGCAAGACATCATTTTTGCTGGCATGAAGCTTGTAATCCAAAATCATCTGCCACTGCTGACCTCCAAAAATGTTCATTACTCCCACTGTTTGAATACTATGCTCCTCTGATAAAAAAAATCATATTAGTATTTCCTTGTGCAAATTAATGTAAATAAAGATATTATATTTTTAATTATTAAAATTTTTTTAATATTATTTTAACGAACATTGTTTTTAATATGCAATGTGCCCACCCTCAATTACTTTTTTCACTCGTTTGGGCATAGTCAATGAATTTCTTACATATTTCACTTATTTCTGGGTCATGAAAACACACTTTATCACAGCACATCTTTTCTTTGATGGTACAGTCAATTTTCATGCATTTAACAATCGCCCAAAGATTCTCTATAGGGTTGAGATTCGGTGAATTTCCAGGCTAGTCCAAACACTTAAAACCATTTTTTTCGCCATGAAGTCTTTAACATTCCTCGATGCTTGACGGGGCAATGTCTTGATGGAAAATCGCCTTTTCAATGTTCAGTTCCTCTGCCTATTTCTTCTGTTCTGGAGCTGCTTTTTTTAAAATCTAAAATTGGGATGTACCTGTCTCTGTTCATCATTCTGTCAGTAAGAATCAAACATTTAGTGCCTGTAAATGCAAAAGAGCTCCAAAACGCCTTCTTTTGTGGAAACTTTACCATCCCTTCTCCTTACATGCACGACGTTCACTGCACTCCTACAAGACTTGCATTAGAAAATAAGACACATTTGCACTGTTATTACGACCAGTTCTGATATTTCCTAGCCCATGCCAATTTTTACCTCAAAGGAGAGCAAATAGCTGTTTTCTATGGTCTTCGAGCTTCTCTTCCAGCATTTAGAAGGCGCCCACGTACTGTTGAAGCATCTATTTTTACCCCTACGGCCTCTTTTCTTTTTTTTTCTTCTTCTTCTTCTAATGATATCTGTTCTTTCAGGATTAATTTTGCTGGTTCTGATTAGACAGGCAATATCTTTCCTGGATATTTTTCGTTTTCGGCCATATCGTCGTTTCCTTTGAGGCGAAATTGGACCGAAATGTCATTTTCCCTTCAAATTATATTATTAACAGCACACAAACTTCCATTGCATTCAGCTGCTATCTGTCTCTAAACCATATAACTAAATTCATGGACGATTATGATCTTACTTCTCTTCTTAGATGTAATATCCATTACGAATAAACTCATACTTGTTAAATAAGTGTTAAAACAGCTATAACTTCTAGTACAACAAATAAAAAATTAACTACAATTAAACAATTCAACAATGGATATCAATAATGGTCTAGAATAGGAGAAAAGGAGTTATTACCACTGAATAACTTATAAAATTAAATTTACCTGCTTGTTCACATTATTTAGAACAAAAATGTAACTCTGTATTACTTATATTCAGAATAAGCCTATGTAGAACAGGCTGCCCTTGAGCAATTTAGCTTGAAAGAGGATATACTTAATTCGGTAGTAATTAAAGTTTTAGCTCAAGAATGAAAATCACCGCTGTAAGCGTCAAGCATTCACAGCACTGAAAGGCAAACTGGTAATTTCGAGCAGCACTTTCCACACGTTACAACCTGTAAAAATTCTCCCAAGACGCCATAAACCACATTCCCACATTTCCTGCACATAGAGTACAGCTTGCAGCTTTATATCTTCTAGAGTTCGCCCTTAAATACTGCAATACACTTACATCACTGTGACCATGGGAAACATTGAAAGTCATGGTTGCAAGGACATTGCGAAATAAATAAGATGGGAGCGTCCTCGTTGAATATTAAATCACTTCAGTGCCCGATTATGCTACCAATCTTCTTAAAAAGTTGGCAATGACCACTGTATAGTGAACACCATTGCTTCTGCAGTGCTGGGCAGTTATTGTCACATATCTTAAAAGCTGCACCATTATTATTTATAAAGAATAGGTTCTAGAGCCTACAGATAGTATTTCGCAAAGGAAAAGAATATTTTGGACTTGTCCCTAGTTGATTGCGCTGTGGTGATTTTTTGCTATTCGTGCTTTGAAAAGTATTGCTATTTACATAGTACTTTAATTTTCAGGAAGTTTTTATTTTAGTGACTAGTCTTTCACATTTCACTACGCGAAAGGCCAAACATAGATATACAGCGGCTTGACTATCACTAAAATCTTAAAACCAACACAACTTCATTTCGCTTCATTCTGGTTTTAGTACTTAGAAATTCTGCTATCAATCACTATGAAACCTTTGGGGACAAAACACTAGCGATGACTTTTTATTGGACTTGTGGGCATTTCTCCCTGACTGGCGGAACTGTAGCGGACTTCTGAGGTCGGACACATATAAGGCGCCACTACATTGTTTCAGTGAAGACGATGGTGACATGGTACATCAGGGTTACCTACACTAATCAGACCATGGTCGCCTTATGAATTTCTATGAAAGGAAAATTCCCATGGCAGATTAGGAAATCGAACCCGATACTCCAGGAATATAAGTCAGGAGCTCTGACCACTAGACCGTGAAGCTGGCCGTGATGGCTGATGTTAAATTTGGAAATATATTTTGGATGAGATGTCTTTAGTTTACCATATGCAAGTAACGTGTAGGAGGTAGTAAACATCGTTTGTGAAAACATTTAAATCATGGAACAAAATCTTTTCAACTACCATTTTCAAAAATGTTATTCACAAATTATTTTAAAAATAGTATACAATTATATTATGAAGAAAATACATTACATACTATAACCATATTATAAAATTTAGAAGAAAGTTCATTCAATAATTTTAAAACATTTCAAAATTAAATATCCACTACGAAACATTCATAATTAGTAACTCTTTCCTTATGGTGTGAAAAACATTGGCTTTAAAGCAAGAGGCCAGCAAACAGGCAACCCGCTGATGCTTTTACCTGGTTCTACAGAAGGGACCGCATGTAACTGGATTAGCACACCACAAGAGGGAAGTGGAATAGGTAGGCACGTCCATCAGTTTTTTTTTTTTTCAAGTCGACAAACGCTCAAATTTTCATAACTGACAAACGAAATGTTCGTTACATATAAACTATGATGTTTCCATGTACCTGTTAACCTTGTGCCAGTACACACGGATAACAAGTGGGAACAAATCTGTGTTAAACTTCTTTTTATGGATTGAAGTTACAAGTACAAACCCAATACAGTTCAGTACACAATTTTAATATCATATTACAGTATTAGTAACATTACTTAACAATGGAAAACAATTGGAATTTTGCTGTGTTAATGTTATTTTCATCGATTTGAAGCTGCAAATACATATTAACATAATGCAGAATACACTATTATGCAGAATACACTTTCATTGTTATTAATATTGCTTAAAAATGGAAAATAATTTACTGGAATCTTGGTCCTGATCGTTTTAACCCCAACAATTATTACGTTTACTTATTTACGTTTATTTTTTGGTGTCTAAATGTTCATGACGCACAAATTCTTCACACCTTCCACTTCAACTTCCTCTTTAAATACGTTCATTACCTCACTAGGTCACACTGATATTCACCTTCCTTCTCTTTGACATCTTTCTGATTAGACTGACAGATTGCAAATGTAAACCAAATTAGGAATAAATGGCAGGCTGTAGTTCAACAATGCCTTAAATTTAATTTAAATCGCTTCAACAATGAAACTTCTAAAATAAATGTGTAAATTTAATTGATCAATGTCATAGTTCATGTAGCACGGACTATCAAGAGGAGTAAGTACAGTTGTACCCACGTGAATATTATATGATATTATATGATTAAATGCACGTAATTACTTTCATTATTATACCATATGGTTTGTAAGAGACAGATTAACAATGTAAAAATCTGACAATGCCATATTTGAACTACATCAGTGGAGATTAGGATACACTTGATATGCGGAAGGTTGAATAAATCAATTATCGATGGGACAAATGTTTGAGGCTATCGATCTATGAAAGCAAAAATAGACCCATTATTAGCGCAGCTGACTGTTATCGGGTCAAGAGTATAGAGGAGGTTTATAAGAATAATGCAAGGGCTCACAGAAATGCAGATGCTACTCTGTAAAAATATTGCTACTATTTTTGGCCAGCTTCCACTTTAACCATAATGTACGAAATCGATGTAATATAAGACTAGGAGGCGGTATCGTCCGTGTATGCATTTGCAACTACTATCTGTAAAGGACTTTGTTTGCAGTAAGTCATTGAAGTTATTTCGATTAGGGGATGTGAGAGGAAAAACAGTAGGAGACACTTGCACATACAACGTTTAACTTGACCAAGGAAACAAGATTTTAGAGGATTTTTTTTTTTAATTTTTCAACAGTCACCTTGTAAATCAATACATTTAGTACGACTTTCCAACTTTTTAATACCCTCAGTAAAACAAAACTTGCCCACCTTTGAAAAATAAGTGTCTGTCTCAGCTTCAATCTCATCATTTGATGTGAACCTTCGTCCATTCCTTCAGGTTTGGGAACAAAAAGTAACTGCTGGGAACCAAATCCACGGAATATGGCGGATGGGGAAGCACTTGGAAGCGCAGATCGTGCAGTTTTGCATCAACAGTCCCAGACGTGTGTGTAAAGGCGCATTATCGCGAAGAAAGAGATTTATTTTATGGGCGTTTAGCCCGAATAGCATCCTTCAGTTGGTCCAGTAGTGTAGCGCAATGCTCCCCGGTGATGGTTCTACCCTTCTGGAGGTAGTCTACGAGCAAACCACAAGAATAACAGAAAACCGTAACCATGAATTTTCCTGCAGATCGAACCGTTTTTGCTTTCTTTGTTGCACTTTCACCTGTTGCCCCCCACTGTTTGGACCGTTTCTTTATCTCTGGCATGTAGTGATGAATCCGTGTTTTAATTTAATGTTATGAATCGTCGGAGAAACTCCTGGTTTTGCGTTTAAACAAGCCTAAACGCTCTTGTTGAATGTTCATTCGAATGGGTTTTTGGTCCACTGTTAACAAACGTGGCACTCATCGAGCGGAAAGCTTTCTCATACGCATAACTTCATAGTAGACACGGTTTATCGAGGTATATGCAATGTCAGCTAACTCGCATACCTGAAATCGGCGATTACCGAGTATGGCATTGTGAATTTTTGTGAAAATCTCGTCGGTCGTAGAAGTTTTGGGGCACCCTGAGCGTTCATCATCTTGAGTAAGATGTACGACTACGCTTAAATTCAGCAGTCAACTTTTTAATCATTGAAAATGAAGGAGAAGAATCCTTTAATGTGGAATCTTAAATCTTTTCGTATTTCTGTTGAGGTTAAGCTCTTCAAAACGAAGTACTTTCTCACAGTTCATATTTCAATTGTATCCATTTTGTAGAAAATGTTAACACTAGTTTGTTCACAAGATCGTCAAAAACAAGTGACTACACTTACGCGGCTCAAACTTTACAGCGCATCTGGATGATAGTTCGCTATCATAGTAATATGGTCATCTTCACTACATCTCCGAGTCAGGCCAAGAAGTTTAATAACACCCTTCGTAAGAGTTATTATGCATATGCATATCATCACGTGTGTTCTCAGGAAAGTTTGCCTCGAGTTGTATACGGACTGGTGGTTGTTGTTGCGTTATAAATTTGAATAAAACATTTTAAAAGATCATTAGATAATTATGTTGAAACTATAGATTAATATATATATATATATATATATATATAAAATGAAAAAACTGCATCAATTTCTTTATCAAACAATACTACATTGAAAGTAATAATGCCCTCGTGCAATCATAATTGGTGTAGTACGTTGTTCCTGAATGGCAAGCTAGTGAAGGTTCATGTTAATTTGTAAGTAATTGCTTCATTTAATTTTGTGTTAATTGAATGAACACTATACAAAGCTTACATTGCAAGTCTTTTTTCTTTGCGATCACTGTAAGAGAAACTTGAATTAAAAAGCTGGGTATACCAACCCCAAGTACTTGCAATAGTAAAATTGTGCACTCCAGTTATATGCTGTCATGAATCGCCGCTGAAGCAAAGTACTATTTTAGTGGAAATCCCTTGCAATTAAGATGTTAAAATTAAAGAATTGGCAACCAAATAAAATCTTGTTCAATAAGGACAATTAGCAGGAAATTTATGAGCTTCGTTAGAACATCAGAAGCAGCCAAAGGATATTGCAGAAGATACATGCTGGGTTTTCAATGTTTAAATAAAAATAAAATTTACATTTGGCACTAAAATAAAAATAAAGGGAACAGATAACTTAACTGAAAGATGCAGCTCTGTACCTTTTCCCATCAGCTGCGCTCACAACTTTCTAAAACCATTCTCTTAGCAAAATAAATTCTGCAGACAAACGTACCAGTAGCTTTTAAGTTGTAAAAAATATTACAGAGCATTTCAATATGGATGCGATGTTACAGCAAGTTGAATTCGTGTATACGTGATCCGATATACATCTACGAAACGGCAACGGAACGGGGAGATGGGAGGAAGAAGAAGAAAAGCTTTTGCCATTTCTCATACTACGTGTTGTGTTCAGTTGGTAAACCACACAAGTATCGACCACTCGCGCATTTGCTGCCACGTTCGATAGCAGAATAGCTAGATAGCTATTTCGGAAAGTTCATTAATTGCAAAGTGCGTCATTTCTTAGTGTACACATGTTTTCTAGCATTCTCGACTAGTGAAAATGTTTGGACAACATGCGAATAATTTTAGACTCTCATGTAAATTAAAATTTAGGAAGCATTGCGCTGGTAACTTGCAGGTAGTTTTGCCGCATATGTCCTGCGAGTTATAAATTATACATGTAGATTTTTTGGACAAACAAAATGTTGATTACAAAGTGTATCAACTATAATTATGTAATTAAATTTTGTCAAAAAAGTCGGGTTTCTAAATATTTTAAAGATTTTATTTTTATATATAACTTTATACATCGCTCCTTAGGTTTACTTGCAATATACTGACACCCTCTTCGCTTGTTTGCTGATATTTGGAAAGACTATGAAGGATGAAACTACAGTTGTCTTAACTAGTTTTTGACGATTCTAAAGTTAATTTAAAGGTTTTATTACACGAGCAATAAACTTTTCTTTATACCTGTAGCACACGCTGTAGCTAAGAAAGCAACATCCGAAAACGTGTTATTAAATATGAAAAATATTATTAGCATAGTAGCGGAGAATTTAAAATTCTATAGGATACAGACGTGTGTAAATTATTGGTCATTTTATAGGGATATTTTATTTAATTGCTATTTGATGCAGGTAATAACAAAATAAAGTCAACTTTCAGAATGTTTCACGTTTATTTTATTATTCTAGTATTTAGGTACGCCCACCCTTTTTAGCTTTTATTAGGGCAGAAATACTAGCAGGCATAAACTTTTATTCACCATAGTTTCCTTAGTTGTTGGGTAAAAACCTTTATTTTTTTTTTCTTCGGTACACCCCACAGACTCAATGGGGCACGAATCTGGGCTGTTACCAGGCCGGTCCAATACAGGTACGCCAAATTCATAAATGTATTCATTATACATATAGCTTTGTGGCATGGAGCACCATCCTGCATGAACACTCCGTTTCCTGATGAAAACCACGTTCTTCATGGGTATAATGCACTTTTGTTACCACATCTGAGTACGTTTAGCATTCATATTTTCCACGACATGAATATTTTCCCATTCCATATATAGAAATTCTACTGCATATCATTTTTGAGGGATGCTTCACATTCTCCATCGCACACTCCTTTTTGAATGCTTCACCTGGCCCCTTTCTTCAACTGCTGCAATAATTGTTTCAACACTGAAGACTACCAGGAAACAGCATTTTTTGCTATATTCCTTTGAATAAATAAAGTCAGTTGGAGAAAAAAAGAAGTGAATTTACAAAAGTGAATTTCTGAAAATAAACACACTTTATTAACTATTTTATGTATTCAAATACTTGTCATACCTATGCCCAATCATCAGATGTCCAGTCTTTAAATGTTAATGTCCAGCAAAATGTTTTTTTCATAAGGGTGGGCTGCTTTATTCGAGGCTTTCTTGCTTTCAGTCCAGCCTCAAAAAGTTTTCATCGTTGATAAAAGTGCGCAACCACACTCTAGAGCAACAGCCTGAAGTTGAGCAGAAGTCATTTCAGCTGTTCTCTGGTTAATACACATTTTAAATCTGAAGTTGATACCCCTTCCCTTTTTTACCATAGTTACCCACCCTTTGTGGTGAAGTTGTTTTGTTTCCATTTAGTTTTTGTGAAAGCTTTGTCACATAAGTTGCACTTATGTGGACCATTGCTTATTTCTTTCTTTGTTTTATCTCCAGTTCCTAACAAAACTTGAATTTGAGCTCTTTTGTGAGCTGCGATACCTCCAATCTTTCCCTCTTCCTAAAACCAAAGTTTCAAGGCAAATGTGACAGCAGTTTTCCTCTTCTCGTCCCCCCCCCCCAATCATCCAAGTAGGATATATCTGCCAAGGGATGAATGACCTGCGGTGCCGTTAGGTAGAAGAAAACAAAGTAGAAGCAGTGGTGGTGGTTTTCTGGGCATAAGAAAAGAATGTGCCTTTCAATGTGAAATACAAAGGTAGCAAGTATTGCACATAAAAGCTCTGTAAAAGGAGAGAGAGAGAGAGAGAGCCAATCAAGGCAGAAATATTTGCAAAGCTGCACGTCAAATTTAACAGTAATGCGTATTAGTCACAGGAACATTGGCAGATGATGTAAAGTGTCAAGAGAGGCTTCTGAGGTCTGTCAAATGTAGCTTGTACCTTTAAAACGCAATTGCTAATACTTTGCACGTGTCTGTGGATTCGCTAAATATAAGGCACGGAAAAAGTACAAAATATTATGATTAGAAAGAGGGCTTAACACTAAGTATTTTGAAAACAGGAACAGAATGGCTTCAGACGCTCCAATACGAAGCTACAGCCATCGATATGGGTTGTCATAGCTACGTTGCAATGTGACGTACGTTCACACCTATTCAAATTTAAATCTATTTCGGCTGAAGCGCGGTCATAAGTAGACTGCACCTCAATCAAACTTAAGTCACGTGGTCGTTCAGCGTTCACATCTTACAGGAAGTGGTAAGGTATTTTGAGAACTACAGTAGATAACTATTATCAATGTTTACTGTATTTGCACTTCACTTACTATTACTGTATTTGGTTCACTGATGTAATTGTTTGCATTTAACAGAATAAATATTTGTTATGGTAAGCTATTTTGTTTTCAGTTCCCTTGACAATCCATAAACAATTTGCAGCTTATAAGCTAACGTCTACAATTCCAAGACAATTTCTGCCTGGATGTGTCTATTTTCCGACCCACTTTCTACTTATGTGTGTTTATGTTTAAGAGCACATTAAGGGCCATTATCCATAAATTTAAAGCAGAAGGTTAAACTACAGAAAATATATATAAATTAAAAGTAATAATAAAAGTAGATAAGGACAAAGCACTTAGATAAAGTAAGAATATATATATATATATATATATATATATATATATATATTCCGTAGTTTAATCTTCTGCTTTCTTCTTATAATATATATATATATATATATAAAAACAGTAATTATGATAGAAGAAAAGGATAAAACACTAAGAAAAAGTCACACTTGAGATCGCTATATTTCGGACTCGTGGAGTCCTTCTATGGCAAGAAGACAAGTGACGGTGATAAAAGTAAATAATGAGTATCGAAGGTAACGTTATGCATGTAAACAGACGAAACTAGAAATGGGAGTGTGAGGGGTGAATAATTAATACGTAAGATTTAAACCAGGAGGTTTACGAGCTTTATGTAAAAATATAGCTGCATTAGCTAAATATATATAATAAAAAGTAGAGAAATTAAAAGAGTACCCATTAAAATATAAACACGGCATCTGTAATGGTTGACTTACACAAATTCTAGAACCCTATTTAGTATTGCAAGTAATCTGCCCAACTTGATATTCTGTCATGAAGGAGACACAACATAGCAGCAATACACGTTTCACAATGAGCGGGACTAGGCAATGATCACTCAGAGGAGCCATGTCGCCTCGAAGAAGGTAAGGGTAGCTAAAAAAGCAATGACCAAATCGTAATCGGGCTATTTCTACTACTACGGGACGAAGTTACCAGATTAAAGGAAACTTTTTTCACGTAGCTTTGCTTGACTGGAATGCTAGGTGTGATAGCAGTCTTTATGAATACACTTGCATAAGACAGGTTTGCTATCTGATGATGCAGACTAAAGACAGATCTCTGAAAAATGTAAACTTGCAGATTTAGCTACCTCATCAGCCCGGGCTTTGCCTTGAATGTCACAATCTTCCAAAGATAACTTGGATTAATTGTGCTGAGCACTGTATATATCCTGGAGACTATGAATGGCGTTTGAGTCAGTGTAGATAAGATAATTAGCAGCATCGACCCAAAAAGTCGATTGATAAATGGCAGTAAATATAGAGGCAAAGGAGTTATACATAAAGGAGTTGTTATAAAGCTTTAAAAAAAATCTACTCCACCAACAGTCTTGAAGCCATCAGAACATATCTTTATATACTCTGTGGTATTCTAAAACTTTATAAAACACACGATATATTTCTGGAGAGGTGTCTTTCTCATATAACCTATTTAGTCCTACCCAAGCATCGTGTTGTATTTCTGATCCAGGTTGGATAGCGATGTGTTGATGTACGATAAATTCGCTGGTGTTAATTCTTTTAGGAATACCATTCGTCGAAATCACACTCTTGATGGAAACAAGGCAGCACCTTTATGCTCATAATAGTTGTCCAGGGTGGTAATGAAAAATAAGTTATAAGTTGGATGACTGGTGTGGCTGAAGGCGTGACAGCGTATTCACAAACACAGTGGTTCGCCAAATTCAGAGCATAAAATTAGGATGGGGTTAAAATTAAAAAACGCCTTTTCTACTTGTAAATCTTTTTTCCTGTATCTTTCTGCCATTCAATAAGACTACACAATTAAAGAATAACGAATAAGAAAAGACGTATTTCTTTCTCCTTCATACACAACTGAATCTCGTGAGGAATTCTTTAAGGGTACAAACAGGCGAGGGTTTCAAATAAATACGAAAAATTTTCTCTGGTTTGAGCGATCTAGATCTTCCCAAATGACCATCCTTTAGTTCGAAGTTTAGGTCGGAAGACGATTGGCAGTTTTTTCTCAGAAGTGGTCAAATTACAATTGCATGAACAAAAAACAGTCATTGCCACGAGTAGGTCACAACTTGTTTTCCCATGGTCTTCCAAACACTAACAGAAAAAAAAAATGAAGAGCGAAATCTGTTAGCGAGGAGTGCTGCTTCACTTCAGGAATGACTGATGATCCACCCACCGTACTGTCCAGATCTGGCTCCCTGCGACTTTTTCCGATTGCGAGTCCGGAAGAAGCTGTTGCATCCTACGAAGAGGAGGATGGTGCCATTTCTAAAGCAGCATGGCATGGCACCTTTCATTAATGATTCCAGAGGATAGAAAATAGGGGAAACTACTTCTATAAGAAATATGCAGAATTGGGAGAGTTGCAGAATTGACCCACTTACTAGAACCCCAAAAATTAAGTAGCTACCCTCGTAACAGTCTGGGAGTGTGGATCATTGTCAAACTCCTGTAATACAACTACCCTCCGCTAAAAATAAAAAGCGTCCAGGGGAGGTTCCTTTTATGATTGGCTACTAATTTTCCAACCTTCAAGCTGAACATATTGTCGTTTTTCTTACCAAAGAGGTCGCGAACCGGAAGGCCAATGTATCCAGGTAATCCCAAAGTCTTAATGTTATTAGCAATGAGCATTGCACTGCACCAAGCCTGCTCCATTGTAAAACACGGGGGAGACCCGTCACTGAATCCTGAGCAATGCAAACGCTTTCCGTCCGTTCTATGACACCGTCCAAAAAACAATACAATTTCCAGCACGCGAAGCGAGGAATGTTGTATCCTGATTCCAGACAATTTCCTACTACATCTTTTTAATATCCTGACGTCGTATAATTAGGGATAGGGAAATTGGAAGAACCTATCTTAACCAATGTTAAATTAGTTAAGTTAATGTACCTACTGCGTAAAACCACTGGGACTACAACAATGAAATTTAGTCATTATTTTGACACGTTTATCCGTATACTGACAGAAAATTAATAGCATTTAAACACTGGAACAAGAACTAGATTTTTTATTTAAAGCCTATATGTGGTACAAAAACTTTCGTAATTCCTAGATGCCTTTTTTTATTATAATTCTGCTACAGAAACTTCCTAATGTCAAGAAACACACCTGGAAATGCCAAGGCAATAGATGCACTAGTTTTTTTCTTTTTCTTTAAGGGTAGCTACATGTAGAAAAATGTTAATTGTAGAAAATTACAATCAACGAAAATATATTTTATTTTAAAAAAAATCACTCATAGCTCCAACCTGGAATCTAATGCATACCTGCACCATATTCAGGCTCTGTTTGTGTCTATTTAGACTGTTTGTGTCAGAATAGCCAGCAAAAATGCAAACATTTCTTTAGCGAATGATGAAAAACCAGAACCTTATGATTCAACTGGTTCTTTTTCTTTCTTTCTTTCTTTCTTTCTTCTTCTTTTGCTTTGTTTATTTAAGGAAGCTCTTTAACATCTCAGGTCACCAGCGTCCCATTCTATTCAGGGCGTGTTTGGCCGACAAAATTTTGCTCAGAGTTCTTTTAGGCTTGAAGTTCTTTTTCCTACCGTAAATGTACGACACGGGACCCACGGCTTTACTTCTCTTCCGAAGGCAGGCATACTTAGGATTTTGACGCCCGAAAAAACCCAACGACCCTGGCCGGGTTTGAACCCACGACCTTGGGTTTAGAAGGCAAGTATGGTTACCACTACACCACCAGGACCGACTCAACTGGTTCGAAAGCTATTATCATTTTGAAATGGTTAGTGTCAAAACCAGAGTATTTTTAATCTATGCAGATGTGTGTGTGTGTGTGTGTGTGTGTGAATCATCTAAAACTTGCATCACAGATATTTCTGAAACGGGAGATACTATTGATGCGCTGCTTTCACAGAATTGAAGTTCAGGGAGGTGCTGATAACTGAGCCTATATATGGCCGTTG
Organism: Metallyticus violacea; assembly: GCA_030762175.1. NCBI lineage: Eukaryota > Metazoa > Arthropoda > Insecta > Mantodea > Metallyticidae > Metallyticus > Metallyticus violacea. Next base: position 42,707,227 of record CM060830.1, on the reverse strand, counting down.
ATAATTATTAAAATATGTATTTCTTGAATAAAGTTACATTTTTTTTTCAAATGGAATAATGCCTATTGACACCAAGAAAATTTAACCAGGGACATTAGAATGTCAAAGTGTTTTTTTCCCCATTCTAGTGCAAGTAGTTTACGAGCTGAAATGACATATGAAGTCAGATCTGATGGTCTAGTGTAACCACACTTTATTGCAGACGCAAGATCGCGGACGTAAAAATCCTAAGTATGGATTCCTTCGAAGGGAAGTGAAGCCTTGGGCCCCATATCGTAGATTTAGGGCATGAAAAAGAACCTCAAGCCTGAAAGAAGATGCCTCCGAGCAAAATTTATCGGCCATTTCACGCCCTGCATTCAATGAGACGCTGCAGACCTGAGTGTTAAAGAGCGTCCGTAAATAAACAAAATCAACAATAGTAATATGAACATTTTAAATATCTATAGTCTGCTCTTAAATAGTTACCAGGCTACGATGCTCGTAAGTTTGTTTACATTGTTTGCTTTATAATGATTTTATTAGGAGTTCCTTGCCAGTACTTTATGATAATTCTTGAAATAAGACATGATGGCAGATGGTATTTATTAATGCTGAAAAAGTTGACAGCAAGAATGACATTCTTTCTTTCAATGTGTACGCTTAAAGATGTCCCAATAGACGTACTGCCCTCGTCTTCAGCGACTGTTTCAAAATCGTTGGACTGGATGAAGGGGAGCTGTATGTTGGCCTGCCCGTTCACCAAATTTGACTCCTTTAGACGTTTTTCTGTGGGGAAAGCTAAGAGACACTGTCTACAATGACATGCCGAATACACCAGAAAATATGAAACAAATTATTACAGCTACCTGTTTTGAAAATACTTTTGAAATGCTACAACATGTGCGGCAATATTTACGTGACAGACTGGACGCTTTTATTGTAGCTGGTGGTCATTTAGAACACAATCTATAGATTAGTGTCACAAGGTACAGTAAAAAACACACAAATACAAAATGTAATGTCTCTTTTTGAAATTTCAGAAAAAAAAATAAATAAGAAAAGTAAGCATATGAACATCTCAGTCCACTAACTAAGCAGTTAAATGGAACAAACAACTATAGATATTTATAATGTTCCATTACGATAGCTCAAAAAATTACTTGCATTCGAGTCCTGCAAAAAAACACCGTTGACATTCCAATTTCCCCTAGTTCAATAGGCACCAATTGAAAAAGTGTAACTTTTTCAAGAAATACACGTTGCAATAATTAACATCTGTGTATGGACTGCACAATTATGAGCCCTCGTCTAACCTTCAGTTCTGTGAAAGCAGCATATCAATAGCAGTTCCATTCAGAAATATTTGCGGGTCAAGTTTTAGGTGATTCACCTTGTATTTATAAATAAGTACTTACAGGGTACATATAATAAAAAGTAGCACATAATTTTAAAAAAAAACTGGAAATATATTGTAAATTATTATTTCAAAAATTATAATTTTGCCTACAAATGTCTCTTAAGTTCTGCGCAACAACAACAACAACAATAATAATAATAATAATAATAATAATAATAATAATAATAATAATAATAATAATTGCTGTTTTGTGCAGGTCACAGAACATTATGTTTATCTTTTATCAACAAAACATGGTATTCATACGTTTTCAAACCGGAAGATTTCAGCAATTTAAGTTAAACTATGTAACTTTTACAATCAGAGCAGTTTCTCTATGACCCCGTGAGTGCCTTGGGCAGCTGGCGAACCAGTTTTGAAAACGCTGCACAAGCGCCATTAAGTATTTCATATCTTGCAGATGTATCGTCAGATTCAATGGTGAAACTTCGTGAGAAGGAAATCCTTTCTAATGTTGCTGCGTGTCGCATTGCAGAGTTTTCTCGGCATTGTGGCGAGTATCATGTAGCCACTTAATTGCAGCACTGAAACTATACCGAAATACGGTGAAACTGTGTACTTTTATTCATTTACTTTTTAAAACTACTGCGATATGCGTGCTTTTTCCATTAATTCGATATTGCTATCAAGATCTTCATATGTTACATCCAGAGTTCGCATCGTTTCAGCTTTCACACCTGGCGTGCTCCAGCTGCATGACGCTTTCTTACAATCGAGAAAAGCAATCACAAATGGTGTTTATCTGAGACTTTACTCCCTGACAAATTTCTATTTGGATCTGCTCAGTTGTAAGTCCATTCATTGATGCATTCTCAGGTGTTGAAATGATTAGGACTGACAGATTAGGTAAAGTCCTGCAATTCGTTAAAACATGTCAGCAATTGGGGAAATGGGCTGCGTGTTTGGTAACAGTACAAACTTGTTTCGTCGGTTTAGCTGTGCTAGAACATCCTCTAAAGATAAGTGCGCCGATGGTCCTTGGAAAATTGTCAGCAATAATACTAAAGAGCGTGTGATTCACCGAAGCCGACATACACGAGTTGCTATCAGAATACAGCGAGGAAACGGCCAACCCATAAAATAGTTTTAACTATGAAAAAGTTAACTGCAGATGTTGACATCTCAAAAATTGTTCTGCCAACATTTGTAAGTAATATGCAGAGCATTTTAGGAGAATAAACAAACTTTTTTACAAATTTACAACTATGGATTGAGTCCATACTATGAATCATCACTATGAACCTGAAACCGAAAGTGAAGAATGAAAAGAAGCAATCTGCATGCCTTAAGAGATTACATGGAGAGCCATCAGCAAGCACGATTATGATGTATATTCGCTTTTACTGGTTTTCTGCAGAGAGGAACCACAACTCATTATTATGCAGATTTAATTTTACAATTTACGTGAGCAACTATGGAAAAACGTCACTCAGGCTGCAACACCCAGAAGCGGCATCAGGTTGTTCCCAAAATTGAAAGAAACCCTTTCAAATAGGAACGTTTCTCGATGTATGCAGTCAACTCTTGATTTACTAGGTTGAACAACCATTCCTCCAAGAAATTGTACAAATGTTGGTAGCGACATTTTTCAAGAATATATTGAAAAGAGAGGTAATGCTCATTTGGTCTACTATCTGATGAAAAGACATTTATCTTAAATTTTAAAACATGTCTTTCGCATCAAGATTATCTTCAATCTCTATCATTCTAATAAGACGTACACCGTGAAATATAAACAGAAGGATTAGTAGAAATGGAACCAATGGTGACACAATTACCTTAATTTCAAAGCAAGGCCATGAAGTTTTAAAACCCCTCCATAACACTTTGACATACAGAATTAAAAAAAGCCATAACAATTTGAATAGTTACTGCCTCTATAGTACAAGTTTTGTCTTTAATGATCTCTCTCTCTCACACACATACACATATATAAGTTAAGTTATCAAGCAGAGTTGACTTTGACGCACGTTCCCTATACAAAGCTTCGGTTGATTTCGTCAAAATTATAGGAAGTCGAAAAATACATCCAACTTATCATTTCGACAAACCCCAGTCCCATAATTTCTAATCCCTGACACACAAAAAAGCTATCAAATTCTGTTTCCTTCTCCTGTTCCTCATTTTACTTCCTAAGGGGTGGGAAAACTCATCTGATATCTCAGTGAAATCGAGAACAAAATCTGGGGGTTTTGCATGGACTTTTCCTCAAGTAAATAATTTGTAAAACATAAAGCGTGCAATAATCCAATTAGTAATACGATGTACACGGTTCATGCAAGCTTTTATCGTGCAGGCTGCTAACACAAGAGATCCATGTGCTTCGTAAACCCGTTTTTGACGGAAGAGAAACATGTCCAGGTATTGCACGTCTCAAAGATAAATAATATACAAGTGATATGGTCGGACAGTACACACAGATAAGCGCAGCTATGCCTTGATGAAACATGGGAAAACCCGTTAGGGTAGGTAAAGGCCATATAGTGAATAACTAACGCGGGTGAGTCTGTTGCTTACAACGATGATAAGAAGCTGCATTAAGCTGTTGTATTCATATTTTTAAAAACCATTCGTGCTATTTTGAATTAAGAAGTTAACTGGAAATATGTTCATTGCTGTTAATGCATTACACTAAAACATAAACTTTAATTTATATAGAGCGGGATGTCACTGGCTTATGTTCTGCAATGTCGTCCAACCCCCTCTTTTTCCCTCTCTCTTTCTGGTTTTACTTGAACAGGAAGGCATGTTCCAGGTCCTACATTTCTTTTTCGTAAATCCTCAACGAACTTTTACATTAAAAAAAAACATTACTAATATATTTAACTCTACTCTCGTGCTTTATATGCGCTCATACGTTTAAGGGGTGTCTTTGGTACTGCTTGCACTATTATTGTTCTTGATGTTATATTAATATTTTTCATTACTGTATTAGCACATTCACTCTAGAGTTTATGTAAATTGTCCTTGTTGCTGCTTACGAATATGTATAACTATGGTTCTGTAACTGAAGTTTAGTAGGCATCGGAATTCTTAAGCACTTAACATTAAGTTAGGTACACTCAAACAAGACTAGGAGACACCGCCCGGCAGGGAAACAAGAACTGGTTAGTGAAGTGGGTAAAGGGTGAAGGCACTCGTGACCTATTGCACCCCTCACCTGTAGTGTACAGTTCCACCCGCATTGTTTTATTTTTAGTATTTAGAAACGCCTTATCCTCCACCAAATGTCTAATTATAAGATTGGTAAAAAGGAAAAGAAGGTCTAGTGGCGTTAGCTCTGTAGCAATAAATAATAACGAAATGTACAGACCAGGAAAACAACCACTTCACTAAAGCCACCTGCAGGCCAGTAAATAAACTTAATACTACTTTGTAAAGTGACATTACGTACAAACACACACATACTCTAATGTAAAGATGAACAATAAGATATTCTATATCTTGAAAGGGGTAGTGTAAAACCAAAACACACCACTGCTGCAGTTATGAGATCTATGTATCAACGATAATACTTAATTTCCCTTTCATACAGAAATGCTATTTTAGTGTCTAGTGCAAAAGACACGCTTTTCTATATGAGTGAGATGTTTACCCGGTATTTAAAACAGACATGTGAAAGATGCACAGGCGGTTTGAAAAGTTCCAGGCCTAACAACAATGAGCCGAATTTGAACATTATTTTTATGTAATTTTGGAAGATGACAACCCATGTTAGAAACAATTTTTATTAATGATTTATTTATGGACGCTCTTTAACAGCTCAGGTCATCAGCGTCCCATTCAACTCAGGGCGTGAAACGGCCGACAAATTTTGCTCAGAGGCCTCTCTTTCAGGCTTGAGGTTCTTTTTCGTGCCGTAAATGTACGACACGGGACCCACGGCTTTACTTCCCTTCGGAAGGAAGCCATACTTAGGATTTTTACGCCCCGAAAAAATCCATCGATCCTGGCCGGGTTCATTAGGAACAATGCCTGCGGCACTAAACAGATATGGTCATCCGAAATGGTTTCGCATTCCTATCAGTTTCCTTTCCTCTCTGTGTGACCATCACATGACCCCTCAAGCCATGACAGAACCTTCACCATGTTTCACTATTGGAAGAAGTCAGTCTGGATGCTTCTGCCGGTGTCTAGCAGTGGGAAATAGTGTAAATATTGATTCGTCGGATAACATTACACGTTTCCATAGTTCAGGTTTTGTTTGTGGCCATGCATCACATTAAGTCTCCTAAGATTTAGCAACAGCAGCTGTCAAGAATATTTTACCACTGTTTTTAATTGACACTGCATTCTCTAGGCGTACATTGAGGCAGTGGTCTTCTTCTGAGAGGCAAACATTCTTAATGCTCTTCGTCCCTATCTTTCAGTTTCGTCTTTCTATCACTATCATGTTTAACAAAAGAGTTTTCCCCATGAACTTTGTAATGACGGTAGATACCCCTTATAATTTCGCAATCATTGTTACGGATGCACCAACGATTTTCCCTCTTTGGAAGCATGATAGTTTGACTGATTAACGAAATACAATTAGTGACTCAGACCGATAGCACCGGGGTCATAGAACAAGAAAAAGACAAAAGACATGTTTAGTGCGAGACAATGCAGTCAATAAAAACATCAAGAATGGTAGTCGTTTACAGGGCCTTCGTATTAATTTGTTCAACTCCTGTGCTTAAATACTAGAAACCATTATCAAAGTTGCTCTGAAATCTTTCAATGTTGCACAAAATTCCCCATGACCAGTCATGAATTTCCAATGCATGTACTTTTCTTGGGAAATGCGAGGTTTGCCCACTTCTTAACAACGAATACCAGGTTTATCATGCCCTTTGCTCTTTATTCATTTTAAATGAATGTTTTAATGCTCTGTATTTTGGTCAATATTTCTTTGGATGTTAAATAGGCTGAACATAATCCGAACAAGCTACGATATATTTGGCTAAGGATGTGCTAATGAATCTCGAACACGCTATCCTAAGTTAGCGAATCGATAGTTGATTCTTCTGAAGCACACTTTCCAGTGCACTGGCTTGAAAAGATCTAACGACCCTTAAGGCACCTGACCATGGCACCGATTAAAATATCGGTGATCTACCACTCCAGTATCTAAGCATCTGTCAATATTCAGAGGAAACCACACAAATTGGGATTAAGTCGCGTAAGATTGGGTCCCAAGTATAAAACAAGAAATTTCCCTATGTAAGTACATTTTATATTTGAAGTTACAGTCCAGTTTGATGTGTTTTATTTAGAGTTTATGTGCGAGTGACATCTACAGGCGTCCCTGATAATAACTGTCTTGGATCAATACCGCCACTTAGCAATGTTCCCATTGATCCAGCGTGGATGTCACGGCACAAGAGAAAACGCAAGTCCACGCGAATGACTGTCGCAAGCAGTTATTTGCGACGCCGATTTGAGTTGCAAACCTAACCCGACATTTTGGATTGATTTTATTCCACCCAGCACGTTTACGATAACAGGGGTATGCTTCAGATTTCCTTTTGACATAGAAAAGCTGCAATATTCTCTTGCCGAATGCCACTTTTGGGACTCAACTATAACTATTATGAAAGTTACGACACAGCAGTTAAAAAACGAATATCGTCACGATTTAATCTAGACTGAATTCACTCACGATGCTATTCTATGTATAATATATAACTTTTAATTAATCTATAACGCCTTAATTTTGCACCGCCACGAGTGGCCGAGGTCGTTAAGGCGCGGACTCGTGAGCGGGAGGTCTGGGGTTCGAATTCCGCCAGGACAGTCCTCCCTGACTGGGTTTTTTTCCAGTCCTCATAACTGGCAAATGCCGGGGAGGTACCCTAAACTTAGGCTTGGAACAATTCCTTAAAAGATCCTTCCTAATTTATCATTTCATTTCACGTATCATCAGTGTCCACCGCCTGTGGTGCCTCAGCAGTAAAAAAGGGGCGTTAAACACTATTAAAAAGTCGGTCCTGGTGGTGTAGTGGTTACCATACTTGTCTCCTATACCCAAGATCGCGGGTTCGAACCCGGCCAGGACCGATGGATTTTTTCGGGCGTAAAAATCCTAAGTATGGCTTCCTTCGGAAGGGAAGTAAAGCTGTGGGTCCCGTGTCGTACATTTATGGCACGAAAAAGAACCTCAAGCCTGAAAGGGAGGCCTCTGAGCAAAATTTGTCGGCCGTTTCACGCTCTGATTTGAATGGGACGCTGATGACCTGAGATGTTAAAGAGCGTCCATAATTAAAATCTATCAAAAAAAAAAAAAATAAAATAAATAAAATAAAAAAAAAATAACTAGTATATCTAAACCTGTTCGAGAATTTCATTGGGGATAATTATTTACGTTCCAAAAATTCTAATCTTTCCAATGCGAACGCTTGTTTTATATTAAGTATCTTTTCAAATTATATTATTTTCAATATCGATAATTTAACTGGTGTTTCTTCTGCTACTGACTACAGCAGGACTTCAGCTACAGAATTCTGTATGTTTGGGCAACTTTTTAGAGATCCCCCTCACTCTTGGAGGCGTTTAGCAATGTTAAAGACATTCAAACGCTCTTACCAACAAGTGTTGAAAGATCGCGTGGAAAAGCTCTATTCTACACCTGGATAAAATTGCTTTTCAGATAACTGGTTGAAACCGAAGCAGTTGCCTGAGTGGCGCTTATGGAAAATTGATCCATTCAAAAAATCTTGGAATGGATTAATCGAAAATTATTGAGAGGGACATATCTAATTGTTTTGCAATAAGTTATTCAAATCCTCTTATCAACAATGTTATAAAATGGAAAAAGCAGACGGTTTGGATAAAGCTTCCACGGTGAAATTACTTTGAGTTGAGAGCCGCCTAAACGCGGCTTCTTACGGGGGAAGTGCAGCCGCTGCAATGCGAAAAAGGAAGATAAGAGTCAAGAAGTTAGTATCTTTAGTTAATATTTACACTTTTATTGAAAGTATATAATGATACTCCATATAAAACTAATAATCAGCACTAAACTGTGCTATAAGAGATTTTGAAAATGATGCCCCTTGGCGGCAATGCATTGCCGACATATGCTTATGAATTTCACCTAACTCTTCTAACACAACGATTTGGAATATGATCATCATTGAGAGATCCTATATCGTTGCTTATTGGCGAAAACTTTCTCTACCAGGAACGCCATTGTCAGGATATGTTCTTATGAATTTCTTACCACTAAATATCAAATTAAATAATTTATAATACACACACACACACACACACACCTTTATCTTTTACTTTTTACATTCCTCGAGGGGGTTCCGAAATAATATCACATCCAACTAATAATTTTACACGACTATTCAATTAATTTCTAAGATTTATTTGCACAAGTAGCCATGCTGGTAAAACTGGAACCATGTCAGACTGGATGAAAATCAATATCTAATGATTCTCAATCAGTGCGCATGGCAAAGTGCATACCCATAACCTCTTTCGGCGCGAGAACATTATATATTAAACAGCAATTTAACTATGTAACGAAAATGTAAAAATAAGAAAATTATAATTTGAAATACTGCTCTGCCAGAATACGATTTAAAAATACTTATTTACAATGCTGCAATGTGGATAGCATTATCCAGATATTTAGATAACGTTTCCTCCATGTGCTTCCTAGTGAGAAATAGGCGAACCATTTTGTTGAAACGAAGAGCGTTTGGGAATGACTGAAACAAATTTAACTTATAATTATTAATTTATTTATAAATATTATGGCGTATATAAATATAGTGTACGATACACTGCTAAAAGTGATTTTATTTTGTTCGTAAATATATTTAACTGGGGCTCCGACATTGTTTTGCAAACATTCTACTGATAAAAAAAGTATCTTCATCATTTGACCCATTATACTGCTCCTTGATATAAAGTTTATAAAATCAGAAAATAATAGAAACAAAAATATTTAATTCTCTTCAGTACAGCAGAAATGTTTTCTTACATACAGTGATTGACTGCGACTTCTATCCCTCTTCTATGGATGAAAACATTTTAAGGTTATTCAAGGGAGCTGTTCATCATGGAGCAGTTAGTCACATGATACACTCTTGGAGAAAGTAGTTTCTGCAGCTGATAGTCGCTTTGTATTAACATGGCCAAATCATACCTGCTCCGGGCATCTGGTAGTCTGAGGTCGTATCCGGAGCGTAGAGTTGCGCAATTGATCGCTTACTTATTGAAGGGCTAAATAAATCCTTGGCAACTACCTTTTCGATATGCACAAGAATTCCCCTACTTAACGGAGACTAGATGAAAGCATAGTGCTATAAATTACTCACTGGTGTAGTACTAAAGTTAAGAAATTCTGTAGACCCAGGTTGGAATCTGTGGCTGTACAATTTCCCAGCCCTCCTGACTTCAACGTGGTAGCGCATTAAAAATCTTTTTGTTAACGTAAGATCCATTCACCCACTCGTGATCATTTGTTATTCTTTTTATGTATCCCGGGTTATGTTTGAAGTTTCTATCTCTGACCTATAAACGATTGTTCCAACGAATACAATTCGAAAGCTTGACTTCCTTAGGAAGGGGAATCGAAAGTCGCCGGTCCCAGGTTATCGTAGAGATACGCAAACGCTACTCCATTATTTTCATGAGTTCTTTATTTTCTACATTAAAACTCCTAATAATTCTGTCAGTCCATGACATGAAATAGGGCACTGATAAAAGATAAGCACAGCACCTAGTCAGAATCTACTTTCAAGGAAGGCAAGTTCACTTTGTTGCCAATAATTGTTTTTACGGGCTTTCAACAAACTCCTGCATGGCTGAAAAAGTGACTCACACACTCAAACTTTCCTCCTTCTTAAAAATTTAGTAATACGGTGGGTGGGAAGGGGAAAAAAACCTTATATTTTATCCCAAGTTAACACTAAGAACATTTTAGAGCAAACTGGACATTTATCTTACAAAAGTACCTGGTCTAAATGCTCTACTAAATAAGTCAATTTTACTTATAATATATCTTTCAAAGAAACTACACTAAATATATACGCAATCTGGTATATGCAGAATATTCTGCATTTCTGCTTAGTGATCTGATTTTCGTGCAACACGTGGATTAGCACGAGCTTGTTTCTTGTTTGTAGTAAAATCAACTCTTCAACGAACCAACTGGGTTATCGTAGCTGGCTCACTGTTACACGATTTCAACACATACCTTTAATGATTATAAGAATCGGCAAGGTCATTTTCTGAAACGACAAGGTAAATGTTGATCTAAATGAATAATTGCTGGAGCTTCAATTCGAAGAAACCTCGTCATTTATGTATCAAATCAAGTGGGTGCGAAATTCCCGATCGCTCTTGAAGACCAAAGTTTGGCTTTGAACATGCTCTTTTATCATCAGTATCGCACTTGTAGGCACTGACATCCAGACCAAGCACAGCTACTTTGTGTTGGTCTCAATGTATTATACAAGAAATAAACAAAAGTTTTATGTACTTGAACCTAAGCCTTTATAAAGAGCGGGCGGAATATAAAGTTTAGTTCCTTTCACTGACTTTGAACAGAGGCTGCAGAGGATTTACTGCAAGATTTTTCCAATATATTTCAGTTTATCAGACTCTAGTTGATTGTTGATTAGGTTTATTTACGGACGCTCTTTAATACCTCAGGTCATCAGCGTCCCATTCAATTCAGGGCGTGGTATGGCCGATAAATTTTGCTCAGAGGCCTCTTTTTCAAGCTTGAGGTTCTTTTACATGCTGTAAAATCTACATGGGACCCACGGCATTACTTCTCTTCCGAAGGAAATCATACTTAGGATTTTTACGCCCAAAAATTCATCGATCCTGGCCGGGATTAAACCCGCGATCTTGGGTTTAGGAGGCAAGTATGGTTACCACTACACCACCAGCACCGACTCCCAGACTCTAGGACCATTAGAGAACTCAATAAGGACAAGGATGATTTTCTGAGGGTTTCGATATATGGACTCTCACGGAGTGTTGAAATAGTTGCAATTAACAAGTGATAATTCAGGTCTGAAAGTTATTCCTCTCGACATTTAATAAACCCCATGTGTTATTCAATGTCGTAAATAATGGTGATTGAATTCGACTAGTACCTACTGACTTTAAATTCATCTTTTCTATTTCTGGGAAGTGGAACTAATCCTATTATTCCTACACAATATTTCCTCAGCTGCAAAACCGCGGGATCTTACGCAATTAAAATGATTTTAAAGATTGACAAAGGTTCTAATTAACATCCTGTATTTTTTCTTTATTTCCTTCAGTATTTATAATAGCCACTGGAATTTCTAAGCACTAAAATCGGAATGAAGTTATGCTGATACTGGTCTACAGGCAACAGGCGCAAGGGTATCAACAGGTCACGAGCTACAAACAATCCTCTACCCTTTCGTCCTTCAAGTATATCTAACTTGGTGTCCAGTGCTTAAGAATCCGGATGACTATTTATGATTAAAAGCTTTTAATATTATGGTTAACTTTTACTAATAGAAGATAACTTCAAAATACATTTTAGAAAAATCAATGCAACCACTAAAATAGTCTTAGATATTTCGGGAAATGAATTTGCCGATGAATTAATCAAAAAGGGCGTCAAATTCACATACACCTTCTTGCCACTTAAGTTAAATTACATAAAGAAACTGTTTTAAATCACATGCAAACGGCTCCAATATTTTACATAATTGTTGTGCCAATATTTAAACCGGCATTCATTGTGGCCATCTATCCGATGAAGTGCACTAAAATATTTTTTCATAATTTATTAAGCATCCTGCAGATATGGTTACATCAATTTTGTCAAAATTCATCTTCTTATCCCGTAATGTACATCCATCTCATGAATTTAGCCTCTCCTATACATTTTAATAAATATTTAGCCTCCGTTATATATTTTAATAAATTTATCAATGTCAATACTGAGCGACAAACAAAACTGGCAATGACAAAACTTGACCATAGGTGGCGCTATTGAGATGTTATCTTCGCAACAATAACATTTGTTATTGTAAAAGTAGCAGTTTAAAAATTGAATGAGTAGTTTGTTTATAATGATCATTTAAACAAAGCAATTTTGCAAAAAAATGGAACTTTCACATGAAAGTTTTCGTTGGATGATTTTTTTTACAATTTTAGTGCAGGTCTAACTCAACAGCAATGCATAGAATTAACTTTTGGTAATGAAGAACCATTACATAAGGCTGCTTATAATTGGTTTACAGGATTTCGTAGTGGCCGTGCGCCCCCAGTGATGAGTTTCGTGAAGAATGACCAAAATAGGTTGTTATTGCAAAAAATATGGGTGCTGCGCGCAACATGATTGAAGAATATCAGCATGTGACTTACAGTGAGAGAGAGAGACATTCTTAAGCATATCCAAGACTGCAGTACATACTTTTTGCATGAATATAGCTGTGAAAAAGCTATGTTTCCGATGGATTCCGCATAATTTAACTGAAGTTCAAAAAACGCTCATGTTAAGTGGTGCATAAAATGCTCAAAAAATTCCGAGGAACTGCAAAACCCATACACAACATCGTAACAAGCGAAGAAACTTGGACATATTTGTACGAACCGGAAACTAAGCAACAATCGACTGTTTGGGTATTCCAAGATGAATCGAATCCCACAAAAATTGTTCGTTCAAAGCACTTTCAAGAAAACGATCCTTTGTTTCTTCGGTTGTACTGAACATGTCGCAACCATTCCTTTAGAGGATCGAAGAACTGTTAATGCTTAATGGCATACATTTTGTTTCCCAGAAGTCATCGACAAAATCAGGAAAAACAAGTGAAAACGTAGCATCAGTGTTCATCATTACAATACAAGCTGTCACACAGAATGTCAAACAGTTGATTATTTGAAGAAGAAAATTTTTGAATGAATGACTCACTGCCGTTATGAACCCGATTTATAGCCTAACGACTTCTTTTTGTTCCCGAACGTCAAACAAAAATGCATGGACAGCGATTTTCACCACCTCAAGAAGCTGTTGAAACCTTCAAAGACCATGTTTTTGAAATACCAACTTCAAAGTGGAAAAAATGTTTCAAGAATTGGTTTGAACGCATACAAAAGTGTATAAAATTTAAAGAGGAATATTTTCAACAGCATCAAATAGTTTGCTCAGAAAAATGTTTCTTTCTTAGTTTTTGTAAAAACTTAAAAGGTAATAAAATCGAAGTAATAAAAAGGTATCACAGTGAGTTATTCCAGTTACGGACTTTATTGCTTATTGCAAGAAGCCAAGTGTCAAAGGGATATAATGCATGCGCAGGTAGCAACTTGTACTTTTGATATATGTTTTATCGGCGAATTGTTGTGTGTTCTTGTGTTACTCGGTGTTTTCATTGTGTGTAAAATTTGTGCTAATTGTTCTATGTTAGTTATGCCACTACATAAATGTAGCGAAGAAATGATTATGTACGAGACACACATTTTTGCTGAGAAGTGGCAAGGCGATTCGCGAGAAAATATCCTGGCATTGTGTTCCAGGTACAATAGTGTTCAACTTGTTCAAAAGTTATGAGACAGAATCTCTCAATGAAAAAGAGGCGTTTTCCAAATAACCGTGTTCTTATGGAAGAAAAGCTACATGATATAACAGCAATTTTCTATTCAGGTGCCGGCATTATTTTCAACGTTTCTTATAACTCCCCTATGCTTATTATAATCAACTTTAAATACAGTTTCATTTTATGATTTCTATAAAAGTATAAACACTTAACTTCATGCGCGGCGACTCTACCTCTTTTTCCAGCGTTCGTGCGGTCCGTAACTAAGATAACCTCACTTGCAGCGTATTTTATTTTCATTGTTTAGAGCGGTGGCAAGTTAGAAGTCAATAAATCTGGCACTGACACGGATGACCGAGGTCGCTTAGACACGGACTAATAAACGGGAGGTCTGCGGTTTGAATCCCGCCTGGCCAGTCGTTTCTGATATGGAATATATTGGGGATGTATCCTAATTAGGCATAGGATGCTTACTCTCAAAATTCTTTTCCAACATATTTCACCTCGTGCATAATCAGTGAACACCGCCTAGTGTCATAATAGTACAAATGGGCGTTAAAATTTTAAAATAATAATAACAATAATAATAACAACAACAATAATAATAATAATAATAATAATAATAATAATAATACAAAAAGGTAAATATGCATTATGAAAAAAATCTATTAGTCCAGCAGTTTCTCGGAAATTCCTCCGAAGGCAGTAAGAATAATACTTTCTTAGCAAAAAGTTTTAAATTTCAGAGCTAAAATTACGTTTTAAAGAATTTATAAGAGTGCTTATTGTTTGAAACACCTTCACTGCATTTAAACATACTTTATTATTTTTTTTCGTAATCTATAACAAAGGTTGTAACCCAATAAATTAATAATACATAATATATCGCCATATCCCCATGTCATATTGAATTATTTGGGGTTGGAAACAGGGATGCTAGTGTGAAGTATAAAAAACCTCAGATGATATGGTTTGCGACAAATTTAAGGTGCTCTTTTACTTTTTGCCCCGTTCTAAATAAAGGTGACTATGCAACATTTCCAGATTGTTCAAAGAGTTTAGGGTTTTTATAGGGAGCTTATTCACACAGAGAACTGTCTCGTATGTTGAGTGAGAGCTATGCAATAACTTTCGCTGTTTCGGTCTGCCCTTGATCACTTATTCTGTGATACGGTACTCAAAACCCTCGGATATTCCAGCGGGCGGATGCACCAACGAGATGAACTCATAATGTGGATTAAGTAGCGGAGAAATGGAGGTCAGCCCTCATTGCGAGGGATCGTGCAGGAATATATGGCTAAGCGTTCAGGTGAAAGTCATCCTAATGATGGAGAAATCGTGAGCCTCCGGGAAAGAAACGCGGGGGAACTTGTTTCTTCATGCGCTCGGTGATCAAAAGCCTGTGAAAGGCTAATATTTGCATGTCTTTGCAATGCGCTTCCTGCGACACAGACATCCTGAGTAGAAATTAATGATAAAAATATAACATTAACAACATATGCAGCTGTATTGGGGTCAATGAAAATTGTTTGTAATGCTTCAACTGAGTATGTTATTTGATAAGCAGGTTTTAAATATACAGACTATTTTTAAAGTCAAACAGAATGCAGCTTTATGATTTCAACATACATCTGGGGAAAAAAAAAAAAGAAAAGAAAAAAAAATGTTGACAGAAAATAGTTTTCAAAAGTATGGGTTTACAAGTTCTAATACTTTCTAATACTGCATTACTGATCTTCCTTCAAAGCTGCTGTAATCAGGTTCGATGCCCATAATTGGCGAAACCTTTCTACCCCTGCTCTTCACTAACAGCACCAAGCTTTTCCGGTAAGTACAGGGTGTCCCATAATGAACACAATGTTTGTTTTAATAACAAAACGCATTTATTTGAAAAATGCTAATATTATACGGTCAATATACAGAACAAACACTGCAATGAAAGAAAACATCAGGTAACGACTTTAAACCAAACTTCCTGATACATTAAATTCACGACATGTTTAAATTCTGCCTTAGTTGAGGGATGATTCGCGGATTATCAACGTAAACACAAGATTGAAATTCGGAATGGCTCATTGTTGAGAAAGGCGACGAATTGACTTCATTGGGCTCGTAGCAACGCTGTCTGACGAAGGCAACATTCTTTACCGATAGAAGAGAACCTTCGGTGATTTGATGTTCCCTGTAGATTCTATATCTTCAAATTTCCTTACCAGTCTCTGCAGTGTTGACATGTAAAGCTCATTTCGTTTACCAAAATTTACACGAAGGCTTCGAATGGACTTTGCATAGCATTCACTGCACTTTCAGAATCTGGACGAGTTAAACCTCGTGTATCGCTTCATTTTAGCTGATAATACATACAAATTGCAATCGTTAGTCGTAATACAAACAGATGGCAGTCTGTTAAATTTCAGTTTGGGCAACCTAACCGACAAAGGCACTCAATTTAAAAATTGCGTTCATTATGGGACACTCTATAGCTCAAACGTGAGCGCAGAAGTGCAACAGTGCAGCGCAATACGTTACCATTATTTCATTGTTGTGTAGGAATATTTTAAAATAAAAATAAAATTGTATTTCTCAATCGACCAGACAATGAAGCTTTATGTATGAAAATGAAATATTTTAAAAATGAATATGCATAGATTATTAACTACCTTCAGAGTTACTTATTGCGCTGTTAGAGAATGGAAATGTCATTTCCGTTGATAAAACATTCTATAGAAGTTGTAAACATTGAAGTCCACACTTTGAATTTGAGAAAAAACGGGGGTAATTTTTTTTTTCTTAACCGTTTAATTTAATACAGCACCAAAACCTGTATAACTGATTATTTGTTTTCAGGCAATTTTTCCACTGCTACGGCATAATATTTTTATTCATTATTATTCTAAATGTTTGTTTACTCACATCCTATGTTTTTTCAGACATAAAATACCGCTTTACTCCTACTGACTCGCGGAAATAATCCAAACAAAACACGATTATTTTGCGTATTCCTCTCGATATTCCTTTGGATTCCAAAACGCTGCAATATCTCCGAGATGTTGCTTTGTTTACTAACAGGCTCAAGGGTAAACACAATTTTCACTATCATTTCTTGCTTCAGGAGGTGCATCAAGAATGGTGCACAATGTGGTGAATGCCAACCCTTTCTTTTACTAATCAATTAATCCATTGTCATTCTATACCGACGAGATTACGCCTAATGGTCATCCTAAACTGGAAACACAATTGCTATACAAATACTAAGGATTTATTTCCGTAGATGTAAACCTGAGACAACTCACTACTTAACTGGAAAAAAACTGATTTAGCATTGAAGCATTTGCCTTGAAAGAAATTTAACTAACTGCGTCAAGTTCAATCTTAATCTACAATAAAACAAATTCTGAGAAACTACGGTACATGCACTACCAAACAAAGCCATGTAAGGCATATGTTTGAAAGCCTCGAAGCCATGTGAACTTTCTGCAGGTCCTCAATGGTGAGAAAACAAGTTTGAAGGACCGTGACATCGCATACCGTTTCACACATGCGTACCTTAACCTCTGTCTGCATTCGGAGTCGCAACATTTGCGTTTACAAGGTCCCAACGGTATGCCTATTTAAATATTATAAGCGCAAGACCAAGCAGATTTCGGTGAGAAATTAAAACTACCACATCTAGGAAAGAGTATCACGCTGAGTCTGCCTTGCACATTGTATTGGGCACTAAAACCTATAAATTTTCAAGAAAAATGCACTTGTCACAAGGTAGTATCATGTTTACGAGAATGACTCACGACTTTTCGAGCTTGGAAAGGGGGAGGGGGGACTTTCACATGAGACAACATATGAAGGTAATGCGCGTCCTGGCTTTAGAAAGGAAAAAAAAAAAATGCAGAATCCGCAGGCCTGTCCCTGCAGAACAAAGACGTATAACTTTGAAGCCTCTTATGGCACACATCTCCCTATACTGATAAAAGTGGAATATACACTGCTCTTGACCTTCGCACCTGGGACTACGCAAACTTCAATATGCCCCAGACAAGTAGCAGCAACCCTCTTGACTGTTCTGTTTATTAACTTCCATCCCTAACACCGTTCGTCATTATTATATGCACCTGTAATTCAATGTAACTCATGGCACCAAAATAGCCTTTATAATACGGCAATTCCTGTGATAAAAGTGACAAGGGATTCGTTTCCTATCTTAAATTTTCTGTCACATTAAATTAAACGTGAAGTTTTATCTTCGGATTTGACAATCATTCTTTGCAAACGTCTACAGCTTTATATACAGTTATTCTCTAATTTTAATTTGAGGAAACAGTAAAGTCCTTCCAAACCGATTAATTAAAAATTTTGTTGAATAAATTGCGTAAAAAAGATTTTTTTTTTTGCTCATGCATTTAATATATTTCAAAACACTGCCGAAATATTTGTGGCAAAAACGCATTTCCATGTTCTGGTTTTCAATATGGTAAAGAAAAGAAGGCTTCACTTCCTGAAGAAAGAAGTGTTCACTGCTTGCTTAATGTTTCAATTATAATTAGTGCATAAATGATTCAACTACAAACTGGATATATCAAAGCCACTAGAAGCAAAAAAGCTTTTGTAAGACTCACCAAGCTGTAGTCTTATTTATTAAATTTTTAAAATTACTTATGTTGTTACACAGGCATGCAAATCATATAGCTCTCTGCCAATGTAAAAGACTAAACTATTGTTTCATTTTTTATTATACATAATCCACGCTCTTCAATACCAAACACTTGGTAATGTTATGATAGAATCACAGGCATATGGAGATTCTCTGATGCATATTTCAGAATCACCAAAAACTGAAAGTACTACTTGTTAATAACATGGGTGTTCCTAAACAATTGTCAATATTAAATTTAGGCTATTTTTTATTCTTCAAAGAAATGAATAGTGCCACAGTTGAATTACAGAAGATTTTCAGCTGATATTTCAGAACAGCAGAAAGCACACAGAATCTAGAACTTGAATGACATTAACTGTAGTATACCTAACCTAGTGTTCTGTAGCAGATATCTTTAATTTTTTTTTTATCTTTTATTATTTTAGGACAATACACTCTTTTTATACCGCAACGGGTGGCAGAAGTCATTAATGCGCGGGCTCGCGAGCGGGAGGTATGGGGTTCGAGTCCCGCCAGGACCATCCTCCCTGATTGAGGTTTTCTCCAGGCTTTTCTCAGTATTCATAACTGACAAATGCGGGGAGGTGCCCTAAACT
This sequence comes from Metallyticus violacea, assembly GCA_030762175.1. Classification (NCBI taxonomy): domain Eukaryota; kingdom Metazoa; phylum Arthropoda; class Insecta; order Mantodea; family Metallyticidae; genus Metallyticus; species Metallyticus violacea. Next base: position 42,688,063 of record CM060830.1, on the reverse strand, counting down.
TAGGCCTGGAACGTTTCCTTCTTTAAAAAAAATCCTTTTCCAATATATAGGCGTTAAACACTATTAAAAAAACTCTTTTTACTTTCAAGAGCGAACAAAGCTAAACACAAAATTGGCGAGGGAGAAAGAGAGGGGGGGGGGGGGGAGAAGGACTGACACATACATGCTTTTCATTAACATTTTCCAAGATGAGTCTGAAAAACTTCATTTAATGAAAAGGACAGTTAAAAACTGCTGCAAGGTTAAGATCTAATCCCTTTAACAGCAGCAAAATCACCGATGCAATTTACTTTCTGATGAATGCACCAAACCACAAAAATTATTATTGCACAATATTATCAAATATTGTAATATCTGATGTGCCACAGCTATCGGGTAAAACATTGCAACATTGTGAAATCTCAGCAATAACCCACAACTTTTAAATGTGAATCCCTTAAGTTTATTACTCTATACCTGGTATATCACCATTTTATGGTGCTGTTTCACATATATGTATTTTTAACAACTTTTCTATCTAGTTTTATTTAGTTTCAATTCTTTCACATTTCCTATAGACAACCTACTATGTTACAAATACAGAGGCAAAAAACAACTTTAGATCAGGTGTACTTGACAGCTCATCAGACATTAGGTTAGGTGGCAAGTTCTACGAATATCATATAAAGAATAAATTCTGCCCAGTTTCCATTTGAAAATAAATAAATATTCTCACAAAAATTAATGCTGGTGGATCAAAACAATGCACTTCACACTATTATCCAATTATACTTGACAAATTTTCGTTAACTATTGAGCTAATTGCTAATTTTGTGTCCCTTTTTTGTAGCAAAGTCATCGGTTTCAACTAATTGTTAATGTTCACAAAAGATATTGAATGTTTCCTGATTATTTTATTCAAAATTATTTTTAAAAGTTGGCTTTTGATGGTATCATTACATATAACAAATTAGACTGCCATTGTGATTTATTTAATGTCATTCGTCAGTCCTTTAACCTCCCAGTGTAACGAACCTAACCTGTGATTTCAATTCTCTTTTCGCATTATATACATGCTCGATAAGCCTCTGGCCTCTTGAGGCTTTCTGAAGATATCTGGTGCATTCAGTTTTACCCACATCCAACCAGGCAACGGGGAACTTTTTGGGTACTGAGAGTAAATAAAGTACCATTATACGTAAACCACAAGGCATTATACAAATATGCATCTTAGCTTAGCTTAAGAATTTACATTGAAATGGTCCATTAATGCGTACATGCAGTTCTTTAGGAAAACCACGCAATTAGCGCCTACCAATAAAAGCTATTCGATATATAAAATAGTAAACCACGTTCATACAACATACCATAAAATGCAATCCAAGATTCTCCTCTTGCTGAAATGTTACCGTAACAAAAGCTTGAACAGACAGGTATCGCCCACTTTTTCAAAACGCTCTCAAATATCTATACATATCTTTCATGACACATTTCTAATGCTATGTTGTTATCCATCACAAGATGCAACTTTAGTACCACACAAAGATAATACATATGGGAAATAAAACTTGTCACGCTCAGAATTCCGATCTTACAACTGTCCGTACTGTATCGGCCATTTTGAAGACAAATTTTGACGGTTTCTGCCCCTTGAGTTTATATAGTGGCCACTGACCCAAATTCTACGCCCAGAACACTACAAGTCATATCAACGTTACTCCCACATACCAGAAAATGAATAATTATAGTACTTACCAGTAATAAGTATTTGAAACGAAATTCCAATGCACTATTCAATCACACTTCTCTTCCAAACGTTTACGCAAACTGCGGAAGTTTCTCGCATATGGCGAGATTTGCTGAGACCGGAAGAGGATGTACAGCCATATTTCCGCGGCGTGACAGTCGCGTGCGAAGAATTTTGTAAGGTTAGAGGTCGTAGCATAATGATGTGGTATTAATGTTTAAAAGCTCTAAAGCTTTAGAGTTTATGTTTTAAGCCATTAAAATATAAAGAATTTGTCCTATAATGTCTATGAATAAATTTATGCACCCTCGAAACATGTATAGAAAGCCACCCAATTTTAAAGAACTAGCAATAACCTTTCCTGAATTTAGAAAATTTGCGAAACAGGTACTTTGCTTATTCTATTTTGTCCAGTTTATGCATTCCTTTAAAACCTTCAGAATTTACTTATATGTTTTTCTTTTACAGGATGTGTCAGGAAAGGTGGTAATCGATTTCAAAAACCAAGAAGCTTTAAGAGCTCTTACTTGCTCTTTACTTAAAAAGGATTTTGATTTAGAAGTGGAAATTCCCACAGATCGTTTAATTCCAACTCTTCCTTTGCGCTTGAATTATCTACTCTGGATAGAAGATTTGATTCAAGGGTTATCAGAAAAGGAAAATGATATAGTCAAAGGAATTGACATAGGTAGAATTTCAGACAATTAAACAATAAGAAAATAGAGCATTAGATATACACACCTGGATTTCTAAATTTTGCAGGAGAAACAGTAGTAAGAGATACTATAGACAGTCTATGAGTTAACCAATTCCCTATATTTCACAGAAGTATTAGCATTTTGGAAAATTGAATACAAAGGAGAAAGCATAATATTTATTAAATGAACACTAAAGTATTTTGATAACTTTTCATTCGTGAAGAACATAATTCCTTGTTGCACTGAAACATAATATTTAAATGCAGTGTTTTATTAAGTGAATACTAAAACAATTTATTAACCTTCCATTTGTGAAGAACATAATTTGTATATGTTTCAATGCAGTGTTTTGTCTCAATGATGAGTCTCAGTAATTAAATGTGACAGACTAGCTTTTTTTTAACTTGCCTCTATTATCTTAGTACTTTTCACAAAATCATATTCTCTTGAAAAGAACATTTAGGCTTAACTTCAACAATTATAAGCAGGCATGTCACTAAAGCTATAATATGGAACTATTGTGCTGCTGCAAAATACATGAAAGCTTCTTTAGATTTATCAATGCTACTTAATATCCCATTTACTTGCATAAAGAAGTACACTTGTGAAAATGTGTACAGTAAAAAGTGCCATTTGTGGAATAAACCAAAATAAATATATGATAATGCAAAGGACATGCCTTGCAGTCCATGGATTTAGAATTGACATTAGGCAGAAACAGTGGAAGAAGCAAGGTGTCTCATGCATTCTTAAGTACAATACTGAATAGAAATCATATAACATGTCTGAATTTTATCTATAAACGTAACATTGTACATTTGCACTCACTAATTAAAAAAAAAGACAGGAAGGCAGAATTCTATAAATAATCATAATTTTAAATCTTTGCTTTCCTTAGCATATAAGTTTAAGTTACACACTATTTGTTATGTTAGAGGAACAGAGGCTTTTGCATATATTCATTATTAGCTACCAAAACAAATAGATGGCAAATGCTGGGGCATCATAAGTGAAATATAAGGCAGATGTCTATAAATAACTACTTTCCTTAGCCTTTAAGTTATAAGTAACACACTATTTGTTATGTTACAGGAACAGGGGCTTGTTGCATATATCCATTATTAGCTGCCAAAACAAATGGGTGGCATATGCTGGCTACAGAAGTCGACAAAGAAAATTTTGAATATGCCCAGAAAAATGCTGTCAATAATGGATTAAATCATCAAATCACAGGTATTTATTTAACCCCATATTTTATATGAAATGGACATGATTTTGTTTTTTACTGTTATTTGAAACATTGAGTGCTATATTTTTTTGTTTTTGTGCAAGAAAAATAAAGGTGGTTAATGCTAAAAATTTGTTACTACTCTAAAATGAGTATTTTAAAACATTGTCATATTGTACTGTGCATTCAAGTCAACGATCTACTAGCCACATACGTAAATGTTGAAAATATCCAAGTTTTTCTAGAAAACAACAATACAAAATAGGGTTGGTTATTCATGTTATATTTGGAGCTAAATCAACAGTTTTATAATTATGTTCATTTTGCAAGTTTCCAATTCTAATTTATTTTGTCTTTCCATTTGTCAATGGCCTGCCATATCATGATGCTCAAATGCTAGTAGTATGACTAAGCTGTCATAAATGACAGCTTAATTAAAAAAACAGAAGCATGATATTACTAAAACAATGTATTATGAGCTAATAAATAAATTTAAACCAAATCATAAGAGTGAAAATTGGTCGTATGTCTTCCTGCAACTTATCATTAACCTTGGATATTTAGAAAGTTATTTGCTTATAAAGGAAATTACTAATAAAGGAAAATTTGCAATATTACACTAGCAAGTTGTTCTTATTGAAGAAATACAGAAATTTCCTACGCAGATGCTACCAATGTATTTCCGCTGAGGGGGCATTATTTTCAAAAATTTTTATATCACATGTATGGTTATTATAACCAATTTAAATACACTATCATTTTATGCTTTTAGTAAAAATGTACGTACTAAAATAAGATATTAATGTTTTACACAGAGACTATTTTCTTTTTGCAGTTGCAGTGTCTGCACTTCCTCAGTAAGTAAACTGCTGTACTCAGGTACCTGTAACTCAAATAGGGTGATTGCAGTGTAAATTATCATGATTCAAACAATATTCTATCAGTATCGCATTGCGGCTTTAGGAGGTGTGGTCAACTAGCACCACCAAGTTTAAGCTCATTTCGAAATATTTTCAAAAGAAATATTGTAAAAAGAAATTTCTTCTGGGAATGTTTTGTGTTTTAACTAAGGCATAAATCATAACCTGCTGTTATGGAAATTAATTTCAGTGGTATTGAAAAACCATGTTCAATTCATATCTAAGTAATAAGAGTTCTTCTTCTTCACACCTGGTTTTCCATAGCCCCATGTCAGCCTTGGTTTACTGCGACGACTGCTATGTCTTCTACCTCCATCACATGATATCATTGGTAGAGTGCATTATTGCAGGGGGTATGTATCAGCACACTGCATCCAACCAGTCGCTATATTGCAGCTTACTAGATTGAAGATCGTCACCTCTCCATCAGGCAGCAATTGTCCTCGCGAGGCTGGGTAGACCCTGTTCCAGATCATCCTAATGTAGAAAAATTCCTAAGCAGATATCGGGGATCGAACCCAGCCTCCTGGCCAGCAGTGAGCAACACTAACCACTAGACCAAAGAGATGGAATAAGAGCTCATAAACTATAATTAAGTAATTGTACATCAGTTACAGAAATTGCTAAACTTGGTGTTTCATAAAGTTCAATAGTTGGTCCATTGCTCTTTCTGATATTTATCAATGATTTACCTTATAGTCTAAGTAATGAATCTAAGGCATACCTTTTGCAGATGATCCCAGTGAGTTTATTTTTCTGTGGCCATATGCGCAACTTTCAAACTTAGCCACAAAGGCATTTGAAGACCTAAGCATTTGGTTTGAAGCTAATAAGCTTACATTAAATTCTGATAAAACAAATGTTTTTCACTTACTTAAATGTAAATTGGAACTTGCACAATGAAGCTAATTGATATTAATTGATATCATTGTATGATTCAGTTGAACTACACACACTTAAAGCTTCACTTACTTTTCATAAATGTATGGAACCGGTTTCGAGAACATTTAGTTCCCATCTTCAGCCAGGCTAAAGTTCAACTGTCTGATCATTCGTTGAGCTGTGGGAATGTATATTCTGCTCTGGTGGTGGTGTGATAAACTTGTAGTTTATGTTTTCATCCCTGGCAATGTCGAAGTTCATTATGATGTCTTTGTATTTGTAGATGTAGATTTTCTCCCAGGTTGCTAATTCCATAGGTCCTTGTACTGATTTTAATAATTTTGCTTTATTTATTATGTCATGATTTTGTGTTTAAAAATGATATGCTACTGCTGATTTCTCTGTTTGCTTGTACTTTGTGTTCCTGAAATGTTCCTTTAACCATGTGCCTTGTTTCTCTTTGTTTTTCCAATGTAAATTTTTTCACATTAAAAAATTGTATCATCTACAAATACAAAGACAGCATAATGAACTTCAACATTGCCGGGGATGAAAACATAAACTACAAGTTTATCACACTGTCAGCAGAGCAGAATATACATTCCCACAGCTCAACGACTGACAGTTGAACTTTAGCCTAGCTGAAGATGGGAACTAAATGTTCTTGAAACCGGTTCCATACATTTATGAAAAGTAAGTGAAGCTTTAAGAGTGTATAGTTCAACTGAATCATACAATGATATCAATTAAATTTTTTTCAGTTTAGAACTAAAAACAAAAGGTACCAAAATTGATTAGTTCCAATATTACAACATATGAAAGCTCCTCATAACAAGTTTTTGGGGCTAGAAGTTGATGAGCAACTAAATTGGAAGAAACATACTGAGACTACAGTTACTAAACTTCAAACTTTAAATAATTTTGTGAGTCAATGTGGCGGCATTGCCAGTTCACAGCTCCTCCCAAAACCAAATTGAAATACTGATTGTTTGAGTCATGATAATTGATAATAAGCATTAATCTGTGATATAAGACATGTTGAATATGATGGTCCCTCAGTGGAAATGTATTGCCGGCATCTGCATTGGAAATTTCTGTATCTCATCCAATTTTTCTTCCATAAGAACATCTTTCTAATAGGTATGGTGCATATTTAAATTCCATTTTAAGATATGGAATAGTTTTTGTGGAGTTATTTTGTTTCCAGTAAGAAAGTAAATCTTGCAAAGAGCCATAAGAAGAAGTAAATGTTGCAAAGAGCCATAAAAAGTCTTCTGTGATGTTTGTAGATCATCATGTAGATTGTTATTGAAGAGGCTCGATATTCTTACTCTTGATATTATTGTATGATTCAGTTGAACTACACACTCTTAATGGTTCACTTATTCTTATCTTATTCACTTATCTTATTGGAAAGTGCATAAATTTTGTCATAATTGTTGTTGCTGACAACTTTGATAACTTTGAAATGAGTCTATTTGTGCACAAATACAATATTAAACATACTACTGATTTGAACAGATCAATAATTTCACTAAAACTTTTCCAGAAGGACAGTTATTACTTTGCAGTGCAGATATATAGCAATCTTTCAACTTCCTTGAAATTAATGTGTATTTCATATAGTGCAAACTTTTCAAGAAAAGTTTAAATACTCACCCCTTCTATAATATGTATCATAATTCTTATTTTGATTTAAAGTAAAACACTAAAATCATGTCGTCACATTAAAACTCTCTTTAAGTTTCACAAACACACTTATAAAAGTAATTTTGGTACATGTTTCGTGAGGTACATTCCTCACATTGTCAACCAAAACGACAACTGAGTGTTTTACTTTAAATCAAAATAAGATTAACAAAAGTTTCACTGTGTGGATTCCCAAATTCCGTAAACATGTATCATTATGTTTGTTCAAACACAAAACAGCATCCAGTCTACCACCCAGGTGCCCAAAGTCATTAAAGCATGTAATTATGAGTAGGAAGTTTGGGTTTGGATTGCTGACTGAATTTTTTCCAAGTTTTCCTCAGTCCTCATAAATGGCAAATGAGGAGGAACCCTAAACTTAAGACTGGAATCTTCCCTTCCTTTAAAAATTCTTTCCTTATTTATCATTTTATGTGATATATCACCAGTATCCACTTGTGATATCTCAGCAGTGAAGATGGGGTTATTAAACACTATTAAAAAAATAAATCATCCAAGCCTACCCAGCAGATTAGGCACCCTACAGTTGTTGTCGATTACCATACCTTCAAAAAATTTCTTGAAAGAAAAAGAATTTCTGGAAATAGGAAAGTGATAAGTGCTGAGAATGCCTATTTTGCAGACTTTCTATAAAGAAGGTATAATGGACTTTGGATTGATGTTGGGTCAAGTGTACTATTAATCTGAATGTTTACCTTTCTTATCAAGCAGCCCTTGTAATTTTATCTGTTTAGATCTCTACAGATAGAAATGCAGTTTTTGTCTTTTTTGTTTCTAAAATTTCACATTCAAATAAATGCTGCTTGTCTGAAACAGGGTTTTATTTCAAATAAGTGTACTTACGAAGCATTTGTGTGAATTTCATTGCAGAAGTACACAGTATGGTAAACTTTACCTTCTATATACCTTAGAAAACTATTGCCATGATCTTACTAACTGACTTTGAAACACAATATTTTTTGAGATTAGTCATCACTTTACTTCTATTGCTTTTAGTGTGATAGTGCTGAAGCAAATTTTAGTCCCAATAACAATGTATAAAAAGAAGTTGGTGTGATTTTCTTTAAGCACACTGGCTAAATTTCTGACAAAGTGCTTTTTGATCTGGTGTCAATGTTTGACAAAGAACTGATCTTTGCATTATAAATAATCAAGGAAACTATAGTTGGCTTTTTTAGTTTTCTGTCTGTAAACTTAACACTGATACAGTGTCTTCCATAACCCCATTCTTCATCTTTTGGATCCTTTTAACATCAAGTATTATAACATTAATTATTAAGTTAAAATTAAATGTTAATTGGAACTTGCACACTGAAGCCAATCATATAATTGATATTATTGTATGATTTACACACTCTTAACGCTTCACTTACTTGTCATAATATATAGAACTGGTTTTGGGAACATTTCGTTTCCATCATCAGCAAAGCTAAAATTTAACTAAGTTGAAGCAGAGTGTGTAGTTCAACTAAATCTTACAATAATATAAATTATTTTAAGTTCCTTAGCTTGAATATGTAATACTAAACATTTCCTAATGAACCTTGTGATTACTTCAGAACAATATTGTTAGCTTCTAGAACACAAAATTATTTATTTCGGTTTTTTATGTCTACCCACTAGATATTGTAGTCAAACAAGAAATTTATTTGACTTTGAGGTCATAATGCAATGTCTAGTTACAACCATTAGAAAGTGACAGAAAAATATTAGTTGCTAATGATTCACCATGCGCATAGCAGAACAATGGGAAATGAATGTACAGAAGATGCAGAAAGTAGCCTTTTATGGAATATATGTGGTACACTTTATCAATATTCAAATGTTCAAAACAAACCAATAGCTTGTATCATGAGCAATGAATATTGATGTGCCACAGTAATTATAAAAGTTTGTGCCAGCAATATCAAAGGTAAACTCCTTGGGACTAGTAAAGCTTTCAGGATGATCAGCTAGGTATTCACATGTATAGAATGCATGAGCAATCATATTGGTATAACATGGCGATGTGAATTGGTGAAAGACGATGGGAGCAAAGCAATCTGACTTGAAGTTTATCCTGAAACTGGCTTTCTTCATGCCATAAATGCAGATGGTGTGATATGGTTTGTTGATGTGGGAAAAAAAATTGGATATATGAGGGCTGAATTTGAGAATGGTTCCAGATGATATGAAATTCAATATTACACATTTTTCAGAAAATAAAGTTTACTCTGAGATGGTATAATTTTATATGCACCTACAACTTCTTTCTCACTCTATGAAATTGCTTCCATTTCTTTCTGACAGAAAATGAACTTGACAACTGTTGTTATATGTATAATTCAATGTTTGCTTTGTTTTGATGTCACTGCTACCAGCATTATAGTACTGTCGTGGTGTATGCTGCATCTTTGCCATTCCATCATGTCTCAGCTACCATTTTGCTTACCTTTTGTTCCACCTCCAGTCACTATTAGCAGCCAATATCATGTATGCAAAGTAGAGATTGTATGGGCTTTGAACACCAATGGGCAATTTCATGACCTCAAAATCAAATAGGTTCTTTGTTAGTGTCATATATTTTCTGTTCTAAGAAGAAATTTTATTTCATAGAAAGATATTCTTTTAGTTGTATATTATGCTAGAGACTGTAAATAAATTTATACATGTCACATTTTTTAAGTGAACATCTTGCATAATCACAGTTGATGAAGCTGATGGAAGTGATGCTAAGTGCATGCAGAGTAATGATTAAAGGCAAAGAAGGCTACTTTTAAGAGAGTAAAATAAGATTTTGTTTTTGAAATACTGATTGGAAATTGGATGTACAGAAGATGCAGAAAGCAGAAAGATTTTGTTTGTTAATTTTAAATAATATGCTTATTTTTAATCTAAATTAAGCTTATTATTTAATTTTTTTACCCAGAGCCCAATTTTTCCTAAAAACGAATGAATGACTATGATACATTATTGAACACCTTTTGTAATTTTATTGTGCTGAATTGTAGCTGATCAAGGAACCTCTATCTTGCAGTGAAACATACTCAGCAGAATGCAATCTTTAAAGGTGTTCTGGATGAAAATCAAACTTATGATTTTTCCATGTGTAACCCACCATTCTTTGGTAATGAGCAAGAACTAGACAGCAGTAGTAAATCAAGATCCAATCAGAGACCTCCTCCACATAATGTGAAGACTGGATCTACTGGAGAGATGGTAGTAGAAGGTGGAGAAGTGGCTTTCATCCAACAGATGATACAAGAAAGTCAGGAACTTTCAACGACAGTGAAGTATATAAAATTAAATGTATTATTTGGGCTTTCATTTTGTTTTTCCCCTCATGCAGATTGGGTGGCAGCTGGAAGGAAACAGTTCAGCTGCCCATATCTCCCTGAGGCATACATAATACTGAAAATATTAAATTTAACACAAACTTTGCATTGGAACTAATACACTGAAATAGCTTATATATTCTTATTTAGCTGGTGAGGCAATATAATACTCTTATGCTCCACTTACCTTGAATTATACAGAATGCTGTAGAACTGGTGGCTAAAATGAAAGATTGATTCTCCAAAAGAATGATCTTCTGATGTCCTTTGATATAAATTCATTCTTTCCCAGCATTCCAAAATGCAAACTGCCAGCTTCCCTTCGAAAATAAATGGTTGAAGTCTCTGAAATTAAGCAACAAGAAGATTGAGAAATACATCCAACTAATTGAAGTCTGCATCAGTCAGGATTTCTTCAGATTCAATGGTGAATTTCATTAACAAGAAGCATTAGCTGTGGGAAATCCATTATCATCTTTTCTGGCTGATTTATATGTGAATAATTTAGAAATGCAAATCATCAAATTCTTCCCCCACATTTTTAAAGCCTGGCACAAATATGTTGATGATATCTTTTCAATGATTAATAAGAAGCACTTGGATGACGCTTTGAAATTGTTAAACCTACAAGATAGATAAATTGAATGCACATCTGTAACAGAATAAGACAACATGATTCCTTTCTTGACTTAAAGATTATAAGAACAGGCAATAATTTGAAATATACAGGAAGGATATGCATACTTACAATTACACAAAAGCAAATGGCTTGAATCTCACAGCACACAAACATGCAATCCTCAACAGCTTAGCACATAAACTCATTAATATATCAATGAATGAGTTTCAATGCAACGAAGAGTACTCACACATAATAAAATCAGCAAAAACTAATGATACAACAAAGAATTGTAGGCAAAAAATTCAAGAAATCCAAAAAAGAAAAGAGGTTAAAACAGTTATAACATTGACAGCAAAAATATAAACTACTTATTAACAGGAAATTTACTTCTAATCCTTGGGCCACAAAAAAATTCCAGAAAAAACTCAGAGAATTCGGTGTTACTTTGTCCCCAGTGAACAAATTCAGCCTAATTAATCTGCTCAACTCCGCTGATGGTGAAGAATTCCTAATTAGAAGAAACCAGGAATTGATAAAATCTTATTTTATTTATTTGGTTTATTTATGGATGCTCTTTAACACCTCAGGTCATCAGCATCCCATTCAATTCAGGGAGTGAAACAGCTGATAAATTTTGCTCAGAGGCCCTTTATTTCAGGCTTGAGGTTCTTTAACATGCCGTAAATCTATGACATGGGACCTACGACTTTACTTCCCTTCCAAATGAAGCCATACTTAGGATTTTTATGCCCGAAAATATCCATCAACCCTGCCTGGGATTGAATTTGCTATCTTGGGTCTATTAGGCAAGTATGGTTACCACTATTACCAGGACCGACTGCTGATAAAATCAACTATTTGGGATGCAACAAAGTGTATATTGGCAAAACGAAAAGAAATATTGGAATTAGACTCAAGGAACAATAGAGAAACATCAATTACAATCAGATAGAAAAATCAGTGCTGCACATCACTTTTGGAGAGATAAACCTGATGTAGAAATGGAAATTAAATTACTGAAAAGGGAATATGGAGCTGGGAATATGGGGAAAAAATTTTATAAAAAATATGAATAAAAGGTTATGAACTTTAAGATCCAAACAAAAGACAAATTAATCTAAAAGCTCATAAAATGTCCAGGAGAGCTATATCAAGTCTATTCAACCATCAACGAATCTGGCAGTGGTGCAGGCAATGGCCTGTGAAATATGTTCTGCATAATTTAATGGTAAGTGGAGCATAAGAGTATTAAATCAACTCACTAGCTAATTAAAGGCATATGAAAATGTGCTTATCTTTTTAACAGAAGATAAAAGTTATCCTTCCTGAGTCAGTGGACTGTAAGACATGCACTTCAGTAACCTCATAGGCATGAAATTTTAGCATTGTAACAGAATAGGCTAATGTATGGCTGACCCCCCCCCCCCCCCCCCCCCCCAATTGTGTTAACTTTGCAAGAGATTTTTCATGGTGACTCTTCTGATTGAACAGCAATATCATCCAGTTTTTCATCTGCTAAAAACATAACATCTGCATCTATTTTCTTGTCCAACATTATTGGACATATTGTTTTGAATTTAAATTGTAAATCTGTCTGGTGGCTGAACCCGTGGAAAACATTCTGGAAATTATGCATGATGCTGAATAGCTGATTCATTTCTTAAGAAGTTACAGCAAATGAAAATGTGTTGTTCTATATTAAATCTTTGAACCAGGCAAACAGAGTAATGAAAAGCAATAACACATTAACTCCTCACTACTCTGAACCTAAACATACAATAACTGTCTTTATAAGCAGTAATACATGATTATTTATGTGTGCAGCTGTAATCTGCCCCCAGCTTTGGACCTGGTATGTGTGCAGCAGAAAACAAAACAAAGGTGCAATACTTGCAGCCTCACCAAAATAACAATGCAATGCAGTGAGGCCTTGAAATTTGGAATAAGTATTAGGAGATAAAGAAAATTATAAAAAAAAATGTGTAGTGAAAATGTCCATAATACTGTTGTTATAGGTAGACAGTTTTCAGATCTGAAATAAATAGTAGTTATAGTTGGCAACCCAAGTCTCTAAGCATGAAGTAGGTGCAAACATTGTTAAATGTGGGGTTTTTGTTTCAATTCTGGACTTAAAATAAATATTCTTAGCAAGAGAGAGAGGGGGGGAGGGGGAGAGAGAGGGGAACACTATCCTATTACAGTTTATTAAATATGTTAACACTAACTCCACAATGTATACAAAATGTCTAAGTACAATTTAAATAAGAAAACACTATCTTCAGCTGTTATTGTCATTAGAGTTAATTGTTTTGATTTCAGTATTTTTAGTACTGCTGGGCTTTTTCTTTTCCAGAATTTATACTACAATGGTTGGTCATAAGTCAAATGTATCTCCTTTAAAAGAAGAGTTGCAGAAAATTGGAATAAAGAACATTGCAGAAACTACTTTTTGCCAGGGGCATACAACACGCTGGGGATTAGCCTGGAGTTTTGATCCAGCAGTAAAGAAACTTCAACTGCATACTCAGAATCCAAAACCAAAGAAAGAGAAGCCTCCAATGCAATACACAGTTCCCATGCCCAAGGATCTGAAGAATTACAATGTAACTGATGTAACAGAAAAAGTCATAGAACTCTTCACACAATTGGAGGTAACTAAGCAAAGTTATGCATAAAAGAATAAGTTTTTAGGTACATATTACTTTCTTGTAGATATATTAAAATCTCTTTTCTCATCATATTATAAAATTTAGCCTTACCGATCTTTATCTTTTCAGTATATGTGAAAATGTAAATAGGAATGCTATTATATTGCAATATAATAAGCAAAAAGTTAACCAAAATTGTTAATTGGAAAATTGCACAGTGAAGCTAATGATAATGATATATTAAAAGCATTGCATGATTGAGTCGAACTAACACTCTTTTGCTCCACTCACTTGTTTAAAATATGTAGGACCAGTTTCACGAACCCTTCCTTCACATCATCAGCCCATTGATTAAACAAGTAAGTGGAGCAAAAGAGTGTTAGTTCAACTCAATCATATAATGATTTTAACAAATAATGTTAAATTTCACTTTCTGCTCCTTTTAATAAATACATATATTTAGAAATAACATTAAAACCTTGTTAAGATACGGTGGTTTGTTACACTATATCACATTATAAGCTCTTTACTCCTGATGCTCAATGACCTATATAAAACAGTTAAAATTCACTGCTTAATATACTGATCATTTTGTTTAGAATGCTGTTTTTTTATCATCTGAAATTTCTTAAAATACATTGCATTTAGAGAAAGTCTGTTGTGGAATTCGTAATTACTGCATATTTATGTCCAAGGCATGCTAGAGTCTAAGGATGGCAAATACAAAAGAATGGATTTTTGACCCTTTGTACTTGCAGTTTCTGTACAGTGAAAATATATGTTGTATTTCATTGGGAAATGCCTTGTTAATGCAAGCATGTGTAAACCTTTCTCACAACAAAGTCGTAGCTACTATCTCTTTGATTCACAGATATATAACATTTCTAGTAGTCATATTCCTCATATTTAGGTTTGAATTGCTTCATTTTATTTAAGACATCTTTGGCCATTAGCATCCTATTCAATTCAGGGCATGAAATGGCCAATAAATTTCAGAGGCATCTTCTGGCAGGCTTGAGGTGTTTTTATGTGCCATAAATCTATGACAAGGGATCAATGGCTTTGCTTTGTTTCTGAAAGAAACCGTTCTTAGGATTTTTATGCCATAAAAATACATTATCCCTAATTGGTTTGAGCCTGTGTCCATGGGTCTATGAGGCAAATGTGGTTACTACTAGATCACTAGAACTTCATATTTAAATCATGTGGAAAATGTGATTATTTGTAGTTATGATACAAGTACACAACAAACAAAAATTAATGATTTTTAAGAAAAAATCCTTATGACATGACATATTTTGTGATTTGTGATTTTTAATAAAGAAAAACATTATACAAATCTTAATTCTGCAACAATTATACTTTAATGTACTGTATTTCACATTCCACTGTTTACATAAATGTGCAAGCTGTATAACAGTTTAGTGTTGTAATAGAATGCTAATTTAAACACTTGCCTTTAATATGCACTTAATTTAATATATTATTATTATTATTATTATTATTATTATTATTATTATTATTATTATTATTATGTAGTCTCTTGAAGAGTGTCTTACTGAGGTTTCACTGTGCGTGGTCACTGAAGAAGCTTGTTTCAGAGCCATTAATATCCTGTCCTATCCATCCTATAATAAAACAGCTTCCATCAAATTCTTCATTCTATCTTCAATTTTGTCATCCAACATTTCTCCTGTAAAAATGCAGCAATTGATTTGTAAAAGAAAGCTTTGGACACATTGAAGGGAGTATTCTTAAAATATGATCTCATTTTTTTTTATGTCTTTGTATTTCTTCTATTATGTTTTCCTCCTTTACTGTTTTCCTATATCTGTATATCTAATTCTATCTGATTTTGTTACTCAGGTAATTAATAATCTCAGAAAACTCATCTGAGATGCTTGCAACCTTACTTTTATCTACTTCTTAGCACTAATGTTTCATAGGCATATAGTTTTAATACAATGTTGTGTGGCTGTTGTTTTATTTCTTTTCTCATACTTTTTATTAAAATGTCTTTTTATCAACAACTTAGTGTATTATATGTTTTGCTATTTTCTTCAGTGTCTGCTTTGATATCCCAAATTAATGCTTATGATCTTGAATATTTGAATATGGGTACTTGTTGTATATAACCAGTTATCACCATTTTGATTCCTTTTTGTCCCTTTCTTATCATAGCCATAAATGTTATTTTATTAACTTGATATTTTTATATTATACTCTTTTCCTATTTTGTCTGATTTCATTACTAACTTTTATGAATGTGCTTTGTTTCTGCTAATATTATTTAACCGTCTGTAACCAATATGGTATCTACATTAGTATTATTTCTATTTCCCTAGTTTTAAATTATGTTTTTAGTTAAAAGTTAAATAACATTGGTAAGAGGCCGCATTCCTGTTTTAATCTTTGTTAATGTTTTTGTTATATTTGTTTTTTAATAATTGTACTTGTTTTTCTGTAGAGTGGTTTAATATAATTAATCTAATTAAAGGGCATTTTATGCTCTTGCATTATTTTCCATAATTTATTATAATTTAATTCATCATTAGCATTAATGCAGTGATTGAGTTATGGGCTGCCAGAATGCATCTGCATACTGGTAGAAACCAGTCATCAAGGCTGTATAATGCATGTGTGAATAGCAGCTAGCATTTTTATAAGAGCAGCTTTGTCAGCAAGAGCTTAATCATTGGTGTGTTATAGAGTGCTTTCATTGTGTATCATTATTTGCTAATTGTTTTGTGTTAGTTATGCCATTACATAAATATAGTCTTAAAAGAACCAGTTTTTATGAAAGATACATATGAAAATAGATTCTTGCAGAGAATTGGTAAGGTGATTTGCAAGAAAATATCCTGGCAATCGTGTTGCAGGTAGAGAAATTGTTTGCCAATTTGTTAAAAATTGGGAGAGACAGAATCTTTCAGTAAAAGAAACAAGTTCAGAATTGCTGCATTTTTACAGGAGAAAGATAAAATACAGTAGTTTCCTACACAGATGCTGGGAATGTATTGCCACTGAGAGGCATAATTTTCAACATGTCTTATAACATATGTTGTGCTCCATATTGACATTTTAAACACAGTATCATTTTATGCCCTCAAAAAAAATATTAACTTTAAGCATGGCAACCTTACCTCCATTTTTCTGGTTGCAACAGTTGTGCTTTTCCAGTAAGCAGCCTTACTCAGACAGTCTGTAACTGAAATAACGTTATTGTATAATTAGGAACTTTGTAAGTTATATTTATGTATTTTTATATAGTAAAATAGCCTCAATTCTGTATCTACCACTTTTAAAATCATTCTGCTCTTCTACTGAAATATATTCTATAGTGGAATGTGTTTCAATATTGATTCAGTTTGGAATTGAACATAATGAAACATACATTAATCTCTTCTGAGTTGAAATATTTACAACATTATGTTTTCACTTACAGAGATTTACTTAGGACATAAACCATTTGTCTGGTTATCTTTCTTCACTCCATATTAGATTGATTAGTGCAATAAACTAATTTTTTTAATATCCTTCCTCCATATTTTCATAATTCCATACTCATGTTATCATATCCTGTATCTTTCTATTTTTTATCTCTGAACCTCCTCTAATCCTTCTATTGTTATTTGATTCTATTAATTTAAACATTGTATTTGCATTCAATCCTTGAATGCATGAAGAAGGAGGCACTATGAGATTTTACTATACCATGAAGCCAAACTGAGCACCAATAATCCCTTTTTCTATTCTACATACAATTGATTCCAACTTTCTCTCGTTTATTTTCTCTGGAAATGTTCCTTGCTACAGCTCTCTTATCTTATATTTTATATAGTGTTCAGCACTTCTGGTACCTATCCAAGTTTTGTATAATCTTTTCTTTTCTATAAATATTGTAGGTTTCCAAGGCTAATATCACATTAATAAGATAAGACTTCTGGGCTATAGAACCATAATCAATTGGAACTCATTTCATTCCCTGATCTTTGATCAGTGACAAGGCTGAAGTCCTCATTTGTGCTATTGATGCTTTTGAAATACTCTTATGGCTTTCTTGGCTGCAACTGTGTCCTGAGCAGGTTGTGTTGCTGTTTTTATAGTGGAGGGGATGCTCAGTTGGGTGTTTCTGATGGGTGAACTGAGTTGTTTGAATTCATGAACTCTGATTTGAAGTTATAAGTGATAGTTCCTGATTAGTTTACTGTATTACTGTTCTTTGGGTAAATCTTATATAAAGAGAGAGCAGTATAAAATTCCCAGAATGTAGCAATAAGGCCCCATTCACAATGAAAATTAAATGTAAACATAGTAAAAGAAGACATAACATGTTAACTTAGAGTATGTACACATTCACAATTAAAAACAAACATACATTTTAGCCAATCAAAAATAAAAACAAGCAAAGATCAGCTAACAGCTGATTGAAAATGGTTGCTTCTGAGCAGACGGTGGTAGTATTTACTCAGATCGGTTGACCTTTGGACCTATCCCCTCCAATTGCCAAGATTGCTCACCTGGCATGCGCAATGCAGTTCTCTCTTCCAGGTAAAAGTGAGCAGGGTTTTGACAGAGTCAAGCAGTTTTGAAATTTCATTAAATAGTGCATTAGTAATGTGCAATGGTGAAATATTCACTGAGATTCATTTATTTATCTTCGAAGTATACATCAAGTATAGAAAGTCATATAGCAAAACAAGATAGGCATTTAGGCATACATTTCCTCGCAGCCCGGTTCCAACACAATAAATAAATATAATAGTATAGGAGTTTAATTTAGAACCAGGTTCTGTAAATGACCAGAAACAAAGTCGAAGGCTGCCACAACTGTGGAATATAATTTAAAGTGCATTAGCTTTCATAAGGTATATTGTACTTACGAAGCTGTTGACAATGGAGTGGTAATATATCCTAAACGTAGGTATTCATTTTTTTTATACATTAAACTCCACCTACTTACTTTGCCATTTTTTTTTCTAACCAATGGGTGTTCAATTTTGCTTCTAGAATTGTTTGTCTTGTATATAAATATTGTACTTACAAAGCTGTTGACAATGGAGTGGTAATATATCCTAAACTTAGGTATTCATTTGTTTTACACACTAAACTATACACACTTTAGTGTATAAAAAAAATGAATACCTAAGTTTAGGATATTTCATAAGGAAGTTACAAGTAATTAAAATGTCTAATGTTTATATAGATCACTCTCTGTGTCTTTAAATGTGCACATGATGCATCATAAAACATACACATCACCCCAGCAACATATACTTTTAATTTACTTTTTTTAGATTGAGTACAAACAAATTAAGAAGAGTAATCATCTTTCGGTACTGGAAATTTCAGCCAGAAAAAACACTTGGTCACATCAGAGAAGGAAAAAAAGAAGGGAAAAGATGCTAACAGATGGCAGTCCTAATAAAACAGATTGCTGCTCAGAAACAGCTGGCATTAAGAGACCTCTAGAGGAAGAGGAATCAGGTGATAACAAAAAACTTAAATTGGATGATTCAGAGGAATCTGGCACATCCTTACAAGAAGTCGAGAACACTGCAGAGGAGGCAAAACAAACCATTTATATTGTGAAAGCATTAGTTTCAGTGAAAAGAATAGCAGCTGAAGTGGTTATTGGTATATCATGGTTAGAGGGAGTTCAGGGCAGAGATGCTGTTCATCAGATATTGCAGTATATTAAAAATAATATAAAATTAACCTGCTAAATTTCTTGATTAAATATTTAAATATGACTAAAGAAAAGACAACTGTTTTAAACTAATGACATATAAGAAAATGTATCAAAATGTACATTAACAGAGAGTGATAAACAATAGAGTTCACTTATAATAGGTGAGCATAATAATGCAATTAACTAAATATGAATACAATATTTTATGTGTTTAGGATCTATTGGCAGAGGAGCAACTTAATTTTCTAAGTTGAGGTTTTGAAATATTGACACAAACTTCATATATAGGAGTTTTAAATAGGACATGTGTTGGGAACTGTCATTCCTATCTTCAGCTTTTGACTGAATGCTTGATAAGTTTTTCGATTGCTTGATGTGGTTGTGACTGAATCATAATTATATTTTGGGAACCATCGTTCCCATCTTCAGCTAGATCCAGTCACAACCACATCAAACAACCCAAAACTTATCAAGCAGTCAGTCAACAGTTGAAGATGTGAACAACGGTTCCTGAAACATGTTCTAATTAAAAACACTGTTAGTGAAGTTTGTATCATCATTTGCAAACATTCAGCTTAGAATATGATTATAATATTTAGTTAGTGATTGTTAATTATGACTTCACTGTGTAAGAATTTTCCTCTTAATGCAGTTGACACAAAAATCACTTACAAAAAAATGGGAAGAAAGTTCAGTTTTAAAATGACAAACATAGGCACAATAAATTATTTTCTCTGGAAATGCATAATAGAATAGAACCTTATGTATGAAACAGCGAGGGTCAAAGTGATTGGATAAGAAATGTTTTTTGGATATATTTCAGAAATTACACTTATCCTGCTTAAATTAAACTATTTACAAGGGGTGTTCTAAAAGTTCTTGGATTTACCAAAATTTAAGAGAAATGTCATTTTTATTTTTCAACATAGTCACATTGCAAATCAATACACTTAGTCCAACACTTCACCTTTTTAATACCCTCAGTAAAATAAATGTTTCCCATTGTGAAAAATATGATTTTATTTTAGCTTCAACCTCATTATTTGATGTGTATCTTCATCTACCCCGACTCTCTTCAGGTTTGGGAACAAAAAGTAATCACTTGGAAGTAAATCCGGCAAATATGGCAGATGTGGAAGCTCTTGGAAGTGAAGATAATGCAGTTTTGCAGCAACAATCCCATACTTGTGTGAAGCTGCATTATCATAATGAAAGAGTACATTCTTTTTGCAAGCTGTGGACATATAGTGTGAATAGCACCTTCAATTGGTCCAGTAGTGAAACATAATACTCCCCAGTGATGGTTCTGTCCTTCTGGAGGTAGTTTTTCAGCACCACACCATGAAAATCCCAGAAAACCATAGCCGTGACTTTTCCTGTAGATAGAATCATTTTTAACTAAAAATGTGCTATTTGGAACTTGTAAACAGTGAAGCTTATCATATAATTAAAATCATTGTATGATTGAGTCAAACTATTTACTCTTATTGCTCCACTTACTTGTTTATAATATGCAGAACTAATTTCATGAACTCTTTTGTTCTCATCCTCAGCTAACCTTGGATTGGAGGATAATTCTTTATACTGTGGGAATGTGTATTCTGCTATGGTGGAGGTGTGATGAACTTAAAGTTTATTTTCATCCCTGGAAGTGTCAATAAGCTGTCTCTGTATTTGCAAATGTAGATTTTCTCCCATGTTGCCAGTTCTGCAGGTCCTTGTACTGATTTTAATAGTTTTGCTTTATTCACCATGTTGTTGTTTTCCGTCCAGAAATAAGATGCTACTGCTGATTTCTCCATTTGCTTGTATTTTATATTCTTAAAATGTTCTTTTAACCATGTGCCCATGTTTCTCTTTGTTTTTTGAATGTAGATTTTTTCATATTCTGCACAACTTGTTTTGTAAATACCTGTATTTTTCTATTGTGGAACACTGTCATCAGCATTGTCTATCAGGAGATTTTTAACATTAAATCTGTTTACAGGTACCAACGTGAAATTAAAATCTTTAAAAATATTTTGAAATTTTTGCGTAGCCCATGGATATATGAATTTTTTAAAAATTAGCTTATCTTTTTCTGCTGAAAGTGTTGTGGTTTCTTTAATAAGTTTTTGTCTCTTGAATTTCTGTACTTTGTGTGTACTAGTTCTTTTTTAAAACCGTTTAGAAAAAATAGTGATTAAAATGGTTTTAAAAAAGAACTAGTACACAAAAAGGTAAAGAAACTCAAGAGGCAAAAACTTACTAAACTTATTAAAGAAACCCTAACACTTTCAGCAGAAAAAGATAGGCTAATTTTTAAAAAATTCATACATCCATGGGCTACGAAAAAATTTCAAAATATTTTTAAAGATTTTAATATCATGTTGATACCTGTAAACAGATTTAATGTTAAAAATCTCCTGATAGACAATGCTGATGACAGTGTTCCACAATAGAAAAATACAGGTATTTACAAAATAAGTTGTGCAGAATATGAAAAAATCTACATTGGAAAAACAAAGAGAAACATAGGCACATGGTTAAAAGAGCATTTTAGGAATATAAAATACAAGCAAATGGAGAAATCAGCAGTAGCATCTCATTTCTGGACAGAAAACCACAACATGGTGAATAAAGCAAAACTATTAAAATCAGTACAGGGACCTGCAGAATTGGCAACATGGGAGAAAAATCTACATTTGCAAATACAGAGACAGCTTAATGAACTTTGACACTTCCAGGGATGAAAACAAACTTTAAGCTCATCACACCTCCACCAGAGCAGAATACACATTCCCACAGCATAAAAAATTATCCAGCAGTTAAAGGTTAGCTGAGGATGCAAACAAAAGGGTTTGTGAAACTATTTCTACATATTATAAACTAGTAAGTGGAGCAATAAGAGTATGTAGTTCGACTGAATCATACAATAAGAATCATTTTTGCTTTCTTTGATGCGCTTTTAACTGTTGCCACCTACTGTTGGACTACTGCTTCATCTCTGGCATTGGCATGTAGTGATGAATCCATGTTTCATCTACTATAATGAAACATCAGGGAAACTCACTGGAATTGCATTTAAACAAGTTTAAACACTCTTGCAAAATGTTCATTTGAATGCATTTTTGGTGTATGTTAATAAACATGGCATCAAACCTTTCTTATACCCAAAACTTCATAGTGGACACAGCCTATCAAAGTCTTTGCAATGTCAGGCAAATCACATACCTTCAATTGGCAATCACTAAGTATGGGCATTATGAATTTTTGTTCCAATCTTGTTGGTCATAGCAGTTTTGGAATTTCCTGAGTGCTCATCATCTTGAATGAATATATGACCATTCTGTTCAGCTGCAATTCAATAAATTATCAAATGAAGAAATTGAAGATTATACAGAAATAACTAAACTGTACATACATCAGGATTTCTTTACATATAAGGGCAGATTGATAATCTATGATTCTCATAACAGTTTTATTAAAATTTTCAAACATTTGCAACTCGCAGTTCTTTGTTGGCAGTTATTTTAAGTGAACAGTGTAACATGTTTCATAGAAATGTATAAGGTTGAATATCTTGCAGTGATATAACATTTTTATTAAAAAGTGGTCTATGGCCCAGTTACAAACTCAGCTGAATGAAATTTATGGGAATTTTGCACCAGCACTCAACATAATTTATTACTAGTTAAATAATTTAAATGTGGGTGTATGAGCACTGCAGATGCTGCATGTCTCAAATGCCAGATTAAGGTTTCCTTTGAATAATGGTCAATAAAGTTTATGGTATAATGAAACCCTAGCATTAAGATTTATGAGATTGCTCAGATGGTAGGCATCTCATATAAACAGGTACATAATATCTTGCTTGAAGTTTTGCATATATGAAGCTATGTGCATGAGGGGGTCTCGTATTTGTTAACTCCAGAACAAAAATGCTCATGGAAGGACACTTCAAAATTAAGTTTGGAAAAGTTATACCATAATCTGATTGACTTCTGCCATCATTTTGTGATGGTAGTTCAAACTTTGATCCACCATTACATCCCAAAGACAAAATGGCGAGTTATCAAAGATGAAAGTGCACCGAAAAAAGTTAGCTTTTAAGTAAAAAATGTACTTATGGAGCTGTAGACAATGGAGTGGTAATAAATCCTACATTAATGTGTTCAAGTTGTTAACACTAACTCCACTTACTTTTTTAAAACTAATAGAAGGGGCCTCAGAGCAAAATTTATTGGTCATTTCATGTCCCTGAATTGGATGGGATGTTAAAAAGCAGGAAGAAGAAGAACTACTTAACACAACTCATCACAATCGACATTTGATCTTGAGCTTGCAGGATTATATAGCAGATACACTACCCCAATACTATGGCTATTATAACATATAAGCTATCAGCTATTACCACTAGGTAAGGCATGTTGCTCTGGTTGATGTACTCTGCATTTCTGCTCTCCATGTTGTATATCACTGTAGTAGAAAGGTAGTGAATTCAAGTTTTGTCATCAGTTCCACACATTACTAATGCGCTACTTAAGACAACTCATCCCAATTGACATTTGATCTTGAGCTTGCAGGATTATATAGTAGACACTCTACCCCATCACTATGGCAATTATAACATATAAGCTATCAGTTATTTCCACTAGGTAATATTGCCCTGGTTGATGTTGTACACATTGTATGTCAATGTGGTAGAGAGGTGGTGAATTCAAGTCTTAACATCAGTTCCACACATTACTAACGCTTCCCAGTGTACATTGACCAGTTTTCCAACCCAGAGAATGTATCAGACAAAAAAATGCAAGTATAATTACAATCAATAGTTTTATTTAAGGATCTCTTATGTAAGATGACAAGAGGGTACTGAAGTGTGAGGGGGCTGCACACATATGAGTGTATGTGAGATACCTATGCTGCCACATGAATGAGGAATTATCAGACTCGTATCTTGCAAGCCTGCTGAACTTCTAACTATAGGCAAGTATATGACACTTTATTTTTTATACATAATGTACGTAAACAAGTGAGGGTAGAAAATGCTTAGTAGCACATTCCTCACGCTTGCCTTCTTCTCATTGCCAGGCCATACAAATTCCACTATTGGATATAAGAAAGATGTACACTCCTACAAAACAAGGTCAAATTTTCATAGAATCAGTAAACTCTACAAAATATGGGTTAAAAGATATATTACATAGTACTGCCAAAACCTATACCAACCTGTTAGTAGATCTTACAATTTGTACCAGTTCAGAAAGAACTTGTTTAAATACCTTATTGAAATTTACTCTAATTTAAATTAACTTATTCAATTCTAGGATA
This sequence comes from Metallyticus violacea, assembly GCA_030762175.1. Classification (NCBI taxonomy): domain Eukaryota; kingdom Metazoa; phylum Arthropoda; class Insecta; order Mantodea; family Metallyticidae; genus Metallyticus; species Metallyticus violacea. The sequence continues at coordinate 42,663,310 of CM060830.1, read as the reverse complement.
TACATAATTCAAATACCTGATTAATTCTGTAATCCGTTGCAACCACTTTTAAGTTTTTTTTTTTTTTTTTTTTGGTTTTTTATACTGGTTAATTTTAGCAACCTAATATCTATGAAGAGGACAGACCCTCCTTTAAGCAGCCAGTTCATTGGGACATTCTGTATAAATAAATAATCTTATATACACGGTGTTACATGCAACCTAACATTATTAGAAGAGATTCATAGGATCCTAAGAAATTGTTATTCACAAAGTAAAGTTGCACTAATGCTTTGTTCTATTGTGAGATCATTTTAAAATTTGTTCATTAAATAACTGCATCAAGAAAATGTGACTTCGATTTTTTTTTTATCCTGGATTTTGCAATTGTTTTCAAAAGTTAAATTAACTGGGTCTCTGCCTCTATTTCAGAAAGTTAATTTTAATTAATTTAAAATTCTTTGTTTTCAAACAAATTTATTTTTTGTTTCACATGAGTTTTTATATTTGGATTATAATGATTTCTAAAAGAAATACTTTTATTTTTTACTCATTATTGTTTTGTTCCACTATAAACATATTTTGATAAGCATTAAACATTAACTTGATGAAATATATAATAAAATGAGCAGAATGATAGAATTGAGAGTGAGTTGTTCACTCTTTGCCACTGACAGCTTAACATTAAACTGCCTTCATTGTGTAATCAGTACCAAACCCCTAAACAAGCCTGCTGTAGAGAAAGGAAGTTAGTAAAAGTAATTTGATGTGGACTGAATAATCCTTTACATTTGCTAGCATATAAAATTTTTTTTAAAACCCAGATTCCATCAAATATCTTACTTTTCAATAGCAGTCATTGAAGACTTGTTGAGAACCTAGTAAGTGCATCTTAACTCCTACATGTGTGCTAATTTTACCCTTTCTCTTCAAAACATTGGCAACCTTCATCATGGTGTAAACTTTGTTAAAGTTCAATTTTTAATCCCTTAAATGTTTTAGATGTTGGAAAGAATTTGTTTAATTCTTCACATTATTTTTCACTTCACACTGTTACGAATAAACCACTTTTTTGTTGCTAATATCTTCTTTTCCTGTGTTTACTCTCCTCCATTTATAGGGGTTACATACTAATGCCAATCAGGAAGCTATTTACTCTGAATGTACATAGGTTACACATGCATCACGAGACCTCTCTGAATGGATGTTCAATACTATTTAAGGGTCATATTGATTCACAAAGAAGTTATAGCACACAGAAGACACAATGAAGATGAATGATAAAAGGGATGGGGAATATGTGACAGAGAAATACTAACTTGGCATTTGCCCTTTCTTAAAATGGACTGAAGAAAACTATGGAAAACCTTTAGATTATTTGTTTGCAGGATTGGAATCTAGGACTGAATATGTCTCAAGCATTACTGTTTGAGCCAACTCTCTTGGTGTTTGCTAATATAAAGGATAAAAAATAAGCTTTTGTAATTTTTATTTTTTTACCAATCTTTAAGAATATAACCTGTTCAAAAAGCAAACTGAGCCACTAATAAATTTAATATATCCTTGGGCTTTCAAACTTTCCTAGACTGCAAATCCCATTTAAAGATATTTCACTGTTTTTTTTTTAATTTTTCATCTCTGATTTATAACATTTAGAGATATAAACAAAGATTCCTCCCTCCACTGCCACTATTTGCCTTTTTATTATAGTACATCCTTACATAGAAATAATAATGATAATATTACATTAAAAAGATATTAAATGCATAAAATATTAATATTCATGATAGCTAACAATATATGGTGGCAAAGCATCCCAGATGGTTTCTCCACTTTTTTTTTTTTTTTTCTTTCTTTCTTTTTGCTAAATGAGTGCAGAGAAAGATTTTTCATACAAAAATTTGATACAAAAGGTATTAGCATTTTCGTGTACCTTCTCTGATAGTTTGAGAAAATCTGGGCTCATTTGCTTCAGACAGGCAAGCCACAGTCTACATATATTGCTGTTCAAAGATATGTGTGTTGACAGGGAAACTATGATGGTACATACAAGTGTTCTGCCTAGTTCATGTTTTTGGCTTATCTATCTGAAAGCTAGTGTATGGTAATATGGTAACTGTTTCTTGAATTAACCTAAAATTTATACCTATTGTAATGATGATACAAAATAATTCTAAGAAGCAATTCTCTTCTTATTATTCAGAAAAAAATTAAATTGGCATTATTCTTAATTACTCTCTGGCAAACTCTCCCTCAGAATGATTTCTACATCTATTCTTTCTTTTAATTGCTTTTAAAACATCATTTATCATTTTCTCTCTTACAGTTGTGGAAATTGGACTCACCTGATACAAATGGCTGCAAATGGATATCTAAAGCAGATCTCATCTGCTTGTGTTAAAAATACAACATATTTAAGGTTCATTTCAGTCATGGTTACTTTTAGAGCTTCAACGCTTGCACGCAGGGCATGTGTCAGCAGTAACTGACTACACACACTGACTAATAAGATGGTTGTACAGTACTGCATTGAGTTTCAGAGCAGTAAATCTTTTATTGAGCGCAGGTTTGATTTCATTTCTCTATTATGTGTCTGTTGGTTAAGTCATAGTTCAAAGATTTAATGCAGAACAATGAATTTTCATTTGTTGTGACATATTAAAATAAGATAAATATATTTATTATCATTGAAAATTTTCCTGGAATTGATCCATCTGGATCAAAGCTTAATTAAAACAATTACCATAAAAAAACTCTCAAAAACTTAGCACAATAAGCGGAGTCAGCCATACATCAGCATATAAAGCTAATAATTACTAAATTTACATTCATATGAGGTTACAGAACAATTTCAACTAAAAAGATACAAAAGTTTTCTGTGCTTTGCTAGTCACATTGCAGGCAGGGTGTGTGCAGCTGTACATTGCCCCTTCACTGTACCTATACATATGCAAGGGTGAAAAGATATAAAAAATGTATGCAAATGTATAATACCAAGTTGACTGCACCACTTTCATTTTTCTATGAATATGAAAGTCATAAATATAATCTTGGTAGAGGAATTAAAGTTTGTGGTAAAAAAAAAAAATAACAGCACGATATTCAGTAACGTATACTGTATACTCATGCAATCTTTTTTCTAGACATCATACACATAATAACAAATAAAAAAATAATGTTATTGAGATAGTACATCATGGAACTTCCCAGCTATTTCAGTACCTTTGCCTTAAGTATATAATGTAAAGCTAAATTTTCCTAATGGTTTAAAGAGCAGTTATGTGATTGCAGATTGGTTTAACATTCAAAGCAGAATTTTGATTTTATACATATCAAAGATAAAGTGACCAAATTTGAAGATGGCCTGTATTTTTTAACCGATTCTAAAATTTAATTTGAGTTGGTCAAAGGCTTTAGAATTTTACAGGAAATATACAAATACTCATACAGACAGACATTTTGCCATTAGATCAATAATTCCAAGATATTTTTGGTTAATTGCTGGCTATTGCTTATAAGACTATATTTGACTGGAAAGCATAATATATCTAATCTTGCCATAAATACTGTTAACAAGGTTTTAATTTTGTATCCATAAAATGTTTTTATAGTTTTTTCATTTGCTTTTGATATGTTTATTCACTCATATATTCCAAATATTTAGCATCAATGAGTTATCAAAATGACTCCCTTTTCCCCTCGCAGAAGACTATATCTCTGGCAATTTTTCTACAGCAGGTTGTACTATCTCCATTGGGAAACTCACCACTGCTGACTCCAAGGGCTTCTTGAGACTATTTGTTTTCTTGCAAACCATACCCTTGGGGTTTCAGGTCAGGACTGAAAGAACAATCTTGATAACTAATAAAGTCTAATATATTTCTCTAAAGCCAAGTGTGGATTGATCTTACCCTGAGTTACAGCTGAATATTCCTAGAAGCTTCAATACTTTCTTGAACAAAGTTGTGTTCATGTTCTTCACCACAGGTTCCAGTAGAATTTTTTCATACATCTTGGCAGTTGTCATCAATACCCTTCTGACAGAAGGAGCTTGGTGACACTTACCATGATAACACATTAAAAACACTCTTGAGGTTTCACTCTTAAAACTTTAAAAATTAAAACTGGGACAAGCTTTGTCTTGATCACATTGTCAACCATATAACGAGTGTTTTTGTGTTAACATTATTTTAAGTGCTTTCTTTACTTATAATCTACCTAACACTTGGTACAACTCATTTAAAAAATTTGCAATAATATTTATGGTAAAATTAGATATGTAAATAGATGTAACACTACTCATCTTTTTTTTTGCCATATACTGAAGGAAAATCTCACATAAAAACTTTAGCCTCAAGACTCCAGTCAAAACAGAATTTGAACTTCCAACCTGCACTTTTACATCTGGTTTCCAGAAAGAGATCCAAATGATGATATGATTGCAGCATTCTCTTTCCATAGTTAAAGAAAGCAACATTATGGAGATTTTTGCCCTATAAAGAAATGAAAAATATGCAACAATTCTAAAATGTGAATGTTGTGCATTGAGAAAAAGAAAAATTATACTAATTTATTTTTTTTTTTTATTATTCCTTAACAGGAAGTTTAAACAAAGTACACATGGAGCATCAATTTAAAAAAGCATTTTTGTTTGAAAATGGAAGTAAATATATTCATATTTTATACATTACAATACACCAAATAATCTTATTACACTGCTAAATACAGATTGTATAAAGTACAGATGCAGTAAACAGTGGAATGTGATCATGTAAACAAGAGATTGAAACACTTTAATTAGATAATGCTAAAATATTATGCTGAATGCTGAAACAGCATTTTTTTTTTTTTTGATAAGATACTTCATTCTAAAATACGAACAGTAAAAACAGAATATTACATATTTTATTGTGACAAATGTTGGCTAGGTTTGAAATGTCTGATATGCAATTAAACATTATCAAAGTTTGTCATACTATTTCTCCTTCAACTGCAGAATAATGGCAGGAGGTAATTCATTTTAAACTTTTGCATTAAAAATGTTAGCAACAAAACAATGACTAACATTACAGACATAAATACATTCTTGTGTAATCAATATTTCAAACTATGTTTTTGAAATTAATTTAGTAGGATACAAAAAAATGGAAGATTTCGCTATGTAGCACATGGGTCTAGCTTTATATTAGTAATTACAATATTCATTTTATGCAGATAGTAAACAGTTATCAAAATCAAATAAAATATAAGGTGTCTTTAGGAGTTGATGCAATATATTCAATCAATACATATTCAATCAAATAATCCCAAATGTAACTGGAGTACACATTAAAAAAATAAAATTTCCAGTTTTATTTTAATTGTTTGCCATTATCTGCTGCTTTATGTGCATAGTTTTTAACAATTATGCTTTTACTATTCATTGTTAAGTACATTTCTTATTGATTTTAATACCATTTTCATCTTATTTCCCTAATTTTCACAAGTATGTTAATAAAATTTTTAAACTGATTTCACTTCTTTTGCCAAACTTTTTTTTTAGTAAAACATTGTGACTGTTAAATAATATTTGTATCCTTTTTCTAAACTGTACCCATTTATTTACAGTGATGGCCTGCAAAAGTTTAAGGTCTAAATACCTTTAAACAGGTTATATTACAATATTTCTTTTTTTTTTTAAACAAAACAGTTATATTATCTTAGTTTTTCAATAACTTCTCTACACATGGGTTCCATTTCATCATAAGTTAAATGCTCTGCAGCTAGCAATGCATGACCTATAGCAATTGTATCAGAAACATTTCGCGCCTTCACCCAAACTATGCCATTCATTCCAATAGCAATATCATGAGGTATCATATTGCCTAAGATGGTTAACAAAGGGCAGTTAGTATTAAGAACTTTGCGCACTAAATTAAGGCTACATGTAAAGATAAAACCTTTGCTAGGCAACTGGCCCAACTTTTCCTTTTTACCATAGGAATTCACACACACAAGTTCTGGTTCCATATCCCTACTTGCTGTAAGAAGTTTTGCAAATATAACATCACCCACTTGAACATTTGGTCTAATTTTCTTGGTAGCTCCTTCAAAAGCTAAATACGAGAGAGAGGCTTGCTCACTTGAACCTATATCCACTTTAAAAATGTCACCTGCTTTGTTAACAACAACACCAACGACGGTTTCTCCTCTGGCAGGAACATACCTTTTTCGATGGCTGTCCACCCAGTATGTATTGGGTTGTTTCATTTTCAGAATTCCACATGTTGACACCACCACCTTGTCCTGGTCAACTCTTAGGCCTGGTCCTAGAATAATCTTGTGTTTGTCATCATCAATGTTCACGCTGACAGTGTCTCCTGGCATAACAACATCACCTATGGTAACTTCCATATTTATAAAACTAAGATTATTTCAGTTTTAAGTGTAACACATATCCACTAATGTTTAAATTATGCTATAGTTTTCCTCAACCGAAAATGAAAATAAATAACTTGCTAGCACGTGGAATACACAACTAACTTTACTTCAGAATTTCAGAAACGTAAATCTTCACTCAGTGATGTAAATTCATGGCTAACAACACTAACACACATATGGCATAATTCTCTAACACTGTCGCCATGTTCGATCTAGAATCATAATAATAATAATGTTGTCTAACCTGTTTCCGGCTATCAGAAACGAAAATTTAAATTGGCAGCCGCCAATTTAAAAGTTATTGTTTGTTACTGATCGTTTTGCTCCAAATCTTAAATACTGCTAAGGTGTGCGCAATTTAACATCAACATAGAACGAACAACGAAGTCTAATCAGGAAAGTGAAAAGAAGTTTTCTGTTTTTCGGTAAGTTTTTGCTCATATTTGCTCTCTGATTCCATCACTTTCACATCTTTGATAGATCTACGCCCAACTATATAGAGAAGGTGTTCTAAGACGTAGGACTAGCACCAGGTTCATAAGCATTTTCTGTTAATATAGACATAGAGGAACAAGGCAAGTCTGAGCATCAATTGTGAATTCGCACTAAGTCAAGATCTGAATAAACAAACATTTCAAACTGCACGCTCATACGATCGCATTTTGTAGTTCACGCACTATACTAACTGATTTTATCGCCTGGCAAGGAGAGAAAGAAACGGGTTGAAAGGATAATGCATATAAAGCAACTTCCAGCAACGTGATAACGTTTTGAAAGTGTAAACAGAGCACTCCATGATAGATATTCCCAATTCTAATAACCAAAATAGCATGCACTCGAATGTTTATGTCAACACTAGTTTTGTGTTAGGCAATACTACTGATGGCAAAGAATAATCCTGTAAAATGTCTGAAATTGGGTTGCTGTTAAACACTAATTAAAACGAAAATTTACGAGTTTCACACATTTATTTGCAAATATTTTTCAAGAAATATGATTTTTATGTGATATAAAATTTAAAATAAGCTGAGTTACCACATTCAACGTTTTAAACGTGCTTGTGAGTTCCTTTTGCCGTGCAAATAAAAGATGCATTTACCGATTTCGAGCCCTAGCCCTTGGTTTTTTTTCTATTTAAATTAGTACTGATGCACCGTTGCGAGGTTGCGAGTTGTTTGTTTGTATCGGTGTGCGAAATACTCGCTAGATGGTGCGTAGTAGTCAATACCTGCTATGCGCCATCTAGTGGTACCGGCCAGCTATTTATGTCTCGCTGACTCATTGATGCTCCCCAAGTCGAAATACCGTACGCTTCTAAGGCCCATACAGATGATAAAAAATCAAGGCAAGTCCGATAGTAATAGTAGTAGTATTCACAATCACGCTCCGCTTTCCTTATATTGTGCGTTTTATGGAGCTTTAAGTTTTATTAAACACGCAGTAATGTCAAAAACTTGATTGCATTTTCCTTAAACTGCTGTATACACATTTAAATCTGTGCGTTGTGTCTTGCCGCATTTCCTTAGAATTTCATTTTTCAGTCAAGGTCCATGTGATGCAATTTTTCACTAAATTCTGTAATATTTCACTAAATTCCCCAAAAGGTACATATACTGATCTAAATATAGCTCTTTCTTATACAAATAATATTTAAAGAGAAACATTTGTGAACTCGTAAAAATGTTACTGGTATAAGAAATGGCGTAACACGTAAAGATTTGAAAATATTTTAAATGAAGTTATGGAAAAAGGGAATGTTTTGCCTAATTACATTGGCAAAATTATTAACATATAATGTCATGGTAGCTCCATGAGGAGGTTGGCAAGGTCCTGGAAACGTTGAATGGTGTATTGTCATTCAGTTTCAAGCGGGCATAAGCTGGAAACCTTTTATGATGATTCCTAATGTTTACGATACATTTACAGCAAAATATTCACCTAATGAAAACTGATATCAATACTTTATTGAATATTACCGTACGGCAACACGTGTGTACGGGTACATACTCAAATGGCCATGTGGACCATCCTCGATCAATCGGCATTTGACCGCCTTCATTGTGATTTTTCGGTACACCGACAATGATCAAAGTTAAACGATGTAATTTATCACGGTCAACTTTAACCACAGGTGCTGGATCGATCAAATCCGTTAATTGCAGTCAAGTTACACAAAATGGCTGCTGCCGGTTTCTGTTTTCTTGAAGGTATTGAGGACGAGATTAATATACCTGGATTACTTAAATAGGGAGTAGCGCCAAAATTGGATCATTATGGAAAGAAATGGCCCTTTTGAAGAGTGTGGCGGCAGGAAATTTGAAGAAAGATTCCACCAGCTATTAAAGGATACAGTGTGGTGGCTAGTAAATGAATGCTTGAGAGGTTAGAGTTTCCTATTAACCGCAATCACCCGTTTCATCCAAGAATAGAAATTTACACTTCATGATTAAGGCTGTTTTAACAAATAGCAATTTATATATTTGTTTGGTAATTAGAACTCGCCAAGTGTCATGTTGAAACGCATCATCCCATGCCTTCTTTTCCTTCAAAGAACACGAATCAGTCTTTTTATTTTCCAGTTTATGAAATGGCTAGTTCCAACAGAGTGTCTATCTCATGTTGAAAAAATTTGGAGATTTTTATTTGTTTTCCATTTTCGTTTACCTACATGTGGTAATCAAACACAAAACAAAAACAAAGCGATATAGACAAGGAGATTGTAATAGCACTACAACCTCTTTGGCTATAGAGCCAAGTGCTTTCCTTTGATAATTATCGTAGAATCGTTATCATTCAGCAACCTAGCGCCCGATGAGCTAATGGCGGTTCGTTGAGCGAGAATTAACTGTGATGCACCATAACTACAATTTCACTTCGGTCAAAATTTGATCACGTTTCAATAACCCTTGATCAGCACGGATTTGATCGAGAATGGTGCACTGACCATGCTCCAAGCGACTTCCATTTGTTTGGCCTTCTTAAACAAAAGTTTTCCCGATAATGAAGCTGTAAAAAGGGAAGCCACCGCTTGTTTCCGACAGTAAGATCAAAGAAGTTTGTACTGCTGTATTTCAGGCCCCTGTGAAACAATGAGGCAAGTACCTCAATTGTACAGGGAGATTAAAAATAAAAGTAATTTTCAAACAGCACTATTGTATTTAAGTTTTATATTCATTTGTAAATCATTTAAATACTTACCCTAGTACATACGTACCTAATCTAATTGCAAAAATTCTGTTTGGTTCAGCGAGAAGCAGTAAAAATCCATTAAATAAATACACTTGTTAACATACGCTCCTTTGAGTTTAGGAACATTTATTACACATTCAGCAAATACTACGCTCGCAAATTGTCGAGCCGGTCAGGAAGAAACTTTTCATATACGCCCGTTTTCGCTTCTGCAATTGCAACTTCATGATTACAAGTTTTAATTTTGAATTGGAACCGGCTAGTTCTACAGACTATGTTTCATTTTCAGGAGTTTCATAACTTTAAACTTTTCTTTTTATTTTACAACTCATTTGATAAATCTGATTTCTCCTTGGTGGTTTCCTAATGAAACCCGAACAATACTCTGAAATTTGTAATTAATTGAATTGGTGAATTACAAAGCTCTATTGCATTCCCAGAACTAACTGTATCGATTATTCAGATAAAAACCAAGGATTTTGCACCTATTGCTGCAGTAAATTTCTGTTCTTTTTTTAAGAAGTGTCTTGCTTTGAAATAAAAGATGTTTAATAAATTATAACTAAATCCCTTTTGGACACACGTTAAGTTTTTGTCAATTATAGAACCTTCGCTTTGAATAGTTCCAAACAGTTCAAGTTACAATGAAGGTGTCTCCCCTCTAATACCTGCAAGAGGGCTGTGTAAGCGTGGTAGGTTGCCGCTAAACAATACTCCATGCACAGTTACAATGCTGCGCATTGCTTGGAGCTTCTCGGTGTCCAATCGTACCGTTATAATTACAACCAACTTTATTTAATTTACAGCTGTTAACATTATCAATCACTTAAAATGATCACTTTTACACATGACCTTAGTTTGGTAGGTAATACATTCAGAGACATTTCTCTTACTGTCTTCATAAAATCTCCCTTGAGGTGTTCAAACTAGAATGAGGTGTAGTTCAAGCTTTGCCTTATAGGAAACCCCATAGCATGTAGTCCATCATCACAGGTTTATAAAATTGTAAGATATAAACAAACAAATAAACGCACATTTTTCTTTGTCCTTTTTATTGTAGGGCATCCTTACACAATAGTAATAATCATAGCAATAATATTACATTGAAAAAATTATTAATATATTAATGTTAATTATAACCAGTAGTTTTTACTGGCGGTACACAGCAGTACGCCGTACCGGCACATTTTTTGACTCAGCCACTCATTTTCTTCTTCAAAAATAAAAGTTACGAGAAAATTAATTATGAAAAATCCTATAAACTTCACTATAATAAGCCACCCCGCAAAACTGTTAATTCAGTTAGTATAAATGAACATTCGCAGGTGTTGGTACATTGTTTTAGTTGCAGTGTGGTTGCAGTCTTTTCGCTATTCTGTTTCGATAGTAGTTGGACATCATCTTCAAGCTCTTCCTAACTCATATTGCGACCTTGCTGCGTATAAAATTGTGGGACCTTCTTTCTCTGAGTTTAACTCAAATTTCACCAAGTTGCGGTTGTGTATAGACGTTATTCTGCCACAGCTACCAACAGCTAGAAGAGGTTTCGGGAAGCTAGAGTGCCAAGGTATGGTCAAAATACGGAGCCCATTTTAATTAATGAAGCTATAGTACAGCATGAATGAACGAGACACCCAGTTCATTATTGTTGATAAGGTTAAAAATATATAGTGCACATAGGTATAATTATTTTGTTGGCATAATTTAATTTTGTTGCCATCAGAAAGAAACTCCGCAGTTGATGTTCCTGCACGCGAACGTCAGCAGCCTTGGAACCCCCTTGCACAAACACATCTCATGTACAACTTTCATGTACAAACGTGTGGATGGCACCCAGTGAAATTTTCGTAATTTTTCGAAAGGGTTCTTAAAATTATTCCATACTCCTCTTTCGCAATGATTGCTGCGGTGTGAATGTTTTCTTCCGTTAGAGCACAAATTAGCGTGAGGGTCCACTTTCCTTTGAAATTGATTATTTCTCCTCTTAGAGCTTTTTAAATCATCTTCGAGCTGTCCTGTAAGGAAAAGCACATTCCCCATAGGCCTCCTGTATAGGTCTTAGCTGAGACAAAAGCAGAATTTCAGAGCAGCATATTGTTCGTCGCGTGTGCCTCCATTTTGCTGTAGGCGAAAATTAAACATATCTGAACTTGCTCATTTCTCACAGGCGGAAACCGGATTTGGCAACAGTGAAACTAATACTACACGTATTAAGCTGACAAAATATTGCAAAATTAAATTTAGCGCGAAAAATTATACCTGTAAAAAGTTATGATCATTCTTTACCGAACAGCCCCTGTATGATTTAGAACAGCTGGCACAAATATGATACATTTCCCTCGATCCTATCACCAGTCTAGGTAATGTGAAACGCACCTGCATTACATTCGTATTGGAGTAGCAACGGTTAGAGTTGAGCTTCACAATGTAGTCTTTAGCATCGAGATATATATATTTCACTTGAAGGGAGAAAGACTATTTTTATATTCAATAACGACAAAGCTAAGTGCCTTATTTGCAATAAATATTTGCCATATGTCCCCTTGTAACTTTATAAGGCATTTTAACGGATACCACCGCAATGACAAATATGCTCTGTCAGGCTTGTTAGTTGACAATATTAATTATATTTTTAAAACCTTCAATATTAATCGGAATGTTTCTTTCCAGACGAAGGTAGACTACCAAAACTTAAGCATACACTTCTTATGCTTCTTAATACTATGAATGTTGTAAAATTATCTTGCAGAATGCGGATTATTGGTTAAAAAAATGAAGTCATATAGTGAAGGGTTTATAATAGAGGGAGAGAAAATACCCCAAATAGTACGTATGCTTAAATATGTCAGTCTTTTGCGTAATAATAACGAAGCGAAGACCTCAGATAATATCTGGAGAAATAATCAAAGTAAGGGATAAAAATGCTAACATGTTTTAGTCCTGCCTTTGATGAATCATTAGCAAGAACCGATGAGGCTTAACTGACTATATTTTTGAGGGATATTGACAGTTATTATTAAATTATTTCATATTATTAAATGATTTCTACAGAGCCTTCCTTTGAGCTCGTGGCTGGCTTAACAGGGCTTTGCCTGTCCTGCGCTGCGCTCTTTCTAACCGGTTCGGTTGATGGAAGCCTTTGTGCTGTATTGAAGTTGAAACGTCTCAGTATTATAGTGTATTAGTGCTGTTATAATGCCAAAAAGTCCGTAAATTTTAGCAGACATAATCTTATTTTATGATTATGTGACAACAAACTCATGTAGGGAAGTGAGACGGCGATTCCTTATAAAGACAGATTCCCTGCTGTTCGTGCGAGAAACGGTTCGTGATCATGTGAATAGGTTTAGGGAAAAGAGATCTATTCTTGATAAGAAACCGAAAGTTAAGAGTAGTGTTCGTACAGAGGGAAAAAAAAAAGAAAGAAAAGAAAAGAAAAAAGAAAAAATATTAAGGGCGCATAAACATTTCATTCTTTCACAGTGAGTGGAAAGAGGTGATATCGCTTTTCTGTCTCCTGGCAATGTTGGTCACCGCTGACATAAAGGTATAAGAAATGATTATGAAGCTACAAGACAAAGAGGACGGTTTACAAGAAGTCCATAGCAGCTCCACTAAAAGTGTCTAAGTCGTTTGGAGAAAGTATCTGCAATCTAGACGAGGACAGGAGAACCTCCTCTTTTCGTTACAGTCAAGCAAATAAATACACTGCTCAAAAAAATTAGAGGGACAAAAGTGTAAATGTATTGCTGCCGTAATTGGGTTTACGATGGTAGTGGTAAATATTTTTTTACAGAAGGTTTAATTTTTTATTTAACAGCAATGTACACCTTGTTTACTTCTTACTTCTCACAAGTATGCTGTAAGCTGAAATTAAAAATAACGTTATCAACTAAAGTGGAAACTGCAATTAATTTCAATTTTGTACATAAAGGAACACTTCAGTACTTGGTATGGTCTCCATGTGCCTGAATTACTGCCTTACATCTTCGAGGCAAGCTCCTGAGTAGTTTACGCATCTCCTCTTGTGGGATGTTCCCCATTCTTCGATAAGGACATCTGCAAGCTGTTGAAGAGTCTGAGGGGCTACAGGACTGTCTCGGACTCGTTTTTCCAGGTTGTCCCATAAATGTTCATTGGGTTTAAGGTCAGGACTAAAGACTTAATATCCATTTGACGTAAACACATTAAACTAACAACTCCGCCAATTAAACTAATTATTAATCATAATATATTATAAATTATCCCAATATCTATTATAATATTATAAATACGAAGTAAACCATATCCTAGCAGGCCAGTCCTTTGTTTGAATCTGGAGTTCCTGTGGGATGTCCAAGGTGGCTGTTGCTGTATGCACTCTAGCATAGTCTTGCTGCAAAACAAACCGGGACCTCATTCCCATTGCAATAGGCATAACATATTCTAGTACTGACAGCATTAAGTCGGTTCGGCCATCAATAGTGACGGCACCCCACACCATGACTGACACTTTCCTGGACATTCATCATACAAAGCGAGATTTCTGTAAACAGCACATCGCGCCAGCGACGAAGCTGCCAGTTCCTTGTTGCTGAGCAAATCTCAGTCAGGTTCTCTTAGACGTTAATCTTGGGGCTTTATGAGGTCTTCGTGGTCTTAAACCCGCTTCTCTAAGTGTTTCTTATTTTTTGTTTCCGCCCACAGATCATTTTTGTGGAGCTCTGCGCCGCCGAAGAGCACAATTGACTACATATCGGTCTTTTCTGGCCGATGTTTTCGACCCTGGCCTGGTTTCCTAGAGTACGTTTCAGTGAAGCGCTTCCCTGCCCTACCAATAACAGATTTAGCCAAATTAAGCTTAGCAGCTGCTACACGAATAGTCCAGCCTTCCTGTAGCAATCTGATCGCTGGAACAGTTTCCACCTCAGTGAAGTGCCTCATGTTGACACTTGCTATAGAGCAAGATTCATCCTGGGGAAAGTCGTGTCTGCTTTTTAAAATCAGCAGCGAAGAAAACTGAACGCCTCATGCTGAAACATCGCTTCATTTGTGTTTGTTTGGAGTTGCGAATGTTATCGCGCATCTTCTGTTTTTCGCCTATTGAAATTCGCAATTAATTTATGAACACACACCAATTATTGCTTCTTGGTGTTAATTTGTAATTGCGAAAGTTATTGCGCATCTTCTATTTTTCGCCTATTGGAATTAGTTAATTCACATATTTGCACACTAATCTAAATCTAACCTCGGGTAAATCGTAGAAACTGGTGGATCCAAGGGTTTGCTCGCTACAGCCTGACGGCCTACGCTCGCCTCCTTTTTGTAAATATAAATTGAGAGCGGGTAATCCATTGTAATGGTGGCAAATATCCCTTTAAATGCAGAGGGGGGGAAAAAAAGAGATACATCGTGAGGATTCGAACACACCATCTTCCCTTCATTACTTTATTTCCAATACGTTCAAATCGTCTGAACTATCACACCGAAATGATGGTTTGGCTGATTATTTGTTTGTATCTGTTAAAGTCAAAAGCAAGAATACCTATGTAAAGCATGAGTGATTTTTCATTGAGCAGGTCAAATCCTGCTCAATGGATATGTCATGTTGACTATGTAAATATAAACAAAGAACAAAGGCGAACCTTTCACTTACAGGCACTAGATGTCAGATTCAAACCACGCTAATCGTTCAACAGCACTTTAGCTTTCAACATTGTTGTAATTTCGGCTTACAGCATCCTTGTGTGAAACGAGAAGTACGTAAGATGTACATGCTGTTAAATACAGGTTTAAACTTTACTAAACTTTCTGTAAAAAAAGCATTTACCTCCTTGAACCCAATTATGGCAGTAATATATGTGGTTAAATTTTTGTCTCTCTAATTGTTTTGAGCAGCGTAATACAAAATTAGCTGTGTCACAAAATTATCTGAGTTTGTTCTAGTTTTTTTTTTATAATAAATACGCAAACTTGTTCTTCTCATTTTGAATAACTCTGTGTGCGATGGGCATGGCCACAGCTCTCAACCGTCACGCTAGCAATTACTCCCTCCAAAGTTACTGCCGATTTATTTAAAATGATGTTAAATTCGCAGCACCGACTGTACCTACGCATGCTACCAAATTGTTGCGGTTTTTGAAGCAACCTCCTCGGAAGAGTTTTGTTTCTCTGAGGCATCTAAACTAACAAGTACCCACCCCCCTTCCCGTAAACCTCGTGTTCCATCCTATTGCGTCAGGATGCGACTTCCATATTTATAAGCCTTTTGCACAGGAAATTAAATTTTTGCGATAATTTGTAGTCCAGGTCTGTTATCGGTTCTTTTTATTATATTCCAGGAAAGAAAGGGGGTTGGGCAGAACGAGGGACTGTATAGAGCACGCGTGACAAAAGAGGGGAAAGAAAGAGTTGGAAAAAGAAGGGTTTGCCATAACGAAGTGGAGATAAGTTTTGACAGCAGAAAAGCGCCAGCATTTTATCACTGTGTGAGGACGATGTTCTTTTGATAAATGCACCACTGTTAAATTATTATTTTTATTATGGCATCCAAGAAAGAGCAAAGAAGAATATCTCAGAATTACCACCTCAATGCGCTACCATTTCTGGATAGAGTCTACATTTTCCCTCACATTTGTTTTGTATTTGCATGAACTAGCTGCTTTGAAGAAAACGTGGTATGGCGGTAACGTTTGCAACCACAATTCGAAGGTCCAGGATTCGCTTCCCGGTCAGGTTAAGCGCCAAGGACTCCGAGCTAATTTGCACCAGATTAGTTCATTTCATTTCATTCATGACTACAGACTTAAACCTACGTTATTCATGTCTCTACCGATGTTGCGAGAAAACCAATGCAGTCAAATCGACAGTAAATGAAACATAATAATAATAATAATAATAATAATAATAATAATAAATAATAATAACAATAACAATAATAATAAATTAAAAAACGGAGGTATTAGGAAATGAAACTTGAGTGACCCTTAACCTTAACTGACTTTCAAACAGTAAAACATTGAAGTTGTGTTATTTTTTACGTGAATACGTCTATAAGTTCGGTCCAGTGCTTGATTGCCATAACAGAAGTCGGCCGACACACTGATAAGTACGTTAAAATTGAAGAAAAACAGTTCTGCATGGCGTTCCTCTACCAGGAACATGTCCAACTACTGACAAATGTCTTTCATTCCAAACTTTATGCTTAAGAGGTACCATTTGATGATTTTATGAAAGTAAATGATATGGAAAACCTCTAATTATAGTTAGGAGTTTGTATAAGAAAAACGTTCTTCAATCTATGTGGCAGAAATTCACTGAAAGTTATTCTAAACTTTAACACTTGATCCTCAAAAATGTTGGTTTTATTATCAGAATATTTACTTCGTATTTATTTAACATACACTTATGTTTAATTAAACTTCCTCTAGACTTGTTAGCCGACATGGACTTTTGTCTACCGGAGCAACCGCTGTGTCCTCTACCTCCGTCTTGCGACACCATTGGTAGAGGATAGTATTGCATAGGGGCATGTGATCAATGCACGAAAACCCCGCCAGTCGCTACCACGCGGCTTTATAGATCAAAGGACGCACCTCGTAATACCAAGCAGCTCTCCATTTGTCCTCACGAAGCTGCGTGAATGCAGTTCTAGACCTTCCTAATAAGAACATTTCTAGGCATGTACCAGTAATTTTTATAGAATTTACATATAAAATTAAACAAAATTCCGGTACATATAAAATAATTATTCTCTAATGAAAACATATATCAAATATCGTTTTGCTTATTGTCAAAACTTTGACAGCAAAAATTTCATTCCCCAACTCTATATGGATTCTGAGAAAACTTGCACTTAAGCATATTAGATAGAGACGGTTCATAGCATTATATATAGACGGTATTTCGGGGTCCCTTAAATTATCCTTACAATAAATTAAACTACGGCAATTTTCGTATATATTATATGTACTTTAGTAATGTATAGATGTAAAAGTTAAAAAAAAAAAGTACTTCTCTGCGTATATATAATAGGTTTTTCGCTATACTGGTGGCAAATAACCCAATTGCACTTTTTTCTTCGCCTTTTGCTTAGATCTGCAAAAGTCCCTTGTTTTTACCGTATAGAAAGCTAGGAGTTGGCAGTTCCGACTGATCAGTAAAGCTAAACTTTGATCTAATTTTCCCATAATTGAACGAAACTTTGACTCTAAATTTATATAATAACCTCTTCTAATGATATAAAGATACTTGCATATCCTGTACATTATTGATATATGCAAACACAGGATGTTCATTAACAATACCGAAATATTATAACAATATATAGAGAGGTCTTAAACAAGTAATTTGAGATAGGAAATCTAGGAACACAGACGTAAATGATCAATTATGGCTGTTGAAGTAGTAGCAATTTGCTGCTCAGGATTTTATACTAAAATAAGCAGCCTATGACTAACATTTTAACAAATTAGCGTGAAAATTTTGTGCAAAATTTCAGGCTAAAAGCACCACTGCATTGATGTACTAACATACAGTATATACAGTAGAGACAGCGTGTGTCGGCACCTTTGATGTTCGCGCTCCTAAAATTCGGTTCCGAGTTGGTTTTAGTTCTCAATGAATCCATTAGATGACGCTTTATAACTGCAGCTAAATTGTGTTTAGCAATTATCTGTAAATGTGAAGTTACGGATTCGTTAATTAAAACTTTAACCGTAATGAAAACTTTGTATACGATATTGAAATAAAACATTATTATGTAGAACAGCACATTAATTAGAGGGGTAAATCTTGTGTGTGTGTTTTTTTTTTTTTTGATTTGGTTTCTTGTTTTAATTGTTTATTAGTTGTATCTGAATGACGGTCAAGCATTTTATAACTGTTTATTATTTATTTTTTTCGTAAATCCTACTTTATTTAGCTGCGAAATGTATATAAACAGGTAACCAGGAAGTGTAAATCTAGCAAATAATGCAGCAGTATACTTTTGCACTGTATCTCAGAAACTTATAAAACTGTCAATATGCAATTTTTTTGGTATATTATTAAAACTAAACTAAAGATGTTCTGTAAATTTTAATTATCTAATGGACTTGTTTTTTAAACAAAAAAAAAAAAAAACTTATTACCCGATAACTTTAAATTTTGACAAAAATGTACATTTTTTCTCAGGATTGGCTGGACCAATCTTGTTGAAAGTTTGTACAAACACATAACATATGCAAATTGAAGTGTGGTAACTGGAAGTGTTTAAATATCACTATTAGTCGGTAAAAATCAATATAATAAAAATTTTAATTTTTTTAATTTTTTCAAATTTTTCAAATTAATTTATTTTCAAGTAGGCATAGATATATTGTTATAATTTCCAGAATAGCATGTTGCCTGCGATTTAAGTAAAAAAATCCAATGCCATCAATAGTTTATAAGAAAAAAATGCATTATTATGTCACAGTATTTCAGTTTTTAACAAAACTTTATTTTGGTTTAAATTTTTTAAAAAATTATGTGCATTAGATTATTAAAATTTACAGAACATCTTTGGTTAAGTTTTCTTAATATCACACAAATTTTCATATTTATACCTTTAAAACTTTCTGAGATACAGTGTAAAATGTATACTGTTGCTAGATTTACACTTCCTGGTTACCTTAAATGAAGCTTGCGAGCAAAGCGTAGTATTATAATTACTGTAAATGACAGATCTCTGAAAAGCGTTTATTGTGTTTTCCGCGCTTTGTAGCAGCTTCTTGATAATCAAGTAGGGGAACAAGAGAAGAATGTCGCAAATAGATGTTAGCAGTGTTCTGCAAAATTACTATGTAAAATAAGCAATTATCCAGGTGCAAAATTCACTGCAAAAGAGCCTAACATAGTCTGAAACAACAACAACAACAATAATAATAATAATAATAACGAAGAAAGGATCACGCGATTTGTTTTAATATCACTATTAATTATTTCATGAAACACTTTTCATGTTTTGCAATGGTGAAAAATATGAACTTTGAACGTTTAAGAATCATTTGATCAGAACTATTCAGAACAATTCGATTCTGCATCACATTTTGTATTATTGCTATAACCTGTGCAACCAGAAAAGTGTCGCAGGCTTTAATTCACGGGAATGGGTAGTGCCAACAAAGCACTAACCCGGCGACTTAAACTTCAGCGTCAACAGTAAATATTTCGGAATGCTTACTTTCGGAAATAATTATTATTAGGGTTTCCATGGCATACTCATGCCTGATTTTAATTAAAAAAATTGAAATAAATGTTTACGGCCTTTATTTATGTGGAACAATCGAAAGGAGAATACAGGTAGCAACAGTCAATTTTCTGTCTGCGTTCTCAGAATTCGATCCCACGAAATATCCAAGTCTTCCCTACTGCATATTTCAACAGAAATTCAGTTAGAAAAAAAATCACGATTCTATTTTTATCTAATGTTGTGAGATACCTGTCAATTATTTCATGCAACACTTGTTTGTTTTGTAACCAAAATATATAAGACAAAATAATTAATCAAATAAATTGCAAGTTGAAGCGGTTTTGTTGTGGGGTGTTGTGGTCGTAGTTATTGTTATTAGTTGGCGAGCCAAATTATAAAGCGGTTTGATATAGCTCCGGCCTCATTGAGCATAAACTTAGTTGCCGCGTGTGAAACTTACAAATGAGTACCACGGCTCGTGAAACTGAAAATCGAACTTATAATGAGTACTGCGAACTGCGTGCATCATGCCGCGTGTCGAACTGACGAATGAGCCGAACTAAACTAAACTGAACTGACTCGAGTGAACTGAAGAATGAGTAACAGAATGTATATGGCGCGTTTAGATCTTCCAACTGAGTGCCTCAATCGAGCAAACTCCCCTATACATTAAATTCAAATCAAGAATCGCTGGTCTCAACGATGGCAATGAAATTACAAAGGCAGGAGCAGTCTTCGCGGATATCTTTAAAAGTTGAAAAATACATTTTCCATTGGCTGGTTCAAGTTCACCTACTATACCTGCCATTCGCTATTTTTTGAAAGTTTCCAAAAATATCGTCAACATTGGCTGATTTAAATGGCTAACAGCACGACAGCCCCAAACTGTTTAAAAATCCTTCAGTTTATTTGCCCTGCAGAAGCGGCCGTTTAAAAAAAAGGAAGTGGCTTCACATAGTGACCGCTCTTCTATTGTATAATTTTATTACCCTGTTGACTTCCCAAGCTACTGCAACGGAAAATACCGGATACTTTCTATTTTGTACAATTCTTACATCGAAGTTAAAACTTATGACACACGTATATACAGAATATTTATATTCCTAATTACAATGCCAAAATATGATGAGTGGGCTTACATGAATATACATTTTAATTATATTTCTTTGGGGGTGGGCCGTAAGGAATGCTCAAAGCTGAGGAAATGGAGTATGATTACTGTTTTTCTGAGTTTGCCAGTGAGAGGTTGTTTGTAAGAGCTGTTGAGATCTACCAAATAGAAGCCACCCACATCATACTATATTTTAGTCCGTTGATAGGCGTTAGCGTTAATTAGTAAACAAAGTCAGTGGCGTGTATACCCTTTTAAGCTTTAAGCCCTAGCATATAAGTTTGATACCTTTGACCCTTAGTTCTCTATCTGAAATTGCTCATCTAGGACCCCTCTATATAGAGTGCAAATAATTCAATATGAGATAAGAATTTTTTAAGGTATCATTGCTGGAGAGAGATATGAATAAAAATGTTATTGCTTATAATATATGAAGTCCTTGATATATTTAACCATTATTTTTTCTTACTTTATGATCGCAATTGAAACAACAATTTTTAACTTCTGAATACAAAATTCATGCTAACTTTTACACATATATTTTAAAAATAAAATATAACGAATAAATGAATAGTGAAACGCATAGGTTACTGAAAACTGGCAGTAAAAATTTCACCATGTATCTTAAAGAATTTCAGCTGAAATATGAAAAATATAAGTACTCGGAATGCAACTTTAATTTTGTTTTTTTTTTTTGGTTATAGAAATGACTAACAAATTCTCTGATTCTAATTGGTCTTTCCTCCCTTTCTTTGAGTTTATTCTTTTGTTTCCTTCTAATTCTGGCCTCAGACATGTTTGAGGCCATCTTTAATTAAATACCTCAAAACGTACTTGAAAAAATGTACCTGAAATCAAAGGGAGGAGGATATACTTAGAAAATAAATTGTATCATACCAAGCTTTGAAAGAATCAAACTGCCCTTCGCCATGATAACATATCAAATTTACATCAAAACCCCCAATGGGCCATATATATATTTTAAAAGCTGGTTGTTAATTTTTTCAATCTGAAAAAAATGGATCTTTTTTACCGCAACATCTTAAGCGAGTAATATCGAACAGAAAATGAAAACAGAACGCATTTCTGTTATTTTGAGAAAAGAATTATAATCATTCCTTTGTTTATCTACAATGGCTTAGATGGTAAAGATCTTATTATCAACTGGCGGGTCCGAGTTAAATCCCCAATCGGAACATTTTGCCTGAATAATCTCTTCCCGAAGTCTCCTTCCCTGAAAAGGTGAACAGCAGATAACAGAGGATAAAAGCTCCGGGTTCATTTGCGTCATCATTTCAATCCATTCCGTTCATCGTCTCGGAAGACCTTGGCAGTTTGCGGGATGCTAAAAGCTTACAAAAGTTCTTCAAAAAACTTGCCAGAGCAGTTTGAAACCTGGATTTCTAACCCTGTTAAAAGCAAACTCAATCATCAGCGGTTTGTTTTATGTAGAATCCAGCAAGTTCTTAACAACATATCGCTGATGAATATGACAGTATTTTATATAAAATGTTATTCGGTTTTTGCAGTTTTCCATAAAATTTAGTTTATGTAATTTAGTTTATATTTTAGTTTTGTTTTGGGCGTAAAAATCCTAAGTATGGCTTCATTCGGAAGGAAAGTAGAGCCATGGGTCTTCTGTCGTAAATTTACGGCACTTGCAAGAACCTCAAGCCTTAAAGAAAACGTCTCTGAGCAAAGTTTATCGGCCGTTTCACGCCCTGAATTGAATGGATGTTGATGATCTGAGATGTTACAGAGCGTCTGTAAATAAACCAAATAAATAAAATATTCGGACTTAACACCGCGAAAGATTAGTTTCTGGGAATATAGCGAATATTGCAATAAATTATGGTCACCAAACAAATCTACGAGGTAGGTCACCATTTAAATTAATTTTTGTGCAGTAAATAAGATTGTAAAAACAAAATGTTTCAGAAGACGGAAGCAGGGCAAAGGAAGAATGGGGGCAGCAGCACGTTTAAAAGTTTAAATAAGCTTAAGTTATTGTAGCATTAAAGAGAAAAATATCTTATTAATTACTTTCGTATAATTTGTTTACTTGAATATATCACAAAACAATAATAAAATTATTGGTTCAGATAAAATATTTATTTAAACAGGAATGGTAACATTTAGCACATAAAAGCAATATATAACTTAATCTGAACGCACACAAGTTCTAACTTTTACATCTTGGCGCCAGGAGAACTTGTAATAACAAGTCGCTTCAGAGGGGTTGTTAAGAAATCTGATTTATTTTCCGAACGATCAAGAGATGATATTTAATCAGATTGTGTCCCTGAGGGAACAAGATATGATGACGCTATTTGGTAACCAATAGCAACAGAACTTGTTCCTGCAACAGTTGCTAGGCGACACTCCCGCGGTGCTTCATTACGTCATTTCCTGTCTGTTCCAATCTTGATTGACGCACATCTGCAGCATCCGAGTTTTCATTCCATATCTACCAACACTGACGAGCATGTTTATGTTGGTGATTTCATTGCCCAATATTATAATGCAAGTATTGACTAATATACGAACGTTTTGACGTCATGACGTCATAATATTAATAATCAACATTTTTGTTTATTCTTAAAGGAGCTTTATGTTCGTGAGTCGTAAATTTGATGCCTGAATGACTACTGATAACCATCTTGGGGGCTATGATAAGGACATTTTTATACCAGATTAAACCTAAAAACCAACCAAACTAAAATTGTATGTAACTAAAATAATCTATGGGAGTCATTTTGAGAAACAACAGCATATTGAGTATTTTGAGATATACAGTGTGTAACAGGTCCTCGTCGACAAACTTTGAGCAATGATAGGGTCACATAGACAGGATTTTTTTTTATAATGACCTATGAATCAAAGAGTCAAGCGTTCGGTAAAACGCTTTGCAGAAATGAAAATTTATAGTTTAATTTATATTCGGTTCGCTTTGTTGTTAATTTGGTTGGCAGACCATGCTCTTAATATTTCCCAAAAAGGAAAAACCCAAAAGGCGTTAAATCAGGCAACAGATTCTGCTCATCCTATCCAACGTTCCCCAAATTCTGCAGTTAAATGCGCGCATATCAATGCAAGTGCTATGGGGTTCCATCGTGCTGGAACCACATGTTCCAGCGCACGGCTAACGTAGAGCAACTGTCTAGGGGAGTGACAATTATTGAAATATGTTACAAAGAGTATAATGTTTCCTCCAAAACCTGCCTTAACCACAGCTATTGTGTGTAAAACGCTCCTAAACCAAAGTTAAACATAGATAACATTTGTAAACATTTTGAAAAAAAATCATTTTTAACTCATAAATAGTACACATATACTTTCAAGATTGTATTTCAGGGCTTCATACGTGATATATCATTCTAATCATGTTTAAAAAATTCAAACGCTATACACAAGATGTGCCAAGTTCACTTTCTTTTATAATTTTGTACATTAAAAAAAAATTGAGAAGCATTTGCTTCAAAACCATTGACATTTTTATGCATATTCCAGATATTAAAACTGACGGAACAGAATTTCGGTATTCAAGAAATTGCTAAAGAAAAAAAAAATGTTTAATTTTATACTTAACACGGTTGACCCTACTACTGTACTAGGACAGTTGCAGTCCTGTCTTCTTTGTGATTATTAATTTAACCTTACACAGTGAACGAGAAACTCTCGGAGCACTCAGTGCTACTGGCTGTAGTTCCGAGCGACAGCGGAGAGAGTCGACGGTAGTGACTTCCACAGATATAGCTAGATAATAGACTTTAGAGTGCAACGGCATAATAGCCTTGACGGTTGGTACTATGCTACAGTTGTGAAGATAGCGGTTCAAACCCTCAGGTCCAGATGCCTTCCCCCCTGCCGGAGTCAAAGGAGATTTGCCACCATTACAATGATTGATTTACGCTGTAACATAGTACCACGAATAGAATGCGCTATAAATTGATGTTTACGAATTGTTTTCTGTTGCAATCAAAGCAGATTTGCCGCCTTACAATGATTTACCCGCCCCTATCAATTTATATTTATGAAAAGGAGTCGAGCGTAGGCCGTCAGGCCGTAGCGAGTCGGAGCAAACCACTGGGTCCACCGGTTTCTAGGATTTACCCTAGGTTAGCGTTAGGGTCAGTGTGTGTGTGTGTGTGTGTGTGTGTACACACACATTAATTAATTGCGAATTCCAATAAGAATAGATTTGCCACCGTTACAATATTTTACCCCCTTATAATCCGCTATCATTTTATATTTAAAACTCACGGAAAACAATAGGGTACATAATATTTAACAAAAATAATAAAAGAACACATTTGCAGCCGTTACAATATATTACCCGCTAACAATTCTCTTTTCATTTTCATTTAAATTTTTCATTTAAAAGTTACGTAGGGGAATGCGTAAGTTACAGTATGTTTAACAAAAAAATAATACATGCAACATT
The DNA here is from genome assembly GCA_030762175.1 of Metallyticus violacea. Classification (NCBI taxonomy): domain Eukaryota; kingdom Metazoa; phylum Arthropoda; class Insecta; order Mantodea; family Metallyticidae; genus Metallyticus; species Metallyticus violacea. Next base: position 42,637,975 of record CM060830.1, on the reverse strand, counting down.
TACACTGTTACCAGCGGCCATGCAAACAGAAGTTCCGCTCTCTTAGCTGTCGCTCGGGACTGCAGCCAGCAGCAAGTTGCACAAGTGATTTTCGTTCACCGTATTACTACACCATGTGCTTCAGAGAAACCCACAGGAAATAAGGGCGTGCAATTTAAATTCTTTGTTACTTTTGAGACGTCGTTTATAAACATTATGAAAGGGTAGGTATGGCGGAATCTCTCTTGTATTGGTTATTTATCTAGTTACTTATATATTTATTATTATATTTGTTCTTTCTGTTAACATTTGTGCTCTTGCGGTAGTGGGACTTATAAGCCGAGCTCGTCGGGAAGTTAACTATCTCTGGGCATATACTGAAGGACTCCCTGAGAGTGATCAGTGCAATTTCAAAGTCGCCTCGTTGATACCACAAGCACAGAAAGACACAGAGATGGAATGAAGTTTAATACGTAGCAGAGAAATATTAATCGTGCATTTGCACTTTCTGAAAATTGGATCAAGGAAAACTACAGAATATCTGAATCAGATTAGTCAGTGGCAGGATTTGAATCTGGAAAGTCCCAAACTTTACCGCCTGAGCCAATCCAGAAATTTCGTAATCCGGCTGTGATGGGTCAAAATGCAAAAATGTTGTTTCGTTTCATTGGTCGATTTTAAGATGATGAGAGCAAAAATGCTTTAATCTTTTCTTCTAGTAACAACATAACACGATGATATTTCATACTGGATATCAAATACAACTCAGAAAAAGCATGATGCATGCTGGCGTTATTAGGAATTGTTGTTAGCACCATCTCTTTCCTAATACAGAAAATAGAGAATTCTTTTTGCATAACTAACAGTAGGCAAGCAACTAAATTTCAATTTCTGTTGAAAATATTCGACTACGTGCCTGCAGAACAACTGGAGTTGCATTGATCATTCTTCTAAACTTTGCCACCCATACAATTTTTCATTAAATTATAGCTAGTGATTTTAGAAAAGTTAATCGTTTGCTGTAAATGTACAGGGCATTCCGATAGAAGTTTAAAAGTGTGTCACAGAAAAGAGTGTAATTAATAAGAGAATTGATATTAAGAGTCTTAAAACAAGAATTTCAATTATTAGGTTATTTTTCCATTGAAATAATTAAGATGTTTTCAAATCTACCTACACCTGTCGACATGTTTGGAGTGAAATTGTGGAAAAAAATTATCAAATCCGTTTTATCACGCGGCATGCATTTTTCTTAAGGCCAGAGTAAATATACTTTTTAGGGGGATCCTATACTGAAAAAGAGTACATTTGTTTTACTACATACAATTTTTCATTAAATTATAACTAGCACTTTTAGGTAAAAGATATCTATACATATCTATTCATAAAGAAATTTACAATTTGTCACCTTAATTATTTCAGTCATTTTATCTTATTGCAATGGTCACTATTCTCAACCAACCATAAGGATGTTGGAGCATTATGGTTTATTTTCGGAGCCTGAGCAAGAATACTAGGAACCTCATTAAGAATTCTTATCCGCACTGAACTAAGCCAACCAGAAAATTTAATCGTAGTGTAGCCAACTCTATACCTCCTGTGCATTTATTTATAGCAAATTACATACCTCCACTATAGAGTTCCTGAACACGCATCACTGACCACTTTTGCTAGAGGCGGTAGGGAGCTATTGATAGCAACAAAAGTTTTGAAGAACCCTCCATTTTGCATTATGCATGGACAGTCGACATTTGGATCTATAACACTTGTATGGAGTAGTACTTACATGTTTATTAACATCCTTTGCTCTTGACCTATTCATGTTATACGCAGAAAATGCCTAAACAAGTCATCTTTAAAAAAAATAGAACGTCAAAACATATTCGTCTATTTCATTTGATATTTCAGTTGCATTTCCTTTTCCATACCATGAAAAAATTATTGTGAGTCGCAGTCAAAAACTTTTGTACATACTGTATATTTTATGGAACCTTACAGTTCATAATATAAACAGTCGAAAAGATTTAACTTTTTTCCAGTCTCAATAGAACCATTAGATACTTAATTGTGGGCACATGTGGCGTTATTCTAGAAACTCCAAAATGGAGACTTTCATAAAAAAAAAACCAATAAAACCCTCACGAGTGCAACTTCGTTGAAAAGAAGCCTTTTAAATTGTTGCGAAAGCCAAGCAATTAAAAGTGTCTGCCCATTACATTCGAGGCTTTGGAGAGTTGATTCAACATTTTACGCTTTTATTGACTCTGCAAGCAATAACCACAATGATGTACGTGTATTTTTATACCGATTTTATCGTTTTTAATATAAAGGCTTTGCTGTATTTCATTCGGGACATGAAAATATTTAGTTTATTCGCAATAAATTCGTCTGGATTCAGGGAAATAGAGAGGCAGGGGGAGTTACATGCAGTCAGATATTAGCATTGGGAACCGTTACAGTGAAATGCTCATAACTGCATTAAAATGAGTTTCTCGGAAACTCAGAAATTAAAATTAAAGGAAAAAATCTCGTTTGCAAAATGAGTCATGAGCAGGGCAATGGAAGAAATAATTAAATCATTATTAATGATACTATACAAAATTGCCTTGAAAATAGCGTAACAGCTGGCCATATGTAAAATCGACATGGCTATTAACTAGAAACAGTAATAACATTTAGCAATCAGCAATATTTCAACTTGGTTTCACTTTGTCATCGTGACATTGAATGTATTGTTCCAAACAATAAATACATAAAATGTATAACAGAATATAAACAAATATTAAAGCAAAATTTAAACCTTTTTGTTAAATCAACTCTTTTACTTGTCATTTTCTTTTAACCTTGCCAGTTTTGTCATAAAAGGTAATACGGAGAATTATTTCTGGCCTGCTTCCCACTTGAACGCAATGACTAAAGTGCGCCACCTAAAGGGATGGCTCATGACTTGCATTCCTGCTGGTGGCCGTCTCGATCTGGGCTTTTTCGTGGTTTCTCTGAGCTAGGCGAATGTAGGTTTAGATCTATGTTTTCCACGACTTTTTCGCTCTGCCATTTCATATCATTTTATTTCCATTACAGAGTCGAAAATGGTGTGGGTAGATTGGTGGGATGTGCGGAGTGACAGTGGCTTGCGCTTTGAAAAGTGTCTTGCCCGGAAGCTGTCCTTTTACTTGTATGTAACAACTTCTTGCAGAAGGGGACTCCAGGACACTGGTAAGCGCCGCATCTGATTGCGTTATGCAGGTTTCATATTTCTTCACTTTGTTTATCCAGCTTGCCCATGTTTTTTAATAGCTCTCTCCTGTGTACTCGACGGATGTTAAATATTTGATTATCAAAATGAAAGTTAGCATGACGGTCATGTGTTGAAGTTATAGACCTCTAAACAAAGACTGTTTTCTCTTTGGGTCACCCTAATATCTATTATTATTATTATTATTATTATTATTATTATTATTATTATTATTATTATTATTATTTCACAACAAAATTTAAATGATCCTGCACCGATACTTTGTTAGCCTATGCACATTTTACCTAAACCATGGAATACAGACACATATTAGTGCTTTCAGAAATGTTTCTTATGAAAATTGCGTGAGGCCTTTGGCATACTTTTCTGTTTCTCAAAAACAGTCTTCTTGAATTTGAGTTGCAAAATACTGATCGGATATTAAATAGAATGAAGGCATGACAGGAGTTTCATTCAAGGAAAAATTTGTTTTATGGCGTCATCAAGTAACACAGGGTTGAAAACCTTAAAACTTATAAAGATACTTTTTCTATAGGATTGAATATTTACCTGGTGTTGTTAGATTTTAGCTTCAAACTCCCATATTTTTGGTGACTGGATAAATAAATTTTGTTTTGAGAGCTTAGACAAAACATCTTTGATAGTTTTACCACTTCATATATAATTTCTATCCTGATATTTGCAAAGAATCTGCAAGAAATCGGCATGTTGGCGAGGTAGTTAAGGCATGCATTCGTGAAGAGAGGTCTGCGGTTCGATTTTCACCAGGACCGTCCTTTTTGACTAGGTTTTTTCAGGTTTTTTTTTTAGATCTTATCAACGATAAATGCCACGGATATATCCTAAATTAATGCCTGAAACGCCTCCTTATCAAATAAAAATCTACTTTAGCTATTTACCATTACACATATCACGCCTGTGATGTCTTAGTAGCAAAAACAAGCATTAAAAATTATTAAAAATATTGCAAGGAGAAAAACGCAAATGAACATTAATTCTAAATCGTACCATGTAACGCAAGGGAAACAAAAATCCATCGCCTATTATCTGTTCGTTGTTACAACTATTTTAATGTAAATATAATCAAGTGGTACAACTCTTTTCTCATTGGCTACAGAACGCACAATTCCATAAATAAAATTACAGTTCAAACTTTAATAAGTGTTAGTTTTCATTAAGAAAACCATATTAGTGAATACTGTAATTATCTTGAGATATGCCAGTCATTATGAATACCTTATTATGCCTTTTGATTGTTATTAACTTACGCTCATGTTGGCCTAGTATTGTAAAACACTGTCATCGTTGAAAAGTGGCAAGTGTAAAATTTCTATTAATGAAGGATGTAGTAAGCAGAACAAACAGTTGAATACGTTGCATCAGCTGTTTGTAGCACTAATAGCCATGCACCATACCTTTATTCATCCTCATAGTTCTGATGAGATTTCTCAAAGTAGCCCCTCTTTGATGCAATGCACCTGTCCCCAGAGTTTCTGCCAGACTTCAAAGACATGCTGAAAATCATTTTTGACAGCTTCTTCAAAATCGCCACGGCAGCCTTCACCACTGCTTCTGATGATGAAAAATGCCTCCTGCGCAGCTGTTTCTTCAGTTTGAAGTAAAGAAATCATTCAAACAGGGCTAAATCTGGACTATAGGGAGGGTGCGGGACACAGCTCACATAGGTTTGCATCAGATATTCAACAGCAACAACATTTGCCATGTGCGGCCATGCATCATCCTGGTCCAGCATCCAGCTGGTTGCATGGAAATGTGTGTGATATTGTCTTGCAGATTTTCAGGACATCTTTGTAGCGACGTTTGTGTGGACAGGTAGGACATGCTCATGAATTATTTGTTGAATATTGAAACATATCCCAGCAGAAGCAGTCACTTGGTATGGTTGATGATGGAGATTTCTCTCTCAGAACTGAACTGAAGTAGCCAAGCTTCATCAGCAGTGGAAAACAATTCCGCAACTACCTGTAACATCATCCTCAACTGCATGCAAACCTGAAAGCAGCAGTCTTGGAACCCCCGTGCACAAACACGTGCAGCTTTTCAGTTACCAACGTATGGGTGGCATCCAGTGAAACTTTCAGCACTTCTGAAAGTGTTCTTAATGTTATTCGGCGATCCTCTCTCACATTTTTTTTTTATTTTATTTGGTTTGTTTACGGACGCTCTTTAACATCTCAGGTCATTAGCGTCTCAATCTATTCAGGACGTGAAACGGCCGACAAATTTTGCTCAGAGGCCTCTTCTTTCAGGCTTGAGGTTCTTTATCGTGCCGTAAATGTACGACACGGGACCCATGCCTTTACTTCCCTTCCGAAGGAAGCCATACTTAGCATTTTTACGCCCGAAAAAATCCATCAGTCCTGGCCGGGCTCGAACCCGGATCTTGGGTTTAGGAGGCAAGTGTGATTACCACTACACCACCAGGACCGACCTTCTCTCACAAGGACAGCAGTGGTGTTAATGTTTTCTTAGAGCACAAAGAAGAGATGTGGTTCCACCTTCCTTTGAAATAGATTGCCTCCCCTCTTTAAACATTTTAAACCATATTCGAGCTGTGCTACAGGGAACAACAAACACTACTGTAACATTGCATAGGTCTCAGTTGAATATTTTTTGAAACGAAAGTAGAATTTCAGAGTAGCATATTGTTCGTTTCGTATCACCTCCATTTTGCCGTAGGCGGAACTGAACACGTCTCAACTTGCACACCTCTCACAGGCGGGAATCGGAAGCTACAATAACGAAACTGATACCCTGTGTGCATTACGCTTTAAGCTAACAAAATATTCTAAAGCTAAGTTTTGCCGCGATAAATGATGCCTTTAAAATAAGATTATTTATTGAACAGCCCTCGTATCACGCGGCGGATCGTATCGTCACACATTATCTCAATTCTTGGCCAACGTTTCGCTACGCTCAGTCTAATTGTGTGTAATAGAATTCATTTTGTTTTCCATCTTTTGCTTTTCTTCTCAAAATTTTTGTCGATATTTTTTTTGAACTTGTTAATGATATACTGCTACGCAGAGTCGATTTATCGATTAATCTATCTATTTTTCTCATTGAACATCCCTCTAACACTAAATTAACTACAGTAAAACGCCGGTAAGACTCAAGAAACAGCGTAATTTTGGCGTTAAACGGGACCGCATAGTAAGGCAGTGTTTTATTTGGAATTCTATAGCTAATACAGCTTACGCATTTATCTAAACAATGTAATGTAAGTGAAGTGCATTACTAAAATACAATTGCTTTTTATTCATCGTGTTTACGGTATCGAGAAAGCTTTTCGTTTCACTCTTTTATTCATGCTTACACTAACAAGTCACTTCAAACACAATGTAGTCTTCACTGACCAATCAATGACATTGGAATGTCAAACTGTTGGCAACCAGGCGACCAGGCACTGTACTGACAATCAGCACTGCAGGTACAAAGGGCCAAATTCCATTCTTTTGTATTACCCAACTGTAGATTCCAGAATGTAGCTTGACATGCAGACTCTAACAGTATTTGAGAATTCCACAATTTCACAAAAGACGGCATGTGAAACGAAATGACAAGCGCAATAAGCTTTGGTTTTTTTAAAATTGGTTTTACATAGGCACATCAAGGGATCAGGAGAAAATAACGTTATGATGGATAGCGTAACAAATGGGTACGTCTTACCGAGGCTTTACTGTACTTCCTTCTTTAAGTTTGAGGCAAGCTACTGTGCGGTCAGTTTTGTTTTCCCCCGAAGTGTTTTGCCTATGGACAAGCGGGCCGCTCTACCCGTTAGTCGGCCAGCCTGGTCTCGGTAAGCGAGAGATTTTTTGAATGGTGTTTAACGCCCGTTTTTACCACACTGGAGGTGGACACTGATGAAGATGAGATGAAATGATATATTGGTAAAAAAGTATTTTTTTAAGGAAGGAAGCATTCCAGGCCTAAGTTTAGGGGACCTCATCGGCATTTACCATTTTTGAGGACTGAGGAAAAACCTGTCAGGGATAACGGTTTTGGAGGTAATCGAACCCCAGACCTCCCGCTCACGAGTACGCGCTCGGCCACCTCGGCCACCCGTGGCGGTGCGCGAGAGGGTAAAACAATAAAACAAATCAACAATACACAAAGTAATTTAAGAGGCTCATGTGTTAACAAATTATCAAAGGAGGCGTTGAAACTGCCTGTCTTCATTCCCCACACATTTTTGGCATCTCTTTAGGAAATTATCACTCGGTGTGATTCATTTTGAGAAATGCGGACAATTTCCTTACTAATATTATCTTATGAGTTCTTATGAGTTGTGGGTTCGTCCTGTGCAAGAGATTTTTTTTTAATTTATCCCAGAGATAATAATCGCAGGCTGTTAAATCAGGGGACCAAGGGAGCCACAAATCCCTATAATCACTCTGTCTTGTGGAAACACATTGTGAATTGCTCTCATGGAATTATTCCATGAAATAATGAACAGTGTCAGAGTTCTGTTGAAAAAAATACATTATCACGCTCTCTGTCGGTTAATTCTGAGGAAAAGGGGTTAGTATTTTATTCACATAAGTAACAGACTCGACTTTATGCCCCCCAAAAGTTATTCCTACGATTCTTTGATCACTGAGTTAACATGCCATTGTAAACACAGGAACACACAGCCGGGATCAGCTGCGCTATGACTGCGACAGTCAGCAAGGTTAAAAAGTACGCAAGTGGGCTTGCTACCCGCTCTATGACGCGGCAAACGAGTGCGAGTTCGCTAATATGAAAAACCTCCGCTGCGGGGGAAAGCATAACTGATCATACTTTACTTTTCCTTCTCCATTTTGGACACAACTAATAGCCCTAAGTACACAAAAACCTGCTTTAGCACAGAAGGCAAATGCACCTCATATATGTACATGTATGTTTGCGCATATATCTACTCTCTGACAAAAAAAAATGTTTAATAAAGCACTTATATACTCATATGACATACCTAAGAATATAATGAAATTAATTTGATTTAATTTGAGATAAAGTATCGTTTAAATCATTAAATAAGCATTGTGATTTCTGTATAAATATGACTCGCATTTTTCTCATTCACTCTTGAAAACGTACTCATATAAACTTTTTATTTTCGCAACCTTCAGGTAGTTAAGGGGGGTTCGAAAGGAACCCACTACGTAAACATCATTAATATCCCCATTCTTTGACGTCTATAACACCCCACCACTCTCACGGTCTCATTGTTCATAGCAAAAATAGAACTACTAAAAATTCTGTTTTACAAATATTATGCAGGACGGAAAGCAAACGCTTTAGTTTTTCTCTCTACCTAGCTGTTTCTTGGAAGCTGACGTAGAAATGTTACTCAAGCCGCTTCAGAAAATATCTAAATTTAGCTCGTGTTTGCTGCTCCTGCGGGTATTACCTCTCTATTGTTAAATAACATAATGAGAAAAGAGCATCAACTGTAATAAACAAAAGGCCTTTTGCTACTGTCTTTTGTTCGTTAGCTGGAAAGGGTTGCCTGGAGACCAATGTTTGCGTTCATCTGCTTTCAAGTACATTCTGATTAAACCAGAATTATTCTGTAATTATAATAAAAGTAGCTACCTTCGATTGTTTATTTTTCGTTTTGTAACGTTAAAGGTTTACATCAACGTGCAGTATAACAAAATCTGTTAATTACGACTTTCAAAAGCAAATATGCGAAATAAATCTCTCACTGAGATAGAATTTCTTAGAAATTTCCATTTAACTTTTTTCAGCACATAAAGAGCTCTGTGTGATGTAGCTTTTCACAAAAACCTTAAATATTCACCAAATATATAAAAGTATAACTCATCTGATTTGGCAACAAGTCTTGTTTTAATTCAATTGTAATACTTTTTAAATATATTATAAAATTGTATAATGTAATACCACTCTATTATAAGTATATATGAGAAAATATTCACAGATATTCGTAAATTTACATAGAACAGGTTGATGAATAAATAGTGACAGGTTTCTACCAATGACACACTATCAATGAGCTTGGTAGTAGTATGTGGATAATTTGGCAACAGATGCTCAAAAAATTTAATTTTATTCAAACTGAAAACAATAACCATTATCACTTAAGGAACAGTCCATGTTACTTATTTTTTCAACTCAAGCACTCGAAATTCCTTCTGTATGCAATACAACCTCTGCATTTTCCATGGAACCAGCAATCTGTGAACTAAATCCATGATTTTTGTGTACACCATCTTCGAAAGTTCCCTAGAAACTTGAACATTTTTTCCCCGATCTCTTTCTTCCTCGTCGAAACTGAGATCCAGCCCTTCTTGTTGATAGAGATGAATGGGTGTTGCTTTTTACGATTCTCTATTTCCTTACTCGAAAAGATTCAATTCTTCGTGCTGCAGACTGCCTTATCACTGAAATCTTGATTTTCTTTGGCATACGAAGAATTCTCTTATGTGCTGTATGCCCTCGTGTGTGTGTGTGAGAGAAGCTCTGGAATCTGGAAGACATCTGCTACACGGGATTGTCTGTTCAGTGAGAGTATTCCAGATTGACAAAAGCCATTAGTAATCTTTTTAGTACGAATTCTGAAATATAGGAGTGAAACACTTGAACTCCTTACTTGTTGGTTTCCTCGCGTTGTTTTTCAATAAGAGAACGACAGTCTTTCTGCAACTGTTCTTCGTCGTTTCGAAAACTCACATCTAGTGACTACAAAAGATGTCTAGTGTCAGAAAAATATCAATTTTCTTCTTTTTAGGGAAGCAAAGTTGCTAAGAAGGTAAAATCAGATAAGGCCTGAGGAGAAGTTAATAATAATAACAATAATGAATTATCTTAAATTCAATAATGCTTCTTCTGATGTTAAATGCACTACTGGCATAATGATAAATGTGGTTTCTTCCACAATTAAATATCTGTCACACTTGGAATGCATCAACTGAGAAATATTCAGCATGTCCATCTTTTTGTTACATTATCTGCCGATAGAGTGTGTTCAGTTCGAATGAAATAATCTTGAACTATTGTCAAATGCTGCATTCTGTGATGGAATGGAAATAATGGCACATCTTGAGGTATTTTGGCAATAATAAAAATACTAGACTATGACCAAATTATCCCAGTCGAATTAAATAAGTTTCACATAAAAACGGTATTATTAAAACGAAAAACTTACGAAAAGTTTAAGTATAAAATATTACAAAAATACGAAAAAACGTGAAAATTGGGTACCTAATTTATAATATTAAAATACATTAAATCAAAAGTTTCATTATAAAATAAATGAATGTTTAATCACATCAGCAACTTAAATCCTCTCAACATTTATATCAATTTATGCTGGGTATTTCATGGTTTTGTCGCCCGTTTCAGGGCAGCTAGCGGGTTGGCAATCAGATCGATAACTCCAGGCCTAGCGGATTTAATATTTGCGCAACTGATTCAAGTGCTCACAACTACAATAAAAATGAAATGAAATGAAATACAAGTTAGAAATGTTGTTCTGCTACATCCACACACATTTCTGGCATCTTTTTAGAAGATTGTCATTCATATGCATCAGTTTCCAAATTAACCGATTTCTCGCCCGATATTTTCTTTCAGTTGTATTGTGTTGCGATTTGTCCCATGCACGTTATTTTTTCAACTTCCCTCGTAAATAAAACAACAAATGCCCAATATTCTGTATGCATTTAGTGCGCATCGTCGAATTTCGTGTCTTGCCTTTTGGAGGGGGGTATTCCAATACCTGTTATTTTCCGTGAAACATGACCACGTACATGAAGCCATACTTCATCAGTAAAACATTGTGGTTCAGTTGCTCTATCATACATCCAATTAGAGAACTTTACCCAAATATCAGGATCAACCTCCTGCAAGTATTTAACAACTGTGACATTGAGTGCTTTTGAGATTAAATTGTCTGAATTTCGGAAGAAAAACTGATGTGTGTGAATGGGAATTTTCTAAAAAAAAGATGACAGAAATGTATGGGTAGAGCAGAATAACATTTCCAATACCTGCCTGTCATAGGACACGTGCTTGTTTTCATTGTAATTAGTCACGGCAATACGCCATTGACGCCGCTGATAATCATGATTCACTCCTCTTCCCTCATATAGAAGACACCTTTTACCAGAACATTAAGATAATCGTCTTCTACTTTAATTTAACGTCATAATCCGATTTCCTTATTTCCATCATCTGCTCCTTCTTAAGACACGAGTGTTCTAAGGAGATGACAACTTAATGACCTCTGTAGCAACTTTACAAAGAAAGGAAACAACGAAAAAACTTAAAATGTTTATTTGTTTTCTTATAAGAATCGGATCATTCCTAAGCAACTAAGATTCGATAATTTACGAGCAAACCAGACGCTCTTTAATTATGATGTATCTACCTCCACCCCTTTTATCTTTAGGCATAGTGTATAAGTCTCCAGAATTACTGGCCGGGTACTTCGTATAGCGGCAGGCTATCGCGTGTATCTCTTGATATGGAGCTTTCCTTAATCATCATTATTTAATACTTCTAGTATCTTATCCTAATTCCTCTCCTTGGGACTTTAGAAATTCTTAGAGAACAACCCAATTGCCTCAAACTATTCTGTGTTCATCATTGTACACTTCTGTAAATAAATCTCTTTACTTGAAAGAACTCGACGTTACATTTTAATACTTAAGTGACGGACCTACTCTCACAGTCGTCGGCTTAACACTCGGCCATATCCACGTCCCTTAGCCACAGACGTGCCTTGCGGGCTCAAACCTCTGCAAGTGTTTTCGCCGGCATGGGGACACGACAAATTACAATTGTGAGAGCGTGAATCGATTGCACAGATATTATATCCGCTTCGCTAGGAGTTCCCAATCGCTGTGTGAATAGGAAGATATAAATACTTTCAAAACCAATGGCAATTGTGTAATTAAAATGTGTATATATACAGTATGGCAGATTTAAAATACACATGCCGCTTGAATAATCACAGCTTAGAGAGTTTAATAATTTGAAGCATTATTTTTATTCTTGTTCTAATGTTGCACCACAGCCCATTTCCAACCGTGCCCTCTCTAAGATATAGAAACGCGGTTTGATAAGTAATTCGTTTCCATACTACTAAGCTGTTCCAATGGCAGTGAAAGTGAATAAGATTGAAATGCTCGGCGTAATTCAATTCTTTTGTTCAGGAAGGAAAAACAGCAAAAGAAAATTCACGAGAGGATTTTGCCTACATCCCCTTACTATGAAACCATTCAAGCGTAGCAGAACAAGCAATGAAGGCGCACCACTTCCTGGAGCTCCAAAACCAGTTGTGAGGCCAAACATTATAGAGTGATACTGTTTTAGCTGACAGACGAGAGAAAGTGCGTGAGTTACCAGAGACCACAGGTACTCAACCAAGCGGGCTCATTTGATTTTGTTTAATGAATTACATTTTTTAAAATAGTGTTTAACCCCCGTTTTTACTACTGAGGCACCACAGGCAGCGGACACTGATGATATGAGATGAGATGAAATGAATTAAACAACAAAAAAATGTGTAATACTCCACCCCGGCACCTTGTTGCCTCTACCAGGTCGTATACTCCAAATTTTATCATTTATTATTTATTAAAGATTTATTTCATTATACATGATACACTTTACAGATCGCAATCTATAAAGAAAAGAAAATATAATGTTAAACTTAGTATAAATATAATCAAACAATGCTTTAAGTAATTTAATAGTTTACATGCTTCTGGGAACCAGTAGTTAACCATTAGCTGGTAACCAGCTAACTACAAGAACTAAATTGACCTACGGAAATCGAACGGTCAGGGTACTGGTAACCAGCATCTTCCTTAACTTAGCTATTTAAGAGAATTTAATTCGTATTTTACTTTTAGTCCAACATTCTGTATTCACTTTTTATTTAAACCATTGTTTCTCTTTAGATTTTAATGTTTTTGTGTTCTTAACCTTATAATATTAATACATGCTTTGAAATCTACCTTTCCTAACTTAGTATATTGAACATTCACTTTAAGTATGTTTTACTCTTGCTATTCTGTCACTAATATTATTTATTCACTGCTTTCATTGTTTATATAGTATCTGGTATTGCATTACTATTTGTCACTCAACTTACATACTCATAAACACTTAAACACTTTTACTATCCCCTTTTAATTACCACCATTTCCTTCTGCTTGTATCGCTTACCCTGGCTCCTTCTTCCCCGTGATCCTTACCTCCCCTCCATCTTCATTTATCTCCTCCTTTTGTAGCATGTTGTTTACCATCTCCGTCTTCGTTAGTTGAATGGTAGAGTAGTTGTTGGTGTTGTGTTAATGATATATTTGTGATCGATTATCACTCTTTTCTTCTATCTTCCCTCTTCATTAGTTAGTTATTGTTTTGCAATCATTGATATAATTATTACCAACTTCTTCTTTTACTCCTCGCTCCTCCATTCTCCTTCCTCCTTCCTCTCCATCTTTTTGTTCTTTTCTTCTCGGCCCTCGTTATCTTCACCATTCCCTCCTTCCTCATGACTTGGTATTGTATTTGGCGAGTTTAATATTTGCAGTCTGGCTGATCTTCTAATTTCATCTGTAGCTTGTACCGTAGTTATTGGTATCTGTTCCTGTTCCAGCTTTTCTACTAATTTTTGAGCCAGATTATCTAAATGCTTGCATAAACATTAATCTATTATGATAAATGGTAGTTGTAAGCCACCTAAAATTTCCATTTCTTCCTTGGTATGTTGTAGATAATGTACACACTAAAAAGGGCATGTTCTGGGGGGTCCCTTGCTTATCACAGTAATGACAAATATCGTTGGATGATTTATTAATTTTGTTCCAATAGGTTTTATATGGTCCATGACCTGTTAAATAATGTATTAATCCCTTAGTAGGGTTTATGTGATTTAAATTTAATCTCTCAATGATGTTATTAAAGATATTATAGGTTCTTCTTTCCACTTCACGCTGCCAATTTGCTTTTAATGTGATTTTAATATCTTTAATTCAGCGATTGCAACTCCCAACTATTTCTCTTACTTTTCAAAACTCTCCTTTTTAAACAAGAAAATTGCTCCCCTTAGCTTTATTAAATAATCAATTGGTCAAAAACCCTTGTTACTAATAGGTGTGGTTCTTACTGAACCCGTGTATCTTAGCAATATTTTTCTCTGGGTTCTTCTCAGTTGATTTCTTGTCAAAACAGCATTCATGCTGTGGACCCATGCTCTCGCCCCATAAGTAATAATTGCTGCAAATATACTATTGTGATAGGTTGATATTGTTTTTAGTATTATTTTGAATTTTGACTGAGTTAACCTTGCCAGTTGCATCATTGTTTTTTCTGATTTTGTTCTTATGTATTGGATGTGATTTCTGAAATGTTGTTTTTCATCCAATAGTAATCCCAAATACTTGACCTCTTTTAACTTTTTAATTGCCTGATTATTGTATTGTATATGAAATGATAAATTGCGAAAGGATATTTTTTTAAGGAAGGAAACGTTCCAGGCCTAAGTTTAGGGCACCTCCCCGGCATTTGCCATTTATGAGGACTGACAAAAACCTGGAAAACACCTCAGTCAGGGATGACGGTCCTGGCCCAGATCTCCCGCTCACAGTCCGCGCCTTAACGACCTCGGCCACCCGTAGAGGTATGAAAAATCTTTGCGCAAGTGGGTGCCGCATTACTCACCCTGAAGAAAATTCGCATGCGAACATCGATCAGTTTTTTGGAAATGTTTAAGAAGAATCCAAAATCCAACCGATTTTTTACGGCGTTTATGAAAAATGCAGACATTACCGTACGCAAGAACAGTAAACTACACGAGGCAGCCGGCTCCGAAATGCGTTCCATCTGCTGGAAAGGCGATGGACTCAGTTTTTTTAAAAATGCAAAAGGAATTCTCTTAATTTTCTACTTGAAGAGCGGAAAACTATTATTAGAGAATACCACACATCACTTTTGGAGGCAGTGAAGGCAGCGATCGCGGAAAAACCTCCGGGAATGACCAAAAAGAAGTTGTTGTTGCACCATGACATTGAGCCGGTCAAGCCGCGTCGCTCAGGACGAAATGACCGAATTATAATTTGAAATGCTCCCACATCCACCGTATTCACCTGATCTCGAACCTGTCCTCCAAATTCAATATTTTCCTGTTGGACACAAATTTAAGTAAATCGAATATGCCATACAGGAGGTAACGAGCATTTTGAATGTCTCGAAGAAACCCACTTGGAATCACGAACCTGGAGAAACGTTGAGCTTGGGGAGGACTGTGCTGAAATATAAAGTATCTTACAATACTGAACTTTTTCTCTTTAACATCAAACCACCCTAATTAATTACTATACAATTTAATATTTTTAGTTACGCTTACTTTTTACAGAGGGCAGAATGGTCAGCCCATCATTTCCATCGCCATCTAGTAGGAAACAGAAGAGTTTTGTGTTTTTATGGATTAATTTGTAGTAAGCGGTTTTGTGCCACATGTAAGTTAAAGAATTTGGCCTGTTATTTTTGTTGTCTAACTCGATTATTATTAAAGACAAAGAATAAACATATTAAATAATTCTAACAACTCTCACAAAGAGATTGAATCTTTACATTATTTATTATAAATGATTAAAATAATATTAAAATCTAATTCAGATAAAGAAATACATCTGAAATTCTACTGTTCTTGTTCCGGCCTTGACCTCGAATTTTTCTACCTCTGTGATTAACTAGGAGTCTGAAATATTTCCAATCGCTTCTTAGGAATGAAATTTCTCTGAATTAACCTTCGACATGTCCACGATATACTTATACTGTATTTTAGTTTAAATCTTGTTCGCTCACGTGGTGTTTTACGTCCCGGCTACATGCTGCACCCAACATAGCCCGTACTTCAAGTTTACTTCCTAAAACATACTCAAGCATGCTAAAACTATCGTCCTCTCTCAGCTAAACATCGGGAAATATCATTCTGATTGACAGGTTTAATTGTAGAGACAATTCCATATGAAAGCAGACACTAGGAACTTCAATCGTATTGATTTGAAAAAAGATAAAAATAAACTTCCACAACTAATACAAAATTTACTGTAGGAATATATAGATTCATATGTTTAATTGTCTGCACAATTTAATGACTGTCAATTCAGAATGGAAATATTTAAAATTTCAGTGTAGGCTCTTGCCTTAAACACTTTAAACCACTAGAAGTTTTGTTGAAATGGTTCCATTGACATAATGTGACACCGAAAACGAAACTTTGTTTACTTTTGTAATTCTTAAACACTTTGCATGATTATTTTTCCTTGTTCTTCTGTTGGGATGCTTATGCAAAGCGCTGGAGACCCTGCCTGCAGCTGACAGAATCCAGGCAGCACGTCTTGTACCGTCCAAAGAGCGTGGGGGCGTGGAGATGACATGGCCCGGGTCAGTTTCTGCACGTGACTGGACTTCCAGATCCTCTCCATAAAGTGTTGATGGACCAATAACTGGTGGACGTGTTCCGGAAAAACTCTAAACACGTGTTTCATTACCGACACCATATCTCGCGCGTTGAAAAAAAAACACTTAGCACTTTCGTATTTACAGTTTATTTACTACGAGGACGCCAGGCTATCAAACGCGTTTGCTGTCGCTTTCACAGCATATACCTTGAAAATGTAAACATCAATTTGCACCATTGGAAGAAATTCGTAGTAACTCGTCTATGTAGTTCAGTTAAGGACTCTTTTTTTTCTAAGCAAAAGGTTAATTTGTTTACTTTCTTTTTCAAAAAAGGAAGTAAGCTTTTAAACGTTTCCATCTTAAGAGTTTAAAGATTAAGAAGAAAGCGTATTGCTGTAAATTGCTATGATACTAAAGCGGATATGACGTCAAACTACTCATTTTATATTCCAGTATATTCTATTCAAAGTGCAATAGATCTTTGAATTTTTAAACGGGCAGTAATTTATTTCGGAGCCTCAGGAAAGTACCTGTAGTGTTTGTAGTGTCACAGAAAAATAAAATAATAATGAAAATATAGCAATATTTCACGAGAAGAATGGCGTCCTTCATGGGAAATACCGCATTTCTTGAGATGTCGCCACCAAAGGACACAAGAAAAGTCTGCCGGACAGATTTACGAAGATGGTAGCTGTATATCAGCAAGATGTGCTATAATGTTTGTTTGTTTAGTAGTGTTTAACGCCCGTTTTTACCACAGAGGCACCACAGGCGGTGGACACTGATGATACATGAGATTTGATTGATTGATTAATTTATGGACGCTCTTTAAAATCTCAGGTCATCGTGGGTCCCGTGTCGTACATTTACGGCACGAAAAAGAACCTCAAGTCTGAAAGAGAGGCCTCTGAGCAAAATTAGTCGGCCGTTTCACGCCCTGAGTTGAATGGGACGCTGATGACCTGAGATGTTAAAGAGTGTCCGTAAATAAATAATAACTCATATCTTGCATCTTTCACGAGTTATCGTGTATAGCAGCATTATAACTTAAGTTTCAAACATAAGTTATACAATAATTTTAATTTTATTCTGCAATGCTTATATCTTGATAGCTTGATTCTATATCAGGACATAATACTCCATATTAGTTTTTACTTATTTCTCTTTTGCATTTATCAATACAATTTAAATCCTATAGATTTTAAAATCCACAGTACTAATATTATAGCTAAATAAATCTAAAATTTAAAAAACTAAAACGGTACTGGAAACCAGCACTACGCTATTTTAGCTATAACGTATAATTAAACTCCAGTAGCAATATATTTTTTTACATTTCATTTATATTCCAAACATTGTACCTTTAGATGCCTTAACTTTTACAATTAATTAATTAATTTACAATTTTTATACAGTTTACTATCTAAACTCTTCATTTCTGCTGAAGCACAGTATCCGAGCTGCTCCCACTGGACCCGCCACGGGTGGCCGAAGTCGTTAAGGTGCGGACTTGTGAGCGGAATGTCTGGGGTTCGATTCCCACCAGAACCGCCCTCACTGACTCAGGCTTTTTCCAGGTTTTCCTTAGTCCTCATAAATGGTAAATGCCGGGAAGGTATGCCCTAAACTTAGAACTGGAACGTTTCCTACTTTAAAAAAAATCCTTTCCTAATATATAATTTCTCTTCTGCTGTTGATTCTACTCCCTTCTGATTCAATTTGGGTGTTATCTTCATCTTCTTGTGTTTTAACTGACTCTTCTTGTATATATCTTTCTTGTCTTTCTCTGATTCTCTGGGATCTTTTAGGGGAGTATACAATTTCTGAACCTTGGGTTTTCAATCGTATTTTATTTTATTGTTTTTATACTTTTCTATCATTTTACACGACATTTAATTTGTAAAATCATTCAATACCCTAAAATCCTCTTGATCTCTCATGATGTTCCAAATGTATTTTCCTGCAAGTAGACATATTTCCTCAGCTACAATTGACTGATATTTAGGGCATTCGAATCAAACATGTTCCGGTGTATCGATCACGTTACAAACCGTACATGTATTGTTAGCTTGTAATTAAAATCTTTGAAAATATGAACAGTATGGATCCTGTCCTATTAAATAATGCATTAAACCCTTACTGGGTTCAATATGTTTGAAATGTAATATTTCCTTTATTGATGGGAAGATTTCATAGACTCTTCTACCTTCTTTTATTTCACCCCATTCTGGTTGCCACATTTGTAATAAAGTATCTTTGACATAAGTTATATATACATAAATAATAGCATACATTTAAATTAATTTAATAAAATGGATATAAAATGCTTATTAACAAGACGTTTTAAAATACTGGAGCCATCCCAAAACTTGTAAGGTTTTGGTATATGTTTCGCCTATAACATTCAATTTATTGATAGTTCAGGAGGTAGATTCTATCTTCTGGACAGTGTTCTTTTGATGGTTTACTTCTTTGATAGCTTGACATTTCCTTCACTTGACACTGTTTGCAATTTCGTTTTGAACGATGGAGGAAATTGGTTTTCTAGAGCTGCGTCCTTTCTTTTATTGCCTCCATACTCTCTCTGGCTTCGATCTTTTCCCATTCTGCAGTGCGGTTTCAGTGATCGGAAAGTTCCTTTATGATTCTGTTTCCATCATGTCACCACAGACTTGCACTCTAATAATAACGCCGCACTATTACCATTTTGGATGATTCTATTTTTAGTGAACACGAAATTGTTGTCTATCAATCAGTTTCAATTTGTGTATATATAATTTTGTTACTCAGTTTTGAAAATTTTATGAATTTTGAGAAGTTTATAAACTTTAATAAGGCAAAATAAAATTATAGAAACAAAACATTTTAGGCCACATCCGTGGTCTACTGCAACGTTTGCGACTACTAATTTGGAGGTCCTGGATTCGAATCCTGGTGAAATTAAGCTGTCTAGGCAAGATTTTTTTCGCAGATTCCTACCCTGAGAAGTTGAATGCCAAATAGCTGTAAGGCGCCAAGGACACATTAATTCATTTTATCCATTGCTACAGACTTATCTATAATATCCCTTCCTCTCCAAGCCAACACTTCCCTCTCAATATGTCTCTTTGGTACGTAAGATATTCTTTTAGTACTTTGTTATTATCTAATTTTGGATATCTGTGCCAATATTTCAATATTTTATCCTCTATTATATCTTTCCTTCCCTACTCTTCCTAGTTCTGGCAAACTTGCCCCTTAGGCGAACTTTTTTTTTTTTTTTTTAAATGGAATAATGCGTTCTCTACTTCGGTTATAGAATACCTAGCAGAAATGAGAAACGACTATAGAGTTTCACAGCTGTAATGAGAAATAATTATAAAACTATCTCATTATGTCAACAGCGCCACATCGAGAGTGTAATTAGCCGCAGTAACTACATGTATGAAGCCTTGGCATGCATTTAAATGGGAGTTTAAACAAATGAGATTGTAAACTAATTCTGATTGCAATGTACACAATGTGGCGTTCATCTTGTGCTCGCAGTAGGTCATGAAAATCTAAAGAGTACCTTCGCGAACTAATAAACGTACATTTAAGTGTTACTAGTACTTTAAGCTTATGTTCGTAAACGAAGCTTGGAAACATTTCATAGAGTGATAAATTAATATTACAGAGAACAGAAGATCGGCACTCTCTGTACATGTATTATAAAAAGACTTGATTGGGTATCTGTCATTTCCTGGAATGTTTACAGCCTAATAGTGGATAAATGTCACATGTAGGTATTAGTGCTCGCTCCCACTGTTCCGAAAGCACTCAATGGAGTTCTTGGATGTCACTTCAGCGTTAAATGGATATCTTTGACATAGTAATAATTTCCGACTATGGATTTCCTAGTTCCTTCAATTGAAATTTGTACAGGGGATGGGTTTGGACAACATAACACCGAGCTTAGTACTTGCATTTTACTAGGTGACAGATAAAAATAAGTATCATGTCTGGAATCAGGATAAAAATATTATGTTATACTTAATCCACAGTAAATGTTGGAGAAAGGAATGAAGCAAACCGTAAGTCATGGCAACTATTTTTTTTTTCTCACGAATGACGGACAATACGAAAAATCTAAGATATACGATTGAAAGTATATGACATTTACTGCCGTGTGATGTCACCAACGGAAGGTTGTCATGGGGAAGAAGCAAAACACAGGCAACCAGACAACAATGGTTTATTACGGCATGAGCAAAAGCTACACACAACATTTGCACATGGTTGCAAATCCGTCTCCCAGTTAATTCACGGTGTTCAGCAGCTTTCGGAGGAATTGATAGCTCGTTGATAGCTCGTGTGGATTGATAGCTCGTTGCCAGCGACGGGAAAGGCGCTGAACACCATTTGCGTCATGTGAGTGGCTAATGTGAGCCATCTCGCGTCGAAATGCTGTCAAAATATTCGCAATAACTGCTTCACTTTGTAGATGTGATCATAATCACAAGTATTGAGGTCGGATGAATAAGGCGGGTATGGAAAAACTTCCAATCTCCACTGTTGTAAAAGACAATTGACACTGTCAGCTGTGTGAGCTCTCTCGTTGTCATGGAAAATAATGGCATTGTTCAAAAGCTCTGGCTCTCAATTGTGACACCTTTAATACTGACCATTCACAGTGATCCACTCCGCATTGGATGACGCACAAGCACACCTTGGCTGTCATATGTCATGACTTTTGTTGCTGAAGGAATAAACTTGTGTTTGCGTAGTGGTCTTGGGTGATGTCATTTACTGGATTGTCGCTCGAGTTCTTGTTCATATGCCCTTGCTCACGTTTCATCAATTGCTTGCCATAGCTCTCGTGCATTCCTACCGCAGAGAAATGCTATTTTTACGTACGCACGCTGTTAACTCTCGTAACCTCCATTCCTGACCACAGTCGCTCACTAACTGAACGTCGGGGCGTGCTCTTCCCACATACACCTTCTGCAGGCTTCGTTGAAAGAAAGTCCATACACTTTCAATCGTCTGTCTTGATGTTTCGCGTTGTCCTTTGTTTGCGAGGGACAAAGAAAAATAGTTACCATGACTTATGAATTTATACCTCGTATATTATTAAAATGAAATTAATAATAAATTCTATTTTCTAATGAGTTATTCCGAATGCATTCTTTTACTATACTTACGACTTCATTGTATCGATGGAGGTTATTTTGTTCTCTTTTATTTATTTATTGTCACTTTGACTGCATTGATCTTCTCACGACAACTGTAGATTGTGGACTGAATACTATAGGTGTAAGTTTTAGGGATGAATGAAATGAAATTAGTTAATGATGGTACAAATGAGCTGGAAGACCTTAACGCCTTAAAGTTATCTGACATTCATCTTCTCAGGGTAAGAAAAACTCCGGAAAAAACCCCTACTCAGACAGTTTGACCTGATCGGGATTCGAAGCCAGGAAGCTGCCACTAAAACACGGAGACGGTCTCCATTTTATGAAGACAAGAAATTTTACAACAAGCTGTAAAGTCTGAATTATCATTCACACCGAGAACTTCTTATGGTAGCGAAAGAAATACGACAGATTCATTAATTAAAAAGATAAAGAGTATTTCATAAACTTTACTATTGGCATGTGTTTCAGAACAGGTTAATATTATCAGTCTACTAATTCATTTGGTATCGAACGGAGTGACTCTGGCCGTAATGCTTAACACTCGCAATTGGGACATCCTGGGGGCGGCCATGCTGACCTTGGGTTTTTTCGTGGATTCCCATGGTCGCTTAGGCGAATGCTGAAATGGATATTTACTTCCACAAGTTTTCCGCACTCTCATTTTCGGAGCCCGTAAGGCAAAATGCTTTTTCTATCTGGGTTTCTATTTAATAGTCAGATAGACATGAACAGGTTTACGCACATTTGGGGTTGGTAGGATCAGTTTTTATTTTGGTTTGTTTCCTATTTCAAAGTTTAAACCAATTTTTGCCTGTTTTGGATCGTTATGGATTTTTCTACGACTATTTAAGCAGTTTAAAAATCACATAAGGAGTTTCAATATATCGAAGTGAAAAAAGCTATAAAAATTAAATGGCATGTTCAACTCACAAAAATATCTATTGAGAATCTTCTTATGCATTTATTTATTTTCAAGCAGTCAAAAACTTTCTCCTAAACCATTCTTTTAAGCTCTTTAAATAGCAGAACTTTCATTTGTAAAAGGAACGCAAGGTTACCTCCGGCATACGAATCCAGAAATTAGGATGAGGGAAGTACTGTAGTTTTGAATAGTCCTGGGGGAATGACCTTGTATCGATATGCGCGATACAATTCTAGTAAATTGTAGGGTCGGGGACTTCTCAACTGTATAAATGTAGCAAACAATTGCAAGCAAGAAAGATGAGAGCGGTACAGCTGTGCAATAAACTGTCCCTACAATGTGTTCAGCACGGAAGTAAGAGAGATACTAACCTGATTCCCCTATAAACGTATAACGGAAAATAAACTCGACTGGAAACAACTGCGCATCTTTTGCTCATCGGATAGAACTAACCACTTTACTTTATCTTGAATAACATTTCCATGATGTCCAGAAAGTGAATGTTCTGTTGTAACTAGTGTGAGTCCTTCCGAAATAGTTTGCTTTAAATATGCTCCAATCACTTAAGAGGGAGTAGAACGTTCTTTTTCTATGATGAAATATGTTCTTTCTGACAAGCGGCTACTATGACAGTTGACACCTCGAAAAAAAAACAAAAACATCTTGTTGTTGCTTGCAACCAAGAAAGTTAAGCTTAAGTACTTTAATTATATGATAAAGAAATTATTAAGTATCTTAAACATCTGCTTATATTAATAATGAATGAAATTACTCTCTGTTTTCATTTTTAATAAATGTCTATTTTAGTTGTATGAGTGCCTACTTTAATCAACCTGAACTTCCGCGCTCCGCTCATTTCATATTACGTATTTCATTCTGTTGGTTCCGTTACAGAGTGGAAGGTGCCAGGGAAAAGTGGGTTGGCGCAGTGTGACGGTGGCTTGCGCTTTGTGAAAGTTTTTGCCCTGGCGTTTAGTATGGTACCGGACTTTCTGAGGAGTGCGAACTCTTTGGGGGTGGGGGCGACCTAGCGACATATCTGGAAATATTTTAAGGATCCTATTCTCGCAAACATGTGGATTCTGGTCGCCTAGTGTCTCCCCCACTTCATTCCTACTTTCCAAGGGGTCTGTCATTAGCGTAGCACAAACTCCCAGCCGTGAGTAACACTGAAATACCGATTTTGTTTTCTCCCAAACAATCCAATCTATTTGGTAACTAATATCAAATTATTGAGTATAATTATTAATTCTGTAATTATGCTTTTTATAATGAAGATGAATGGTTTCAGTAATGTATAAATTATCATAAAATAATCGTAACGTATCATTAAGCATTTAGAAATGAAAATAATTTAATGGTGTAAGTGTTACTATGGTAATTTTATGCCACTAATGTAATAATGTAGTTTTTTATTAACGATTTTGACCAACAACAAAAACTTTATAATTCTAATACCCCAAAAATATTTATGAACGTCTATTTTTAAGAAATCATCCGAGAAATAATTTTAAAATGTAAGCCGGTGATATGGTTATTACCTAATATAAAAAAAAATGAAAAGAAAATTTTAGTGGTAAAATTTCATATAAAGCATGCACCTACTCACTAAGTTGCTGATTGAGTTGTAAAACATTCATGAAGCTCCCTTTGAATTTTTATAGGCTATTCCCCTCAGGAAATCACTTATTTCCCAAACTTAATGAGAAAAATATTAGATGAATAAATAAGCATGTATTTGGGTTAGAACGTATCACTTCCGCCATACATTACGTTCATTTGTTTAAACACTTTGTTTTCAGCTCTTGCTCAGAGAAACAAAGAAGCCTCGAAATAACATTTTCTCTTAGCAGGATAGGCTATGCATGCATACAATTTCCGTTGCGCTTTTGTTAATTATGCGCACTTCACGCGTGTGTACGCTAACAAGGTGCAATTTCCTTGTGTTGCAGAAAATCATAAGGCTCATTATATGTACTTTTTATAACTTTAATGCACCCTAAAGAAAGATATGCTTTCTAGCAAATTTACTCCACTTTTCCAGAACTACATTTTAGATGGAAGCTTTGAGGGTTTGTTAATTAGTTTTTTTTTAAATCCTAGGTCCGTCTAGAGAGACTGTACACAAATGGAAAAAATCTAGTGTAAGGCGATTTAAAGATAGCGCTGTGAATGAAACTGTACGGGATATGCAAAACAAAAGAGAATGCAACGCAACCATGCGCTCGAAGAAGCTATGTTCGTATGATATCTGACATCTGTCAGCCGAGCACTCCTCGTAAGGGTTGTTTAAATTCACTAAAGACACTAATTCAGTAGGTAAAAGTTCAAAGTGTCATGCTGAAGGAACGTGGGATGTTAAATGCCGTCCGAAGTTGCTAAAGGCATAAAGCAAGGAATGTTGAAGACAACAAGAGGCTTTGTTATTACTGACTACATGTAAAATGGTTTATCTATCACAGAAGCAACGCTAACCTGTTAAGATAGTGCCGCCAAACAATGCCACTGTCGAGGTGAAACTAAAGTACTAATTAATTCCACATTAAATGTGTTGCACATATATGCGGTTCTAAGTGAAATCGGGTGGAAAATTAGGATAATGGATCTCACATTGTTTAAATGATCCATTGAACTATGAACCAACTTGCGATGGTTTCCCTATAGGCGAGAACGGCTCTCATTGCCGTCTGCGAGTGTCGTAGAGTGGCGCTGACACAGTCATGCAACAGTTTCCTTACTACCCACTTTACAAAAAGAGTTGCGGAAACTGACCACGATCGTTGTCCATGCATTTTTGTACCTCTTTAAATACTATCTATCACTCGCTGAAGTTCACGTTGAGTAATGCTGGCTAATTATTGGAGGATAGTTTCAACTTTTCCATAATACGTGAGTTTGTCTTGTATATTTTTTTCTATTCACTTCTTTCGCAAGGGTCTAAGAAGTGGTGGCCACAAATTCTTGCTAATAACTCTGTCATTCTGAAACACTTTCAGTTTCTTTCATAGAAATATTCTCTGTATAAGCTGTTGTTGATTTGTTTTATTTACGGACTCTGTTTAAAATCTCAGGTCATCAGCGTCCCATTCAACCCAGGACGTGAAACGACCGGTACATTTTTCTCAGAGGCCCCTTCTTTCAGGCTGGGGATTATTTCACATGCCGTAAATCTACGACACGGGACCAACGGCTTTATTTCCATTCCGAAGGAAGCCATACTTAGGATTTCTACGTCCGAAAAAATCCATCTATCCTGGCCGGGATTGAACCCGCGATCTTGAGTTTAGGAGTGTATGAGTTGTGAAAGAGTCTTGTTGACAAAAGGTAATCATGCTCCCTGTAGGTTAATTTAAAAAAAAAAAAAAGAGGGGGAGGTCAAAATTATATTCACATATGTGGATTTTTGTTGGGAATCCTGCGCTGTCTGTTAGGTTTCTTAGACTATTGTAATGAAGATAACGAAAAAAAAAAAAAAACTCTGCAAAAAGGGTATTCAAATTAAAATATATTTATTTTATAACTAATCAATAAAACTATTTTGTATATAGGTATTTTCTTCATAAGAAGAAATATTAGAGAGCAAATATATACTGCTGTTAACTGTAATGCTGAATCTCAAAAATATATTTATTTTTGTTTGTATTGTAACGTTTGAAAACAGTAACAGGTACCTTTCTGAATAGTGTATTTCGTTTACGAGTATGTTCTTGGAAGTTGTCGATTTTCACAAATTTATGATAAATTTAAGGCGTCAAAACAAAAGAACTAACAGACTTTAAGAAAAACTAACTTCACAGGATCATATATCCCTTAATCCTCCACATATATACTTTTTTCAAGACAATGCTAATTGATAAAGTAACTGGATATCCGATTTCATACTGATTGGTCTTAAACATATTCCGTTTTCCAGGGAACGAATCAAGGAGGAATCTTTAAGTTTGTACGGCTGTGCATACAGGGTTATTGTGTGATGTAATCAGAGTGTATAAGCATTAAGCAGTACAGATAAACTATCGTTGTAGGTATGCCCTTGGAGTGTCATGTGCCTTAGTCGTGAGGGCAGCATCAAGTTAATTTAACAGTACAATGAAGATAAGTCGTACGTATGCAGGGCGGATTTGAAGAACTTACATAAAACGACCATTTAGAATGCATGTCGAAAGTATCGAAATCCAGGGTTTTTCAGTTTAACATAGTTAAAGGTACTGAAATTATCGTTTCCGATTTCCCAGTATCAGAAGTTATTTTTTCTGTTATTGAACTGATTTACTTCGGAGAATTGAATCCAACATTAAACATCGACCAGATAAAAGTTCAATATGCACTACTCGTATATCACAGCAAATTGACATTCGTGAGGACGTTTTTTTCAAGTTCAAGAAATTTTTTATTTTTAAGAAATTTTCTTCAGTAAATCAACATATTTTATTGAAACATATAAGCAGAAAACAGGTTTATTTATTACAAAACTCTAACCAAGGAAGTTTTACTATATATATCTGCCTTATAAATGCAGTCGCGAATTTAGAAACAATAAACAGAAGTTTGTTGAGGTTTTTTTTAAGTACCTTTAACTTTTCACGAGAGTTTCTGTTTTTATAGTTGCCAGAAACTTTGGTATAGACATATTTGACCTCCATGTCTGGTTTATTTTTGTACACTTCTCATAAAATCGTATAACGAGCTCAAGTGGGAGTTATGGCCTTTCAAAATAGCTCATAGCAGAAGGTGACCTGGCGAAACAACGGAGTATAGAGATGAGTAACGCTGCGAAATTGAAGTATTACCCCGAATGTGATTTTGTTTACCATCGACTTCTAGTAATGAACTTGCATCTATTTATATGAGGGATAAGTCATAGGTCAAGGTAACATTTTTTTTTCCACGCGAACAAGGGATAACACGAAAGATCTAAGATATATTATTGAAAGTACATATATGGCATTTACTTCTGAGCGGTTACACCAACGGAAGGCTGGGTGTAGGTAGGCAGCCCTCGTAGGTAAGAAGTAAACTCAGACAATAGCACAACATTGGTTTATTATGGCATGAACACACAACTACTTATAGAGGGTTGCAAATCCTCACAGGACGGGTCTGCTAGGTAATCCACAGTGTTTAGTAGCCTTCGAAGTATCTCCAAGGTTCGTTGACAGCGATGGGGAGAGCGTTGAATACCATCCTCTGCATGTGAGTTGCTAACGTGAACCACCTCGCGTCCAAATGCTGTCAAAATGTCCGCTTTGTTAGCAAAACGTTTCCCATGCAATGACTGCTTCAATTTGGAGATAAGATCGGGCTAATATGGCAGGTGTGGAAGAACACCCCATCCTCACCGCTGTAAAAGACACTTAACACTGTTGCTTTTTCGGGTGAATAATGGTGTTGTTCAACAGTTCTGGCCGTTCGGTGCATACGGGTACAGCTCAACTCGTGACTTCCATTCTTGACCACTGTCGCTCACCAATTTCTGGGCTTGCTGACACACTAAGCTCTACTCACATACACTTTCTGGTGGCTTCATTCGAAAGTACATTTCATACACCTTCAATCCGGTATCTTAGATTTTTCGTGTTATCCCTTATTCGCGAGAAAAAGTAATAGTTGCCATACTTATGACTTATTCCTCGTACATAGCTTGTTAATGGATAGTTTACTAAAGATGCAAATTTTCTGGAGAAAGAGAATGTCATTTGTATAAAGCCAGTTGACTGATTACTCTTAAAGGATTCGCTACGCAATCGGAAATTGCTTTTGTCGACAGGAAGTACTCCGTAACAGCATTGCTACCTAATTATGTCGTGTGGTTGGAACTCGTAGCGCGTAGTTTTTCTTTCTTTAGTTATTTATTAGTAGTAAATAGTAATTAATATTATCCTCACCACCATAATAAATGCTCGAAGTGCCTTCCCTCCGCTGTAAGACATGCCCAAATCCTGTTCAAAACATTTTGAGGCCTTCGCCGAAATTCATCTTCTCGAATAATGTATACAGGGCCCTTGCAGTATTTCAATAACTTTATATGGATGAAGACTCGGGGCTGAGTGGCTTTATACGCACTACCAACAGATTCACCAATTTTGCGGGCTGATCGTGTTAAAGATTTTCGAAAAGAGTATCGAATCTATATTCTATTTCATAAAGCTTCTCTTCTGTTAAAACCCGATCTCAGCTTCTTGTCAATGCAAATGCCTTGGGTTCGACCGTTCTTCACCAATCTGAAAACTGCAATGTCCTATGGATATATTACTCCTGGAAATCAGCACAAAACTCTTTTCACCCAGCATTTTTACGGTTTCTTTTGCACAAAACAATCGTAACGAAATATTCTTTGTTTAAGAGTATATCTCACTCTCGGCATACCTCATAATACACATGCAATAGAATGTCTAACATGTACCTCCTATAGAAATGCTACCGAAACAGTTGGCGTGATAAAAACGACTAAGGAAGCTCAATTGTTGGCGGGAGTGAAACTCCAATCCAGTCTTACCGGGAACAGGGACAACTGAAGATCGATAGTGTATACAAACTCCGATTCGGTAACGATAATATACAACGCCCGAAAGTTAGGCAAAATGCATTTTCTATCTGTGTGAATATATTTGGGGGTCAGATTGGAAGGATCGTTTTTTCGTGCATTTGCGATCGGTAGAGCCAGTTTTTTATGCCTATTTTTGCTTCTGTTACCTATTTTAAGGTTTAAAACGTTTTTTTTTTTTGCCCATTTTGGATCTGTGCGTTTTTCCTGTGATTATTTATGCACTTTAAAAAGCATATAAAGAATTTCAATATATCGAACTGAAAAAAGTTATAACAATTAAATGGCATGCTACCTCACAAAATTAATAATCTTGTAATACATTGGTTTCTTTTCAAGCAGCGAAATCTTTCCTTTTGATTTATTAAACCAACTGAGAAAACAAAACAAAGTAACATTTTATCATTTTGAGCAACGTGTTTATTAAAATTTCTTTTGTTGCTTAGGCAGGTTTTGTTACCTAATATACAAAATTATTTCAATCGACATTCATCTGTTGTAAGATGGCTTGAAAAGCTCTGAATATAATAAGAATATAAATATAATTCCTCTAAATTTGATTTATTGCAAAATTGTAATGATTGTATATTTGTACTATGAACACTTATCAGATTGTTTGACTGAATACGCAAAAACAATTGTTTGTTGCTATCAATATTTTTCACCGCCTGCTAACAAAACTGTAAAAGGTAAAAGAATTTGGTAAACTTTTGTGATTTCGAGTTGAGATTGGTCAAAATTCAAAGTTTTCTTTCATTTCATTGGTTGGTTTTATGATGACATCACATAAGTGAAATGGTCTTCTTAATTTATGCGTATTTTACATAATTACCTTTCATTTCAGTGACAAATACAGGGATTGCATATCTTTTTTTAAACGTTTTAATTAACGAATCTGTAACTTGTACTTCTAAAAGATTGTTCGTTAAGCATATTCGGCGTTGCAGTGACATCTGAGATTTATTCAAATCGGAGCAGATTTAGGAGCAACATCATTAAAGATGCTAAGACAACTTTCCATAACCATATATTCCTATTCTGTGGTAAATATAGGGAACACTGAAACACTGGTGGAGAAACCGCTGAAGATGACACCTGGTGGAATGCAATAATAAAGCAGGTCATAGCAATATTGCAGAAAATTGTTAGCGAAGCAAATAAAATATATTTACGTGGCAATAACAGTCCGAAATAACGTTAATAATTAGAGTGAGGATATAAAAGTTGTCCTAAGACGTAGTATTCATTAAAGTCTTTCATAGTTATTTGAATCAATATATAGAAGACATTTTGCAACTTGAACAAATGAAACACGCGTTTATTTTCTTTTGAGGAACAAAGGAATTCAGAATTTCGATGTTTAAAAATCTGTAAACTGGACAAGAGCGCTGTGAGACAATTGATATTGGTATTAGGTGAAAAAAGGGGAAATACTACTGGAGGAAGAACAAATGAGATTCCTAATTTCTCACCTGAGAGTTAGTAAAAGAGTTGCATAAGGAATGAAGACATCTGGAACAACTGGCGATAGAAAATACATTAGGGTACATCAAGAAGAATTGCAGCAAGCGGAAAGATCGTATTGACAGAATGACGGAAGACTCTACAGTTTGAACCAACAGGGAGGAGTTCTATTGACAGATAAAAGAAAATATGGCAGGATCCAGAAAATACCGAGTTGCTGTCTGAACAGTAGAATAATATATCTTTATTACCCATTGAAAGAATATTATTTTATCTTCTATTGTCCACAAAGTTTTGACACCTCAGTAAAAATCCACCAATCACTGACCGTAGTTCAGTTGAGAAATGGAGATAGTCTTCTGAAGGTTTGCGCAGTTTCTCTTGTAATTTCCTCTACAGAGAGAAATCACAAAGAGACACATGGTAACCTAGAGGGCAACAGATGGCTACAAATAACTCCACCTTGCTTGAATATGCTCTTGTTTGTACTATACTATGATTTCGTAGCGTTAAATTTGAACTCATAAGTGGATTGAAATAAAATTGGGGACAATTAGGAAGTTAGGGTGAAAAGTATTTCTCAGGTTACGAACTCTTTTTTAACGTTCGCTCTGGCTATGTTCATTTTACAAACAACAAAGTATAGCTTAGTTTTAATATAAAGGGTTTTCGCAATTTTAAATTGACTAAGTTTATATGTGCAAAGGTGGATCATAAGTAACGCACTTTTTTTTTTTTTAAAAAAAAAGGTTTAATAGTTGAGACAAAATAATTCATACACAATGAAGCCACATCTCTTAGCTACTTTTCAATAAAGGAGCCAAGTCTCTCAAAACTAGTTTTAATATACCCTTTTCATACAACTCTGTCTTTTGTGAGTATAGCCATATGCGCACAGCCAATCGTAATTGAAGTGAATTTCTTCATTGAGCAAAACAGAGAAAAGTGTGAGGGTGTAAGTTCCGAACTATATGGTGGGTGTCGGAGTATTTATAAACCAAATTTCACGATTTCGGTACGGACAGTAGCCGCAACATGGGGTCGAGCATCCAACTGCCATTTGCAGCGTCGAGTCTGTCACGAAGGGCCCGATGCAACCTCATCAATGTTCTTTCATGCAGCATTGACAGTGGTCCCTTGTGCACGAGCAAGAAATTCCACCAACAAAATACGATGCATTTCCGAGATCATGATCACCAGAACCTTTTTTTCGCAGAATGCGTCACGTCAAAGTTCTTCTTTGCTGGGGAATCGGGAGGTTTCTACTGAGATCTGCTTTGTTTCAGGCGTGTAGTAGCACGCCCAGGACCCAGGACCACGATTTCTTCCCTTCTGCAGTATAACGCCGTAAGTGGTTCAAGCAAGTCATCATTTGCTCGCCTTTCTAACTATCTATCAGGTTCTTCGGTACCCAGCGGGTTATACCTTCACCAAAATTCAGTACTTCATGCACGATGTCGTACACCGAACCATAAGAAATGTTGAACAACTCTGACAAGGTTCGCAGATGCATTCGCCGATCGTTCTCAATGACTGTGACATTCCGCTGAGCTGCAGCTGTTTATGGGCGTCCGGAACGTGGCAAATCAACAAGGTCACAAGGGCTCCTTCAAATAATGTGCACCACCTGGAGATGTTGTTTCTGTCCATACAGACTTCCGCATACAAGTCCAATATTTCCCTGTGTATTTCACTCGGGTTATGCCCTTTCACCCACAAAAAACAAACTGCACCTCTTTGCTCTTCACAAGTTGACGACAATAACATGTACGATGTCTTCGCTTCTGTCGCAAGAGCTATACTTGAACAAACATATGACGTCTCTAGCACAAATTTCACAATTAACTTCTGTAACATTTCTCTATCCCAGCTATAATAACATTGCTAGAAAAATGATTGTACTTACTTAATGATACACTCTCGTATATATTGAAGCAGAAATATTAATAATACTGCAATAAAATTGACAAATAAATAGGTTAATTTAACTGATACAAAGAGCTCTCTTTCTTTGTAGGACATTTTAGTAAACATTTGTATAATTTACATATCATAATTATGGTTTATTGTCTCTGTTAATATATTATAAAACAGACTAAAGTGTTCTAAATTGCTCCTCAGTTGACTTTTGCCCTAAAGGCACATACTTAAATGGTGGGAAAACTTTGGAGCTTGAATAGAGGAAGTTACAATAAGAAAAATGTCAATATGAAATAAAATAACAAAGAGGGTTGGTTGGCTGTTGGATCTCGCATCGGGAAATCCCAGGCTCAAATTGGTGTTTTTTCTCACTCTATAATCAGAAGAGGCAAATTCCAGGTTAGCGTTTCTCTACCACGAATTCACCTTCCATTTCATCATTCATTTTTATTCCACCTCTGTTTATGTGTCTGCGGCTTTTGTGTTTGTGATGTTTTTGAGGCAGCCCTGACATTGAACTTATCATTATTCGGGTCTATTTTTCCAGAGTTATTAGTTGCCCCAGGCTTTGGCTACTAAATCCTAATGCCATAGAGGATAACAGTTAAATAAGAAGAAGATAGTATAATCTATTACATTTTTTTTACCTATCGGGGTGACTCAGGTGGAAACGCGAATTTTCCGCTCTCCAATTAATTTCATATCATTTCATGCCATTGGTTCCGTTACAGCATCTGTTTGAAAATAATTAACAAACCCCGTTATAAGAATCAGGGTTATCAATAGTCATGCTGTTTAACAAAATTTTCCCCATTTTTTTGAAATGACATATCAATCCGTCCTCGTAGATATGAATTTATGAGTTTTTCTACTTAAGTTTTATGAACAGTACTAAAATTCAATTTCATTACTAGGACATCCTAACAAAAAGAGATTGTATTTTGTATAGGACAATAAATCTGTAATTCGTGAAAATTGTGCAGATAGAAATCTTCCCTTTGGTCTGTTAAACTTCCCTTTTCATCCCCTTACCGTTTGTAGCTCTTTGTCCTCCAGCATCGTCTTTCTTCTTGCCAGGAATGTACTAATCACAAGACGAAAAGTTGAGGCAGTATAGCGGGTGCTGCCAAAGCTCACTTTTTTCTCTTGTCCTGCTTGTACTTCATGTGACATGGCGTTATCGTGAAGGAGAAAAACATTCTGATTTCGTAAAGTATTGGCAGCATTAGTTGTTTAGCCGTTTTTTTTTTCTTCCCGCTCTCTCGAATTCAACTCAATCCGCTCGCAGTTCCTTTGTTGAAACGAACGAAGAAATTATTTCTATCAGTATCAAACGTTCAGAGAAATGTTTATAAAACCCTAGGAGTATTTATAGCAGATGGTTGTGTTTTCATTGAAAATTGTTTTCCATATTAAAAGAAAACAACACTTAAATATATATGCCAGTTTTTTTCAATTACTGTACAATTTAATTTAATATCCTTATTTCAAATATTATTTATTTGTTGTCTACAAAGCTTAAATATTTCACATACTATATATATATACATATATATATTTTTTTTTTGCTTTTGGAAATAACTTAATAAGTAAGACCCAGATCTAAAAAAACTGGGACAATATGACTTTTGACCAAAAACATAATTTTCTGACATATTTTATTTGTTTAAATAATAATTTTGCTGAATAGTTTAAAAAGGTAACACATTAAAAATAGAATTATTTATTATAACACATTTTGAATTTATTTAATCATACTAGGAATATTATAACACGATGAATAGTCACAGAGAATTACAATAGAAATCACAACCATTTTTAAGTTTTCTATCGAATACGATGTTTTTTTGTCACGGGCATTGATATGTATCGGGAAAATCTCCGGCCAACATCGAAGAACATATTTGAAGTAAATCATATCATTACTGCTGAATCCAGGCCCACTTTCCTTGAATATAGTTGGTTTATATCACCAACTTGTTGAGTGTAAAGTGCCCAGCACACAAGTAGTTTTGCATGAACGCATTCGCCAATTTTATGACGTATAGCCCTTGATTCAATTTCACAAATTTTCCACCGTTGATGACTGTCACAGAGTTTAGCACCACTTTCTGCAAATTGTGAGATTATAGTTCATATTGAGCTAAAATCTGACTTTATGTAAGCGAGGTCCTCAGTCTGCAACAATTCAATTTCTAAGACGACTGTAAGAAAATGCACACGGGAATAAAATATTATCAAATTATAAAAAATGATGGGAAAATGACAAGAAACTAATAAAAAAGCCATTATATAACGAATGAAAAAGCACATAATATTAATCACATTAGGAAATCATTTTCATTCAGTTTGCGATGAAACTAATAAAGAGGAGGCCGCCTTCATGGTCTAGTGGTAGCGTTTGCGACTACTAATCCGGAGGTACTGGGTTCGGATCCTGGTCAGGTCAAGTTGCCTGTGTAAGAGAATTTTTCCTTACCCCGAGAAGGTGAATTTCAGATAACTTTAAGGTGCGAAGGACTCCGAGCTCATTTTTGTCAACATTATTTAATTTAATTTCATTCGTGACTACAGACTTACACCTATAGAACTCAGTTGACAATCAAGGACGTCGCGAGAAGACCAATGCTGTCAAAGCGACAATAAATAAAGCATAAAAAGAGGGGAAAAAGGCACTATAAACATCCGGGCTCTAGTAATAAATCTTCTGAGATTTGATTCTGTTCTTTATATGAGAGTATAGCTTGCGTTTTAAAGCGAGATAACCAAAATGGATTTTCGAGCTGTATTAAGTTCTTCACGAAATGCATGTAAGTTATCTGAACTTGAGTTGTTGTTGTGCGATTGAATGAGAGTCGGAGAGAGATAGTCTGGCATTGCCTTACAGGTACTGTCGGGCGCCTGCAGCTTCGCTATTGTTGAGAAAAATTTACCTATATGTAAACAAGATCTCCGTAGCAGCAATGTCATTTCAATATGCCGCATAATGTATGTAGAGGTGTCTCTGTCATGTTAAAAAGGTTGAGGAGAATGAGGAATTTCTGGAAGTTTTTCCTTGTAGAATGCAATGCGGGAAGGAGCTTTGCAGAACTTTTCGGTGATCAGGGTATTGACTCGCAGAAATTCATTGCTTATGTTTCTGAGGTCCGGTGAAAGATGTGGGCTAAACAAGTGACTGTAGGAATGTTTTCAGAAGAGAAGAGACTGAGATCGTGTAGGAAGCAGAGAAGAAGAACCCTACTCTCTTCAACACCGGTTCGAACCCAGCCAGGACAGATGGATTTTTTCGGGCGTAAAAATCCTAAGCATGGCTTTCTTCGGAAGGGAAGTAAAACCGTGGGTCCCGTGTCGCACATTTACGACACGAAAAAGAACCTCAAGCCTGAAAGAGAGGCCTCTGAGCAAAATTTGTCGGTCGTTTCACGCCCTGAGTTGAATGGGACGCTGATGACCTGAGATGTTAAAGAGCATCCATAAATAAATCAATCAATCTTCAACACCACCAGGAAATAACAACTGTTAACTTTCGTTTATAATGAAGACAACGACTGGCCATTGAGTTTATTGAGCTCTCTGGTTGCTACAAGATGCGGATTGGAAGACGTATCATTAGCAATGTATCTATTGAGAGCTTGCATTGTCTCGTCGACACCTGCCCAGATCAGGCTTCTGTGTCCTCTCTAACTGCAGCAAGTGTTTTCTGATACTCAATAGCCAAATTTATCTTCCTGATTGTGGATTTACATGGAATGAGTTTTTGACAGTATATATTAAAAAATTTGCGGAATATGTGGTTTTGCAACACGTTCCATGGAATATTAGCTGCTACCAATGCTCTGCAAAGATCGGAATTGAAATAATCAGTTTTTGCCAAACTCGCGGAAGTTTGAGCCAGTAGAGTTTGTTACGGCAAATTCTTTTCTTTAGCTTTTCCTATGTGCCCTGCTCCTTCTACATGCTGCTTAATGTGAGCTTTTCTCTCGCGTGAAATCTGAAAGAATGAACGACTTTTGTAAGTATAATTCGGAATTAATAGTTTTAATTTATTTAATTTTCCTTCAAATCGAGATTCAAATAACTGTGTAAGCTCTTAAATACCAACAACAACAACAACAATAATAATAATAATAATAATAATAATAATAATAATAATAATAATAATAACTCCAAAGAAGAAAAGTGTATGATTCCATATTTCTTAAAAATTAGTTACTGACTTGTCTACTGTAACAAAGAAAATGTCTAATAATTCTTACCTGTTTGTTATACAACGATAAAAATTATTTTCCCGTCGTAAAGATTATTATAATCCGCCAGTCAGGAACGATTTAATTAAATAAGCTTACGAACTCTTCAATTTTGATATTGTTTCTCTCACACTTCTATGCAAGACAACTAACACAAATCGGTCTTGGCTGTGTAGTGGTAACCATACTTGCCTCCTAAACCCAAGATCACGTGTTCAATCCCGGCCAGGATCGACGGATTTTTTCGGGCGTAAAAATCCTAAGTATGGGTTCCTTCGGAATGAAAGTAAAGCCGTGGGCCCTGTGTCGTACATTTACTGCATGAAAAAGAACCTCAAGTCTGAAAGAAGAGGCCTCTTAGTAAAATTTATCGGCCGTTTAACGCCCTGAGTTGAATGGGACGCTGATGACCTGAGCTGTTGAAGAGCGTCTGTAAATAAATCAATTAAAAAAACACCAACTGACACAATGCAGGGTATGAACACCAAACCAAACATACAGAGAAGAAAGCCAGAAATTACATTTTAAACTATGTATTGCGCATTGTCATTGAAGTATTCAATATGGTAGGTAAAACGTATTCACAAGTATGTCAATTGTTGGCGCGGCCAATCGTGAATGGTTAGCTTTTCATTGTTAATACGAATTCGCCTCTAAACTTTCCGCGATATGTGGTGCCATTCCGTGCATGAGACAAAATTTAAAATGTATAATTCTAGGTAAACTATATCAAATCCTAAACTTTCTTGTTTGGTCAGTTTTGGGCACAAAAAGGCATAAATAGGCACTATTCCTATTTTAGGTACAATAAAAGCGCTCCCAATGAGTATCATTTTCCATAAATTGCAAATACCTACAATTATTTCGCACACCTTCCTAATGGAACTAATTAGGCATATGCCTAAAAATTCGAGGTTTACTTATTACACATTTTAGTCTTGTATAACTTTCAGTCTATTCTGCTGAATTTGTTAAATAAAAGCAACATTTATGTGAGCTTGAATATTTTATT
Organism: Metallyticus violacea; assembly: GCA_030762175.1. Lineage (NCBI taxonomy): Eukaryota > Metazoa > Arthropoda > Insecta > Mantodea > Metallyticidae > Metallyticus > Metallyticus violacea. The sequence goes on along the minus strand of CM060830.1, from coordinate 42,600,032 downwards.
TGGTCAGGCAAGATCTTCTAGGATTAAAAAATCCACTTGAGTGAAGAAAACACAGACAGGCGATGGAGAAACTATAATCAGCTTAACTTAAGTGCAGTTGCGTTGCTTGGGTCCTTCTGAAAAAAAAAAGCAAAACAAGGGGTGATAACAAATTTCGTCACATTGATATTTTTTTCTATGATGCAACAGGGTTTTAGGAACATTTCAGCTCATCTGGAAGAACTTTCTCAGGAAAGGCTAATGTTAGCTTTGAACACTCTTTCAAAATGTTGTAGCGCTCATTCATTTAAAGAAGTAATATCACGAGAGGGTATGAGATTGCCGACAAGTTCACGAGCGTAATGAGAGATTCATCTGGAAGGCCAGACCCTCGAGTGATATTTATTAGGACTATTTCACGAACAAAATGAGAATTTAAATATCATTCCTGTAAACTTGGCTTACAATATTGTAATAATTGTGTGTTTGTACTCACCCTTTTCAACCAACCTTGTGACAGAGCAATGCCAAAAGAGAAGAGCAAAATCCGGGTTTAGGACTATTTCATGAATACAATAAGAGAAAAAGAATGGATGTCAACAGTTGTATAAAATGTTATACTTATTAATATCTACTCTATTCAGAAACCGTGAGAATGAAATGGACAAAAGTCAACTATTACAATCGCTACCGTTCGATTTTCTGATATCTACCGAGGAAAAATAAAAAAGATACAGCGTGTCTATTTTTCTTTGCATTCTGTGGTTTGGAATTCCTAATGGTATATCAATTTTCACATTTGACGCATCACCGAAACGCTTTGAAGAATCCTCCATTTTGCGTTATGATTGTCGATTGTCCATGCTTTTGTTGCTATCAATAGTCCTCTCTAGCAAAAGTGGTCAGTGATGCGTGTTCAGGAATTATATAGTGGAGGTATAGAGTTGCCTACACTAACCACAAGACAAATGCACGTCGCGTGATAAAACGGATTTGATACTCTTTTTCAATAATTTTACTCCTGTAATTGGTCAAAATTCAAAATGTTGTTTTGTTTCATTGGTCGATTTTAAGATGACGTCGCATGAGTGAAAGAGTCAGATTAAAAATCTGCACTTGTTTAGAATCTCCAACAGGTTTAAATTAAAGGGTCTCATTCTCAACTATCGGTTTGGGTCTATTACATCTGCACAACTAGATTTATTCTAAAAATGGTAGCAGCATGTCTACTTTTGAGATAGTTATCTACTTTTAACGGTTGAATGAGATGAATTAATCCATGAAACGCAGAAAGAATTCCCAGAATGCGCGTTTTAATTACCCATACTTCGCTGCCAAATAACTGAATTCAGTTCTGCCAACGATGGACAAGTTTTGTGAAGCGGTCAAGGAGCACATTGGTACAGCATTATGAACCACAGACGAAACACCAAGCCTCAAGCCTCAAAGACTCGTCCCAGAAAGAAATATTCAAATCAGTCTGTGAAACTCAGGAATGACCTAGTCGTCTTGGACACAGATAGTGCTGTCCATGCATCCGACTACTATCAAATAAGAACGTTACATTTTTAACACTTGATTTTCAAGAATACCTTTGAGTAGTATTTTGAAATTTACAATAAGAGTAACAGCTATTTCAAATTTCTGCTGAAGATTTCTTGTATTGCATATAGACATTTCTTCAAATATTGCCGGTGTAGTCTTTATAGTTCAGAAGTATATATATATAACTTTCCATACGAATAATATGAAATATTTCGACCTCATATTTTGTAAACAGATCATAGATCAGTATTTTAAAATTGTCTTAGTTTTTAATGTAACCATAAAATTGTGGTATTAAAAATTTAAGACACAATAAATTTCCGGGCAATTTTTAGTAAGTCTGTGGAACAAACTTTACGAAACTCTAACAAAAACAAAAAATGCCAAAAGTGGGAGAATTAATAGTAATGAAAGAGTTGTACCTCTAAGAATTGATCTTAAGGTACAAGGAACATTTTAAAATAACTTTGAAACTTTAAAATTCCATCTATGCATTTGTGTAAAACACTGATTATTGTCATTGTGGGAATTTCAAGTTGATTGGTGAAATTTACCAAAGTAAAGAGCAATTTGAATTTCCTAATGTGCAAGAAAAATCAGTTTTGAGAAAAACAACATTTAATATTAAAAAGTCGATCTTTATCCATAGGCAGGGCCACATAAACTGTCACGTGAGATGCCTATTTTTTTTTTTTTTTTGAATAGTGTTTAACGCCTGTTTTTACTACTGAGGCACCACAGGCGATGATCACTGATGATACATGAGATTAAATGATATATTGGGAAAGGGGTTTTAAGGAAGAAAATGTTCCAGGCCTAAGTTTAGGGTACCTCCCCGGCATTTGCCATTTATGAGGACTGAGGAATACCTGGAAAAAACCTCAGTCAGGGAGGACGATCCTGGTGGGATTCCAACCCCAGACCTCCCGCTCACGAGTCAGCGCCATAACGACCTCGGCCACCCGTGGCGGTGAGATGCCTATGCAATGAAAGTAGAACAAAATAAGTCTTTTTGCCTCTGATTTTTTGCCGGGCGGTGACTGCGCGGACGTAGATGGGGTCCCTAACACTTATTTTAAATACAACACTCTGACGCCGATGGAGCTTTCACCTATTGACTCATTCAAATACCCCAGAAGGCCCGCCTCCATTCCAAAGGCAGGGGCAGAAACTTTTACAAAACACAGTGTCCATCACACCAACTCAGCCACCTCGTCCTGGCACTTTCGACCCTGTAACAGAACAAGGAATAATATGAAATGGGAGAGCGGAAAATTCGTGGAATCCATCCCAGCATTAGGCTAAGGTTTGGAATCAAGAGTCAGCTATGGTGTAACAGACTCAGATGGCGAGATTCGAGGCTATGGTCGGGCAGGACATTGAAATACAGATGGTAAGATCATCTGCACGACAAGCCAAAGTTCCAATCTGGTTCATGACCTGGAATTTCTCTTATCCGAATCTGACTCCGCAAAATATTGCAATGTTAATTTAATTGTGCAACTTCCATTTTTACGAATTATCAGGCCATTTTAGTTATCCGAATTGTCTAGTCCTGTTATATGGACAATATAATCAGTTAATTATATGGGAATAAATACAGATGTTACGTTAATTCGGTACGAACATCAAAAAGTTCTCAGACTTATGGCCAATACTTTATGTTAAAAATAAAAATAAATGTTGTGTAATAGTTTCAAAAATTCAATCAGAGAACCCTTAAGAAGGGGCTTGGAGGGAAAAGGGAAACTTTTACTGTAATAGGCCAATGCCAAAACGCACATTTCACATACTACTGCAAGAGCAATAGAATGACTGAATCATCATATTGAGACATCCACCGTGAAGTCCAGATTTAGAGCCCTGTGATTTCCATCATTTTCCGAAATAAAAATAAAATACAAGTGTTAGTGGGCTTCTTCCGTGACAATACACCAAACCTCCTGATCGCCTAAAGAACATGCTGAAATGTGAAGTAATGAGTATAAATAATTAAAATTGTAAAAATGTTATTTGTGCGCTTCATTTTTCATCTAGTCACGAGGCGTTCATTTTTATTAGCATTGAAATCAATCAACTGTTGATCACCGTACGATGCGTTTTTGATTGTAGGTGGGATTAGGCAGTACATGAGAAGCCGCAAAGTTTCATCTCGCGTCTCCGTGGCAACGCGGCATGTTGCCCGCGCCTGCGTGAAGAGCTGGGCCTCATGTGAGGCGGTGGAAGAGGAGGAGGGGGAGGGCAGAAGATGATGATCAATAGCGAGGTGCACCCCGGGCTTCCAACAACAGCAGAGCCACCAACAGCATCAGCAGGTGGAGAAGACATGGGGAGCGCCCGGCGATAAGCGCCGATCTTCAGCAGCAAACCTCACAGGTAGGCGACAACATTCCCATCCTTGCGGCCACCGCACCGCGCTACCTCTCCGAGGCCGCTCTCACGGGACGCTTCCCTTACCTTGTCACCAAAGGTCATAGGTCAGTGGTCCATCTCTGGCGGATGCCCAACTTGCATCTTTCAGGTATTCCGTGTTAGGATAAAACTCGTGCAGAAATGTTGACTCTTGTTTTTATTTTGCTTTAAATAACCCCACGCATACTACATCTATCTTTTGTAGTTAACTCAGAATCTTTTTCAGCTATTGACTTTTTTAGTTTTGGAAGTGTTTTAATTATTTTTTACTTTGCTAGAGGCTTTACTGTCCCTTTGCTGATTTGGATTATTTTTAAATATTTACTAAACAGTCAGAATTTCGCTGAGAAAAGGGATGCTATTGGCCCCAAGCATGAATGTGCAACGTTGAAACGTCGAGAGTCTGGTAAATGGCTTCTACACCACAGTGATCACACACAATGACAGAATTGCACTAAAATTTTGCACACGTGTTTAGTAAACAAAATAACTCTTAGGTTTAATATATATAGACACAGACTATAACGATGCAATATGGCATATCAACAAAATACTTTCAAAAATTAAAATATCTCATATTGTGTATCTTTGCTAGATAAGTCTGTGGTATAAGGCACTTTCAGTGAGCTTTAAGGGATAGCTTAGTGATATTACCTCACGTGCAAGTGCATGTTGTACAGAGTGATAAAGTATTAAAACAACTAACTAGAAGTTAGCCTGCATTTCGTCAAATAAATTGTTTAAATCCATTAAAATATCTAAATATTCCGATATATCAATGAAAGAGAATCGCAGACACTAAAGGTTATATTTTAAACGCATTTTACCTTGTCTTCGCTTATTAAACATATTTTAGTTATAGCAGTGCAAATTCGTCTGTTGAAACACGACGGATAGCTGCTTTCAACCCAAAGTGTATTTAAAACGCACCAAAAATTCATTCATTGATAGTAACGACTGGAAAAGAATATCTTTAGCACATAATTCTTGCTTTAAAAAGAGTTTGTTTTTCTTCTTTTGACTGCGTTCTTTATCGCCTTTCAAACGTCTTTCTAGCAACGAAGAAAAATGTTCACTTCATCCTAGAAAAAGGAAGTTTTTCCAATACGCCTTCCCACGTTTTAATTATACAAACATTGGTTATGTAGCATGCATTGTTAACAGGCCTGCCTTTTAGACAATCGGATTCCGATTTTACTCCGTTGCATGACTTCCTAGATGGTGTAGTGTGAGAATAGATGCATTGGGTTGCGTTTTACATGTCAACAATATAGGATTTCCTCAGGGCTGTTTTTCTATTGGCGAGCGTAGTATGCAACGTGGGCGTATGAAAAAAAAATGGATATACAGCATCTGTTGTTTACAAACCGAATACCTTCCAAGATTAGAAGAGATGTTTAAAAAAAAAGTATGTAGGATTTTATGTTGATACTGCTTTGTTGTGTAATATTTGCACAACTATGAATTCGTTTCGCATTTGTTTACCTCTTGAGTCTATCGATTATCGGTCACCATTATTGAGCTTTACTGAAGTTATGACATGTTATATTGTGCATTGTTGGTAATATTTACATTATTTATTCTGTACTTACGTGTTTATTATTTATGAAGAAAATGGGGATGAAATTTGCAGCACATACTCATTCCGGTATCTAATATACTCATTTAACTTAGAGGTGGTACAAATGCAAACAGTTTGCAGGAAATGTTTCTAATTATAACTTAAGTAATGTTTTTGAAATCACGTTTTCCAATGCACTGTTAAACTGTTTAATATTAATAATGTATAATAGAGCATTTTTTCAATTTATGCATTCTGCGATATGCTTTCGTTGATGTGGCAAAAAGAACGTCTTCATTTATACTTCCTTTTGTTTTTTTTAAATAACTAAAAATAAGAAACAAACGAGGGCAGAAGGTGAAAGCAAAAATGGCAACATTTCATAGTATTGGAAGCTGAAAACAAAGCTCTGCTGCGGCGTAAATACGAAGTGACTTGAATTCAATGAACTCTTGACAGCGCAAGTCACTCCAGAACTTGAAGAGATCGCTCTTTATAGAACTTGACATTAACAAGAACGTTTATGAGATGCAGAATTATTCTCTCGTCACGAACGAAGTTAACACAACACAAAACAAACAATTGAATTCAGGGGCGTCTTTTTATATGTAGAAAAACAATACACTAAAGATATATGATTATAATGTTTATTAATTGCACTGTCCAGAATGTTTGTTGTAACCTCTTGTATATAGTATAACAAATGAGGGAAAAAGTTCAACCTGATCAGGCAATCAGCACATATAAAAAATAAAAAAAAAAAATATCACTTAAAACACTATTACAGAACTCTAAAACAATATTTCCAGATGTTCAGTTCTTTTTCGGGTAGGAAGCTAAAGAAAGATTGCTCAGATCGAAATAGTATTTATAGTGTGTTTATAGTAATTCTTTTTTTATCCGTATAACGTTCTAGTTATTTTATATATAAGAACACTTATTCGTAATTAAATCTTGTCTGCGTAATGTTTATTGAAACGTTTTTGTATTTTTGCTTTTCTTAGCGTTTACAAGGCAAAATTAGTCAACTAACAGCATTTTATTATACATATTAAAAAAAAACTTTTAAAATAGCGATAGATTTTGATCCTTTGTTACCCCTTGAAGTCTGGACGAATATTCTCAAAAATTATCATAGTTTGAAAAAGGATAGAGACTCTCAAAGAATAGCGCAATGGTCCGCACAGATAGTTCGTGATTTAATGAATCGAAAATCAAAATAAGGCCCGAAAGAGGGCTCAAACTTGAACCTCTGTACATAAAACAGTGCTATACTCATAATTGGTGCGGAAGGTAAGTGGCTCACCTGTAAGACACTTGTCCCTGTCCTGCCCAACATTCCGGGAAGCAGAGTGACGTCACAGGCGCGTGTTTCCTGAAAATCATGTATCCCCTATATGTAGTTTATTTGTGCAGCAGAACGAAGCTAATTCAGGTTGAAGTAATTTTACAAAAATAAGTTTTGAAAATGTGAATATGTTTATTACCATCTAGGCATATTTGAACATATTTCTGAATTTAATCCTCTTAAGAAACAAACTTCAGCAAAGCTGCATGCAAAACGAGTATAATCAACCGCTACATAGAGCGAACTATAATTTTATTGCTAGATAAATACTGTTTTAACAATTTAAAAAGTAGGCAATGCAGCATTTTAAAATAATTATTAAATACCGTTAGAGGACAGCGATTAATATATGAGTGCTCTGTTCATTATTATGTGGAAAAGAACAAAAAATATTTTATCGTTGTTCAATATTCTGAGATGAAGTATTAATAATAACAATTGTGGTTGTGTTACAGTCTTAGAAAATAAATATATTAAAAAAAAAGAAATTCTTTTATTATTTAGAAAGTACTGAATTTTGAGACTTATCTAAAAAAATAGAAAAGAAAAGAAGAAGATAGTGGATCTGTAGAAATGAAACTTTAAAGACCGCCAACGATAATACAATAACGGGGTGGAGGAAGCAAGGATAGTAGGAGAGAAATCAGCCTTTGTAAATGTAGTTATAAAAAAAATTCGAGAATTTATGTACAGTAAGATTGTTTGAGTTATGGGCCGGCAGAGAGCGGCTGCATACTGAAATAAACCAGTTGTAAAGGCCGCATAATGTACGTACATCTTGTAGTTAGTATGAAGGAGGTTTGTATTACTCAGTGCTTTCATCGTGTATACATTGTATGCTAAGTTTTGTTCGTTAGTTATGTCACTACATAAATATAAACCTGAAGAACGTGTTTTTTTCTGTACAATACACATGTGAAAAAGGGTCTTGTAGGGAAATGGTAAGGCGATTAGAAAGAAAATACCCTATCAATCGCGTTACAGATGCAGAAACTGTTCGCCAATGTGTTAAAATGTTACGAGAAACAGGATCTCTCAATGACAAGAAACATGTTCCGAACCGCGGTATTCTTAGAGAAGAAAAGTTACCTGAAATAAGGGAATTTCCTATGAAGATGACAGCAATTTATTGCCGCCGAGGGGCATCGTTTTGAACATTTCTTATAATAAAGTTTAGTGCTTCTATCAGTTTTAAAGGCAGTATAATTTTATGTTTTCAGTAAAACTATATATAAATGCTAAAATATATACTAACTTTAGGCGCTGCGACTCTTATCTCCCCTTTTCCCTTTGCGATGGCTGTATTTCCCCCGTGAGCGACTCGTAACTCAAATAATTTCACTGTAGAAATAGTTAAATGAAGGCTGCATAGCAAAACGACCGTTAAACTGTAGCCCAAACATTAAAATAAATATTGGCAGATCGAAAATGAAATGAGCTCCTTAGTCCTTGTGAGTGGTGTCTTAAAATGTTTATATACATATTCGTGTATATATTTTGCTAAATATTGATTGTATACTCACCAAATCATTCTTTTTAAAACATTTTTAGATAATTAGGTAAAATAAATCTTTTTAAATTTTGAAGAATATAATAAGCAATTCGACTTTGTAAATAGCTTGTTTAAAGCGATTCTCTTTAACACCCCTCAAAATAAAATTACTTTAATCATTTCCTAATAGCTGATAAACGATATATGGCCTACTTTTCATAAAACAAAAATATTTCCAAATATCATTAATTTATAAAATGGCTAAAATTGGCACTTTAAATAATTATATCATAAACAAAACGTTTTAAAACAATTTTAGTAGCATGTCATAAACCAGCTTAAAAGACTTGGAAACGGTAGTAGATATATGCAGTTAATATGAATATAAGTTTCTATAAAGTAGGTAAATTCCATTAGCTTCAGAACGTTTCATCGTTTTTTTTTCTTCCAAAAATAAAAAAGTGTATGATAAACAAAAGAGTTTTAATTTAGTAGCATGTCATGTCAGCTTAAAAACTGGAAATGCCATTTGTATGAATATACATTACTATTTTATGTCCAAATATAAGTAAATTTTATTAATTTAAGAACTTTTCGCCGTTTTTGCAAAAATGAAAAATTGTATCATAAGGAAAAGAGTTTTAAAACAATTTTAGTAGCATATCATAAACTAGCTTAAAAATTGGAAATGACAGTATATGCAGTTTGAATGAATATAAGTTATTTTATAATCAAATGTAAGTACATTCTATTAGATTCAGAACTTTTCACCGTTTTTTAAAAAAATAATCAATAGTATCATAAACAAAAGAGTTTCAAAGCAATTTTAGTAGCATGTCATAAACCAGCTTGAAAGAATTGCAAATAACAGTACATGCAGTTCCATTAATATAAGTTACTATTTTATAATCAAATGTAGGCAAATTATATTAGTTTAAGAATTTGAAGAACTTGGAAACTTAGTAGCCATTATTTAGCAGTTTTATTATTAAAGTGTAAAGTATGTTAAAACATTCACTCGTGAGCGGGAGGTCTAGGGTTCGAATCCCGCCGGGACCGTTCTCCCTAACTGAGACTTTTTACAGGTTTTCCTCAGTCCTCATAAATAGCAAATGCCAGGGAGTTACCTAAAATTAGGCCTCGAACGTTTGCTCCCTTAAAAAAGAAAAAAAAATCCTTTCCCAATTTATCATTTCATCTCATGTATCATCAGTGTCCACTGCCTGGGGTGCCTCAGCAATAAAAACGGGCGTTAAACACCGTTAAAAAAACACTCGCCATACTTTGTATTTTCACAAAAAGTTTGTAGCCCTTTTTGTATTAAATCAGAAGGAATTTCACAATGACACAGTATAAACTATTCTTATACAGGTTATATATTTAATTCTCCCCTATAAATACATTTTCATTCATATGAAATAAATATAAGTTTAGTTTGTATGTGTCGATCCTGGTAACCATATTTGCCTCCTAAACCCAAGATCACGGGTTCAATTCCGGCCAGGACCTATGTAATTTTTCGGGCATAAAATCAAGTATTGCTTCCTTCTGAAGGGAAGTAAAGCCCCGTGTCGTACATTTACGACACGATAAAGAACTTCAAATCTGAAAGAAGAGGCCTCTGAGCAAAATTTGTCGGCTGTTTCACGCCCTGATTTGAATGGGAGGCTGATGACCTGAGATGTTAAAGAGCATCCGTGAATAAAGCAAATAAAAAAAAAAAACTAGTTTGTATGTACTAATTTATTAGAATATTGTGTATATAAGTTTGTGCACTGATTTTCATCTTTCCTATGTAATTAGGAACGTCTTGTTACCTCAGCTATACACTCTTTTGTTTTCTTTAATAGTAACTATCTGATAATTGAAACACTTCACAGTTGTTTGTTTACATTCTAGCACTAGGACGGTTTCTTAAGCTTTTATTTTACGTTTAGAGACACTTTTCCGATTTTGTAAAGTCTTTTAGTGTTATAAATATGAAAGTCGCTCTTTCTAGCCCACTTTGTGTAAAAAAGTTCATTATATTTACCTCAATATAAAATTTAAAACAAATTTGCGTTGACATGCCAAACGTAAGATACACTTACAAAAGTCCACACTTGTTTGCTGAGTTTTCTAATAAGACTACCGTTTGTAAAGAACGTGTGCTTAATCCTGATATTGTCATCCTATTCAGACATTTATTGTAAGCGCCTCAGTTTGTCATTTCATGCAATAATACTTTTTGATATATTTTATTTTTGCTCCGCCTTTACCGTGCATACTTAGATGTTTTTTTTTTTAAAAATGTTTGCGATTGTTTTTCTGCCACTGTATTTCTTATTCTATACTTTTGTTTAGTCGTCGTTTTTATTATTTCTTATCAACCTATATTTGCACTCATTGACATATTTCTTTTACCTATGTAGGTATATAACCATTCATTTACTTTAGGTATGCATTATTTTGAATATAGTAATAGTAGTAGTAGGTGCATCTTTATTGTTATTAAATTCTATGTCGGTCCTGGTGGTGTAGTGGTTACCATACTTGCCTCCTAAACCCAAGATCGCGGGTTCGAACCCGGCCGGGACCGATGGATTTTTTTCGGACGTAAAACTCCTAAGTATGGCTTCATTCGGAAGGGAAGTAAAGCCGTGGGTCCCGTGTCGTATATTTACGGCACGAAAAAGAATCTCAAGCCTGAAAGAGAGGCCTCTGAGCATAATTAATCGGCCGTTTCACGCCCTGAGTTGAATGGGACGCTGATGACCCGAGATGTTAAAGAGCGTCCATAAATAAATCACTCCAAAAAAATTAAATGCTATATACAAATACATTTTAAGCATTGGTCACATGTTTAAATATGATACACAATTAGAAAGAAGATCAAATAATAATAATAATAATAATAATAATAATAATAAAATAGGAAGGACGATACTTTGAATGTAAGAGAGTACCCTATAGCCTTGACTCTACCCGGAACAAAAAATAATTTTACTATTATTATTATTATTATTATTATTATTATTATAGTCACAATGCTTATAATGGGATAGGATTTATGTGCATAAAATTCTTAAATATGCAAAAACAAAGCAGACATGTGCAAAATATGCAAATTTCATCATTCATTTTTGTTAGTTTATTTCCTATTTGCAATCTTTTATTACAAAAACAACAATCAAATGTAATATAACTATTAAAATGTTTCAATTTTACAAAATGCAACTAACAATTTCTCAAGATTTTCAATACTCATATCTTGTTTTCTGGAAAGATATTTTTCAAGGCTAAAAAAATCGTTCTGCACACTTTATGTAATTGGGAAAATAGTTATTGCACAATTATTTAAGTTTAATAGGATGAAACGTAAGCTTTTCAAATTTTTTGGTATAAAACTTTCTTCACTTTAAGCACAGAACTGTATATAGGTTTGTTTTATAGCAACGTATCCAATTTTATTATATCATCTGCGTAAGTGGACCCCTGTATTCGGAAAATATATGGTGTTACAGATTTCACAACTTTTCTGAATCTCACAATGACATTCTTTTAGATTCTAGACTCTTAATGAAATCGCGTAGTTTTCAAAAATTCGTTTTAACATAAAACTTAATTTTTACTGTGATGTGAGAAAGTGAAATTCAAACTATGAAACACTTGTATGAAAACATCTGACTCTAAATATACGTCATTCATAGGCCGGAGAAAATAAATGAAAGGAATGCAGATTTTGTGCTGTTGTTGGCCCGAAAGAGCTTCTCGCTTGTGAATGGGACATGTGTTAAATGAGATAATCGTGTTGTGTTTAAAAAAAGATAGGCAAGTTTGGCGGTTTATGCAACGGAATTTTGAAGATATGCTAAATGGACTCTTCATATTCGTGATCACTGCAGTTCGAAAAATCTGTAAAACAATATTTCAATAATCAGATATAAATTTGCATTTGCAAGCCTTATTTACAAGTAATATCACGGTCGGTATCTCCCTAAGGCTAACCTAACCTCTTTTTCATAATTATTCTCGGCCCTGCTTTCAAATCAATTTATTTTAAGAATTACACTTTCTTTGTGACATCTCTTTATTTAATTTAGGTAACGAAAAGCTTGTGACGGAACTGTCATGGATGGCATAACTATGATGTAGCAAGTGTGGAAGGAATATATGACACGTTAATCACTTCCTGTACTTAGAACTAAACCTAATGCCGTTCTCTCCCTAAGGCTACCTCACCACTTATTCATAAATCCAAAAGGTTCGTGATATTTAAACCGGACTACATTTTGGAGCAGTTCAATAGACAGAGGGTGACATACAACGTTTGGCAAATGAGGACACCGTAACAGCGTGTAAGAGATAACATTTTTTACACAGTCTGAAAAATTTTAGCACTGGCTTATTACACAAGAAATTGGATTTTCTTGTATCAATGCCGATTGCCATACCTCAATCCAGATGATGTATGTGTTCATCGTTTTGTTCTTGCATAAGCAACAGCCTCTCTTCAATGCTACATACAGCAGTTCTTAGTCCATATCCTTGAATATCTGCCACAATGTGTGCAGTGGAGTTCTTCAGCTAGGTTCAGTAACATTCGTTCCTTCAGATAGCCTCACAAGATATAATAAATAATCTGCTGGCAATCCATGGAAAATGCATAGGCCACCGTGGAAAGACTGCTGCAAAAATGCGTCCACATGCGTAATAAGTAATATTGAATAACATTTGACAGAGGTAATAACATTTCTTTCCACAAATGGAAATAATAAACCGCGTTGAAAATCTGCAATTCAACCACAACAGTCGTTAAGGAGATGCAATAGTATGATTAGTTGCAACCACTCGTGGTAAACTCGGAATGAGCCTTTAAACAAGAATGGTACATACTGTTTTTATACTAACTTTTTTCGTAATGTAACTTATTTCTAAGCTATTATGCTTTATTTTAATTTGGAAAACTAGAACTACAAATATCGAATCGATCGGCATTTGTTCATATGTTTGTATACTTTCGCGTTAGTGTATTGTTTTTATTGAAACTGTTAGTAGTTATGAAGGCCGATTGAAAATTATAATGGAATTTGACGAAAGTAATAAAGATTTTGAAGGAACTCCACCCGAGGTAGTTGAAGCGGCATCTAGTATAAGGAATGATTTGCTGCCTGAGAAATCAAAACAAACTATATGAGCGAGAACGTGTTTTATGCAAAATTTGGTGCAAAAAGAAAAAATGTCAGGACAATTAGTGAGAAAGTTATGTCGCCGTATTTTCTGGAGTAATAGAAGGTAATGAAATCTTCAACTTTACGATCTATTTATTGCATGTTAGTGTTCGTTATATCTGAGTCACAGTGTTGATATATCCAAGTTTGGAAATTTGATCGTATTCTTGAAAAGAAAATCTGCTGGATGTGTAGCAAAATAGTCCAGTGCTTTTACGAGACAGGACATGAGTAACTTTTAGTGGAAGCTGCTGATGCCAAATGTTTACTTTTATTAGTAAAAACCGCCATGGGTGGATGAGGTCGTTAATGTACGGACTCGTCAACGGAAGGTCTGGGGTTCGATTTCCACGAGGACCGTTCTCCCTGACTGAGGTTTTTTCCAGGTTTTCCTCGGTCCTCTAAAATGGCAAATGCCGAGAGGTACCCTAAACTTAGGCCTAGAACGTTTCCTTCCTTAAAAAAAAGATCCTTTCCCAATTTATCATTTCATTTCATGAATTATCAGTGACCACCGTCTGTGGTGCTTCAATAGTTAAAACTGGCGTTAAACACAATAAAAATATTAATAAAGTGCCAGGAATTACTTTTACCCAGTGTACCTCATGTAGTATTAACTGTTCATATTAACAGCAAGTAATTTGCATTGCTTTGTGATATAGCAAGACAGCTTCTTTCAGCTGTAATTCATAAAAAAGTAGTGCAAAGTTACTTTAGCTAGGCATTAGTTACCGATATGTTAGTATAAAAATGCATTCTTGCGTAATATGCCAGTGTTACACTTATTAATATTATGTGGAAAATATAAACAATTAAAAGTTATCTCTTACTTCGGCTCATCAACAAAAAAGTGTTATAGGTATTTGTAATAAAATGTTGTTCCTTAAAAAGAAATATAAGTTGTTATTGTGATAGCTGTCTATCGCAAATCCTTGTATCGTTACAACCTGTAAGTACAACCTTAATTAATGCTTTAATATTCATTTGTTTATTTATAGTTAGCTGACAGTATTTAGGAAAGTGTTTAATCTGAAAAATATAGGGGGAAATTATAGATGAGATATTTCTAAAGAACTAAAAAGTGGTTAAACAGTTGGAATTTTAAATTAAATACATTCAGTTAAGACGCCACTGTTTTGGAAATGAAATTAAAATACAAATTCTTCTTTTTTTGGGAGCACTTCAATTCTAGACATTAATTTATTGGCAGTAGCACCACGAATGTGGCTTTTCACAGAAAAATCAGAACCTTTCTGCTCACACATGTTCAGCAGATGCATTTCAATGTATTAATATAGGATTTGATGTGATATTTCTGAAATACACGTTTGTAAACCACGAGATTGCTTATTTGTCACAGTCACATAGAGACAGTTGTCTGACGTCTAGGTTTAAAATTAGAGCTTAAGTTATGAGCTTTGTCAATCAAGCGAACGGACGGGTGCGACTGTTTACGTGCTTATTTCTTGTTTGTTCTAAAACGAAACGCCTCGCTAACGCCACAGAGGCAAATAAAAAAGCATTTTATGTGTGTATTTTTATGGGACCTGGTGTCTTAAATCTTGCCAGAGTGGAGCTTAAAACTAAAACAGATTGGTTAATCATAAATTTAATCTATTTATAACACAACAGAGTGAAAGTAACATTTATATCCGCAAGTGGAAACCGAGGATGTTTTCCATTACTAGTATCTAAGCATAAAACGAGTAAAATATGAATAGTAAAATTTAATTAAATATTGTTTAAACTAAGGTTCAATGTTGTCGATAGAAATAATGCTGATTGTTAAGAAAATAGAGCAAGTAAATGGAAACTTCTGTAATGTACATGGAAATATTAATATTATAATTGTTGACAGAAATCTAAAATTTAGCAAAGATTTATTAATTGCACTTTTCATTTCAGCTCTGTATAAGCAAACTTTACCCCAAAAATGTACTTATTTCTTTTTAATTCTCATTAATTTAAGGAACTTCGCAAAGGACATAAATATGAAATTTAAAAGTTTTATTCTTTTAAGTATTAAAATAAATATTTTATATTTTTAGTCAGTCGGTCCTGGTGATGTAGCCGGTAGTTATACTTGTCTCCTAGACCCAAGATCACGGGTTCAATCCCGGCCAGGGCCAATAGATTTTTTTTCGGGCGTAAAAATCCTAAGTATGGCTTCTTTCGGAAGAGAAGTAAAGCTGTGGGTCCCGTGTCGTACATTTACGACGCTGATGACCTGAGATGTTAAAGAGCATCCTTAAATAAACCTAATCAATGAAATTCTGTTTTTAATACTGTAGGCATAATTTATTGAGTTTCTTTCCAATCTTCAAGTTCAGGATGTACGTTTTGATGATTTTATGGGGCTAATTATATGGCAAATCTCTAAATGTATGCATTATTTTAAAAATACTTATATGTCTGTAGTTTTATTAGATGGGTTTATAGAAATCATGCTGGATACACTGAAAGTTTATTTCTTGATTCCCGGAAATGTTTTTACCATACATAAGGTATGTTTTCTCAGCATCTAGTGTACTAATTTCTACATATTTTCAAGGTATTTTAATAAACATTTGAGTTTAATCAAACTTGGCTTTTTATAAATAAATTTTTATAGAATTTACATATTTGTATTTGATTTTTCTTTACTAATGATATCTCTTGCATAACATTTAAACTTTTCAATTTACTACCCACCGCACCTTTGTCTTCGGTCCATCAGCAATTAGTTACCCAGGTTCGGCTAAATACAGTTTTCATAAATACAAACATAAACAAATATAACTTAGGATTTGTATTATGAAATCAATG
This sequence comes from Metallyticus violacea, assembly GCA_030762175.1. Classification (NCBI taxonomy): domain Eukaryota; kingdom Metazoa; phylum Arthropoda; class Insecta; order Mantodea; family Metallyticidae; genus Metallyticus; species Metallyticus violacea. The sequence goes on along the minus strand of CM060830.1, from coordinate 42,583,680 downwards.
TACTTCAACTACATTATAATAGTAACAATCTTAACACAAGACCTCCATACACACAACCCCTTGGTTATATGCATTATGAAGCTCTTCCTCTCTCATATTTCCCTTATTAACACTACTTTTCATCATCTTTTTCTTCCGTGCTCCTTCTTAACCGTTCAAATCCATTTCTACTTTGCTTTTCATAAATATTCTCCTATCATTTTATTCCTCTTTATTCCCATATCATTCAGCATTGTATACATTACTTTCTTTCCGTAATAATTTGTCCCATTTCGCTTCCCATACACCTTCCTCCATCTCTTTACCTTTTCACGCTCTATTGCACTACAAAATATTTCTTCAATCTCTCCACACATAACACCAGCCCTCACAATTTCTCCCTCTGAAACCATTTAAATACAATGCTCCTATTTGCATCCAGGCCAGTCCTTCCTCCTCCCAAATTTATCACGTTTCTCTCTATCCCACTTCTGTACAATTTCAAAGAAATCATCTTTAAAAAGTAGTCAAAAATTTCTGCAATTCTTTGCCTTGCTTCCTTCCAAATTTCTTTATCTTCATTTCCAAATTTCCACAGTTCCCCTCATTCAGTTTCTTGTAACATTTCCCTCATTTTTTCCACTGAACCATTATCTCTTATTCCTTCATTTTGGTATTCCACACACTCTTGTAGAACACTACGTTCCTCTAATTTCAAAATCCTATACAAATATTTTAGAATTCTCTCCACCCAAAACCTTCCTCCCTACTTTCTCCACTCAGCTAAAGCCATTCCTTTCGGTGAAGCTTTGGACAATTCCAACATCTCTCTGCAAAATATCCTATGAGTTAAACCAATATTTCAACCACCCCTTAAAATTTTCCCATATTTCAACTCCATATAACATTTTGATTCCACTACCATTTCACAATTCGCCAACTAATTTATTGGCATATTTGGCATTTTCTTCAAACATATTCTGATTGCTCTCATGGCTACTTTGCATTTAATATTATTGTGGTTCCCGACCTTCACTGCTTAACGTCCTGGTCTCCAAATAATCACATTCTTTAATCATTTCCAATGGCTCACCGTTCAAGAGCCATTTCTCATTCCTTCTTAATTTACTCCCTTTCTTAACACTAATATTTTGTATTTTCTAAAACATTCATTCTTAATTCACATTCTATAGGAAATTTACTTGTCTCGTTTATAGCTCGTTGCAATCTAGTTGAACCTGTTCTTAAATCATCTGCAAGTGGCAACCCTGGTATATCCGCTTTCCAGCAACTGGACAGTGTGAATTACTACTTCAATTTTTTTCCATAATATCATCAATAAATAAATAAACAAGATTGAATTCAACTTACAGCCTTGTTGCAAACCTAACTTTATTTTCAACAGCCCTTCTACCTTTCCTGCATGAAATTTACACAACTTCTTTTCGATCTCCAAGAACAACAAACTCACTGTATATAAAAATAATATTTCTGTAATAAAAACATAGATAAAAATCCCCATGTCAAGTTATTTTAAAAACTTTTATAAATAAGGGAAAAATTTCAGCCTCCAACTGCACATAGATTCTGACAAAACTTGCATTTTATAAGCACTATTTTACATAGGAGAAATAGGGCATTCTGGAACTCCTTAAGAATATCTATAGATGTGAAATAAATTGATTACCTGTGAATTAAACTCTTTTAATTCATTGTTACAAGTAAACCTATTGTTTAAATTGCTAAGGACATCGAAAGAAATGCCACTGTAGATACCAGCATGCCCTTTGCCCCTAAGGTTCAAACCGAGAAACGTCGTTTTTTTCAAAACTATATAAATAGCAAAATGTTAAACGCTGAGTTTTATTGAGCGGGCATGTGTTCTTGTTATAGTAAATCATCCCATATTAATCAGCTCTTTCCAAAATGGACATTTTCTGTACTCAGAAGTAGCGAAAAAGTTTAGGTTTTTTCAAAATTCGATAAATTATCCGGAATAGAAAAATCGAGAGTCCATAAATGTATATATAATAAATGAGTAATTGTTTCCCATTCCAAGCCTCGTTTATTTCATAATTTTGTACCAACATTATTTTATATTATTGTGAAACATTTGCAAACTGGCGCCAAGTCATTAAAAGTTACTTCATTGTCCACACAGTTTTAATATTACTTCCTGAAAGATTTGCATAATGAATGGAGTTATATTATTCTTTGTGTACTCATTTTACTGAAAATCAATATGAATTGTGAATCAAAGGATTCTGACATTGACGTTGAAAAAGGGAACTGAAAAAGTTATAGAGGATAGGAAACCATCATATCACTCAAAGAATATTAATTATGATATATTAGAGAAACATGGAGCTAAATTAGAAAGCTCAAAGAAAGTACTACAATCCAAAAATTCATTTTAAGAGAACAATTAACTTGTAATTATGTAACCACAAAAAATATTCTGAACGAAGTTGAAATATCAAGAAAGTTATTTCGGAGTTGCACTTCAAGTTAGAGTTACGAGAGGAAAATTTGTCATCAACTCTTGTTAAAACATTCCAGAGATTTACCAAAGAAAAATATGACGAATTAGAGAAGAAAAATTATGTTTCGGGTTTACTTAAGTACTTTGAAATACAGGAAGATGCGAGATACTTCTTTGCAGATGTCTCAGAAGACAAATGAAATTCGAAACTTAGATCAAGATGTCGGTCTGTTGTTCATTTTATTAGTTTACTGTTTGATTTTGTTTACTTTGATGCATCCATTGTTGTGTCTGTGTAAATCTAATGTAACAGCGAGTGTTAAAATTCAATAAATATTGAAAAATATTTAATATCCATATAAAACATATTAAAACAAACTAAAATGTACTAAAAAGTTTATAAAACCATATTCCACTTGGCACCTAGCATTTTTCTACTTTGGAAGAACCCTTCTAAAATTAACCTATTATTTCAAGTAGTAAACAAATGATTTTAACAACATTAGCTGTAGTATTTTGTTTATTTAATAATTAAATTGTATTAGTTAAAATTATCCTCTGAAAATAAACCATACATGTCAAAATTTCTGAAAAAATAATGATTTTGTAGATGGAGTTTTGGAAAAGCGCTCTTCATTTTAGGCGGGGAAAATTAAATTTTAAGGGGGCTACGTGATTCCTCTCCCTCTCTCACACAATTATATTGCCAAAAACGATCGAAAAAAGACACAACAATAGTAATTAATTCTTAGACTTGCAGTTGAGTTTAATCTCTTTTTTTTTTTTCGGTATGGTTTTAGATCACTGAACAACAATGAGGAGAGAGCAAAAAAAACATGAAGAAAAATTTAACAAGATGAAAAAAATATGCTCTTTTTTTAAAAAAATAATAATAACGTATCCAAAGAGAAAAAATTAGCATTAAGATTTATACTCTTTAATTTATACACAATAAACTGTTACAATAACGAACACTATACAGTACATTAATTTGACAGTAAATTAAAAGCATTTTCTCTACGCTTTCTGGCAGGAGATTTTTACCGTTTATCATTTGGAATGTTTCTGTTCAAGAGCTGCGCTCTTTCGTTCATCGCATCAGTGACAGGAGCAAATTTACTCGTGGCTGCATTTTGTAGCTTTATGTTCGCTAGAACAGATTTTACCTCACCTTCTTGTATGTTACTAGCAGGGTTCAAATCAAGTGTTTTGACGAGAGGGGGGGAGTTGAGTGCAATGTAATAACTTGAAATAAAAGTACTAATAACACTACCAGTAAGCCTGATGAATGACAAAAAAGCTTTTGAATCGTTATAATATTCTAAATAATAAGAATACATTCCTCGAATTTACATCAATTTGCTTTGATGTGACGAAAATCTGCCAGACTCTTTTCTCTGTGGGGTGTCTATTGCAGAATGATGTCCACTCCTTATCCCCTCTGCTGCATACCGCCACGGGTGGCCGAGGTCGGGGGGTTTTTCCAGGTTTTCCTCAGTTCTCATAAATGGCAAATGCCGGGGAGGTACTCTAAACTTAGGCCTGTGAACGTTTCCTTCCTTAAAAAATAAATTCTTTCCCAATATATCATTTCATCTCATGTATCATCAGTGTCCACCGCATGTGGTGCCTCAGTAGTAAAAACAGGCGTTAAACACTATTCGGGGGGGGGGGGGACTCTGCTGCATACCGTCGGCAGGAAAAATTTTAGACATGGCTCATTAATGATCAAAAACATCACAAAGCTAGTTTTTTATTTTCATTTGATTCCGGAATTTATTAAGAGTTTTTCATGACACTAAAACCCCTTTGACATTCTGCAGAGTATTCAGGTTAAGTTTTTATCTTTTGTATCAATTTTCTTAATGTTTCACCAATAAATTTCACTTTTTTAAATTTTCTTGTACTGGCGAAATTCTTTCAAAGTTTTTACAGTAGATGTATCAGTGCTTGAAGGCACTTATTTCAAGGTGTTACATAAGGATTCGATTGTTTCATCATTTAATAACATTCATTAATTTTCTCCCTGAGGCCATCACATTTCATTTAAAACTTCACACTCTTTAAAAAATGAACTAGTAATGGAAAATCTGGTGGTCACATTGTCGCTAATGGTTGAAGAAATCGCTGTATAACATTTGGGATTTTTTTTTTTTTTTAAAGCTATGTTCAAAGGTTCGGAAATAGGTAACCTTTTAATGTTTTTGTAGCTCAAGATGAATACCTTTTTTGTCTTTCATTGCAGTCAATGCATCGATGCAAATTTTTACTTCTGAAAAACAGTTATAGCGTCAGAGTTTCTACACTGTAGACACAGGGAAAGTGATTTTATTGTTTTCGGAACGTCCCTAAATGGGTCGACTGTATGGTTCGATGAAATGTTGCTCTGCTTCGTGAAATTAGTGATGTTCGTTTTCTGACTTGTAAAATACCCAGATAAATGATTTATAACTTGACATCACTGATGTCATTGCATTGCATTACGATGCTACCCAACGAATATCAAACATTCTTTTAAATTTTAAGTTCAAGTCCCAATGCCATGGCAATTTCAGTCAATTGGCTTTGATTTTTCGGACTCGCAGAAAAGTATGTATTACATAATCTACTGCAACTTCCAGTTTATATATATCACGAATGCCTGTGCCTGGTTTTTTTTAATTCCTTGTAAGTTTCAGCTCCATCCGAAGAAAATCCTGTCAACTGCTTAGATAAATACTCTTCCGCAATACCTTTACTAATAAAACAAGACGTAATATTGTAGGCATCAGCTTTTCCTGTTAATGAATTTAACTCTATTATATCATAGAAATTGTTGCATAGTAAACCACCGTAGATACAACGAACATAAAACAATTAAATGTGATTATTACTTTCGTCAAACAAAATACTGAAAACAGAACAGGAATAAATTATGAAATTCGATAGGAGAGATGAGTGTTTGCTAATGAAATGTATCATATTTGCACAAACGTGATCTGATTGAAGCATGCTTCCAATATAATCTGTCAATGCTTTCAATTCACATAAATTTTTGAAAAGTAAGGATGATTCATTTTCTTTACCAACGAGATACGATGTTCTTTAACACGCACGGTCATTTGTAATTTCTCTAGATTTTTTCTTCCCATTTCCTGGAAAATTCATAGAGAGAGATTTATTAATTGCGTATTTTTTATTTTAATTCAAAATCGATTCACACTTCAAGTGTTGCTTACTCCTCCCCTAATCACTAATTTTGTTACTTAACTTTTTTTCTTGTTGTTTGCGGTCAACCCTTCGATAAAAGTTGTCTCAACATGCATTTTGCTATCTTTAATAGCACCGTGATTTTTGAATTTCTGAACAGCACAAGCATAAAACCAAGGACGAATCTTGAACACATCTCCCGATTAGGCTACCGCACTTTCTCACAAGTTTCACTGACACTTCTCCCCGCCACTGCTGGACTTTTTACCTGTTAATTTTTTAATAATGTTTAACGCCCGTTTTTACTACTAAGGGATCACAATTTATCATTTCATCACTTACGATACATGATAAATTGGGAAAGGATGTTTTATTAAAGGAAGGAAGCGTTCCAGGCCTAAGTTTAGGGTTCCTCCCCGGCATTTCCCATTTATGAGGACTGAGGAAAACCTGGGAGGAAAAAAAAAAAAACCTCAATCAGGGAAGGAACCCCAGACCTCCCACCACCTCATAAATTCTGCCTTAACGACTTCGGCTCTCGTGGCGGTTTTACTTGTTAAGTAAACCTGTTACTTGACGCTTGAGATAGGCCTACACCATTTGTTATTACACACATTTTATCTATGTAAGTATTCACTCTCTCTAAAAGACGCACTCGCTTACTACCACAGAACAGCAATCACCTCTCTTCATACCTTGCATTTAAATTCTATTATTGTCAGCTTAAAAGAAACGTACACAAAGGACAGAAAACAAATGAGTATGTTCAGTCGCGTTTCTGTTGCATGTCTAACGCTTATTAGACATGAGTTATACTGCTGCAACGCATTGTGCAGACGATTCATTCGCTAAGTTGAAGAAACAAGTGCGTGTTACCAGCAATTGCATTTACACGCTGACGTTTATGGCATGGGAGAGGAGGTTATTTCTTTGGCAACGTAGGAATTTTTATATAAGTCGGGGAGATTATTTGAAAAGAGAGGACTATTCTGCCTTCCTCCTTCAGTAACTTCAGTCATTTCTGGGCGCAAATTTTTCTTAAAGTTGCCTCAGATGGTACCGTCAGTTGGTATATTTTTTAATACATTCCTCAATTTTTCATTATTTATTTTTTGAAATTATATATTTGCCTATATCATCGCATCACGTAGCTCTTTGTGAAACTGATTTCGATTGGCGATAGAAGAAGAACTTGCAGTAGTTGTTTAGAATGTATGAATAAAAGTTTATTCTTGCAGTTGAAATTTTGTGCGTGCACATATCTGAATGACACTTTTAAAAATATATAAACGTAAACGATTCTTAATAATATGTATGAACTTTAACAAATTAATTTCATTTAGTCCCCAGGTAAACAACTTCAAACTTCTGATGTTACTCTGTTAAATATGACTTCTCTACACTCTCTGAAATTATTTCGGTGTAATTAATTAACATCCTGTATAATATTTAGTAATTAGGAATAACATTTCACACCACCTTCTGCATAAAAAAAAAAACTCTTTGAGAATAAATATATCATTATATTTTGACATTTCAATTCACAACGCTTACATATCGGTAAACAAATCGAACTGTTTTAGTTCTATCTCTTTAACAACCAATATTATTGCCATCGATAACAGTGGACTCTCATTAAGCAATGATAAATTTATACATTTCATTAAAAGTAAACACTACTAATGGAATTACTACTAATGGAAAAAAATGTATAGTATGTCACACGAAAGTAAACAGATTTTATGCCCTCATGGAAATTATCGCCAAATGCGTAGCCTAGTGAGTAAAATTCTAATTTACTCTCTTATAACATAAAAAACTATGATTTTTTTTAAATATCAACAAACCATATCCTGGTTGATAAATTGAAATTCCTTTATTATATAGGGCGGTCCGTTTGGGTATGGATAAAATGAAAACAGTGTAAAAATTTACTACTGAACTTTATATTTACGTTGTGTATACAACATGCAAAGATGGGAGATTTCTCAGAACGCTACATGGCTCGCATTGCACAACTCATAACGCTGATGTAATTCAGCCCATGCATACACTTTATTGAGACGCACTTCACACGTTAACTTGTGGACTTTATCTTTCAAGCTCTTAAGGAGAAATGTGGCTTTTCCCTTGTCTAGATAATGCAGTTGTGAGTGTTTACTCTCCCGCTGACAAGTCAATAAGAAGCCGTCATCATTTCAATCCTTTGGCACATCATGGATGAAAAATTGAAACTAGCTTCATGATCCTCATCGCGCAAGGCTTGTAGGCGTTGTAAGTGATATGGGTACAGTTTCAGGTACTTTCGAACAATACGCTGACAGGAAATGTATGGTACATTCATTTCTGCTGACAGTCGTCTTAAACTTTTCTTAGGGCTTCTTGTCATGACTGCCGAGATAGCTGCTTTTCGTACTGGGTTTCGTCTGCAGCCTCCTGCATGCTTCATAATACAAATGTTCGATACCACGTTATGAAATCTGATTTAGGTACACCACACTCACGTCGAAATGTTTCCAACTCTCAAAGAACGCATTGGGCTCGCTGTGTATTTGTAGCGCCATTTCTATCATCTACGCTTTTCATTTGTCATTATGCATTGTTGATTTTCATTCTTGAATGTACGGAAACTGCCATCTTTTAAGCAAAATATTACCAATAAGAAATGTTTCCTACTGTTATATTAGCACTTATGATAATATTTAGTATTATCCATGCCCAAACGGATCACTTTATATCTTTATCAGGCTGTACACTGTTAAAGCAACTTCCTGCGCTCATTTAATGCCGTGTCTGTTCTTCAATTCCCTTCATCATTCCGATGATGTTCGTCTTCCAGTAAATTTTTGCCGTTCATCCATGTTAATTTGGGTTTTCCCCCTTTTCTTCTCTCAGGTGGAAGTAATTCCTGTATTTTTTTTTTTTTTTGCCATCCTTTAACATGTTCGAATTCTTTTAATTGCTTATTATTTTAATATTTTATCTCCTCTCTAACAACGTTTTTCCTTATTATGTCTCTTCTAGAAATTCTTGCAGAACGCTGTCAAAAATCCTTTACATAAAAAATAGCTTTGATTTGTTCTTTATTTTAACTACCATGTTTCTGCTTTGTAACTTAGGTTAGTAATGATAGTATAACTTCCATAAACACACAGGCACTGTTTAATACACTTTTAGAAAATCAACAAAAACTAAATATCTCTTGAAAATAAGCTTTTATTTTCCAAAAACTTTGCTTAATTACAAATGTTTAAATAACAACGAGCGAAGTTATTTTTCCTGTAATAAAATCATGAAAATGCTCCGCCTGTGTTGTTATGGAGCTCATTGGTCTGTAACATTGATTTCGGATACTCAAATTTTGATTTGGAAGAGAAATGTGCATTTTGCTTGCAACAATGTTTGAAGAAGAAAAAAACGTTCTGCATGAGTTCAGGCTTTGTTTTTTCAATAATAACACACAAAGAATAACAAAATTTATCTTTCACATCTCTTCGAAGTTCAACGCTTCGCTTCATGAATTATCAGGAATCTGATCTTGCCATTTTGGTTTAGAAATCTTTCAAAAGGAGGTTGCTTTCCAGACAAAAAGAGGGAGGGTATTTTGTATTATTCCTGCCTTTAGCAGCTTTCAGGGAATTTCATTTCTGTAAGCTCTCTTCATGCTGGCTTCATAAAATTAGCTTTCTCTTTGATTAGGAATGTTTCTATTACTAATACACTCGCTGTTAGGCTTTTTAAAATACAAATGGAGTTTCCATTTTCTTGCTTTATAGCAAGAACAGGAAGGATTTCCATTACTTTAGGAAAAGAACTGTCCTAATCTGTTCTGTTTTAGCTACATTGTTTTTTCATTATTTTTTTCAGTATGTCTATCCAATCATCAGCCCTGCATGCGACATTCTGCTTAACTTTACTTAGCTCTGAGCAAAATTCCCATTACGCGTCTTGTTCTTTGTTTGGTGCACATGATGAACTTAATTATATATACATGTTGGATAACTGAAGTACTTAACAATGGTGTTTTTTTATGTTTTATTTATTGTCACTTTGAGTACATTGGTCTTCTCGTGATGTCTGTAGAGATGAATGATGGCACAAATGAGCTCGGAGTCCTTGACACCTTAAAGCTATTCAGTATTCACCTGAAGGTAAGAAAAAACTCCGAAAAAAAAATAAACTTGACCCAGACAGCTTGACCTGACCGAAAATCGAATCCAGGACCTTTGGATTAGTAATCGCAAATGCTCTACCAGACAACGGAGGCGATAGTGTTATTTCTCTTTACGCTTGTGTCACCTGCCTGCTTTCCAGCACAACACAACACCATGGACTTGTGTGCTAATGAAACTCAAAATGTCACTAACGTGTCACAAGGTGAACCCGTGCTATTAAAAAGTCATGGCTTCAATTGTACATTGAAAATGTTGTTTTGGTTTTAGACTTCCGACGTTTCGACCCCAGAAAACACCCTTTGATTTTAATATTCCTGCTCTTTATTTACTCTTCCATTAATTTCAATTTACTAGTTGTATCTTTTTGTTTGTTTTTTCATGTCTGTCTTCCAAAACAATATTTTTTACTCTTCTCATAATATTGTGATGAAGAATTACTTGTATGAGTTACTATTGTCGGTCCTAATGGTGTCGTGGTAACCATATTTGCCTTCTAGACCCAAGGTCGCGGATTCGAACCCGTACAGAATCGACGGATTTTTTCGGGAGTAAAAACCGTAAGTAAGGCTTCCTTAGGAAGGGAAGTAAAGCCGTGGGTCCTGTGTCGTACATTTACGGCACGACGAAGATGCTCAAGCCTGAAAGAAGAGGCCTCTGAGCAAAATTTGTCGGCCGTTTCACGCTTTAAATAGAATGGGACGCTGATGACCTGAGATGTTCAAGAGCATCCTTAAATACAGTTCAAAAAAGTATCAGCTACTAGGGTTATTAATTAATTGTAACGTTTGATTGCATTCAAAAGTAAAGAAATTCAATTCCACGTTTATTTTTAAATCCCACTCTCAAATTCTTTCTTTAATTTTGTTGTCTCATATTCTAAATTAAAATAACCAACGCCTTAAGTAATTAGTTAATAGTAAATAACAACGAACAAAATTTAAATATTTAATTTTTCATTTTAATAGGGTCTCATGAAAGTGTATTGTAAATATTTTGGTAATAGGCAGGGGTCTTGTGGCATCTGATAGCATAAAATCCAACTGAGAATTCAGCATAAAGCTTTTTATTATATCAATATAGAATTACCTCATAAATAACGGTTTTTAAGCAAACCTTTCTTTGAAATGCACTATGACAAGAATTAATATAATCTTCAAAGTAAAGAGCATTAACTTCTATAGTCCTGATTCATCTTACAACGAGATTTGTTATCCCGCGAAGGTACCAGTTTCTGATTTTGATGCTAAGAATTCGGCGATATCACTTCCACGCTTCAATGTTTCCGAAACTTCTTCCATGCAGGAAATGGGCCATGGATCGAAACAGATAGGACTATATTATGGTTGGTAGCAGTTGGGTAACTTCCAATTCCCGGATTTTTTTCCATGCTTATTTTAACGGTATGGGGTCTGGTATTATCCTGCTGCAAGAACACTCTATTTCGATTAAGCTAATGCTGGATATCTCTGTCTAAAAACTCCATGAAATCGTTCCAGTTGAAAATAAAGATTCATATCGATACACGCCCATTTGGAACAAACTCCCCGTGAATCATACCTTCAAAATTCCACCAGATACATAACATAACAACGTGGGGACCGAATCGATTTTTTTTAGCGATAGCTTTGGCAGGCTGATGGGAATCGAGCCACTGTTTCGAGGTGTCAAGGTTGCGGTAATATATCCATTTTTCATCACACAATTCTCCTGATAAATCCACGAGATTTGCGATTAACTGACGACAGTTTATCCACTCTGCATGGAACTTGTTCGGTTTTCAGTTCTTGAGGTACAGATGTACAAATTGTGTATGGTTGTTTTAATGTGGGGATGTGAAGTATTTTTTGTTGCACCAAGCTTTTCTGACAGCCTACAAGTACAAGTACAAGTATTTTCAGCGAATTTTCTTCTAAAACGCTGCATGTATCCTCAATATTCAAGCACTCTATAATCTTAAATTTAGTTATTTAAATCTTACCAAACACCAAACTTTATGAGACAACCTAATAATATTGACATTTATCTTACTCTTTTCAAACATATCCCATACTTTTTTGTATGAGTTGGCATGTGCTATTGATTCTAAAATATATGAGAAAAAGAAGCGTATACAGAAGACATTATAAAACGTCTGCAGCGACAATATATAAAGTATAAAATAATAAAACTTTCTTATAATGAGAATGCATTTATCAAAATTGTGTTATCTCAATAGAAAATTCGAATACATGTTTTCTGCATTATGAAGCACGCTCTCAGTTGGATTTTTTTAAATATCGAATTATCAATCCAGGCACTTTGATAATTTTATAATTCTGTCACACTCTGTTTTATGTTACCTATGAAGTTCGTAAGAGTTGTCATTTACTCTGAAATGCTCTGAGATATTATATAGCTAATTACGATACATTTATGTGGTTCACGCTATAGTCTGAAAAATATCCTTTTTTGACAAAAAAATTCAATCTTTTTGAATAGTTTTTTTTTTTTTTTTTTTTTTTTTTTTTTTTTTTTTTTTTTGCATACATCTACCTCCCGTAATGGCATCCCAGAAATATTGAAGCGATGACCTTTCCAAATGAAGAAAAAAAGTTCATCACGCAGGAGCTGCATAAACTAAACGAATTCCTCAGCAAGTAAGAGCGCTAGGGCAGAATGTAGTAAAAAACAAGTATTGCTAATTGAAGGTATACATTTGTGTGTGATAAAATACATAACTTTCAGACTTAAAAGTAAATGCTTTTCCCGTATCATTATTATTTTATTTATTTGTTATATTATTAGCTTAACGTTTCCAATGACACTTCGCTGTGTTACAACTAAAACCGAATGTGATTAACATTTAAACTACATAGTTAATTTTTGGCGTACGATTGCTTGTTTTCTTGTGTGCTCCGAAACCGTTGTGCACTCTCCATCTGCATTTATTGTATATTTTCATTACCAAGGTTGATAGTACACACTACCGCCTACTATGTTTATATACCGCTTCGTATCGCTCCAGTCATGCGCACACTGTCCCCCCTACTCTTTCACACGACAAGGAGTTTATCGCTTGTCATGAATACCCAATTGTTACAGCTAACAATAACAATGCCCCCGTATACCACATCTGCTTAATCGATACCCTCGGCGATTACAAAAATTCGGTTTTTAAGTATATCCCCACTCCTAATCATCCGATTTCGCTCATTTTCAGAAATTCCTTTTATTTTATTTAAATTGTATATACAGAGTTTCGCTGCAAAAAAAAAAATAATAATAATAAATTTTGGATTTCAGCTTAAACCCCCACTCATACTAATTTGATTTTGCTAATTTTCAGGAATCATTTTTGTTATTTTTATTTTAATGGCACATACCAAGTTTCTTCGAGGAAAAAAAATTGCGGTCGTTAGAGTAATTTTTAAATTTTCATAAACCCCACCTCCAATGTCCCAATTTTGTTGCTGAACTAAATCGTTTATTAATTTATCGTTATATGTTGAGTTTCGTTGAAAAAAAAAGTGTGGCCGCTAGAGCGTTAACACAGACACACACATGATTTTTTTTGTCTTTTTTGCTGATTAATAAGAATCAATGGAGATTTGAAGTAATCTTCTCAATCGTTTGCATATAATGAACAGAAAACAGAACACAGTTAAAATTAAAAAAGAAAGAAAGAAAATACAGCCGAGTGTGAGTGTATAAAAGTGTATAAGTGTATAAAAGTGATTTGCTAACACCTCCAGAACTATCGTTAATTTCAATAATTACCGAGAGAGCTCATCGTGCGGCAAATGTTCCTGAAGATTTCGCTAGATGACTTATGCAAAAGAGTGTGACACTGAAGATCGCCACACGTTTATTCTGATTATACGGGTACCATCGAAAGTGGAACAAACGTAATTTTTGTTATAAGTGAACGATTTTATAACGCCATTGAAGCTGAAACTTTTCGTTACAAGTTGTATAACTCTTTTATGTTGGATTTAAAAGATTCTAATACGAAAAAAGCACGGAAATTTGAGTTTTTCAGTACTGAATATTTTTTAATGATTCGCGGATTGATTTTCCATCTCTTAATCAGTGTCAGTAAACGCGGCATGGATTCTGCAGATGCAAATTCAAATCCGATCAACTGCAAACTCTGCAGTTATATAGGATGAACCACCTAAAACTATCACCGCGAATATTTCCGAAGTGCTATTGCTACGCTGTTTTCACCGAATTGAAGTTCAGATACCGCCACGGGTGGCCGAGGTCGTTAAGGCACGGACTCGTGAGCGGGAGGTCTGGGGTTCGAATCCCGCCAGGGCTGTCCTCCCTGACTGAGGTTTTTCCAGGTTTTCCTGTCTTCATAATTGCAAATGCCGGGAAGGTATCTAAACTTAGGCCTGGAAGGCTTCCTTCCTTAAAAATATCCTTTCCCAATATATGATTTCATTTCATGTATCATCAGTGTCACCGCCTGTGGTGCCTCAGTAGTAAAATCGGGCGTTAAACATACTCAAAAAAAAGTTCAGATAGGGTTTCATCAATGTGGATTCATACAATTATTAGAAATATATTTAATCATAAACACATTTTTTTTTTCAAATGGAAAAATGTCAATTGACTTCAAGATAAAACTAGATAAGATTAGAATGTCAATGGGATTTTTTGCATGATTCAAGGCCAAGTAGTTTATAAGATATCGTCATGTTTAGAGCTCCAACTTTCAGACTCATTGTGCAGAATTGCTTGTTATTGCCAAGGACTGTGGAAGAATGGGAGAATCACCCCAAATAAAAGTTTTCGCATTACCAACTTATTTAACGAGAAAGGACTTTGTGCATGATGTTTGGAGACTTCTGTCTTCTGGAAATCCAAGGGTGGAGGTCTCGCCATATCATTAGTTCAATTATCAGCAGAAATAATGCCTTCAGAGTTTGCCGAAGAACCTCACCCCTCTGCTAGTGGGAATGAAACATTTTGTTGCTTGAGTTATTTGATTGAAGCTAATTCATTGATGATTGCGATTTTGATTGATGAAATATTAATTCATGCAATGTATTCTATTCAATGATATACTTCGTGGCGATCTGATTCATCTGCGATGCAAGTACGCCCACGTTGAAACTAATTTTATTTTACAAATAAATGTCCTTTAACAGCGACATAGCGTCTCTACAATCAGTACTAAAGGTTAAAGATGATAATAAAAACTGGTGATTTTTACAACAGATGATTTGTTGATCTTCTGAACATTCTTACACAGAAGAAAGGGGACAAACATGGAATAGAAGCACTGATATGGAATACCAAGATTTTTGGTCTTGCAGATGCTGGAGGTCTAACAAGATGTAAAGAAGGCAAATGCTCGCCATTACAAACCATACTACAATGTGAAGTGTTTTTATTTATTTTTTTTTTTGAAGAGTCAAGAATGTCTGAGAGTAAATAGACATTACAATGTAACATTTATTTTATTAATTTTATCGGAATGAGCCGTACATCACTATATAGTACACATATCACGGAGGCTTCATTGCCATGTATTAATTGTTTGTCTTTCATACGCGTTTCTGCATGTTTTGAGGTTAGAATTTCGAAGGTTGTAGTGTCACTAATATGCAATACTACTCGTAGTAATCACCTTCCAGAGGTTACACTCGATGCAGAAAACAATAAAACGCGTAAGAAAAATAAAGATGGACTTTCTTACAGATAAAAAACAACAAATGACAAGCAGATGCTCTTTAGGTTGGCATATTAAAAACACGTGAGCAAGGGGGGCTTCTCAACGAAAATTTGGGCCAATTCTGAATTGGAAGAACAATTGCTTTAGTATGCTCTTACAATTTTAAACGTTTCTTTATGTTAACAAGAAGGTACTAGTAGACCATGACGTTCCAGTTAGCAAAAATGAACAATTTCACGTCATTTTTAATTGAGAGGGCGGGAAGAATGCCGCTTTTAATGAAGAGACACTGGATAAGATATCTCTGAGAAATTCACAACCTCTTGATTTACAAGGAAAATGTTATTAAACTCTGATGTTAAATGCACCAGTTGTGGACACATGGTGTTTGTGGTTACTGATAATCAAGAAAGACAAGAGTCAATTTGTGTGTTTTTTTGTTTGTTTCTCTTCTTTTTTACATTTACATGAAAATAAAGTTTCTCTTCATCATTTTAATAAATAGTTTTAAATGAACTAACTTTTCAACAGTATTCCATATTTGTAACCCACTTTTCAAAAAGTAGAAATGAAATTTCTTGAAAACAGATATATTTTCTACATTTTCAGTCATGTTACTCAATTAACATCCCATAAACTCTTTAAAATCTGGATGTGGCTATACATTGCGTAGTATTGCACAAACCTTTTCCTAGTTTCCTTAATAGTAGCAGCGGAAAACAAAAATGGTATTCCATATTTGTACCTCTTCTTCTATTGACCAGAAATATACGACGGGATAGTGTTTAAGACTATGAAAAACGTAAAATTTGTTATTTGTTTGTTTTACAATTCATACATTCCCCAAAGTTTCATATTTCAAGTCCATTTCTTTGTGCCCCTAACATTTAAAATTCATGGTTCTGTTGTCTGCCACACCCACTTTCTCTGCTGACACTATTGATATCTTTGGTTCTGGAGATTTGTTTTGCTAGTTTTCTTGCAGGCAATTCAGTTGTCATATTGAAAGGCTTTTTTGTAGTGTTATATTTTGAAGCGACAATTTTTCTCGCATTAAAAAAATTAGTAAAAAAAAAAAAAAACTAATGAAAAGAATAACGGAAAAGTATTAAGGGAAAACGTATGCTCTCATTAAAAATTAGTTAAAAACGAATGAAAAATTATGAGAAAAAACTTTGCAACAAAATGTGGCTCCTCTCGGGTAGTATATAGGTATCTGAGCATTCTTGTGAATTTTTTCCTTGTGTATACTGAATAAAAGGTGCAGGTTTATCATAAGATACTGAAAAATAAAAAGCTCTGCAACTTTTTTCTTTTTTTAACCAAAGCATTTCAGAGAAATCACAGAAATAGAACATATATCCGAACAAAATAAAATTTAATTGCTCTATGACAAAAATTGCTGTCATTAAAAAATGGAAAATATAGTTATCGAGGTGTTTGAGTGAGTTATTCCCATAAACTAACAATATATTCTTTTGTCATTTTCTAAGCCTTTTAATTTTTAAATTGTATGTACATTTCCTCAGGAACTAGCAGAGCTATTGTAATGAAATTTTGCACATACTTAAATGGTGTTTTAGCAATTATTTTGCTGCTTGGTTTTTTGTATATTTATTTTTGTAAATTTTATTCAATGGAAAATACCACATTTGAAACGAAAGATTTTTCTCGCATTAAAAATTAGTTAAAATCAATGAAAAGAGATAAGAAAACTGGATACTGAATAAAAGGTACATATTTATCATAAGGCACTGGAAAATAAAAAAAAAAAGTGTTAAGTTCTTTCCGTTTTAGGTTAACCATATAAAATAATCACACAAAATTATCGAAATAATAGTGCAAAAATTTCATTTCTCAATGACACAAATTTTAGTCCCCCACCACAAGAACATTTCTGTTTACATGTCACCTTATAATTGTGTTCCTTATAAGTTCCCAGCAGAACATGGTACTAAGGAGGCACACATTGCAAGCAGGCCAGCTATATAATGTAATTCAGAAGGCCTTGAATGCGTATCAAGGAATGGTGTCGTATTTTCACACCCCAGCAATGTCAATTAACCGTACTGCAACATCCCCAAGGCATTCAGAGATTTGGAGACTAGCGCTACGGGGGTTGGGTTGTTGGGCGGGTAGGGGTTGGGGGAGAAGCCTTTAATCTCCCTTCCAATTTCTCTGTGTAATTTTACACAGTTGGACCAGGAAGAGGGAATGGGAAAGGGGAAAAAAACCAGGAAAGTCTGGTCTTAATGAACACGCCCGTGTTCTGATTAACACGAATATGTTTATATAAGTGTCGCTCGCCGCGCGGAGGCAAAAATTTCGTAATTTAAAACAAGTTCCGCACAAAAGAGAGATAGAATGGAACTGTTGCTTTTATTTCGCTTAGCACAACATTTCCAGGGCTGTTTCTTCCGCTTCTTCTTTAGTGTTCCGACTCTTTGAACACGGCATAACAATACCAACTAATCAGAACAATGTCCAATATGATTGGCTTTTTTTTTCCTCCGCAAAACTATGAAATGAACCCAAAGACCGTCGCTGAATAAATTTACTCCTGAGCCCGTAAACCCCATCAAAGTAAATGATCCCTTTCGGAAAATCAATCCAAGCATCTTTTGAGACTGGCGAAGCGTGGTTGAGACTTGGGTGTGCAAATTAATGGAAAATCTAATTTATGTTAAAGACCTACACCATAAGGAAAGAGATGAGGTGAGAGAGACACTGCGCGGTGATAACGCGTCCCTTACATATTTCCAGATACGATTCCCCTCCAAAAAGTACGGGTTCCTTCCCTCCATACCAGAGGTCGGGCAGAAACCTATATAAAATGCAAGTCACTGTCACACCGCACCAGCCCGCCTCGCCCTGACACTTTCGATCCTGTAACAGAACCAACGGAATGAGATGATATGAAATGGGAAAGCGGAAAATTCGTGTAAAGTAAAGATGCATTCTGGTATTTGCTAAGCGACCAGCGAAACCATGAAAAAAACCCAAGGTCAAAATTGCCAGCCCCAAGAGATTTGAACCCGGGTACCTCTGGAATGTTAGTTCAAAGTGTTGCCGCCTGAGTCACTCCGCTCGGTACGGGTTAGACCATTTTAAGGAGGATTCAGCTGTCACATATTTTGTTTACTATCGTAGCTTGGCACCCTGGATTTTTATTCTTTGAATGGTGTCTGTAGATTGAATACAGACATCATTCAAAGATCTTTAAGTAGCAGAGCCGTCGTCAGAGGGATGCGCGGTTCTGGGGCACTCAAATATCAGGAAATAGAGAGATGAGGGAAGTACTGTAGTTTTGAGTAGTCCTGGCGAATGATCTTGTATCGATCTGCGCGAGACAATACTAGGGAATTTGTGGTGGTCTCAGCTGCATAAATATAACAAACAATTGCAAGCGAGAAAAATGAGAGCGGCAGGTTCATCTGTGCAGTAAACCGTCCCTACAATGTGTTCAGTTCAGAAGTAAGGGAGATACTAACCTGGTTCCTCTGTAAACGCATAAATAGAAAATGGACTCAACCAGAAACCTCTGCGCATCTTTTCATCATTCGCCAGGACTATTCAAATCTACTTTACTTTGTCTTTATCATCATTTTCATGATGTCCCGAAAGATGAATGTTCTGTTGTGACTGGTATGGTTCCTTCCGAAATAGCTCGTTTTAAATATGCCCCAATTACTTCAGTGGAAGTAGAACGTTCTTTTTCCACGATGAAAAATGTTCTCTCTGATAAGCGGCTGACTATGACAGTTGATATCTTGTAAAAACATCTTCTTGTTGCTTCTTGCAACCACGAAAAATAAGCTTAAGTACTTTAATTATGTGATAAAGGAATTATTAATTATCTTATACACTTATTTTAATTAATAATGAGTGACGTTACTCTGTGTTTTCACTTTTAATAAATGCCAGTTTTAATTATATTACTGCCTATTTTACGTGCCTTTTTGTCTGCCTATTTTAACGAAAGTAAATGCCTGAACCTCCAGGCTCTGACCATGGCTTGCTGAAAATTGAAATATATTTTTTTCTAAGAAACATATGTATGATAGCTATTTATTGTATTTTAACATTCCTATCCTTCTGAGCGTGATAATAATATGATGTTAATATTGTTTTGTTATGTAATACTGCATTTCTTGTAGAACTTTACCCCTTTTGGAATAGAAAGCTCGTCATTGTCCTCCAACCAACCCACGTTATTGATTCCTCGCGTCTACGGAGGAATTTCTTGGGGTTTCAGAAGAGAAAACAATCACTGAGGTTCACGTCGGGACTTTACCGTGAATCGTGTTACCACATGCGCAATG
Source organism: Metallyticus violacea (assembly GCA_030762175.1). Taxonomy (NCBI): domain Eukaryota; kingdom Metazoa; phylum Arthropoda; class Insecta; order Mantodea; family Metallyticidae; genus Metallyticus; species Metallyticus violacea. The sequence continues at coordinate 42,563,871 of CM060830.1, read as the reverse complement.
AAGCAGCAACATCTGCTCGTCCCTTCATTGTGCAAGTTTAGTTTCTCCAGCAGCATTAGACGAACTGCAACAGTTAAAGGTGCTATACACCCAAAATAACAGAATTGCAGCTTTGACATTAAATCCAGGATGTCTTACATTTCAATAGAATGGTCTCTAGGGCAGTTTCGGGATATCTAGGTGATGAACTGACATTGCATCAACTGTTTACGTTATCCTAGCTGGGATCTGTTAAAACTTTTCTTTTTATTTAGAGCTAACTAAACTTTTACATCCCTAATTTTAGTCAGTAATCTTCGAAAGCACTAATTATGTAATGCGTTGAAAGTGTCGGTGATAAGAGTTGCACAATATACCCTCCCTAAATATTTCTATACTTAGGCTTGGCTGTGCATCAGATACATATATGGTTTAAAATATTTTGCATAAATTAACACATACCAACAGTTATTTTTGGCCTACTAACGGAGATGAGCGCAGCGAGCGCTGAATCAAGGTCTCACCAGTTACCAGTATGATAACAGATAGCTCCGCGCTAATGGCTGAACGTGGATGGTCAGTCGCAATTTGCTGTTGTGAGTGCAAGCAGTATTTCTGTTGCGTTAATGCCGTTAACTACAATGTGTTTATGAAGTAAATTTTACTGCAGTGTATTCATTGAAATACTATCGTTGAACAGAGAAACAAATAAAGCCTATTGGAATAACCCCTCGTACTGAAAATATCATGTTAGAAATTGGAAGAATTTGTTGTAGGTGAATTCAAATTTCAACAAAAATGTCATATGTCTGCAGATGGACATCACTTCGAATACTTCTCAGGTTACCCTATATATATTGTGTGTGAATGGTGTCCATCAATTGTAGTCCGCGTGGTTTGTGTTCAACTGCTCACGCAGGCCAAAGCTTACTCTCTTTACATGTAGGAAAATATCTTGAATAGACGAAACATTTCTTTTTACAGGCTCGCAGTAAAAGTAGGAATAGCGAACTTTGTACAAATTGTAGGAATTTCCTGTCATTATTTGTAAGTAATATGCCTAAATTTATGAGATTTGTTCTTTTGGAAATTCCGATTAATTTAAAATAGGTTTCTATTTAAATGTACTTTGAAATATAAATAATTATAATAACTGGTGTATGGGGTGAATAAAAGTTTGACTTGAGGTGTCTGTGGAAAGACTCAGCTCAATTCGTGGTTTTGGGGTATTCCATCAGCGGCTGAGCTCATAACTGCGGGCGAATATTGCGGTCAGGCTATACGTGGTAACTAAAATCCATTAGTGGACCACAGTGTCGAGGCGCATTTGATACCAGTTCAACAAATGCATCTCAATAAACTCGCTAGTTATAATTGGTAACTCGAAAAATAATTTAAATCACACACCTGTTTAGTAGTTTTGTGTACAGTTCGAGAAAACTGTTTCTGTAAACGGCTTACTACCACACAGTACCGCCACGGGTGTCCGAACTCGTTAAGGCGCGGACTCGTGAGCGGGAGGTCTGGGGTTCGAATCCAGCCATACCCTCTCCCTGACTGAGGTTTTTTCCAGGTTTTCCTCAGTCCTCATAATTGGCAAATGCCGGGGAGGTACCCTAAACTTAGGCCTGGAACTCTTCCTTCCTTAAAAAATATCCTTTCACAATATATCATTTCATCTCATGTAATCATCGCCTGTGGTGCCTCTGTAGTAAAAACGGGCGTTAAACACTATTGAAAAAAAACTACACAGTACTTGAAGATATGTCTACATGCATTTGTAGCATTCTTCACCGGCTGTACCGCTTATCTTGAAATTAAGTGTGAATCACTGTTTTAATAAAACTCACACTTTATACAACAATTCAGAGCATAACAGTTGCCAATACAGTATACTAGAACGATGCCAGACTAACAATGTTATATACGCGTTTTACTCGCTTTCGGTCCTTGATTTTCACTTCTAACTTTTCAAAGAATTTGTAAGTGACAGTAGCTGTAATGATATTTAGTGATAATGAATCCGGTAGCGATTGTAGAAATTAATTATAATTTAGATCTCTTAGCGTATGTATATTGTGTGACAAGTACAGTAAACTTCTGAATTTAAACACCTCAATATATTGGACATCTTTCTTGGAACCGAATAAATGTCCATACTTTAACACGTCTAGTATGTCCACCTGAATCCTGGAAGACGGACACCCTTTATGGTCATAACTTGAAAAATTTCTCTTTCTGTTAGTATTTCTGCTTGATTTGCATTTATAGCTAAAGCTTTAAATGTGTTATTAGCTAGTACATAGTACTGTGACATCAAGAGTAAATTTTCCCCTAACTGGCTTTCTGCTACCTGTTTGAGCTTATTGACATTTATATCTGTGCTTTGCAATGGGTCATTAACACAGTGATTTGGAAAGGGTAGGTTTTCCTTTAACTTTTAGTCTCTGTTGTGCTTCTTCAAATAGTTGCTTACCTAAAATAAGTAGAGCGGTCCTCAGTTATTCTTGAGGTGTGAAGTGCAACAGTTTATTTTTATTCTGTATAAAGTTGCAATACGAGTAAGCGTGAGTTAGTAATTTTTTATTTTACTTTTAATATATTTGGTTTGTTGTAACATGTCGATAAACTTTCTCAAGTATTTAAAAGGAACAAAGCAAAAACCCTAGAGGGGCAGAATGATTTCTCGAACATTTAAATAATTAGACAATATGCTCATGTGAGTGTGTGCCGCTGCTAAAATAAAGACTTTCAGACACCCCCACTTCTAAGATATATTTCTTCGTATTGCAATCCATAGCGAATAAAAGGAAAGAAATTTGTAGAATGAAATCTAAAATGTTAAACATCGATAGAATCGCTGCTTTAAAGTGTCGATAAGGACGTTGCTAGCAGAATGCAATCTAATGCTGAAAGGGATGAGAACAAGAGAAGCGGTTAGTACCTTACGAGCAGGGAAGGAACTGCTAATGGTGACATCAATATTGAATGTTATGGCCGAAAAGTTTGTGCCTTGTTAAGGGTTCATTACCGCCCGCGGACCCTCCACGTACATAGTCTAATTAAATAGCTCTCAATCCGGTCCTGGCAAAGTGGCTAACATGGGGGCAACCTTCACCCCAATACGGGGGGAGGGAGATGCTTCAGCTGAAGTGTCTCTAGGGCTCCAAGAAGAGTTGCGGGGGGAAGGGAAGAGCTTCTGTCTGTTTACACGCTGTTTAATGTTATTGTATGTGTGGCGTGATTAATGAAGACAGTTCATTAAAAACAGCTGCTTACTTCAACGGAAGCGCGACTTCAAATTAGCTCTAGGAGTTTGTATTTTTGTTTTTCTCTGCTCCTTAAGAATGACCTAAATGCATTTACCTGAGGCTCCATATTGCTATTAAACAATGGGTTTAATTTTTTTACGTGCAGAGAAGATTACCGCTCAGTGCTTTGTTGACATTTCAAAAGCAGGCCGAGGGATTGTAATTAAGTTCCTCCAGAAACAAAGAAAGTCGTTCTAGAATGTTTTGCAGCGATATCCCGCATCTTCAAGCGTTCAAAGTTAAAAATGATTATTACTATTATTTAAAAAAAATTAAGACAATTCAGACTAACATTATTTATTTTAACACTACTAAAAATGGGGATTGGTTCAGATATCTTGTAAAGTGTTCACCAAAATTATTCTCTAATGTATAATGCTTTTTTTAAAATTATAACGACGTTATAATTACAATTTATATTTGCAATATGGAACTGTATCCACCGTGAATAAGACATACTGTTTTTAGTTCTTAAATGAAGTATATGTTGAGATGCAGTGAAACCTCTCTAACCTGGACAGACATGGCTCAATAATAGAACATCTCTGGAATCTCTTGAATGAAGTCCAAAGCGTTGACCGTCTCAGCCCCCTGCTTTATATAAACCAAGTAATTCTCGTAATTCATGTGCTCTGTGACTGTCTCTAGTGCATTGTATCATAACGTATATCACTTCAATCTGTGGACCCTATAACGAGTTTGGTCAACTTTAAAAGGGTTAGTTGGTGGTCATCAAAAATTACATTTGTATACATTTGATGAAATTTTCACACTCTTCATTTTTACAAATTTCATCTGTGCTGTAGAGTTTGTCAGAGATGATCATTTTTTGAGTTTATATTCACATGCCATCTTAGAACAATATATATTAATACGAACTTAAATTATTTATATTTAGTATATTTACAAAGCTGAATTAATTTAATGCAGAAATATGAATACACTTATGTTTTGATTGTATGAAATCCTCCTCTGTATAGCAGTTGTGAGTGAGAACGGTCTTTTTAGTGCTAATCTGAATTTATTTTTATTAATATGCAGTTTCTTTGTATATTTAATTTATTTACGGACGCTGTTTAACATCTCAGGTCATCAGCGTCCCATTCAATTCAGGGCGTGAAACGACCAACAAATTTTGCTCAGAGGCATCTTCTTTCAGGCTTGAGGATCTTTATCGTGCCGTAAATGTACGACACGGGGGCCATGGCTTTACTTTCCTTCCGACAAAGCCATTCTTAGGATTTTTACACAAAAACAAACAAAAAAACATCGACTCTGGCCGGGTTTGAACTCGCGATCTTGGGTTTACGAGGCAAATGTGATTACCGCTAGACCACCAGGACCGACTTCTTTATAGATTACGGAAGTGAATTAAGTAATGCTAATTATTATAGTAAAACATTTTTTGGATTGCCTGCAACTTGTTACATAGCCTCCTGTGTAGATGGTGCCTATGTCTTATTTCTTTGCTGGGTATATCAGAATGCTTTATGAACACTTCTGAGTTATCTACTGCAAATAAAAGTAAAGTTAGAACGTACTCGCAAGTAAATGGTAACATTCCAAATGTTTTGAACAGTGGTTTATAATGAGTTGATCGTTTTACCCCTGCCATTATTCTTATTATTTCCCCAGAACATTATTACTTAAGGCATTAAGGAATGGAAGTGAACAATAATATACTGTTTTTAGGATACTCTATACATTACTGGTTCTTCACTTTCTTTTATAGATTGAGGAATAGAATAAAACAAAAAGTACCCCCACACATCATGAAATTTATAAACTTTTAATTCGATGAAAAAAAATCATTGTTACATTTGTATAAAATATTTATAAAAGAATTCCTAAACTTTTGAACATTTAAAAATAATTCTTTCTTGATTATAAAGATATAAACGAAACCAACAAATTAAACCCCAATAGTTAATATCTGTGTACTGCTAATATAGGGAAGATTTTTCACCCTGACGTTTAAATTGTAAATACTTTTTACACACGTTTTCTATTTAACATAAGATAAAGGCTGAGGTGCAAACCACAATGAGAAGAATGTATATGCAATTATATTAAAAATTATAGAAAGTTGTGTAAATAGTTTTGAAAAATTCATAATTGAAAACAAGCAACAAATTTAAAGGTAGTTGCAATTCTAATGAATAGTTTTCAGATTTATTTTCAAAGCCATTTCTGCGTCGAGTATCTTTCACATTTGTTCTTGCAATATTGCATCTTTATATACTATTGTGACCACGTGCTTTCATTTATAAAATCAACACCAAAGAACAATTACTTCCTGTTTGTATCAGGCCTAGCACACTACTAGAATGAAACATATTCAGTGACAGCACGATGTTTAAACTGATAAATGATTTATAAAATTAAGAGACATGCCTGGCGTGGATTTAGATGTTCAGCTATGATCTCATAATAAAATATTTTAATGCATACGTATTAACTTTATATATTAAAAAAAATTACGCCACCATAAGGAAAGTTCTGAATCAGTTTCTGATTTTACGATCACATGATATTATTTTAAAATAATAGCATTTTGAGTGAATTACTGTATCAATGAGATAATATTTTTCTGCACGAATTTACCATTGACTGGAAACATATTCAAACGTTTTTTGATGAAAATTTGTCAGGAAACAGAGGGGCTGTTTAGACAAACCGGTGTTGTAACATTTTTTGAAGCTCCCTGTAGAAAAAGGAACTGAAAGAGAGAAAAGAATGTAGGCGGTGAGTTGTATGCTACAGAGTGCCGGAAGACTTGCATTTGAAAGGCCTCATTGACATTTAAGCATTTCACAGGAGAGTGGCACTTGAGCTGAAACGACATTCCCGTTTTGCATCACTAATGATGGTTTCCCGTATAATAAATTGCTACTTCACCTCTGCTCAAAGACTTGCACAAGCCGGGAAATGATTAACTAATATTATACAGCTTGTTGAGTGGTTAAAGGAACGTTATACAAGGCTGTTTTATAATAAAACCCTTGCTTGTCGTTTATCAAGATCCCACGGATCTTCGACTTGCAGGCTCCGGAATCGGAGAGTTGTCCAGTCTTAGATACGATGGGTGAGAAAATTGTAACACCTTTGTACTAGTCACATTTATTTGAGACACATTGCGGTGTAACTTACTTGCTAAAAAATCTACTTCAACTAGCATTTGTAACATTTATAAAATCTGTCATTGATGTTCGTAGTAGTCACTATGGGAAGGCGTACTGTAAATATAACAAGTCCTACACATACTTAGGAAAGACGACTTAACGAGGGCCATCCAGAAAGTAAGTCCCAATCGCGCCTGGAGATGGAACCACTTGTCGGATAGGAATGCGCATGCGCAGGAGAAGTATGTGGGAATAATGCAGTAAAGTTTCAGCCTTGTGACGGCCGTGGTTACCGCGCTGAGCTAGGAGAAAATGGCTGCTCTGATATTGTCTCCCGCCAACTGCGAGGTTCGTGCAGTCATCCGAGGTTTGCTCGCTCAAAAGCAAAGTCCAGCAGAGATCCATCGCCAATTGTGTCGAGTGTATGGACACGACATTATGGTAAGACGATGGTGCAGGCAGTTCACTGAAGGAAGAACCGATATTCACGACGACGACCGTAGTGGCCGTGATGACGGCAGAAGTGTTGGAAAGTGTGCGGCAAGCAATTGAGCAGAACCGGCGCTTCACAATTTCAGAACTCTCTTGTCAATTCCCCAGATGTCTCGCTCCCTTGTGCACGAAATTGTCTCCCGGAAGCCTTGACACAATTGGCGATGGATCTCTGCTGGACTTTGCTTTTGAGCGTGCAAACCTCGGATGACTGCACGAACTTCGCAGTTGGCGGGAGACAATATCAGAGCACCCATTTTCTCCTAGCACAGCGCGGTAACCACGGCCGTCACAAGGCTGAAATTTTACTGCATTATTACCACATACTTCCTCTCTATTCTTGCGCATGCGCATTCCTATCCGACTAGCGGTGCCATCTCTAAGCGCGATTGGGACTTACTTTCTGGATGCTCCTCGTAGTAAAGAAGAAGTGGATAATTTGATAGAATTCAAGGGCACTTTTTAAATGCAAATTAATACACATAATTATTTGAAATCTCAAAGTAATGGATATAAATTGCAGCGTATTTAAAGTTGGTATGACTTGAACTAAATGTACGGGAGCAATAATGGCAGTAAATTATGAAATATTAACATTAAAATATTTAAACCATTCTCGCACCTATTGGATGGATGTCGCAATCCACCCATTTACAGAAAATCGAATTTCCTCCCTTGATCACTCATTTAGTATCCCCACAGTACCCTCGTCTTTGGTGCACAGGTCAGTGTTACTACACCCTAATAAGTACAAAAGTTTCAATAAATTGTGTGTCTTTGCTTTGGAGCAATAAAATAAGGAACTTTACTTTTTGACCCATCGTCGCATGCTCAAATATAAACCGTCCAATATCAATATAAGTAAACTTGCATTTCTAATGCATGTGTAATAATCATAATAGTGGCTCTGTAATGCTATCATAAAATTCTTTCACGTTCAAAATTATGGCATTGGGACGATAAATAACGTAAGGGATATACGAATTAAATTATATTTAAAACTAAAGGAGTTCATATTCCAATGTCTCACTCTTAAATAGTTTGATATAAGCTCATTCCTTCGATTCTTTAATGTGCATATATATTAGTCACTCTTGAAATACCGCCACTGGTGGCCGAGGTCGTAAAGGCCCGGACTCGTGAGCAGAAGGTCTGGAGTTCGAATCCAGCCTCGGACTGAAGTTATTTCCAGGTTTTCTCAGTCCTCATAAATGGCAAATGTCAGGGAGGTGCCCTAAACGTAGGCCTGGAATGTTTCCTTCCTTAAAAAAAAACCCGTTTCCAAATATATCATTTCATCTCATGCATCATCAGTGTCCACCGCCTGTGGTGCCTCAGTAGTAAAAACGGGCGTTAAACACCATTCACATAAAAAAAGAAAAACTCTTGAAATAAATTCGAGGATGTTTCACTAAACATTTACCTCATTTTTTCTGCAATCCTTGCAAGATACGGCTTCGTTCCACTATAACTGACATTTGACAAGGGAGTTGTAGTTGAAGAGCTACCAACATACCATAGAGAACCGCAGTCCCGTGTAAACTAAAATAAAATTGAGTTTAAGATTTAAAAAACAATCAGTCATTATAAGTGGAATTTACTGTTAAATTTTTTCATCATTCCATTGCCACAATACAACCAAAAAATAGCGAATACTATATTTTAAATTAATATCGCCGGCATCCTATTCCTTCTGTTAGGTTTCAGGTTCTATAAGTTCACGGAAGAGGGCAGAGTAATCATATTGGCTAAGACCTCGGCTAGCCTACACAGTAATGAAAACTCAATGAAAGACCACCTTCACCTCTCCCTGACATTGACATATAAAATCTTTATTGCGCTTGCGCAAGACAGACTGAGCCTTCGACTATATTATTGGGATGGGCTATATAAGCACTAGTTAAATTAGAAAGCATTTCAATTCGTCAATAAAAGTGAAACATATACAAGCTAACACATTAATTTTGCATAGGCTCAGCCTTACGGTCTCAATGGACGCTTCACTCATCATGCTCTGTGGCCTGTTTCCCACGCATTCATCTAAAGAACCGGAGGGGGGCTATAAAAGTTCGTTTAGAAACTAATCCAACCAATTTTGTGGGAAACGCAAAAATTTGCCGCTGTACTACTTTAGTCTTAATTGTCTACATACTCAAATAAACAAGTAAATGCTAAAAGTATCGCCTCTCTTTTTCCAATCTTTTTTTGAGATTTGCATAAAAGCGAGATGACACCTGAGATTTTTCCTGGTAAATTGCGCCGAAAACTAGTATAGATTAAGTTAAAGTAAGAAATTAGATTTCCAAACATTGCCATTAAACGATAGGAAATATAAACTCAAGCAAAGAAAGGTACCGGAGCAGTTGACGTTTTCTGCACAAGGGGATAACTCTCTCCAAATGTACTTAGAGCCAAGGGGCCATTAAGGGTCTCTTAATGAGGCTGTATTATACACTCCTTAATAAATCCAGACTAGAGTAGCAGGTTTATTACTTGAACATACCTATTTATCTCCCTTGACAGCATCTCCCTAACATGTTCAGGATAGGTCTAGAATAATCCAAAGAGCTTTTAGCTGTCATTGTCCAACATTGAACACCACTGATTACTTTAAGTCCTAAAATTCCCCAGTATGCGTAAATTCTTCCTAAGGCGATAATGGTCTGACATAAATCCAATGACCCATTGTAAGCTGTTTCTATCTAATGATAGAAGATATTTGTTAAGCCAGGCCTGGTCTCCTGAATTACAGCTTTAGCCTACTTCATGCCGTTTACAATGCCTCCATATCATCCTGACATTCAGTTTTTTGGAAAGGCCGTGCAAAACCGAGATGTTTGCTACACCCTTCCTCGTCCATTGTTACCAGACTCTAATTTCCCATGACATCCAGAGCAAATTGACATAGTTAATTTTACATAATCCTGTAATAGGTATCGAGGACATCCCAAATGTCTTTATAGCCTCCAGAGTATCATAATTTACAGTTTCAAATAATGACATTTCAGCACAGGAAAATATACCTTGGTTTAATATTAGGTGCGGCTATAAAATAACCGGACTGATTTTTCCCCCTCCATTTCCCTGTGGGGTTTAGAGCAGAGAGCGGTATAGGTTGTTCATTCTAGACTAAAATAGTCAAGGTATTGTGGCGAGCGGTACTATGGTAAGCTTTGTTTGGAGCTTATTAAATGGATATTACTGGATATTAAGTGCAAGAGTGGAGCAGCACCTGAGTGAGAAAATCTTCGCAAAACATTAAAAAAATCCGCTACACAAATGTCTGGTACGAGTATATTGATGCAAGTTAATGGTTATGAGTGTATCTCGTAATCAAGTTTATGATCGGTTCAAATATTTTTAAAGAGGGCAGGATTTCAAAACGCTCCACGTACCCGCCGACCTTGGAAATAAAAACTAATGAAAACAAAACATTTGGTGAAAATGTAGGAACAAATTCGCTTGAGCATTGGAGCAATTGGTCAGTTAATATGGATAAAAAGAACTGTTTGGCAGATTTTATAAAAACATTTTAACATGAAAAAAGTGCTCAATAATCGGAGCAGCAGCAAATTCAAGTGACCATTTGTACCGACATAGCTGAACATATTGAAAATGATCCTAACTTTTTATCAAATGTAGTAACTTGTGAATGAATAATCATGGTTTTTCAAATGCAACCCAGAAATTATGCACTGGAAGGTTTCCAGTTCCCCAAGACAAGTAAGCAAGTCAAACTTCAAAGCAATTGTGATTACTTTTTTCAATAACCAAGGGATGAATTGCGTGGACTGGGTGTCTGATGATCAGGTCAGGTGTACTTTAAGATAACAGTTAGTGAGCTGATAAGAAGAGGATCTAAATCGTGGAAGAACGGGGTCATGGATTCTTCATCAAGAAAGAGCACCGGCACACAGTGCGCTGACAGTGAAAACCTTCTTGGCGAAACACAAGAACACCCACAGTACTGGTCTTGCACCATGCGACTTTCTTTTATATCTAAAGATCAAGTATGCATTAAAAGGAAACCTCCCGTAAGGGCTTCGGTCGTTGATCTTCAGATGCTCCTGGTGCGGGCTCTGCGGACCCTGAGTACCCGTCATACTTCTGACGTTACTAGAAGCAGCCGGGCCGGACTTGAAACGAGCCCCTCCCGCAAGGGAGTTGTCCGGATTGGGTTGGACTCGGCGTGGCAGTGGTCCCGGAACTCACAGGAAACTGAGTACTCACGAGGGGAGTGTCGAAGGCGTGTACCCTGGGGGCAGGTTCGCCTGAATCGCTGTCGTTCGTGGGGTGGTGGTGGCTACCTTAATGCTGGGGTAACTCACCCCTTAAGTGAGTAGGCCAAGCTAGTAGGGCCTATCCACCAGTGAATTACTGGCAGCTAGGTGCGCTCGGCTGTTCACTTGGCGCGTCTGGGCGTCGCAAACGTCTGCAGCCGAACGGCGGGTCGGAATAGCGTCTAGGTGCCGTCCTAATGCAAAAACCTACGGGATGCGCAGACCTCTGTGAAAAGATTGAGCAACTCAACATCCCATGGTAATGGGGAGGGATCCCATATAATTAAAAGGAAACCGTTTTGCGCCTGTAGATACAGTGAAGGCTAAAGGCGACGGAACTTCTTAAGAAGCTAACAGAGGAAGATTTCCAGCAGTGGAGAATTCGCTCAGAGCTGTGTCGAAGTCGGAAAGAATAGCGTTTTGAAGGTGATAGCATTTAAAATGTATAATCTGTTGATTAAATGTTTTAGAACAGAAGAGATCCTAGTTTAAGACTGTTGTTATCTGGACAAGGAAGATCAGAGTACAAGATACTCCTGCATTGTGTGCAGGTGAGTTTCAATATACAGAAAGGTTATACAAGAATATTGCCAATATCGAAGAAAAAGTTCAAGCATCTGCAGGACCTATAAAAATTAATCTCAATAGAAGTACCAGGCTTCTATGGCAATTTTACAACTTCAGGCATCCTGACTACGATAATAAATGAAAGTAATTGTATTATGTGAGTAATTAGCCTACAATACGTCAGAAACCCATTATGAAAGATTATGAAAAGTGGCCAACTCTTTCTAGTATCACATGTTTATATCTCATTCTACAGGTATATCGAGCTCCAATTCGAAGAATTTCAATCAGTATATCTGCTACAAGTGAAATACCTTGAACAGTACAACAATGTCAGCTGTTGCAATAATGGGTTCACATAATGCCGATTATAAGACATTGTTCAAGTTTTGTTTACATTTTGTGTGTTCAGTGATGATATTTATTATTTTTAAATTATTATTTTCATTATTACAAACATTTTCCCCAGTATATTAAATGACAACGCATTAAAAATAAAATAAAATTAATTAAAAGTAATGACACTATGAATACATACTGTAGCAATGCGTTTTGAACTTTAACATTCATTTATCTCTAAAATGTGTTATTCTTCCCTTCACGTGTAAGACTTTAGCACCACCATGTCGTAACAGTTCTACCGAGTAGCTGTTAATATTATCCATTTATTTCTCTAATATTTTCAAATTTTATGTACATCAGCTAACTTCTCTCTAAAGAGTAAGCTTCAAGAACCTGGAACATATATATTTTATATAATTCTTTTGAATCAACAAAATAAAATATAGAACTTTCCAAAACGATTATCGGGGTTTTGTGAATCTCTTGTTGTTAATGAATAGAGCATGCGACTGTTATTTTTTTTTCCCCCCTTTCCTACGTACCATTCGGTATTTATGATATCCGCCAGGTTTCCGAGTTTGCAACATGGTGGGGAACAATAAGGCGTTTTGTACCACAATTTTGGTCTATTACCATTGTCCAGCGCCATTACTGCACGGAATTTGGAAAATATCCTCTCTCCGACAATTCCATTTGGGGTGTTTGTAAAGTACCGGGGGTCGCTCTGTATCGGAGGTCAGAGAAGTTTAATAATGCAGTCCTAGGAAATGAATTGCACAGGGCAGCAGGAAAGTGAACATATCACAAACCATGATTTGACACGTGTAACTAAAGTGCCGTCTTGGATGACATCCAGCTTTTAACATTTAACATTACCTGAGGCTTTTTGCATCGCACTCAACAACGATGAGTTAAGCGACGAACTAATTTTTAGTGATGAATCAACCTTTCTTTAAGTCAACAAGCATTATGTTTGCATACGGGGAATAGAAAATCTGTATTTTTATGTTGAATATTAGCGAGACTCTACTAAAGTTAATGCAATCTGTTCCGTTTCCAAGATGAAGGTGTACGGCCAGGTTTTACTTTAGCGAAAAGCAGTAACAAGGCTGACTTCTTTGACTATAATCACTGAATGGCTGATACCATAGCTAAATGAGGACCAAGATGATTTCATACTGCAATAAAATGGTGCTCCACCTCATTTCCATCGGGAGGGTATTTTTAAACTAGCTCTTACCGCAATGATGGGTTGGACGCAGGACTGGCAGTGATCAAGTGCTTCCGTCTTGACGGAGGTTGGGTTTGTTTGTTGGTTGAGTTACGTGAAGGACCAAGTTTTTCTCCTTCCAATACCCGCAGCTATTCTGGCTTTCAAAACATCAACGGTGACTTGCGGGAATTTGTGGAAAGAAACAGATTACCGTGTGGATATCTGCAAAGTGACAAAGGACGCACTCTTTGAGCATTTGTAATGTATATATATATATATATATATATATATATATATATATATATAAACCGTTTGTACTGTGTATGCAATAAGAGAACATACGTATTTTTGCCTCAATTGTACTATGGGAGTGAATGTTTGAAATCCCATCAATCCTTCTGGAAACCTGCTTGTGCTAAAAGACTTTCAATAGCTGTACGAGGTGTAAAAGAATGTTACAAGGCTCAATGGTAGGTAGATGGGTGTCATGTGATCATATGTTGTTCATAAACGCTTTGTTTACGTGCTAGCGTCTCTGAAATGTGGAGGAGGGCGTAGGCTGTGCGGATTACAAAAGCTAGGAAAGAATTAAAATAGAAAATTGAAATATTGTAAACAAACCGCATGTTAATCAACTACAGAAGCAGCTGCCACCAACTTCGATACAATTTTTGCGTCGCCTGGTTGTGTTATGTCGAACTCTCGGAAAGATGTCCGGCATATCTCGGATGACTCCAGCTGCTACTTGAAATTGTGCCATAAGATCTTAAGTGTCTCAACGGGAGTTTGCACCCCCAGAAAAACAAATCCAATGGTGTCAAGTCAAATGCGCTAGAGAGCCAGGTTGTTGGGCCTCCATGTCCAATCCATCTGTTGCCAAAGGTGCCATTCAAATGGCCACGTACCCCAAGATCGAAGTGTGCTGGGGCGCCATCATACTAGAACCACATCGCACGGCATATTTCCAAAGGCAGTTCTTCCAGTAACGGCTATAGGACATGGTGGACTGCCGTGCGGCCTCTATTGCTTGTCGCGACATCTAACGGTTTATTTACCTGTAGTCATTCCCTTCCCGTTTTGGAGGCTCTAGCACGTTAACAAAGCGTTTGTAGACATGAGTTTGTTAACAAAAAATGATCACATGGTACCCATCTACCTATAACCGAGCTTGTAACATATTTTTAACACCTAGTAAACAATAGCAAATAGCGGAAATGACGTTTCCATTGCAAACGATGCTGGACTTTAACTCATTTCATCATTAGCTGGTATGTGAATACAGGCTCCTGTAATGCATTTCTGCAATCTGATATCCTTTCCAAGAATTAGAGTACAAGGCGTTATTTGGCTTAAGCATCTAAGTCCAAACTGTTTTGTACTTGCCTCCTAAACCCATAATCGCGGTTCAAATCCGGCCAGGATCGATGGATTTTTCCGGACGTAAAAATCCTAAATATGGTTTCCTTCAGAAGGGAATTAAAGCCTGCATCCCATATCATACATTTACGGCATGTAAAAGAACCTCAAGCCGAAAGAAGAGGCCTCTGAGCAAAATTTATCGGTCTTTCACGCCCTGAGTTGAATGAGACGCTGATGACCTGAGATGTTAAAGAGCGTCCATAAATAAACCAAATCAACAACAAACTGTTTTCATATTATTGGTGGTATTTGTCTATAGTCCTGTTGCGTGCGTCAAAATCCCAACTTCCCTGTAGTTTATGTTGATTTTAACAAGAAAACTATCTGCAGTACCACAGGGCGTAATTAGACTGATCAACTAATTTGACTGATATAGCACCATACTCTTCTGTAGAACAAATGAATTGCGTACAATTTAAAAGTTATGTGTGACGTAGCGTATAAGCTTATCTCTCTCTGTAAGGGGGTTGCAAAGTGCAGCAAAGCTGGTCTGTTCAGCCGATCGTCAACCTTAGATTATGTGTGCGTCGGTATTGTGTTGGAAACAATCGATAGCACGCCTGCGAGTCCTCATTTCTTGCATGAGAGAGATGTTCATTATCGAACAGCCTGTTGAAACCTGGAACACATCTTCCTCCTCACGGTACGCTAGATCCCCTCCAAGCCACTGCAGCGAGGTTCGATTCCCTTACGGGTCATGGAACATCGCGAGGTCTTCTCCCTTTTTCCCCCGACTCACCTTTTTATTTTAGCAAAAATGTTTTTCCTTCGCAGTCTGTGACTGACATGCATCTACTGATAGCTTGGCACTTTTTCTTTTCTGCAGTGCCACTGGTCCTTTTTTTTATTTGTTTTGAATGCCAGCAGTAGCAACATATTCGTACATGGCTTCTAGCTTAACTAATTGGACCTAGCTCAGTTTGAAAGTTGTTTAGTTACTGCTCAGGTACAAGGGTTTAAAAAATTACCGCTAGCACATACAGGATGTGTGTCCTTGCTGGTACATCCTAGGAAAAAAGGGAAAGATCAGAAACTATGATCTATTCGGAAAACATCGGAAGTATTCGGAACTCGGGGTTCACAATACTGCCTTTGTTTATGTTCAAACTATGCCATAAATCGGAAATGCAAGTTTCGGACCATGTGCTCTAATTGCTGAGCATACAAAAGTGAGTATCTAATAATAAGAACTACCTAGAGATTCGAACCCTCGCTATGCTTGAATTGTTTATTTGTAAGTTTTTGCAAATAAAATCAATGTTTAATATACGGCAATAATACAGTGGGTGCGGGAATACTGTGCAGAAAATTGTAAAACAGAATGGCAGAATCCAAAACTAAGCATTTTGAGGATAGGAACAAGGGGTCGGAAATTCTTTTTTACTGCGCTACATGCGTCAACCTAAAATCCGCCATGTTAAGAGTCTCAGATTGTAAAACTTATTTGTAGCGTGCCAGATGTTAATAAAACGCATCTTATACAACATTAGTCACTGTCGCTAGGTTTGGCTGATATTCAATGCAGCATTTATGTTTTGAAGCCTACGGTAATACCGAACGGTTGTCTTGAAACTAGGCCAAACTCATGGTTCCAACATGACGGTGCCCCTGCACACTTTCCACTTGCAACTTACCTAAACAGAACATTTTGTGACAGATGGATTGGGTGCTGGGGACAAACTCGGCGGCTTCCACGGTACATTAATTAAGACGCGCATGTAATAGTTAGTTACCAATACTCATTAGTTGAGACAGTACATGCGCAATGCTTTAATTTCATTTTGACTGACAAATGAAGATGTTTTATAAGTCAGAGTTCAATTATGATCATGCAGTACTCCTGTTATTATACTGCATCTGTGACCATATGTTCCTCAAAATACTTAGTTAGGTACTGACTTTCTACTTCAAAGTTTTCTGCACATTGTTTTTCCGCATCCTGTATATTCTAATTGACCACATAAATTATAAAACATTTAAACTGATATATAAAAGCCTAACTTAATAATTTTCATTTAAAAATGCTATATTATTAAATATTCTATAGTGTAAAACTAAAAAGAAAATATAAAGTTTCTTAAATACATTAACAATAAGTACTAATTTCTATTTATTTTAAAAATATATTACTTAGTTTATTTTGCACGTGTGAGCATAACTGACTTAAAATTCAAATTCGCCTTAGTAATATGCAAAAAATAACAAATAAAAAAACCTTGGCAGGATTCGAACTTCGGTCGCTGTCAGTGCTACATTCCTGCTTTTAACCACTGGACTATCAGCATGCGTCTGTTATAGAGAACTCGACAGGTCTAATGATGACAGAATGAGGTTAAAACGGGCACAGTTCATACCATGAGTCGAGCTTTGAGCCAAGTTCTAACAAATTAACGCTTCGAAAACCTGCTCATTGTTTTTTTTTCTTTGTATTAGGGTGTACATCTTTATTTTTAAACACAGTCCCGCCTTTCGCCATACAGTTAAGTCTGTATACTAGCTTCTGTATCCCAGTTACGCAACTCCGCTGCCTGCCTCTTTAAGCACGTCGTCAAATCGCTGTCCACCGAGATGTCTCTTCAGGTAGCAAAACAAATGAAAGTCAAGGTCCGGTCTATTGGACGAATGAGCACTATCCTCTCACTTGAATTGCTCCAGAAGCGCTATGTCGGGCGTTGTCAGATCTACTACCACGGAACTGGACAACATCTTCGTCCTGCTTTGCTCAGAAAAAGTAATATTTTCAAACCTTGCATGACAGTGCCCAGTGCCACTACTAAAGTTTTCTGGTACTTTGGGGGTAGCGGTTACTCAAACATCTCTATAGTCATCAGTCATGAGCCCCTGGGACTTCGCTTTCTTCTGCAAACTATAGATACCACTCAGAGGAGAGCGTTTGCCTTATTTGGGCTCGTTCGCTGACTTTAACAAAACTACTACTGCCTTCCAGAAGAATAACAAACCTTTTTAAGTGTTTAACGCCCGTTTTTGCTACTGAGACATCACGGGCGATGGCAGTGATGATACATGAAATGAAATGGTAAACAGGGAAAGGATTTTTTTAAGGAAGGAAGTGTTCCAGGCTTAGGTTTAGGGTGCCTCCTCGGCATTTGCCATTTATGAGGACTGTGGAAAACCTGGAAAACACCTCAGTTAGGGAGGACGGTCCTGGCGGGATTCGAACCTCAGACCTCCGGCTCCGAGTCCGCGCCTTAACGACCTCGGCCACTCGTGGTGGTATGCTGGTTCTAGAATAAATGTTTTTTTCAGATGTAGATAAGGGTGCCACAGGTTTTTTTTTTTTTTTTCAGTCCTTAGCAAGAAACATTTTAATTGTTTTCTGATCGCAGTAGTGCAATTTTATGCATTAAATGATATTTTCAATATGTTTACTTAAAATTTGTAGCCTTGTACATCTCTGTAAACGTTCTAGGATATTATTGAGTTAATTTAATGACATATCAAAAATTCTGCTTATTAGTTCATTTGCAATGGTTTTTCTCATGAAACACTTGCAATAAAGAAACGCGTACTTTTGCTTTGTCTTCGTTCGCTTTAATTGAATTACTGGCAATAGAGCGTGGATGTGCAATGGGAGAAGCCGGTTGTCAAAGCGGTATAATGCACGACGAGAAACTTATTCTTAGGAAAGGAAAATTAAATGAAATACAAGAATTTTCTTGTCAGATGCCGACAATTTATTGGCACTGAGGGGCATCACTTCAACATCTGTTATAACACAGAATACTGCTTATTATTAAATCAGTTTTAAATACATCATTATTTGTGCTTTTAGTAAAAATATAAATAATAAACTAAAACTAGTAATTTTAAGCGGGGCGATTCAATTTTCCGGTCGCAGCGGCTGCACTTCCCCAGTAAGCAGCCATGCTCAGGCGGTCCGTAACTTAAATAACCTTACTGTACTTAGCTATGTAATGCATCTTGGTAAATGGGCTATGTCTATTATTTGAGTAGAATATTTTTTTTCTGTATTTGAAAAATAAGAATGAAAATGTTTTAATTTATCCGTGTTATATGTTACTAATAATCAAACATTTTATTGTAAACTTAGCAAATAACTTTATTGGCATGCTGGTATATTACACAAGCGTACAAAAGTTCAGCTATTTAACTCGTGTAGTCTCTGAGAAAATGAACCATAAATATGCAAATATATAGTTTTAAAAATTACACAAACTTACATTAACATTCTGACTGACTGCAGTTCATTGCTTCGCTTCCTTCATATATGAATTCGGTTGTGGTCAATGCGACTTAGAGCCCTATGTTTTTAACGAAAATAAATTGCATTTGTACGTAAATTATAATAAAATGTCATTCGGACATGCACAACATATAAAAACAGTTCACTGTGCTCCACCCGACTGCAAGTATATCATGGAAAATAAAGGCAATATTACTGTACTGAACATATTAGGTTCTAAATTTTTCATTTTTATTTTTACTATAAAAACCAGATGAGCTTTGAGGTTTATCATTGAATTCGATTGCTAAAGACAGAGGAATATATTTCGGTACTTCAGCCTTGCTCAAGGACTAAGCCCTTTGTGTCTAGGCCCGCAATGCGAGGCTCCTTCTAGAGGAAAGGCTGTGGTGAGGGAGACACTGACGGGCAGGGCCCAGTGGAGGAGTGGACGGTATCCCTAACGTTGTATCCTACCAATAATCGGAGAAAAAACTTTTCCAAGGCGCAAGTCACTGTTACACCGCACATAGCAACTTCGGCCCGTAACAGAACCGACGAAATGAAATGATTTAAAATGGGAGAGCAGAGAGTTCGTGAAAGGGAAATGACGAAAAA
This sequence comes from Metallyticus violacea, assembly GCA_030762175.1. Lineage (NCBI taxonomy): Eukaryota > Metazoa > Arthropoda > Insecta > Mantodea > Metallyticidae > Metallyticus > Metallyticus violacea. Next base: position 42,544,324 of record CM060830.1, on the reverse strand, counting down.
ACACAAGGGTGAATGACTGCTCGGTTCCAAGGGATTTGAACCTGGGATCTCCCGAATGCGATTCCTAAGCATTATCGCCTGAGCGTCCATCATGAAGCGCTTACATAAACGCAAATCCAACTGTACAGTGGAGAGCTTGTGTTGAATGTTGGCCTGCTTTGCCGGTCTGGCAATGAATGTTAATCAACGTAGATGAGATAAGGGAGTGCACATTTTCCGAATGGGCTTGCTGGATTGAACTGACAAACACCAATAAGCACGTGTCCCCCCACCCCCAAGCCACATTACATCCGGGTTGCATTGCGGATGCCAGAGCAGCAAAGTTACGGCTCTAACACTGCAGAAGTTCACGGTCAAAGCCGAAAGCACGTTTTGGATAGACAGGGCGCTAAACCCCTCTCTTGGATCTAAAACATGTAAAAGAGATGTAGCTCCTGTATTCACGATAATTAACTTCCCTGCGTTCAGCATTTTTCTTCATTCTAATTTTGTGGAAATTCTGGGTTGGCTACAAAAATCCATTCTGGATTTAAATCGAGCTTCAATACATAGCTGAGGGAAAATCAAGCATATTTTATACTGTTATACACAACAAAGAGAGAAGGAGAGACGATGAAGAGCTATGTAAGAAAGCATGTAGGTATTATCAAGCAACTGGCTTAAGTATCGAAGTGCTCTCCAAGTCATAAGGCGAAGTCAGAATACGAGGGAAAATAATTGAAAAATCCCAACTTCGTTCACAGTTTGTCATACATAGGCATCTCTTTCTTTTTTATTTTGTTAATACATAACTAAATATTTTTCATATAAAACTACTTTCGCTACTATGTCAGTTATTTTGCAAATTTTTTATATCTACATTGTTCAGGCATATAATCGTCACTATGTTTTGAACAAGATGTTAGCGCCGTTGGGGTTATCTGGAGACGAACTTTGTCGCATTAAATTGCACGTAAGACAACCTTGGGTGTAAATTTTGCTATTCATTATATATTAAAGTGATTACAATGAAATGCATACATTTAAATGTATTTTAAATGAAAGTTTTAATCAAATAAATTGTAATATAAAAAGAAAATGCTTAAACTAGAGGATTGCAAATTGAGATTAGTATGCCAGTTAAATGGTAATTAGAAAAATGTATAGATATTATTTCCTTTTTTAAGAACATCTAGCATAAAATTGATATCTTATTTAGGAACTTGTTTACGAACTCATTGTCAGTCTAAAATACTGCAATGTATCCAAAATTACATTACTTTATTTATGACATTAAAATGATACGATAGCATATTTTCTCGATATTCAGTCGATATCGATACATATTGTCAGTCTCAATTTCGGTGTCTCGATGTTCCATAATTTTTACATTTTTAAACATATAACAAACAGGTCTTAATTTGTAATTTTAAGGGCATAAATCACATTTGCACATGTGTATTTATTTACTCGGTGTTTGTTTAATTGCGAAATATTTTGCACGATAATTAAATTGTAAAATCACTAAATAACAGGAATTTTAAAAGAGCACCCGTCGAACTTGTTTGTGTCCAAATTTTTCCACATTGTCCGTACCATGTATGTCCACAAACGCACGGATGTCCTTAGGACTAAAGACTTTTGATGTAGCCTTTAACTCACTTTTCACCATCACATTGTGTGTATACCCTCTCCATATACCTGCTATACGTGAAGGTTTAGTAGCGCCATGTTTGGACTGTATGATGGTTGTTTCAACATGTAAAATTTCAAAGCAGATTTCTTCTTTTGAGAGAAATCCCCGTTCGTTTCAATCATTTCGCAGGTTTAAACTTGTTCACCAGCACATCACTATAAGGAACACTCGTCAAAGCGTGGGAAGTGCATCAATATAAGGCGATTAACATCCTAAAAGATGCATTTCTAGAGGAAGTTTGATCTTGATCATGGATGCTTTCATTGCATTGATGGAGTAAAGTGACCCGAAGATCTAAGTGATCTTTAACAAATCGTCTGCCGCGCACGCTATGATCACTGGACGGCTGTCTTGGAGCCCATCTGTACAAAAGTAACCAAGGTCATCATTGACAATATTGTACGTAGAAAAGGACTAATGTTGAATCCTACAGCAATTTCAAGCGATTCCCATGTAACAGGTTCGAACTTCAGTTGCAACTATAGTTGGTTTCTCATTATTGACGTTTTTAAATCTTTGCATCCCTTCATACGCTCTCCTCCGACTCAACTGTTTACTTACTGAACCATCATTTTGCTGTAGCTTTGATTCTAACCGCTTTATTGCTCTTAGATATAATTCATACCTGCATCATTTTCACCTAGAAAGAAGATGAAACAACTTATGACACTGCGAAGATTTAAGGATTCAAGGATAATGTATGTAAGAGCGAATCAAGAACTCTTTGACAAACAGGGAGGAGAGATGGATCTGACAATGCGAAAAGTTTTTGTTAAACGATGCATGTTTCCTGACGCGTCGTTTAGAAGTTATGCACTCTGTTTATTTTTTTGTATATTGGTTCCAACCGTAAACTACGCGAGGCTGCATTGTCTTCGCCGTATATCTCTGTGTGCAGTTGAATGCAAGCATCCTTTGAAAATGGTTGTCTGTGTTTTCCCTGAGTTGACCGACATGACGGTGTATTCTTTGGGGGCATATGCAGAGTGTAGTGTACATGATCCCAGTTGGCACTAGACACGAACTGATTGAGGGAACATTCGCTCTTTTTGATCCAAATGCGGCGCAAACCTGAAATGTCCAACTACACTTCTACAACGGTTAAACGTGCCTAACACCTGTGTCTCCGAATGTCCTCATAAACGACGCGTCAGAAAACGTAGATTGTTTAACAAAGAACGTGCCCCATTGTGAAATCTATCTTTCCTTCAATTTTTTCTCTAAGGTCCTGACTTGTATACTTTCCAAGATAACATGGCCAAGGAAAAAATGTACTGCATTTATTAAACGCTCTTAGTACATTTTTTAATGTACAGTGAGGCACAATTAAAACCGTCCACTTACCGGCACGGCCTCTCTCACCATCACCGGCATGTGGTTCCGCGAACTCACGGCGCTATAACAAAACTTGGATACTACAAATAAAACAAATTCTGTATTCGCCTTTCTTACAGAAGATGCTAGAAGTGGTACCCATTTTGTACGACAGTATTTACACTCTTAGTTCTTCTGCACAAATGGAACTATTTAATTTCATTCTTTATCCAGCATCTTCTGCAAGAAGCATGAGTACACAGTTTATTATTTTTGTATTGCTAGAGTTTTTGAAAGGTAAAGTGTTGTGGAGCCTTAAGTTTGCTGCACTATATGCCCACGATGGTGCGATGGGTAACCGGCCGGCTTGCGAATGGGCGGTTTTAAACATGCCTCACTGCGAATACTTGATTCATATAATGTGCCTATGTTCATGTCTTCAGAGTGTCCGCCTCATCAGACGTGCATCTTCTGAAATGTTGCTAATGTTAATGAAGTTCTTTGCAATTTAATCATCTCTCGTCATCGTCATTTGTTACGGCTGTAATAACAAACGAGTGCTCCTCGTTGATTGGATGCACACTGTCCTGCAGACTGTAGAACTAGAGAACTGAATTTAAATATCACTCCGCCGACCTGTGCATATTTACCGTTCTGTGGATTTGTTTACCGCTCTGCAGTGTGACCTTATCCACCTTACTTCGTTTTGAGCTACGTTGGGAAATCTGCAACGTTACTGCGCGCTGTTCGATTAATCGATGTGTGTGTCACCCAGGTCGACCGTTCGTCACTCGGCATGCCACGTCGATAACGGCCCCGATTACTGGCCCACCTCTTCATTAAGCCCTAGATAACTGCCCAAGATTAACATCCAATGCATGCGCTCTAAAGTTTATGTGTATATAACATAAAAATGAATTTTATTTTCCGGAAAAAACGAAATATAATTATCAAGTAGCTTGAAGAATTGACAGGAACATGCAATGATTTCGATTATCATCAGTAGTGCGTATGCATTTGTTTGAGTTCATGACAAAACACGATAGACTCTGTGTTTACTGTAAAACATACCATTTGTAGTTTTTAGAGTCTCTTAGCTTTAGATTTTAACACTGCAGCCATTTTCGAGAGAGTGAATTAATTATTAACGGAAAAAAAGCAATCCATGGAATATTACTATGCGTCATTTCTGTCAAAATTATTTTCCTTGCGTTTTGACCCGGCTGGAGATTTATCAGTAGCTTAATAAATGTACTTAACTCAGAGGTGTTTGACCTACTTCTCCACTTAGATGTAAAGCGCATCTAGCTGTCTTAAACAATTCAATATTACTTCACACTTCGAAGGAAGAAAACAGAGGAAAGGACATATAATGCTAAAATAAGCCAGACGCAGGAAAAACTCGGGCAAAAAGAATGGCCATATTTCAATACTTACTCATATTTAAAAATGTGTTATGATATTAGGCCTTGACCTGAAATGCTAAAATTATTCACATGCTATCTATCGGCCTCCCGTAAACAAATAACTAGAGCTACGATAGACCAGCATGTCGGATGTGTCGAATGTTTTGTGAGCAATGATGATTTTAGCGAATTCCTAAGGAATACTCGAAAAACATCTAATTTATTTTATTTTTAATTTTTATTTTTATTTATTTATTTTGCGGATTCCGAAGGAATGTAAGCTATTGCGATTGTACTAGTAGAATTCGTTTTGTGTAATCTTTTAAAGTTTCCATCGATCGTACCCACTAGGCTCCGAAAAAGACAAATATTAGTAAACTAAATACAAGTTGTGCAAACAGAGTAATGTAATGCACTTTCAATATGTATATGTAAACAGAACAGTCCTAAATTATAATAGAGTTTAAATAAGTATGTGCTAGTGTGCCTTTGTTCTCTTGTGCCACAAGATACTATATTGAGCAAGTGTGGACTATAAAAATACTTAAAGATTTGTCTCTAAAGTGTAGAATATCCGTCCGCACACCCCACTTAGTTTGGCAAGGCCGCTACGCGCATGGACATATGGCAGACTTTCATATGCAACACATTGATCTAATTCTAAAGGATCAGCCAAACTAAAACATTCTGCTTAAAAAATTTAAATATTTGTTTAGGCACAACATCTGAATTTTAATTGCATGTTTTAATTCTTGTTGTGTGAGAAGGCGACTCATTTTTTTTTTTTTCCTTTCCAAGATTTTAGAAAAATAATTTCACACCCAAAAATAGCCGTTACATCTGCCGATGTCATTTTCACACAGCCAGCACTCTCAAGTCAAAGTAATATAGTAGATTTCTCGTTCGCGGCCGACCATACATGGATGTAGCTAGCAAGATCCGCATGTTCCGGATATAGTTTAAAGAAATTATTTTTAAGGGACCTTTTCATGCAAGAACATAAAAACAATATTGACACTTTTTGGTCGGAAAAAGGGCAATCAATCGTTATTTTTATCTTTACTGTTTTCCAAAGAGAAGCAAATAAAATCTAAATTATCTTCCTGTTAAAATGTAATATTACATATGGCATATGCTTGTGTATAGGATATGTATTATTAGCTACAGTATCAACATTTTGGTAAATGTTTAGCAGTAGTCCTTTTGGGTTTGTGCGTTTCGAAATTGATTTGCACAAATGTAGGTGCGTTGCAAAATGATAAGACCAGCTGACGAAACTCTTCATGTAAAAAGAAAAACTGAAATCAGATATGTTTTAAAGTAGTTTCAAACAAATGCATTTCTTTCAGAGACTGCCGAATGTAAATAACAAATCCATTGCAAAATGATAAGACCACTTGTCATTAATATCCTATAAATGAATCACTTTGCAGAATAAGCTGAATCACACGATCCTTATACCCTTTCCAAGTTTCTGTAACACCCACAGTTCAAGATCATTCATGCAGATGTATTAGAGGTCTTTAATTCCTGCACACTGGCATATTGTTCCACATCGCATATCTATACATTCTCCATAGGGTTTAGGTCGGGGGAACTGGTGGGTCATGCCATGACACTAACACTTTTGCATTCTTGTCGCTCTGCAATGTGGACGGTTGCACTATCCTACTGAAACATCCAATTCTCTGTTCCAGTCATCTCTGAGGTGTTCATCGTGATAGTGTATGGCTTTCATACCACTCGCAAGATGTGTCTTCCCTCCATACCCTAGACCATCCTTGCTGCTTCTTTGAAAACACTTTCTCTTCTTTTCTGGGACCATGCCAGTAATGTATCCAATCATCAGGACAGTACACGTTTATTGTTTTTTTCATTGCTGAATATTATACGCTTCCATTCTTTCTTCCAGGTGATGTATTCTTTAACCCAGTCAATTTCTGTTTATGTAGGACTGTTAGTCAGGGATATTTTTCTTCTTCTTGTATTTCAATTTTGTTTGTCTTACTAGTCTGGACAACATCGATTTGTGAACATTGACAGTGACATCTCAAGCAAGTTGTCCTAGCATTGAGCTTTCTGACCACTTGCCACTTTTATTGAGGTCTAAGTTTTTCAGGTCCTCCAGGCTGTTTTTTCTTACCATAATTATTTCCTAGCTTTTGGAAGTTATTTATTGCGTTTGGTGACCTGCTAAGCCTTCTTGCTATTTTCTGAGACGAAAATCCTACTTCTTTGTAGGCTCTAACACAAACGAGGTTGCTCACTCCACAGCTGCAGAACAGCTTTTGTGTACGGAGGTCTTAAAATATTCAGCCTGGTCTTATTTTGCAACAGAACAATTTCTGTCTTCCGACCTGTAGGCAACCTTTAAGGTAATATAATTTGGTTTCATTTTTTCTCTATACATGACAAGTTTTATCAGCTGGTCTTATCATTTTGTAACGCATCTTACAATAAATGTACCACATTAACACAAGAAAACAATTTTCACATAATCGTGTATCTCTTAATTCTTTGGTAATTAATTCCATTGCTCATCCTTTGATTCAGAGACATTTTTGGTTAAGACAATCACTAGATTTCTTTTTTTAGTAATATTTGAAAAGAATGAGTCGCCTTCAAAACATGCAATTAAAATTCAGATGCTGTGCCTAAACAAATATTTAAAATTTTAAGGAGAATTTTGATAGTTTTGCTGACCCTTTAGAATTAGATCAATGGTTGCATATGAAGGTCAGCCATATGTCCCTGCGCGTAGTGGCCTTGCCAAACTAAGTGGGGTGTGCGGTTGGAAATTCTGCACACCAGAGACACATCTTTAAGTATTTTTATAGTCCATATTTGCTCAATACAACTTCTTGTGGCTCAAGAGAACAAAGGCACACTGGCACATACTTATCTAAACTTTATTATCATGTAGAACTGTTTTGTTTATATATGCACATTGAACATGCATTTCATTACCCTCTTTGCTTAGCTTGTATTTAGTTTATTACTAACTAGCAGAAATCTAGTGTGAAACAGCGACGAATATCTCACTAACTAACATCATGCAAACTAGAGACTTGTACAGATATGTTCAGAACATTAAGCCCCTTCTGTTTATAATATTCCAGCAATTTTGTTTGAAACATTTTCGAGTGTAAAATAGAAATGCTGTGCTCTCAATTATTACAGATAAGATGTACTATTAACTAACAACACAACGTACATTACACAGATTACACATTCTTTGCCTTTATATGTCATTAAGTTTTGCTACTTTAACAAGTCTCGTCTTCGGGATATCATATGAAAATAATTATTTTTTTTTATTTTAAACAGACACTTTGAACTTTATTGAAAATTAAATTTAGGCAGCTATGGGCCAGCTTCATGCAGACTATTTAAAATATTAAACTTTTAAAGCATAAAAACTCTATAATAAATATATAAAATATTCCCATTGTATTATTAATAAAATATTTTCTCCTCTCTATTGATAAAACTAAAATTTTACGCATTTACTTTTGGACAATAAGTTGTTTTATAAATGCCTGGCTGTAAACGGCAATGGATTGTACATAAATGGGGAAAGACTGAACATTTTATAAAACGTAACGTTTGTCATTTAAGTGGACGTGGGATTTACTGCATTTGGAATGGTTTCTTTTCCGTCACTGCTATGTTTTCTTCAATTGGAACGCTGGAACAAATCCGGTAGGATTTCGCCAGCAGTTGTGCAGGAAGCGCTCCAGGGGAGTTGGCAGGCCTGACTCCATCTCGCGCGGTGGTAGGTTTCCCCTCCTTCCCACCTCCCCAGCTCCAGGAAGATATATTACGGTTAGAAGTGCCTACGGAACATGATTCATGCAGACAAATGCCGCGCATTTCCTACCATAAGAGACATACAGACAGACGTTGGTATCTCGCGAGTGACGTAGCGTGCTGTAGTGTGTAGGTACCGATAATCAATGGCGAAGCAAAGTAAACAAGGCAGAGCTTGGCTGGGCCGGCCGGGCTTGGGCTGGGCCAGGCTGCCGCCCGTCTTCTATATCGAACGGGTTTCCGCACTCACCTGTAGCATTGCCTTCCAGGGCTGTCGTCGTGTACTTCAATATTTATCGATAAACAACATACCTCGATTATTAAACAGTCTGTATTGTAATTCAGGCGGTATTTACGTGGTATTATCGATAGTAAGCAACTCTATAGCATATATCGATCATTTATCGATTGTCAATATTTTAGCTTTTGAGCCAATGCACCTTTTCGAAGAGAATAGTTTCTGCGTAGTTTGTAGAGACATTTTAATAAATGCATTTATTGATATGTCTCGTAGACAATTTTTGGGAAAATCTGCAGTTAATTTCTGGATTTAGCAAAATCCTTGCTAACGTGGCCAAATTTAGAAAGAAGTTTCTGCGTAGTTTGTAGAGACATTTTAATAAATGCATTTATTGATCTGTCTCGTAGACGATTTTTGGGAAAATCTGCAGTTAATTTCTGAATTTAACAAAATCCTTGCTAACGTGGCCAAAATTTTCGGTTGCTCATGAATGAGCGGTTACTGATATCAGATATTTAATAATTTATTTCAGCATCTTCCAGCACTATTTTCAGCGGGTTCAACCACGCTGCTTATAAAGTAACCTTGGTTATTAGTACATTTGGTAAATATTCTGTCATTCTGTGTTCAAGCAGCAGATTAATAGAGTTCCCAAACTCTTTCGGCTTATGAACGGCTTATTAATATATAAAATGTTAAATAATGTTATAATAAAGCTAAAGTTGCTGTAGTTACATTAAATAAACCTACTTTAGGATTCCGCTCCAAAACTGTTTATATCAATATAAATAATAAACATAACATATTTCCATTTTATTGGTAGTAAAATATTTTTCCTCTCTCAGTAAAAATGCTCTACACATTTACTTTTGGACAGTAAGCTATTTTAAACATGTTTGGCCATAAACGGCAATTCATTGTAAATAAACGGGAAAATACTGAACATTTTATTAAATATGTACATTCTTTTATAAAATATTAATAATATACAAGTTCAAGTAATTTACTCCTTTTTTATATTTAAAATAAAATAAATACACAAATTAAAATTCAGCAGCATATTTTCCTATATTTAAGGTCACATTTTTATGTTTCACACATTTTATTCTGAACCAGACACTGAGAATTATTTTTATGATATTATAACAATATTTTATGTAGTGACAGAGTACCTTACTGGCTTTTTTGTACAGCTACAGGGTCATTTCATTATTTTAAGTTTTACTCTTAATAAAATTCATTACAAATGTACACACCTCATCATTTGAAATTCAGTGAAAAGGACGCACTTGCTTTGGATGGCACGGGGTTTTGAAGTCAATAAACTACAGAAGTTGTTCAAGCACAAATCTATTTCTGGTTTTTTTTTTTTAATGAAGAAAAATACCTCCCGCACAAATATAGCAGAACTTCCTTCCATCCGTCGCATATATCTCCGTGTCTATAATCAAAATCTTCTCCTTACACATAACAGACTAAGGAAACTGCTCTCTGTCACTAAATATCTAAAAACAGGCCTTATTTCAAGGAATTGAAAAAATATGTCAAATCCACGTCGGCCATCTCGGTATTCTAGATGTATGTTTTAATAATAATAATAATAACACAAAAAAGAACAAAATCGCTATTAAAGAAGACACTTGGCGAAGCCCTAGAAAGATTTTTGAAAACCTCCATAGGATTTGCAAACCACAGTTTGGAAAACAATGAGGTGCGTCATAAACTGTGAAAATTCCCTTAGAACTCACTGTTGATATACTGCGAATAAATGCAGCTGCATTTCTTGAAAGCTCTTCAGCGGACTCTATCAGAACTGCTCATCCGTTTTAAGCTGACCAGCTCTCAACAGGTGTATAGGAGTTTTGCTAGTGTTCCACGATTCCGAGAATTTGTGTCATTGATAAAGAAAGTAGTTAAAACAATGTCTTCATCATATGTTTTGAAAAGGAAAAGAGAGACATATTCAAGAACTTAAACGCATTTAATATACACGCCTTACAGTAGAAGATTTGAGTTATTAATGAGGAGCTTGTCGATTCTTACGCACAGTTCAACTCATAGTGAAAATGAAAAGAAATACAAACGTTTTTTCTGTTCAACTGAGAGAAATCTCTCGTTTGTGTGCATATATATATATATATATATATATATATATATATATATATATGTGTGTGTGTGTGTGTGTGTGTGTGTGTGTGTGTGTGTGTGTGTTTGTTAATGCCGAAAAGTCCAGCTAGCCCAAATAATTGGTTGAAAAATATACAGGGTGTTAACTGCTTGCTCTGCTATTGCTGGGTACACTTTCTTCGCTAACATCCTCTTGGGAAGTGAGTCGTTAGTGGATTCTGGGAACACAGCATAGAATTGCGCACTCAATCATACTTGGCGACAATGATGGAGTGAAAATATTGTGTCATGTTATTCTCAAGACCTAGGAGATGATTTAAAACCATCTGGAATGCTACTGAATTATCTTCATTTTTTCTTCTTTTGATCAGAAAAGATTCACACTGAACTTAGATTTAAAAAAATAAATAAAATTAACACAGTGATATAAATAACACGCATAAAACTAGCAAACAGACTCAAAACGTGTCAGAACACAAACAATAAGGCAGCCTACAAACAACTGACTGCTAAAGGCAAGTTGTACATGCTCAAGACAGAGTCTGACGCATTGTTGCCGACTCGTGCGTTAGTGTGCCATGGGAACTCACTTTGTAGGATAGTGTCGCGGGGAAAGAGAGGGAAAAAAAATTGAGAACTGCTCATTTACTATGTAATGATTGAATTGTTTTTAAAAGGATTGCAATGAAATAGTTCTGGAGAATTGTTTTGATAAATTGTGTGTGATAATTTAAAAACCATATCTTATTTTACAGCAATTATCACTGATGTAATTCTTAATACTTTTGGAAATGTTTCTGCATGTTTAACTGAACTACATTGTTACTGAAGTAGTATTTGTTAAATAACAAAACCTCCAAAAATATCCAGCTCTCATGAATATGTCGTAATGAATATTAGTTGAAGCAGCATTTTAAACCTTTTAGGAGACATCGAAGTTTTTGAGAGGGTTACAAGAATGCTGATAAGAATATGAAGAACTTTGAATATCTGGAAACATTAACAGCTTTAAGAGTTTAAAAGAGATGTTTGTTTGCAACATTTTGAAGTATAAAATATAGCGCTATATCACGGTAGTATTTGAAAAAGAACCCTTGAAGTTATGCTGATAAATGTTGCGATGCCGCTAAGGCAATTTTGGAATAAATCATTGCGATATCACTAGCAGACCATGGGAAAATTACAAAGAAATGATTGGCGCTGCAATTCATCAATAAATTATTGTGTTATCTGAGAAATGCTTGCGTTTTCAGCGTAGCTAATGGGCGTCGTGTTGATTTCGAAAGCGTTCCCAGTAATGCGAATCAGATAAATCTAACTCTACAACCGCAAGTCACGTGCGGGTTGAAGAAATGACGCCAAAGTTTTGATAACATGCATAATGAAAGGGAAGGCACGGCATTTCGTGCAGGACGGAAAAGAGGATAGATGAAAGATTACATTTCGCTGTCATGTCGCTGGCCACAATCGAGCCTGTTCTGTTTCTGCCAACAAGTGTGTCATTTTTTGTGTGCAGCTGAGAGATTATACGACTCTTGCACCCTCGGGCAATAGGCCTTAGGCCCATTCGGCTTTTCAACAAAAGATTGTCGGCTATGGGAAATCGATAGCACGCCTTCCCGAAGTGCTTTACCAGAAACAGGTCTTAATCTGCAGCACATTGCGCTCTTCCTGGAAGCATATTGAAAAAGGTGAAAATTTGGATTATTTTGTGTTAGCAATGGATTTTAAGCTTTGTGAATTTAAAATTAAGTCTTTTTGGTCCTCACAGCCATCACTTTTATGCATACTTCGTATTTAGCATTATTCAATGAGTTTAATAGAAAGGTCAGTCATACTAGGCAATTTCCTTAGTTCTGTAATTATAATCTTTATAATTACACATTTAAAGTAATAGATTTTGCATATTTAAAAATATGTTTTTCAATGTCACATAAAATATAATAAGGATTGGAAAGTTGCACGGGTGGTAAAAGTCGGTCCTGGTGGTGTAGTGGTAACCACACTTGTCTTCTAAACCCATGATCGCGAGTTCAAACCGGCCAGGATCGATGGATTTTTTCGGGCGTAAAAATCCTAAGTATGGCTTCCTTCGGAAGGGAAGTAAAGCCATGGGTCCCGTGTCGTACATTTACGGCACGCACATCAAGCCTGAAAGAAGAGGCCTCTGAGCAAAATTTGTCGGCCGTTTCACGCGCTGAGTTGAATGGGATGCTCATGATCCGTGTTGTTAAAGAGCGTCCGTAAATAAATCAAATCATCAACAATGGATGGTAAAGCACTACTTTTTGCACATATTTCGAACTCACCGCCTCTTTTCTTGTTCCACTGCTAAACTTCCTGTTTTTTTCACATATTTCATGTTTCACCTTCATTTTGAGACGAACTTTGGTTGGTTTTTCACCGTTACTATATTCTATGGTGCAATTCTTGAAAGGTGTAAAGTATTTTACTTCTAAAGAGATATTACTAGAGTGAGAGATGCTTTTGGGGACATGTGAATCACAGTTTTGCCGTTCTTGCGCATATCCAGTTTTCCACGATCGATGTATGAAGTTTTCTTCTTTCTTCTTAACACCTCTACTTTCCCTCTGTTATTACCCATGCACTGTTTGATTCTCAGCTTACTTGTCTATTGGCTGCAATACAACATAGTAATAGAAGTAAGGTTTGCCGACAGTGCAACGCAGTCAGTGCACCAGACCCTTCTCTTCTCTTCTGTTCAGACGCAGAAAGGAAGCTTCAGGGTTGGGTGCTTTTTCTGCCTTATAATTATAAATATTTCCTGGGACTTCTTTACTGTGTCTACCCAGTAACCCATGTATTATGTATAAGCAAAGGGTTTAATTGTAAAATATTTATTTAAAAATCAGTTTGCCTCAAGGTACTTTTTATAAGGTATTGTTAAGAAGTGTGCACTGCTAGGGCAAATTGTTAAGTGACAACACTTTTGGCAAAGTTTTACACGGCTATTTCTTTTAAAATCCAAGGTTTTGTTGTACTTTGATGTTTAAAATTTGCTTGCTCAACAGTTAATATATATTTTGCCAGTCGAATGGGCAAAGCTACACTATACTTATGATGTTGGATGTAGATAGCCGGCTAAAGCTCTGTTTTAACTTTTAAAACAAAGACCATGACACAACGTACCGGATATTTTTCATTTTAGCATTAAGACTCTATTTTTGCTTACGCAATATTTCCCAATCGTTCTTTCTCATTCTTAACTGACTCAACACTGCACATAACGTTAATCCCCATATGCCACATTATTGTCTAGAGTATTCATAGAGGCAGTCATTTTTCTTCATAACATCTACCCCTACCTGCTCAAGTGATACCTCAGCACAGATTTGTCTCTCTGTGATTTCCAATTTTTCGGAAATGTATGCTGTTACAGATTATATAACTTAAATGATTCACACGGTGACACTCCTTTAGTTTCTAAACTCTTAATTAAACCAGACATTTTTTAAAAATTTATTTTAACATAGACATTAATTTTCCCACGAATTCAAACTGTGTAAAAGAACGTTCCAAAATATTCGACCCTAACTGCAATCGAACTTGAAAATAATTCAAAAGAAGTTTGGAGTTCAGACTGTTTAACAGAGCACAGAATATTTAAAAAAAAAAAAAAAAAAAAAAAAAATATATATATATATTTGGCTGCTTACCCATTTTGAGGGAAGAGTTGTTTCTTGAGAAGCAGCAGTTGCACTTGTAATGAATGTGTTAGTGTTTCTTTGATTTTTTAATGAGTTTGATGATGTGTTGTATTTTTTAACATTAGATTTGAAACTTTTGCTATTTATGTGACGAAATCTTGAAAATATGCTCAGTAGTTTGTTATATGCGTAAACACTCAATATGTACATAAACATCATAAATAAAATGTTATTTTCAATATAATTGACAGTTTATACATTAACTTTTAATGATAAAGTAAATATATAAACATTTGCATATGAATCCTAGTTGTATTTAAATTTTTTCTCAAAACTTCTTCGTAAATATTGGTCTAATTTTTTTATAGATAAAGAAAATGTTTTAAGAAGCAACCAGTGAGGCATTTTATTATATCTCATGTTAACTGTTTAAAATGTGTAAGCAATAAAATATTATTTATATTTTCCCATAGTTATTCAATTTTAAAAGAGTGTGGTGGATTAATGCTTTGGGGTAGTAGTGGATACTTTCGGTACAGCAGGCTATCCCAGCATTACCCTAGGCGACCAGAGGAAACAATAAGAGAGAGAAAAAAAAAAACTACCTCAAGATGGCCGACAAACTATAACTGAACCCGGACCTCCCGAATGGGAATCTCAAGCGTTATCGCCTGTGCCACCGCTCGATAAAAGAGTGTGGTATTCGATAATAAATTGCTGAATTACTCAGATCGTTTCATAAGCCTAAAATGAATTTTAAATCTTGCATGTCGGTTTGTTGTATCATTTCAGAGAAAATGTACATTCTTTATAACAATAATGAATAATTATTTTAGAAGTCGATTATTAAACATGTTATATTTTATGCATTATCTTAAAAGATAATATTTTATACAGTTTAAAGAAAATGTCATTTTCAAAGTGTCATATCATATTGATGGTCTCTAACGTTCTTCTCGGAAGTTTGCTAGTCCTGTTTGCCTTAGATGTGGATTCCATGTGTCACATAGAGAGTGTAAAATAATTAAGCCGACAAACTTTGGGATAAAAAGAGGACTTTTCTTTAGGCATGTGTTGTTAAGGAACTCAAGAGTGGTGACAGCTCGCTTCGACTTTGCGAAGCATACTTTGAACGAATGCAAACGACACGCCGACCAAGCTCTGCGCGGTGACTCTTTTGTTTTCAAACTAGAAATGACAGCATAGTGACTACGTGACAACTCAACTCCAGCCGTGAACACTTCCACTGTCAATCATTTTTGTTCTCTAATCCTACGCCAGGATAAAACATGGAATCTTTCGGATCAACAAAGAGACTGCAAATCTGCTGTCTGTTTTGTTGACTGACAGTTTTTGCACTGCATTTCTTGTATTGTTAATTGTTCGTTTATTAAATCGATAATTGAATTTCAAATTATTTAGTACCTAATTTTCTTCCTGCCGTTTTGACTAATAAAATGACATTGTAGCTATGTGAGTCAAAATGAACCGTCGTAATTAAATATGTACAAATATAAGTTCTCTCTCGTATCCAAACAGTTGTCAGTCTAATTAGCTTACCCACTGTAGTATTTATTTCATTTGTTGTGCCGTAAATGCTGGCACAAATGGCAAAGTACAGAGAGTTCATGTCACGCTTGATCCGAGAAAGCGGATGGGAGGAAGCCGGTAGAGCGCGAAGTAAACAGCGGCATTCTACATCCGCAATTTCTCTAGTACTCTACTCATAAACTTTATTAATTTGTGGCATGCACAACCATCATTTTATTTCATTAACCTGTTACAGCAGTTGCTCGAAATGTTAATCTTCGGCATTCACATATTCCTGACATCTTTTGAACATTTTTTCTTTTGTAATTTCTGCTCTTATATTTTCTTTCATTTCATCTACAGTGTTTGGTTTTTTTCTGTAGATTCTATTTTTTAGGGTTCGCCACAAATAATAATCGTACGCGGTAAGATCTGGGTAACCTGCGGGTCATAGCCCCTTAGAAATAATTGACTTCAAAAAACCCCGTCAATATGGGCTGTGGTAGAATCTTGTTGAAAATATGCATACTTCTCATGCTCATTAATTATTAAAAAAAATGTGCGAATATGGCGTACGAAACCTCCCCGAATTTATCGATTTGCAGATACACTACAGGCACACTACATACAAATCTTTTCATCATGCAGAGGAACTTCATGAATTATTCGTAGATTTTCTGTGCTGCAGACTCTATTGTTCTATGAACATGCTTAACCACGCAAATGAAAGCATGTTTCATCAGAGAAAATGATTAAATGTGAAACAATAATACCGCCAGAAATATACTGTAAAACCCATTTACAGAATTCACTCAACTTTCGTTGTCATGCGGCAGTAATTTTTGGCCTATAGTAACTGAGTAAGGTTTCAACTTTAAAAGTTTGCTAGTAGTATGGATCGACTTTTGAAACGCCATCTTCTTGTGCTACACCGACTTAAAGATTTATCAGAGAAAATTCAAGTGATGCCCCATTATCATCCACTTTTCTTCTGTTAGAAACTTACGTTTAGGTCTATAAATTTTAGAGTTCGTTTCTTTAAATACATTGACATGGTTTCTAACAGTACCTACATTTGAGGTCGAATGCCAGGAAATCTGTCAGCAAATCTATTTTTATGCATCATATATAAATATTTGTTGTTCTAGATTAAATTTTTTCCACCGGCATTTTCATTTTGTAACTAACTATTTTAATGTACACAGCGCATGCACGTTAAACTAATTCGAAAAAAGTACAGAAGCAAATACTTTTTCTAACAATTCAAACTCTACAAAGCAATAACCTGTAACGTAAAATCCGCGCAAACACGTGCTCTATTGCTAACACCTCAAACTGATACTAAGCATTGACCCGAAGCGCATGGGCCCACGTAGCACTAAAGGAAACTTACGCATCTAGAATGCCGCCGTTTATTTCACGCTCTTCCGGTTTTCTTCCGCCCGCTTTCTCGGATCAACCGTGACTCGAACTCTCCGTATAATGGAAAGATACAGACAATATGAAGTAAATTGATAGGGCTGTATGAGGGATGTAGCATACATATACAGAGTAGGCGTTTAAACAGGCCATTTAAAACATTGGCATTTTTAGTTATAGAAGGAACTTCTTCAGACCAAAGCTACTTAACTTGAAGAAGGACATAATGTGATATTATTAGGTGGAGGTTTAGAGGATATATGAAAAGAACACGAGTTGTCACTTTCGTGCAGAATTTGGAGTCCAGGTGTATTTCCCAGACAGTTGATGATTAATCAATATACGCCGGGGACGAAACAGCAGTCAAAACAATGGGTTCCAACCGAAGAAGGCTAAAACAATCCTCTAGGCAGAAATGGTGTTGGCGACGTGTTTTGGGATTACCATGGCGTAATTTTAATTTACTTTTTTTTAAAAATATATGCCATGCTACTTGAGTAATTAAACTGCGCCATTCAGAAGAATCGTCCTTATTTGGCGAAGAAAAAAGTCCTGTTCCATCATCATAATGCACGATTGTATCTCAGAATGATTTGACTTAAGAGTATGAAATCCTTTTTCATCTTCCTACTCTTCGGGTTTGGTTTGGTTCCGTTGGACTACTTTCTGTTCCCCAACACGAAGAAATGGCCAGCTGGAAATAACCTTTTATCAAATGAAGAGGTTGTCGCCGAAACAAATGTGTATTTCGCAGAGCTGAAGAAATAGCATTTTATGAATGGAATAAACAAAATGTAATTGAAGGAAGATTTGTGGAGAAATAACATTTTTTGCACAAAACTTAGTGTTCTTTATATTTACTACCCAATCTATTGTATCAGGATTTCAATGTGTGTATCATACTACTAGAATGCCAACGCTGCCACTGCTGGTGCTTTTTCTTTCGTAATAGTCAAGTCACGAAGGAAAGTACAAATCTGTTCTAAAGAACTTGTCTCTGGCTCTAGAAACAATGCGAGCGGTGTGCTTGGTATTACCACAAGTGAACTAGAGAAGTTGAACTTGAAGTGCACTAGCATGGGGATTCTACTAGAAAGGGTACTTTACAGGAAACAGCAGTTCGAGAGTACAGTCTATAACTGTTGTTTCCAAACACAAATCCCGGCTTTGTCCGGAAACCGTCGTAAAATAAGAGCGAAAGTCGTAAGAAGAGGCAGTTACTCCCAACACCTCTCAGGAAAACGATAAAGCCCTCTTTCCGGTGCAATAAAAACAAGCCCGCGTTTTGTCTGCCTAGTCATATATCACGCTAACTGTGTGTAAACAGATACAGTCAAAATTTCATCATGTTTAAATGTTTAATCTTACTTAAGGGGAGGTATAAGCGAAATTATTAGTAAAATTATGGAAATATTAGAACATGCGACAAGGGGGTAACATTTTTGGACTTAAAAATTAGAATTCATTTTTTAAACTTTCGTTGGCAATTAAATAATCAACGAAGTCTTGCACATTATACAGTGCGATCAGTGATGCTTTCCCCCGCGGCGCGAGTTTTTCCTATGAATGAACCTTAAAGTGTTTTGTGCATTGTTAAAAGGTTAATTGTTTTATTGTTTTCGAGATCCAGCTGGCCGGTTAACCTGCTACGAGTGGCGCGCTCGCCCATCGGCAAAACATTTCGCCGAGAAAGCAAAACTGGTCGCACTGTAAAAGGATATTTTGCAGTTGTGGGGTGGGAGTAAGTACTTTGGAGGGAATAATTTTAAAAATTTAAGAAAAGAACAAATGTCAAATTCAACTCATTAGCCAAGTAACCGAAAAAGATTTTAGAACAGCCTGGAAGAGGCTCCAAATCGGAAAAGCTGACATTGTAGCAAAAAGGAAAACTTACATCTCGAGGTACGTTCTATGCAAAAGGACAATTTAAACAAACAGATTTTTAAGGGGAGTTAAACTCCTTTATTCCCGCCATTGCCTCAGCCACTATTAAAGATAGATAGCTGATTTTTGCATGGTGCTAATGAACACGTTGTATCTGATTTTTTATCAGGTAGACTGATGCGGTTTGACAACGACTTGCTCTTTAGAAAGGTTTCTGCCCCGTGTCTGGTATGGAAATAACCCTTATGCCTGGGTATTCTATCTAAAAACAATGCAAGGGTCCCCGCCTACGTCCATGTGCATCTCTCCCTTCCGGAAGGACCTTAGCACAAATAACCAGCCGTTGAGAAAGGCTGAAGTACCGAAAAGCCTCTCCAGTTCCCTATGCAATCCATGACCTTGTAGTCGCTTATATCTTGGTGCCCCTAGAATTGCACCGGCCATTGATAATCGAGGCGTTTTGAACTCCAAGTCTGGATTTGGGGAAGTGACTGCGCTCTCTTTTTGGTTTTAGAAGAGATGTATTGTGATGTATTTGAGGCACCTGGCAGATGGGGCTTGTAGCGCCGTAGAGCCCATTCATTCTATTGCTTTCCATTTCTGGAATGTTGTACTAACTTTGTTTTCTTTTTTGAATTTGGTGATTCATATTGCCTATTGTTTTGGTTCCGATAAACATCTTTGCAAGCTTTTTTAGTTTGAGCTTTATTTTAATTAAAATAAAAAAAATACTTCGCTGCAATTAGCAGAGAATTCCAAGTCAAGATAATTGTAATAAAAGTTTGTATTTTATAGGATTGTTGTCTTGAAACTCCCGTACTTAAGCTATTCTTTATTGAAATATTTCTATTTTATTAATCATAAATTATAAAAATAAAAGGAATTCAAGGTAATAAGGAAGAAAACTTTGGTTTTCAGCCATTTGTTCCGAGGCTATAGTAAACACAAAACAATACGCGACTTAGGTAAGAAAACTGCTACAAAGTGGGCTTGCGTGAAAGTAAATTGAGTTGGGATTGACATAAAACTGCGGGACATAAAACACTTTGGGTTGTTGAAGCATTTAGTGGTAACTGCCTTTTTGAATGTTTTATCTTTACAGCAATCAAAAGGATTCGTTCAGTGTGATGCCTTGGGGCGTTGTAAATCTCGTCAACCACCCCAGGATCAGGTTAATCGAGAACTACACATTGCCGCAGTGGTTCCCGAAAGGCGAACTTCCGGCGATTCAACAGTGGATCGATAAATCTGTCGATAGATAAAGCGACGTACACGTGCATTCACACAGTTTTTATATCGAATACAATCATTATCGAGATGATTTTATATCAATTTATACCTCAGTGATGGCATATAACCCACATTTCTGCCGCAACACCACCAATAAACGGTAGCTAAAAATTAGTGTTTTTAATTGAAGCAGTTACTGAGTTTCGAAAACATCAATCATAAAATAAAATTATTTCATGTGTTTAGTATTGCAAATGTCAAAATCAAAGACTCAAAGTCAAAATGCGATTCATCATTAAATCCGAAAATACATGAAACGTTTTTATACGACGTTAATATTATAATTAATTTGAAAAGCAAACAATTTCAAGTGTT
This sequence comes from Metallyticus violacea, assembly GCA_030762175.1. Taxonomy (NCBI): domain Eukaryota; kingdom Metazoa; phylum Arthropoda; class Insecta; order Mantodea; family Metallyticidae; genus Metallyticus; species Metallyticus violacea. The sequence goes on along the minus strand of CM060830.1, from coordinate 42,523,645 downwards.
CGATTGACTATAGTGTCGCAATGGCTGTCCGTTTTCCAACATTTATTTTCTTCTGCTGTCACAACATGCTCAATGTACTTTTTATTGCGGGTGTGGGAAAAGTGTTTAACACATTTATAACTCTTGTTTTCTTATCACTACTTAAAGTCACGTCTTTTTGTGTTTAATAACCATTGGAAATAAACTTCCACCATGATGTGCGACTGTGTTTTATTTAACAAACAACTCTGTTTATATTCTGATACGAATGAATAATAATTGTTAGTAGGCCGTGGATTTTTGCAAATATAAAAGTTACGTTTTTTTTATTACTTATAGTCGCTTTGCGTTGGTTTTCTCGCGACGTCTATAAATTGGACATGAATACTGTGCAGTTATGAATGCAATAAAATGAAATGAATTAAGATGTTGCAAATGATCTCGGAGTCATTGAAGCCTTAAAACTATCTGGCATTCACCTTCAGGGTAAGGCAAAACTCCGAAAAAAACCAGACGACTTGACAGAGAATCGAAACCAGAACCTCCGAATTAGTAGTCACAAACGCTACCACTATGGAGAAAGACATTTAAAATATTGTATGAATAATTAAAGTTTGTTTCCTTTTTCGCGTGTATGTAGAATGTCTAATATTTTTTATGTGAGTAGAACGTCATGCGGCCAATGTCACGTGGTTAATGTTTAATTAACCCATTCTAAGAATGAGCGGAGTATAGCCTTGAAGTAACCAGAAAGTGTAAATCTAGCAAATAATGCATCAGTATAAATTTTACGCTGTATCTCAGAAAGTTTTAAAACCAACAGTATGAAACCTTAAGTAAAGATTCTCTGTAAATTTCAATTCTCTAATGCACATAATTTTTCTAAAAATGTTTAAACAAAAACAAAATATTGTTAAAACAACTGAAAACACTGTAACATAATCATACATTTTTCGTATAAACTATTGGTGTAATTGGAATGATTTTTTTACTTAAACTGCAGACAACATGCTATTCTGGGAAATAAAATAATAACGTATGCTAGTTGCTTGAAAAGAACTTACTTTTCAATGTTTTTTTTAAAAAAAATAGAAATATTTTTAATTTCTTGTTGGTATTGATTTTTATCAACTAATAGTGATATTTATATTCTTCTAGTTACCACACTTCATATTTGCATACGTTAGTGTGTGAAAATTTTCAACTAGATTGGTCCAACCAATCCTGAGAAAAAAGCATATTTCTGTCAGAATTTTAAGTTATCGGGAAATAGGAGTTATTTTTGTTTAAAAATGTTTAAAAAATTATGCTCATTACAGACTTAAATTTTATATAACATCTTCAGTTAAGTATTCTTAACATCTCATAAACTTTCATATTCGTAGATTTTTAAGTTTATGAGATACAGTGTAAAATGTATACTGCTGCATTATTTCCTAGGATATACACTTCCTGGTTACCTTAAGAAATGCAAATAGTAAATTGTTCAAACAATTGACAAATTATAATGTCTGCACTTACGACTTACATATAAAACATATAAAATATGTTTATAAATATTGTACGACAGTCTAAATATACTATATTACACTGTAATCTTTTATAGTTATATTTGAAAACATTTCAAAATAACCGATAAGACATTAAATGTTACGAAACAGAGGATATAAATGTACAAACATCGAAGTATAACATATTACATACTCTAAAATATCGAATATGGTATTTGTTTGGCGCATGAAAGGACCTGACTTCAAAATTCCGTTTTTTTTTGTATACCAAAATTATAAACAAAGTTTATTATTGGCCAAAATAGGTAATAGCATCTTACATTATGACACTAGATACATAATATTTTGACGCCACTAATCATTCATCTTCGTTGCAGAGTAAATAATTAAAGAATTAACCAAAATAATTAATGAGTTAATATTAGTTACTAAATGGTAATACTAAACTGTTCTGAAACATATGCCAACACGAAAATTTTTGATTTACTGTTCATCCAGTTAATGAATTTTGTCGTATTCTTTACTTGTTAACTTGAGCTAAAACTTCCTGCGGTAAATCCATCTTCGCTAACAACAACAATAACATTAGATTTATTATTATTATTATTATTATTATTATTATTATTATTATTACACAAGGTACAGGTCTGTTGACCTGTTCCGTCCTCAATTAAACATATTACTCCATCTTGTACAGGTCTTCCTACTTGGCGATATCCTCCAGGTTTATAATTTAGTAAACTTTTTTGTATCCTTTCCTCTTTCATTCTGATACCAATTATTTTCATTTTCTTTCAATTTTTATTTAAATTATATATATATTTATTTAAATTATATATATATATATATATTTAACTGTTTTCGAATTTCTTCATTTCTTTGAGTAAATACAGTTACTGCTTTTAAAAATCGCATCTCCGCGGTTTCTATTCTTTTCCTGTCTGTCCTATTCGTAGTCCAGTTTTCACTTCCATATATTGACATTGGCACTGTCATTACTTTATAGAATTTAATTTGTGTTTCTTTTGACGTCTTGTTCTTTAATGTTCTCCTTGTTGTTCCATTCATTGTCTTAATTTATTTAGTTTCCTGTACGATACATTAAAGCCTATATAATTAAAACTAGAAACGTGTTCTATTAATTCTTCATTAACAACTATCACACATCGTACATAATTGTTCCCTTTAAAAGCCATTGCTTTTGTCCTGGTTGTTGAAATATTTAAATTATATGTCTCCATCATATCTTTCAGGTTATTAACACTTCTCTGTAAGCCACCTTTCGTTTCCTCAAAAATTACGTAATTATCAGCTAATAGAATTGTTTTCAACTTATATCTATTAATTTGAATACCCCCAGTAGAATAGTTTTTCCACTCTTTAAGTACTTCGTCTATACATATATTAAATAAAACTGGCGACTAAGGACATCCCTGTTTGACGCCTTGGTTTATTTCTTCTGTTTCGTTTCCAATTATAACGCCATTGTCAATGTTAATTCTTATACTTGTATATAGACTCTGAATTACCTTAATCAGATAACTCGGATGTCCTTTCTCTTGCATTACAGTCCATAGTTTATTTCGGAGAGCCCTATTATAAGCTTTTTCATAATGAAAGTAGGCAAGGTAAATTTCCCTTCTCTTCAATGTTCATTGTTCCACCGTAAATATCTGCACAATATCGCCCCCCTCACATTGCTCTTCTTGTAGCAGTACTTCGCTAATAACATTTAATCTTCTAGAGACTATTTTTGCATATATTTTATATACTGTTTGAAGAAGGCTTATGCCTCTATAATTATTCAAATTATTTCTATCTTCTAACAATAGACAAAGGAGCTAAATAATCTCCATCGAAACGATTACATCATAATATAATTATAGAAGAAGCCTTTGTCTTCACAGCAATTCATTAGAAGTAGACATTGCTATTAATTTTGTTTTATTAATATTCTTCTGTAACTCTCATGTACACCACTAGCTCTGAACTGAACTCTCTTATAATGTTATACAATTATTGCATTCGTAAAAATTTCGAAACTAGCTTCTTACACATTTACTCGTGCAATAAAATATATCATTATAAATTATATCGTAATATTATTGTTTTATCTTGCATGAGGGCTATCATGAACACGTTATGCATTTTTTCTTAGATACATTTATATCCCATTAGAGTGAAAAAATAAAACAGGCAAAATTACAAAATACAGCAAGCAATTATTGTTTAATATTTGACTCGGGACTCAGAATTAAAGAGGTAATCATTGTCTGAGAACCAGTGATTTATTTTCAAAATAAGATAAGCAGGGGCTCGTTTTTGTCGGTCATTACGATTAGATTTTTTCGAAAAATGTAATTTCTTTTTATTGTCTACTCTTAAAATATACAACAATTTGCTACAAAATTTCTGCAACATTATGAATGATTACATTTAATAAACTAATGTTCCTGCTTTTTCAATAGTATATGCGTACAGTGCCAGCTTTGTAATTGTAAGGGTATCACAGAAGTGCAGAACACGCTGAAATGGTTTTGTTTCGGGCTAAGAATTGGTTCATAGTTAATGAATATAATGCAATGGCAACTTTCTCTCGCTAATACTGTGTTACGAAAAGGAGCATTCCTTAACGGCGCCCGAGTCAGAAGCCGCGCAGTTATAATGGAGTCACAAACGCTGAAAATGTTCCAAAAACAATAATGTGGCGTCTTTAAGTTAATTAGTTCTCAGAAACAAACCGAAGCTCAAAGACATTTCAGATTTTTTCTTCGCTCGTTCTGTTAGACGTATAGTATTTTCAACCAGGTACCACAGATGTTTTTGAAAAACAAAATATAATACAATATCTGTTAAAATTAATGCAAATATTTTATGAGAAAACATACATATTATAAGTCTTTTTAAAGTAAAAATATTTCCAGGGTGTAACATATAGTTTTTTTTTTAAATAACACGCTATTTGTTGTTTTTCATATTAATTGGTTCAAATATCTTGAGTAGTTTAATTGGTCCCTGTATGATGAAGAAAAATGTATTGTTAAAATAAGTATTAAACATTTTAAAGGAAAACAGAAGTGTAGACAAATATCGCCAAAAATAATACAAATGCACATAAGAAGTTTGTGCTGAGTGTTAGCTATCGCCAGATTATAAATGGTAGATATTTTGAGCCCTAAATTAAATAAAAATTCACTAAATATGTATTATATTTGCATAGAAGCTGTTAAAGTATTACCTATATAGAATTCCAAAATGTAGTAGTAATAAAACATTACTCTGCAGTAACAAATCGAAATTATTGATGCTGGACATTTAAACGCACAACTAGCAAAGCAGAATAAAATGGCAATGGGGCGGTCACGTAGCAAGAATGCAGGACAGTAGGGGGACCTACAAGATCTTTGATTGATTGATTTATTTTTTTAAGGACGCTCTTTAACAGCTCAGGTCATCAGCGTCCCATTCAACTCAGGGCGTGAAACGGTCGACAAATTTTGCTCAGAGGCCTCTCTTTCAGGCTTGAGGTTCTTTTTCGTGCCGCAAATGTACGACACGGGACCCACGGCTTTACTTCCCTTCCGAAGGAAGCCATACTTAGGATTTTTACGCCCGAAAAAATCCATCGGTCCTGGCCGGGTTCGAACCCGCGTTTTGAGTATAGGAGGCAAGTATGGTAACCACTACACCACCAGGACCGACGACAAGATCTTCATATGGGACTTTTGGATAGGCGTGAATCCGGAGGAAATTTTGTGCAGATGACAGCACAGCTCTGTGATTAAACACTATCAAGGTTTCGTGTGTTTGCTTGGCCTAGTCATTCTCTGATGAACATTACGCAGCAGAACATTCTCGCCATTGAAGGTGGCCGACGTTTGGTGGTTTCCGAAATTGCTTCTCTGGTCGAAATAAGTTACAGGAGCTATCATGTCATCTTAGTCCTCCATGAAAAGTGGGTCCGGTAGGTCGACTTTAAACTAAAACACAAGTTAAGCACGTTTTTAGGTCTGTGAGAGGCTCTCAGCAAAGTTTGCAGAAGAAGTGGATGCATTTTTAAATCGCTTGGTCGCCAGTGATTAAACTTGCATACACCACCAAATACCAGGGTCAAAACAATCCAGTATGGAGAGGCGAAGGAAAAGTGAGACAGCCCCAGTGAAAACCTGAAAGCTAAGACTCTGCTGTCAGCTAACAAACTGCTTCCTACTGTGTTTTTGACCGGTGTGGCGTTTTGCACGAACATCGCACCATCAACGATCTTTTGCGTGAGGCCAGATTTGCAATCTCACACCAAAGATTGGAAGAAATGGCATTGATATCACTCGATCACTGTCCTTATAGCCCTCACCTATCACACTGCCATGTTCAGCTCTTTGGGCAAACGAGTGGAGGATGTCATGGGCGTGGAAGGCTTCGTGCTCAATTGGCTGATGAAACAGTCCTTCAAAAAACTCCCAAATAAGCTGGGATAAGTGCAATTCAGAGCTGAAAGTTATGTAGAAAAGTGACATGTACTTTGGTATTTTGTAATGGCAAATAAAAATTTTACATTTCAGCCAATCTCTTAAAATTAAAAAAATGGAAGTTGGTTTCTCAATTTTCTATCCGATGTTCACATATGATTGTCCTTTTGCGCTTTTTAAGGAAAGGATTCTTTCTTACCCAATTGTACTTTCTATTAAAAGACGCGCTTTTCAACTACTGCAATGTTCAGGAGTGGAAGAATATGGCGGGGATGTCTTCCGCCTCTACTGGTCAATGTGACGGAAAGAGGGGTTTAGGACGTGGTCGCTGCGCAACTGAAATATTTCCAAGGCATTTTTCTAATTAGTTTCCCCAAATGTCACAGAACGAGTAAGAGGTTTTGCAGAGAGGAATTCCAGGAAACAGCTTTAATCAGTCCAGGAAACGGAATGCGGTCATGACATCCACGATGAGTAATGGCAGGGTCGGAGGTTAGTTACATTTTGAGTGAGCGAAGGTGCGCAATGTTCCATAACGAGTTCTGGCACCTCATTAACGGCGATATCGACGCACGCACCGCGGATTCCGTGCCAAGTTTATTCTGAAGTACTACTATTAGCTGCATGGAATTGCCACTTCATGCGAACGGCTGTAAACTATTCTGGCATCCCGCTTGCACTCACCAAGCCTAGGGCCAGTAGTTAACAGCCATCATTAAGCTGAATAAATGTATCGGTTCCTTCATGGGTTACGCGTTATCTTTTACCGAATCATTACGGCAAAGCTATACTGAAATTGCAGTAAAAATGAGATATTTATCGGTTTCTTATTGTGTGCTTTTTGTAACGTTTTTCATATTGTGGTTCGCAAATCTCCCGCGGATAACACTTGGGACTCGTATTTGGGAGGTCCCTAATTCAAATCTCGTTGAGCCGGTTATCCGGCCGTCGGGTTTTTCTTGGATTCACTTGGTCACTTAGGCGAATGCTGCAATAGACTTCATCTTCCACGAATTTTGAGCTCTTCCATTTAATTGTATCCCATTTCGTTGTTTCTATTACAACGTTGAAAGTTACGGAGGAAGGTGGACTGGTGATGCGTGACAGTGGCTTGCGCTTTGCAAAGGTTTCTGCCCCCGCGTCTGTTTAGGAAGAGAATCTTTTGAGTGGCTCGAAGAAGAAGGGGTAGCGTTGGGGTGTTCTGTCCGGAAACATGTTAGGGACTCTCCGTGTACGTCTATGGATCCTGGCCTCCCAATGTCTCCCTCACCTCATCCATTCCTTCCGGAGGTGCTCTCAATGAGGGCTTAGACATAGACGGCCAGCCTTTAAGAAAGATGAAGTACTGCAGTTCTCTCCGCTCCTAACAATCCAGTCCCTGGGGGTTCCTGTAATCTTGCAAGGGATTCGCTAACTATTTTCTCTAATATGGATTTGATTTTGCATGATTATTATTATTATTATTATTATTATTAGTAGTAGTAGTAGTAGTAGTAGTAGTAGTAATAGTAGTAGCAGTAGTAGTAGTAGTAGTAGTAGTAGTAGTAGTAGTAGTAGTAGTAGTAGTAGTAGTAGTAGTAGTAGTAGTAGTAGTAGTAGTTATTACAATTTACACCTGGAATGTTGAATTATGGCCACCGTTGATTAGGCATATTTTTTTCAGTTCTTTTAACTGAAGCAGGTGTTTAGATATTTAGTGGCAGGGAGTAGTTTTCTCGATCTGTTATAAGTAGGAGAATTTTATTTTGAACAACGGAAGTTAAATTAAGCTTTATATTACTTACAACATCTGTGGTTCCTGATTTCAGAGCTCTACGCCATGGAAAGCAAGCTATTTTATCACTCTTCATTTGAAACTCAATGAAAAGGGTCTATTGTTTTATTTAAAAATTTGAAATTATGTTGTAACTGAAGTTCGCATAGAATTTTGTCTCTACGTAAAATATTTCAATAATATATAAAAGCAATTCTCAGTGTCGGCTTTAGATTAAAATGTTTGATCTATAAAAACGTGACTTTAAACATAAGGTAATAAGCTATTGCGTTATTAGTTTATCCAGTTAATTTTGGATTTAATGAATTAAGTGTAAAATAAATATATAATTGATTTAACTGATACGTTTTCAATACTTTTGGCTGTTTTGGAAGGGACTCCCTATTTATTTCACCTACGCAACTTTAAGTTAATTTAAGATTGTTAAGCATGTAGTATATTTATGAGTTCGCTCAGCTCAGATCTTTATAAATGGAGTTCCCGAATCGAAAGAGTTTGGGATAAGTTTCTGTAATTACAGTTCGGGTATATTATCTTTGTTTTAATTTATTAGAAGGCAAGATGATTTCTATAAAGCATTGAAATAAAGTATTAAACAACTGGTAATCAATTACACTTTATTCACTAACTAACGGATATCATTCTATCATCTTTGGCTTTTACACGTGATCTTGGGGCCAATCTGGTTTTGCTGCATGAATGAAGGGCTTGTCTTACGGTCTTTCCAAGGTCTCAACTGAGATGATCCAAAGTGGAGTAAGGTTTGGATTGGGAGAATATTTCAGTTCTTCAACCTTGCATAAGGGCTGGGCGTTTGAGGAAGGGATGAATTGCGGGAGACATTGCGCGGCCAGGGTCCACGGGACCCCCAGCCCCGCAGATAGGCCACTTCCATATCAGACGCCGGGGCAAAACTTTTCTACAGTGCAAGTTACCCTCACACCGCACCAGCGCACCTCGCGTGACACTTTCGACCCTATAACAGAACCAACAGAATGGGAGAATGGAAAGTTAGTGGAAAGTAAATATTCATACCAGCATTCGCCTAAGCAACCAAGGGAAACTAGGAAAAATCCCAAAATCAGAATGGCCTTCCCCAATGATGTGAACCTTGGTCCTTCCGAATGCGAGTCCCACCACTTGAGCCACCCCATGCTCTGTGGAGCGAGGATTGGCGGACGTCTTTCTCTCCAAAATATTCCATAGTTCAGCAAGGTTAGATCTGCGGTATTAGAGGGCCAATGTATTCCACAGCAAAAATTCTGGACAAAATTTCTGAGTCATGTTTCATTTCCGAGCAGATTCGTTCATATATCCAATTCCTTCCACAAGAGTGGAACCATCTTCATAATTTTCTCCGAACTCATTGTTTATTATATTTATATTGTGTTGTGTTTTTTCATGAGTAAAAATATTTCTGTGGTCATTTTGACTAAGCCATGAACGGCCTTTGTTCATTATCATCTATTTTTTCCCTTTTTTTCCAGGTAAGTGTTCACGAATGAACTGATCGTCAGTAAGCAGTCACATGAAGGTCCTCTTGGGTCGTTATTTCGGCCAACCGGCTCACTCGCTGCTTCAACGTCGCTGAAGTTCTTGCACTGCTAACGCTGCGTCGAACGATCTACAGTAGAACAAAGTACCCCAGAGTTTCTTGTATCGGTAAGCAAATTTCAAAGACATAGTTAACTGTTTCAGCAACATGAAAATCTCTATGAAGATCTTTCCACACTTATGATAAAGGGCAAACACTGCATGTCTATTATCTTATGTTTATCAGTGCAGACAAAACATTTGAGCAGAGTTATATTCAGGTAATATTTACCCTTGTCTGTTTTATTACCACGTTAGAGTCAGTAAAATAAGGACCAATGTATGGAAAGTCTATGTGACGCCCAATACTGTTTCTTTAACTTTTCTTCGTTTAAGAAAACATTAAAGTTATAGCGGTTATAATATTTGTTTACCTATTTGAATACGTTGGTGAAAAATTATGATGCAGATAGGCATGGTCTATGATTGTTTTTAGATTTTTTTAAATGTTTTTCTAAGCACAAAGTGCTTTAATTTGGTTCTCAGTTATTTCTACGTTCAAAAAATAAAATTAAATGTTTTCACAATAATGTGTTAAATTTTTAACAACTACAAACGTTTCTTTAGCAAATTGTGAGATAAATGCACTTGTAAAACTACATGAAGCTACATGTCTTCCCTTTTTCCTCAAATAAAGACGAGGCTCAAAAAAAAAATAGCCTTAATTTAGCAATATAATTCAAATTGACGAAGTAGAGATTGTACTGCGTATATAAATAACAGATATCTCTGCTGGAGGAGCAAGCATGCGCGACATCTTGGGAAGTGTGACGTCAACGACCATAACAATGGCAGACAGCTTGGAAATATGCGCGAGCAAGGAGCAGTGAGCAATTCTTTGGGTAGCAAGGGCGAGAAACTAACATATATATTCATCGTAGAATGAAGAGGCAATATTGAGATTTCTGTGTGTCACTTCAGCAGGTGATGCAGCTCTCTCTGGTCGACACTATCGTGCAGTAAAACAAGTGATAGTGACAATCGATAAGGTGGCTGTAGAATTGATCAGTCATGGCTGCGCGTCACATTATCCACAATATTTGCCGCTTGCCGCTAGGTGTGTACCAAAACAACTCACCTCTTAACTGAAAGAACGTCATGTGGATGTTTGTAAAACACTGCTAGGACGTCAAAAAGCCGAAGGAGATGTTTTCCTAAAGCGTATAGTCATTGGTGATGCATGCTGGGTCCGTCAGAGACCATGCGAGCCAGTAAAGAGTGGCGGCATTCGCTATCGTCAAAACCAAATTAGATCCATATCGCCGTATGAGCCGGTAACTCTATAAGTCTACTCATGGAACATTACACGCACAGAGAACGCAATGTTAACAGCAAATCAAATTGTGATTTGCTTGAGAATCATTTGAAATCTGCAACCAGATCGAAACTTCGAGGTTTGCTTACAACTAGTGTACTCTTACAGCATGATCTCACACATTTTTTTTTTGATTTGTTTATTTAAGGACGCTCTTTAACATCTCAGGTCATCAGCGTCCCATTCTATTCAGGGCGTGAAACAGTCGACAAATTTTGCTCAGAGGCCTCTTCTTTCAGACTTGAGGCTCTTTATCGTGCCGTACGACACGGGATGATCTCACGCAGCTCATGCAACGGCACAAATAAATTAGATCTTCATTTTGAGTGTGTACCACTTGAACTTAATCACCGGATCTGGCATCTTCTGATTATCATGTCTTTGGACTATACAAAGGGGCATTAGGCGGCAAGAAGTTGCGCACTGATGATAGCATTAGTGAAACTCAACAACGTTTGATTTGTTTTATTTACAGACACTCTCTAACATCTCAGGTCATCACCGCCACGGGTGGCCGAGGTCGTTAAGGCTCGGACTCGTGAGCGGGAGCTCTAGAGTTCGATTCCCATCACATCGCCGTCCCTGACTGAGACTTTTTTCCAGATTTTCCTCAGTCCTCATAAATGGCAAATGCCGGGGAGGTACCCTAAACTTAGGCCTGGAACGTTTCCCTCCTTAAAAAAATATACTCCTTTCCCAATTTATCATTTCATCTCATGTATCATCAGTGTCCATCGCCTGTGGTGTCTCAGTAGTAAAAACGGGCGTTAAACATTACTCAAAAAAAAAAAATCTCAGGTCATCAACGTCCCATTCAATTCAAGGCGTGAAACGACCGATAAATTTTGCTCTTTTTTCACACCGTAAATCTACGGCATGGGACCCAAGGCTTTACTTTCCTTCCGAAGGAAGCCATACTTAGGATTTTTACGCCCGAAAAAAAAATCAATCGATCCTGGCCGGGTTTGAACCCCCGATATTGGGTTTACGAGGCCACTATGGTTAACACTAAATTCAATAACGCCTGCATTAAGCGTGGTGGATTTTTTATGATTGATTTATTTATGGACGCTCTTTAACATCTCAGGTCATCAGCGTCCATTCAACTGAGGGCGTGAAATTGCCAACAAATTTTGCTCAGAGGCCTCTTTTTTCAGACTTGAGGTTCTTTTTCGTGCCGTAAATGTACGACACGGGACCCACGGCTTTACTTCCCTTCCGAAGGAAGCCATACTTAGGATTTTTACGCCCGAAAAAATCCATCGGTCCGGTTCGAACCTGCGATCTTGGGTTTAGGAGGCAAGTATGGTAACCACTACACCACCAGTACCGACTAAACGTGGTGTTGACTACGTTGAAAAATTAAGAAGTGTTTTCAATCCCAAAGTTTACATTTTACGAATTAAAATATATTAAGATTACTCTTTTCACATAATACCGCTGAATGCCGTCAAAAGTATTTAAGTTTGAAAGAATGTCAAGAAAAGCAACCAAAACGTGTCGGAAAATAATATTTTTCAAGTATGGCAGAAAAGAATTGTACAATATTCCAATTTATAAAACAATAACATGAGCAAGCATACACATCTCAAATCCAAAAAAATCACCAAGCGCGCGTGCAGCAAAGCTATTTACTTTAACAAATTCTGTTAGCTTTGTCTAAACTGACATAAATTTTCACTTTACCCAAATTATCAATACGCTTATGACTAAACATTCATATTAAAACTATGCCTACCTCCAATAAGCAATATAGAAAAGCTTAAGATTCTTATACAAGTAACAAAATTACCACAACATTAAATAAAACGAAAAGAAAATTGACGCTATATTCATATGCTTCCTTGGTGTTTGAGCCAATGCTGAGGAGATTGTTGGATGCCTGGGACGAGAAGAAAATTTGAGCCTTGTGCCTCCGGGAGGAAGAGATCAGGTTAAGGAAACACCGGGCGGCTAGTATCTACGGGCGGTAACTGCGCGGACGCACATGGGGTTTCTAACATGTTTCCATACAGAGATCCCGACCCCGGTACAGTCCTTCGGAAAGTCCAGTACCATTCCAGAAGTCGGGGCAGAAACCTTTCCAAAGCGCAAGTCACCGTCACACCGCGCCAGCCAACTTTGCCTGGTACTTTCGACCCTGTAACAGAACCAATGGAAAGAATAGATATAAAATGAGAGAGCGGAAAATTAAATATCTATCCCCATTCGTCTAAGCGACAAGGGGAAACCAGTTACAAATTCAGGATGGACGTCCAGCAGGAATTGAACCCGTTACCTCCCAAATGTAAGTCACAAACGTTACCGCCTGAGCCACCCCGCTCGGTTATCGTCGTCTGTCAGGGTAATCCTCTTCTTGTTTGTCAATGCACCATTCCCCTCACCTTTCGACATATATTGCATTATTCTGTATTTACGTCTGTGGCCTTGTCTCTTTCTTTGCAATGTGTAGATGGCCTCATTTCTCATTTTATATTACGAGTAAATTATTCATTATTTTTTTCTGAAGATTTTTACTTCCATATTCTTCCAATGAGTGTAGTATTTCAAGGTCTTCCGCTTGTGCATTAAAGCTATATATATATTTGGAATAGCACGTTTCATTAGTGTTGTGCACCTGTGAGGTTATTTGAGCTAGGGATTGGTAGAGTGCGGTTGTATACTGATAGTCATCAAGGTATAAATGCATGTGCAGGTAGCAGCATTTAGTTGGTTTGAGGTAGGCTGTTTCAACGAGTGTTACTAGGTGCTTTCAATGTGTGTAAATTGAATTATAATTATAGTCTTGAAGTACAGGCTTTTATGTACTTACATATGTGAAAGCGAGGAAGTGGTAAGGCGCCTCGCAAGAAAATATCCTATCAGTCACGTTCCAGGTGGAAAAAAAAAGGTTCCACTTTGTTAAAAAGTTACAAGAGACGGGATCTCTCAGTGACAAGACATGTATTCAAATTACGTAAGAAAAGTTAGAGGAAATAAAAGTATTTTCTACGCAGATGCCAGCAATGTAATGCCGTTTAGGGGCATCATTTTTAAGATATGTTAATTCTTATTATCAATTTTAAATAGTGTCATTCATTAAAAACTAACTTTACGCGCGCGATTGTACTCTTTTTACCGGTTGCATTAACTGCACTTCCCCAATAAGTAGCTGCGCTCAGTGGCCCATAACTAAAATAATCTCACTGTACTATCAGTGCTATCTTGAAGCCGTTTTCGATCTAAAAGTAACTTAACTTTTGTTATCAATTTCTTTTCTGCTAATTTTCACAATTTTAAGTTGGAATACCTAATATTATTGCAACATGTTACAAAAGGAGCTTTATACCATTGGGTCAAGTTAGAAGACGACCACAGGGTGTATAAATAACTATAACTGTCGTGGTGAAAGGTATTGTGGGATGTGTATGGGCCTTGTGAACACATGAGAGAGCATATATTTGGTAGTGTGGAATATTAAAAGTAAACGAACGAACAAATAAATTTGCCGCAGAAAATATATGCTTTCTGATTTAGTATAGAGTGGAAATAGCTTGTCTGTTGGGGATGAGGCATTCCTTTCAGTGTTTCAAAATTACTACGCTCTCTTCGCGAAATAAACGAGACGTTAACATGTCCCCTCGAACTAACAACCTCTGGAGCAACACGTTTATGTGTTAATAAATCGTCACAGCGCTTCTTGGTAAATGCTCAGAGTTGGCTCATATAAGCTCCTTTAGATAACATTCACCGAGACGTAAAATTTGGCAGACTGAGCTTCCGTGTACATTTTGGTAACACTGAGCCAAACAAAAATACCTCTCGTTTTATTGCCCGTAGCAGTCCCAGCTCCACTATAAGCGATGTACAGGTATCAAAAACGTCGAAGTCAGCGCTGCTGAAGTAGTTTGTTTTCATCTTTTTAGCTGCATGTTTTTCAAATATTTGTGTCGAGGAAACAATAAACTAAAAGCAGAAAGTCGGAGCTTGTTTGCGTCGGGTGTCGTTCCCCCATTTACTCTTTCCTATTAGACGGTCTTCGTTACCACTGGAAACTGTCAGGAGCACGTTTAAACGAAAACAGGTCAGACGTCAAAAAGTGTCATTGGACATTTATATAACTGTTGGTGTATTTATACGAGGGTAGGGCCATAAGTTTCCGGCCTAACGATTTTCTACGTATGATAAAGACAAAAATTATATTCGCTCGTAGTTATCCTTTATTGCAATACACTTCTCACATCTTTGAATTAACATTTACCCCCCCCCCCCCTCCTGAAATAGTCAGAAGTCTTGTCTGCAAAATGGGCATAAACAGCATCCAACACTTTTTCGTCACACTTAATTTCCTTCTTCGAAGGTCCTTCTTGAGTTTTGAGAAAAGGAAATGGTCACTGGGAGATAGGTCAGGGTTGTAGGGTGGATGGTCGATCTCTTTGAAGTCACATTTCTTCACAGCTTCCTTTGCAACAACAGCTGTGAGAACAAACGCGTTGTCGCGAAGAAGGCGCACACCACCATGCAGCTTTCCTCGCCTTTTCTCTTTGATAGAAGCACGTAGTCTGTGCAAGAGGCCAGCATAGTACTCCCCATTTACTGTGGCTTTCCTCTCCTTGAAGTCAATGAAGAATTTTCCTTCACAGTGCCAAAAGATTGTGGCCATGATCTTCTTGGTTGACTGAGTGACCTTGGTGTTTAGATGGGTCACAGAAGGACAGGGGAACCTGTTAGCAGCACGTGATTCTTTCCATATAATCCGAAAATTTTAATTGTGAGTTTTTCCTCATTTTTCTTAGTATCAAAGGGAAACATCAAATGGGATATTTTTTTACTACTAGGTCTTGTAGAATCTTTACCGTTAAGGAAGGGTAGAACTAGAACTAAAGCTACCTGTCCGACAGAAAGGGAATCAAACATTAACTGTGGTGTTTCGCCTTACCAGTAACCAACATAAATATTTTGCAATAGTCAAACCGAAAACATAAATGTCACTTTCCTTACACTTAAATATGTAGAAGCTCTAGGCTCATCAAAACGTAATGACTCTAAAAGGTGAACCACAGGGTTTCACAGCGTTCTAAAACATTTAGGGAACAACCGCAGTGACGTTAGGGGTTTTTCGCGTGTCATGGTGGTAGGTCTGTCGCTCAAATATTCATGTTCCGCGGCGAGAGCGAGCTGATACGTTGACAGCTAATTCCGGACATGAAATACGTCTTGTAGCGGAAAACTGGGAGCAAAAAGACTTACGATGACAGATTCTGGGACACTGCACGGAACGTCACTTAAAGAAAGGGTTGCCTTCTCTTTATGGGTAGACGTACAAAGACCATTGTTAACGGTGAGGAGCTTTGCAGGTTGTGAAGAATGAATTTACATATTCATTTGCTTATATCACACGAACACAGACACATTGTAATTAATAAACAAAATGATACATTTAATAATATTGCGTTTTATCATAACCAATAAACACATTTTAAACAATATTTATTAGCTTTAATATTAGCTATAAACGAGCCCAAATATTAAAAATTAAATGTATTATTAAGTTTGCATCAATAATCTGTTTTTCTGTTAATGTTGACAGGCCTAAATAGTGTCTGTTTCTTATAATCAGAACCCGAAATTTAGGCAAAATGCCCCCCCCCCCACTTTTCTAGGATATATTTAAGAGACAGATAGAAATGAACATGTTTCCCTGTATATTTGTGGTCGTAGGGTCAGTTTTTATTTTGCCTTTTTTGGCCTCTATTGCCTATAATATGGTTTAAAGCCTTTTGTCAAATAATTTTTTTAGATAGTTATGGATTTCCTGCGATTACTTACGCATTTTAAAAAGCACATAAATAACTTCAGTATACCGAGTGACAAAAAAATTATAAGAACTATATAGCATATTCACCTCACAAAAATATCTATTGAGAATATTGTTATACATTTATTTCTTTTGAAGCAGTGAAAGACTTTCTCCTCAGCCCATTCACATAATCTTTTTTTTAAATAATGTTTAACGCCCGTTTTTGCTACTCAGACACCATAAGCGGATTCACTTAAGCTCTTTAAATAGCAGAACCTCCATTTGGAAAGGAACTCACAGTTACTTCGGGCATACGAATACCAGGAAATAAATAGGACGAGGAAGTACTGTAGTTTTGAATAGTCCTGGCGAATGACCTTGTATCGATCTCCTCGGGTCAATTCTAGAATATTTATGGTGAGGGTAACTTCTCACCTGCATAAATGAAACAAACACTTGCAAGCGAGAAAGATGAGAGCAGTACGCTGTGCAATAAACCGTCCGTACAATGTGTTCAGTAAGGAAGTAAGAGAGACATTAACCTGCTTCCCTTATAAACACATAAGCAGAAAATGAACGCGATCTGAAGCCACTGCGCATCTTTTGCTCATTTTCTAGGACTGTTCAAAATTACTTTCTTTATATTGATGAGCATTTCCATGATGTTCTGAAAGGTGAATGTTCTGTTCTGACTGGTATGAATCCTTCCAAACTAGCTTGTTTGAAATATTCTCCAATCACCGCAGTAGAAGTAGAACGTTCTTTTTCCATGTGGATAAATGTTCTCTCTGACAAGTGACTGAATATGGCAGTTGATACCTTAAAAAGCATCTTGCTGTTGCTTGTAACCAAGAAAAGTAAGTTAAGTAATTTAATTATGTGATACATAAAATATTACGTATCTTAAATACCTATTTAAATGATATTACCGACGTTTTTCAGTATTTTAAGTGCCTTTTTACCTGCCTATATTATTTAGAGGGAGTACCAGAGAGAGGAATATGTCACAGAAGTCAACCTTTTCGTGTTTACCTAAATGTTATTCCGAGTACTAGACAAGGCAACATGTTTTATACCTTTAAGCGCATCAGTAATATGACTTTAGTTTCTGAAACTATGGTAAATTACTCTCCGTGTCATATTTTGCAATGAAAAAAAAACTTGAGATGTATTACAAAAACTTAAATGAAAAGATCACTTCTGGCATAGCCTTCTGCAACAAAAAGAGATACCAGGCGATAACGCTTGAAACTTGCATTCGGAAGATCTCAAGTTCAAATCCCTTGGGGCCATCCAACCAGACCTCGGTTTATTCTGTGGGTTGTTCCTGGCTGCGTAATCGAATGCTGGAATTGGCGAGTTGGGTTGGTGCTGCGTAACGGTGGCTTGCGTTTCGTTTCTGCCCGGATGTTCTGTGTGGAAATAAAGTTAGGAACACGTCTACCTCCATACCCACCACCTGGGTCTCCTTTACTTAATTCTTCCTCTCAGAGGGTATAGGCACAGACGGCCAGTCTTGACCAAGGCTGAGTACCGAAATATCCGCTTCCATTCCGAACAATGCAATTTAGTGCAATTCAATAAAAATAAACATAACTGCATCGGTATAACTTTCTTTAAAGTCGAGCTTTTTCACTTGTATAGAGCACAAGTTGGCCACCATTTTTGCCGGCATTTTAAATACATTTAACGCTTATATAAGCGACACAATGTTATTAATACCACGTGGAGTGTTATCAAAACTTGAAACATGGTAATATTGTATATGACACTCTATTTTACAAAGATAATAAGTAAAAAAAAAAAAAAAAGGACTCAGAATGGTGATAAATAATCTCTCTAAACAAAAACATGCGTTTAATGGTTGCTATTAAAGGTTAAACATTATAAGGGGAAAAAAAATGGTTTTACCCTATAGTGAATAAATCATAAATAATTGTATTACTGTTTTTTTTTAGGGTCAGAGGATTTGCATAGAATTGAAGCGTTGCATAGCCAATAGAGCGTTCCACTAAATCCCATGACCCACTTCTGAGAGTAATGCTTGTCCATAGTCAATTAATTTGGTGTCAGATGTGGGAATTCGGTTGACGTTTCTGTGGCAACCGTTGTAGCTCATTTGTCAAAAATTTCATTGCTCTGCTCTACATTCCGGCAATCTATTTCAAATTCACGTTAGTAAATATTCATATGCGAACGTGCAAAGCATTTTTGAAGAGGAATTTCTGTTTTAGTTTAGTTGACCTGCCTCATATTTTTAATATTATGCAGCAGAATAAAGTAACGTTGCGCGTATATGATATTGTTTTGTTTTCTACTTCGTGAGTTATTGTTACAGTGTTAACAGTTTTACTGAACATTAGTTGACAAAAGAGGCATAGCTTGTGCGCGGGAGATATCGTCACAAAAGATTTACAGTGTTTCCATTTGGAGCAGGACATATTTAGTACTGCACTTACTGACAAAATGCTTTAATCCAAAAGTCTGTATTTCTCTCCAAATGAGTAAACGAAAAAATAATATATAATAAAACCTTTTGAAATGTTTGCACATGCACGTCAAAAAGACCGCTTATTGTATAGATGGTAGTTTGGTTGAATTGTTGTTCAAATATTTATTACCTGTTGTGTTTCACAAAACGAGAATTTATATCTTGTTACATTTTAATACCAAAGTAGTTTTTGCTTTTTTAGACAGCTCATGTTAAAAGTAGCTCTTGGTCCGGTAGAACCATTATCAATAAGAAATATCTTCTCATCCAGTTAAAGTTCCCAATTGAAGCGCAGAGAAAAGTCAGGCAGGAATATGGTGCAAATGCTCCAGAGCGTCATACATTGTGAAATGGAATAATCAGCTGTTAGACACAGTTTCCGTGTGGCGAAAGAAGGGGAGAGAGAGAGAGAGAGAGAGAGAGAGAGAGAGAGAGAGAAATCTGCAGCTAAATTTGAAGAGTTAGGCAAGCAGTTCAGTGACGGCCAGTTCAGGTTTGGGTATTCCAAAGTTCACTGTTCACGATATTGACCATGAAAGATTGTAAACATCTGAAGACAATGATACAATCATACCGCTATGTCCCATTACATAGCGAGATTTAGCGACTATTGTAGAATAGCTACATTTATTAGTGTAAGAGATATTCACATTTCTTATTGGCAGACACTATATTTTTTTTTTTTTTGCCTGCAAAAGATACTTTTTTTTAATGGTGTTTAACGCCCGTTTTTACTACTGAGGCACCCACCACAAGCGATGGACACTGATGATACATGAGATGAAATGATATATTGGGAAAGACTTTTTTTAAAGGAAGGAAACGTTCCAGGTCTACATTTAGTCAGGGAGAACGGTCCTGGTGGAATTCGAACCCCAGACCTCCCGCTCACGAGTCCGCGCCTTAACGACCTAGGTCATCCGTGGCAGTACAAGATAAGATGAAAAGTATATTTCTAACTTAACTGAGTGAGGGGATATTTACCTTTTTTATTGGTTGTGATTCTACCAGATATATTGTGTTTTAAGTACATACAAATTGCACACTACCTCTTTAGGTATTTCTTTAGATAGGTATTTATTGACAATGAATAAATACTGATATTTATTTACAGAGAGTACTAATAAAAGATAGTGAGCAGCTGGTTTTAACAGCATTCTCAAACTAATTACTCAACATGGCATGTACCAGCATGGATGCAGATAGCAATGGCGAGATCGCATTGGAGAACTAAAGACAAACGTCCATATCGTTGAAACTCTTTCTTCCCCATGTGAGATAGTTTGTAGCAGTTCTTCTCATGAACCTTCATGACGCGTTGCAAGATCAGGAAGATATCATTCAATGTCTCCGCAGGAAGATCTTTGAAGGCCTTCACAACGATTGGTAACGTCAGATATGGCCCGCCACTGATCATCTCCATTATGTTCTCTGATCACAAACTGCACCGATCTATGTTAGAATCCTTTACATTCATCGCTGCCATTGCCAAATGCATGTTCTGAACTGAACACCCAAATGTTCCAATTGCACATGTTCTTTTACCGTCTCTAGTTCAATGCTTTGGGGATATCTAATTCTTCACTTTCGTTTCTATACTTCGTTCATTCTTAGAATGTTTCCTAATGTGAACAAAACAAGTTCTGTACACACCAGAAAAAATAAGAGACGAACTAATTGTATATTATTTAACAAATTACTATGCATATTAAGGTCACCCAGAAAGTAATGCCCCACATTTTTTCTTCTCAGTCGATGACAATGTTGCGATTGTGAAATGTTAGATACTCGTATGAATTATTTGAGTTACTGAGTGCGCGCGCAAAATTTCCGTAGCTGCAGCAAAGTTTCAAAACGGCACTATAAGCGATGCAGTTTCAAGCGGCGTGTCGTAATTGAATTTCTCACTGTGGGGAACATTCACAAGCGTTTGTGAGTATCTGCAGTCGACAGAAGTAGAGTTGGTCACTGGGCACAGACGGCAGTTCGGCGGTGCTCCAAGATTTGCTGCAGGCAGGTAGATCATCCACGGTTGTCACACCTGACATGTTGCAGCGTGCTGATGTTCTCATCCGCGAGGATCTCGGCAGTTGACACTGAAGCTGTCAATCAGCAAAGGAAGTGTGGTTGCAATTATCCGCACTCTTGATCACTCAGAAGTGTGTGCAAAATGGGTTCCGCGCAGCGAAGAAATGGCTTCATGACCAGAACAAGGATTGGTACCGTCTCGCTGGAGGAGGGCCATAGAACTGGAACGAGATTACGCGTAGATAAAACATCATTCATGTGTGTAATTCTCATTCTGTGGAATGAACAATTGTTGAAGAAAATAATATGGGACATTACTTTCTGGGTGACCCTCGCATAACGTGAGTTACACCGAATGAGGTATAAGAAAAAATGCTTTTAATAAAATATTGATAATTATTATATTTTAATAATTGAAGAGGTTACCTTATTGCAACTGACTAGCAATGTTCATTCATCACTCACAAACATTTCCCAGATTTATTTCCTTCTACTGTCACAACATGCTCAATGCACCTTTTCCGCTTAATATTGGCCAGGCACAAAGCTTTCTTCACCAAAGGCCAAACATCTTTTTTTTTGCTATTTTCGGCAACATAACATTTCACTTTACTCCATGTCAGGGGTTTATCACACGTTCAGCTGCGCAGAAATGAATAAAATCCTTGCGGTTATGGTTAGATAAAAACAAAACGATATTTTTCCTGTTTTTAAGATTTCTTTACTTCAGAATTAATACTTTTATGAGAAACGCCAGTGAATTCAGAAGCGATGTTGATAATGTCTTTTATTGTTAGTGTGGAAGTACTTTTCAGCAATTTTATACGCATTTATAACTATTATTTTTTCACCTACTACTTAAAGCCTTGCCTATTTCTTGTTAAATAACTATTGAAATTGAACTTTCACCATGATGTGCCGTTTTGTTTTATTTAACTAAACAACTACACTTTATTCTGATACGAATGAATTATTACTAGCATATATAAATATAAAATATTAAAGTATAATATATAATTACAGTTTGTTTCCCATTTTTATGTGTATACAGTGTGCACTACTTTTGTGTGCGTAGAATGTCATGCGCTCAGTACCTCGTGGTTAATACTTGTTTACATTAGGTCCCACTCTGATAATGAACGAAGTATAGAGCGAACAAGGCCTTTGAGGTAATTCAACTGTTATTTTGGGACAGAGGTAATAGTTTACAATGCATTATGTATTTTTAATGTTTACATTCCTGGTGGCGGTTTTGAAATTAGTGGTGTTCATTCATTTCTATCTAAGATTTATTTACTGAACAAAGCATGTAACTTTAAATAGAAATTGAGTTAAACGTACCAGGAAATATATATAAAAACAAAAATAAAATTTTGCGATTTTACTCCGTATTAAAACAATGCAATTTTGGTAACATTATGCAGAGATTTAGCTAGCGTTTCTTCCATCCTCCTTCTAGAGAGAAATCTACGAACTATTTCTTTGGAAAAAATGAAAATTTAAGAATAACTGGAATAAAAGATTGTTTAATTACTAATATATTTATAAATATTAAAAGCTCTCTAAACATTGGAGTAACTGCACGTGATAAAAGAGATTTTATTTCGCAAACATCCAATTTACAAAATAAATAGCATTTTTAACACTTGCATCATAAACGAGTTCGTCGTTACAGGGGGAACTCGTGAGTGGGAGTTCTGGGGTTCTAATCCCACCAGGACGTCGTCCCTGAATAGGGGATTTTCCAGGTTTTCCTCAGTCCTCATAAATGGCAAATGCCGGGGAGGTACGCTAAACTTAGGCCTGGAACGCTTCCTTCCTTAAAAAAATCCTTTCCCAATTTATCATTTCATCTCATGTATCACCAATGTCCACCGCCTGTGGTGCCTCATTAGTAAAAACGGGCGTTAAACACTACTAAAAAAACTGAAAATATAGAAAAGTTGACACTGATGCATGCTCAGGAATTATAGTGGAGGTATACAAGTGGTTACACTAGCTGGAAGACAAATGCATTCTCGTGATAAAACTTAATGATAATTTCTCTGCAAAACTTAGTTTTATTTCATTGATCGATTTTATGATGACGTCACACAAGTGAATAGTGAATGTAAATAATTTCTTTAAAATTTTTATTATTAATCGGAATTTTTCTTTCCAGGAGAAGGTAGATCATAAAAACTTAAGAGTTTAAAACACAAACATTTTATGCTCCTAATATTAAGAATGTGGTTAAACTTACTCTTAAAGTTTCAAAATTTATTGGTAAAAATAAGAAGTAGTTTATTGAAGACGAATTAATAGCTGCTGAAAAAAAATGTCTCATATATTTAAATCTGTAAGTGTTTCGCATAATACTGTAAAGAGATGCATCAAAGACCTGGAATCAGGAAAAAAACTAAAGGAAAGAATAAAAATGCTAATTTGTTTTTTCTCCTGCTTTGGACGAAACATCAGGTGTAACTGATAACGCTTCACTGACTTTTTTGAGGTATATTAGCAGCAAATGAAATATTATTTAAGAACTTCTCTCTTAAAACTAAAACTTCCACAGAAGAAATTTTCAAAGCTGTTCATAATGTTGCGTACAATTTTGATTACTTATATCTTTTTCCTATGGTAAATTTCCAATGTAACATTGTTTGCATCAAAGTTAATGTCAATCTTTGAATGCATGTTATTTGCGCTGTTCTACTTCTTTCCAAGCGATTAAAAGTAAAACATGTCACAGAAAACATTCTCAGAAACATAAACCAGACTGAAAAAAAAAGTATGTAAAAGCTTTAATTGTTACAGTTTTCTTTTCTGAAATCAAAAATGGCATTGCAACCTTCTATTCCGCAACACGGGAGACTTTCCTAAACATTAAAAGTGCATGAATGCCTCATATTTTCGTTGTGAGTGGAAGGAGGTGATTTCGCCCTCCCCTTTTCAGGCAGCATTTGGTCATCACTTATGAAGGTACTAACACCATATCAAAGGTTTCATAAATAAAATCTTTCCAAATATTTCTTTCAATGTTCTCTGAACTTAATCAAATCACCTAAAAAAAAAAGTTTACCGAAGTCAACAGGGTCGGTCCTGGTGGTCTAGTGACAAGCATACTTAGATCGTAGACCCAAGACCACTGGTTCAATCCCAGACAGGGTTAACGGATTTTTCCGGAAGGGAAGTAAAGACGTGGGTCCCGTGTCGTATATTTACGGCACATAAAAGGACCTTAAGCCTGAAAGAAGAGGCCTCTGAGCAATTGTCGGCCGTTTCACGCCCTGAATTGAATGGGACGTTGATGACCTCAGCTGTTAAAGTTCGCCCGTAAATAAACCAAAGAAAAAATGCCAACAAGTGCGCTTTTCGGAGGTATTAAAACATGCTCAGAGGAATGCTACATCAGAATTAAAATTTCTGCCTTTGTAGTTTCCATTGCTTGTAGTATTTGCATTTGAATTCTTTAAACATTAAAAATAATAACCGTTGGAATTTTTATTGATCCACCAACTACTGTTCGGTAGCTTGATGTTGTCTTGGGTTGTACGAACTAATTCTGCGTGAAAAACTGACATAGGCCGCTTAGACCTGTTTTATTTCTACAGCAGGGTACAGAGTATACAGCAAGGTTTCAGTTACACGATCTGTCCGCCGTTTGATTGACGTGTTCCCTCAATAACAGAGCGGAAAGTCAAAACACGCGACGTTATCTATAAATATTTCCTTCCTGCGAGGCAAACATTCTTTCAGGGTTATGATATTGCGTGCTTTGACAGCAGCGACGTCATCGAACAGAATCTGCTGCCCACGCGAAATAAAATTTCCTCTCCCCTGTCATGTTTACAGCTACAATATTAGAATGAGCGAGAAATATTTCACTGCTATGATATAACACACTTTACATCAGCTTTCACTGAGATTTGTGAAATAAACACACAAAACAGCTGGTTTATGTAAGAAGACAGTTAAACAGATCTGTAAATGTCTGAACGCTAACCAGAGTGACACATCAAATTACAGTACCGCAGTTTTGAAGAGCATTCTTATAACTTTTTGAATACTGTTTTAATTACGGATTTCATTATTTACGATCCAGAAACGAATAAGCAAAAGAGTGGCCATTATTTCTTCCGAACAAAATAATACTATTGTAACGCTCGCCGCTGCCAAAAGAGCTTATCTTGAAGAATGATATGTTTTTTTCTTCAATGAGTGCTACAGTTTATTCCCTGCTTGTCTATAGCAGCCTAACACAAGAGAGAGTAGAATTTGTAGATAGTAGACTAGTTCTAGGACAAGAACTAAGTCCTGTCCTCCAGAAAAGGCGAGGTGCTCCGAGGTTTCTACTGAATAACTGAATCAACTCTCATGTAGAAAGTATTTATTGAAAAAGCTTAATACAGTGCTCTACCAACAGCCTCCTTGGTCGTCTTCCATCTCTCTCTCCTGCCTTAACAAGTTAGCAGACCGTTTGTATAGTCTAATGTTTAGACAAGTGTTTCCATTTACTACACATGGTGACCATCAAGTCAACCTGCCTTAATAACTGATCTAATATAAGTAATTTATCTGACATCTAATTAGCTGTGCGTATTACTTTTAAGGCAAGCCTTTCTTTCCAGTTAAGTTTATGTTTACACAAGTGTTAAAGATATTGCCCAAGAAATCTGTCTACGCATGTGCGGCCATCTCAGGGGTTATGCATGCGTCATGTTATCTTATCTAACAATAATTCTTTCACCGTAGAGCAGATTCTTATGTTTCTACTATACTATGCTCCTATTACATTATTAATATGTGTTTATTACAGCTTCACATTCATTCTCTCAATTCTCATTACCCTATGAGTATAAATACTTTTAAGTGTGAAGGAAACTCTTGGTGAAATGTGCGAAAATGTACTGCTTATTCCAAGACAATTGAGGCCCACAGTTCCCTTCAAAGAGTTTCAGAAAATACCTAGATACTAAGAAAGAAAATGGGTGGTTTTCCCAAACAGATGCCAGAAATGTGTGCAAAAAGACAGCCCCAACAGTTCCTTGCTTGATATGAATAGAAGTACAGAGAGTTATTTTGGCGTACGTGCGCAACTAAACACAAGTCTCTCTGTGCAAGAGTCGCGCCAGGCGCCGACTCCGTTAATGGACAGATTCCCTGGCACAGGGTAGATAAATTATAGTGCTTTATAAGTTATTCGGAGTTTCGAGATCAGCGATCAGAAATGTCTGATATCTTAAAGTTTCTCCAGAGAAAAATTTATTCATGTAGACTTTATTTTTTTATCTGAAGTAAAATTTACTTTACTAACGCACTAACTAATATTACTACTATACCAGTAGCCTGTAATAATGCAAAAAAAACTGTGTAATACTTATCTTCTAACCGCAAACTAAGTTATAATGAGAAATGAAGCAATGTTTGTTCTCGCAACAGCAAACTGCGACTGACTAGGACTGTCTGTTATTGTAAAAAAAGTACTGGCATGAACGTGGTAGTAGCTGCAGTATTACGCTACTAACACGTGCCAACGACATCACGGCAAGACTGCCAATATCACTGGTTGGGTGACCTAATCTAGCATCAGCCTCCCAAGTATTGCGAGTGTTTTTAGATAACTCACCACCCCGTCGCACCGCACTCAATACCCATCTGAAGAGGCCAGTTTTCAAACAATAAAAGGCAGGCAAAGAGGAAACTTAAAAATGTAATGTTGATAATAACAAGCTACAACTTTTTTAAGGGTAGCGCAGTAAAAAATGGAGAAAAAGACATGCAAAAGACACTATATGAGATTACACATTATTATTGGCAACTAAAAAAATTGTGGTCGTAAAATTCGCAAAAGATAATTATTGTTATAACTATTAGTTACCTGAACCGGAGCTGAACAAAGGATGCCACCGAAAATTTAAAGGTAGTAATGCTGACAGACAGTTAAAATTGTCGAAGAAGAGTTAGAGTAGTATTCTAGTTTTCTCTAAGAAAGAGCAACACCAAAAATATTTCCCTTGTCGCCTCTTTTACTGTTTTAAGTTCTTGTAATCGGAACATTGCTGCTGTCACTGCAGTGATTATTATTACAAGTTAATAATACAAGCTGAGATAGGTAGTTCACAAACGAACACTGCTCGCCCACAACATAAACGACCTACTTACTGACTTAAATTTTTATGAAGGTTTTCCTATGAGAAATGAATATATCGTTTGTCATACAGCATTTCCTTTATAAAATGAAATTCGCTGCGAAACATTCTTGCAGCAGCTGCGTTGAATGTATGAATGCTCTGAGGCACATGGGCCTTGCTCACGGTTGGCTATTTGTGCCTACGACCTCAATGAGGCATTTCCAGGAGGAAGGGATTAGTGAGGGTGTGACCAAGAGCTGTACTGCGCGGACGCAGATGGTATCCCTAATATTTTGCTAGATAGAACACTCAGAGGCAGGTGGAACTTCTAAAAGGGGGAGGGCAGAAATCTTTCCAAAACGCAAGGCCACCTGGCCCTAATACTTTCGACCCTGTAAGAGAGCCAACGGAATGAAATGATATGAGATGAGAGAGCAGAGAATTCGTGGAATGTAAATTTCCATCCCAGAATTCCACCAGGGAAAACCATGAAAAATCCCGTGGATAGGATTAAACCTCCCACCTTCGAATGTTTCCTATTCCCGCCAATGAGACACAACCACAATGTCGGTCCTGGTGGTGTAGTGGTAACCATACTTGCCTTCTAAACCCAAGATCGCGGGTTCAAACCCGGCCAGGATCGATGAATTTTTTCCGGCGTAAAAATCCTAAGTATGGCTTCCTTCGGAAGAGAAGTAAAGTCGTGGGTCCCGTGTCGTACATTTACGGCACGAAAAAGAACCTCAAGCCTGAAAGAAGAGACCTCTGAGCAAATTTGTCGGCTGTCGGCTGAATGGGACGCTGATGACCTGAGCTGTTAAAGAGCGTCCGTAAATAAATCAAATCAATCAAAAAGCTAATAACAGAAAAATTGCAAAAATAAGAAAATGTTTACAAAAATACAGAAATATGCAGAATAGTACGAAATTAACAAAGTACAAAAACGGCAAAAATAAAACCTTTCTATAATGTATGATAATTCCCGAATATAATTTTTGTACACTTAGATATTTTCTGGTGGCACCAGTAAAAAAATCATTTTTGCCATAAACCTAGGACCTACCCATGCGCGTTGGTCCTGGTGGTCTAGTGGTAACCTTCTAGATCTAAGATCTCTGGTTCAATCCCTTTGGAAGGGAAGTAAAGCCGTGGGTCCCGTATCGTAGATTTACAGCACGAAAAAGAACCGCATGCCTGAAAGAAGAGGCCTCTGAGCAAAATTTATCGGCCGTTCACGCCCTAAATTGATTGAGACGTAAATGAACGAATTCAACAATCTACCATGCATGTCGGGAGTATTGCCACGCCGACTCCCCAGAGGGAAGACTTCGAATGGTAACCTCAGAGGTTCCGCAGAAAGTGTGCTAGAACACCTGACTTTAAAAATGCAAATAAAAAAGTTTTTTACATACTTACTCCTAGTTCCGGTTTCATCAACAGATGTTAAAAGTTAAATTGAATGATTATTAGTAATTACATAAGAAATTAAACATTAAATATTATTTATCTAATAATAGCAGAAATTAGTTGAATGGATTTAAGCTCCATAAATAAAGCATTGCTTTTTTAAGCTGTTAGACTGCTTTTACTTTCAAATTGATAAAAATTCTGTTTTAGAAAAAAAACAACAACATGCTAAACCTCATGTTAAGTTATCACCTTTCCCTTGTTTTAAAATTTTTTCCAACAAGTAGCAGTTCTAAAATGGCGGCGGTAAATCCAGTTGTAGATATTGAAGTTTTATTATTGAATATATATTGAAGTCATTCATAACAGAGAAAGGACTGTAAGATGGGCTGTCTTTGAAAATTTTATGCAAAATAGCAATTTTTACAAGGATAAGTAATGTGAAATACAGTCGTCATAGGATTGTGGATGACATACGAAAGAGATTAGAACACCTTTGTGGCTCTGCATTTTTTAATATTCCTTGCATTAGTCGTGTGCTTTGTTCTACGCAAACAAAAGTACTGTCTGGTGATGAGAAGAAGGCAAGCAAGAGGAATGTGCATGTGAATATTTTCTACCCTCCTTATTGTATTCATGCACGCTAATGTCGAGTGTCATCAGATACTCGCCTATGGTTAGAAGTCTAGCGGGCGTGATCATCAAAGACGTCCTGATTCATGTGGTAACTTGGTTATTCCACATACACTCAAACTCCTCGACTTGCCTTCTTCTGATCGCTAGACTGTACATCGGAGTGCCTTTCGGTTATGGCATCGGCTTCTCGATCGCTATTCGTAATATTCAGGGACTTAATAATGTGTTAATATGCTGGAAAAGCTTGGTGGAAAGCAGAGTCTTAACATATTGTTAAAATATTAACAAGAAACTTGTTAGTGTATATTTAACATCTGTTGATGAAACCAGTGTAACTACCCAGTCTATAAACTTCTCTACCCTCTCCGGTTTTATAGATAATGTTCTCACCCAGTATATCTTAAATATCTTCGTCTTCTTTCGCATTGTTTTTCCTCCCGTTTAAGGACTTGTACACATCTAATTAGACATTATTATTATTATTATTATTATTATTATTATTATTATTATTATTATTGTGCTACCATGAACTACCGCTAGTTCTGGTCAGAATGACATACGCACAGATTTTTAAACTGATTAATAAATAGCATACATGAGATATGAGCCAGTTTTGTTTGTTTTGGAGCTATTTTGACACCCCTGTGATTGATGATGTCTCTACAAAAGAGCGAGGTACTTCTTCTCGGAAAGATCCGCACTTCTAAGTGCTGCTGTCTGGTGTTTTCACCGTGCATCATTAATCATTCGATCCCACCCAGGAAAACAAGGCGCTAGAAAGAGATGAACAGTACGACGCGAGTCTGCTTATGAGAAATAAAGCAGCACGAAAGGAGTGGGAAACACAAAGGTTTAGTGTTGTAGTGGCTTTTGTTTAGCATTTATTGTTAATTTATTTTTCATGCTCTTAAAGGAAATAACATGTAGACAAACGAAGATGTTTGCACAGAAGCTATAGACACTGTTTCATCAAACGCAGTCTACGACTTAAGGGAATATGTTAGTACTGTCATTGGAGAAGCTTCAGGAAAATACATGTGCTATCAAATTGTATTATTTTTTCATTTGGTTTTGGCTCTTATTGTGTTGTGACCTATCAGGAACCTTCGTCTCTTCAGCTGGTGATGTCGGTCCTGGTGACCATACTAACCTTGTAAACCCAAGATCGCTGCAACAATCCCGGCCAGGGTCGATGGATTTTGCCGGGGTAAAAATCCTAAGTATGGCTTCCTTCGGAAGGGAAATAAAGCTGTGGGTACTGTGCTGTACATTTACGGCACGAAAAAGAACCTCAAACCATAAAGAAGAGGCCTCTGAGCAAAATTTATTGGCCATTTCACGCCTTGAATTGAATGGGATGCTGATGATCTGAGATCTTAAAGAGCGTCCGTAAATAAATCAGATCAACAGCTGGTACTCCTCTACTATACTTGCTTCTTTTATTTCACTTTATATCCCATCTTTCATCTGTAAAATTCTTAAAGTTGTAAATTTTTTGCCTATTGACCTGAAATGTGTTGAAAAAATAGCATAATTTAGCATACACATTATAGTAGAAATGCTGGTCCTGGGGTATAGTAGTAACTATACTTGTTTCCTGAACCCAAGATCGCGGTTCATTCCCGGCAAGGATCGATGTATTTTTGGGGCGATATGACTTCCTTCGGAAGGGAAGTAAAGCTGTGGATCCCATGTCGTAGATTTACGGCATGTAAAAGAATCTCAAGCCTGAAAGAAGACACCACGGAACAAAGTTTATTGGCCATTTCATGCCCTGAATTGAATGGGACGTTGATGGCCTGAGATGTTAAAAAGCGTTCGTAAATAAAACACATAAAAAATAGTAGAAAATTAAATTTTAAATTCAAAAAGTATGTAATTATTTTGTTACTTTTAAACCTGCTGTTTTCTGCTAATACGAGTTATTTTATGCTGCACATGGTTTGTAAGTGATTAATTTTTTTCCTCGACTTTTAATTTGTTTTAAAAGTTAACATTTGTTACAAATAATTGAATGGGCACTAAAATATTTTTTGTATACTGGAATTAATGGTCAAAACCATTAATAAAATGCTACATTATAACACTAGTAGAATAACATTTCAAATGCGTCATTAACTTTTTCATTGCTAAAATGCTATCATTAACTGAATATTATGTAACCGAAAATATTAAGGAAACAATTTATGCATTACTGAAATAAGTTTTAATCATTCATATTTATTGCAAAATATACAATTTAGAATTAATAAAAAATAATAAGTTAATATTAGCTACTAAATGGTAATATTAACCCATTCTGAAATATTTGCAACATTAAATTTTTCAAAATATCCATAATATTTTTACTTTTCATCCAATCAATGAATCAGTTGTATTCCTTCTGATAAGTATCATAAGGTTTTCTAAATATTTGTAAAAATGTAGTCTCTTGAGGTTGGAATAAAATTTCTTGCTCTAAATCCATTTTCTCTATCAACATTAATAATACACAATTGAACTAAATAAATACTATCATCAACTGAATATTAAGTAGCAATATGGTCCCTCAATGACGACAGCTGTTCCGGACTGCCGAGCCGGGTTTATAATTAAATGAAATGCAGGAATTTCCTAAATAAGTGCCGGCAATGCATTGCCTCTGAGGGACATCATTTTCAACATCTCTTATAATGCAGGTCAGTTCTTACTATCAACTTTAAATACAGTTTCTTTTAGCTTTCATATATTTATATATAATGTAAATACTAAATAAGAGCACTAACTTTACACACCGCGTCACCATCTCCTTTTTTTCCGGTTTCGGCTGCTGCAATTCCCGAGTAAGCAACCGCGCCCAGGTGACCCGTAACTCAAATAACCTCACTGAACTTTGCCACTAGAGCACTGATGTTCGTTCATAACTGCTTGCATAGACCTGATGACAAAATATGCCAAAATTAATGGGTGTTATTCTTTAATAGTTTTAAAATTACGCAACTATATAGGATACACTTTCAGCTTGTAAATTTTTAACTTTTGGAGTAATTTTTATCTTATTGTTCAAGGGGACCGGTAACGCCCTATCTTACCAAGTTAAAATTAGAAACTTAATGCCCCATCTTCTCCGTATCACAGTTCACAACCTGCTGAAAGTTTATCCGTAAAAACTTAATAATGAAACAGACACAGGAGTATTGTATTGTGTTGAGTTACAGCTATAAAATATATTTTTAAATTTTGTGTTAATTTTTAACACAAATTTATCCAAACTTTCAGTGATAAAATTTCTTCTATTAATTTATGAAAATAATCTTGTATTAAAAAATTGCAAAATTATATAAGCAATTTATGTTGCAAGTGCCATTTTGTAGGTTCCTGAGAAAATTGGGCATTTGCAGAGAAAAATCTTAGTCTCTAGAAAAATGTATTTAAAGTAAGCAAAGTACATCTCACGAAACTTCTAATACATTCCATACGATATAGTTCGTCTGCGTTTTCTTGTTGTTCATAAAGCTTCTCCAACTTCTGTTTTGCTTCCTTTCTGTCATTTCATTATTTTTCATGTTTGGTGAGCTATATTGTATGTATTATTTACCGCATACATTTTTTTCGAAACTAAGATTGTTCTCAGAAATTGCCCTGTTTTCTCAGAAATACTGAACCTTGAATAATGAAACTTGGAATATAAATTGTTTATATATTTTATTTATCATTTTTGTGAAGATTTTATTACGTTTAGTTATTTTAAACCCTAAGAAGCATCTTATAACTTATATCAATGTAAACACCTTGAAAAATTGAAAATTTTGACTGAAAACACAACTGTGTATTTCGTTGTTGTAAACAAACATTTGCATCATCAGCATGCCTTCGTGTACCAACATAGAAAGGGGAAAAGTGTCTCACTAACACAAAAATTCCCATTATTACATCTTTCTTCTTAGAAAAATTATTCAGAAAATATATTTTCATGTTTTTTCTTACATTTTCAAGATAAATAATATGCAAACAATACATTTTTTTTTTTTTTTTTGCAATTTTGTCATTCCCAATTGCCTTAAAATTGGTAAAACATTATTTAAATTGTCACACTGCGCAGTTCTTAGGGCAGTTGACAACAAAAAGAACAAAACAGATGTTGATTGTTATATGTTTGGAAATATCAGTGAACTTTTCAAAAGTTAAATCAGAAACTTTGGTGACTACAAAAGTGCAAATGCAGCTATATTGATACACATAAACTTTCCATACTAAACTTTAAGAACAGCGGTGCGTTAGATATGTAAATTATGGAGATACACAGTCGAGGAGCGGCTGCTGATACAGCATGGGAACGAGAAGAAAATCTATATAAAAGTTTGACTTGAAGGAAGAATCTAAAACTCCTCCCCTGTGTGAAGAGGCGGTTTCTAAGTTAGATTTAGAACCAGAGCATTGATAATCCTGTCATGGTATCTTTGAAGCCCCCAGCAACGGAGTTAAATATAATATTATAAAAACTTATTTCTCTCTTGCATCACTAAAGCAAACCGGTATTAAGGATGCGCTTAGTTGCATTTAATCAAATCTATCGCTCTTAGAAGAAAAAAAAAGTACTGCTTCGATAGGATATTGTTTTTCCTCGATGCGCAGCTGTTTCAATGCACATGCAGTGATTATGAAATTAAGTGAAATAAAGTTATCTTATAAGAACCATTTTATTTGAGATAAAAGTAATTTAATAACTCTAACTAATATAATTATTACATTTATTCTCTAAAGAGTCAATCCATATGAAATCGGACAAAAAAAAAAAAGTAAGAAAGAAACTTGCAAATTAGTGTTAAAGAACATCTAAAGACCGTTTTTCTTGAACTCCGTTATTTTATTTTTTTAGTATGACTATTTCACTCATATGACGCCCTCTTAAAATCCACAATTGACAAATCACAGCCGGATTATAGAGTGAAATTATCGGGGGAAAAAATTATCAAATGTGTTTTATCACGCGACTTATATTTGTCTTGTGGTCAGGGTAGCCAACTCAATACCTCCACTATATAATTCCTGAACACGCATCACTGACCACTTTTACTAGAGGCGGTGGGGAGCTATTGATAGCAACAAAAGTATGGACAATCGACAATCATAACGCAAAGGTTTAAACATTTTTTTTTGCCTCTTTTGACCATTATGTTTTTTTTCCTGCGATTATTTATGGAAGTTAAAATGCACACAAAGACTTTCAATATATCGGAGTGAAAAAAGTTATAAATCTAAATAGCGTGTTCATCTAACAAAAATATCTATTGAGAGTCTTGTTATACATTTATTTCTTTTCAAACAGTGCAAACTATCTCAACAACTTATTCACTTAAGCTCTTTAAATAGCACAATCTTCATTAGTGAAAGGAAGGCAAGGCTACTTCGGGCATGCGAATGACAAGAAATAGAAAGGATGGGGGAAGTACTGTAGCTTTGAATAGTCCTGGGGAATGACCTTATATCTGTCTCATCAAGACAATTCAAGGAAATTTGTGGTGGGGGTAACTTCTCAGCTGCATAAATGTAACAAACAATTACAAGCGAGAAAGATGAGAGTGGTACAGTTATGCAATAAACCGTCCCTACAATATGTTCAGAACGGAAGTAAGAGAGATATTAATCTGATTCCCCTATAAAACGCATATACAGAAAACGAACTCGGCCAGAAACCACTTCGCATCATTTGTTCATTCGCCAGGACGATTCAAAAACTACTTTAATATGTCTTGATCAACATTTCTACGATGTCCTGAAAAAATAATGTTCTGTTGTGACTGGTATGGGTCCTTCCGTAATAGTTTGTTTTAAATATGCTTCTACCACCTTAGTGGAAGTAGAACGTTCTTTTTATATGATGAAAAATGTTCTCTCTGACAAGCGGCTGACTATGACACTTGATACCTTGAAAAAAACATCTTGTCTTTGCTTGTAACCAAGAAAAGTAATTTTAAGTGCTTTAATTATGTGATACAGAATTTATTAAGCATGTTAAATATCGTTTTTGAATAATAATGAGTGATATTGCTTTCTATTTTAACTTTTAATAAATGCCTGTTTTAATTATATAACTGCCCATGTTCGCCAATTTAAGTGCTTTTTGTCTGCCTATTTTAATCAAAATAAATGCCTGACTTCCGGGCTGTGGTTGATGCATAATCGCAAACCTTTCGCATCAATTCGTGACTTGAAACCGTTATTACACACTTTAATAAGCAGTTTGGTAGATTGCTTACCAAAGCTTAAAAATTACAGGATATTATTATAAAGATCATTTTACCGTTTAAAAGATAAATTTAAGGAAAGTAGCTAACATCGGTGCATGAAAAGATTTTCTTTCAGCAGTGCAACTTGTATGAACATGCAAAGTGCACAAACTGGACGTAATTCAATTCCAAGACATATCTTCTGGCAACTTCTCACAAAGTCATTGATAACGTTATTGAATTTTGAATATTTTGCAGAATTTAATAATTTTTTACGTTTTACAAATAGGTTTGACTTGGTTTTCAACTATCTCCCCATATTGATGTTCAACAACGTTACAGTCTCAGGAAAGCAAATTGTATAATTATTGTCAAGCAAAGCTAGGAGTAGTGGTTATTAATTGCGGAGATTAAAAGCATTGCACATAATGCTTCCAACTTTTTCGTTTCAAAAGGGTAAATAAGCCCTCGAAAATTAATTTCTAATCATGTACACACAAGCGTTGTTGTGGATGGCAAAACGAAGCAATCTCTACTTGATAACTGTGATTATGTACGTAATGATTAGCCATAACGGGGAAACAATGACAATGTGGACCCAGGGTTGCCATTAGCAACTTCCTCTCTATTATATAATCTGCACAACGTCCATGCCACAGACTCAGTCCGACTCTGGTCACTTGTAATACCCCGAACGTGCATACTCAACTATAACGGGCTTTGAGACAGCAAGCGAGAAAAGATGTGTACCAAACTTGTTAAATACAGTCAACAAAGTAAAAGTACAGCACCAGGCTCAACACTGTTAAAATATCTATGAGAAGAGTTTAGAAATTATGTTGCAAACCAACTATTACCGCAAAACAAGAGTGTTACTGATTTTTTTCCTCTTGTAGGATAATAATAGATTATGATATTAGTTTTAAATGTTATATTTTTGCATAAGTAAATGATTAAGAAACGAGCGAAGCCAGTGTATTTTGTATACCAGAATTATAAAAGAATATTAACATCGATTTTATAATGAATTACCCTCAGGTCAATGCTGTTTTTTGTATACTTATGACGTCAATGTATCAACGGAGACTATATACAGTAGGGACACTTGTGTCGGCACCTTGCTAAAATGCTCTCCGAGTTGTCTCAATAAACGCATTTACTGACGCTTTATAACCGCAGTTAAGTTGTGTTTAGCAATCAGCTGTAAATGTGGACGCTAAGGATTCGTTAATTAAAACTTAAACATTAGTGAAAACTCACTTTTTCTTTTCAAAATATGCACTAATTCTCGTTTTTGATATTGATATAAAAGGTAATTATGTAGAACACCATATTAAAGCGGGTATTTTTTTTAAAAACTGATTTTCAGTTATTATTATTATTATTATTATTATTATTCACAATAATACTTTTTTGAATGACGGTCAAGCATTTTTAAGCATTTACTATTATTTCTTATACTCCTAAATTGCTACTTTATATTTAGCTGAGAAAGTTTAGCAACGTTTTTTAATTATATCCTTACTGTATATTGTGTTTTCCTTGCTTTAAAGCAGTTTTATCCATTACTCGATAATCAAGTAGGGGAAAAAGGGAATAATAGCATGAAGAGAGGCGTGTGATGCTCTGCAGAATTACTTTATACAATAAGTAATCATCTAAGAGCAAATTTTACTGCACAAATATCTCGTCGATTTGTTAATTTTTCTGCATTCATTCTCTTGGAAGTATTTTACCACACAAAACAGCCTAACATAACCTAAATAATAAATTAACGAAGAAAGTATCCGTACTAATTATTATTCGGTGCTACACTTTTCAGAGTTTGTAAGATTTTTCTAGTGAAAAAGCAAGAACTTTGAAAATTCTAAGGTAGTTTAGTCAGTAATATTCAGAGGAATTGGATCCAACATCGTACATTGTATCATTGCAGTAACCTGTTCAAGTGTGCAACCAGAAAATTATCGGAGGCTTTAATTTACAAGAGCAGATAGTTCCAACTTAATCGTCAATCGCCACCAACCCGGTGACTCAAACTTTAGCTACAATAGTAAATATTTTCAAATGCTTACATTCTGTAATAATTATTATCAGGGATTTCAGTGACAAAAATATGCCTTATAGCTGTTTAATTTATTAAAAAAATAGCAATAAATGTTTTTGTTGGAATTCAATTTATGTTGAACCATCTGCAGGAGAATACTGGAAATAGAGGCAATTTCGTGGCATGCGTACTCAGAATTTATTCTCGCGAAATAATAAATATACTGTGATTTAGTTCGTTTGTCTATTATTACAGTTAGTGAAGATGGATTAACCGCAAGAAATTTCGCAGAAGCTAAAAAGACTGAATTGTTACTAATGCTGAGAAAAATTAATGCCATTTATCAGAAGGAATACGGCAGATTCATTACTTGAATGAAAAGTAAAAATATTAAAGACATTTTAGAAATTATCATGTTGTCATATATATTACAAAACAACTTAGGGCTAGTTGTATAAAAAGTTCAATTTAGGGAATAAAATTTACCATCAGTTAAGCTTGGAAATTTTGTTTGTATAAGCACTAATCTAAGATTATTTCTTCTTAATCTAAAGCTAAATCAAACTCGGCAAATTTCACAAGTTAAAGCACTAACTAGAGTTTAGTAATTGTTAAAAAAAACTTTTCTCAGAGTATAGAAGCGTAACAACTTCACTATAAATAAAATTGTTAATTGCGTTTATGTTAATTTCGTATAGACAAAGTTTCTTCGATGTTCCACTTTTCATTTCCGCGTAATAACAATAGGCAGAGTTGCGTTCAATTATAGGTTATGTTAGGCTAATCTTACAAGCAGTATATTGTACATATTTCTTATTTCCAATATCTCATCCGAAGATGAATTTCACTGTGCTTCTGGTGTATTTCACGAGAGAAAAAAATCCTTTCCTAGAATTGAATAATAAAAAATTCAAAATGCTAAATTTCGCTTAGCAAAAGACGTCGAAAAATTGGAACAGATTCTGCGTCCCGGATTACAATCACAAACTAAGCGAAATAATGATTTGAATTCGACGTGCATGATACTATTAGCTTTAAGGTTCTATGCGACAGGGGGCTTCCAAATAATTATTGAAGGTATATTCAAAGTGGAGAATGGAACAACCAGTAGAAGCATCCGTAAAGTTACTAGAGCAATAGCAAGCTCTGAGACCTCAGTTCATTAAAATGCCAACCGAGGAGGGCGATGTAAAGAAAATGGTGCTAGACTTCTATAACATTCGCTACTTTAGATGCTATAAACTGCACAAACATATACCCTTTATATCGCCTGGGGGCTATAATGCAGACATTTTTAGAATGGAGCCATTATAATCTTACGTGTTTTATCCTTATTTGAGTACGAATTTTTTTTTTTAATTCTTCCCTGATATTTTAGCACCAGAGCATTATTTATAAATCTTCTCACGTTTGCTAAAATTTACCACTACTATTCGCTTTGCCTTTTGTCTATCCATGTTTGAAGACATTTTAAGGCAAAAAATTATTGGAGGCGGTAAAACAGAATGTCTTGCTCTTGAGGTTTAACAGTTGAACATCAACTGACTTTAAACACGAATTTCCTTATTATCTCCCGATATTGTCATGGTTTTACTCTTGTTGCAAACTCCAGGTTATTTAGTCTGAGATTATTTTTACACAACGGAAATAATGACTAATCTATAGTTATTTTTAAATTACAGTTAAAATGAATCTCTTTAGCAACTTTTGTACAACTGGCCCCAACACATCCAAATCTTCTAATTAATGTATAGCTAATGTTAACATATTAATTTTTATTAATTCTGTAATTATATATTTTGCCATTAATATGAATAATTGATGCTGTTTTCAGTAATTATAAATTGTTTCCTTAATATTATCATAATATAACATCAGTTGATGACGGCATTTTAGCAATTGAAACAGTTTAGTTATGTATCACTCATAATGTAGCTTTATTAAAGAGCGTTACAAACTGAGCCAACCCCCTCTATATCTGTAATCATATTAATTAATTTAAACAAGACAGAATTTTTCTACATTCTCTTTTTGAACCTTCCACTTTAAGGAAAGTTTATTTACTATTACATTGCCACGTTAAGTGTCTTTTAAAATAGGAAAAGAAAATAAAAACCTTTAAAATGTTGTTAAAAAGCACTAGATGCGAAAGATTACTCTTAAATATCTGTCCTTCGTGGTGTTGCGCATTTGGAGTGTAACGTCCGTTGGTATGGTACATTCCGTGAGAAAAATATAGCATGCAATTTAAAATGTGTCATTTGCGAGCAGAACGCTTTATTTCATTGTCAGTGTAAACAGGTGTGTAGCACTTTATGCTTGTCTAATGAAACGACTTCCTTTATTGTGGTCCATCACGAAAGCGCTAGAGCTATTGCCATGGTGAAGCCAACAGGTCAGCCGATGCATTATTTAAAAGGGCGACCATATTACTGCCCAAACTGTTATCATAAACTAGATTGTCACGAAACAGTTGATGGCAAACCTTAAGGTGTCATTTACCTTTCCTATGTAGGGTAGTGTCGTGTTTTTAAAGCGCGAGGTTTCGTGTAGCTAACATAGAACGAACTTTTTATTTAGCTGAATTTGTGTAATGTGTTTTTCAATACTGGAATACCTTAAGGAGTTTTTGACTAGATAATAATTACTGTTGGCAGCTGGAGAGTTGACTTGCAACGTATGCGCGGAAAGGCTCCAAGTAAAACATTACGCACTGCGTTTATATCATCTATTCAAATACTTGAGATTCGGTTCATTCTGATTGCGTTAAAAAAGCAGAATATTAATAGTTGCGTTGTCAACACATTTGTCTGAGTAGTCATCTCTCCAGCTCCCAGCAGTACCAGTGCCGGATTTTTATGACAACTGTTCTTGTTACTTGTTCATTTATTTACAGTGCTTTCAAATGAACGTTCGTCCGTGAAAATACGACCCGCTCAGTAGCTGGAAGCACGCCGTCTACCTGCTAAGGCACATATATCTCTTACTCAAAATACAACTACATCAACCATCTACCTTGATCGTAGAAGATATTGGAAATGATGATCTGGTGCCACCATACATCTCTCACACCTTTTAGGAAAGTTTGCTTTCGCATGCATTAGTTCTTGTGAAATTACTGCATTTTATCTTCTTAATTGTCTTTCATTTTCTCCAGAGTATAGGATTATTTCGATAAACTTTATTTTCAAGTTCCTCGGGTCAAATACAGTAGTATCTGGGGATCGTTCTTACTAATCCCTTACTAATTACCAGAGCCCGATCTTTGATGATCTAAGAATACCTGAATGATGATGAATAAAATGACCGTCCTTCCTGACTGAGGTTTTTTTCCAGGTTTTCCTCAGTCCTCATAAATGGCAAATGCCGGGGAGGTACCCTAAACTTAGGCCTGGAACGATTCCTTCCATAAAATCCTTTCCCAATATATCATTTCATCTCATGTATCATCAGTGTCCATCGCCTGTGGTGCCTCTGTAGCAAAAGCGGGCGTTAAACACTATTCATTCATTTCACCTGTTTACAGTCCAATACCACCATAACTTCATTCCCGTTTTATTGCTTAGAAAATCCTATGTATACTAATAACACCAATAAACTAATTACGAGGCCATTCAATAAAATAATCATACTATATCTAGAATAATAACATTGATTGCTTTAACATAACTTTAACTTTATGTTGTTAGCTTGATGCGCAATGCCATACATATACTGTTATGTATATGTGTGTTATGTATATACAGTTTCACTGTTGTCACTTCCAGTTCCACTTCCAGTTCCCGCCTGTTTGAGGTTTGCAAGTTGAGACATGTTCAGTTCCCCTACAGTAAAATAGAGGTGACAGGCGAGGAACAATATGCTGGTCTGAAATTCTGCTTTCTCCTCAACAAATCTTCAGCTGAGACCCGTACAATATTACAGAAGGCCTATGGAGAGTTTGTTCTTCCCTATAGTACAGTTCGAAGATGATTCTAAATGTTTAAAGAGGGGAGGCAATCAATTTCAAAGTTAGGTGAGACTCGCTGCTCCAGTTTATGC
Organism: Metallyticus violacea; assembly: GCA_030762175.1. Taxonomy (NCBI): domain Eukaryota; kingdom Metazoa; phylum Arthropoda; class Insecta; order Mantodea; family Metallyticidae; genus Metallyticus; species Metallyticus violacea. The sequence continues at coordinate 42,482,259 of CM060830.1, read as the reverse complement.
TCTAATGGAAGAAAACATTTACACCGCTGCGGTCATTGGATCGGCGAATAACATTAAGAACACTTTCAGAAGTTCCAAAGAATTCACTGGGTGTCACACACTAATTGGTAACGGAAGAACTGCACATGAAACGTTTTTGTGCACGGCGAGCTCCAAGACCGCTGATTCTCCAACAAAAGGACGTGCTCAAGCATATTTAGCGGTGCTTCTTTCAAGGCAATCACTGCTGATGAAACTTCGCTACATCATTTCGATCATGAGAGCAAGTAGCAAAGCTCTGTTGGGAAATCTCCATCATAATGAACATAAAAAAAGAAACGTTGGTTGTTTATGCTGAGAAATATGATCATCTCATTTTTCGGCATTTAAGGAAAAGTTTACCAGCATGTCGTACCTGTACATACAACTCTAACTGGGCAATACGACAGAGATGTTCTGAAAACTCTGCAAGCCATATCCTACACAAAAAAATGGATAATGCACATCGCAAATGTTGTTGAATATCTCACAAAAAATCAATGTGAAATGTATCCTTCACCTTTCCTATAGTGCAAGACTTTTTTCTTTTCTCTAAATTTGAAGAAACATCTTCGTGGGAGGCATTTCCATCAACAGAAGCAAGCAGTGGTCAAATCTGCGGAGGCGATTCTGAAAAACCTGTCAAGTTTCCAGCATGTCTCTGAAGATTGGCAGAAATCTGGGATAGGTGCATTGCATCCAACGGGGGCAATGGGGAGGGAGGGGGTGATCATCAAAATTATGACAATGAGTAAAAAGATGATGTCAAAAATTATGGTCATTATTTATTGAGCAGCCCTCGTATTTTATTGGTGGTAACTCCGTGACTCGCGCAAAAATTATGGTAAAAGTCATTAAAAATTCTTTAATATACAAGTTAACACGTCTGAGCGTTTTATCAGTACAAACAAAAACACACACCCGGAATTCTCGTTTAAATTTAATTAAAATTATGTTACTTGTGAAAAGCCCTGCCTGTATATTTGCTGCAAAACATTCTCCAAGCTGCCTTTCCTAATTAATCTAAATGTAGATTAGCTCTGCGGCTCAGACATCACGTGAAAGAACGAGGTCGACGTAACTTTATACAGTTCTCTCAAGTTTTCGTAACTACATTTTTGCTTATGTATTTCCACTTTCGCTATCGTCATCACAAAAGCGTGCATCACTCAGAAGTTGATATTTGCTAACAGCAAAACCGAAACTGTTACAACCTTCCTCTTCCGTCAAGTTTAAATTGGTACAGCGTGAGATAACGAAGTGAACGCAGGCTTCATGCAACAAAAACCGGAGGCCGGCTTTATCGACTTGTAAACTTTGCACATGTAGGCTGCTGTATTCGGAAAGTTCTGGAATCAATCAGCGTGCTATGGAGTAGAAAGTAGTTTGAAAACTGCACCAATCTTCTTGCTTTATAATTGCTTCAGTTTGGAAAGCCTGCTACGGACATTGCTCAGACAGCGGGTTGGCTGCATGCATAAAACCGAAGATGTTGAAAACCTCTCGTAGATGGCGCAATCGAAAGAGAAAATTGTAACAAAATGTATGCATATTTTTGGGGGTGGGGTGAACGGGAACCCTCGGCGTAGATAATGCGCAATTATTTTGTATTCCAATGTAAATTTTCCAGCAAGATGATACTACATTTCACAGGCTAAAGCGCGAGGTCTCTACCAGTCATCTTGGTACTGCAGTTAAGACTTCTTGTCATTCAGCAGATTGAACTTTTAGAGGACCAAATAAATGCACATCAGAAGGTTCAACATATAGGTGGCAAGGGGGGTGAGGAAGTACAGTCATCCGAAATTTTGTGATATTTTTCTGCTCTTGAAGAAGAATTTTGGTCACATGTTTGCCAGAACGAATACGTCTGAAGACTTTTGACATCCTCTTCGGAGTGCTGCACACGTGACAGTACAGCAATCAAAATAATCCCTTTGGGAGATTGTGATGTTGACTACACCTGCTAAGGATGTTGTCTTAAACATATTTATCGAGGAGAGGGTTTCCGATGCTACTCCATGGATTGTCTTTTAGTCTCAGGCTGGAGATGATGTGTCCAGTTTCATCTCTATTAAGAATTCATCGCCCTCAGATGAGCAAGAAACTTAGAAGAAGGTTCTCTGTTCTTTATGATCAGCTGTTAAGCTTCAAGGCACTCATTTATCACAACTCTTTGGCCATTTTCATGCCCTGAATTGAATGAGACGCTGATGACTGAGATGTTAAAGAGCATACGTTAATAAACCAAATCAATAAACAAAAAATTAATGGAACGTTCTAGTTCTTTGAATTTTTATTTACTCGTAGAAGTTTCTCAATTTTACTGTTGTGACTAAATAAATATATACACTGCAAAATATTACCTATGGAAGTTTGATGGTACCAAGATCGATCTATATGAGATAGACTATTTTGTTAATCTCTTTATCCTTTATTCATATATTTATCATTAGCATACACAGTTGATTATGCCAGGTATGCTCAATCTGTGACGTTAGTTTGTAAAACATGCCACCTGCTTAGACTAGCCGAACTAAGCTATTACTCTTTTTGCTTTTCTCAGTCTGCCATGTAACACTACGCTAGGAATGCCGTTCCAATAGCGCAAATTTGTAGGTGCAAAGAAAAAAAGCGAAAGCTCTGCAGAAAATACGCATGCAGCAGTATAAGTTTTCTTGCTGTAAACAAAAGGAAACACATTTACGACCTGAGTGCCGCATCCTGTTAAGGAACACGGTGTTGCGGCCCGGAACTTGCCCGCCTCACTCTACCCTCCCTCCACTGAATTATTCATTGATCCACCTGTCCCACAGAAAAGTACGGTACACAAAGCAACTTTATTATTAACAACACTATTTTCACCGATGCTCCTCAAGAACCACTACGTCGGCGAACTATGAAAATCCCATATGACCAGGCAACCATCACTTTGTTGTAGAACGTTGATTAAGAGGTTCTTAAGGAAACACTTCAAAATACATATGAAATATTTTATTCTAAAGGTACATTAGCTTACCGTAACTCTAAAATTCTATGCGCTGTTTAATTTGCAGATATTCAATTGTATAAAAACCAGCTGTGAAAAATCGAACCAATAAATGAAAGATGTTATTGAATATATTTCTTTATAAAAGTATATAGCTATTGCTATTCAATATTTTATCGCCCGAAATTGAAATTCAGTGCTGTTCTTTAAACAATACAAAGTGTCATGTAAATATTCGGTGTTCATAAAGTCATGGTGCACTTATAATTGCCAAACGAAATGGAACTAAATTATGAAACCTACTATACATTGAAGAGTATGTCAAAATTTTTCTGAAACACACATTTCAATTTTGTGCGCGCCAGGTAATGACGCAGTACAAATGTGAAGTGAATCGCGCCATTTAGTCAAGTTGTGGACGGTGTAAAGGGAAGCCAAACAACTACCTTGACATATTGCAATTGTATACAGTATACAGTGCCACAATTTCAGGATGAAGGCGAGGGTGTTACGAAATAGTGTTCCTACACACTACGCCAACTGTTTTTCCCCAGAGGTGGATAGGAAGGAGTGGGTGGAAGGCATGGAGACCTTGATCTTCGGACGTAAAGCCTTTGTGGGGCTATGTCAAGCAATGTGTGTAGTGTTTGTATCAACTACATGACCTTTAAAAGAGAGAATCATAGACATTATTCACTCTGTTACGCTTGATGTCCTTAACGGTGTGTGGAATGGATTAGAATATCGTTTAAATGTGTATAGGCAACAGACGGTAGCCACATCGAACTACACTGAACAGGTGTGTAAATTTGGAGAGAATTTCTTTCATTTGGAGAAGTTTTCACATTTCTATCTTGTTTATTTGCTTTTGTGTGACTGTTCAAATGCACCATGACTTTACGGACATACTGTATATAAATAGGAATAAAAAGAAAAACAAACAAAGATAAATGGAAGGGTTATATTATATGATTATTTCTTGAATTGGTACCATTTACAAAGATCTAAAATATAATGATTTTTTTTCTGTTACGTTTGATTTTTTTCTAGAAAACCTTTTACATGTAAAAAACAATTTTTGATGAAAAACGATAATCGTCTTTCTCTATATCGCTATGCAACACATCATTTGTTTTAAAAAAACGTATATAACAATGGCAGCAAAGTAATTGTGTTATGATGAAACATTTTTCGCTAAAATTGACATAATTATTGTTTTTAACATAAACTGACAGAATCGGAAGAAGTTCGAGTCAGTCTCATTTATCATCTACCTATGCTCTGGGTGCCGCACACTGCAGTCACAAATTATTGTTGCAGACAATCGGCAAATAACAAACACTTCGCTGTTCAAATTAATATCTCCACCGGCTAAACAAAGATCAAATGGATTCATCACAGAACCTGAGACTAAAAGATGATTCATGGAATGGTATGACACAATTTCAAAATCTTTGCTGCCCTTTTTATCCTTCTCGGAGATTCAGTAAGACACAAAAGTCTCTCTTTGGGCTTCCCTGTCTGAAATCCTCCTCCCTTCTACCTAATCCAATCCAGTCCAATTATGAGAATCGTTCTAAGAGTTCTCGATCTGGCCAAGAAAACACACGATTTAAGATGATTTCCACCCCTCAAAATAGTCAACTTTTAAATCAGTAGATTCAGTCCAACCTTTTTAATATCCTCAGTAAAATGAGATCTGTTCAACTGTTAAAAATAAGCGTCTGTCTTAGCTTCAACTTCAACTTCAGTATCTGATGTGAATCTTCGTCCAACCAGTCATATCTTTAAGTTTGAGGACAAAAAGTAACCGCAGGGAACCGAATATTGTGGATGCGAAAGAACTTGGAAGCGAAAGTCATGCAGTTTTGCAGCAACAATCCCAGATGTGTGTGAAGGCGCATTATCGTGAAGAAAGAGAACTTTTATTTTCGCAAAGTGTGGACGTTTAGCCTGAATAACATCTTTCAGTTGGTCCAGTAGTAAAGCGTAATACTCCATGGTGATGCTATCGCCTTTCTGGAGGTAGTTTACCTGCACCACACCACAAGAATCCCAGAAAACCGTAGCCATGACTTTTCCTGCAGATGGAACCGCTTTTACTTTCTTTGGTGCACTTTCACCTGTTGGCACCCACTGTTTGAACTGCTCCTTCGTCTCTGGCGTGAAGTGATGAATCCATGTTTCATCTATTCTTATGAAACTTCGGAGAAAAAAACTAACTGAAATTGCATCTAAGCACTCTTGCTAAATGTTCGTTGGAATGCGTTTTGGGTCCATTGTTAACAAATGCGGCACCCATCGAACGAAAAGCTTTCTCTTAACCTAAACTTCGTAAAAAATGTAGAGGACAGGGCCTATCGAAGCCTTTGGAATTCGTGTACCTTCAATCGGCAAACACTGAGTGAATTTTGTGAATTTTTGTCAGAATTTCGTCGGCCATAGCAGTTTTGGGACGCCCTGAGCGCTCATCATTTTGAATGGATGTACGACCACGCTTAAATTCACTAGCCTACTTTTTAACCTCTAAAACGAAGGGGATGAATCCTTTAATGTGCAATCTATTTTTTTTTATTTCTGTTGGGGTTAAACCTTTCATAACGAAGTATGTACTTTATCACAGCCCGTATTTCAGTTTTACGCACTTGTAGTTATGCATTTTGTATTTCATTCGTTTGTTTACACGATCATCACAAACAAGTGATTGCACTTACGCCAGTTCGCAGTATAGGATGTACTTAACAGTAATTTTGCATTCTTTTCGACATCTCTGAGTCAGGTCGAACACTTTTACAACACCTCTCGTAGGTATAAAGAAAAAGGCGCTATAACAAAATACTGAGAAAAAACGGCCCTGTCAATTGTATCAGTGTCAAGTGAACAAAAATGAAATTGTGGCCATATGGAGTAAGAAGAATAAGAATCATACACACTTTATGGAAGATGTCCATGGTAAACCCGTTTTAATTACAACAGTAACCCATGGACACAATTATTTTTATCCTACGCCGTTTAGGCAACATAAAAACAGACAGCACAACTATTTTATTTTAAGACATTTTTGCCTTGTAGACCTCTTCTTCCCAAGGTGTGGTAGGGTTTAATTGTGTTTCAGAAAAAAATCATTCGTTAGTGGAAACAGCTGCCTTGCGTTCTAACCAAATGTCAGCTTTAAAAAACAAAAAATAATCGCTGAAGCTCGAATACAAATAAATGACTACACCTTTGATGTTGGTCATGCAAACTTTTCATAAGATTTGCATTACCACGGTTTCATTATCATAGAAAACAACCTCTGGGAAGCAATTCCAATTCCCGGAATCGAAATTTGTTGTTCTATATTAAGAGCAGCCGTATTTTTTCCCGGAAGAAGCTTGTGCGAAGATAGAAGTGCTTTATTCCCTTCTTCAGATTTCCAGGTATTTGCTCTTGTGATTTCAACCTCGCTCTCGCCTACTAGTGTTACGGAATTGTGCCTCTTAATTTTCATTCTTGGTATTAATTATTTAAAAAGAAACATTTATTTGCATATGTAGGATAGGTCGTGCTTCTTGATTCTTTCCTCCTTAGAATGAGTTCGTTTTAATTGACTGGAGAGGTTTATGTCACAATATTTAGGTCATTAACTGGGTATGGTGTAAGTAAACATGTCTTTTCTGGAGGAATGACTTATATTTCCCCAACAAACCATAAACATTTCGCTTCAGCAAAAAATGAATAATAAAAATAAAAATAATAATAATGATGATGACAATAATAATAATAATAATAATAATAAACCGGACACTTTTAAATTCGCTTTACTGTTTTATTGAAACATATGAACATCTTTTTATAAATGCGCGATGTAACTTGAAACTTTCTGCTATTTCTCTCTATTTTAGTGAATATGTAAAGATGATACCAAGGGTTCGGTTCTAAACATGGTTATATTTAAAAATGTTTAAATTCCCACACAGTATAGCTTTGTTTATCAGTGGTCGTATATTTCATTTAATTAATAGTATACAATTAATTTTTATGATTTAAACTCAACAATAATAATACTTTTAAAAATGTATGAATTTTATGATGCTTATAGATTGCAAGATTTCTAATTATGTTACCTAATAGCACACATTAATGGCATAACCTATTTGATTAACAAGGCCCAATTTGGATTTTATGTTCATTTTTATTAAAAGTTATTCAACTTGGTGAGGAATGGGCCTAATCTCCTGTAAGTAGACTCTCAGGAGCCCTGTAACTCAAATAACCACATTATTGCCAGTAAGAAACATGATAAGAGAAGAAAGCTGATTTATCGTTCTTCAGTCTTTATGTGGGTTCGGATAGTATGAATGATTTGAGTACCCCAAATAAATAAGTAAAACAGCAAAGAAGCAAATCGAAAGTTCCACCTGAATGGTAATACTAATTTGGCTTTTCTAATAAAAGAAAAGCACGTCTTCCATCTAAGGTCGTAACTCTAATCTTTCGGAAATTGTGGTTTTTCGCTTTCAGGAAGAAAGGGATTGTGCCTAGCACATAGCGGAAGAAAAGAAATGAATGTCGTGAAGCCAAGACCACAGCTCTTGGAGTAGTTTGCCAAATCAATTAAAAACGGAATTCTTTCTTCCGCGCCATGTAGCACGAAGCCGAGAGAATTTGTGCCTGGGCGTGCATAAGTTATTGCTGAAATGCAGTGGCGTTAGCCGGACCAGTACGACAAGCTCAAATGTCCCTGTTGAACTTCTTTACTTACAGCACAAACGTGTATATATATATATATATATATATATATATATATATATATATGTATATATATATATATATATTACCATGCAATTTGACGAGATACTGCACATAGTAAATTTTTAGTAGATATAACTAAACTTTTCCTATGAATGATGAAGGGTTTTGGTAAGCTGGCCCCACTTTGAGTGCCAATTTTGAATCTTTTTTGTTTGAGGTAGCCCGGTTGGTCTCCAGTTATGAAGCGATTTAGTTACTGATCGCCATATTTGTAGCAGCGTATCGTTAATTGACTATTGATCACTTTGGTGTTTTGTCCACGCTTCGTGACAACATTATCTCGGGTTTTTTTTCCTCTATTTTTGATTCGTGCTCAAGAGGACTGGAAGAGGATCGAACTGAGTATAGTCACGCGAGAAGTACATATGAATATATATAGTAATTTATTACTCGCAAAATCTTTCGCGTCCACTGGTGTTCTGCGTACGGTAGAACTTGAATGCGTCGAGTAATTTGGCCACCGTGATTTACAAGGAGATGAACTGAAACGGATTATATGACTATCTGAGCTGCACTGACTGAGTTGAACTGATTCTCTCTGAATTGAACTTCTACACTGAACTAATGAACTGAACATCTGGTTATCTCAATTGCACTTCTGCAATGATCTCTGCTATCTGAACTGGTTATCTCTGCTTAAATGATGCGAACTGAGAACTGGTACCGAAATAGAACTTATTGAGTGCCCTTGTCGACTGTAGAGGTTATTCTGCGCACCCCAGCAGGGCAAATGCCTCCTTATATATCGAACTCAAATTAACCAAACGTTGGCTTCACCAAGATAACGGAGGTCACAAAAACACGTGCATGTCTCACGCCTTGCTTTAAAAATTCAAAATATGCATCTACTATTGGCTGGTTCAAATTCACTTGCCAACGCATGTCACTCGCTACAAGTTTAAAACTGTTATATATACATTGGTTGGTTTAAATTTAACTGTACAAACGAGGGCGAGTTCATTGACCTAACGTATTCGAAAGCCTGGACTTTATTAACCCTCGCCAACGGAAGATGTTTTAAGAAGTGGAGTAGCACTTGTCTCCTTTCCTTTGCATAGCGGTTTATGGCCTCCTTAGCTCTGCTCCGTTTCTGACTGGACTACCGTAGACAGTTGTACCAGAAAACTTTCTCTTTTGACCTCATAAATTAGCATGACACATACACTCACACACACACACACACACACACACACACACATATATATATATATATATATATATATATATATATAATATTCACTGCACAAAATATAATGATTAGGCTTACAACATATATTTATATTTAATTGGGATTAACCGTAGGGACGGTTTCATTGAGTACTATAAAATGCATTTTTTTTTTTACATTTAAATATGAGGTATATTAGAGATACCATATCTCTGCATAATTAATTACACTATACAATGTATACGTAATGGTAACAGGGGAAAGTCTGTAAATGTTCAGAATTACATGTCATTATACACATTTACAGTTTTGCTTGATAAATGTAGGCAACAGAAAGATATCGTTTTACACACACGCACCGCACCGACATTTTGCCGAATTTGTTTTTTATTTCCTGGAAATTGTGCATATTTACTAGGTCAGTTAAGTTAATATTGGTAAAACGAATTTAGTTAGTTTTTTCTTCAAATGCGGATTGCTCTATTGCGTAAAACTGATTTGGTGAATAGGTTAACACACGACGTGTTTTTGAAGATAATCATATTCTTATTTCCTCACACCTAAACAGGCTTCTCACCTGAATTATGTGCTGTTGCCATGTTTCGTTCTTTTCTCGATGCAAGGACAAAATAAATATTCTATTTAACTCAGTGAAATTAACGCCTAACCTCAGTCATGTGTAGCTCTTTCCTTATCTCCACATATTGCACGAAATAAATGGCAACCACTCTTTTCAAAACAACGATACAAACTGAGATGTGGTGAAGTGGAAGGTAATGTTGCAACCAGGTCTAAGACTTCACTGGAGTCGACGTGTAACTGCCAAAAACAAATTGTAGTACATAAATGGACAAGGACGCTGTTTATTGGAGGAAACTACCAGAGTGGCCTTCTTGTGTTCTCTGATATGGCTATACTTGTCGCATGTTAATCTCTTTCTATAATAGCACATTTAATTTGCAATTGCTTTGGCTTACACCTTTTATGCTATAAGTATTATATTAATACAAAAATTCCAAGTTAATTTTGCTCAAATTAAGGTAACTGTTGGTTAAACGTTTATGGAAACACCAAGGAACAATTACTTAAATAAAATAAAAGTGCACTTGAAGACATATAACGAGGTTTTCAAAGTTTAACCAAGAACGTTTCTTTTGTCATTTAAATTAATTTAAAGGAAGCCAACACAATTAATGTATAATTGTGGGTTAATATGTAATTCAGCAAATACTTACATACCATTAATGATGGGCGTTATTGCTGAATAAAATACTCAAATGCACAACTCCACATTTAATTAAAAGCACATTAATCAGCTATTCTCTTGTGGAGGTACTATTACAATAGTGGAAGAACATGTAAAGCAGCACATGTTCCAACTTTCACTAAAGGCGAACAGTAACTGTTAACAATTCGAAAATGTGATAAAGTAAAATATTTCCAACATTTACCAGTCTGTTAGGACAATGTTCACATTTGCCATCAATTGCTCTTAATTGCATGTTTTTTACTATTACCATGACATGTTTAGTTTTAAAACAAATCTATGTAATGCAAAACTTGACTTGTTCAAAGTACTTCAACACATGGATCCTGCGTAATTAGATATTATGTTATCTATTCCAAAAATAAAATCTAAGATGCACGTTTGAAAGTGTATGGAATGTACTTTCGAATGAAGACACCAGATAGTGTATGTGAGCATAGCCGCGTGTCTCAGCACGCTCCGAAGTTCAGTTGGTCAGCTACAGTTTTCAGGGAATGGAGGTCACGAAGAGTGAACAACATGCTTATATGAAATGCTATTTCTCCACGGCAGGAATGCACGAGAATGCTACACAGAGTTATAGGAAGCACTGGGAGCGCGTGCTCTGCCCTATCGAACATTTCCAATGTGGATTTCTTCCTGAAATCTCGCAAGAGATGAAACATTTTTCGTAATTGAAGTTACATCTATATTTTTCCGCATTTTCAGGTTCTACCGTAAATGCAGTGCACTGTTTTTGCCGGAATTCCTTTTGCTTTTCTAATACCACAAGTGTACAGCTCCTATCATCGCTTAGGCAATGTTCCACCACCATCATCCATACCTCCTTGTCTGCGGACACTGAACGCCCACTGCGCTGCACATCGGCAGTGGACATTCTACTCCGTTTGAAGGCCTCGTGTTTCCACGGAATTACACGGTAAATTAAATGCCCTGAAAGTATGCAGCCAGAACCAATATAATGAAAATACTGTATATTAATAATTTTGCCAATATATTGTTATTAATGGTACGCTTTAACGTTAAAATTAATGTTGAACATTTCAATTTGCTGGGGCGCAAGTAACGGGTTGCACGTGGCAAAGAAAAAACATCCTGCAGCTGTCCCTGAATGTAGATAAGTGATTATATTATCTTCTATACTAGCGGCAACATTTCCGGTTTCTCTAGTTATCTAGAAGTCGACTCTCGCTGAAATCGTTGTTGTAAACACGCCTATGTTTGAAATTCCGCAAACTAAATTCTGATTGTGCTACATCTCTAAAAGCATTTTTTAAGGGATTTGATGCATTATTTTGGCGTCAATGGCCATTTTAAAATCATAAAAATAACATAGTACAAAATCTTGCTTATTTAAATCTATTAATTTGTTAAACTATTAACTTCAAAATTATCTAGTACTTAAACTAGGATTATTTATTTTTAAGTAGCATTTGTCTTGAAAATTGAGTTGCAGTTGTTATAGAACAAAAGAAAATCTCGTAGTTTGCCCTTCAGCAGTACTAAAATCTGTTTGAAGTGTTTCCTTCTGATTTCTCCCGACGTTAATTTTAAGAGTGGAAGGTAACAGAAATACTCCGTAAAATTCGTGGGCAAGACGGGCCGGTGGCCAATGGGAGTTTGCATGAGTAAGCTCTTCATCTACGTCAGACAGGGCGCCCTTACAATTCATGCACACCCAGTGGACAGAAATAGGGCATGTAATTGTGTTTGTTTCAGGTCGTTCTCTAGCGTAATACATGACACAACGTGATTCTGATGTCTTGCACAGAGCTGTCAAATTTATGGACACTATATGCATGCCGATGAGTGTTTGGGGTGCAGAGGGCGGGATCTACATACCGCATATGCTCCTACCCTTCACTAGGTAAACAGCCGTGCTCCTAAATATGGAAACTAACGTAATGCCTACGTCTTCCAGAAGGTGAATACAACACTACAACCAAGTTTAGACTGATATCTGCTAAAAATAATAGTTGCTCAATATTAGCAAGCGTTTTAGGCATTATTAGCTCTGCCATTTTTACAAAAAGGAATATTTTACCTGTACTTTTTCCCCCTTTAGTTATCTTCCATGAACTACGATCTCTGTATGTACTTGATTTAGCGAATTGCTGTTGTACCCACATTTTTTGAAAATGTCTTCAAATCTCCATCCATTCGTTAGCCTGCAAAATTGAACCATTGGGAGGGGGAGGGAGTTAACCTAAAGCGAAAATTTACAAGAAAATTTAAAAATCGCTTTAATGGCAGCAATTTTGTTTTTTTCTCAACGAAACTCCTTAATTAAAATAAATTAATAAAAGTAGTTTCTGAAAATTAGGGAAATCGGTCCATTAGGAGTGAGGGTATACTTGAAAAACCAGTGGTGGTTAAAGCGAAATTTAAAAATCGCTTTAGCGGCCGCCGCAATTTTATTTTTTTTTTAAAAAGAAACTCGGTATATGCCATTGAAGTAAAATAATAAAAGTAGTTTCTGAAATCAGTGAAATCGGACTATTAGGAGGGGAGGGTTTAACTGAAACCCAAAATTTAATAATCGCTCTAGCGGCACCAATGGTTGTTTTTTCACTACAAAACTCGGCATATGTCATTTAATTAAAACAAGAAAAATAGTTTATGAAAATTATGGAAATCGGATTATTAGGAGTATGGGTGTACCTGAAAACCAAAATTTAAAAAGCGCTCCATCGTTTAATTTTTTCTCTATTGTTTAAAATAAAAGGACAAATCTACTCAGCATATAAATTATATTTATAACAACGCATAGCTTTTATATTTGACAAAAGTATTGTCGTGAAAACAGCAAATGTGAAATGTTAATCTAATATGTGTGTGAGAATTATATTCGTAGTAAGACGCACTGTAATAATATTCAAAAAACGTTTGCATTACATGTTTTTACTACAATAAAATTTAAATTAAATTTCAAAGCCACTGAAAATCGACGGAACTTTCATTGTTGATTGTTAATTGTCTATATTTGCTTAGTACATTGTAATTGTTTTAAATATTAACACATTTTAGTTTTATTGACACATTTAAACTTCTTCTTAATTTAGAAGGTTTCTTTCTATTATTTCTATTTTATTGAATGTAAACATATCAAGAGTTCAGTTCATAAACATGGTTAATTTAAAATAGGTTTAAAAATACCCACACAATATAACTTTGTCTATCAATGGTCATACATTTAATTTAATAGTATACCACTAATTTTTGTTATTTAATCTCAATAATAATAATAATAATAATAATAATAATAATAATAAATTTAAAAAAATGTGGTTTCTCTGTTGTAATACTTATAGATTGCAATAATTCTAATTTTGTTCCCCTAATGTCTCACAATAATGTAATAATTTATTTAATTTCATTAATTAATAAGGCCTAATTTAGATTTTATATTTCTTTTTGCAAAGTTATTCAACTTGGTGAGGAATTCGTGCAGCTTACGAAATTCCTACTTATTGGACTTTTATACTTTTCAAGCCTTTCTTTTAAGCTTTAGGGTGGTTATATGGTAAACTTGAAAATTAATAATTAAGTTGGGGAAAAAACTTTAAAAAATAATAAAAATACTTTCCACCACTGTACGGACAATTCCAGATGAAATTTTTAGAAAAATAAATCTCACGTTGTTTTAATGTTTAAACTTTCGAGGCAAAGGACATTCAAACAACATTAATAGTCCAGGTTGCCAGGTAATGAAGACAACAAATGTGATAACAATTGCTTTATCTTAAAAATTTAAGCATCGAAAGGTAGAGGCGCCATTTGAAATTTCAAAGTTTGGATAAAATTGAAACTAAACTTTGATTTTAAACTTCAGCCTTTCATTAAATTGTTGCTTGAATTAGAACAGAATAAAAGTTAAATAAATTATTTGTAGAATGAAAAATAATTATGAATAAAGTTAATATTACAGCTGCTAACTAATCTGCTTACATTTTATTCTTTCTTGTAGGGTACACGTATTACGAAACCGTTTATTACCAAAACACAATTATTGCATTAATCGTTCAGTCGTTTTTATATTAATGTTCTGTTGCAAACTGAAACCACGGTTAAAACAGCCCAGGGTGCGAGAAAACAACACAAAACAAAACATGTGATAATAGTTGCATCCTCTTTAAAGTTTAAGCATGGGAAAGCAATGGTGTCATTTGAAATTTCAAAGGCAGCAGGCTGGAGGCGAGGTTTTATCAATATTGGTTTTAAACTTCTCTCTTAAAACCTGAATTCTCAATTTTTTAAAATTAAATTTCTATCAAAGCAGCTATTCAACTGGTGAATTTTGAAATTAAAGTCTTGTGTTTTTATATTGCTATAACATATAAAGACGACTTTATCTGTAAAATTTGACATTCCCAATATACCTTAGGGAAACAGTTACAATTAAAAGAGAAATTCTTTTAAAATTATTAATACTAATACTTTTTGGTGTACTCAAATGCCTACTTATCCTCTATATTTTTTTAAAATCACTATACCTGTTTCGGAAATACTTTTGCAAACTTTGGTGACGGGTTCCTCACACCAGAACAAGGAAAAAATGTGCATATGTGCATATTTCCAGAAATCCTTAGTTTTTAAGTTATTAATGAAAAATTTCCAAAAATATCCATATAAACATATGCCAAGAAATCATAAGTTTTATGAGTTATTTATGAAAGTTTACAAAAACAAGAAGAAAAAAAGTTCATATAAACATAGGTTTGTTTGGAAATCCTTAGTTTTTCAGTTATTAATGAAAATTTAGGGCATAATTAAAATTACTATTTCTGTCACACTTTAATAGGATTATTACACAAATGGCTAACCTTCAATAATGTTATTGCTGCATTTTTGGGGATAATATTTTGTCATATAAGTATGCAATGCTCAGCTGACTTTTATCGATAACATCATTTGATTATTTAACAAAATTAATTTCATTTTCGGTTACGAACTCAAGTTGTTATATTGTACCTTGAAACGCGTTGAAGTAAACTTTCATTAATAACTCAAAATCTAAAGATTTCCGGGCTGTTTATATGAACTTTTATTTTCTTGTTTTGGTAAATTTTCATAAATAACTCATAAAACTAATTATTTCTGGGCGTATGTTTATATGAATATTTCTTTCGTTTTTTGGTAAACTTTCATTAATGACTCAAAAAGAAGGAGGAGGAGGAGTAGGATTTCCGAAAATATGTTTATATGAACTTTTTTCGTTTTTTTTTTTTTGAGGGATTCTCAGCAAAGTTTGTAAAAGTATTTCTGAAACACTCTGTATATTTTAATGTTGTAAGCAGTGGTAGAAAGGCGGAAGGTAATGTTTTATAAGGGCTGTAGTTGCCTCGATGGCATCATTGCTTACAATAACCCTAAACATACAGTGATATTGAAAATTGCTTTTAGTTGAGATCGGTTTTCGATACTTTCGAAATCTTAGATACTCAAGAGCTATTATTGCGAACGATAATCCCTGTATATGAGCTCAATATTTTTTGGCACTTTGTAAAGACAACCATTTTTTATTAATATTATCACAAGTAGTACGTTCCTAATGACAGGAGTTGTTGGAAATGTTTTCTTCCATCATCCACACATTTCTGTCATATTTTTTAGAAAATTACCATTCACACGCATCAGCTCAGCTTCCGAAAATGAGATGATTTAATTTCGAAAGCATACAAGGTCACTTGTTCACGGACTGCACGCAGATATTCTGTAATTGAATGTGACGGAGCTTTAGTGATAGAGTAATTTTTCCACGTTTAATATTCTGAAGCATGGTTATATTTATGTGGTCATGTTTCGACGCAAAACAACAGGTGTTGGGGTACAGAAGCACCCGATTTTGTACACGAAACGGAGCAAATCGCTTTGAATGCATAGAGAGTAACATGTCCAATTTTTGGTTTTTTGAGAATATTTATAAATGCAGAAAGATACAGGAATGCCATTCTGACTCTATGTGGTTTTTATTTACGGGGAAAGCTAATAATAAAGTGCAGATATAGCAGAACAACATTTCTAACACCTGTTAGATGTTTACTTTCATTGCAATTACAGTTGCAATTGCGCGAATACTATGTGCATCAGCTTGGCCAGTAGCTACCGTTTTGACTGCCGTTAAACGGGCGACAAAACTATGAAATGCTCATTATTTACTCTGGGAACTCAACTACATAGTGGGAGAGGTATTAAAAGTCTGATAATTACAATCTTGTGCCGGAACACTTTGCAAATACATAAGGTTTTGTCAATCATGGAGACATTTCGCCTTGAACAGAGTATAGTGTCAAAACAGTTCAAGATACAGTAAACCTGCTAGGCCTGCGAGTTTAGACACAACATTTCTGTGTCCATTTGTACAGTACCGCCGGACAATACTTCATGCACAGCTACACTGTGTAGGATTGCTTGGAGCTTTTCATTGTCCAAACGCAGAACTGTAGTCATAATAAAAATGCATTTGGCGAATAAGGAAAATCAGAGCTGTTTACAAAGGTGCGGAGAAACAATGTGCAGAAAATTATAGAGTAGAAAACTCTAGTTTAGTACCAAACGAAGCATTTTAAGGTTAGGAACATGCGGTCGCAGGTGCAGTATAATAACAGGAGCACTTCATGATCATAATTGAGATCTGACGTAATGAAATATCTTCATTTTCCGGTAAAAATGAAATGTAACCCGCACGACAAGAGTGAACGTACTGTCTCAACTAATGAGTGTTAGTACATTATTGATTGTTTGATTTATTTATGGACGCTCTTTAACATCTCAGGTCATCAGGGTTCCATTCAATTCAGGGCGTGAAACGGCCGACAAATTTTGTTCAGAGGCCTCTTCTTTCAGGCTTGAGGATCTTTATCGTGCCGTAAATGTACGACACGGGACCCAAGGCTTTACTTTCCTTCCGAAGGAAGCCATATTTAGGATTTTTACTCCCGAAAAAATTCATTGATCCTGGCCAGGTTTGAACCCGCGATTTTGGGTTGAGGAGGCAAGTATGGTAAACACTACACCACCAGGCCCACTCTAATACACCATAAAACTAAATATTACATAAGCAAACTTAATTAATACACCTTGGATGTCACCGCGTTGGTCCACCGCGCCCGATCCATCTGTCACCAAACGTTCTGTTTCGGTGATTTCGGACTGCAAGTGAAAAATGGGGTGTCGTCATAAGTTTGGCCTAATTTCAAGACAAACGTTCGGTAGTACAGTACCCCCCCTCCCCCAGTAGGCTTCAAAACACAAATGCTGCATTGAACATCAGACACACTTAGCAACAGTGACTGATACTGTACAAGAGT
Source organism: Metallyticus violacea (assembly GCA_030762175.1). Taxonomy (NCBI): domain Eukaryota; kingdom Metazoa; phylum Arthropoda; class Insecta; order Mantodea; family Metallyticidae; genus Metallyticus; species Metallyticus violacea. The sequence goes on along the minus strand of CM060830.1, from coordinate 42,464,713 downwards.
GCGTTGTTTACATCTGGCACGGCACAAGCAAGTTTTACAATCTGAGACTCTTTTATGTTGACGCATGTAGCGTAGTGAAAACGCTTCTGTGATCCGTGTTCCTGTCTCAAAATGTTTATTTTGATACTGCCTTTCTACTCTGCAATTTCCTGCACATTGTTTTTCCGCATCCAGTATATATAGCTTTTAATTTTTTGGTTTCAACGCCAGCTAATTGCTTTACAAATGTCCCATTCCCTCTTAGTATGATTTAAAAATCCTAAGTATGGCTTCCTTCGGAAGGGAATTAAAGCCGTCGGTCCCGTGTCGCACATTTACGGTATGTAAAAGAACCTCAAGTATGAAAGAAGAGGCCTCTGAGCGAAATTTACCGGCCGTTTCACGCCCTGAATTGAATTGTATGTTAAAGAGCGCCCGTAAATAAAACACATCTAACAAACATCAATCCTGGTGTAGTTGTACTGTTGTTTGATATATTAATACAAAAATGATAAAATGATAAATTTGTATTTTATTTTATAAATATATTCAATATGGAAGTGTCGAACATCGAGGCTAAACTGGCAAATTTTATTACGAATCATCTCTAGTTGTTATATATTGCTTACACAAGTTAAATGAAAGTTAAACTCGGATTAAAGGTCCTAAAATATAACTACTTTTTAGGAATGACTATTATATTTCAATAATTATATTATTTAATTGTACAAAGAACTTTAAAGTAAGGCATTTTTAAAGTTAAAACGTATTCTTTCGCAAAAAAATTGCAATTTAAAAGTCTTACAGATAACACATTAGAAAACAATTAAATTAAAATATAATATAATATAAACAAAATGAAAATAATAGTCGCTGTTTATTGACATACATAGTTTTAAACTTTTAAGGGACTTATATTATTATTATTATTTGCTTTAACAGTTTTTATCTTATAATTATTTTCCAGAAATTTGTATGGACATAAAACGTAGTAATTAGGTTGGTACACTTTTGGATAGTGTAATTGCATGCTCAGTTTAGACGTAAACTTCCCATTTGTGACCCAGGAACGCGTGATGAGACTATTTACTGCACATATGCACGTAATAGGAAGGCAGAACCCAGGTCTCCAGAAATAAGCGCGTTGCACCACTAGGGAAACACCCGTTTGTCACTGATTGCGTCAGGTGTAGCATTTCTACACTTAGTGCGGACACGTGGAATGCTACGCGATTGAATGTCTTTCCCGGTTAGCCATTATCGTTGCCTATTGTCCTTATATCTGATATTGTTTGGTATAACATCGCAACCTGATACAACGATATCATTGATAGACGTCAGATAATTACACTAGGAAACACGATTTTTAGCTCCGGGACAGTATTGACTATTTCTTGTGAATTTTGATACTTAGAAACGGAATATGTCCTTTAAATCAACCTATCAGGTCTCATTTTTCATTTGTGTTCGATTCCCGACAATGCAAAACTAATATCTTTTATGGTGTATACTAAGCTTTTACTTACATTTTGTAGAATGGATACTAAATAAATAATTATATGCAGTTTTAAACTTATTGTACATAACTTTATTACGAGAAGTTCCTTGCTGGGATACGAGCCCCGAAGAGGAAGTTTGCATTAAAAAGAAATGTAAATATGTAGTGATAAACGTATCATTGATTCTTTTAAAATTGCTCTGAGTGAAATTTTCGTTTGCAGTTTTGGTTTCATGATTTAGTCTAGTACTGAAGTTCTTTGTTGCAAGATAGAGATGTGTTATTTATTGTTGATTGGCGCAGTTACTTTATTTCTGTGTTAAGCACGAACAGACTTGTGTTGTAATCATATCCAGATACTGTTTGTTTTGCTTGTGAAAAGTTAACACTAAAATCCCAAAGGAAAAATCATTAAAATTACAAAAAAACAACTTACTTTAACTACTTTGGTTGCAGAATTGGTGATCAAGATAAAACATTTTTACATTACTGGTTCTTGTTCAACAATTTGAGAAAGTAGTTATATGGGAAATGAAAATCCTTACCATTCGCATATGACTTGGCGGGATGAACAAAATCAGCTGTTATTTCTGTTCAATAAAAGTATGACGTTTGATTAACAAAACAAAACCCAATGTTTATCTAAATGTGCCATCAGCAACTCATAGCAAAACTTTACCAGTTCTTCCAAGAAACTGATAGTAACAGCAGTGATGATTCAAATAAGTCCTTAAGTTGTAGAGATTGAATCTACGAACCCTCTGCCACTAGAAACGTGATACAGTTATTCGATCGACCACGTTTAGATTATTTAGTGTGTGATTTAAATTTGAGGAAAAAAACAAGCAGAGATATTGGTGATTGCAACAGCAGAATATTCTTGCTGAAACTGCTAGTATTACAGTCTGCAGGAAACGTCACGATTAATTTCCCAGTTTGACGTGGGCAAAGTTAAAGGGGGATATTTTCGTTGGCCGACAGATAAGGGAAGCTTTCGAAAATAGCTTACAAATGTGAAACTGGTGACCTGACATGCTTTCAAGGCTGTAGTAGAAGGGTTTCGAACATTATGTCTCTTTAGTGAACTTATTACTACAATGTTATAAAGAAACGGGCTGTAAGATGTCACTAAAAGCTATTTCTTCCATTCACACTTAGACATTTTTCCTGAAAATGGATGCTATAACCGATGAACAGGGAGGGCATTTTCATCAGAGCACAGCCACAAAGGGAAACATTATCATAGGATCCTGCAATGTTGGGGGATTATTGCTGTTTGCAATTCTGGCTGCAAGAGAAAGCCACCAGGTGCGAAGCATTTTCAGTTGATTTTTGTTGATTTGGTTTGTTTACGGACGCTGTTTAACATTAGCGTTGCATTCATTTCAGAGCGTGAAACGGCCGATAAATTTTGCTCAGAGGCCTCTTCTTACAGGCTTGAAGTTCTTTTACATGCCATAAATCTAGACACGGGATACACGGCTTTATTTCCTTCCGAAGGAAGCTATACTTACGAATTTTTACGTCCGAAAAAATTTATTGGTCCTGCCAGAGATTGAACCCGCGATCTTGGTTTAGGAGGCAAGTATGGTTATCACTAGACCACCAGGGCCAACAAACACTTTTAGGACCTATGAATATGTGTGCTTTGTTATTAACATTAATATTTTAATCGGTTTATATAAATTCATTTTATTACTATTTAACTAATACCTAATACCTTTCACTGTCTTAAAATAGCAAATTTCAATTGATATTTTAATTTCAATTAAAACTTGCAGAATTTTATTTTTCTTAGATATCTTTTAAACTAAGCCTAAAGGAAAAATCCAAAGTAACTTTCGGAATCAGAGCGTTTTCTAGAAGAAGCAGCTATGTTTTGTCCCCTAGTGTTATTAAAAACAAACATTTTAATACATATTAAGATTTGATAGAATAGAGAATGTAGAATATATATATATATATATATATATATATATATATATTCTACTACATATACATATATATTATATACGTTTTAAAAATTAATAGGTAAATCATATTTTGTTAATTTCCTACTCAATCATAACAATTTTGGCATTGCCTAATACACAAGAAATGATATTTTTGCATACCACTCATTGCCATACTTCTGTCCTAAATGTTGTGTTTTTTTAATTTTGTTCTTGTACAAGTAACAACCTCTCTTCATTGCTTTATATAACAGCCTTGAGTTTGACCTTTAGAAATTTCAACTAATGAATTTTCGTACGTTTTCTCAGGAACACTTTTATTTATACAGGCCCAGAACCAATGCTGGGCTAGGAAATACCTCTTATTGCATGGTCCAGCCAGTGGCATAGCCAGATGTTGTCATTATGGCGTTCCCAAGCAAGATTAGAAAGTATCTATAAATCTCTGTACATGCCTCACACTGTGTGAGTTATTATTGTAAAATTATCACGTTTTCATACCTCACTAACAACGGTTTTAAGTTTATAATGACAAACGATGTTATACTATTACTGTTAACTGAAATTCCCACACTATAACAGATAACTAAAACTATTTAAATAATAAATGTTAAAATTTTTTTGAATACTCAAGCCGGTCAAGTCGATTCATACAGTGCTACATACCAGTATTACCAACTTACAGGAAATGTCGTTATATAAAGGCTAAAAATGCTCTCAATACACATAGTTCTTTTATAAGTTATGAACACTACTTTAAATCGTTAAGGCTAAACTCATTAGAGTGTGTGCTTGTAGGCTGTGCGCTAAAACACTCCGTTAATATGGCTATGGGGGCCAACTGTTAAACCGTTGAAGGTTGCTGAAAAACTGCGTCTACATTTATAAATAAAATTGAATAAATCTCAGGCAAAGTCATTTCTTTCCAGAAATAGAAAATATTCAAGCATACTTTTGACTTACGTTGTAAAAATAAACACTAAGAAAAAAATAAACAATTATCTGTTCACTGTTACTTGTATCCTGATGTAAATATAATCATTTTGTGCAGTTCTTTTCTCATCCCTGATGTTACGTACAGTAGTCGTTAAAGGAAATTACAGTTTAAACTCTAATGAGGATTAGTTTTCATTTAATATTTCATTTATGCCATAAAAATCGACCAATGAAATAAAATTTAGAATTTTGACCAATCACAGCCCAATATCGCATTGAAATTATCGTAAACTTTTAACAAATCCTTTTTTTCGCGCGAAGTGCATTTGTCTTCTGGCCAGTGTAGCCAACTTAATGCATATTCACTGAAGCAATTGTTTTTGAGTATTCAACCAAACAGTCTAAAACCTTTTATAAATTATGTAACAATATCTGCCTAAGAAACCATAAATGTTAATAAACACGTTGTTCTGAATGGTAAAACGTATCTTTGTTTTGTTTCTTTTAGTTGGTATTAGAAAATCGAACGGTATGGATTGTAATAGTCAACTTTCGCCTATTTCAGTCTCACGGTTTCATTATGAATATTCATACGCAGCGAAGAAGTAAAACTGTTTATATTCTGTGCGCTAATTTCAAATGTATTGTTTGTATTCTTATTCTGTTTATGAAGAGCATTACTTATATTGCCGGGCCACAGACCGTGCATATGCGTGCTGCGCGCACTATTACGCTATGGGGGTTTTCCGTTCTAAAACTCCCGCGTTATTTATTCATGGGTGATAGTAATATGCACTATAATGACTACTAACCTTGTTATAAGTGGTGTCCATCAGCATTAAAACATTCCTCACACCTTCGGAAGAAATTTCCATTCTCACGCATTCCTCCCTTAGAACATTTCTTTTTCCCTTTTAGGTTTAGCGTTTACCTTGAACTGGAATACCAGGAAATTGTTTTACACACCCGTCTACATGATTCGGTTTTTACGTATGTATCGGTCATAAAAATTCTATATTCAAGCGTGAATATTTCGGTAGGCATTTCAGTGAACTATAAGAATAATCTAAGTAATTCACACACAACGCTAATGTCTTGAATAATATTTTACTATTGAGATGCACAGAATAATCTCTAGTATTTACGGCTCGAACAGAAGGCAGCAAGTGACACATTATAACACAGCTTGAGCGGTCCATTCACCACTAGAGCGCTACTAGAATAATACGACGTCACTGCAGTGCAAGAGATCTACGCATATATGCGAACTATGACCCGGCTATAAATGGAACGCATGATAGCTTTAGACCCGTGTTTTGGTCTTCTCTATTTGCATTACTGACAATCGACAATCGTAAAGATGGCTTGAAAAGATGAACTATTCATAATACAAATATTCGACCACCTCCTTGGTCTAGTGGTTAGCATTTTTGACTGCCCGGGAGGTCCGGGTTCGATTCCCGGTACCTACTTAGGATTTTTTCTAAGATAGGGAGGTCTGGAACGGGGGTCACCCAGTCTCGTGAGGACTATTGGGAAGCTGGCTTAAGGAGAGGTGGCGATCTCATATCTGTCATATCTAGTAAGCCGCGATATAGCGATCAGCGGGACGCGGTGTACTAATCAAATGCCCCCTGCAATACTGCACTCTACCAATGATATCACGTGATGGAGGTAGAAGACGCAGTGACCGTCGCGATAAAGCTCAGGCCCACATAGGCAGTAAGAAGACATCACAAAGAGGAAATACAAATATTAAACTATTATACTTTTATAAGCCAAGTTTAGAGGAATTATATTTAAATTCTTATTTTTTCATGAAATAGTCCTAAAATATCACTCGAGGGTGGTATTACTTTGATAAAATCATATTAGTGAGTATTACAATAATCTTGAGAGATGGCAGTCGTTAAGAATACCTTACTAATTCTCTAGTTTCATTTTCTTGATATAAATAGGAATTATTCCACTTGAAATTTTATATTTTTTTTCAGAAATGCCTATTCGAATAATTATTAACATCTTTGTATGAACTACAATTATGCACCCTTGTCTAAAGCTTCAATTCTGCGAAAGCGGCACATCCATAGTACCTACCACTTCAAAAATATTTGTGATGCAAGTTTTAAGTGATTCACCCGGTATTTTCGCCATCAATGAACATAGAAATACAGAGAAACTATTTTCCATACAGAATTTTATAAAAATTGAATTGAGTGTCTAATGAAATTGACACAACTTTTTTATTCAGAACATCTATTGTCACATATGACTATTATTGTTGTATTGTCTCTATAACATTAATAACATTCTATCTGAAATTCCAAAAATGTTTATGCAAACTTTTTGCTATTTCTTTCCAGCGGCGGTTCGCGGCAACATCAAGCCGGGGTGCACAATTTTACTACTGCTACTGCTACTGCTGAATATAGGTAGATTGCAAACTTATAACACCAATAATTAGAATTAACACACTTGCATGGTTAAATATTTAACAAAATGAGAAAAAGCATTTTATTAAAATATCTTAGTTACAGACCTATTTTAAAAAATAATTAATTATCCTGGTTTTCATGCCAACAAACTTATCGATCTGTAATCTACAGCATGAAGTCTGTCTCTAAAAATACAACATATATTTAATATGTTATTAAATCAGTCTGAGTTCAATTAATACTTGAATAATAGATATACCCTGATTTATGATTTAAATTTTTTCTTCCAGTATTCGCTAGGTAAAATATTTTGAATGTAAGCTTTGTATATATTCATTTTCTTTACACCAGTTATCATAAAACGAAATAAAACACATACTTCACGATTTACCCGAAAATGTATCGTCCTTGACATTCAGTAACAACCTACAACTAAAGAAAGGATTGTTTATATCGGCGCTGGAGAACTTAGTTACTTCAAATGTAATATTTGTTTGATGTTGAAATTGTTGATGTTACTTCAAATTGTAATATTTTTTGATGAGTTTCCCATATCTAATTGTAAGTAATGACTGTGTTGCATTAATATACTAATTCATTTATAATGATCTAATTGCTCTTTAAAATATTTTATTTTACTTTGTAACAGAACAACTATCTGTAGTATAAAAGGGAGAGAACTTTACTGGGAACGCACGTGATAAGAGGTGACTTTTCAGACACACAATGGCTCTCATGGGAAAGAGGCTCCTTCTACCGCTTTCGCTCACCTCTCCCGGTCAAATTTCTCCATAAGCTCATTGCAGCATTGCTAGGGACCGCTAGTGCAACCAAGTCCCCTACAGATAATAATCTCAAATACGAACATAAGATTTAATATAGAAGTACCCTACAGGCATTTTTACTCACAAAAATGCATTAGGCAGTAATTATGGAAAATTAAACATTGACATTTTGGGGGGTAATGCTAACCAGCAATCTCCAAGAGCACCTCCCCCTAGTTTTTATCTTATTTGTAGAATTTATAGAATATAAATCATCATTTTATTTGCTGCATTTTAGCTTTACATATTTGCGAGCGGAAGTTTGTCATAAACATTTGATTGCAACGATTTTTAACATTCTTTTAGCATGATTATTTGTATTGTATTATTGCATTTGTATTTGTATTGTATTGATTTTTATAATCATTCTTTCTCTGTTTCTGGATGGATTTTTTCTCTGTAGTTCAGATCACTCAGTCTTTTGTTTACCTTTATTTCCTTCTTTTCCCATATCCTCACTCTCAGTGCTTGATAGTTTACTCATTTAAAATTTGAATAATAATAATAATAATAATAATAATAATAATAACAATAATCCACTTAACATGACTTCATGAAAGCACAAATAGTTGTAGCACTAATCGAGATATGGAGATGAGATTGTGCGGATGATAGAATAAACTCCAAGGAATGGAAACCGACTTTAGTAAGGCCTTTCTTCCACCAGGAGCCTTAATACCCTAACAAATTCCTGTGATGCCACCTTTGACTCAACGCAATTTTGAACAGTAGATCACAATGTGTGCACAATACTTGTGCCTGCTATAATAGGCTCTTGCATTAAATTCTACACATTACTTGTTCCATTTACTTAATAAGTTTCGCTTTACCAGATCTGATATTAGTATTAGATTGGATTTTTAGGGATAAAGGAGGACGTTTCGGTCCTTCAGCCTTGCTCAAGGGTTTGCCGTTTGTGTCTACGCCTTCAGTAGGGTAAAGTGAGGGAAACAATGCACGGCCAGGATATACGCGCGGTACGACATGTGCTTCTAGAATATGTCCTTACCGCTGGATGAGGTTTTGCGTCTCGGTCAAGACCGGCTCCCCTGCCCTCTCGCTGTCGCCTGCCTGTCTAAACTTTCGAGCAATCATCGGTCTACATTCTTTCGGAAAGATTTTAGAGCATCGTATTTTTGTGTGTAAATGTTATTATAAATACGATTCACTTTGTCGCGTTCGTGAAGAATTTATTTCAAAGTTTCCTGGACAATTGCCTTTCCAGAACTGCAATTCACGATCTTATGAATATATTTTATACTATTGTTACAGTGAAAAACAAGAAACACAAGCGAAGCTTTAATAGAAGACAAATTAGACGAAATTGGCACAAATCGTTAACAGATTCACTACCGAAATTAGTACAAGTTGGGATTTGAATGTCATTTGCACACACAGTATTAAAATTGTTAAAACTCGAACCTTACAAGTGTACGTGCATTCATTGTCTAGATGCGTTATTGTTAGTGGGCTTTTTTTTTTATCGCTGACTAAGGATTAATCGACCCACAGCTTGTGTTATTTTCATACGAAGCAGGTTCCACCAAAATAATTGTGTCGAAGTATAGGTGAGGCCGGCTGTCGCATGCCGGTACATAAACTACCTTGCGAGCGGTAAGAACACATTCTGGAAGCCTTGTAGATGGGGGTCCTAACAATGTGTCCAAATAGAACATCTGAAAGATTTGAACCTGGGACTGCCCAATGCGAGTTCCAAGCGTTTCTGCCTGAATCATCCCGCTCTGTTGCCAGATCTGATAAAAATTAATTGTTCATACCTCGTCACAAGACATGTTTGTAAACCTCTGAAATTGAGACTTGCTTCCGAGTGAAGTCAAAGCTTATCGGGCAATATCATTATTTGGAGCAAAATTACATGCATTGCTGTTTAATCTTTAATTTATATTTATACAATGTTCATAAATAAACTACTCAGTTACTGGCTCATAATTTTAACATAAATGGACTTCTATGAGCTCAAGTGTGCGCTGCCTTACCGTCGCTCGTCCCAATGGCTATAAAGGTTATCCAAGGTATCTAACCTCCTATTATGAAGATTGTTGTTAGGTTTTAATGCATAGTAACAAATGAATTCCTTTGTACAATCCTAAATATTGTATCAGCAATTAATTTCTAGTGCACCTACATATTATTATTTTATTTGAAAATCTTTATTTAATTTCATTACACTCATATGTAGTTTTCATATAATAATATTTTATTCATACTAATTTATAGATCGTTAAATAAACAAATGAACGCTCACTTCAGCCAGGAAACAAGCGAGAGTTACCCCATCTTGACTGCGCACTTGTTAAGAAAGTGACTTAAGCAAGCATTCTCTGAGATACATGTTTTACCTGTGTGAGAAACAGTTTGGATTCTCGCCAGGAACGCTGCAGCCTGTACCAGAAGATGGTATCAACTCTTAGAGCTGATCGATAGTTTTGGTCCAGCAATGGAAGCTGTGCTGCGGCGCTGCCAACACAAATAATCCATCCGCTTTGGTGCGTTCGTTCAAATTTCAATGTTTTAAAGAGACATGCATCAACATATAACAACCCATTTTCTTAGATTTTTTCACAAAACCAGATTCCATACTATTTTTACAAAATTCACTTACACATTAGCGTATTCTTTTAAAAAATTACATACAATTAAATACAAGACATTTTTAAAGACGTGATAGAGCATAGCTGGTGAGCATTGTTTGTTCCCTTTCCTTCTTCATTAAGCACTTCATTTAACATTTTTATTTCATACAAATCGCAATTTTTAACCCGGGTTCGACGTTGCGACAGTGCGGGATCACGGAAGTTTGAAGACACGTGCTCCATGACCTTGTAAACATTCTATACCGGTTTAATATGAGAGAGTGCGCGCGCTGTGGAGACCTAAGTAATTGCACCATTGAAACTAGAGCTCGACACACAGTGACTGTTCACTTTTGCATATACGCACGCACTCATGGCAACATTAATTGAAAGCTTAAACAAATGAAATTATTTTATTTGCATTGTGTTACTCTAAATGGTTAAATAAAATATTTCACTTTCATTTTGTTTTATTGAATGATTACTTAAATACATTTATGTTTCGTATCCTTTCGCTGTTAGTTAAATAAACATTTTTTGTATTTAAGTTGCGCTTATGTAACATATAAATTAATTTCAGCATAAAAACTGTTTATAATCTTCTGTACAAAAAATAAATATTTTTGTATAAAATTATCATATATGCATTAAAAGCTTTTTGTTGCTAAAATGCTGTCAGCAACTAAGAATTAAGTTCCGATAATATTTAGGAAACAATTTAGGCCTTACTAAAAAGAGATCGAACATTCATATTCATTGCGGAATATGTATTTACAGAATAAAATATTAGCCTTAAAATGAATTAGCAGACTCCGATAATATTAACCTGTTGTGAAAGACATGGCAAAACTAAAGTTTCTGAAATATCCTTAATATTTTTACTATTCATCCAATTAATGAATATTTCGTATTCCTTCAGATAATAAGATTTTCTCGGTATTAATAATGATAATTCAGCCTTTTCAGCTTGGGGTAATTTTTTTTAGGTTAACCTATCTTCGCTAACAATAACAATAGACAATCTAAATAATTCCTATTGTTGCAATGACGCGATGAGTATTATATAGTATATCAGAGAAATCGTTTTAAAATCGACATTAATATTCATTTTATTTATGTAAACATCCTTTTATACAAAAATAGCGCATGAAAATTGTTTATAACGTTATACAATTATTGATTGGTAACTTCATGAAACTTGCTTCTCTTGTTTCTTTAACATAGGCTTGTGCAAAATGGCAAAACTTAGAAACTATCATAATATATTATTCTTTCGCTTTTACACTCAAAGTTCAAAAGTAAACGTTGACATTTTAAATGCAAATAAACAAAAGAACTATCTTAGGAAATAAATACCGTTATCAGCATCCCCCAAAATGCAATTGACTCAACGTAATTGGGGCCAGTACAGAACGGTACTGAGGGTTAGCGGCCACACTTCCCCTCCACCGCGAATCTTAGTTTCGTTACAAGAAGACCCGGCTACCAACATTTTCTTTTTCCACGAATTTATGAAAGATGGAAGAAAAGTGTTCACCATTATTTTCATTGTTTTCTAGAGATCTCTTTCTGGCACAAAGGGCGAGCTCTGTACCCCTTTCACCTGGTATATATTTTGCAGAGAAAATAAACACAATATATGTTAGAAATGCTATAAATATATTAAAATAGTTGATCATACGATCCATGTAGCTTAGCACCAAGTGTTTGAAAACATTTATCTTTGTTTGAAGCGTAGCCTGCAGATTGCTGATGTAAAATACAGACAAATGTAGTTTCAATATTCCTTAGGAAGTTCTCGGGGAGTTGTTTTCCGATATGGTAACTGCAGAGAAATGCTCGCAAATTGTCTGTAATTACTCATTCCTTTGTGCCACACCGAGCAATGGACGCATTAGAGAGATCGATTCTTCCTCAGATGAGATGAGGTAGGAACAAACCACTTTACAACGTTTTACTTAGTTTCTCCATGCTTTGTAATGTGTGGTCCGGTCTGGCTCAAAAGGAGATGCTACGCAGAATTGTGGTTCCAAACTTTTGTAGGTCACGGCCTCCTGGAAGCTTCTGCTGTATCGGCAAGGCTTTCACTAACATTTCCATTATTTGAGGAATAAAAAGGAATACACAAGGCTTTTTTCAAATGAACAATGCAGAGTTGCGGTTACAAAACTTTTGTAGGTCACGGCCTCGTTAAAGCTTGTGTTGTATTGGTAGTGCGTTTGCTAAAATTCAATCACAAGAGCCCTAGATTAAAAGAAAACAAGTGAAAAATGCTGCACTGTTTTAGAAAACAAATAAAAGCTGTATAACATCCGTAATAATGAATATATTTTTAAACAACCGATATTTCAATCACTTTTTGCACATTTGATTTGTTTTACGATATTTGGTTTTACAAAGATGGCAAAGTTCATTTTTCAACATTTTCAGTGGAGATAAAATATTGTTTAAACCTATTTCAGATATTGACTTTTTTCTTCAATTTGTTGATTGATTGTAATAAAACATTTCCTTATTTTATATATGTTATCTTTCGTAAAGAATGGGACAGTTAAAAATAAAAAAGCACCTTGCCAGGTGTATGACAAAACATGAGAGATGACTGTTTTTGTAACAGAAATGGCAACACCACCCAAGTATTTATATAAGAAACAGAAGGATTGAAAACGTTGCATATTAATTTTATTCTATTGAAGAACAAATTGAAACATGTTATTTAAATAATCATTATATTACTGCAAACGCATGAATTTAACTGTTTAGAATTCCAAACACAAATAAAAAAAAAAAAAACCCCTTCACTCTCTCTGTGTATGTGCAGTTACTGTTTTTAAATTTTTTCAACTTCTCATTTTGTTACACTTTGATATATTATGTTATTACCAGACAACGCGAACAAACACTTGTTTCAGGTACCTTGAAGCTAATACAAGGCGTACTCAATAAAAGACTGTGCATCGTATTTTACCTATGAAGTACACGAGGTAGGATCAATGTTGGTATGATCTTTTTCGGGGTAGTCCCCATTGAGTTGAATGCACTTGGCCCAATGTGTCTGCCAATTCTGAAAGACATACTGGAAACCGTTTTTAACATCGTCTTCTGAACCGCCTCCGCCTTCTTAACATCCTTTGTTGAACCAAAATGCTGGTTCATTTTTGAGACGAGGGAACAGAATAAGGTGATGCGGAGCTATGTCTAGGCAGTATGGAGGGTGGAGCACACATTCTAGGTTTATTTGGTCAACTATCGAGCAACAACTTTGCAAGGGTGAGGACGTGCATTATCATGATGAAGACATCAACCAGATAGACGCGTTTTTGTCAGATGTGTTTGGCCTGGAGGCTGAAAAATTGCGGGGGAATTTGATGTCAATAAAACATTTCAAAACAGTCGAAGAATGAAATCAACATAATATTTCCTATCAACGAAACAACGTTGCCTTCTTTGATGCCGGAGAACCAGGTGATTTCACTTGTTTGCCTTCGGGAACGTAATGTAAAGCCAGGTCTCATCACCTGTAATGATATGCGTCGCCATGCTCCGCTATCTGACGCCGAAGCTCCCGACACACGTCCACTCTCACCATCTTCTGTCCAGGCTTTAGCAATCTCGGCACCCATCTGGCACATATGCTTCTTCGTGCAGAATGATGAACGCACTACCATGGGAAATCTATAACATGCCTGTTATTCGATCATCTTCTCGAACAATGGCGTTAATCGTGGTCTCGTTTAATGCAGTGGTTAGAGCATTTTGTTGAAACAGGATCCTCTTTAAACTCTTGGAGCCACCTAATGATTGCGGCAGAACTTCATTGCAATTTTCTTGAAGTAACACCCATACCGAATATCTGCAGACGGAAGCAAAATTACGAAACGACTCCCATTTTAAGCACTGATTTGCAAACATTAGCTCTTTGCTTGTGTCCTGTACGTATGTACTTCTAATTTTTTCCCCAAAAATGATGCGAGATCTGTTATTTTCATGAAAATTGTTTTACCTCCCTGCCTCTTTCCTGCCAGAGTTCTTAGCTTTCTCGTTGGTCATTTTGATGCCTATGCCTAACTGGTGAATTTGCACGACAATGTTTCAAAATGAAAGCGTCTGCATTTGTCTTGTTTTCCACAGCATAAAATGTAGCGTAATAGTTTTTCACATCTGCCATTTTCAATAGACTACATTTGCTACCTTTCCTTCAATGATCAAAACTTGGGTACACAAGTAAACCCTTCATAATACACGTGTAAGAAATAAAGAAACCGAAAATAATGTATTTAATTTTGAATATGACAGTGTTTGGTAATGTATTTACTTAATAATTAATCTGAAGATGATTAATAACTCATTTTAAGCAAACAAAAATAATTATTAACAAGACGATACTAACCTCACTTTCTTATCTTTGGTATATTTCTGTTCATGAAGATTGTTAGTATACTTTTTCTTGTCAATAATTGCATATGAAATTTAAGAATAAACCGGTTAGATTTCAGATTATCACCAAACTAAAACAACATTGCAAAGATGCTTACTTGAATCTGCTGCGAGGACAATGCATCTCCCATAACCACCTCCTCCCTCAGTCACATGACCCGACTCCAGTCTCCAATTAGTTCTGTGAGGAGTTGGCCACTATTGTCAAACATCGTATGCTTAGGAGGTGGCCGTTTTCTTTTGACAAACAATAGCAGCAAATTCGTATCCCACATACAGGGGAAAGGGGGGGGGGGAACTTGGCCGTCTTTGTAACTGGGCTACTCACATATTGAATACAACGTAGATTGCCTGTCAGGCATTCGTAGTGTCTTCTAACAAGCGAGCGTCAGGAAGACCCATTAGTAGGAGTTTGCTAGTGGTTTGTGCTGTGAATTCAAGTGTTTGCAATGTCTTATCTACGTCAGTAGTTGTTGTTAAACGTCGTTTTTTTTAATTAATTTGTTAAGTAGTACTTTCATTTCAAAACTCTCCAGTCTGAATAACTAGTTATTTAAAATTAATTTAATGTAAACAACAAAAAGCACGCCAATTTAGATAATAGGGGGGGAAGTAAGTTTAATTTGAAATTTTGAATGACACCGTTACCTTTCAGTGATTAAGTTTTAAAGAGTATTCAACTGTTTCACATATTTTATTTTCCACATACTGTGTTTTTGTATAAATTTGAACGAAATAAAAAATAAATAAGGTGTAGAATAAAAAGACTGTTTTGGGAAACATTGAAACGATTAATATTACAGTAACAAGTATGTTTCGGAAATCTTAACTAATCCGTTTACCAGGGAACGTCGGCATTCACGGCCGTAGTCGTAAATATAACTAGAAATATCATCCGGGCTGTTATGCTGCGATAAGGGTTCCAGACGGTTTGTTCCTAGCTATGGCGGACATCTTCATTGGCGTGGGCCGTCAGTGATTAACACAGCTGGCGTCATTGTTCCTGAAGACCGAGAATAACAATTGACAGACTTGCAGACATGTTACACATTTCCCATGGCAGTTCATTTTCCATTCTGCATGGTCACTTGAACATGAGACGCGTTTGTACGAGGTGAGTCCCAAGATGACCGACTCCTGAACAGAAGATGGTGCCAGTAGAAGTGTGTAGGGTGTTCCCCATCCTCCATAAACCCCAGACTTAGCCCTCTGTGACTTTTATCTCTTTCCCTGTCTGAAAAAGGAGCTAAGGGGGAAGGGTTTTGGTACTTCCGAGGTTGTCAAAAGATGGCTACCAGCACGTGCTCCAGGACTGGCAGAAGCGTCAGGCAAAGTGCCTTCAACTTAACGGAGAATACTTTAAAAAAAAAAAGACCTCACTAATCTGGACCGCACCTAATGTATTACATGCGTTAAAAATCTCCTTTTTTTGATTAGTCCTTGTAATTTTATTAAATGCTCAGTAGTTTTTGTAATATTGTTCCAATTCAAATAATAACAACAATCCAGGTTGCCTGGCAAAAGACCAAAGATGTGATAATAGTTGCATTCTATTTAAAATTTAAGCATAAAAATATAGAAATGTCATTTTAAATGCCAAAGTGGGAGTGAGTGAGGGGATGAAAAATAATATTTAATCAACATTAGTTTCAAACTTTTTCCCCAATATCTAAATTTACATTTATGTTTAAATGACATTTTTAAGTGGCTAAGATATTCAGTTTGGGAACTTTTGAAATGAAAACCCTATATAGTTGAAATTTTTTTCATTTCACTTCCTGGGATATTTCAGTTATGTTATGGTGCAGCAAAAGGCTCTCGCCGTGTATAGCGGTTAGAAAGCTTATAACAACAACAATATAATATTAATAGTAATAATAATAATAATAATAATAATAATAATAATAATAATAATAATAAACTGTGATGCAGAGACAGCTAATAATATTCTTATTTCACCGTGTGGAATAAAAACATGTGAAAAGAATCAAGAAGTAGGAAGAAATCTCCAACAGAAAAAAATGTTAGTACATTATAAGCTTACAAATTAGTTTAATTTCACATACGTTTACTTGCGTATGAGCTTCACTGCTACACTACCGCAAGATAGGTGATGGGTCAGACATTACTGTGAAATCCTATTTCCCTCAAACCACGCTATTCCTTGCTCCCATGTGTAATGGATATATTACAAAACGTTCGTTCTCCACAAATCGAACAAATAGAAATGGACTACGCTGAGTTGCAGATCACCTTTCAACAAGCTGGAGTGCTGCCCCACTTCGCAAGTTGTGTGTGAGAACAGTTGAAACATCGATTTTCAAACCGGTTGATTGGTAGAAATAGGATGCAAAAAGTCTTGATCTTAATACATTATGGGACAATGTCACAAATGAAGTTCACTTAGAAACAATTGAGATTATTGGCGATCTCAAACAAAGAATCAGAGAAAACAGTTGCTCCAGACGTTTTTTTTCAGAATGTGGACTGAAATTGAATTTTGTTTTGATGTTTATCGTGCTATTAATGACGCACTTCTTGACTTAATCAGAATTTGTTGGAGTTAGTGAATTAATTAAAAGCGCTTTCACTCGTTAACATAATGCATACTTTAAAATACCCACATGAAGACCCAGCATTAATTCTCCGAGACCTGTATTGGACTAAGCGTACACCCCTCCTTAACCCTCTTTTTTGATGAATGCCAGTAGTTGTTTTATTTCTCCATTTCTTACACAGAATGTATTTTCGCTTTAACTTTCAGAACGCATATAATTTGTTTGCCAGTTCCTTTATTTTGATAAACAGCCCATGTTCTTTGACACAACGTTTAGAAGTTGTGTACTGGCTCTAGCGTTAAAACACGTGACACTGCCTTTTCCTCACCGTGTACCTCTGTTTGTGGTCGATGCTTATGTAGTTGAATCTAGCGTCCTTTGAGAATGAATGTAATCAGCTTCAGAGCAGACACTTAGAACATCTTCTGTAATCTATACCAAGGTTATTGCAGAATAAATTAATAATACATATAATGACATAATTTAATTAAATGTCCCTAACACCCCTGTCCGAGGGCGATGAGGCGCGGATTCATGAACAGGGGTTCGATACTTACCAGAACCGTCCTCCCTAACTGAAGTTTTTTTCCAGGTTTTCCTCAGTCCTCATAAATGACAAATGCCGTGGAAGTACTCTGAACTTATGTCTAGAACGTTTCTCCCTTAAAAAACATGTTTTCTCAATTTATCATTTCATCCCATGTATCATCAGTGATCACCTGTGATGCCTTAGTAGTAAAAACGGCGTTAAACACTATTATAATAATAATAATAATAATAATAATAATAATAATAATAATAATAATAATAATAATAATGGTGTATGCCTTCTAAACGAAATGTTAGAGAACATAGGTCGTTTTACCCAGGATGTTTCTTTATCTCTTCTCCGAATTTGTCACAGAAGTCCTGACTCACTCTTTTCTTCCTTTTTACTGAATTATTCGTCCCTTACGAAAATTGTTTTGAATTATACTTTTGGCAGGACCTGTAGCATAGACGGTGCTGTTCATAGCAACGCCTGGTTGCGACATTTGCTTCTGCAGTGCAACAGCCATGGGCTAATTTGTCTTTGCACGCCACTGGGAATGTTATACACTTTGCATATCCTCTGGGGCGTAGTTAGGGCTGTAGCGAGCAGATAAACACCAAAATGCGCCTTTAACTGACTTAGAAAATTACTGTCAAGGGACCAGCGCTCCGTTCTGCCTGCAGAATACAGTGCACATTGTTGGTTTTTATTTTTAATCGATAACATACGACAACCTGGCTTTTATTTTATTTATTTTTTTTTTTCGTGTGTGACTTAATGGGCTACGTCATGAAACAGTAGCATTTACACGTTGGGTATCCCGTTATTTGAGAATATTTACTTTTGTTGCAGCATACTGGGGTCTGAAGTTATAAGAAATATCCACATAGCTACTCTGCAGCTTTCTATTTCAACCCCTCCCTCCATTTTTGGGTTCCTTTCTTGCTCACGGGATTTAATCTGGTAGCATGCTGTGCAAGAACCGCGCGCATTCAGTAAGATTAAAACACTAATCACTCGGTTCAGCACAAACGGATAATTTGAAAAGTTCTAGGGTTCTCCAGCAAATTTAGACAATGATTAAATGTGTTAGTTATAATTAAACCCCGATTTCCAGTTTCTGTGCTCTAAGATCGACTGAGTACTGAATTGTGCAAAATAAACTTTTAAAGCTTTATTGCTACACTTTACCTATCGAAAGTTTTAATTTGTTTTATGATAACCGAATATGTTTATTACACCTCCTTGGTCTAGTGGTTGGTATTGCTGACAGCTGATTAGGATGCCCGGGTTTGATTTCCGTTATTTGCGTAGGTTTTTTTCTAAGTTAAGGAAGTCTGGAAAAGGGTCCACCCATCCAGCGTTGTGAGACATTTGAGAAGCTGCCTAATGGAGAGATGGCGTTCTTTGATCTCGCTACCACTGCGATCGGCTGGATGCGGTGTGCTGATAACATGCCCTCCGCTACAATATTTCCCTCTACCAATGATATCTTATGACGGCGGTAGAGGACGCAGCGGTTGCTGCGGTAAGCCAAAGGCTCCCCAAAGACTTAGCGTAACATAGAAGAAGAGTGAGTGAGCTTCGCGTTCATAATTATTGGGCTACGTTTTACTCATATCACGTGTTCGACTACAATTCCGCACGAGTTTTGGAAAAGTGTTGTCCAGTCTCGGCAAACAGACTAGGTCGCCTAATGCTTACTAGCCGAGATATAAATAACGTGTGAAAGGAAAAGATATTAAAATACAAATTTCAAACCTTACCAGTCTAAATAACTACCCATATACTATAGTTACTATACTAACTAAAAAAACATATCAATTTAGATATTGGGGAAAAATTTAAAAGCAATGTTGATTAAATTTTTATTTTCACCCTTTCACCCACAGTCACTGGAACTTTCAAATTATAAATGACACTTCTAATTTTTGATGTTTAAATTTTAAAGAGAATGCTGTTTAAATTTGCACATAATACAATAAAAACTAGTAACTGAAATTGACATTTATTGAAAATATATCCCAACAGACTACATAATTTACTACAATCAAAAATACATACTTTATCAATTCATTACAAAATAAGATTTAAAAATAAAATAATATTACTTATTAGTTATTTTCTTCCTACAGTTGCTTGTGTACATTCTGATCCCAATACACACAACCCCAGCTTATTGCTGACCATCATATTTATTGCTGTGTTATCCTAACCTTACCTGACCTATAGTATTTCTAAAATTATGTTTTCCTCCACCTTCCTCTTAATCTTTCTTATCCATTTCTTTGCCCAAATAGTCACCTATCATTTTTATATTCTTTTCTCCTTTTACAGTTAAAATCGTTCTAAATAATATTTCCCCATCTAAATTCTTCTATGATGGTTGCCAAGCCTGTTCTTTCATAACTTTGTTTGCTTGTAGTATAATAAATAATGAAAACTCGTGTCGGTTTCTTCACACATTGGCCATTTTTCTACGTCTTTATCATATCCTAACTTTTTAAATTCGTAACTCCAGTTCTAGCTCATGCAAACCCTTTCCAACCTGTTTTATCGCATTGTCCTATATATTTTCCAGTGCTCCATATAAAATCTTAATGAACTCTTTTCTCTCGTACTACCAAATATTTCTTTTCTTTCAATGTGTTCCAATCTTAGGTTTATTTATTCCCAGAATCCTCTGCTTTGAAATTCCCTTTATATCCGTACGTTTTTCATACCTACCTGTTGCAAAACCATCACTTTGAGATACCCATGATCCTTTCCACATAGATTTCTCTTGGATACTGTTACATTGTTTAATAATATCACTCTCTTGCAGTTTGTTAATTCTGTAAATGTAATAACTAGTAAGTGTTTAATGTAATAGTTGTGTTTTAGTAATAAATTGTTTCCAAATGATGGATACCTACAAGAAAGAACAGCGGATCAACCAGGAGTTTCAAAATCTACTATATTACTGATTTTCCAATCTGTGGTTCGGCGTACCCGAAATCGTGCAAGGAGATCACCAACATTTTTCTGTAGTATCGACATGTGGCCACCATTTGGATTAGACACGTTATTCGTTTCTTTGAAATGAGGCATGTGTTCAGATATTTACTAACAGGGGGTAGTTTCCTTAGTCTGTTATATAAAGACACGGAGGTGCGTGTACATAATCAGCTTCTGTGATTCTTCACAGATGGCACGCCTCTCACCTGTTCATTTGAAATTCAGTGAAACATTGAAACAATCCTGTAACTGTGATAATTACGCTCGTATAAAATTTTGTCACTACACAAAATATTTCAACAATTTCAAAAAAACAATTCTCATTGTCTGGCTTAGATTAAAATGTGCGAAATTTAAATGTGATTTTAAAGATTGGAAAATATTCTATTGCGTTATTTAATACAAGGCTTAACGTTTTCGATGTGAAATAAATGTATAGTTATTTGAACTGTTGTAGTTTGAATATTTTAAACGCTGTGGGTTCACTTTTGAAGCAGAATCCTAAGGTTGGCATATTTACCGTAACTGGAACAATTTTAGACTAGTTTAAGGTTATTAAACAATTTGTATATTAATAAGGGGTTTGTTCAGCTCAAATTTCGAACAATTTGGGAACAACTGCTGTAATATTACCCAAAAACAAACAACAGCTCAGGTTACTAAGCAATGATAAAAATAAAATATATAATAAACAATTTTATTCTGTTTACATTTAAACCAGCAAAAGGGGGGGATGCCATTTGAAATTTCAAAGTGCGGGTGACTGAGAATAAGGGGGTAACGTTTAAAATTTAATCAACATTGTTTCAGTATGTTATTATATTGTTGTTGGAATATGGACAAAATAAAAATTATTTACTTAATTGTAATATGAAAAAAGAACTATTTTAGGTAAATTTACAATTGTTAATGTTACAGTAAAATAGTCTCCTTTGAATATCTTGATTATTCCGCGTATATTTTGTTCTCTCTATCTTTCTTTCTCTTTTAATAGTACAACTTTAACTGCTTTTTTTTTTGGTTTATTTATGGACGCTCTTTAACAACTCAGGTCATCAGCGTCCCATTCAACTCAGGGCGTGAAACGGCCGACAAATTTTGCTCAAGGCCTCTCTTTCCGGCTTGAGGTTCTTTATCGTGCCCTAAATGTACGACACGGGACCCACGGCTTTACTTCCCTTTCGAAGGAAGTCATACTTAGGATTTTTACGCCCCGAAAAAATCCATCGATCCTGGCCGGGTTCGAACCCGCGATCTTCAGGCAAGTATGGTAACCACTACACCACCAGACCGACTCTTTAACTACTGAGGAATTAAAGGCTATTGATACACGAGGATGATAATTAAGTTGGAAATTTTTTTTTTCAGTTCCTCAGCAAGGTGCCCTCGCGGCATTTGCCATTTGTGAGTTCTGACGAAAACCTGGGAAAATTCTCATTCAGGAATCGAATCCCAGACCTCCTGCTTACGAGCCCATACCTTAACAACCTCGGCCATTAATTTCAGTTTTTTCTTGTATACACCATTTTGAAACAATTCATCACCAAAACACAAATATTATATTAAAGCTCTATAGTTTTTATATACTCATTCTGTCCAATTTGAAACAACAATAACTCAGTTCAGGTTGCCAGGCAATAATGGGAGACAAAGATATATTTGCATTCTCTTTAAAATTTAAGCATCAAAAGGCAGGGCATTCATTTGAAATTTCAGAGTAAGGGTGGTTGGGACGCGAGGATGTGAAAACGAAAACATAATCGACATTGGTTTTAAACTTCCCCCTCAATATCTAAATTAGTGTGTCTTTGTTTGAATTTAATTTATATTTCAAAAAGGTAGGCATTCGTACTGGAACGTTTTGAAATGAAAGCTTCATGGATTGAATTTTGTGTGCTATTTTTGTTTGTCAATCAGAGTGTTTTCCCCCCAATATGAAACAAGGTTGAATTTACGAAAAAGAAAGAAAAAAAAAACATTGTATTAAATGTACAATAGTTTTTTGCAGATAATATAGTAAAGTGAGGCAAATCTTAATAACCTCCCCCATCCCTTCTAGCTTCCAGTGTCTAGTGTTATGTTTTTGTCTAAATAACCACGAGATACCTGGTAATACTCCAACGTTGTCGTACAGAAAAAAATGAGCACAAACTAAGAATATTTCCTCTTTCTTGTATTAAGAATATCTAAAGATGTCTGTACTAAAAAATAAAGAATAAATTGATGAATAATTTACTCTCACTTTCTCACGCGAATTCCTTAGCGCTAGACATGTACTGAAATAGATAACAGAGACGCGACAACGTTGTTTTTCTGAGGGAATTCTGTTACACTTCACTCTTCACGTATATTGTATCAACGTCACATAAATAAGCAGCTAGTATCATTCTCTGCCACTCCCTAATGAAATAAAGGTGTAAAAATGACAAAACAATTACATTTCTAAGCTGCTCAAAGCCATAAGCTGTTCGTTTTAAAGCATGCACCAGCAAGTAAACTTTTCGCAATACTTTTCGCTAAGAAGTATATGTCCGGTTTCTAGGTTCAGTTGTAAGTTATGACATGTGCTCTACGCATGCTGCTGCCACAATCAAAAACAAGCATCTGTTTGTCGTAGAAAAGTCAGTGGCAGATGTCGCAGCCTGGTGGCTTAATGGTGTTTTATTTTCGTCCGGTATGCGACCCCCTAAACACGTTCCTAGACTCAAGATTCGGTGTTCGTGTATTCTTCAAAGATGCCATCAGGGAATGGATGACGTTTACCATAAACTTCCATCATTTTGAGACGCCACAAGCTCATACATATAGAGCTATATTAGGTTAGAAATATCATATTGCCACATGTAATACAGTCTATTTTATTACTCAGTGCCTAACGTATAGGTGTCACAGAGCTGCCAAAAAGTTCTGTTTGTTTAATTGAAAATGTTCCTTCACGTGTTGACGCTTATTCTAAACCCAGGATCGGGGTTCAAACCCGGCCAGGATCGATGTTATTTTTTCGGGCGTAAAAATCGTAAATATGGCTTCCTTCGGAAGGGAAGTAAAGCCGTGGGTCCCGTGTCGTACATTTGCGGCACGAAAAAGAACCTCAAGCCTGAAAGAGAGGCCTCTGAGCAAAATTTGTCGGCCCTTTCACTGAATAGAATGGGACGCTGATGACCTGAGATGTTAAAGAGCGTCCGCAAATAAACCAAATCACAAATCAGTCATTTTTTCATTTGTAATTCTTTGGTTACAGTATTATATTTAGGTAACCACATTCTTGGTCTACTAGTTAGCGTTGCTGACTGCGCCCGTTTTTGCTACAGAGGCACCACAGGTAATGGACATTGATGATACATGAGATGCAATGATATATTGAGAAAGGATTTATTTTTAAGGAAAGAATCGTTCCAGGCCTAAGTTTAGGGTACCTCCCCGGCATTTGCATTTATGAGAACCGAGGAAAACCTGAAAAAAACAGACTGTGAGAACGGTCATAGTGAGATTCGAAACACAGACCTCCGCTCACGAGTCCGCGTCTTAAACATCTAGGTCACCCACGAATTGTTTTCTCGTTCACAGTTTCCCGATACCGGTCAGAGCGAGGTATGTCTTTCAAAGTCTCTCGCCCTTCTTCAAATAATGGAATCCACCTTGCAACAATATCACATAAAAAAAACAACTTGATGACCATAAACAGCTATCAAGTCCTCGTGGATTTTTTTGCTCTTTCACCTAGTTTATAGCCTGTGAAAATGTAGCATCTAAAGTTTTCTTCAACCATTTTCATGGTTTTTCACCCGCTGTTGACAGAGGACTGAACTCAACAGACTGTACAACAGTGACTATACAAGTTTAAACTTGAAATTATGTATATTTTGATAGCTTAAGGTTCATTGTGCCAGCCATCTTAGTTCATATTTTAAACATTATTATCCAACAATGGATAGGCTGGTTGTAAAACCTTTTGAATGTCCCTCGTATGCTCATTATGGTGGAAATGAGTTTTAAAGCTAGTCGAAGTTAATATATTATTAAGAATAATACTAGTTTTTAAAATCAAAAGTCGATAAAATAAAGAATATGATGTCCTTACATTTTTAGAATGAACTGAAAATGTCGATTTTGAAATTCGCTGGTCAATTTGTTTGCTAACATTTCACCGCAGGGAGTTTGTGAAAATAAATCAAGAGGAGTTAATTTACCAAGTGCTGAAAAGTCTCGTAGTTTACAACTTGGCCGTGTGGAACTGAATACCACTAAGAGCAGGAGAGAAGTCGACATCTAAAACTGTCCACAGATCGTAATGGAAATGTTCCCCCAACACAAATACAGCTGGCTCGCTAACTGCCTGTTGGCAAGGTGAACTGATCGCGTGTGTCTGGACTTGTCTCGACTTTCATTCGTAAGCAAGGGAACTTGTGTAATTAACTTCCAGAGCTCCTGTACGCTGAGAAATTTGATACTCCAGAGATTTCCTCTACAAATTCGTGTTAATTTTATTTCCTTCGCACTTTGTCCAAAATCTATGCTAGCAAAATTTCTACTTAGTTGCTCAAAATACGTTTTCAGCATTTGAAATCAGCTAGTTTTATTAATAGAGGAATTGTCTAATTTTTCATTGAGTTATTATACAGGGTGTAACAAAAAGATATGTCAAAACGTTGTGGAAAATTCCTCGCATATATAGGATTAAAAAATCTTTTAGTATAGCTGAATATTCAAAAACAGAAATGTGGGAAGTAGAAAATCATTTGAAATGTTCAAAATGCCCTCCGTTAGCATATACACATCCATCAACCGCCGTCGCATGCACTCTCTGATGTATTCCTGGAGTATCTCATACTGTCTGACAGCCTTGCAGAATATGAACACAAAGACCGGCTGATCCATAGATCATCTGCCAACTCCTCATTGGAATACCACATTTTGCTGTACTGGAATGAGATCTACAAACACACAGAACTAACACTACGTGCTCGGTGCTACATGAAGCAATGAAATGAGTAGCATAACAAGCAGACTACATGGTATAGGGCGACTATAACAACTTGTACCAGGGAACTAAGATTATTTACAACACCCCCGCCCTATTTATAGTTAAAGCGAACATTTACTTACTATACGTATTAAGCAACTGTTCTGTTTTGGGGTTATTGTCACAGAGCAGCTATGCTGGCATTCTAGCTTACACATCACACCATGTAAGCGGAGCTGTAGACAAAGGGCTCTAACAAGAAAATAAAGTATTTCTGGACCCATGTTCATATAACATATTTGCATTCTTTATATGCTAGGAATATTTCCCCAAAATTTTGACATACCGCTTTGTTACACTCTGTATAAAGATTTTAGTTAACATGTGACATCTCTATGGAATTTATAAGGAAGCTAAAAGCATAGCAAGTGCATAAAAACACATGGTAAATTTATCTTAGTTTTTCATTTTCTTTTTTTGCCCATAGTTTTATAGAAAGTGCTCAAAACGGAAACTGCGAGTTCTAATGCAGGTTTCCAATTGTAGCGTCACAATTCGCCTTACTTCTCTCGTATACCAAGCAGCTGTCTGACGTATTTGTTGCCTGTAGGGAAGAATTTTCACATTTTCAGTAAGTTTGGAATGACATTGAACTTTAATTCCATGTCAGAAATCCATTGGCCTTTAAGTTTGAAGAATGAATTGGCCAGATTGTCGGTTCTTCACGAACTATAAAATATTATTATTATTATTATTATTATTATTATTATTATTATTATTATTATTATTAAATCGCTGTAGGAGCACGAGAAGACTATAGGATAATTTTATTTAAGGAATGTCTTTAACGTCTTCGGTCATTAGTGTTCCACTCAATCCAGGGCGTGAAACGGCCGATTAATTTTGCTCAGAGGACTCTTCTTTCAGGCTTGAGGTTCTTTTAAGTGCCGTAAACTCTACGAGAGACCAACGGATTTACTTCTCTTCCGAAGCAAGTTATATTTAGAATTTTTTTACACCCTAAAAATCCATCCACTCGATCTTCGGTTTACAAGGCAAGCATGGTTAGATGGTGCTCCATCACGCATGAACCACATACGACGCATTAAGTTTAGTGGAATTTCTTCCAACAAAACATTTAAATGATCCGTTAAAAGGGCACCGCATGATGCTCCTGTTCGTGTTCCAGGTAAAATAAATGGGCCGATTAATGTGTCCCCAGTTATCCCAGCCCATGCATTAATGTTAAACAGTTGGTGTCTCGTTTCCAAAACTGCATGGGGATTTTCGACAGCCCATACTAAAACCCCACTCAGTGACAATTGTGATAGATGACAGACGACATGTGGCTTTGACTATAAACCACAAAACAGCACAAGAGGTAGGACAATAATATCAGTACACAATGATATTAACTATAGATTAGATAACTTAGCGATAGAGCATACGTTTATATGATTTTGTTTGATTCTTTTATGCGCTCTATCAATTCCCACATATTAAGTGATATCCTATATTCCTAAAAACAAAATCATAATCCTAAGTCCTTTAATTGATATGTACACATTTGCATTTGTAGAATCAGGAGAAAAATATGGGATATATTGCTGTTTAAACATAACACCCCGTTTCTAATTTCGTCGTCTTGGCACTTGATAAAACCAATGCTTGGTTTCGAGTGTTACCAACCTCGACCAAAATAAAAATTTGTGCTTTAGAACCTTGCGAGAATTTTACGTGCAGCCTCTGCTATCCCTGATTTCCTTTGGTTCTAATTGCTGTTTTGAGAATTTGGGGGATCTAATCGGTAATTTAGAGAATATTAATGGATTATTGGAAGTAAATTAAACAACTTTACGCATTTATTATAAAGAATACATTTAATAAATGAGGTATTAATGCATAGGAAAGTTCTCCAGATTTATTTTACATTACAAATGTTTAATGGGAAAAGCGTGCACCACATGTCTTGTGTCCAGGAAATAGCCAAGTTCGTGCCATACATGGTGCAGCATGCCGATATCTATGGTTTGTGTGACAGTAGCAATAAGCCGTTATAGGCAGACAATATCTTTCACATACCAAGGGAGCTAAGTCAGGTGACCTGGATGGCCAAATCATCAGCAGTACCACTGCCAATCTAGCGATTTGACAAATGTACATTCAAGTAACGCCAGGTTCACTGTGTAATGAGATAGCGCACCATATTGCTGAAACAGATAGATGTTAGAATCCTGCTCCAATTGCAGGACTATTGTACAGCATATCAAGATAGGTTATCGCAGTTATGATGCGTTCAGCGAAGGAAAATGAAACAAAGATTTTCTTTTGTAATGGCGCAATGTGTCATGGACATGCTCAGTGTCGGCTCGAGGGTTCCCGGTGCCCCATATTCGCAAGTTATGGCGATTGTTCCTCCCGCTTAAACGCAATTTAACTTCATCAGAAAAGATTCATGGCCTTTAAATTTTCATTTATTTGCCCGCTTGTATTTCCGCACAGAAATATTTTGTTGTCAGACAACCGTTTATGTTGTGTGGGGCAGCTGCAGCCCACGGCTATTGACCAAGGTCGTTAACACATTAGTGGAAGAACTGGGATTCGATTTTTGCCAGGACAAATCCCGGGAGGTTCCCGCAAACTTAGAAAGGAACGCTTCCTTTCTTTATTAAGAAACAATTTCTCAATTCATCATTTCGTTTCATTTCATGTATCACCAGGCCCACCGCCTATGAAGTCTCAGTAGTAAAAACGGGCGTTAAACTATTAAATGAAAGAAGACAATTTGCGGGCTTCGTGTGAAGGTTTTTCTGACATACGTGGCTAACTGTCCTTCCTTTTAATTATGAACCAGTCTCTTTGAATGGATGGTTAAAACGGTAGGCGTTATTCCACTGTGGTGCATCTTTATTAAAAATATGTACGGAACTGCTATAGCTCCATTTTCTTTTGTCTTTAGTAACGATAGAGCCCCTGACCGGGTGCGCAACAAATACCATTTTAAACTTGGGGAGTTTTCCTATCTCATACGCTCTTCTATAATACGAATATACAGCTTCTTAATAATACATACTCAAAGAATGACTGTAGCTTATAAGACGTAATAAGTCTAAGATAAGTCGGGTACTTCACTAGTACTAAATACTATAAATAATGGCATAAATCTGCTATAACATTTTGAAGCCCTGTTTATAATTCTCAAATGATGGTAATGATCCCTTTAGGTGCTACAATAGAAATTCTGGGGGACAGGAAAGAACTCAAAATGTTTCTGAACTAGTGTGCAATGTGTTCCCGACACTCGGATGGTGAGCTACTGTAAAAGAGACTGGTACTAAATTAGGTCACCCAACCAGTGGTACTGGTAGCCTGAGGGATGGCAATATAGTGTTATCTATTTCCATTCTATAATAGGGAAAAGGGGTCAATTTTCAGTTTAGGAAACCAGGTGCGGACTTACGGGAAACCCCCAACCCCACCGAAGGAGTGTTTAGATAATGAGATGCTCATTTTAACTGTAACTCTTAGACGAAGACACGAAATCTTACTCAAAAGCGCTCAGCAATACCAGATGTTGTTCTTACTCAGAAACGTTGAAGCGTGGAACACAACCAAACTTGTTCATTTGAAAGACCTAACCAGCGCCGTGGAATAGCGGTAGAGTGTGTGCTTCCAAACAGCGGACCCGGGTTCGGTTTTCGGTTGGGTTAGTTTCCTAAATGATGTTTTTCAGGGGTTTTCACACGGTTCTTAAGGCGAATGCCTTAAGAAGGAAACAATTTCCAAAACCAAATCCTTTGAATAAAATCCAGTTAAAAAAGGCATACCGCACCTGGGAAACTTAGCCACAAAGTCCCCTAAACTCATTCGGCAAAATTATTATCTATCATTCACCATCTAGCACAATAGGTTTTCAAGTCGCGATGTCCTGATATTTAAAAAAAAATCTGAAAGACGTAAAACGTATGTGTCAAACCACAAAGAGTTCACTTCCAATAACCTAGCAACACACTCTTATCGTGCACTAATACAATGTCGCAGTTTGTTGAGAAGTGGACTACAATCGAATTTGGTTCATCCACATAATTTATAAGCAAACTTATAGTGCCATCATGGGAGGAGCATGGAATTACTGAAACTAAAGTGTTATGAAAATTATATTGTTTTGAAATAAATGATACATCTCCTCTCCTCGATTCAGGTGAAATCATGGTGGCATAATTACAGAAAGTATATAACTGGGCACTGAAAAAGTGAATTATACCTGAGCTGTGTGAACTAGCGAATTCCTCAGCAAGTTGAATTTGTAAGGGTTATTACAGAGCGCTAGAACACAGAAGTTATATATTATATCTATAAAATAAGTACAAAGCTGGTTGTTTTCCACATCCCCTCTTTGTAGTGAGGAATTTAAGGAATGCAATGTACTGTTTGTGAAGGCTATTACAGAGCACTCTTAAATGCAAATAAAGTTCTTACAAACATAACACAAGGAACTAACATGCCAACAGTATATACAAATTATTTAATTAAAACTTACCAGTAGCAGCAATGTACCAACGACGTTTAACTTTAATTTATAACATTAAATACATTATCCATTTAATACTGAAAATTCCTTGACATAAAGTGACAGTGATTGTAGAATACTGCTCTCGTAATGAGCGAGGGTAAACAGTTTTTATTGATGATTAGATTAATATTTCACAGTTGCTATATTTGTCAAAAATAAAACATATGTATCGTTATCGTCGACTTATATTGACTTAATAATTATATTGAGTCGTGCTTTACATGTGTTATGAACGGAAGTAATGCTGTCTCCTTGGTGCAATATAATGGCAGACACCTGCAATTTCATTTTGGATATTGTTATTTTTTCGGAAAAAAACTTCTTAAAAGCAATTGCTTTTTAATCACATGTTCAGTCTCAGTTAACATGAAGAGTACTAAAGGCATGGAAATCTACACATATTCCCAACATGAACAAAAAAATTAGAAAATAAAAATGATCATTTATTAGTTAATAAAATAAGTTATGGCTTATTGTATATACTAATATGACAAACCCCATATCTAACTAACATCAGGATAGATTATACGTATTGAAAAGAAAATAGATAT
The DNA here is from genome assembly GCA_030762175.1 of Metallyticus violacea. Classification (NCBI taxonomy): domain Eukaryota; kingdom Metazoa; phylum Arthropoda; class Insecta; order Mantodea; family Metallyticidae; genus Metallyticus; species Metallyticus violacea. Next base: position 42,433,884 of record CM060830.1, on the reverse strand, counting down.
TAATATTTTTAATTGGAAATGTGCAGAAAAAATATATTAAGCTTAAGACACTATTTTTCATTTGCTGGTTGTTTTTGATATTGCACCAATAACAATTTTTCTGACACTCAATTTTTGCTCTCTAAGGCCGAGCAGTACAAGCAGATTTGGAAATTATACTTGACTTATTTTATTTCTTCGCGTATGTGAACCTTGCGGCGCCACAAGCTCCACCTGCAGATACGCTAACACCATCTGCATCGTTTCGAAAACCAGACAGGGATATTCCAGTTTCGTGAGAGCCACTGGCTATCGCCCAATTGGAATTTGGTTGTCGAAGCTTCCGGGTTTAGAGGGCACAGTCCCGAAGGTCGTTAGGGAAAGCCAGAATTTCAATCTAAGGTATTGGTAAATGTCTTCGCGGGAATATCATCCAGCCATAAGATGGGAAATAGAAGAACCCCAGGGAAATCCTAAATATCGTGCATGGTACTAAAGAGCCCAACACAATGACGGATACGCAAAACTCGTCTCAATTTAACGTTCGCCTTGCTCACGATTTTCATTAATATGAATAAAAATATTTACGATTACGGATTCAAAATTTACTTATGAAATTAGTGTGATGAAATTTGTCTAATTAGCTTAACAGAGCGTTAGCGGACCGATATTCCTTTTCGGGGAGGTTTTTATCGACCATAAGTGCGGTAATCGATACAGACGGCGTGTTTTTGAGGTGGATGAGCCAATCTCTGGTCCTCGTTTTATCCTTTGGAATGCTGAGTTAGTTTATGGAATTTCTTGCATTTTGTGGTATTTTAAGAGGAGTTTCAGGTTTCGTTAGATCGAGACGAGCTTTCTCTATATAAGTAGTTTCTACAAATTCAGATGTAGCTCTTTGTGAGTGTCGTTTTCACTGAATGTGACAAATTAATGTTGGGAATAGGTGTAATCAGTTTTCCTAAACTCTTCATGACTAAGAAAACCCACGAAACATCCCTTACCAGATAGGTCACCGACTCGCTTTGTTTGCGGTTCTAGTAATACATATCTGAAATTAACAAATAGTTTACCTAAAAGTATGGGAAAATTAGAAAGGAGAGGACCCAAAAATCTCAAGAACGCCTTTGTTTATATTCTGAAAGTGCTAAGGCGCATGTGCGAGAGGAGTGACTACACATGTATTGCAATGTCTGGTGTTGGCGCATCACCAGGACGGCAGGCGCAATAGGTAAAGGAATCCGGGACTCCCGACCTCGACCAGCCTGCCTAATCCCTTCGTCTTTTGGCAGTAGCCACTGATTGTGATGGATTTAAATGCGCGACTCGCTACACTTTATTTAGTGGGCAGATTGCCGATCAACAAATGGACAACTTTTTTTTATAGTTACAGATTTGTTGACCTTTTCATCCGGGCTTTTTTTTTCGCAGTTCAAAGAAAGAATGCAGTGTGTCTGTCGCGTTATGTAGCATGAAAATGATTCGTTATTCATAGTCAGCACGTAGTTTCTTGAAGAATCGAGCTGTCACTTTAAAAAGAAAATAACGCACATTAAATGACAATATTTAGCGGCTTACAGCAGATAAACTACTCCCCTCATATTTAAAACCTACCGTAGGGCTTAGCAATTAACAATCAGGTAGGTGAATATTTTAAATGGTATTTAATGGAAATGTGTGGCGTTAGTGGCTGTAAATGTTTACTACTATAATAACTATTTATGTGAATGCCTCCTTCGTCTAGCGATCAGTGATTAAATTATATTTGCTTTATTTTAAAATGAGCAATACAGCCCATTACGGTGAATTTACTTTTTTTTTTTTTGAATGATTTATTTATGGACGCTCTTTAACAGCTCAGGTCATCAGCGTCCCATTCAACTCGGGGCGTGAAACGGCCGACAAATTTTGCTCAGAGGCCTCTCTTTCAGGCTTGAGGTTCCTTTTCGTGCCGTAAATGTACGACACGGGACCCACGGCTTTACTTCCCTTCCGAAGGAAGCCATACTTACGATTTTCACACCCGAAAGAATCCATCGGTCCTGGCCGGGTTCGAACCCGCGATCTTGGGTTTAGGAGGCAAGTATGGTAACCACTACACCACCAGGACCGACAAAGTGAAATTTACGTGGCAACCAGGAAAAAATTATATATGAATAAAAAGAATGGTATTTTAATTTTTCCAGTATAGTGAATTTTATAATCAAGTACATTTGGCTACAGTGTTGCCAATCTTCACAATTGCCTTTTTGGAGCTTTTTTTTAATAGTGTTTAACGCCCGTCTTTACTACTGGGGCACCATAGGCGCTGGACATTGATGATGCATGAGATGAAATGATACATTGGGAAAGGATTTAAGGGAAGGAAACGATCCAGGCCTAAGTTTAGGGGTACCTATTTGCATTAAATGGCATTTGCCATTTATGAGGACTGGTGAAAACCTGGAAAAAAACTCAGTCAGGAAGGTCGGTGGAAATCGAACCCCAGACATCCCGCTCACGAGTCTGCGTCTTAACGACCTCGGCCCCCTTGAGTTTTTTTTTTTTTTTTTTTTTTTTTGAACTTATGAGTAGTGAATTTTACGTATTCTTGTTTAGACAATGAATCAGATCCTATACACTTTATGACCAATCTAATAATAAAATATGATCATGAGCCGTTCACTCCGAGCTATAGCATATAATATTGTAGAATATTTTAAAATGTAAGACTTTATTTTCTTTCTGTACTGAAACTGTTTGTTGTGCTTAAAACTAGAATATATAAAACCAGCATTATGCTTGTAATGACACCTGCAGCTAAAACAAAACCTGATACGTAAAAGGTTGAGCAATTGGTAAATACAAATGAAATGAAATTGAAAAATAAGAAACATAATTAAAGCTCCAGATAGTATAAAATTGATAAAAGAAAGAAAGAAAGAAAGAAAGAAAGAAAGAAAGAAAGAAAGAAAGAAAGAATGGAAAAGACAAGTACCAAAATTGAATGAAGGCTTACTCCCGAAACTTGCAAGGAATTATAAACGGACATAACACGGCTGCTAAGAATGAAAACAGTCAACGTTACAGTTGAAGCATACAGGACAATATCTTAATATAAGAAAAAGAAGATATTAAAAGCAACGTATTAGTTTCTTTACATTTGTATTTATTCCTAAAGATATTTTATTCGATTCGAGAAATAGCGTGTGGTCATTTCAGGTCTGAATAAATATACCTTGCCCCGAAAGCACATTAATTTAAGTATATTTTACTAGCAACGAATAATGATTTATGTATACCAATACGAAGTATTTTATTATCAGTTGAAGCAGTCAGTTTTTCCTAGGCTTATTATGATAACATGGTCCAAGTTTTAGCGTTCTCCATGTCACCCATTGTGATGCCTCCTGGTTAGGAAGAAGTAAAGTAGAAAATTATTGAAGTGCAGAATTCCCCTTACTATGTTAGAGAAAAGTGAGGACAACTTGTATACAGATTATGTTGGGATGGAATAGAGTTTTGCTCATAAGACATTGGAGAACTGAGGCTCTGCTTATAACGACCGCATTACCTGCATCTACCCTCTCAGGAGATCTCAATTAAGGTCTACCTCGAAACTTTGGAGCAAAGCTCATTTCAAGTTTAGGTAACGGCCTCTTGAAGCCCCTTAGGGCAATCTCATAGGCAAAGCTTACAATTTCTGAAAGTTATGTCGTACCTAATCGATAATCCGCTTATATGACGCCACATTTTTTATCATGTCATTTAAAAATGTTCATGAAATATCTCACTTCTCTTAAGGTAACCAGGAAGAGTAAATCTAGCAAATAATGCAGCAGTGTATATTTTACATTGTATTGTAGAAACTTTATAAAGCTATCAATATGACAATTTTATGAGATATTAAGAATACTTAACCAAAGATACTCTGTAAACTTTAATTTTCTAATGGCATAAAACGTTTTCTAAATAAAAATAAATCTTATTTCTCAATAATTTTTACATTTTTACATCCTCAAGATGGCTGGACCAATCTTGTTGAAAAGTTGCACACACATAATGTATGCAAATGTGAAATATGGTAACTAGAAATATTTAAATATCACTATTAGTTGATAAAAATCAACATCAACAAGAAATTAATAATATTTCTATTTATTTTTTCAAAATTTGAAAATTAATCTCCATTTAAGCAACTAGTATAGATATATTATTCTAGTTCCCAGGATATCACGTTGTCTGCAATTTAAGTAAAAAACAAAATTATTCCAATTCCATCAATAATTTATAAGAAAAATGTATGATTATGTCAAGGGTTTTCAGCTTTTTAACATTTTATTTTGGTTTAAACAACTTTAAAATATGTTTTATGTGCATTAGAGAATTAAAATTTACAGATCTTCTTTAGTTAAGTTTTTTTTAACTTTTAAAATTTTCTGAGATTTACTATATTTACACTTCCTGGTCACCTTAAATCAATTTGGCATTACTCTGAATTTGTATCTTTTCTGAACATGATGCCGGGCTTTAATTATAAATCTTGTACGCTCACGGGCACGTTTTACTTGTCGGCTACTAAGTTTTGCGCAGCCGGCTACGCGCGTAGATTGACTTCGGTTTCTGAAGGATGTATACAATCTTACCTTATAATAGATACTATAATTGTTATATTCCCTCTGATAAATTCGATCACCTAATATTTCTGATTTAACTGCTAATGCTTTCCTATTCCCACTTATGGTGTTAATTTAGGGAGCAGTTTTTCAAGATTTGCGCCAGTTTCGTCTAGTTTTTTTTTCCCAGATTTTTAAAAATGTGCATTTTGACTCATAATTTTAATTTTTCACTGACCCATAGATTGACATCAATGTACAATATCGAGAACTGTATGCTGAATAAGTTACGCATGCACACAATGAGCTGATTGGTATTTAAACAAAGTTTACACCCAAAAGTGCGTTTGTGTACAGTCAACTGTCTAACCTTCTTCGCGAATGAATATACAACTGAGACTTCAATGAAATATAAACCAGTTTCATTTTCAGACTTAGGTAGATGAGTGTTAAGAATGATTATTATTAGTATTAGAAGGTTTAACATATAGTAGGAAAAAGATGGAGTAACAGGCCATTTTTTACAATGTTTTAATGATAAAAGTTTTTCTCTATTACATTTTAAAACATGTCTTTATAATAATATAATAAAAGATGGTTCTGGTGGTCTAGTGGTAACCATACTTGCTCGTGAACAAGTTCAATCCCGGTCAGGATCGATGAATTTTTGCGGATGTAAAAATCTTAAGTACGTCTTCCTTCGGAAGGGAAGTAAGGCCGTGGGTTCTGTGTCATAGATTTACAGCACGTAAAAGAAGAGGCCGCTGAGCAAAATTTATCGTATGTTTCACGCCTTAGAATCTTGAATGGAACGCTGATGACTTGAGACGTTAAAGAGCGTCCGTAAATAAGCTAAATGAATATATAAATTTATAATAATAATCTTACTTCTTAATGAGAATCTTAAAACACACACCCATTAAACTTTAATGATATACTGATTATAGTTTCTAAAAAATGGCCTGTCATTTTACTCATTATTTTCATAAAACGATCCGTCATATAACAAAATTGTAAAACTATAATAAAATCGATACTTTATTGTACGTATGATAAACTTTTGAAGTAAATTCATTCAATATTGTTAAGATGTTTTAAAATATATAATGCGAATACATGTGCATAATTTCCCTTAAGCAAATGACAAAAAAGTTAAGGTTTCTTTACACTGCTGCTAAGCAATACTTCATTTCCTTTACAGAAGTGTACATTACAACAGCTTGTTCATTTAAGTGACAATTAAAGAATTGATATTCTGATTGTAATATAGGGTATGAGACACCTGCATGAAAGGAGTTTCGGCCTGGCCTTAAAAATATGGAAAGTATTTCGCACATCTAAGTCTGTACCTAGAGAAATTGACATATTTTGCATTAAACGTCAAATATAGCAATAGTAAACATTTATTTGCACTATACTTATGAATTGTAGTTTTTGTCATGTGCTTGCGTCGCTTCTGAACCTGTTCCTGTGCTATAAGAAGGACGTTCAATTAGTAATGTACCTTAGTATAAAATTAAACCTGACGTGGAAGCTTGTCCCATTATTTTTCACTGTAGTCTCACTTGATTCCACACACTTTGTCCACTTCGCCTTCAGTGATTTAATGCCTTCGGAATTCAAGAATATATCTTGGTCCTCCAACCTGCCCCCTCCTTCATGACATCATCTTTGGAACATCTCCATCCATGAAGGAGTTTTACATGCTTCGAAAGAGAAAATAATCACTTGACTACAGGCCTGTACTATTGGTTGAATGATTGAGCTCCAAGTGCCCACAATCTTGGCTCTTGCTTTTTGATAGTTGTGGCAAGGTGCATCATAGTTGTCAGTTTTATTTACTGAGCTCAAATAATTACTTCACTATAGAAACCTGCAGTGATGGTGAACTCATTTGGAAGGAATTCCAACAGCAGAACAGGCTCTATCTCAAAAACGTGGGTGCCGTGAATTTTCTGGGGGTGGAGAGACTTCATGCTTCCATTGCATAAACTCTTATTTGGTTTTTGGGTCATAGCAATGAAACCTTGTTTAATCTCTAGTAACAATCTTTGAGAAAAGGGTATCAGGATTTTTGAGGGAGATCCAATTCTGCTAATTCAATTTCTGACTATGTGCTTTCTGCTCTTGAGCATTCGAAGTACCTATCGGGAACTGACCTTTTACATCATCATATGGATAGAAATAATTATGAAGTCCTGTCGGTTGAAATTCCTTATTACATTATTCTTAACACGACTATATTGCCAATAATTGCTTCCAATTTTGGACATATTTCTTATGAAGATATTTTCACAAGATGCATTATGTAGAGATCATCTTCAATGGACTATCAGCTTTCTTTAAATTCCTTGGCATAAAACTTTGCTTAGTGTTTGCAAGGTGTATCGTTAATGTTCCTCCCTTCTTTGTAAGTAATTTATTCACGGAAAGAAGTTTGACTTCACTCACTTTTACTGTAGGCCTGCACAGTAAAGCACTTCACATACTCTCAACTCCAGCGAGTACTGCAGACTGATTTGTGACATGCCACAAGCTCAGTTCTCCAGCAGTGATGATAACATACCGGGCTAGATAACTTGCTGAATACCCCTCATGTTATATGTAAAAACTAATAACATAATAATGTCCAGATATTATTGCTTATATGGTAAAATTTTAAGTAACTCCATTTAATAGTTGTTGAGACAACCTTAGCCTAACATATTGGCTTGTGTCGGTGGTCTAGTGATAACCATACGCCTCGTAGACCCCAAATCATGGGTCCAATCCAGACCAGGGCCGATGACTACCTTCCGAAAGGAAGTAAAACCGTGGGTCCCATGTCGTAGATTTACGCCCTGAATTGATTAGAGTGCTGATGACCTGAAATGTTAAAATGTTATGTAAATAAATAAATATACATGGCTTGTGCAAAACTAATTATTTCAAGTTGCTAATATATTTGGCAATCAATATCTAACGTGAAACACCCTGTTCATTAAGAACTAATGGCCACTTTTTGCATTTCCTTTTGAGAAATAGATTCCCTATTTATAAAAATAACGGATCGGAGGTTGTTAAAGATTTGGTAACTTTATCCTGTTTCATTGTACTCCAAAATGGTCACAAAATCTTACGCACATATCTTAAGCCTTAACAGTTTCTTCAAAGGAAAAAAAAAAAAAAAAAAAACAAAACAAAAAAAAAAGTTATATATCTGAGTCATCCTCACATTTCAAGGACAGAAGTCGTGCATAATCACTTTCTGAATCTGTACGTACATAAAGCGCATGTGACCTTGGGGACAAAGTGGCTGACAGCTGTTCATCATTAGCACAGAATACAGCTATGTTCCCTTCATTACTGGTACGTGTTTTTTATTATTATATTAGCGAATATAGTTCTGAGGAAACATATTAAGAAAGTGCTAAGCGTCCATTAAGGCTGAAATTAGTCTGTTAACTCATATGCGTTAATTGAATATTTCCATATTTGAACTAGAGCGCTGTGTCTTTTAATCGTTGAAGGCTCAGCCTGTCTTTCGCAAGCGCAGTAATGATTTTTCAAGTCACTATCAGGGAAAGGTAAATATGATCTTACATGAAGTTTTCATTACTTCCAGAGGCTAACCTTTTATTCAGCCTAGTTAATTGGTTTGCCCTCTTTTGGGATTTTGTAGAACCTGAAACCCAACAGAAGGAACGGATGCAGACGATATTAATTTAAGATATAGCCTTTCCCTGTTATTGGTTGTACTGTGGTGATATTGAATATTGTATTATTTTATTTTTTTTACAACTCGTTTTTTCACTATAAACTGGGGCAAAAAAAGTTCATTAAAATGTCAAAAAGTCACTTCAAGGGTGACTGATATATTTGCACAGAAAAAGGACAAGAGAATTGAGTTTATATTAAAACATATTTAAAATGAGTCAGAAATATGAACTCTTTTTAATGTTGTATTTAATTTAACTTAATTAGTACTTACATTATTACAGTTACAATGCCATATTTTTTAACATAAATTATTTATGATAGCTTTACAGAGCTATTTTCCTAGTACATGTGGCATAAATTAAAGTTTCAATTAATTTCGACATCCTATATCTAAGCCTAGTCTATATAAATAGAATTGGCTATTGATATTAAGTCCTTTTTCGCACATAAATATTCCTTTTACACTTACCAACCTTATTGCTTTTCACCTCAGATTTTCAGTAGCAAACATGAAACTCTTGAAACATCGAGATTAAACACCGTTAGAGAAAGATCAAGAGTGCGGGGTTACAGCGAACTTCTAACCCTTTCAAAAGGTCGAGAGGTTTCGTTGAGAAATGCTATGTGTGTGTCAGGAGCACGATCAACGTAAATCAGAGGGAGCGGGTGGAGAGGGGGTGGTTTCTACGGACATAAAGTCAGTTCTCCTGATTCCCTTCTTCCAACGGATTTCGCCAAGTGTTCAACTTTGCCGCAACCATTTGAAAAGTAGAATTTTGCCTTGATGATGATGAGGTGGATTTTCGCGTCTGTTCCTCGTTGCTTAGAAACGTATCTATATTAGCTTATAATCCTCACCACACCAAGTTTAAATGTGCCTTACGGAAATGTTAGACGGAGAAGGAAATTGAAGCAAGAACTTAAATTTCCGGCAGCGTAGTAACTGACAAACGTCGCTGCTTGCCATCATGTTGAAGTGAAATAACAAACACGCGTGAAAGACTGTTGAATTTGTGATACCTTTAATCAAAGACATTGACGAATATCTATTTATCATTCAATCTGTTGTGTTGCTTAGGCGAGTTTAAATAGTGGATTATTTTTGCAGTATGAATGAAAATTTGTTATCTCCAATTGTTTTAGTGAGCAACAAAACTTGTTCTGTGGTAAATTTTGTTGTCTTAACGGGCTTCGGAAAGGATCAAAAAATTAATTTAAATATTAAAATTCTATAGAATTTCTTCATTTTAATGGTAAATTGTATATGCATTTTTCTAACTGATAAGTGTATTAAAGTTGAAAAAACATAGACGTGTTCGATCAGGAACTACCCAAGTACTGACTTCTTTCCAAACTTCTTGCACGGAAGGTACATTTGATAATTTCGTGAAACTAAATGATATGGAAAAACAATAACTACAAGTACACTTTTTATAGATGTATTATTTATTCTAGTTAGAAATATATAGAAGAACACGCTCCAATCTATGGGACTGAAAGACACCGAAAATATTCTAAACTTTATCGCTTGATTCCCGAAAATGTGCCACTAAAAGTGAGCACGTGATCATTGTGTATTTTGAGAGTGAGAAACTCTGTCTAATAAGACCATTCTTTCTATCTAATATTTTAAATTAGATAGAAAATCTGAAAAATACATTTGCTGTCTTAATAATTGCAAAATTTTCCCTTTTTTCATTGTCTTGTTGGGAAAATAGTTCAATTATGCCTAAAACAGGTTTTCTTCGAATTCCTTGTAAATTAATTACTAAGTTTTACAAATCATTATGTTCAGCAATGTATGGACTTTAAAACTACTTATGGTTCAGATTAGTATTTCAAGAAATTCAAGGGCTTTGTATTATAAAACATGATCAGTTTGGCAAATTTGTGAATGTGAAAACAGATCAGCTAGGGGGTTTCATATTTCACAAAATATCGTCTTTAATTATTGTCATAGTATAAAAATATATATTAAAATTTTAAGTTGTGAAGTCAGTTGTTCTAATTTTCTGTCTAGTTTGGAATCGAGTAGTTACACCCGGAATTCGAGAAACATTTTTTCAGGCTTTCATATTTCATCCTAATCCTTGTTAAGAAAACTTTAATAATTTAATTGATCGAATAGTTTTCTATTACATACTGTACTTTCCAATTTTTGTAAAATCTTTGAAAAGGCTTTATGAACTGTAATCTGGAATTTCTAGTTAAAATTTCCGAAAAATATAACCTTTACATAACATAGGCAAAGTATTAAGTTAGAATTTTAGACGTTAAACAACTAAAAACAAGATTTTGCTCTTGAGGAAAACATGAAGGCTGTAGAACAGTTAACACAGTAAAACCGAGATCATGCAAGAAAGCAAGAAAATACGTGAAAATTATTTTCCATCGGAAAAAAAAAAACTTTTGACAGGGTTTGAAAGCACTCTGCACCGACACATAAATTCATTCTTACGAATTAAGTAGAAAATGCTCCCTGCCGCACTTTTCCTCCTACATTATGCACAACCTTCAAATGTGGTGTAACCACTTCAATATACAACTTTTCGTTCACTTCCGGGACACTAGGAACTTTTTTGGAGAATGGGGGATGCGGCAGAACTTTGAGGTGTTCTTCCGTCAAAAGGATCGGTACATGCAGTAAGGTGGGCGGAAGCGTTGTCATTGTACAACATAACGATATTAGGTTCTCTCGATTTGCAAAAAGAAAGCAAATATTCCAAATGTTATCATATTGTTAAATCCGAGTTTCGTCACTATAACGATGTTATGGACGCATTGAAATTTTCCAGCATAAATTGACAGTCAGCCTGGAACTAGTTCCTAATGAACAGTAAATTGATACGGGGCTTAAGGGTAGCATTACTTATTGAAACATAGCTCTTGGCACTGTGTTCTCTGTTTAGAGTCTTTCTTATCCGCTAGATCTCTCTACCTCGATTACCATCTGTTCCTGAAAATCAAAACTGACCGCGCACAAATTTTAGCCATACAGGAGATAAACAGTATTTTGAGAGACCCACTTTCACGAGGAAACCTGGAGAAAGGTTACAGTAAGTGCGTTGAACTTTCAGGGGATTATATTGAAAAATAAAAGACTTTGCTAAACTGAACTTGCTGTCTTTAATATCAAATCTAGTTACTTCTTAAAATCACCCTCGTTGATCTGTAGTTTTCTACCTTTGAGGAATTACGCTTCTTATAAATAGGACTTGCTGTGTATTGCACATTATATATTTGATATTTTTAGCGAATTCCGAGGAATTATTCTTATTATAGCGGTTGTACCCATGAAAATTTTTTGAAAAATTTCATCAAATTTTCATTGATGGTAGGGACCGAAAATGATAGTGGAAAAAATGTATATATAATGCCTGTTAACGGTCTGCAATTTTTGCTTTTCCTCAACGAAACTCTGCATATAACCATTAATTAACAAACGATTCACTGAATTTGTTAACCAGCAAAATTGGATCATTAGGGATGAGGGTTAAACTAAAGAGCAATTTAAAAATCGCTCTAATGGCACTATTTTTGTTCGTAATAAGCTGTGTATATGTACCACTTAAATTAAATAATAAAACGTTTCTGAAAATCAAGGAAATAGGATGTTTAGGAGTGGGGATCTGAAAGTCGTAATTTAAAGAGTGGGGGTTAAAACGAAATTGCTCTAGCGCCGGCAGTTTTTAATTTTTTTTAAAAATAAACTCGATATATGCCAACAAATAAAATAAAAAAATTAATAAAATAGTTTCTGAAAATCATTGAAATCAGATTATTAGGAGGGGGTTTACCTGAAACCCAATTTGAAAATAGCACCAGCGGCATTAATATTTGTTTTTTCGAAACCAAACTCCGTGTACATCATTTTAATAAAATAAAGAGAAATAGTTTCTTAAAATCAATGAAATCGAACCATTAGGAGTGGGATTTTTATCTGAAACTCAAAATTTAAAAACCTCTCTAATAGCATCAATAATATTTTTTACAAAAAATCTCAGCATATACCATTTAAATAAAATAAGTTTCTAAACTAAAATTAAGAAAATCGGACCATTATGAGAGGGGTATGCCTGAAAACGAAAATTTAAAAAGCACTCTAGCTTTTAATTTTCATTATATTGATTTAAAATTAAAGTACAAATTAATTTAGCACATAAACTACATTTATAACGTTGCATATTTTATATTTAACAAAAGCATCGTTGTGAAGATAGCAACTGTGACATACTATAATGTAAATATTACACATTATATATATATATATATATATGTGTGTGTGTGTGTGTGTGTGTGTGTGTGTGTGTGTGTGTGTGTGTGTGTGTGTAATATTTACATTGCTAATTAAAATGCGCAAAATAATATGATTAAGCTTACATATTTATATTTCAGTAGGGGTGGGCCGTAGTAAGAACTGTTTCATTCTCAATAGTATGTCACAGTTGCTATCTTCACGACGATGCTTTTGTTAAATATAAAATATGCAACGTTATAAATGTAGTTTATGTGCTGAATTAATTTGTACTTTTATATATATATATCTGTGTGTGTGTGTGTTTCAAGATGTATAACTTTAATATGTTAATTGTATGTCGTCAAAAGAGAAAGTTCTCTGGTGTAACTGTCTACGGTAGCTTAGCCAAAAACGGGGCAGAGCCAAGGAGACCATAAACTGCTATATAAAGAAAAGGAGACAATTGCTGCGCTACTTCTTAAAAGACTTTCCATTGGCGAGGGTTAATAAAATCCAGATTTTCGAATACGTTAGGGTAATGAAATCGCCAACCGTTTGTACAGGTAAGTTTAAACCAACCAATATAAGTAAATGTTTAAACTTTCAAATAGTAGCAGGGGATATGCGTTGGTAGGTGAGTTTGAACCAACCAATAATATATTGCATTTTTAAAATTACATTTGCACATGCTTGTGTGACCCCATTGGCTTGGTGAAGCCAGCGTCTAATCAATTTGAATCGAATATAATTATAATGAGACGTTTGCTCCTCGTGGCATCAGATATCAGAAGTTCAGCTCCGTTCAGATAGACCAGTTTATAGGATCGGTTCGCATATGTAGAATAAACTCTACAATCATCACGGGCACTACAATTAAGTTCTACTTTGGACCCAGTTTTCAGTTCGTTTCCTTGGAAGTCGGGACAACTAAATTCATACTCAACGTAATTAAACCCTATCGTACGCAGAACACAGAGGACGCGAAAGATCTTGAGAATAATGAATTACCATACATACTCAGATCTATTCATCACGTGATTATTAACACAGTTGATATCCTATCCCAGTCCTGTTGAGCACGAGTCACAAAATAGTGGAACAAGTGCGCATGACAACAATATCCCTGAGATATTGTTGTCATCAAGCGTGGGCAACAACACAAAAGCGATCAACAACTAAATCACTTCATAATTGGGGACCAACCTATCGCCACCGACTAAACCGCATCTAAACTGGCACCCAGCTTGGAGCTGCGGGAAACATTTTACTACATTACATTTAATTTAAATTTCAGAGCTACTGAAAACCGACGGATCTTTCGATTGTATATTATTGATTGTGTATATTGTATTTGTTTCTGAATAGTACTTTTTTGGTTTTATTGAACATCTTCTTAAATACACATTGTAAGTCAAAACATACTGTTATTTTTCTCTATTTTAGTGAATATAAAGATAATGTCAAGAGCTCAGTCCATAAACGTGGTTACATTTAAAAAAAAATTTAAAAAACCCTCACAGTATAGCTTTGTCTATCGTTGGTCATATATTTAATTTAATTGATAGTATATCATTAATGTTTGTGCTTTAATCTCAATAATAATAATAATAATAATAATAATAATATAAATAATTTTAAAAATGTTGTTTCTCTTTTCTAATACCTATTGATTGCAAGAATTCTAATGTTGTTTCCCTAATACCACACAGTAAAGCAATAGCTTATATCGTTTCATTAATTAAAAGGGTTATTTTGGATGTTATATTATTTTTTAAAGTTATTCAACTTGTTGAGTAATTCGCTTAGTTTATGTAACTCCTAGATGACGGACTTTTATATGTTGTCAGTCTGGTATTGCGATCTGCGAATTTTAAAAGTAGTTTGAAACTAATACATGTTATACTTTCTACTTTATAAATAGATTATAAGCCCTGGTTTATAAGAATTACTCGTAGAGGAGAGTAAAATAAAAGTAAAATGATAATCCGAAAGTCTGTAAATTCACTAAAACCCTTACATATATTACAGCAATATAAAACACAAAACAGAAAGTTTGCTTCTCAAAACATTTGCATTAGTAACAACATTTTCTCAGTGATTATTTTCTAAAAGAATCTTACACTAGCTAGCTAAAGCTTTGAAGTATCTGTAAATATCAGGCCAGTGTTAATTTATGCATAACTGTGATTTACAGAGCACAGAGCCTCCCGTGTCTCTCATTTTCAGCGAAATAAAAAAATATACTATGCCCTGCTGCGTGGAAAGTTATTCGGTTATTGAAAATTAGGAACTGCGCAACTTGTGTTGACCTTTTCGAACAAGAGCAATTAGAAATAATTGAAAGCAGCTTTGTGCACCCTGTTCCCAATTACAGGGTAATGTTATGACGTGATGTAATGAAAAGTGCGCGGGGGCACAAACGAACGGACATCTACGGTTTTTTATAACAAAATGGCACTCGAGTAAATGAAGGAAGTTCGGAAATACGTTTCCAGTAAGGTTGTTTGGAAATTTTGTTGGAAAAGTCAAGTTAATAGTAAATTATGGTACAAATGATAAAAGAAAGAGTTTATTTTGTGAACAGAAAGGTTGTGTAACTATGCAGTATTCACAAAATAAAACCAATTTATAACACTATTTCTTAGAAGCCGTATATTGTTTATAAATTAATTATTTATTGTATTAAATTACTTAACATTATACTTCTAGCCGTTCTTTAATAAACATTGCTAGTATAGTAGGCCTATCATTCTTTGAATTATTGATAGTTAATACTGTGAACAGAGATAGGATTTATATACAGGGTGTTAAAGAATAACATCGAAATAATTTCAGAGAGGTGTCTTATATAAACAAATTGAGATAGGCAATTTATGATTCGCAACTAAACACAACGCAGTTTTATGGTGTTAAACATTTTGGCATCAGATGCTGATAAGTCGGTGTTAAAGTCAAACTGGATGAAAAATTGGTTTAGAATGTTTTTAAAACTGCCTTACTAGAACAGAAGTATCGATTTTCCGTAGCTCGTTATCAGCGTTTTCAAGATATAGTGCCATAAATATCCCTTAAATATCGAACTAATCATTTGACAGTCGAACTCTGAACATCTATTAACTGCCTTCTTATTATGTAGCCCACTCTAGAGGAAGTTCTTTGCTTACGTGACGTAATACATAACGTAAAAGATGATGCACCGCAGACCGCGTCATTTTCCTAACAGAGAATACTGGCTGTATAATTCTAAGGTTTTTCGCATTATTAATGAAGGAAATTACAGTTTGATTGATATTAATGGGAGGAATATTGCTTATGTCTATGGTACAGTGCGATCAGTGATGCTTTCCCCCGAGGCACCCACTCGTTTGGCGCCGTGGAGTGAGCAGCAAGTCTGCACGCTTACCTGTTAATCTTGCTGACTGTGGCAATCGTAGCGCAGCTGTTCCTGGATGTGTGTTGTGTTGTTCGTTTCTTAATTCGACTATATACATAAAATGTATTCTACCTCGTGGTTTACAACGGCACAGCGTGTCTTTATGTACGATTCATATGTGTTAACTCAGTGGTGAAATAATCAGGACCATTTTTTTACCATACTAACCCCCCTTTTCAAAGAATCAAACAACAGATAAAGTAATCATGCATTTTTCCTACAGGACTTCGCCACTGCTCACACTGCAAATAATTTCATGAGAGCAATTCAGAAGTGTTTCCATTAGGCAGAGTTATTAGTAGGTAGTATTATATCTGGGGTAAATTAAAAATGCCCTGTACAAAACGAACCCGCACGCCATACAAAAACTCAAAGATAATATTCATCAGGAAATAGTCCGGATTTCTCAAAATGAGCTATAGCGGGTGATAAATACTTTCCTAAAAAAGATGCCAAAATGTGTGGAGAATGAAGGCGGGCAGTTTCAACACCTCATTTAATAATTTGATGATAATGATAATCAACCTCTTAAATGGTTTGTAACGATGAGTTTGAAGTTCATTATTGCATCGTGAATGTTGGCAGTTCTAGAGTGTAAGTAAAGTTGTAATTAGCTTAGGGGTTTTACTTACTGTGTCAGCAGATGAGATATGTCGATGTGCAGTGAAAACAATAAGGGACCCAGAACACTACCCTGGGGAAATCCTGGCTTCACGAACTGCCATGAGGAGGAGACATTTCCAGTAACAACACAATGCTGTCCTTCGAGAAGAAATACAGGAGGATACTTTCAGATATATTTACCTAAGTTCAGTAAGAAGTTAGGTGTGTGCCTAGGGAATCAAAAGCTTTAGTCATGTCAGCCAACAAAAATAGTGCTGTGTTTGTGCTGTGGCCTGGTCTGATAAGGGTCAAGGTCATACTCTTTAAGGTAGTCTGTTAGCTGTTTGTGTATGATACGTTCAGGTGCTTTGGATAGGTTCGAAGGATGCTGATTGGTTTGTAGTCTTTAGCAGGTATGAGCGTTTCGATCTTGGGAAGGGGTTTTACAAATGCCTGCTTCCATTGCCTGGGATAGGATGATGTCATGAGTGAGGTGTTGAAGAGTGAGTCATAGTTGGCAGTATTACATGAATTATTTTATTTATTAGAGTTGCTCTAATATGATCTGAACCCCGTGCCTTAGTCTTTATACACTTTAAAGCTGTCATAATGTGTTTCCGTGATATTTGTAAAGTATAATTTCTATGGCTTAGGTAGCTCGTTATGTTAACTAGTAATCAACATTTTTCCATTACGGACACGAAGCTACCCTAACATCAACAATACAGAGCTGACCGCGAACTCTGCCTAGCGTTCTGAAGTAAACAACAGAGGGTCTAGTATGCAGCCAAAAACCTAATCCCCTTCCTCTGGCGTCATGTACCTTAACTCTCGGCCATTTCGTTTCTGAAGGACTTGTTCCATTTCTATTATCACCGACAACGGACTTCAATTGAAGCAGCGCTGTCAGAGATTAAAACACTCAATTTAAAAATGTTGTATTTAAAATATTTTTTAAGTTTTATAGGTTAATGCGTGAATGAAAAACCTGTTTGCTTTATTAAATTTCAGCTTTTACACTTTAAATTCTATGGTATATATTTCTATTTGTGTTTGTGTTTAGTAACATTGTTACAAGAGTTGAACCCAGGACTCTCTGAGGTACGGTGCTGCGGCGCAAGGGGAGTGGCCAATTCCGCGATTAACCAGTAGCAAGTTCGTTTTCTTTTGTTCAGTAGCGCATGCTATCAGTCAGAGCATAGCCTCGATATGACCTAAATGTCTTTTTTGGGGGGGAAGGGGGTGTTCTTCCTTTGTTTCTTTGTGTTTTGTTGTGGGACTTTATTGTCCAGTGTTGTGACCCATTTATTAGAACAGTGACGGCCGCTGATATATAAAGTGCAATAAGGACCCCGCTAATGCCGAAGTTGGTTATAGCGTCAAACGTGTATTGCTCTTTTCTTCTTAAGAGATATAAGACAGGTAATTAACAGCACAATCGTCTGTTTTGTCTCCCTGGTTCTCTACTTTCCTCCTACTCTACGTCACGTAAGGCAGTAGGTCCTTCTTTCTGCAGTTTTTCTCTTTTCTTCCCTTCTTCGTCTGTTTTATTCTCCTGTTCGGTATAGAATTCGGAGTACAAAAAACATAATGCTAGAGGCATTGCGTGTTACAAACACGGAAAGCACATTTTAGTGTGTTGCTGAACGTTAAATAATGCTCGGTTTATTGGATCGGATTGAATTGTAAGGGGTTTAGATAAGCCAGCCTTGCTCAATGGCTGGCCGTTTGTGCCTACGTCCTTTCCAGATAGAACACACAAGCCGGCGGAGCACCCCCTCCAAGGATTCTGAGCCCTTCAGAAGGGCTATTTCTATATCAGATGCCAGGACAGAAATCTTTTAAAAGTGCAAGCCTTCGTCACACCGCACCAGCCCATCTCTTACTGTCTCTTTCGACCCTGTCACAAAACCAACGTAATGAAATGTTATGGGACGTTAGAGCGAAAACTCACGGAAAGCATGATGCCCCATTCATAATGCAAATACTTTTCGTCTCCTTGAAATATTTTTTTGAGTTTTTAAGCTTTTAAGCACATAAGAACAAACATTTTGCACTTATAAGCATCTAAATATCCGAGGACTACACATTTTTATATTGTTGATGAATGTGTTTATTTGTACGAACTGATTCTGTGGAAATAATTTTACAAATTATGCTATGCAAAGCGCGCTTTGGAAGTAAGCAAGAGAGTCTTAAGATGCGAGAGGAGAGAAAGATGCAACAGAATTTGTGGAAACTGGCGGGAAGGGCTGTATAACAATGAAGAATAGTATTTCCAAGTGCCCACCCTCGCAACGCAAGCTACTCGATCAATAATATCTGATCTATTTTTGGACGCAGCTTCTGCTACTCCCCATCCTTCCAGTTGCCCTCATTTTTTTCCCCCAAGAAAACTTTTTTTTTTAATTTAAAACCGTCTCTCTTCGCAACAGTTATTCGAGTTTGAAAGACGATGTTTAGCCAATGCAGGCAACCTGAGTTGCCATGGTGATGAAAAGCAGATGTGCCGAGTTTTAGAAAACATCCCTAAAGAAGAATTTTCTTCCTCTACTTCTTTTTCTTGATGTCACACAAGTATTAACTTACATTATAGCAAGGTTCTCGGTACATTTTCCGAAGTACTACAGAGAATATGAGATATCTGTTAATGCAAGCAAAATATAAACTCTACCCTTTACAAGACTCAGAGATGTAAGGATACTAAAGCTCCTAGTCTTAGGGAAATAAAGATACAACCGAATCCTCCAATGTTAAAAGGAACTATGTAAAAAATGATATTTTCATTTGCTCTGAGAAACCATTTCAAAGGTTAAACTGCACCAAACTATGTGAAAAAGAACCAATTCTGAGTTCCCCAACACAGCAATTCAGCACTCCGATTTATAATGCAGTGTTAAAACGCACAAGTCATTGACTTGATTTCTTTTAACACAGCATTGTTTTAAGTTGACAGGACCTAGTGTTAATTTTGTTTTCATGCGTCATTTGTTTCACTATGGTGTTGTAGTAGATGCAAAAGATTTTAGTGCAGATAACATACTATAATGGGTAATAATTGCGAAAAGTATCAAAGAAATATTATTAAGAATTGCAGAGTTTCTGGAGAACATACATCAGTCACAATGGTAAACGTACTGACAAAGAACAACAGGTGAAGACGGTAAATTTCGAATGCATTGTTTTCAAAACATACCTGAAGACGACAGACATAAGATTCTCACATCGTTTCATAATTGAAGATAAAAATCAACAAGATACTTGATTGAGATGAAAGTAGTTAAACAACGCAGACCAAGACATTCCAAAGAAGAAACAAGCAAAACACAGGGAAATGTCTCGTGTGACCACTTTGTTCTTGTTGGAAGTGTGAAGAGAAAGGTGTGCAAGAAAGTTTTCCTGAGTCTTCATGCAGTGACCAGGAAAGGAGTTTTCCGGCTGAGTTCTTTGTTGCTTAAGGGGCTTTCACCGAAAGATATGAGGGGTAAACATCCTAATGTCAGTAAAATATCTGAAAATACTGTGGCATTAATGAGAGAGCATATTGGCGGTCTTCAACTGAAGAAAACTCACTACTGTGGAAAAGAATTTTCCTATTTAAACACTACACACATACATAACGTGTTCTATGAAAAACATCCGGTGAATGACTACATACTACTGTGTTTGCGTGTTACGTCTTATTTTATTACATTTACATTTAATAATCCTTGTTAATGGGGCCTATTCCCTGCGTCGTATCGATTTCGGCCGAATTGGCTGCTATACCTCTCGTGTTGCGCTGTGCGCGCGCTGGATTTTAGCGGTGAAGGTCAGGAGTTCATATACTGGCCGATGAACTTTGTTTATGTTTTCTGGTACGGAAGAGAGAAATAATGAAATGACAAGCATAAGGCACATGAAATTGTACTATTTGTAAGTATTCTTACATACAAAACAAAGAAAAAAATTAAGAGTAATTCTGGAGCAGTATGTACACAGTAGATAAAAGTAAACTCCTTTATAGGAGATCTGGTAAATTCTGCGGGTCACTTGAGAGCACCTGCATTTAACAATACCGTGAACTTTATGGATGATTTCTAGCCTCATAACTGATTTTAGTGCTTCTCTGTCACGCTTGAACTCTTTTACCCAAAGTCGAACTGCTTCATAGCAGGGACATGCGCTACCCAATGTCCTCTAATAAATTTCCTTTGTTTTTCCTTCCAGAAAAAAAAAAAAAAAAACGAAAAACAAAACAAATTTTGCATTACACCACAAATACCAACATTATCCATTTTTCGCTTTCATTGATAACGCTTGTGTTTAAATAACTGCCAAAGAATGAAATAACTTCAGAATGACTTATGATCAAAGTATATTGATAAACAGGAAGCAATCTTTATGACAACATATTACTATACGAGTCAAGTTACATATCAAAGCACCGTCTGTAACGCGGCTAACTGTGTGTTCATTTTAAGGATATAAAACACATTAATAGATATAACTAATAAATAAGCATTTCAGGTTAAACTCTTCAGGGAAAGAAACGAAGATTTTTTTTGTTTAGTCTACTTCTTTTCTTTCACTGAAAAGAGCATACAGGCTTGAAATATTAATTTTCTTAGTTCTCATTTGGAGCTAAAGCCCGGGGTGAGCCTTGGACTGCCGCAGCGATCTCTGCACCCTCTACCTCCGTCTTACGAATTAATTGATAAAGGACAGTATTGCAGGTGGCATATGATCAGCATGCGGCCACCTCGCCGGTCTCCTGCAGCAGCTTCCCAATTGTCTTCATGGGGCTGGGTGGACCCCTTTCCAGACCTCCCTAAGTTAAAGAAATTCCTAATAGAACCCGGGTTTCCCGGTCAGCAGTCAGCAACGCTAGTCTCTAGACCAAGGAGTTGGTCACAATGAATATCTAGTTCGCCACATTACAATATCAAAGGAGGTATTTCACTTTCATTGATGTGTATGCAAAAAATGCTTCATATAAAGATCTGAACTTTAAAAATAAAAGGAATTGTCAAAACGTACCTATAACGTATATATTTGTAGAGTAAAAGATTTATAAATAACGAACAACGTCCCCGACAGAAGGAAAAAATCACGATATATCGTCCCTGGTGGTAATTCCTTTATGGAAGATATTTACGTTTTTTTTTTTTTCCATTGTTCCTAAGGAATATTTATACAATTATTTTGTTGCAAGACTTGTGTTATACAATTATTTTGTTGCAAGACTTGTGTTATACAATTATTTTGTTGCAAGACTTGTTTTATACAATTATTTTGTTGCAAGACTTGTTTTGTTGCAAGACTTGTGTTATACAATTATTTTGTTGCAAGACTTGTGTTTACAATTATTTTGTTGCAAGACTTGTTTTATACAATTATTTTGTTGCAAGACTTGTGTTATACAGTTATTTTGTTGCAAGACTTGTTTTATACAATTATTTTGTTGCAAGACTTGGGTTATACAATTATTTTGTTGCAAGACTTGTGTTATACAAGTATTTTGTTGCAAGACTTGTGTTATACAATTATTTTGTTGCAAGACTTGTGTTATACAGTTATTTTTTTGCAAGACTTGTTTTATACAATTATTTTGTTGCAAAACTTGTTTTATACAATTATTTTGTTGCAAGACTTGTGTTATACAATTATTTTGTTGCAAGACTTGTGTTTACAATTATTTTGTTGCAAGACTTGTGTTATACAATTATTTTGTTGCAAGACTTGTTTTATACAATTATTTTGTTGCAAGACTTGCTTTATACAATTATTTTGTTGCAAGACTTGTTTTATACAATTATTTTGTTGCAAGACTTGTTTTATACAATTATTTTGTTGCAAGACTTGTTTTGTTGCAAGACTTGTGTTATACAATTATTTTGTTGCAAGACTTGTGTTTACAATTATTTTGTTGCAAGACTTGTTTTATACAATTATTTTGTTGCAAGACTTGTGTTATACAGTTATTTTGTTGCAAGACTTGTTTTATACAATTATTTTGTTGCAAGACTTGTGTTATACAAGTATTTTGTTGCAAGTCTTGTGTTATACAGTTATTTTGTTGCAAGACTTGTTTTATACAATTATTTTTCTGCAAGAATACAATTATTTTGTTGCAAGACTTGTTTTATACAATTATTTTGTTGCAAGACTTGGGTTATACAATTATTTTGTTGCAAGACTTGTGTTATACAAGTATTTTGTTGCAAGACTTGTTTTATACAATTATTTTGTTGCAAGACTTGTTTTATACAATTATTTTGTTGCAAGACTTGTGTTATACAATTATTTTGTTGCAAAACTTGTGTTATACAGTTATTTTGTTGCAAGACTTGTTTTATACAATTATTTTGTTGCAAGACTTGTTTTATACAATTATTTTGTTGCAAGACTTGTGTTATACAATTATTTTGTTGCAAGACTTGTGTTTACAATTATTTTGTTGCAAGACTTGTGTTATACAATTATTTTGTTGCAAGACTTGTTTTATACAATTATTTTGTTGCAAGACTTGTGTTATACAATTATTTTGTTGCAAGACTTGTGTTTACAATTATTTTGTTGCAAGACTTGTGTTATACAATTATTTTGTTGCAAGACTTGTTTTATACAATTATTTTGTTGCAAGACTTGTTTTATACAATTATTTTGTTGCAAGACTTGTTTTATACAATTATTTTGTTGCAAGACTTGTTTTATACAATTATTTTGTTGCAAGACTTGTGTTATACAATTATTTTGTTGCAAGACTTGTTTTGTTGCAAGACTTGTTTTATACAATTATTTTGTTGCAAGACTTGTGTTATACAATTATTTTGTTGCAAGACTTGTGTTTACAATTATTTTGTTGCAAGACTTGTGTTATACAATTATTTTGTTGCAAGACTTGTTTTATACAATTATTTTGTTGCAAGACTTGTTTTATACAATTATTTTGTTGCAAGACTTGTTTTATACAATTATTTTGTTGCAAGACTTGTTTTATACAATTATTTTGTTGCAAGACTTGTGTTATACAATTATTTTGTTGCAAGACTTGTTTTGTTGCAAGACTTGTTTTATACAATTATTTTGTTGCAAGACTTGTTTTATACAATTATTTTGTTGCAAGACTTGTGTTATACAATTATTTTGTTGCAAGACTTGTTTTGTTGCAAGACTTGCTTTATACAATTATTTTGTTGCAAGACTTGTGTTTACAATTATTTTGTTGCAAGTCTTGTTTTATACAATTATTTTGTTGCAAGACTTGTGTTATACAATTATTTTGTTGCAAGACTTGTTTTATACAATTATTTTGTTGCAAGACTTGTGTTTACAATTATTTTGTTGCAAGACTTGTGTTATACAATTATTTTGTTGCAAAACTTGTGTTTACAATTATTTTGTTGCAAGACTTGTGTTATACAATTATTTTGTTACAAGACTTGTTTTATACAATTATTCGGAGTTTAAACCGGAATCGGCTGCCTGAAACGTGCTAGATGTAGGGCATTGCAAGAGAGGTTTCTAAGTCTTGCAGTTTTTATCGCACATGAAATATGGGGAACGGCCAAGACTTTTAAACTAGTTCACTCCTTCTAGGGTGTGAATAATGCATCATTCCTAATTACAAAACCAAGAGACCTGTTTAGCAAAGTTGGTAACGAAGGACGACCGTCCGAAATGCTACAAGACCGTCAGTGCCTTAATAACGGTTATGTCACGAGGTGCCTGAGGAAGTATATGAAGTGTGAACTGCTTTATCCTTGTTACGCACGAGCTTTTACCCAGGTTTCCTTCCCTGTTCTCTAATCCTCCCTCCCTTTATTCCGCGCAAACGCTTTAATTGTAAAGAGAAGGGGGAGAGGAAAAGAGGATGTAGGGGAGCCAAATAATAATTAAAATCCGCTGAAAGGCAAAAGACTAGTGTTTGGTGACTGTTGTTTTTAATGCGAGTCTTGGGAAGGCTGCCTGAATACGTAATGTGGCGCGCGCGAGTGTGTGTGTGTCTGTGTGTCCGGGTCAGCGGCGTCTGTGCATCACGCCCACAGCTTAGGGTTAAAACGTTCTATATGCAAACAGCATGATCTGTGTAATGTTTCAATTAATAGTAAAAGTATGACATCAAATCACTCTGAGAAATTCATCATGTCACTCCATCCAATTGCGCATTCTGGGGACTTTTCTTTTACCGTGCCGAACGGGAGATACCTGCGTTCAGCATTACTGTTCCTACAGAGTAGACTTTGGAATATAATCCCTATGTAATTTCTCATTTGTGTATCAAATTAATTAGGAACTCTTGTTTATATAGATTTATAGTGTTTATAAAGTGCAGGTTTACTCAGATCTATATGAAGTTGGAGGTTAAACATTTTAAAGGTTATTTATGAAACACACCTTTTTCAATTTCCCAAACAGTATTTCTATAATTGCTTCTAGCTTCGGATACTTTGACTAGGAAAATGCCCATATTAAACCAATTTGTGTGATTCACAAATAGTCCCGCATACCAATCGACTTCTAACTTTTTTTTCTGGGAACAGTTTTTTTTTTCTTTCGGGTGTTCCCAATGGGGACATTCTGCCAGAATATGTACCCATTTCTCATCACCTCCACAAAATGGACCACTTCTCTAGCCAGGACTATCCATTATATTTTTTACCCTTCCAACTTCCCAGCCTAAACCAGGCCATTCCTGATTTTGCCTTTCTCTCTAGAAAGAGCTTATATACCCCTTTACGCTAGGTTAATTTAATTTAATTTGATAGGATCAAGGAGACTTTCGTGTTACATTCTGCCTCGATTTCTTGCCTATTGATAACATCTAACTTTTATTTTTATTATTTTCATTATCTCGTTGCTATATCGAACCCGGGCCTATTCTTTCGATTTCTCTTTCCACCTCTACAGCCCAGTTGGTGTTACATTTTATATCTGGTGCCTATAGCATTTAGTACGAAGTGTGAACGGGTCTTGCTGCATTAATATAAGCCAGTATTTGACCTCCCTTGTTTTACTATTAACCGTATCTTCATAGCTACCTCTTCCATGAACCCACACTTTCAATAGAGGAAAGTCAAAAAGTCATGGTTGTTCATTTGTTTTGTTTACGGAGGCTCTTTAACATTTCAGGTCATCAGCGTCCATTCAATTCAGGGCGTGAAAGTGGCGATAAATTTTCTCAGAGGTCTCTTTTTCAGGCTTCATGTTCTTTTACGTGCTGTAAATCTATGACATGGATACACTGCTTTACTACCCACCCGGGGAAAAAAAAAAAAAAAAAAACCTGGCCGGGATTCAGCCCGCGATCTTAGGTCTACGAGGCAATTATGGTTACCACTAGCCATATAACCGTGGTATGCATGAAGTACTCGCTTTTATTGCAACATTTTGAAGGGTTGTCTAGCAAAGCAAATAATGGAAACGTACGCTGTATAACTTTTGAGCGCTCTGTAGAAAAAAATGTGACACGATGAAAACATTTGTTTTTTATTCATAAAACCAGAAAGATGAATTTGGTAGTGTCGACACATTTTCATGAGTTATATAAATTATTAAAACTACTTGGATTAAAAATGTGCATATCTCTTTGGTAAAGGTTTTAGGAACTCCCAGAAATTATTCAGTATTCTGGAAACTGGTACCATAGGGAACTATGCTGTTATCTGTGCAGTACAAATTCTTAATTTCTTGCAGAGTTCGGCAATTGCTTAATTTTCAACAGCAAAACTAAACGGAGAACGTTTTATGCTTTTTATGCATTTTAAATCCTCTCTATTCATTTTTTATGAGAGAAAATTGAACAGCATTTGGAAAGAACAACTTGCTTCGTGGAAACAATTTTTGCAGTAAATACAACTAAAAGTGGTTTTATGTGTAGAATTTCCTAATAATAAATAAAAAATATAATTGTTAATAAGTAAACAAAAGCAGAACGACCTTCATAGGATATGAGTCGCTGTTGTTCGGAGCTTTGTTAGATGTTCGCTTTGTTGTTACGACGCCCAGAGGGAAGTTTTGCGATATCAATCTTTATTCCTTCACTGAAGCGCGGATTGATACAACAGGCGTCTTTAGTTTTGTAAATGGGGATTGGTAGAAAGAAAAAATGCAATCCGAAGAGAAGGTAAAAGATCATGGATTACGACTCTCACGGTTGTAGTTCGTAAAATTGGGCAAGTAGAATAAAACGAAGGAAAGCGTAGGGTCGAATAAAAGAGAGACATTTGGGAGAAAGGAAATAAGTAAACAAAGGAGAACAGACACCTAAAAACAGTAGAAATGTGTGGAGGATATTGAAGTATGAAAGAAAAAAAAAAAAGATGAATTACTAGCTGGTGGAAAAGGAAGAACCGAACTGAGATATCAAGAAATGCGGGAAAGGTTCCAAGGATTCCTTAAATTCAGTCTCACTTTACGGCACATTGAACTTAATCGGAAATGAAGCTGAGTTTCGAAAAGTCACTGCTTCAAAACAGGAGAAGATATAAATCGATAGGTGGCAAAGTCGAACTGTGCTATGCCTGGTCTTAAATCTCCCAGCCATATTTTAAAAAGTTCCTCGTAAATACACATAGAGTAATGTGAAATTCGCTGAGCCCGTGTGACCTCTTCTGTCATTATCCCTTTCTTTGGCATTGGTTGTTGACCTCTTCCTTCCCCCCACCAAAAAAAAAATTAAACCATTCGTCCGAAAAAATAAATCCTTTGATAGATTTGGTAAATTCAGCATTTCTTTTCCCTGGATCCTTAGATCATAAAACCCTATTATATCATACATATTTTAAGATTTAACAGGTATAAAATAGCATTTTTTAATTTTATATTAATATTTTAGGAGTCATTTGTGTAAGGAATATGAATATTCGTCGTCTCATGTTGTTGTAACTCGCTAGTTTTGTACTTTTGTTCGTTAATAGAACTTCATAAAAGTGTAACCAAAGGCCACGTTTAACTGTCTATTTTTATTGTTTCGCTAATAATTGGTTAGATTACGTTAGGTTAGGTTAGGTTAGGTTAGGTTAGTTAACTGTAGTTCCAAGAAGAACGTTAAATGACAAAACCTATAATACTTTAGTTGCACATTTCTTATATAAGTCTTGCCATGCCATTCATGCTAATTACGTTATCGGTAGAAGGAGCGATGTCATCACTGACGTAATTTTGTTTGTCAAGGTTCTTTTGATTTCTTATTGACTTACGTTGAGTTTTATTAAAAATATGGAGTTTTGTGTTCTGAAAAGTTTTGTTATTTATGGTTTTCAGTTTCACTTCTCGAACAGATTAACAATTTAGAGTGCTACATGAAAAATCTACTTCGTAAAGTTGGTTTGAAAGCAGCAAAGAAATGATTTATTAACGCCGACAAAAATATTACAGTGACTTTAGAAAATAAGTAGGAATTATTTTATTAAAGCTTCTATTTCTACGCTGTTTGCCATAGCGAGAAGTAACTCAACAAGTGAATAATAATATAAGAGGCTTTCGGCTTCGGCCATAGGCGGTGTTGCAATTGACAATATAATTCATTTGAAATATAGGGCTATTCAAAAAGAAGGAACAGATTTCAAGCAGTTATTTCTTCCGAGCTATAAAAGACAGAAACACAATTATAACGTTTCTGGAAAGCGAAAAGTTCAATTTTCACTTTTTATGCATTCAATATGAGCACCATGTGTTACACGGCAAATATCAAAACGGTGGCTCATTTCTTGCCACACACGAATCAGCTGGTCTCTAGTTACGAATTCACAGCTTCAATAATTCGATGTCGCAGACTTTCAAGCGTGTCAGTCATAGGGGGATAAAAACAAGGTCTTTTACGTGATAAAAGTCACGAGGAGTGAGGTTTGTAGACATGGGAGGCCACCGGCGATTCAAGTTGATCTTCTGCTCCTCCTCTTCCAATCCAACGTCCTGGAATGGTATCATTCAGGTAAAGTCAGACGTGCTTAGAGAAATGAGGCGGGGCACCATCTTGCATGAAGAGGAAGTCATCTGAATTGTCTTCAAGTTGACTAAATAACCAGTTTCGAAGCATGTGAAGATATATTAGTCCTATCACAGTGTTCTCCATGAAGAAGAAAGGTCCATAAACTTTGTTTACTATATGGCACAGAAGACGTTAATCTTCGGTGAATCTTTCAATTCTTTCAGTCAGTTCAATAACTGACATAGGATTTTCACTTACCCAAATTCCAACATTAGGCCGATTAACTTTATCGGAAAGATGAAAAGTGAATAATAGGAAAGAATTACTCGTTCAGAAAATATCATGTAGCATGCTAATGCAAAATTCGTACCTTGTGTTGTGGTCGTCAGGATGCAATGCTTGCAATAACTGCAGTTTGTACGGCTTCAGGTGCAGACGGTGTTTCAGAACTCGTCGTACTGTTGGTTGAGGAATGTTAAGTTCCTTGCTTACTCGTGCTGTAGATTTTTTGGACTCCTTTCGTAAACTGTACGAATACGCTCGACATTTTCATTCGATGTGCTTGGACGTCCCGTGCTTTTCCGTTTGAAGATGCAACCATCTTCTGCGAATTTTCCAGATAGAACACTCCGACGAAACCCCATTCAAATGTTTCAGCCATTCAGAAGGACCGCTTTCACATATATACCCTTTCCAAAGCACAAGCCACCGTGATACCGCACCAATCCACCTGCCACTTACAATCTTGCACAGAACTCATGGAAGGAAATCCTCCAGAGTGAGAGTCCAAAGCCCCCGAGACAACCAGATCTATACACTCTTGGTGAGCCTAACAATAATGACATAATTCTGTATCGTAGAATGATAGTCTAATATTTGGACATGTTTGAGCATGGGCTTGAAGAGTATTTTACAGCAATTAATATTTGTTTAATTTTAAAATAAAACTTGTAATCAGCATATATTAATGTTGCACGGTAAATATTTATCCGTTGCTAATTTTACTCCATTACTAAAAATTCTTTTACAAGCTGTGTCATCACTAGGTGAAATATTCCTAGGGAATATATTTCACAGTGAAAGCAAAGAGCGTTGTGCTTCATTGGCATTTTATTTGAAACCATTGGCTCGGAACCACTCAAAAGGCTTTGTAACAAATCAGCTATGTCAACTCTTAATTGATCAGCAATTCTATTGTTTGCAAATAATGAAGTACCGTCCGCAAATAAGATTGTTTCACAAACAACATTTGAAGAAACATGGTACATCATAATGGAAAGCAACAATGGACCTAGTACGCACTGCTGTGGAACAGATAATTAATTTATTCAGCTATCTGAGTAGTTCGCTTCAAACATAGAGCCTGAAATCGATTTGCCAACCTGATTTTGTTCGGTTTAATTCTTTCCCTCCAATTTCACTGCAGAACACCTTTAATATAGAAAATGCATGTACAATTTTTGAACATTCCCATTTCTATTTGATCGTAAATTCAGGATCGCGGGTTCAATTCAAGCCAGGATCGATGGATTTTTTCGGGCATAAAAATAACAAGTACGGCTTCCTTCGGAAGGAAGTAAAGCCGTGGGTTCCGTAAGAACCTCAAGCCTGAAAGTGTGGCCAGTGGCTAATATTTAATCACCGTTTCACGCCCTGAATTAAATAGGATGCTAAAAGCATGTTTTAAAGCACCCGTAAATTAAAACTAACACAGGGATAGGATAGGATAGTTGAGACGAAGAGGATAGTTGGGTACCTCCGCCATTCTTAATGACCTTTTGTACCTACGCTCCCAAGGGAAAAAGAACTGAGATGAAGGATACACAGGACGAACCAGAAACCCGAGGGGGCGATACAGGGACAGAAGCTGAGAACGCTTCCACTGATGTAAGTTCACAAGAACCGTCATGGTATCCGTAGGCATCACTAGAGATTACTCGAGAGAACCTTTCAGACGCTGGGACAGAAACTTTTCCTGAGCGCAAGCCACTGCGACACCACACTACACCACCCGTCACCTCTGACTTTTCTGATCATATAGCAGAGTCTGTGGAATGAAATGAGATACAATGAAAAAACAGATAAGTTGAAAGTAAGTATCCATCTCAGTATTAGCTTAAGTGACATGGAGAAATCACGAAAATTGCCAAGGGATTTGAATTCGGGATGTTTCGAATGTCAGAGTCAAGATTCTCCACTTCACGCCGCTGGAACTTTTTCTAAACGTAAGGTATCTCTGATAGAATTGCTTACCCTGAAGTGTACATATAGATATTGAAACTTCCTTTCTTCGTTTGGCATTCCAGTTTCCTAGTTAATTTTTTTGGAATTTCGTTGCAGTATGCCCTGGACGATACACCTGAGTTCGGTGATGATGTTATCGAACGAGGTGGATAATGTGTTGATGCTTGGTATTCGCATTTGAAAGGTCTCGGGCTCAAATTCCTTAGGGGTTGGCCACTTTTGACTTGTATTTTTTCTTGATTTCTCCTAATCGTTTAGGCGAACACTTAGGACCTTTCCATAATTTTACGCTCTCCTATTTTATTTTGTCCCGTTGGTTCTATAACAGGTATAAAGTTGTCATAGCAAGTTAGATGATGCTGTGTGCGGTATGACGGAGACTTGCGCTTTCGGTCCTGCCATACGGAAGCGACCCATCTGAAAAGTTTGTTGGGGTGTTCTATTTGGAAACACTGTTCCGGATCCTATCTGCATCCACGCTCCAGGATATTGGCCGCCCAGTATCTTCTTCACCTCGTCCCTTTCTCCCGGACGTGCCCCGATTGGAGCGCAGGCACAAACGACTAGCCCTACAGCAAGGTTGAAATACCGAAATACTTTTCTCCGTTCCTACCAATTGAATCAAATCCAATCCAAACTTCCTTGTTAAGGTTAGGCATCACACATCTACTTGTGTCAACGATGGAGCTTTTCATTAAGAGCATACGCCAGAGCAAACACCTATTTACTAATATAATAAAACTTTGTCCATTTACATGCTATTTTAAAAACCGTATTTTTTAAAAAATTACTAGATGCAGAACTTAATCCACATATGGTCAGTCAATACTTACGCGTAGCGGCGTTGCTAAACTAAGTGGGTGTGTGCGGATGGTAACCGTGTACATCAAAGCAAGCTTTAATTACCACTTACTCTATACTTTTTGTATAAGCTTCTTGTAACCTTTTAAGCACAAGCGAACACAGGCGCACACTAATACACATTTATCTAAACTCTGTCACAATGCAGGACTGTTTTGTTTACATACTTATCTGGAAAGTGCACTATATCACCGCTTTGCTTAGCTGTATTTATTCTACTGTTGATAGCGAGCATTCAGTGTGAATTAACGGCGACTATCTCACTAAAATTGCATAATCAGACTTAAAACAGGTATGTTCGGAATTTTAAGATTTTCTGATAATTATATTATAGCAATTGCATTTTAATTTGCGTAAAAAAGAAATGTTGTTCTCTCAATTATAAAAGGTAACAGGTATGTATCATAACTAACAATAGAACGGGACGGAGATTACACACGATTGGCCACAATTTGTAGCATGCTCCGCCCTCCTGTGGCATTAAGTTTAAAATTCTGTAAAATAAAATCATTTCGAAATCTTTAAAGATTACAAATGCTTTAATTTAAATTGAACCCAGAAATAATATTTGAGATTAAGTTGAATTGCTCTTAATTTATTAATTATTACTTTTTCTTCATGATTAGTATTATGAACTTAATTGTGTACAAACTTTAAATGTTAAACTAAAGATACTAACTTGTATATCTTAATCCCTAAATAATCAAGCACAGTCTTATTGCAGGCTCTGTCATCAGTAAGATTATATCTCCATGTTCAAGTTAATCTTCCATCTTTTATTGCATATTTTAAACTTCTTTCGTATTCAGAATTCTTTTCTTAATCTTCAAAATTCATTGTTCTCGCAATCTTGCTAAATATTCCCATCCTTTTACTTCTTTATACTCCACAGTCTACTAACATCTTTATAACTTGCTACACGTTCCCTCAACTGCAAATGCCTTTTTTTCAACTTTATGTTTCTTGCATTCCCTAAACAATGACACATTACTCCCGTTTCACTTTCAAAAACAGTACACCTGATCTCATTCAAGCAAAGACTTCCCTCTGTCCCATAAAACAGTTCTTTTTTATCGCCCTATACAGTTTCCAGACATTTTTATTCTGAATCTCCAGCTTTTCTATATCTTCCATCCTTCTTCTCTCTTCCTCCCAGAGTTCTACCACATTCCTTTCTCCTTGCTGCTATTATACCCCATTAATTGCATTAGTAATGAATCACTCTTAATGAAAGTTAGATTGAATAATATTATTTTAGTTGAGAAAACTTTTCCCAATCAGTTTAGGAAACTTTTTGGGGGAAATTCCACCGTTTAAACTTTCATTAATGCATTAAGTTATTACGTCAGTAATGTAATCACGTATAATGTCAACATTGTTATCATAAATATCCTTATATTTTTAATTCTTAAACTTCCAGATTATTTTAACACTTTCCCCATTAGGCAATAATTTCTAAGTAAAAGTGCATTAAGGTTATCGAGCGGGTGGCTCAGGGGAAACCCTTTGGATTCGCTTTCGGGAGATCCCAGGCTCAGGCAAATGCTAGGAATGATCTTTCCTTTGTACAAACTTTCCCCTGTCCCATTTCGTTTGGTTCTGTTACAGAGCCAAGAGTGCGAGGCGAGGTGGGTTGATGCTATGTGCAAGGGCTTGCACTTTTGAAAACCTTCTGCCCCGGGGTTAGGTATCGAAGCAGATCTTCTAATGGGCTAGAACTCCTTGGAGAGGGAATTTACCGGCGCCGGGACCTTCATTTGGAAACAGTATTAGCTACCCCAACTATATCCCGGATCCTAGTGTCTTCCTCCCGAAGGTGACCCCCCCACTTGGGTGTAGGGCAAATGTCCAGCTCTTAAGCAAGGCTGAAGTACTGAAATGTCCTCCTTCGTCCTTAACTGCTCGAGTAAAATCTTATAGTAGAACCCCATTCATTGAAACGTTGGTCAACTAAAACCCAGGCAAATCAAGACGTTTTTGTTTCTTTTATGGAGGGGGCAAAATATGTGAGAGAAGGATGCTCTTTTATTCACAGATATTTACATTGGGCAAGTGTCAGTGCTGAACTTTGCTGGCAGATAGGAACGAGGAGAAGGGAGTAGGCAAAAATTTAAACAAAGTGAGAGAACTCAGATCGGAAGAGGCAGACAATATGGAAGGGGGTAGGGGGACACGAGTGGCAATGTTTTAGGAATTATTTGTACTTATATGTGTGGGTGTGTGTTATTTACTTTTGTACCGTTTTCTGTTCTATTTACTTTATTTGTATATTTCAAATTTTCTTCTGTTATTTATATATATATTCCATTTATTTATTTCAATATTATATATACTGTCTCTTTCTTAAGAATTAAATATTGATTATGCAATTTCAAGTATTTTCTAGTGTAATGAAGAAGCACGTACAGTCACAGGACCCCTGCCACACGGATGAGCTAGGCCCTTAGGGAATTTTCAAAATGTCCCAGTTTGTTACTTTTCATATTCAATAAAAGTTCAAGTGTGTTTTACGGGAGAATTAGTCTTAAGGAAAACATTTAATTGAAATGTGGAGTAAGCGGAAACGCAAAGAGGTAAAGATTTTTTATTTATTTATGGACGCTCTTTAACAGCTCAGGTCATCAGCGTCCGAGAGGTAAAGACAAACGCTACTAAAATAACATGGGTACAAAAAAAGCATTGCTTTTTAAGTAGATATTATTGTACCGTATAATTAATGCATTTTAGAGCATTTAATTATAATGAAAGAGATTTTAATAAAATATTTTTATTTAATAATATCTTTCTAAAAGTTATCCAAAATCACTCCCGTTCCCTTTATTTTGGATGAGTGGGGTTCTATGTAATAATATCATTACTGTACTACTTATACGCTCTTTATTTATTTTTAATTTTTAGAGTTTCCTGTTCGTTCTCACATTTCGTATGCTACCAGTTTTGTATTTTTTTGTTGGTTCTTCGTCCATTTTTGCAGTTACTGGCCACATTTGTCGCCCCTTCATGCTCTTCCATGTATGTCCAACATGTTTATCTGCGGCAGCGAGGGTGGTGCCGTTGAAGATAACGTCGTTTCATGAGCCTTTTCCTCGTTTTATCTAAAAAAAAAAAAAAGCTCAGACGGAATAATGAAAATGTAAGCGGCAATAACTTTCACGACCAGTCATATTTCTTCCCTTGTCCCGTTTTGTTAGGAGGTTCTTTAGTGAGCGTTTCCGATGTAGTTTTAATAGACACTTCGGAGCCGGTGTATTTTATGATGAAAGTAATGTCTGGTCTGATTTAATGTTGTGCGGTCTGCCTGCAAGTTAGAAGCAGTTGAAAATCTGTACAGGCACTTCCATGTGAAATCGGATCTGACATTATAACAGCTAATCTTATAGGTTTTTTAATTTTAATATAATTTTATAATTTGCAATTCGGTTTTTAAGATATTATAGCTCTTGGTCTAAAACTGACACGCAAAAATTTGCCAAATACTGTATATTTTTAAAATTACCTTTTTATAGATATCGCTCTTGAGCATAAAACTCTGAACAATTAAAACTCAATTTCTCTGAGCGTAATGATTTGTAAATTATAGTTACTACTTTACAAGTGTAGAAGAAAATCTGTTTTATTGCATAATTGAATACTTTCCTCATAAAGGCAACGAAAAGTAAAAAATATAGCAAAATTACAATTTTTTAGACAAATAAATCTAGTTTTCAGAGGCTTGTGCTGCAATATAAACGGGCACAGAAAAACTATTAGAAAGTTCTAACCGATAAAGCTATCTTATCACACAACCAGCAGTCTCAAGCCAAAGTAGCACAGCTAGCTTCTCGCTTGGCCTCACTTGACCATACGTAGACGCAACTAACATGACCTAAATATTTTAAATTATTTTTATGAGGGTTCTTTTACATAGAACATCAATATAATATTACGAGAGAGGGAGATAGATCAGGCCATATTTTTATTTTTACTGCTTTCCGTAGGGTAGTTAGTCAAATATAAATTAATAGAAATATGTCCATGTTGAAAAGTTATATTAAATATGGCACGCATACATTTATAAGTTGTGTGATATCAGCTGTAGTATCTTTTTTTTTAATTTTGGCATTAGTTTCTTCAGTTTCAAGTTCTTTTTAATTATTGATTTTCACAAATCAAGTAAACAAGAAAATTTATAGACTTATTGAAAAACAGGCTTCATATAATTAAATATGTTTTATTACCTTTACATATAATTTGTTTCATGACAGGTACCAATTTGTGAAGTTCTTTGATATCCAATATGATTGGCCGTGCTCGGCGAGCCTTTCTATTTAAACCGGTCCGGTTAAGTAAGAATTTAAGATACATATATGTATTCAAATCAATATACATTTTGCATTTTTAAACTTATTAATTATCGTTTACACAAACATGTGAGTTCTGTACTCTAAAAACCCTTCTTCAATTCAAGTAGGTACTGTTTCTAACGTTACGCTTCAAAAATCCTCAGAAATAAAAAGGACATATAAACGAATTTCTTGATACCGGCTGTGGTTTTTCATCATGAGTATTGTCCACATCCTCAATTTTTAATGCCTTATTTTGACGCCACTTTGTAACTAAACCTTAAATGCTGCTTTTGCTTTTTAACAAGGGGCTTCCATTTTAATGCACAATTAATGACGTTTTTAAGAAGGAACTACTGTAGATCTTCTGGTTTTCTGCATATTTTAAATTTTAAAAAATCTTAAAAAGTCTATGAAACAGTATAGAGCAGGGGTACCATTTGAAATTTAAAATTGATGTGGCATCTAAAATATAATCAACACAGTTTTAATCTTCCTGCTCAATATCTAAATTGACGCGTTTTCTGTTTTAAAGTTATTTTAAGTAGTTATTCAGACTGGTACATTTTAAAATGAAAACCCTGATTTATTAGTTTTTTGCTACATAATATACATTCAAACTTCATGTCATTTCTTAATGAGTATTTTTAAAATGCACATAGTTACAGGAATATAAAGGCGTGTAACCTTTTTTCTCTTTTAGGTGCATTCTTTCCAAAAATTTATTTGTAAAATGTGTTTAAATAAATTAGTATATTTCATATGGCAAACAGTAAATCCCGTACATTAATGTACACTTTGTAAAATGTTAAAATACATTCAATGTTTTTTTTTAGATATTTCTAAATCTAATATTTAATGTGAAAATAAATACATTATGACTGTTATATTATTTCGAACTGTACATAAGAATAATTCCGGAAGTTGTATTAATATTGAAATTCTTCATGTAAAAAAATTGAACTTTTGGTCATGACAAATTTAAAATCAGTAATTAATATATAATACAACAGTTCATGTATCTTTACTACAAATATTTGTATTATCTGACATCCCCTAATTTTACTCTGTAACAAATCCCAATGTCTGTTTAAGAGAGACTGTGTATGAGATAGAATTAAAAAAATGTCTTGTGGCGAGACTTGATTGATTTGTTTTATTTACTGACAATATTTAATATCTCAGGTCGTCAGCATCCCATTCAATTGAGGGCGTGAAACTGCCGGTAAATTTTGCTCAGAGGCCTCTTCTTTCAGATTTGAGATTCTTTTACATGCCTTAAATGTACGACACGGGATCCACGGCTTTACTTCCCTTCCGAAGGAAGCCATACTTAGAATTTTTACGCCCGAAAAAATCCATCGACTCCGGATGGGACTGAATCTGCGATCTTGGATTTAGGAGGCAGGTTGTGGTGAGACATAATGAGAAAGTTGCTCTAATCAGACTTGGTAATTAAATTATATGTATAGGCATTTTGAAAACCACAAGCCAAGTAGATTGACGTAGCGGTGCATAGAAGTTGGAGAAAGAGATATAAATACTCGTAAATGATCACGTAGTCTTAACCAATAGAGACCGTTAAAGGATTTATTACATGATTACACTGTAGCGTACAAACTGTTGGCATCACGAGAGTTTGTACGACAGTTAAATCGTCTGAGATTGAATCCACATAAAGAATGTACACATAGATTCTTTACCGCAGAGCTGTATGGAATAATAACATATCAACAGATGCAAGAAAACGACTGTAGTTAGGATTTTTATTTTCCAAGTCGTAGTCATTATCCACTCTACCAATGAGCGGCCAGCACTTACCAGCAAAGGATTATTGGCCACTAAAGAATTGGAGCGGCAAAACGTTGGCCGTAGGAACATTAACAGAGCTCTCAAAACGTCTGCCCTGCCTCGACCATTTCCAAAGTCATAAGCACAAAAGCCGGTAGATAAAGCCACATCTGGTCTGGAGGAAGTTTCCATTGTTCTCAGGACAGCACAACGAGTATCAGGGA
The DNA here is from genome assembly GCA_030762175.1 of Metallyticus violacea. Classification (NCBI taxonomy): domain Eukaryota; kingdom Metazoa; phylum Arthropoda; class Insecta; order Mantodea; family Metallyticidae; genus Metallyticus; species Metallyticus violacea. Next base: position 42,395,982 of record CM060830.1, on the reverse strand, counting down.
TACCAACCGCAATTATTGTCAATAACATACGGCTGGAGTTTGTGCCGCATTCTTTATCGACATCCACAAGACGAAATCTGTGCTGTGGTTTAGCGTTAATATTGGCAACTGTTAGGCATTTAAAGCGGTTTAAAGCTTCCTATAATACAATTTAAGTACAGCATCTCCTCATTAATGGAAATTAAATTGCATATTCTGCCCAAGTCGCCACAATACTGTTGAGATGACGGGAAATGAGAATCATTCAAACAATGGCAAGGTAACAAATGATGAAAGACTACGGCTAATGGGAACACCGCAGATTTTTACGAGATTAAACATAAAATACACCCATAAATGTGTTGAGCGTAACATAGATGAAATATTAATCACCTGTATTCCTAAGGCGTGACAAAAGCTAAGATTATATCCCGAAGCTGATAGTCAGAAACCCAACCATTTTTATATTTGTTTATTTTTTATTTATGCAAATTCGTACCTTATGGACATATTGTTTGGGCTTAAATAAACAAGGCTATGCCACAGTTTTCACAAATATTATCTGTTCGCCGTTATTTCTCTGTTAATCAGACATGGGAACTTGCTACAGAGTAAAATTAAGGACTGAAGGATAGTATCATTATTTGCAATAAAGATACATGAACTGTAAATATAATAATGCTGTGCAGTTCTTTTTTCATTAGCTTCAAGACGACACGCACAGAAGTCCTTAAAGTAAATTACAGTTTAACTTTAATAAGGGTCAGTTTTCATTGATAAAACCATATTATTGAATACTGTAATAATCTTGAGAGACACCAGGGTGTGAATACTTTATTTGAATTTTAATGTTAGTAATTTACGTACATATTGCTCTACATTTATAATTGTTTTCCCGCTATTTTTTGTAGTAGTCAACTGCGACGGAATAGCGCGGTATTTTATAGAATTATGAAGATAGGGAAAGTACTAATTTTAAGGAGTGATTGATATACATGCATAGAAAAAATACTGAACTTGAACTTAAATACAAACAGAATTAAGGATGAATTATGTAATATGAATTATTTTTGGAATATTTAATGTACTTTATCTAATTATCGCTTACTTTATTGTTACTTACAAAACACAGTGTTTGTTTATACTTTGTACACTTAATATAAGTGAGATTTTTCATTAGTTTCGAATTCCCATATCTCAGCCTATACTATACAAAAAATACCCTTCTCCATCGCTTGGTTGTTAAAAAAACGGATTGGAGCCACACACTCCCTTTAGTATTAATTACAACGTCTATGTGTCTACAATATGTTTGAATTATTTTAATGTAGCTCTAAACTATACTTAAAAAGATATAAATGCTTTGTATAATTTAAACACCTTCTAATTATAATTAGTAATTTCTGGTTAAATGTTCCCTCATATATGAATAATATTAGCAAACATTATCACTTGTTATCTTTATTACAAGCTTAGTAAAGATTACACCAGGATTAAACGCATTTAATGTATAGGCAATTCAGATTAAAGTTTCCTAAATAAAGATTTATGCTTAATATATTATGTTATTACATCCGTACTTCATGTGCAAGGTTCAACACTTAAATTTTTCTTTAAAAATATTATATATGAAACGTTTTTGGTTCTTCCTCTTTGAAAGGTTTGCAGAGTCAAGCAATAAATACTTGATATTAGTTTAGCATGAAATTGAAAAACATTCAGAAAATGCCAAATAAAGACCTTTCTAAACTCCCTTAAAGGGAGTCAAAATGTCCAATCCCGCCTTGTTAAATTTAGAAGTTCATTATCATTATCTCAAAGATAGTTGGCTGCGCAATGAATAGCTTCTAATGAACACGTAATTAATGAAAAAAGAGGTAGCATTGAATAGTAAGAAAGTTAAAATTTGTTAAGTATAGTGTTCTTTTTGCTTTAAAAGGTATATTTTTATTTCTTAAACATAACTGTGCACAGTATTTTCAAAAAAAATAATTAAATAAGTTGTTACGCTATTAAAACAAGTTGGTAAAATGTTCAGTTTTTTATACTTACAAGTTTGAGATATGTTGATACAATTGTATGTAAAAGGGCATGTTTTTATAAATTGCAATTTAACACAAAAGTTAAAAGAAAACTCACTTGTAAAAGAAACGAACTTCAAAATCCTCCTGGCTGATAAGTCCTGCATCTTCTCCTCTTGGTTCTGTCGTTTTCTTGTTTCTTTGTTTAGCGAAAAGATTGTCTCTCTTTACAGCAAATATGTACAAAATTATTGTCATTTAACTGAGTAAATGACCCAAAACATCGTAAAAATCGACACACAGTTAAAAATAAATAGAATTGTTTTCGTACCGCTTTAAAACATAAAAATAAGCGGAAAAATCAAAATATTAAAATTTAAAAACATTGTTAAAATCACCATCGATTGTTTTTATTGCGGCATAATCAAGACTGAAGTGTACAGTTTTATACAATTCTCCAGGACATAGTGTTGCCCAGTTACAGTTGTGTGCGGTACGACATTCTGGTAAACCATTCCTTGTAAATCGAAAAATGAAATTCCCAACAGAAGCAACCATTCTGCTTCAAAAAAAAAAAAATGTTTATGTTGATGATGGACATTTCCACACAAAGCTTTGCTTTTTGTTCTCAGGATCGAAATGATGAAGCCAAGTTTTATCAGCAATACCTTTGAAATAATCTTTGGATCATATTCATTCAACTGTATGCAAACCAGCACGTGAAGGTCTTTTGTTGGGGAATCAATAGTTTTGGAACCCACAGAGCACAAACACCTCTCATATGCAACTTTTCAATTTCGAACGTATGAATGGCACACAGTGAAATTTTCATGATTTATGAAATTCGATTATTCTTCTCACAGTATGGCAGCAGCGTGTTAACGTTTTCGTTCGTTTGAACACAAATTGGAGCATCGGGTCCCCTTCCTTTTGAATTGATTGCCTCCCCTCTTAATCATTTTAAACCATCTTCGAGCTGTGCCATAGGGAAGAACAAACTCCCTATATAATTCCTTCACATTGCATAGACCCGAGCTAAAGATATGTTGAGGCGAAAACAGAATTTCAGAGCAGCTTGCTGTTCGTACGTTTTGCTATAGGCGGAACTGAACATATCTGAAACTGCACACCTCTTACAAGTGGGAATTGGAAGTGACAACAATGAAACCAGTACCACGTGTACAATGTGCATTAATATATAAATATAAAACATTGTAAACTTAAATTTTGGCGCGAAATTATGCCTGTAGAAATAATGATATTCTTTTTTGAGCAGCCTTCGTATATCATTGAAATTTATTAACCGCACTATGAAGAAATTGTTCTTGCGTGACTCTTTGCTCTTCTCTGTTATTAGGACTTACAGACCAATGCCCGGGTCAGTGTCCTGTCTAGGGGACTAGGGGACTAATTATCTCTGGATACACCTATGGTAGTATACATACTGATGGAGTCTGAATGCGTCGTCAGTCCAATGCCGAACCGCTTCAACAAATTCACAAACACAAAAAGACGGAAACACGCAAATAGAGATGGAGTGAAGATGGAAGGTCCCCGTGGTAGAGAAATACTAACCCGGCACTGAAAGCGGACTAAGGAAATCAATTAGTTAGTCACCAGCAGTATATAACACAACGAATCCTAAGGTTCAGCCAACTCGCTTGGTTATTAATAAATTTTATTCTAATGAAATTTGTCCGAGATAAGACAGGTCACGAAAATTCATCGAAATTCACTCCTTAAACAAAAAGCCATAGTTCAGCAGCCTATTTTCACCAGATCTATGTACTACATCGTTAAAGGCAACCTTCATATGAAAATTTATCGAGATCGCTTTTTGAGTTGTGTTGGTCAATAATGGTTTGACATTTCGATTTGTTTTACTGCGATAATACATGAGAAAAGATACAGGTTTTCGAAAATCTGTTTTACTTTCTCAGAATTCGAGATATTAGCCCTTGTTTGAGGTATACATTTTCCCATGGTTATTCTAGTACTCAAATATTTAGTATGGCTGATTACTTTGTCCAGAAACTCGGAACCCTTTCCAGTTAATTTAACATTTATATTTATTCCCACTTTTCAACATACTCTCCTTGAAGACTGGTGCATTTCTCAGTGATGTTGTCACATTCCTACAGCTTATTGGAGCAAGGATTGATCAGCCTCTGTAAACCACTGGTTTACAGCCTTCATAGCTTCATAAACTGATGAAAGCTTCCATTTTTGGAGATTTTTTTTCCAGTACTGAGAACAGCCTGCTCGTTGGGATGTAGTAATCTGGAGAGTAAGGAATGTATTAACATTCAAACTCTGCTTTATCAAATTTTATTTGATTGCACAGTAAGTTCGCAATTCATTTTACATAATAATTACCTGTTAATGTGGTTTCTATTTGAAAATATCTAATCCTTTGTGCATTCCAAAAACAGACATCAGCCTGATTATGGTTGCAATTTGAATTTCTTAGGGTGCAACCATCACTTTATTTGCATTTTAGTTTCAGAAGGGACCATAGTCACGAATGTGTCAATAAGTTTCTAAAATGTGTTAAATATTCATCTATTCATCTTCATCTTCATCTATAATTCTTTAGTTAAACTATTATGCATATTATGGTATGAATTGTATATTTCCTGTACTACATACATCTGCAATAGTCACTCTGAACGATACACGTTTTTTTAATCTTCGAAGAATTTTCTATATTTAAACTCACGATGCTGTTTCCCATATTACAAGATACAGCACATTCTCCCAAATTTGCTGACATTCCTTGATGAATTTCAGGAGATATTCGCCTCATTTGCAGGTGCAAGTATAAGTGAATATACATTTTAGAGAAATAAGGGTAGTAGTTTGAAAACTACTTTTATTTCTGAACATGGTCTCCCTGTACATTGAAGCACTTTACCCTATCGTTTCACATGCCCCTAAAATCCAGCAGCATACAATTGTTTTGAGCTGCTGTCGGAACCAGACGGCTACTCCAATTTCTACAGGTTCATCACCGGGAAAATGTTCACCAGGAAGATGATGTTTAAGAGGGCCAAACAAATGGAAGTCGTTTGGAGCAAGGTCGGGGCTACACAATTGATGCTCGAGGACTTTCCACTTGACATTTCGCAGCGTCTCATTTGTTTTATTGGCAGTATGAGGACGTGCGTTGTCATGCAAGAGCAGCACGTCTTTGATAAGGAGTCCTGGTCGCTTCTGAGAATGTACGGTAGGAGTCTGCATTTGAGGACTGATTACGGTGAGGAGTATGTGTTCGTTATCTCCAAATACTGTGAGCATCACTTTCACGTCGGATGAAGTTATATATATACTTTTTGCAGACAACGCTGCATGTTTCCACTGTATTGACGCACGCTTTGTCTTGGACTGGTAATGATGAGCCCAAGTCTCATCACTTGTGACTATCATGTCCTTCATCGTAGTAGCGAGTGAGATGCTGTAACATCAGACACATTCTTTGCATTTTGTCGTGGCATCAGCATGTGCGGCATCCTTCGTGTGCAGACTTTGTGGAAACCTAACATGAGGTAGGCTATGCCGTGTGAAAAACCAAACAGCTTCTATAGTGTCTGTAGTTACCCTTCTGTCTGCTCGGATTAAATATTCAACACGTTGCAAATTCACCTCTGCGACCATCCCCTTTGGTCGACGGACGCTGTATTGGTGTCAGTCCTTCAGAGAACTCTGTACCCAAATGTATTCTTTGATTTTTGCCACAAAATTCGTACAACGAAGCGCTGTACTCTCATTCAGACACATCGCCAACTTGCAACTGCGTTTTCGAAACATCGATTGTCTCAACTGCCACCAGACTAAGCTACCATCAAGCATGTAGTACCCCACATCAGTAATGCATTTAATTACAACTCTTTACTGCACACATTTCGTTTTCTCTTGTATCCGCACTTCTTTTCAACAGCTGCTTTAAAGAAATCTACAAACTTAAAACTGCTCATGAGGCGTTTATGCATTTCAGGCATTTTTGTGAATTAATATTTTAGATAGATCAAGTGGAAGTTATTCAGGGGTTGCGTAAAATCAAAAAAGGCTGTAAGCCAGTTTTTCGAAGATTGTACTTAATAAGGAAACTTTTGACGGCACACCTGACTTCAGCACAGTAAACGACTTAAAAACATAGCTTATTTATTTAAACCATAAAAATGTACGCACACCATGAATTAAGCCAGAATTAAAGGTCATTTAATGCTAAAATATTATCACAGATGTAATTTTAGAAAGCACATGGTTATAATTTATATCTAAAATTAATTTAACTATTATAAGTACAATAATAATTCATATCAATTTAATGCTAATCGTAAGATTTAATAAAATTCGGCATATATAAAAACTAAAAAGGACACGGCTATTTGTTTACCTCAAGATTAGGCTGCAGTGAAACAAGTGAATGTTGGAATGTTTATGTTCGAATTCAATGGGCTGGGTTAGTTATTCGTCTCTTGAAAAAACAAAAATTTCCTTTTAGACAGCTTTTACTAAAATTCGTCTAGAAACTGTACTTTATAACACTCCAGTCTTATCAAATTTGGTTTAATATGAAATATTTAAGCCGACACAGATTACAAGTTTTATAATTTATTACTTATTTTTAAAAATTTTATGTTGTTCAAATATAAATTTTATAATGTATTCTTCAGGATATAATTCAATTAATGCTATTAGATAAATTTGTTTCTAAGATTTATTTGCATAAGTGACTATGTTACTTAGAGAGACCCTGGAATTATATCAGGCTGAAAGAAAATCAATATCAGTTGATCGCATCAATGCGCATGCCCAAATGCATTTTCTAGCGCAAGAAAATTAATTTTATATAAATAAAAGCAATAATAATAAAAACACGTTTTATTTGTAATGTTATCCTGCTAGAATATGTTTAAAAATCTTTAATTACCACCACATTATCCAGAGATTTAGTGAACGATTCTTTCATGTCCTTCTAGTGAGGAACACACGAACTATTTCTTTGAAACAAGAAACATTTCCGAAATACTGGAATTTCATTTACTCAAATTAAGGGTTATTTGCAATATAGTGTAAGATATGCGTGTTAAAATGTTATTTTAGTGTTAACTCGGTTGGAAAAATGCCTTATGTTACCGAAAACTGGCTAACTGGGAATTAAATTCCACATCGATGTAGTACGCATGAAACATTTCTGAAGTCAAAACCTCACGAGGGAGTAATGGAGACCGTGTGGTGAAGTTCTGAGTATAGGGTAAGGTTTTTATAATCATATCTTTCTGCGGTGTTTAATTGCTTTTTATAAGCGCAGTAAGTTAACATTGAAGTTTATTTTCATTTTTTAAAAACATTTTTTTAATGTTCTGGTTGCACATTCTTCCAAATTTTGCTATCACGATGGCAAAGCATTACCATTGACACGGTAAATAAAAATGTATTAAAATTAATATATTTATATTGAAAATGTAAAAAAATAATAACATTTATAAGTATTTTGCGAAAAATTAAATTATTAACTGATAAATAAATTCCTTCAATTTAAACTTTTTGAATTACATTGTAAACAACCCTACTTGATGATAAATAGTTTCGTAATATTGTTTCCCATACACAGCAAGCTTTAACGTTAACATATTTTAATATTTCATTCTACTTTTTACGCATGTTAAGTATTTTATTTATATTGTTTGTGAAAGGAAACAGTTATGCTAAAATTGCAATTCTCCAGAGAGAGAAAACGTTCTGAATAACTTAGACCGAGCTAGTTGATTATGATATCATAACCGAAAGTCATTGGTTTTCTGATGTATTTATTTTACTAATTCATTTATTACTATAAAGCAATACATATTTTCAATATGCTTAGGCATTCAGCCCAGGCTCTTATCCAGACATATTCAATGCATAATTCAATATCTATATATGATTATAATTATTTCTTAAAATTATCAAATTACTAAAATACGAGTTAACATGCAATTAAGTTTAAGTTGCCTTTTTTTTTAAACGACCAATGCCAGTTTTTTTATCTTCACTCAAAAACTGTCCTATGTTTCTATTGAACTTTTTAATTAATCTTTTTCCTGTCTAATGTTAGTCATTTATGCTTTAGTAACCCCTTTCTTCACAAACCCTTCCCTCGACACTCAGACACTATGTGTTCCATATCTTCCTTTCCTCCACAAATGGGGCACTGATTCTGTGAAACAGTCCTTTTAATCTCGAAACACCTGCTCCTAACCATGCATTTCCTTCCCTATGTTAATTATTTACTCTATCAATATGTATTTTCCTCTCCCACGATTTCTTCATTGGAATGTGGAAAACTAGGGATCTTTTTCAGTTATCTCCCTAAAAGGTTTTTGAATTCCTACATCCTCATACTTCCTTCTTGCTATATTCCAAAAGCCCTTATTATTATTTTCTCTTCTTCTCCAAATTCCTCCCAACCCATTCCTCTCCAACTCATTCCGGAGACTATTAATCCATCCAGAATTCCTAAGTCTCTTCTCTTGTTATTCTGGACATTGTTTCTGGTATATAACAATAGCATGCCCGACCTAGAAATTGATCTGTTAAATTCATTAAGTAACAAGCCTGGCGACGACTGTAAAAGTTTAAAGCGTTATGGCATCGATTTTTATTTTATGCATAGTGGCGCAAAATCAATGCGCCCACGCCCATAAAAAAGTGAAAAAACACGTTTTGTTCTACTCGCCCAAGAAATATCGTCCTCAAAACTTGGCTAGAAAGGTCATGCCAACAATTATTTTACAACAAGGACGAAACGATTACGACGAAGTGCTTATGAGAATGTATTATTAACTAATCTGCGAGAGAAACGTCTTGGTAAATGTGTAAAAGTACACTGTTCTTGCAACGCAATGTAATTGAAGAAAATTCATGGCTTCCTGTACAAGGCAAACAAAAATTTCAACATTTTAAGACCATAGACGTATATAGTGATTTTTCTGAATAAATAAACATTAGTTTTAAGTAACTATTTTTGTGTTAGGCTACGAGATTATCCATATTATTCACAAAGATACGTTTATATCATTATTTTAATTTAAAACTTTCGTAAAGATAGAGGATTTAAAAAGTGTTTGGAATGTTTAATTACTCCCGCTTGGAAACTTCAGCATCATATAAAATCAACTACCTTATCTGTGACATTGTTTACGTGTGCCCCCAGTCATTTTCGCTTTTGAACTTCTGGCGTTAAATTAACGTAACTTTTGCGTTGCAAGATATTCAGAGTAACAAGTTTATGTTGGGCATTTACTCTTGAGCTTTCACCTTCAGCTTGCAAGTGGGAGTTTTGTGTGCAGGAAAAAACAAAAAACACATTTCGTAAGAAATATTACTATTAATGTGGTCCTGGCGAGAATTTGCGCAATGCGAATACCAAAGGCGTGTAATATTTTGCTGGAATGTAATTCCGTTTCGGTGTTATGCATACAGCAGGCGGGGATATGGCACAAGATGCACTAGGTCAACAGAATGTAGCGCCGCGTGTGCCATTTCCCCACTGTGACGTCACATCTCCTCAGCCTCCCGTAGCCATGGCAACGCGGATCAATCGCGCTGTCGCTGTTCGCCGCTTGGAAGCGCCACCGCTGCGCAACGCTTCTCCACCTAATCCTCCCAGCCAATTATTTACGCCACCATGAAGGTAGGGCAGGTTGGGGGAGGGGGTGCTAGGTGCCGAAAAGTCCGATACTAAGGTAAGATGGGCGATAGATATTTTCTACTTTTGTAATTTGAGATTCATTCCTGCACTGTCCACCTGCGGGATATTGGTTTTCCAGCCTCTGCGCTGAAAGTAGATGGTTGATAATTTATAACACAATGGTGGATATTATTGCCATACCATATAAACACTGTATAAAAATTAAAAATTAAGAAAATTAAATAGGTGTAAAAAATAAAAACCATTTCTTGACAAAAAATGCACAGATGTAGACAAATTTATTCCAAAAATACTGTTAATTATTTTTTAATTTGATTCATTTTTAATACTTCAATATTTGCATGTAATTTGGTGATAAAACAAGGGAATATATTGAGCTTTGCATGTTTAATAAAAATATATATTAGTACCACAATTAAAAATTGAAAACTTGAATTATAAAATGCTACAAAATAAATACTACCACTGCATAACTTCTATATGATTTAAACATATCTTTAAGACATTTTCTCTGCTGTAAATTAAAATGAATTCTAAAAACTTCTTTTGAAGTATAAAGTTGCTACTTATTATGCAGGTCGTACCTAAAATGAAATTTAAACAAAATAATGTCACATGCAAATTAACTTACTCAATTTGCTATAAAATACATCTAACCGGGGTTTCTAGTGAAATGTAAAGAGATAGTTTAATCCATGTTCAAAGGCAAACTGTCAGCAATCTGCTATCTTTAGTAAAAAATTGTCACTGAATTACTCTACAAATAATACACAGCTAAAATGCGTACAGAACTTCCAGCTAATTATGGAAGGTCTTTGGGAAAAGCATGAGGAATTTAAAACCAAGCCAAAAAGTTCATATGCACAAGTGATCTATTTAAGGTAATTTTCAAGTAAAATGTATTTTTGTTTCACAAACATCATACAATATATCTGGGATTTGTTGTGTCTGCTGAATAAAAAAATTACCGTTAAACGGTGGATTAAAATTAAAGAAACCTGCATTTGCTTTTAATGCTTCTAGTAGTAGCACAAAAATGTGGCGGTGCTCCGTCATGCACGGACCACATTCAATGAAGAAGTCTAGTGAAACTTCTTCCAGCGAAACATTTAAATGCTCACTATGGTTTTTTAGTTCAAAATGAAATGTTTGAGGAATCTGTCATTGTAAACAAATGCAGTAATTGCTTTGCTTCCAAAATTGCATTGATGAATGTTGTGAACGTTTCGTTGCTTCATCTGTTAATAGTATGCCAGATAAGAAAGTACTGATCTTGATCACACATCTGTAGTGACTATGAACTTTAACAATTAATGTGCTGCAGGTTTAATTACAGTTACAAATGTTTGGTAAGCATTCGTGAAATGAAAATATTTGTGACATATACATTTATGTAATTAAAACGTATAATTAACATATTCTAGTAAAATTAATGGATATGGTACCATTATGCACATCCAGAAGGCACTCGCCCCACTCTTATAAGAATTAGGGCTCCGTCCTATGATTTAATTAATCATAAAATTCCTTCTCAACCTATCTGTAGATCTATCATTCTTGAGAGTTACTTTTTAATAGCCAGATCCTAGTAGAATATAATATCAATGTTGTAAATGCATTAGCATTTATTTACAACAGTTGACTTGATTTATTCTTGAAAAAAAAAGTTCCAAATTATTCTATCTCCATCCTTACTTTTCTTAACCATTTTTCTCTCATTTTTTCAAAGAATATTCCTAGTTGCTCAATATTTACAGCTCCTTTTTTATTCATCTGTAGTAAACTAAGCACATAATGCAAGTGAACCCCCCTCCCCCAAAAAGAAGAAATACTTTAATAACCTTTTGTACACCACGCTTACTATCGTACAACTATGTGTTCTTATGTTTTCCACTATTATGATCATATCTATACAGTTTATCACCCCAGTGATCATAGCACATACAGCTCTCGTATTAAACTGTGCAGAACTCTTTCGATGTCTTCACGAAGTTTGTCTAGACTACCAGGAATGGATGTGAAGCATGTATCCCCTTCAAAAACGCAGATGACAGATTTCCTCCACACAGAATGAGGAAAAGCTGAGCCTGTAGAAATCAGCTGATCGAGAAACAGTTGCTGGAGTATGGGCGGTCGCGCCATCTTGTTGAAATAATTGCTTGTGCTATCAATGTCTTTCAGTGTGCAAAAATTGTCCAACATTCCCTGAGGACGTATAATAACTTGCTTTTTTGCACTCCTGCATTAATTGTTTCCAGTGCATCCCCAAGGAAATATGGACCAATGGTGCCGTGAAAAAACACAGCGGTCCACATTGTCACTTTTTTAGAATACAACGGTTTCTGTTCATATTCATTCAATTTTCCCAACCAAGAGAACGAGCATTTTGCTTTTTGACAAGGCCATGGTAGCACATCACATTCGTCAGTCCACCATCATTTTTGGAGACACTTTTTGATACACATTGATCATCATATCACGAGCACAATATGAAGTCTAGCTTCTTCAGCTCATGGAAGACCCAGGTATGTCATTTTTGAAGCATTGTTTTTCATAGATCTTCGGTCACAAAATAGATCAATGAAAATGAAATTACAAAAATATCCTCTTTTTTTTATTTGAAAAAGTACCCTTTGTCAGCCGACATGGGTTGTTCTGTTTAATATTTTTAGCAGTGAATTACTTAGGTAATTTATATACACCAGCTTTTCTCAACATTGGGGCCTTATTTTTCTCCGTCTTCTAGATGCCAACTGAAGCTATAGCAACTGAAAACGTATAGAATTCATAGAGAATCTCCACTTAAGGAATAAGGGATAGTTATTCAGGGCCATAGAGATCAGTGATTATCCGTAAAAGAGTATAAAACCTTAAGTATCTATTGTTAGCTGATCTTTAGGCTAAACCTTTTATCAAGCAGTCAAAGGGCCTGAAAAATGAATGGACTCCTGTCTGCAAAATGTTGAACATCTTCAAATTGATTCACAAGCATGTGCTTCCAAAATATAAATTGCAGATATTGGTGGATCAGATAATAGCAGTAAAACTATTAATGTGTGTTGCTATAATTTCCTGTACAATATTTTTATTAAACTCCTCGAAACTATCTATACACCTTCTCTTTTTCAAAATCTATATTCTTCTCCACACATTTCCATCTTTTACGTAGTCACTGACCAGTTCTGGGATGCATTGCTACAGAGATAGCTAAACTTTTGGAGTATTGTTGTTATCAACATTCCATCACCTTTATATTAGCGTCATTTCTTTTCATTCTGCATGTTTTACTGCTACATTTATTTCAGTTCTTTTTCATGATTTACATAACTTTATATGTGTATGAGTATTGTTCTTGTTGTTCCTGCTTGTACAGTGCGGTTATTTTAGTTACGGCCGTCTGAGTATGGCTGCTTACTGGGTAAGTGCATTCCGGAAAAACTGAAAAAGAAGGTAAGAGACGATGCGGGTAGCATTAGTATTTATATATTTACTGCAAGCGTAAAATAATGCTGTATTTAAAATTGATAACAAGCTATGTTATAAGAGATGTTAAACTGATGCCCCTCAGCGGCAATACATTGCCAGCGCCTGTAGTTCCTGTATTTCATCTTAACTTTTCTTCCGTAAGAGCACGGTGACTCGGGAACATGTTTCCTGTCATTGAGATATATTGTCTCTCATAACTTGGCACACAGTTTCTCTAACTGGAAAAGAATCACATATATATCGTACATAAAATGCGTTCTTCAATACTGTTTATATAGGTAGCATAACCAACGAAGAGCAAACACACAACGAATTGCTGACAAAGCGTTCTAACCACAAGCTGTTACCTGCACATGGACCATACAATCTTGACGAATGGCTTCTCCCGGTATGCGACCGTGCTCTGCTGGCCCCTAAATCAAGCAACCTCACTGCAGTGCCAGTTTTTGTTCTGATTGTGTTATTTTTTTCATTATGCATGTTCACTAGCACATTTATTAAGTTTGTATGCGTATTGTCTTGTTAGTGCTTCGCACACACTTCCACATTCAACAATTATTTTATGTCTCTAATACATAAAACTTATTATGCTTGTCATATGCTGAAGATTGGTTGTGCTTATTTTATTTGAATGATGTAATAGACATGGGCTGAGAGTTGTTGTTTTATTCTCCTGAGAAATCACAAAATTTCTAATAATGTCTTCATGTGCTGTTTTACATGTTTGGCTTATTTTAAAGTTCTCAATTCCATTTTTATTGCTCATCAAGACACGAAAAACATTCTAATTCCTTTTCTCAATAGTCCGTTCTGCATTCATTTTGTTTCCGGTCGCTTGCATCTTAACAATCTTTTCACACCGTAATTCATTCCCACAACTAGCATTTCTATAAGAGTAATATTCAGGGTCTAAATTTCACACGTTCAACTAAAATTCTTCCACTATACTTTTTGTGTCTTTCCAAAAATTGTTTACCCTTCCAAATTCAGCTTAAACATAATACCATTCACATTCCAGACCCGTACCAGAAATTCGTGAGCGAACGATTTCAATGGATAGGTCGTAGAGAACCTGCCGTCTGGCCTGCATGTTTCCCAGACTTAAATCCAGTACTTTTTGTTTGTTTATTTATTTTATGCTGCTAAAATGTAATATTGCTCAAATGAACAGGCTGCAGGTTTTTTATTTTTATTAATTTTTTTATGTTTAGCAGTATGAAACATCATCTTTGTCAATGATAAATTTACTGTGCCCGGCCGGATTTCGCAAAAAGCTTAGACAGATGGAAAAAGAACTCAAAGGAAATGACAGCGATATATTTAGAAGTTGCAGCGAGGGGCTCCGTGCCTTGCTCTGTAGATCGGAAAAGAAGGGATGAAAACAATCTCTTTCTCTCTCCCCTCTTGGCCTAGAGGCAAACGACCCCGTGATCGACATATGTTACGAGCACATGATCTAATTTTCGCTGTTCTGCACCACGTAAGAGCTGACAAACGGGGAGGGTTTGTGAAGTGCGCACCCTTCTTAGATTTTCAGAGGAAAATGCTGCATCAGAGGAGAGCTCGGCAATGCTTTTACAACAGATGTGTAACTTTTACAATTACAATAAGCTTCTAACTCCTAATTCTAATTTAATTTCTCTCTCTTGGGAACTGTAGACATAAATTCAATTCAATTCAAAATTATAGGGATTACATTGTCAATAAGTTTAATTAAAAACACGTAAATTTAGACTTTGAAGGGAAGATTTAAATTGAATGTTGATTACATTTTAGATGTCACCTAGCAGCGATCATTTTGAAATTTAAAATGACATCCTTAGCTTTTAAAACTTAAATTTGAAAGATTTCAGTTGTTATCTTTATCACATATTTTGTTTTCTGTAGCACTCTAGTAACCTATATTATTGTTATTTTTGTTTGAATTTCTACGAATGAAACACAAACCAGTTAGTTGTAGCATGAAAACAGCTTATTTTGGTCAATATTACGATTTTATTAACTTAAATATTAAAAATGTGCTGTATTGTTGCCTAGACAGTAACACAGTTTATTTTGCAACTCCTCGCGGACTTGACAATCACGTTGCCAAGCAACGATACAAAAAATGTGAAATTTAATTATCATAAGGCAGGAGTGTCATTTGAAATTTCAACATGGGTATAAAGAAGTGAAACTTAAAATAGCGCACCGTTGGTTCTGAACTTCCCCCTCAATATGTAAATTAAGTTAAATAGTTCGTTATTAAGTCTGAAAAGTACGTGCTTAAGAAGTGGCCTGTAGAACAGTTCAGTCTGTAATGCATACACTTTAATTAAGTATGTCAAATTCTGTTTCATATCTTGAAGAAAAACTTTACTTTTTTGTAACAAATGTTACAATTTACATGCTGAGAGTTTTGTTTTGTTTTGAAAGATGCAATTTTTATAAGGGTTGGTTTTGTAATAGTGTCTTCATTTGGCTTATTTTTAAGTTCTCACTTCTATATCAACATTTATCCAAATCAATTTCACCACCTTTTCTGTATTCCGTTTAGCGCAGCCTCTTCGTCTCTTACTTCTTACATGTTTCATCCTGTAATGTCTTTTCACACAATAATTCATTTCTACCAGATTCAACTAAAATTCAGCAATTTATTATCAGGTATATTTTAGCATACTTCCAGCAGATCCGAACTACAGTTATTGTGCCACAAACAAAGTTGGTAATGGTCGGAAGTAATTATATTGTTTTTGCTAGAAACGATGCGTTTACAGAGTGCATCTGGGAGATAGACTACATCTTTGTAGGAGCTGTAAGTGATTCTATGTGATGACTATAACATTGTGTTTGGTTACTTTGGATACACGTTAAAGTTCGTTAATACTAGAATCTTCATTTTGAACGGAGAGCATGGTGAGTCAAAACAGTTCAAGCACACTGAAGGCACTCTCCCTCTACTACTTGCAGGAGTGTTGTGTAAGAGGGATAGGTTGCCGCCAAGCAATACTCCATGCACAATTACATTGCAACGGATTGCTTGGAACTTCCTATGTGTCCAAACGCAAGTCTATAGTGATGACTAACCTTTTTCTTTTTTTCATTTATTGCCCGGTATTGGAAGGCAGTCACTTCAAAGTTTAACGTCTTGACGCATTGGATATACAGCGAGTCAACAATGTAACCTTTTTGGAAGGCCTCTGCCGCTATAGTTCTAGGAGATAAATAAATTATGAAACACTAAGTGTGTGAGAAGTTATGGAATCAACTCTTTTCAGTTCCCACAAACATAAATAAAGTTTTTATTTTAATTTTTTAAATTCTCGTATTTAATTGCACATAAAATTTACAGAGAACGCAACATTATCATTGCTGAACTCAATAAACACGTTTCTCAATTATGTGAAAATTGTCACTCAGTTGTATGTGGTTTGTTTGAAAGCTTTGTGAAATGGAAAGAAATTGCTTTAAGTGGTAGCATTATTGTAATGATGATATAGTTTCATCATATACAGCTTATTATTAACGTTTGAGCGCCTCCATGGAATCTGCTATAAAATGGGGCTGGGCGATTTCCCTACAAGAATTAAACTTTCATAATTGAAGATGTGGATCAAAGTGGAGACGAATGAAGTTCATGGGAGGTGAGGACTATTTATTTTTTGATAAATGAGCTTAAACGTGGCTGTATGTATACCGAAAATAAAGTATGCTCTGAAAGCCCAATTGAAGTCACCATGATGGAATTCATTGAAAAAGTAATATGTCATCACAATGAAAGACAGTCGAGTGGAAATGTAAGATAACCAGCACTAAAGGCATCTCATAAACAAGCGTACAGGGCTCTGCACATGAAAAAGCTGTATATCTCATGGGTGTTGCACTTATAGACCATGAACCAAAAACGTACTCAAAAGAACATTTCAGTGACATGTTTGGCGATGTTAATCGAAATGCACAAGAATTTTGAGTCGATTGGTGACTGAGGATGAAATTTGGATCAACCATTACAGACCTGAATAGAAGTGGCATCAAGTCAATGAACGACTGGTGAAAGTAAAGACTGTCTAATCGAATGGGAATGTGATGATCATGTATTCTTAAAGAATAATACGGTAGACTGTTATAAAAATGTACAATATTAATAAGAGCATGTTGTGTAGCATAATTGGTAAACTGAAGGAAAAACGGTGTAAATTGGCGCACAGAAAAATGTTCTTTCATCAAGACAACGCGCTTTCCCATACTTCGATGACCGCGCTGCCAAAAGTAAACGAAGTTAACTTCGAATTGGCTCTTTATTTACCTTAATCTCCGGTCTTAGACCCTCATAAAAACTTCTCTCGGTTGGAAGACATTTTCGTCTGATGACAATATCATCAATAACTATTTTGCAGATTTTGACAAACCTATTTTACCTACCGGATAAAAAAAAAAATTGAAACTCTCTGGATCAAGGGTGGAGTTTATATTCATAAATAAATATTTAAAATATATATATATTTCTTTTTACAAAACTTTTCAAACTACTTCATTAAGCACACAAGACAAAAAGAAGTAGGAAGTACTTTGACACTTAAATTAAAATTAAAATTATTCTGGTCATAGAACTTCAGTTTACAACTTTGTCAATGAACATTTCTAGAGGCAGCATCACGAGAGGATGATTAAAGGGCGAACACGTAATAACGAGTTATTAATTATCCTAATCGTGATTATACTACAAGCTTATAAATACATTTGTATTATTTACTTTTTCGGGTGATTTTACATAGATTCATAATAAGATGTTTTGAAATAAAAATGCAGGTTATTTGAGAATGTAATTAGGCTTAACGTAACGTAACCTAACCTTACTGATTTATTAACAATTACTATCTTTTTAGAAATTAGAAATAAGCGAGTTAAAGGTGTTAAAGGTGGCGCATAGAGACATAAGAAAAATCATGAAATGGTACAAATAGTGTCTACTATTTTCGGTAAATATGGTCAATGTAAAGGTAGTTATTAAACCAAATGCAGTGATCATAGCGAAAAAAAAAAAAAAACAAATTTTGTGCAAAATAATGGATTATTCATATTTACCGCAATATATAGAAGCTTTATATACACATATAAATATGAATGAGGTGCATATGTCATAATTGTCAATAATTATAAAATTAATCAAATCAATATCCTCACAATCAAATAAACCTAATAAGTTTACTTTTACAGAATGTCACATACATAATAGTGGGTCTAATTAAATTTCCGTTTGTTTAAATTGTATTGCATTTGTATTAAAATAAATATTTTCGTTATATCATTATTCTTTATTCATTTATAATTAGTTGATAGTTCACTGGGTCATGTTTGTAAATAAATATATAACTACTTTGTTTAGAAAACAGCATAAAGTGTGCAGGATGTTTCAGAACTAGGCGGCATAACTTTATTTGTTAGGTAAAATTAGTTTATACAGGGTTATTAAATGAATGGAACAGCTTTGCTTATGTATTATAAACTATTTATTATAGAAAAATACAAATATCAATTGTTAGGAAACCCTCCATACTCGCTTACATGACAAATATTTATGTATGTTCAGAGTATCGACTGCGTGCCACACGGCATAAGCCCAGCCGATAAAATATTTCTTTCCATACACGGTACAGCATGTCAACATGTATGGTTTTGCTGGCAATATACCCTTGTAGCTCTGGCAGAGGGGATACATAGCATCTTTCGCATACCTTGGCAGAAAAAAATCACCAGATAAATTTGGCCAAATGCAAAATGTCAGGAAATCGGCAGTACTATAGCTAGTCCAGCGGCGAGATAAAAATTCATTGAAGTAACACAGGACCTCATTATTATAATGGGATGGTGCACCATCTTGTTGGAACCGGTAATCGTTTAATTGTCCTGTTCAAACGCGATTGACCGTCCTGCTTAAAAACGGAATGCAGTTTCGTTAGAAAAATAACTAGGCAGCTTCCAAAAGATTCGTTATTTATGTCCGCTTGCATTTCCACATAGAACTGTTGGCGTAATATCTTGCCTTTTGTTGCCAAGGCTTGTAGCAAGACAAGTGTATGATTTCAAGGACAGCCATTTACAAAGAATACCCCATATTGTTGTCTAAGGCTGCTGCAACTCACCAATGGTTCAATACATGCACATGCACTCTTTATTTGTAAATACTTCTTTGATTCTGTCAACATTCGAATCTGATCCTGTACTTTTCCTTTTAACCCCAGAACCAGTTTCTCTATTCCGGGGTGGTCGATCTTTACCAAAAATTCGTGGAAATGCCATTGTAATATATTTTGTTAAATGCTTTTATTTTTATCTTTTTTGTTGGACAAGTTATTTATTTATTTATCTTTGCAGCGATAGCACATTGACAGATCGTAAGAATGCATGCGCATGGGCAGCAAGCACTGGCGTATACTTGCAGAAATTGATACCTTGTACGTTATTCTATAATAAATGCGGTATTTATAATTAATACTTAAAGTCATTTAGAATAACCCTGTACTAACATTGTTCTAAAATGTTTCTTGGTTTCTATGCTACGACACTCAGCTTTTGACATTAACTTAAAGAAAATGTTAAAAATATTCACCTTTGCAGCATACAGGGGCCACTTTTTTACGTTCTTATTGTCACTTGCAAGCGAAGGGCCGCTAATAATAATTTATGCATGATGGGGCTCCCGCACGTTTCAGTGTCCATTCCCGCAGTTATTTAATTCTAGGCTTCGTTGTCTGTAGGCAGTAGAGCCTGGCCTCCACGCAGATTATCAGACACTATACCAGCATACCAGGCGGCTGAAACGTCCTCCCGGGACAATAAGAACATGAAGTGAGACATGAGGTGAGTATTCTGAGCATGTAATAAGCCAGCGGTTCCTAAAGTGTGCTCCGTGAAACATCTGCTAGTGCTCCTTGAAGAAATTAGAAAAATGACCAGGTCTTAAAATTGCGATTTTTTTTTTTTGCGGCTATGAGTCATGGTATCGGTAAAAATAGAATAGAAATAGTTGAGGTGCATACTTGACCTTCCGCAGTTAACAGTGCAATTCATCATATGGGATTATTGTGTCGAGGTGTGCCAAGACGGTGCAAAGGCCATGACTGGAAATCTCTCCAAAATTCAACAAAATGCGAAGTAGTGCAAAGTAGTCATTGCGTGCTCTATCATAAGACCCTTGCTGTGAAGAAGACGCCACCAAGAAGTCCTGAACGAAAGCGTGAAATTAATTCATTTTATTAAAACACGACCTAAGAATATTCAAAGTGTTGTGTGAAGACACGGGGAGTTTACACATATCTTCACGTCTTCACACGAAAGTAAGGTAACTCTCTCTCGAAGCAAAAGTTTCACTCCGCTCTTCGACTTCGCTTTGGGAAAGAGGCTATGTGAGGAACACTGGTTAATAAAATTGACATGTTTAAGTGATCTTTTCCAGAAATGAAATAATTTAAGTCTCTCACTTCAAGGAAAATGAACAACAGCGTTTGATGCCAGCAGTAAGGTTCGATGGTTCAAAATGAAAATAACATTTTGGACGAACCAGCGAACCTTGGCATTCTTGAAGCTTCCCAGTGGTAAAAGAATTTAAAAAGTACTAGATTCAGACATGCCTGGGAATATCTTAAACACGTTTCTAGTTCACCTACTAAGTATAGTTCAACAGTTATTTTCCCGAAGAAATCCATGAAAAAACAAAGAAAACTTTTGGGTTGTAAACCCATTCTCTGCTGTGTCAGAAAAGCCGGCCTCTCTGACAACACAGCAGCATAATTGCTTGGTTGCTTTGACATCATATTTTATGATAAAAGATAGTTTTTAAAATAAAAATCCCTATCTGCAGTATGGTGTCAGTTAAAAGACGAATTTAAAGTTTTGTCTTACAAAGGTTGCCCTTTGCAACCATTTATTTGTGTGCTTATGCATGTATCAAAGCAAAACACAGATCTCATCTCGATGCTTAACCAGATATTCGGCTCCAGCTGTCCCAAATTCAACCAGATATACCTGTTTAAATCAAATCACTCTTATTCCTCTCATTAGAATAGTTATTTCACGATCCCAAGTAACATTTGTAGTTTTGCAGCATTAAAAATGTATTTATGTACCAATATTAAAGATTTACAATAATTATTTTAGGTCATTTTAAAAGTATTGCCTTTATATGTTATCCATTTTGTAATGCATGTAGTGAAATAAGAGAGATATATTTTTATAGTGAAATGTACTATAAAGTGTGAAAATTCTGAAGGTTTATCTTCTATCCTTAAATAGTATGTTACATAAGTACTACGTGAAAATTAGTGCTCTGGTAAACTTTTGCATTGAAAAGAAAAAGTTTGTGAACCACTATAAAAGGTAGTATGTAAACTTGCGATTGATAAATCTTAAAAGTTGGAAAGCCAAGAATTTTTGTTTAAATATAAACACATTCCTGAAGTTAATTATGTGTTTTAGAATCATCCTGTAGAAAGTCTGAATAGTCTTGTCTTTCATCTGTCACCCATAGAATATTTAACCGTGAGAGGCGCCTTTCATCAATTCCAGAAGCAGTGTCCTAGGTATAATTTTAGTAGAGGAGGTTAGAAATTGAATCTATCTCTTTCTCTTTTAAATAAATAGTAGGTTGAAGACAAAGAGAGAATGTGTTAACAAGTCACTCAGTTAAACTGTCCAGAGCTGCGGTTAAGCACAAGACTGGCCACGAAACTGTCATAGAAAAGAACGCAGAGTAATGGGGTAACAGACGAGCTGTCCGTGGCTCTTCCCATTGGCACATATTCAATTTACGATTTTAACTGGATAACGAGTGTCAGGCAATTTGGTATGACTGCGGGTAAGCAATTACCTGGTAAATTGGTGGCAGCATCATCGCTCCAGCCACACCTCAACGGTACTGACGTGGACTGCATTATCGACATGCCACCGTTATCAGACATACGTATGGCCGGGTTGCAGTCCGCCTCCTTTCACGCCGTGGACCAGTAACCTGATTTCTTTCTGACTGTCGTGTCATGTATGGTAATGGGGGAAAATGCCTGGAAATCCATCTCGTTCTCCCTGAAGTTGGTACTTTGACATTATGTTAATGTTTGGTTTCTCACAGATGGAGAGTTCTTTTGTCAGGTTCTTTCTATGACATTTAACCTGATCGTCTATCATAGTTTTTATCTATTCTTTAACACCAGAATGCCCGAGCTTCAAGTACTCCCTGAAATGCCCGTTGGCAACTACTTTCTTATATATTTTTAATAACATTTCTCCTGAAAACTAGTTCTTGCCTACCGCCTTCTAGCCTGTTGTGGTAATATGGAGGGAACAACTTTGCTTCTGAATATCAAGCCAGGTTCGAATCCATTTGCATTTAGCTTCCGGGGTGAGTTTGTATGTACTCGGTGTCTGCTAAGTGCTGTTCTGACTCAGGCCGATGAAATGTTTTACTTACCAGAGGGCTGTTGTAATGTAGAGGAAACAATATGGCTTCTGATCTGCAAACAAGGTTCGAACCCAGCTTGAATCGAGTTTCTGATGCATATTTTTTTTTTATGTTCATAGTTTTGCTGACCTACCGCGTATGGTTAGCGGTTTATGTCTCCAGGCTACGGTACCTATTCATTTATTTTGTAGTAATTCAATGATGCATTCATACATTTTTTCGACTATTCTTTTGTTCATCTTTTATAGGTCCTCTCAGGCTAAATGCTTTTAATAAAAAAGAGTTACTTATTTTTTATTTCAAATATAAGCTCATGTTTTCTCGAAAATAAGAAATGGTTTGTTGTACGAATTAGGTTTGTTCTGTGCTATGTAGTAACAAATTATTTGTACAAATAAGACATACTCGTAAGCTATACAAATAGAGTTATATCTTTTCAGAAAGCTGTTAAATTGAAATGTTATCAGAGATATTTGCAGAGTTTTTGATTATACAAGAACCACATACAAATTTTTTTACATGTAGAACAACTGTCTTTGGCTTTGCTTTCCTTACATGTCCCTATTTAGCATGTCTTGCGGCCTTAGATGTTCCTTCGTCCCTACAACCAGCTGTGAGTAATGGTGACAGTAGTCCATGAACGCTAAATGAAAATAAAAGTTAAGTGAAATTTTAGGCATGGGTACAAGAGCTGATAAACAATGACTCACCCACTACCCTACAGTGAGTTTGAAACTTGTTTGTTTACAGTGATGATTGTTGTCGGTTACAACTACGCAAGAAACGTGGGTAAGGAAGCGGTCAATTTATGGTAAATTTGCTATTATTTTAAAAAGTTACTCCTGAAATAAAAAATAGTGAGCTAAACGTCATTGAAAGGGATTAAAAGTCATAAAACCACAGAAAAACACTTTAAAAACATTGAAAAAAACATCGAAATTTAAAAGCAGTCAATTGACCGCCATTTGGGCGTTCTAATGTTAAAATTATTCTGGTCAACACCATTAGAAATTTGAAGTGTTAATGCCGGTTTAACATGTTTCTGTTTTGAAACCATTTTCTGTCGGATTTATATATTTTTTCTCTGGTTTTCCTCTATTTTCAATATTGCATTTCCTTCAGCTTGAGTCACCTCTTATCTTAGACCGTAAATGTAATACATGTAAGATATTTTTCCTTCCCATAAAAATTCTGCTAGAAATAATAGTATTCCCTTTCGCCTATCTTGTGGGCGTATCTTTGTTCAACTGATAATTAACCTAGAGCCTACTGATCCCTAAAATTGTTTCTATAACAGGCTAGCAAAACACATGAAAAACAAAACACATAAAGAAAATAAACAAAATTATAGCTGTGTTGGTGAATCACGGATTGATGCAAATATCTAACATGCATATAACGAGAAATAATAATAATAATAATAATAATAATAATAATAATAATAATAATAATAATAATAATAGCTAAAACAATGCAAATTGCAGTGAAATACCTAGCCTCTTTCAAAAGAGCAATATTTAAATTTGTGGCACTTGTTCGTTAAGATAGGTTTGTTCTAAGAATGAGATAATGGATTATTCGACTATTATATATGTAAATTATAATATTTAAGAAATCTATTATGTTTTCCAAATTAAATTAAATAACTAATTTGGATGAAAGTAATATTTATTGTTTGGATTAAAAGTCCATAATCTTCAATCTCTGATCTGCAGTTATAGTCTGTTCGGCTCGAATTTCCGGATCCGATACCCTGTACTGTCTAGCGCCATCTCTTTTATATCCAATTTAAAGGTTACACTATTTTACTATTCCCAGCAGTTGATCCAGTTACAAATAGAAAACAGATGTCTTAAACAGATGTCAAATCTTAACCTAGCAATTCCTTTTACACTGTTGTGCGGTAATCTTGCTTGTTGACCTAGGCGATGCTATGAGCAAATTATAACCGTAAAGAAAATTTGTTTTGTTGCAGTTGTCAGATGTATTTATTGTTAGTAATGAGAATGGGATTCTATGAACTTCTGATGTTTAATTTCCATTTATCTCTATTACAAACACTAAATCGCTTTGAACGAAGAAACTCTTGGTGTATTATGTCATTATTTTAACACCAAAATTTACGCCTATTTATATGCACAAGACGTTTCAGATTAAAGTACAATATGACACACTTCAGTTGGGCACCAAAGGAAACTGAATCGATAGTTTTGTGCTTGTTTTAAATTAAAGCCAGCATAACACAAGTCGCACGTGTTTCTCAAATCACCAAGATCTTGTGTCATCATAAACAGATTGGAGCATTGATGGCGGGGGGGGGGGCATGTGACCAGCACACTGCACCACTTTCCCTTACACACAGACGAACCTCGTACTGGGAGTCACGTCTTTCATGAACGGCAATGGAGAAAGCAGAGCCGAAGTAGTGTGCAATACATTTAGGCGGATGGAACAGTCGTAACGCACAGAAATAAGGAAAAATACACCAAAAATTAACTTTTTGGGATGCAATCACATTCAGTATGCAGCGAAATCGAATGGGAAACTGTAATGTAGCAATGTAACACGTAAAGTAAATAATTATGATACTGGAAAATGCATGCGCTTTTAACACCATAAGTTTTGCATTTATAATATTATTTTAAATCTAACCTAATCTAAATTTGCAACCTATGTTTTGTTTTAACTCTACAAGTTTTGCACATATTCTTTTTTTTTTAAACCTAACCTAATATTAATTTGCAACTTATGCTTTGTTTTAACTCTATACATTCTTTTTTAAAACCTAACCTAATCTAAATGTGCAACCTATGTTTTGTTTTAACTCTAAAAGTTTTGCATATCTTCTTTTTTTTAAACCCGCACTCCACCAGCTGTTAACACGCGGCATTCTTGATCTGGGACCGCCAACTCTCCATCAGGTAGCTACCCAATTGTCATCACGAGGTTGGGTGAACTACGTTACAGACCTTCCTAACTTTAAGCAGATGTCGGGGATCAAATACGGAAACTCCCGGCCAAAATACAGCAACGCTAAGCACTAGACCAAGTAAGGTAGTCATCCTATTGATAATATTTGAAGTACTTTAATTTTTTTTTTACATCAATAGAATGAAAATGTGTTTGTAAGTATATTTTCCAAAATCAGTTAACTATTTTTTGTAGTTTCTGAGATAATAAACTTTTATAAATTTAACATTGTAAGTTACGAACTTTTGTCTCCATGATGTCTTTTAACTCCAGGCGATCTGATAATCTAACACGTATATAGCGTATAAAAAGCAGTCACATACAAATGGATTATGTTGAGAAACAGTTACTTCTTCAGCTCATGCCAAAAAAACTAGGACAGAGACATGTGAGATCATTTGGAATAATTTGATATGGGCTAAATCATGTTCTGCAAACATGAACCTCATCTGCAAGTTCTGGCGCGCCAGTTTAATTGACCACGTTGTACAAAAGTTAAAGAGAACATGGTCGGTAGCTTTATTCGAAACCATTACTCCCGGGTAAGTTGTACCGAACCTAGTGGTTATTTCTGGGAACGGTCCAGAACACTGCAAGTTCCTGTGAGTATGTTCTCATAAAGAAGTTAGTGGAGGCAGCAACTATCAACTTGTCATCAACCTGCAGCCTCAACTTTCTATAGACGGTAAAGTTGGGCATACATTTCTTGCTGCAGAAGCTGGCGCTGTGGTCAGCAATTAGCAGGAATCTTGGCCGAAGATCTGCAAAGTTCCTTCAGAACTTGCTCCGGTAAACAATGAGGAGAGCAAAATTCATGGAAGGGGTATCTGCAGAAGTGGCTTAAAAGCATAATGTGCTTATTAATTTTTTGATACAGCTGCAGAACATAACTTTTGGACGCCTTGTTTAATTTTCTTCAAGCACCTGAGGCGTCGAACTTTCCCCTCTGAGACCAATGGAAAAATTGTGAGAAGATCCTTTAAAGAACATATACACACATCATGAATAACACGCTTATGAAATAACAATTTCGGTTTGGAAGAGGCGTATCAGCTTATAAGGTGAGATACAGAGCGACCCAATAAACTATAAACCAATTTGCCGTGTTTTGCCTTTAGGCGAGAGCTGCGCTTCTTGCCATTTGTGGGTATCATAGAGGGAGGCTTACTTACCAATTTTATGAAAGAAAATGCTAAAACCGACAGCCATCGTCTATACCTACAAGACAAACCCACACACTCTGCAAAAATTATAACAAAATAATACTCAAGGCAAACTACAGTTATTCTCTGTTAAAACTGTGCGATTTCACTTTTTCTGAACCAATAGATTAAAATTTGTGCACAATATTATGAATTGCATTCCTGGAAAAAGGCAGAGATCGAGATGATTTATATTTAAAATAACGTTTATACAAAAATTATATCCAACTGTCTAACGTTTTCGCAGATGAATGTATACCGGCGAGAGACCTGCAGGGAACAGACTCAGAAAGCGACGTTAAGGACATGATAAGTTGAAGTACGGACACTGCCGGCTGCAATACACCTAGAAGTCGAGACATAAAACACCGCGTCAGAGAACAGGTTTATAATTAAAAGCTCTATATTTTCAGTTATATGTTATATCTGTTCAGTTGGTTAAGGGAACGTTTAATTTACATATATCGCCATTACAAATACTAAAGCGTACTGAACGGGGAAACTCTTGAATTATTGCCTGATGCTATCTTAGCACCAAAACATACCCCTTTGAGGGTTTCCTTTTAATTTGTTTAAAAACTAGGAAACAAAAACTCAAATAAGCTGTTTTATTGCTTTTCAAAATATTTGACTTTAAGATGTATACACGTTTGTATGCGTTCAAACCAATTCTAGATTTTTTCCCCCACTCTGAAGTTAGTATCTCAAAAACTTGGTTATTAAAGGCTTCAACAGCGTCTCGAGTTGATGAAATCTCTGTCCACTCATTTTTTGTTTGGCATTCGGGAACAAAAAAGAAATCGTTGGGCGATAAATCAGGTAAATATGGGCAATGAGACACTAATCGATGTTTTTCTCCTTCAAATAATCAATTGCTTGACGTGCTGTGTGAGAGCTGGCATTGTCATGATGAAGAATGATATGGTATTTTTGGTTGCTTTTCCTGATTTCGTCGATGATTTCTGGCAAGCTATTTGTATTCCATTCAACATTAACTGTTCTTCTATCCTCTAAAAGAATGGTTGCGACATATTCAGTACAACCGAAGAAACAAACGATCATTTTCTTGGAAGTGCTTCGTGAACGAGCAACATTTGTGGAATTCGGTTCATCTTGGAACACCCAAACTGTGGATTGCTACTTAGTATCCGGTTTATATGAATATATCGCAGGTTCGTAATTTGTTACGATGTTGTATACGGATTTTACAGTTCCTCTGCGGATTTTTTTTAGCATTTCATTACACCATTTAACACGAACGGGTTTATTTTTGAGCTTCGGTCAAATTATCGGAATATATCGGGAACAGGTCTTTTTCACAGCTAAATGTTCATACAAAATCGATTGTGCTGCAGTCTTCGATATGCTTAAGGATGCCTCTATCTCTCTACAAGTCACATGCCGATCTTCTTCAATCATATTGCGCACAGCATCGATGTTTTTTTTGGAATGACAACCGATTTTGATTAACCTTCACGAAATCCATCACTGACGGACCCACGACAACTACAAAATTTTGCAAACCAATTGTAAATAGTCTTTTCTGGTGGAACTTCACTACCAAAAGTTGAACTAAGCGATTCTATGCATAATTGTTGAGTTAGACCTGTACTAAAATCTTAAAAAACCATCGAACGAAAACCTTCTCTTGAGCTTTCCATTTTTTCGCAAAATGACTTTATTTAAACGCTCATTGTAATCGAACTACTCCGTCAATTTCTAAGCTGAACTGTTTTCACAACAACAAATGTCAATTATTTAGAAGTAATGACATTTCAATAGCGCCAACAGTGGTCGTTTGTAACAACTTAAAAGTTAACCCTACTATTTACATGCACAAGACTTCTCAGGTTAAAGTATATTATGTCATGCTTCAGTTGAGCACAAAAGGAAACTGCAAAGATATGAGTCGACAACTTTGTGTTTGTTTTAAACAAAGCCAGCATAACGCAAGACACACGTGTTTCTCAGAACACCAACCTTGTCATCGTAAAGTATTGGCCAGATGCGCATTTCGGTTCGATAAACAGAGAGAGCTTTACGTGCTCGCCGGGTCTTCTATTCTGCTTCAGTAGTCACATTTAAGTAGGGCGACTGGCAACTTCAGAAAAACAAAAACTTTGAAACGTTGTGTAAAGCTGAAATACTCTTGCAATGTACTTTATTCTTCTTTAGCATATATTGCCATTGCTGTGCTAAAATATTAACTTTCTAGCTTTCTCTGGGGACTTTGAAGTAATTGGTACCTAGAGCTCTTCGGCGTGCAGATACTGAGAGCCAGTTGCTCCCATAGGACTGGACTATCGTATAGACGTCTAAGCGTACTTCACAGGCAGCTGGGCCTTGTGGCGCCATAGAACTCATTTATCCTCATACCAAGAATATTTTGACATTCTTCAAAACTTCCCCGGGTCTTCTCATTGCATTATTTATCCTTCTAGCTTCTCAAAAGGGTGCCTTTCATTTCTCCTCTTTTCCATATATAGGCATGATATCTATTTCTTCTTAATATAATGTCGTCAGAATGGCATTTTAGCATCTCTTCTCCCCCCAAATGCTCTCTAGTGCAGGGTGTCTTTTAGAAGTATGTAATCATTCATTTTATTATTGTCTGAAACGATTCTACCTGTATTATTTACAATTCAATTGTATTTTAATTGCTTCATAATGTATACCTTATCGTAACCTCGTAACCCTACTTTCATATGAAGAAATAAGTCAAGAGATGGCGAGACATAAGTCTCAATTCATCATCTCATTAATTGCGTTTAATACTTCCAAGTATAAAAGTCAATCACAGGAATGTTTGCATCATTCATTGCAACCCAGAACATAAAAATGTAAATAGTCTCACATAAGGAAGTCTAATGAGTTTAAACCTAATGAGAACGAGGCAAGGTATTCTAGCCATTGGATAGGTAGAAGTGAATTAATTGCTTGGCCTCCATCTACCTAATCAATATCATTTTTATAATGCTTTGGTTATTTAAATGAGTTAATATTTTATAACGCAAACTTAAACATTATAGATGCAAATATGTGCAAACTGTAGAAAACATCGAGGTGTTATACCACATAACTGATATTCTTGTTACTTTTCTGTTTTTGTGCCGAACACGAGATAAAGTGAAGCCTTATGTGTTGTCATCAGTTACGTAAATTTGTGCATCTTGTTTTAACTTCTGAAAAATGCAATTTGTTAGTGTAGTGAACTTATTGAGTTTAGCTTTAATGCTAACAAGTTTTAAGTACACGAAATGACAAACCAATTTGACATTAAAGCAAGTAGTTTTTGCATGAATGCGTATAGGGGTATTATTTTTAAAAGGACTAGGACTAGGAAAGGATGTATTATCTGGGTAGAAAGGGGAAGGTCGGTTCCATTGTTTAATTGAATGTAAAATGGAAAAAAAAAAAAAGTAGAAGTGTAGTATCTGGAATGTAAAATGGGACAAATTGCAACAAGAAATAGTGGCAAAAAAATATTATCAGATATGACAGTAGAGAAAATTATTAGGATAGGGGAATTTTTAAAAAAAAAGTCAGGGATAAGTGGAGAAGAAGTATAGAGAAGGAACTTTAGGGCACACGTAGTGATAAAAATTAGTAATTCATTTTAGGGGCCCTTTACCATACTTTTAACCTGGCGGTTGAAATATGGGGGGGGAGGCTCAGTTTGCTGAACTTTAGAGATTTTGTGTTTATATAAATTAAAATTTAATTGTATAATCTTGTAAACTATACTTTGCTTGATATTTGTAATATTAAATAAACTCATTCATTCATACAAGCAGAAGGTGTGATATAATCAATTGTGTAATTTTGTACTTCTTTTGCTTTCTGCTCTTTACTGCCAGAAGGTTGACGTTTTGTTTTCTGGGAAGTTTTCTAAAGGACGCGATAGGGTCATTAATTTCGGTTCACAAACAACTAGGCGATATTATGAGAAAATTATAACCGTAAAGGAAATTTGTTTTGTTGCCGTTCTCAATGTATTTATTGCTGATAATGAGAAAAGGATTCTGTGAACTTCTCATTTCTTTACAATGACGAATAAGTGATTAGGTATTTTTAGAAACTCTACTACTTTATGCCAGGCATTCCCTTTAAGCAGTAACGGATTTTTGTTACTCTTCGGTACGTTAACAGAAAAGTTCCTTTTTTATTACAAGGATACTTATAGAAAATGCCTAATATTTTTATAGCAGCTCTTGCTTGATAATGTCTGTAGCAGAAGTAAGAGTGGAAGGAAATCTAATACATTAATTCACACATTACATATAATTTTTTTATAATTCTTTTCTTGTTACGACTAATATTTATAACTAGCAGTTTCTTCCGGGCTTAGGAGCCATGGTCTGTTGGAGCTAAGGACTCCGAACGTTTCATCCCCACCTGCGGAGGACATCTTCAGTGGCGCGGTCTGAGTCTTCTGGGCGAAGGTCCCTGGCACTACTGTGCCACTGAAGATGTCCTCCGCATGTGGGGATGAAACGTTTGGACTCAGCTCCAACAGATCACGGCTCCTAAGCCCGGAAGAAACTTCTAGTTATAAGTCAGTCCGGCCGTGAAAACTTCCGATTACTCATGACGACTAATATTTGCTGTAATAATTTCATTTCTATAGAAAATAAAATTCAATTTGTTGCAACATAAGCTTAGCTCATTGACACGAAGATATCGTAGAATGGAATCAATCACTAAATTATTTATTACATTTATAAAAAGTGTAAATATTCGACTGAATAATATGAGCAAAAAAAAAAAAAAGCAATTAAAAAACCTAAGAAATACTACCACAGAAACACAGATTTAGAATTCGATGTGACATAGGCCCATCCACTGAATGATACTCTCTTTTTATACGAAAATTTCAGCAAAAGCTCAAAAAGATATGCCCCCGGAAACAAGCGCGCAGGTACGAATTTTGTTACCAACGTTAAAAATGAAAAGACTGGGGGAAATATTCCCTGCGTTTGTTCACAGTAATAGAAAGTAATAAAGCGCAAAAAACCGAAAGTCGGAGTCACAGCTGGTTGCGTCGCTGACGCTCCTGTAATATTAAACAGCTTGAGTAAATTCTGGAACCAGCGTAAGATAGGAAAAAATCGACTTCACCGCCTGAACTCTAACCAGCGTGCAGATGCTCTTATCATCTGAGCTACCGTAACTGCGAATCTGTCCGATCTCTGTCTATGTACTTTGGAGATCTCTAAGCTTATCTCGAAGAGGCAACTCGAAACCATGATGCGGAACTCCATAAGAAGAAAATGATTAAAAAAATTATATTGTTAGCCATTACACTTGCAACTCTCTATGACTCATTGAAAATAAAACAGCAATATCAGCTATGAATTTGATCAAGGCAGAATTGTGGCATACTGATAGAGCGGGATGTCATTCCGAGAAACTGGTGTTTGTGTTGCGTCCACAGTGAAACGAATACGACCAAATAGATCGAGGTAGGTCGAACACACAGACGTGAAGGATCCCAATGATGGTCCCGCCAAACAACCGAACGAAAAAAACAGACGTAATTTCCGCGTGGCTATTGTGAACATGTACAGTGTATCGCAATTTTAATGACCGGCAGTGTATCTTCCTTAAACTCATTCGCTAAAAATATATTTAATTTAAAAAAGAGAATTGCTTGAAAGACTGTGTAACACAGTGCAAATAGAGTTAACTATAACTAGTGTAACAGAAACATAGAGCTGTGGTAGTTAATAAGTTAATATGTGTAATTGAGTTGACTTGTTCATCGAATAATATCGAACGAATTAAAAAAAATATGAAGAATTTATTTTTTCAGAACTCACTGGCATTTTATATAAATAGGTTTATTGCATATCCCTTTTTTAATTATCACACCGACTATCCAGATAATTGTTTAGTTAATTTCGGAAGTCAGAAAATATATTTACTTTAATTTAAAATTTGCAAATTATAAATGATAATATAAATAGTAAACAAGCATACATGTAACAAAAAAAAAGGAATATTTAATTTTTGGTAGACTGTGCATTGTTTTCATCAAAAATTTTTGACTACAATATTGCCAAATTGCAATTTTTTTTTTTTTTTTTTTTGGGAGCTGATGAGTGAATTTCACAATTTATTTTTTAGATAACAAATGGGGCACTGTACATTTTAAGATATGTAATATTAAAATATTTTATTCTAAGTATAATGTACAATATTCTGGTATATTTTAAAAAGTTTCAAGAAAATACATTTAAAAGGTAGCACAAAATATGCTTTTTTTTCCTTCTTGAACTGTTCACAAAGGAAAAAAAAAAATCAGTATTTAACTTTCTACTTTATTATATTTAAAGGAACAATATCTGAGAGGGAACGTATTAAATTTCCTTTCAATTTGTATATAAGATTTAGCATTGTTAGGTTGGTGTTTGTAGGCTTGCCAGTATAATTTAATATTGTCGCGTTGGCAAGAAGTTTTAAGAAACAAGAGAAAATCGCGACTGTAGTAACGATACTCCAATCCTGGTTTCTTTGGCTGTATCTTGTTCATTAACTGCACTTACTCCTGCGAGGAGATGCATAATATATGAACCGCAGGTAGCGAGGAAGATTTACCTAACCTACCCGCTCAGTTAACATTTCCCTGGAATGAATTATTCAGCAAAGCAAAGACTGAACTGCAAGGAGGAAGAATTGCACGGCAAAGTCAGCATACCAAACTACTGCTGACATTAGCAGTCTCGTTTTCGAACGCTGGCATTTTCCGGTGTGTTGGCCATGATCGACAACGTTAACATTAAAGTAAATCTAATATAAAACGATCCAATGTGCTCTTATCCCCAACCTGGCGCTCGTTAGTGAGTCCTACGCTGCCACGTTTCAAGAAACACGTTCTTTCCTGCTTTCTGCTTTCTAACTTTCCAAAGATAAATACAGGCACAGTTTTTGATGGCATCGGTGGGGCAAAATAATTTATATAGTTCATTTAACAAATAGCTAATCATTGATTTGTTAATTTTCGTAATATTCTAAACAAATAGTTCATTTTTGTTGACGAAATGGTTATTTCATTATGTAACTTCTAAAGAAAGCTATCCTTTACAGTACGAGTGAAATGCTTACAACCCATTCGTAGGCATTGTCGGAATTTTCAAAGTGAATACGGTTATATTTGGTTTCACACTATGTCAGATTATTTTCATTAAATATCATTAATGTATGTTGAAGAAGTAGTAGACGTTATGCATTACAGGACCCATAATTCCGGCCATTAAACTAACAGTTGAAAGAGGAAAAATCAACGAAAGAGATTCAGATATTATTGCGAGCTTTCTCAAAATGATTACGTAAATTGAACGAAGTTTTTGGAAAATAACTACCAAGAATGACGTGGAAAATGCTAAGGAGGATTTTATGTCAGTATATGTGTTAGAGTTGGTAAGGTTTGTTTAAAAAGTTGTGAGATTTATTAATTTCTGAAGCGATTTGGTTGATGATCGCCAATTAACTAATGATCACTTTGGTATTGTTGTCCATGCTACATGACAACAATCTCTCAGGGTTTTGTTCCGCTATTTTGTGAGTCGTGCTCAACAGTAATGGGAAAGGATGTCAACTCTGTTAATAATCACGTAATGCGACATAATATATATTAATTTATTATTCGCATCCTCTGGTGCTCTGCGTACAATAGAACGTAGCTACGTTCGAATATAAATTTTAGCTGCCGCTTCCAAAGAGACGAACTGAATTTGAAAACTGCGTCCGAAGTAGAACTTATTTTGAGTTTCGCAGGGCATAGAACTTAGAATCAAGTGTCGCCGCGTGTAGAACTTAAAAAAGTGTCTATGCCAGTATAATGCAAGTGAGTGCCCCAGCAGGGCAAACGCCTCCTTATATATTTTATTCAAATTAACTAAACTTTGGCTTCCCCGAGCCATAAGTACGCGCAAGTTTCGCACTTTGCTTTAAAAATTCAAAATATTCGTCTACTATTGGTCGATTTAAATTCACCTGCCAAAGCATGCCATCCTCTACTATTCGAAAGTTTAAAACATTTGTTTACATTGGTTGGTTAAAGTTAACTGTACAAACGGCTAGCGAGTTCATTCCCTAAAGTATATAGAAAGCCTTAGTTTTATTAACACTCTTTTAGGAAGTGGTATAGCACTTCTCTTTTCTTTGTATAGAGGTCTATTGCCTCCTTGGCTCTGCCCTGTTTTTGTTTGGGCTACCGTTTCCACCAGAGAACTTTCTCTTTTAACAATATACTGTTAATATATTGAAGCTATGCCGCATGATGCGCGCGCGCACACATACATTATATTTACATTAGTAATTAAAATGCACAAAATGTGATGATTAAGCTTACAACATATATTTCAGTGGAGGTGGACCGCAAGAACTCTCATTTCTTTCAATTTGGCTTGCCTGCATCTTGCTAAGCCCCTCTCAAAGTAATGCCCTTTCCATTGATATGTTTCTTCCAATGGCGTTTTGGGAATCTGAAAGAATAGTCAGAAGAGGATGGGAAAAAACAGTCATCTTGTTTTTCGCACAAGCAATGATGAATCTGCTGTTGCATTATTGTGCTGGATGATCCATGAATTGACTCTTAGCTCAGACCTCATCCTTCTCACGTTTACCCGAAGATATCTGAGGACATCTTGGCAATACCAACGATTCACAGTTTGAACTTCCGGCAGAAATTTATGATGAAACACTTTGACATTTGACCTGGCATGAGGTTCTTCGTAAAGATTTTCCAACCCATTGTGATAATTGAACTTTTGTTTTAACAGCGTAACCATAGACCCGCGTTTCATTCACCAGTGATCATCCTATTCATCAATTTTGCATCCTCATCCAAGAGGTAATGCCAGATCGCCACGTAATTGTGCTTTTCTGTCAGAATTTCATGAAACGATCCCAGAGAAATATTACACTCCTCGGTCACGCGTTCATTTTCATGGATGCTTCTCATTAATTCTGACTGCACGAGCGTCGTAGGTTTACGTTGATGGGCTTTAGCAACGCATGCCACTCATAGCACTGAGTACAATCCCCGTAAACTTCTTTCATCATCTCCTGGATCTCGGTAGTGAATTTACGAAGTTTCACGTAAATCTTTAATGCTAATGTACTGTTCACGATACATCGTCATCTCAATAATCGCAGAACACTCACAACACTGTTGCAAAGAAAGTAGCGTGGAACTGGACTGAAATAAGATAGCACTCCGCGGCAAACGGGAGGCGTCTCATAAGATGACAGCAGATCGTTGCTATTAACAGCTTCTTTGGCACAGAATTTTGAAGTTCTGATATTTTTTGAACAGAACCTCATAGTATTATTTATACTTACACGGAGAAGGCAATGCAGGCTGCAGTGCCGAATGATGGCGAAGACTGCCGACTGGTTATGATTTTAGTAGTAGCTAGACGAACAATTTCCACTCTGAGCACAACGCCTGGTTATCTCAGTAGGTTAGATCGTTGTGCTATTGATGTAAATAAGTATTCGTGGATAAGTATTTTTTCTTACTTGTATTCTAATTTCCTCTCACAAAAAATGTATATTTTTTAAATTTTCATAATTTTTCTACACTATTCTTAATTGAATGAATGGTCGGTCTAGTTTCACAAAAAATAATAGAACGTAAAAAAATAATATTACTTGATAACAACACCTTTTCTATGACATTCTTTGTCCATTAAATATGACTTTTTTATTGGTTAGGTTAGTTTAACAAAAAAAAAAAAAAAACCCAGAGCATAAAAATATATTACTCCAAAATAACAATTTCTCATTGGTTATTCATTTATTTTTTAATCACCATAATTTTTCTACGCTGTTCTTTATGGAATAAATGTTATATTTTTCGGTTAGTTCAGTTTAAGATTGACAAAAAAATTAATAAAACATAAAATGATTTAAATTACTTTACAATAACAGCGCTTCCATACAAAATAAAGGTATTTACTGGATGCATTTCCGAAAGGTATCTGTTGGCTTTCTTCGCTACGGTTTGACTTGCAGCCTGGGTTGCATTCTCCGCGTAAGGGTAAGCCCTAGTGTTATATACCAGCGATTTTGTTATAGTACAAGTATTATTCTTTTACTCTGAATGAAATTACTTTAGCATTATATCGCAATTCCTTAATAATAATAATAATAATAATAATAATAATAATAATAATAATCTGTTAAATTTGTACACATGATGGGCTCCTCATTCCATATCGATGCATGAAGACTCCACTCCCAACTAGCTACTACATGGGCTCGTCCACTTGCGCAGGTATAGCAACCTAACAGCTGTTCTAAGACTACTATTTTATTCGATGTTTTGAATTTCCATGGTCCGTAAATTAACGCAAAGCTCCATTTCCCACAATTTTAGCTCAAGAAGGAATATTGGATATAGTATAAACAAAAATCGAATGCTACCTTTGAATACGACGTTCATATTTTGTTTTCGTATTTTCCTTTCCTAAAGTTTAATCAACAGGAGAAAAATTAACCATTTATCATACTATTACAGAGGGGAGTAACTTTGAGACTAGTTTTCCTTGGTTTTCCCTGGTCACTTACAAGTATACAGCTTTCCTTTCCACGAGTTTTTCGTTCTCTCAATTCATTCCAGGGTTTACAGGGTCTAAAATTCCAGGCAAGGTGGGCTGATGTTGTGAGCGATGGCTTGCGCTTTGAACAGTTTTCTACATAGGACGTGGCCCTTCTGAGGAGTTCGAACTCTTTGGAGAGGGGACTCCGCCACGTTGGGGTGCTCTGCCCGGAAACAATATTAGGGATCCCCTCTACGTCCGTGCCTTACTGAATCCGGTCGTCTGGTGTCTCTTTAATCTGACCCCTTCCTTCCGAATATGCCGCATTGTCAAAACGGCCAGCTCTTGAGCATGACTGAAGTACTGGAAATTCCTCTTGTCCCTAACAATTCAGTCCAATCAAATATCAACAGTAAATATCTAATATAAATATTTTATTATTGACATTACTCCTTTTTATATCCTTCTTTACAAGGTAAACGTTTATGAAACGACATGCTCTTTTCCATGCTAGCCGTTTTTTGCTTTTGTTCATAACAAAGGCTTTGTACTAGTCACGTTTATCAATACACGTTTTTCTGAAAACTAGAAATTCAAAGCCGTGTTTGTTTTGTTTTCAGGCTCCTGGCGTTCGGACGTGTACCGGCCGCAGGAGGCCGTCCCGTCATGATGGCCACTTCGGCCGCCATATTGCCACCCTGGCCATCCCGTGGCCACACCAGCGCTCTGTTATTGGTGCTGGTGATATTTGGAAGTTTGGTGCAAGTGGGCTGGTGAGTATGATTTTTAGAAGTTTCTCCTTGAAGAAACGAGTCTAAATGTTTGTGTATTTTTCTATGGTTTGCTGGCGAGGCGACCACTTTGTGCTAGTAACACAATGCTTTCTGTTCGTTTCAAGTTGATTATTTTTACTTTCAACTCAAGTCAAAGAAAGCAGAGTAGAAAAACATTTGTTTCTGAATCCGAAACAACTTTTATATTGCAACATAATAAAGCTCAACAGCTCGATAACGTATTACCGAAGAAAAGAACGCACAATCATTGCAATTCAAAATGACTCCACGAAGATTTAATTGGCGTTATCCGCAAAAGAGGGTATGGGTCCTTATTGCAGCTATATCCTCGAGTTCTTTAAGTGCCCTTAAAAACAGATTATAAAATTTCTTTTATTTAATGATTCTCCCTGATGTATGGGGTTTATTGAGCAACAATTGCCTTTTAATAAGCTTTTGTACATTCTTCTCTAATATAAATTTAATACATCTCTTCAATAGAACATTTTCCTCTATCTAATGGTGTATTTGTATTTAAATTTATTTAGTAATAATCCAATGAACAAATTATTGAGCGATTAAACGGCGCAGTTATTAGTGGCTAATGAATGTGGAAATGCGATACCGGCATTCAGTTGTTTGTTTATATTTCGTGGGTAAACATTTATCATCGTTTAAGAAGCAACCATTTAAATGTAATTATAACGTATTCCTTGTTTATCTACTGTACATGTTTGGTTATCGGTGATAGTGAAACGAGATTCATTAAACTTTTTAAATTTTGCATATGTTAAATATGAGTTGATACAGAAATTAAAAAAAAATAATAATGGTTCGAGTTCGAAAATTGTTTTCTAAGTCAGTAACGCCTGATTTGGTTTTAATCAAACTATTTAAAAGTATCGTTAAGCTCATTAATTTTGTGAAATCATAAGTCACGCTTACAATACTAACTTAGTGTCTAAATATGGCTCTTAAAATCTCACGATGAAAACCTATAAATACGTTTAAACGAATTAAAAATTTTCACCCTAAATAAGGCACTCAAACCAAAAACTGCATTTGGTACACTCAGTGGTACCAACTTTTTATATGGAATGTGATTTTTTTAATAGTGTTTAACGCTCGTTTTTATTACTTAGGCGCCACAGGCGGTGGACACTGATGATAAATGAAATGAAATGGTAAATTGGGAAAGGATTTTTTAAAGAAGAAAGCGTTCCAGACCTAAGTTTAGGGTACCTCTCCGGCATTTTCCATTTATGAGGGTTGAGGAAAACCTCGAAAAAATCTCGGTCAAGGAGGACGGTCCTGGACCTCCCGCTCACACATCCGCGCCTTAACTACCTCGGTCACCCGTGGCAGTCTGGAATGGATAGAATAAGATAATTAACTACTATATATTTTTATAAAATTTAGTTACATAAACAATAATGTTGTAATACTGGAACCATGCCAGGCTGGGAGAAAATCAATAACAGCTGATCCTATTATTGCGCATGACCAAATATATACTATTTAAATAACATTTTTAAAAACAATTTAGTATAATATATCAAGAAAATGCAATAAAGATAAAAGAATTAATTGTAATTTTGACCCATCAAACAGGTAAAAAAAAAAATAAACCACTAATTACTACAGCTGTGATATCAGTAACGTTATCCAGAGGTTAGGTTTCCTTCCATTCTCCTCCTAGTGAGAAATACGTGAACTATTTCTTTGAATCAAAGGGTGTTTTGGAACAATTGGAATAAATTTAATTTTTAATTAAATCCACGGCAAGATGTTATAAATTTGAGGAATTTTCTAAGTATGAACACGAATAACTAATACCTGAGTGGGAACTTGTTTGATGGTAAAATTCAAGGATAGTGTAGAATTAAAGACAGGGATATAATGAACTCCATCAGTACTGACACCAGTTTGGAGTTGGGCAGTATTGAGAAATACAAGGGACATGCAGGTAACTTAGAAATAAGTTTTCTATTTTTCTGTAGGTTGTAGAGAAATTTGTATTTGATTTTTCTTATTGTCAATGAAGTATGTGACATTTTATTATATTTGGGTTTCCGTGAAATATTATTTAGATATAGTTGAGCACAAGTCTTTTGGATATTTCAGAGTTAAAATGCTGATGAGGCAAATATAAGGATTTAACAGATAGACGTTTAAGGTCGTTTCTGTAAAGATATGCGTTCAATAAAATAAAAGAATGGCTTATTTATAAATATTAATGGTTATCTAAACAAACTGATTTAATATTATAAGTAGAGTGTTTGCCAAGCAATAAAAACACGTGCAACGTTAAAGAGCTTAGCAAATGTTATATAGATGTAAACATATAAAATCACATGACAATCGATATAATCTACTTTAAAGAAATCGGAACGAACTGCCTCCGAAAGGTATCGAATAGTATAGTATCGAGAAACTTCCCAGCCTTTTAAATATTATTTTAAAATATAATTTTAAATGTAAACGTTTGGGATTTTTTGAGCGGAGTGTCGGTGATAAACGCGAAATGTTTCTGAGAATTTTGAAAGAAATATCATGTTCTTTGTAATAGTTTTATTGAAATGTTCAACATATATGACATTTCTAAGGAAAAGTACTAATATTCACAATAACTAGAAGTGTAGATATTATTTGTAATTATTTTTGAAGAAAAAAAAAAGGTAGTTACCTCTCTTTCATTTATCCAAACGCTGGCATGCGATGGACATTTGACATGAGTCACATGAGCAGTATACTCCTCCCTACTCCTAAAGGTCGATTTTCCTGCTTCCCTGCTATTTTTCTTATTCTTTTTAAATTGTATATACCGATTTTTTTTTGTAAAAAATACATTCGTGCCGTTAGAGTTTTTAAAATTTTGGGGTTCAGACAAACCTCTACTCCTAATAATTTAATTTCATTGATTTTCAGAAAATATTATTCCTATTTTATTTCAATGGTCTATACCGAGGTTCGTTGAGAAAAAACAAAAACAGCGGCCGCTAGAGCGATTTTTACATTTCGTTTCAACCCCAACTCTTTAAATTTAAAATTTCAGCTTTACCCCCAATCCTAATGACTCGATTTCCATAATTTTCAGAAAGTGTTTTTTTTTTGTTTTATTTAAATAGTATATACCGAATTTTGTTTGAAAAAGAAAATATTGGTTCCACTAGTGTGATTTTTAAATTTTGGATTTAGGTAAACCTTCACTCCTATTGGCACGATTTCCCTGATTTTCAGAAACGATTTTTATTATTTTATTTAAATGGTACATGCCGAGTTTCTTTGCGAAAAAGCAAATAATGGTAATGCTAGAGCAATTTTTAAATGTATTCAGGTAAACGCCCATTCCTAATGCCTGATTGCACTGATTTTCAGAAAATAATGTAGTAATTTTATTTCAATTGCATATACTGAGTTTTCTTTAAAAAAATTAAAATTGCAGCCACTAGAAAGATTTTTAAATTTCGCTTTAACCTCCCCCCTCCTAATGACCCAATTGCCCTGATTTTTAGAAACTATTTTTATTAATTTATTTTAATTAAATGTATCGAGTTTTGTTGAGAAAAAACAAAAATTGCGGCTGCTAGAATGATTTTTACAACATTTTTGCTTTAGATTAACCCCACCCCCCACTCCAATGATCCAATTTTGCTGGTTAACGAACTCGACGAGTCTTTTGTTAATTGATTGTTATTTGCCGAGTTTCGTTAAGAAAAAATGAAATTAGCAACCGCTAGAGCGTTAAAACACACACACACACACACACACATTAAAGAAAAATAAAAATGTAACAACACTATTAACAATGTAACAAATTAACAGTAATTATAAAAGCAGAAAAGGATAAAACACTAAGAGAAAACCACTCTTGTAATCGCTATATTTCAAACTACTAGAGTTCTATGGCAAGAAGACAAGTCAACTTTTATATATATATATATATATATATATATATATATATATATAACTTTTTTCATCGTCATTTCTGTGTCTGGAAGGTAGGATCGGTGGAGATTTGGAAAATCTTTCAACAATCGTTTCATGGATACAACCGCAATAGTTACATTCCTTCGAAATTCGCTAAAACCTAAGGTCTGATTAACTGGCCTCAACTGATTTGAACCTAAGCACTCCCGCATGGAATTCCCAAGCGTTATCCTGAACCACCCAGCTTATTATATTACAGTTAGAAACGCATTTACCCTTAGCGATGACTACTTCGCTATTGTCTGAAATGGAATGATAGGTCAATCATTCCATTGACTTGTTGAAATAAATGCTTCTAAAGCATTACTTGATCTCTTCCTGACGTCATACCAATGTACTGACTGAGATATGTCATGGTTAAGAAACGGCGAGGACAAAAAATAGCTGATTACTTTTTAGCTCCGTTCCTCGTATTTAATTTTTCTTTTATCTCCTACGGCATTATATGTCGTGGTGTATTTTAAAAACTTGGTATTTTATTCTTGTTTTTGTATTTTGAAAAAAACTCGAATGAATATTGCGTAATTATTTTCTGTTTAGTTTTGAAACAGCATTTTATATATTTCTACAGCTTTCTTTTGTTTATCTCTGAGACGTAATATATTTGCTTACCTATATGTTGACAGTTTGCAATTGTTTTTGAGATTTGTTTTCATTGCATCGATATTGTTTTACTAACTAGCTCTTTTGTTTCAGATAGCTAAACTTGGAGAGATTCACTCCCGTAGTTTGGTAAAATGCTTGATGCCTCTCCTTCTGGTAACAGTTCCAAATAGTTCATCCATTACAAATGCCGCTTTTGTACGCGGCATTTCAATTCAGGCGCAATAAGACAATCCGTGATAGAAAATAATAAAATAAAATTGAAACATACCTGAAAAAAACTTTTTTTTTGTAATAAGGAACAAAACATTGCAGCCAGAAAGGTAAAAATCTTTATAGTTATAAATATGTTTTTGGAGGACTTGCATCTACCTCATAAACCCAAGATCGCTGGTTCAACCCCGGCATTTTTTCGAGCATAAAAATCCTTCGGAAGGGAAGTAAAGCCGCGGGTCCCGTGTCATAGATTTACGGCTCGAAAAACAACCTCAAGCCTGAAAGAACAGGCCTCTGAGCAAAAAAATTATCGGCCGTTTCACACCCTGATTTGAATGGAACGCTGATGACCTGAGATGTTAAAGAGCGTCTTTAAATAAAACAAATCAACTACTAGCTAGTAGCCACCTCCCACAGTACCTCCCTCCGAGGCGGTGCATTACTGATATAGTCACAGACTCCTTCTACTAAGGACGATTGCACGCCCTCGAGGGCGAATTTAAGAACTGGGATTTAAAACAATTTTAGCGGAATCTCGGAAAAAATGAAATTCGCAATTAATTCATATACATACACACTAACCTAACGATAGCCTTGGGTAAATCTTAGAAATCGGTGAACCCATTGTTTGTTTGCTGCGAGTAAATGTACATTGATAGCGGAATTGTGTATTAGGTACTATGTTAAGGGGTAAATAGTTGTATTGATGGCAAATCTTCTTTAACTCCAGCTAAACATACTCAGTAGCGGCAGAAATCATAAGCAACTAGTCATCATAAACAAAATAAGTGAGTGCAACAAGAACCAAGTGCTGGATGAACTATTCGGAATACCGTCCTAATATTGTTTATACTTTTCTTTCGTCGTGCTGAAATTACTAGGTTTTGCTGCATAATATTTTTCATTATTAATCCCTTACGGACTTTCTTACGTTACATTCATCTACCTATCATAAAGTTCTTGTACAATTTACGTACTTAACAACATGGCACAAGTCAAAATGTACTGTACGATATGTACAGTATGCATATGT
Organism: Metallyticus violacea; assembly: GCA_030762175.1. Taxonomy (NCBI): domain Eukaryota; kingdom Metazoa; phylum Arthropoda; class Insecta; order Mantodea; family Metallyticidae; genus Metallyticus; species Metallyticus violacea. The sequence goes on along the minus strand of CM060830.1, from coordinate 42,352,033 downwards.
AGGTAGCAGCTTGTAGTTAGTTTGAGGGAGGCTTTGTCAGTGAGTGGTTTGCATGTGTTACCCCGTGCTTCCATTGTGTGCAAATTACTTAGTCACAAATATAATCCCTAAGCACGGGCTTTTAACTACGATACCTAAGTGAAAAAGCATTCTTGCAGAGAGGTGTATAGGCGATAAAAATAACCTGGCAGTTGCGTTCCAGTGGAGAAACAGCTTGCCAACTTGTTAAGAAATTACGAGAGACAGGATCTCTCATTGACAAGAAACATGTTTCGACCCGCCCGCGCCGTGTTCTTGCGAAAAAACGTTCAATGAAATATAGGAATGCCTAAGCAGATGTCGGCAATGTATTGCCACTGAGGAGCATTATTTTCAACATTACTTATAACCAGTTTAGTGCTTATTATTGCTAGTTTTAAATACAGCATAGTTTTATACTTTCGGTAAAATTATAAACACTAAAATAAAAATATTAACTTTATGCTAGGTGACTATCTCATTTTCCGGTTGTCAAAGCTGCATTAAGCAATTACGTACACAAAAATAAGGCCGGGAGTGGCTCGAGACTGGAGCCCCAGGATTTAGCTTCCGTTATTTTATTTATTTATTTGTTGATTTGTTTTATTTATGGGCGCTCTTTAACATATCAGGTCATCCGCGTCCCATTCAAATCAGAGCGTGAAAAGGCCGACAAATTTTGCTCAGGCTTATTTCAGGCTTGAGGTTCTTTATCGTGCCGTAAATATACAATACAGGACCCACGGCTTTACTCTCCTTTCGAAGGAAGCCATACTTAGGATTTTACGCCCGAAAAAAGCCATCGCACTGGCCGGGTTCGAACCCGCGAATTTGGGTTTAGGTTTATGGTTACCACTACTTCACCAGGACGGACTTGCGTCCGTTAAGGAAATACCCTTACAAAGAGACAAATTCTGTAGCTGCAGTCCCGAGCAACAGCGGAGAGAGCCGAACTCCTCAGCCCCGAACAGGAGAGCGGAATAGTACTGATGCACATTTTTCTCTGCATGGCCGCTTGTAACTGTAAAAATTGCATGTATTATTATTTTTTGTTAAACGTAAAATAATTTATGCGTTGTCATATTGGAATTCGCAATATATATATATAGGTTAAGATTAGTGTATATATATACATACACTAATCTTAACCTAACCTCAGGTAAATCCTAGAAACTGGTGGACCTAGTGGTTTCATGCGGTGAGCTACGGCCCGACGGCCTACGCTCGCCTCCTTTTCGTCAATATAATTTGATAAGGGATTGTTTCCTTCGGAAGGGAAGTAAAGACATGGGTCTCGCGTCATAAATTTACGGCGCTAAAAGAACCCCAAGCCTGAAAGAAGAGGCCTCTGAGCAAAATTTATCGGCCGTTTCACGCCCTGAATTGAATGGGACACTGATGACCTGAGATGTTAAAGAGCATCTGTAAATAAGCGAAATAAATAAATAAATTAACTCATTATTTCAGATCGAGCGGGAAGGTTCATAGGTAAATAGCGCTTGTAACTCGCATTTAGGAGGCCCCTGGCTCAAATCTCTTGAGGTTGGCTATACTGACCTCGAGGTTTAACGTGGTTTCGCCGTGTCACTTAGCCGAATGTTGGAACGGTTATTTACTTTTCACAAATTTTTCGCTGTCCCATTTTATCTCATTTCATTCATTAGTTCTACTACAGGGTTAAGAGTGCTAGGAGAGATGAACTGTATGTGGCGTGACGGTAGCTTGCGCTTTTGAAAAGTTCTGTCCTGGGGTCTGGTATGGAAGGGATATTCTGAGGGCTCGAACTCTTTGGCGGGGGGCATCAGCGGCGCCAAGGAATCATTAGTGATCGCGCCATGTTCTCCCTCGCCTTACTCTTTCTTGAACACAAATGGCCAGCCCTTGAGCAAGGCTAAAGTGACCGAAATGCCTCCTCTGTCCACAACAATTAAATTCAATCATATCAGAATATCTATATCATGTTGAAGTGTTATGATAAGCTTTTGTTATCGCAAATACTGATTTTGATCTTTTCCTTGCACTTTTATGTATAAAAGGAAATAGTACTGCAGCCTCTGACTGCCTATATCGATACTTTGAAGAAACCAAATCCAAACAGGTATCAATAATGTAAAATGTTCGCCTTTTTACTGATACTTTTGTCTAAAATAAACAATGTTAATATAATTCAATGTTTGCCTTTTTGTCTTTATTAATACGTATTATGGAAGAACAAACAACTTTTGGAATTTTTTACATTTTATAAAATTGTATTTATATTTTTAATTTACTTTCTGCTGAGATTAAATCTGGTAGTTATAAGTCCTTTCCTATCATATGTCTCCACCTTCTCATTTTTCTTCTCGACTTCTTTTACATTCCATCCTTCCTTCCTTCCTTCCTTCCTTCCTGTCTTTCTTTCTTTCTTTCTTTCTTTCTTTCTTGCTTTCTTTCTTCCTTTTCTAAAATACTCTTCAATCCCCCCCCCCCCTCGCCTCCGATGTCTCATACGCTATATGCTTGGAGCACAAGCTATGCGGGAAGGTCTAAACCAAGGAGCTATGCAAAGTCATCAGAGCTGATCGGTATTCAAATATACACTAACTGTGATGGCCTTTCCCCGTGGCCGGGACGCACTCTGCAATTGTCACCAAAGCGCCTGGTTCTTTGCTCAGGGGAGTGAACTTTGGACATCAATAATTCCCAGACCTCTCCCGTGCACATCGTCTGTGGCAAGCTGTGACTGATGCGATGCCAACCCTTCTCATCAATCATGCTGGCGTTCTGCAAAGGGAACGCAAACAAGAATTACGGAGTAATATGTTCATTTCCGTTGCTTATTACCTTACAGTACCCTCGGCAGTGAGGTTGCTTAGACGATCTGTCAATACCTGCACGTTATTTATGTTGCTGTATATAAAGACTGTATTTATTTAATCAAAGAGTATTAATTATAAACTTTAAAGGTCAACTTATAAATTATAAATTGTAAAAATTGGGTAAAAAAGAAACATTTCCGCTCCGTGGTCTAATTGTAGTGTATCCCGTAGTCCTGAGCTCGTTTCCAGATCAGGGCAAGCTGCATGGGTAAGGTTTTTTTCGGATTTTTTCCGTACCCTTAGAAGGTGAATGACAGATTGCTTTAAGGCGCCAAGGACTCCCAGCTTATTTGCGCCATCATTAATTCATTTTATTTCATTCCATTCATAGCTGCAGACTGACACATACAGAACACACTTGCAATCAGCAGATGTTACAAGAAGACCAATACAGTCCTAAGCACAGCTGCGTTTTACTTATAGGGTTTTATGATAGAGCTATGACAAAATCTACTTTGTTAGTCAGCGCACCTTGCCTTGAAGTGTATCGGTTTCGAGAGTACGACACTGTGCAAGCTAGCGTGTGATTAAAGAACTAACATGACCACCTTTTCAGTCTTACGTTACACAGAGAAGCTCTTGCCACGCCTCCTCTCACGAAAGCTAACGAAGGGAGCCGAGGTCCCCAGTGCAAGTTTTCTTTTTCCTTTTTAATCTTCACAATTTGTCTTCCCTAATCTTTATATTATAAATTTCGTGTTTAATGTTACTTGTTAGAGGGCATAATGCATAAGTTGTAGTTTTACTTTTATTTCATGTACTGTAAATGTTCACATAAAAGAAGTTCCGCTGTTGATTCATGAATACATGAGCTGTGCGTCAATGTTTTCTTAACACCCATAGATTGCAAATTTATGTTAGCTTAGTTTAAGTTAAAAAAAAACACACACATCTTATGCTGTTAAAAGAAGCGTATGCCTTTTCCATTATCAATTATTTAAAACAACGCATAAGTTGCAAATTTATGTTAAATTCGAATAGGTTAGATTAGGTTAAGTTAAAAAAAAAATTATACTGTCAGAAGAGGCATATGCCTTTTCCAGTATCAGTTATTTAAAGAATGCATAGGTTGCAAATTTATGTTAGATTCTGTTAGGTTAGGTTAGCTTAAGTTACAAAAAAAAAAAAAAAATCCACAACCTTATGCTGTTAAAAGAACGCGTAAGAGTATGTCTTTTCCCACATCAATTATTTAAAACAACGCATAGATGGGAAATTATTGTTACATTCGGTTAGATTAGGTTAGCTTAAGTTAAAAAAAATCTACAACCTTATAATGTTATAAGAAGTGTATACCTTTTCCCATATGAACTATTTGCTTTACATGTTACATTGCTACTTACAGTTCCCCATTTAATTTTGTTGTTGTATTAAATTGAGTAAGTATTAAAGTGCATCCCAAAAACAATTTTTTGCCCTTTGATTGTTTGTTTCCTTGCGTTACTACTGTTCTATCCGCCTGTATTTGTTGCACCTACTTGGGCTCGGCTCTCTCCGTTGCCGTTCGTGAAAGGACGCTGTCCAAGAGCCTCTATGTGTAACGATAAATGTCATAACTACTTCGTTTGTATCCTTCCTTCCCTCTCCGAAGCGCTCGACAACGAATCCTAAGAACTAGTTAAATTACATAAACGTCTCCGTGATAGTAATGTCGTTAATTTCAAATGTACATTGCTAGATTTCTCTTCAGATAAGACATGAGGAGCTTCCGACTCCGAGGGAGTTCGACACATTTCAGTTACAGTTTGCATCTTTGTATACACGCACACAGTCATTAAATCATGAAACAAAAGTAGTTCGCTTTTATTTCGACTTATTGAATGGTTTCGTAAAACACGAATGTTTTATTTTCATTCACCCATGCTTGAACTAAAAGCAATTGTACTTATTTGGTGTTTGCTTTAAGTATTGTATGTAAATGCTTAAGTGCAAAACATTTTACTTTCTTTCGTTCAACGTTCAAAGAAATGTGCATTTCATTTTTGGTTATGTTTTTAGCTCAAATATACTTAACAACTGTTTTAAAAAGTAAATACTGGTATCAAACATTCCTCTGATGCATTGGTGCAGCGTAACCGCAGCCTCTTTCCGACCTTCAGTCAGTGCGTGGGGCAGCGGTCACATTTCCTCTCCGCCGCGAAACTCCCATCCTTAACGCTCACCTGCACAGTGACGTCATTCCAGTTGCCACAAGAGAAAGGCGAGGTTGCCAAACGTCTCTTTTTCCAAAACTTTGTTCCACAAATCTGTGAAAGATCAAATTAAACTGTTCCTTGTCGTCATCGATAATTCTTTCTATACTTCTTTCACTCGGCATGAATACAAAGTGTCCCATATAAAGTGTTACAATCTAATAGCTCTTAAATCGACTTATAAAAAGAATGCTAACTTTTTTTTCCAAACTTTTCGGGGGAAGGGGTCGGCCTTCATGGTAGCTTCAAGTGCAACACTTCAGCGGGCTGTTAGAAGTCAACGCCAAAACACTCAAGTGTTTGTCAACCTGTAGATACATATGAAAGAGATTCGCTATAGTCCTGGCATAGGATATGGTAACTCAGTGATTAGAACAGGCCATGGTAAGCACAAGGTCTACTGTTCTTGTCCCTTCTGTGATCTGTTATTTATAAATTGAGAGACGCAAAAGAATTTGGGCATTATATATAATGTCAAATTATATATTTATATAACGCCAAATTACATTATATATAATGCCAATGTATATACATATACACCCATTCATTCTTGTAGATATAAATTAATTTCATGTTCATAACTGAAAAAATACTTAAAACTTAACAATATAAGCTACATTGCATATAAATACTTATTCTAAATAACTATTTTCAGTAGTGATTTATTTTCTTTCTTTGCTTCATGAATTATGTTTTAAAAAGGTTTAAATATAAACTTTCTGTGCTTTTATGATTATTGATAGTTACTGCTACCAGTAATATATATTTTGTAATGTTAAAGGTTTTTATCACAAACAATATCACAAGAGGCTTTGAGATTGACGATAAGTTCACGAACATAGAGGATGAATTTACCTGAAAAGCTCAGACTCTGCAGTGATATTTATTAGGACTTATTCAGGAATAAAATACAATTTTAAATATAATTCCCGTAAATTTGGGTTACAATATTGTAATAATTGCATATTTGTATTATGAATAGAACTTTTCAAGCCATGTTGCCACAGACGAATGTCAATTGTCAGTAATGCCAATAGAGAAGAACTAAATACAAGTTTAGGGCTATTTCATGAATAGAGTGCCACAGACGAATGTCAATTGTCAGTAATGCCAATAGAGAAGAACTAAATACAAGTTTAGGGCTATTTCATGAATAGAGTAAGAATAAAAGTTACATATATTTGAAATTCGCGTACACAATATAACAATTTTATAAAATGTTATATTTATGAATAGATACCAATTCAGAAACCTTGAGACTGAAATAGATGAAGTTCGACTGTTACAATCGCTATCGTTTAAATTACTAATACCAACTGAGAAAAACAAAACAGAGATAACATTTTAGCATTTTGAACGTGTTTATTAAAATGCATGGTTGCTTAGGCAGGTATTGTTACATAATTTACAAAAGTATTTCAGACTGTTTGACTGAAAATGCAAAAACAAAATCTTGAGTGAATACACATTAAGTTAGTTAAATATGCAATTAGTGAAAACACAGTTATCAACTTTGAATGAAGGGGCTGCGATTTCATTGGATATAAATGACATTTGGGAATTAGTAAATGAAGATGTGGAAACAGAATTCCACACGTTATTTAGTATTGCCAAATGATGTTCTTGATTAATCTGTTTGGTGCTCAGGAATTATAGTGAGGGTATAGAGCTCTAGAGAGGTTTGATAAAGCTTTAGCATAATTTCATTACGACATCGGGCTGTGATTAGTCAGAGTTCAAAATTTTGTTTAATTACATTGATCGATTTTAAGATAACGTCACATAAGAGAAACGGTTACCTTAAACCAACTGAATAATATTCTGTATTAGTATTTTTCACGATTAATGTAAATTCCAGCTTGTTAAAACTATGTAACAGTTTCTAAACATTTTACTATGCTCATACCTGTGTAAAAATGGTTATATATATTTGCCTTTCTGTGCAGAACATTTATTTCAGCTCACCACAAGACATTTATTCTTAACCTTTGAAAATGTGAGGGGAAACAAAAGAGAACGAAAACAAGTTCAATATTTAAAAATAATTATTAATTTCCTAGGACCCGTCATATCCACAGATAAAGTGTTGCTCAGATCTGGGAACTGAACGGACTTTTCAGGGGTAACTGACCTCATGTCCAATACTTTCACTGATGACGTAATCAACTGGAGAGCATCAATCGCGAGAATCGCATCTCTCTGCGTAGATTGAGCGATAAATACTCGCGCAAGTCCGACAAACTTGGCAACGTGTATTCCCATCATGCATTGCAATAGTGTGCTAAAGCTCTATTCTGACTGAGAGTTAGAGCTGGCGATGTGTACATGTTTTGACTTATTTAATGACGTGTATTAAATGATGCGTTGGTTCTTCTGCTGCTTTTGTTTTTAACCAACAGTGGAGTTTTATTAGTTACGCTTTATATATTTTACTAAAACCTAGTAATAGATCAAGGTGGTTAATTGTAAAAACACATCAATAGTGCGCGACATTTAAACGGTGCTGTAGTAATTTGTACTTAATGTTTGCAACATAAACTGTTTGTATGTAGTTGATATTCAGTTGGCAACATCTGTTAAGTTTATATGCCATTGTTCAGCTAAATTATAGTTTCTATTCTAATAATTTATTTCTCCAAACTACGAAGCTAATTTAAACTTTTCTAGAGCGCAATATGAAAATAATTTAAATAAATGTTTAATAATTCAATAATTTTTATTTTCAAATTAATTTCTCACCATAAATGCTTTAAAATCCTATAACATCACATGTGCTATTGCCAAGACACATATAGGGATGCCGTCTTGATGATATATTATTTTCTTATCATAAAATCGATTTTCTCTCAGGTATTTTTCGTTACTGGTCCCAAATGGTTAATTAGTATACCCCAGCTATGTCTGTAAATATAAAGATAAAATTGGAAGGACCAAAGTGGTTTTCGAGAGTAGAAGATCTGGCATTAACAAGCTTTTAACAATTAGTAGTAGTAGTAGTAGTAGTAGTAGTAGTAGTAGTAGTAGTAGTAGTAGTAGTAGTAGTAGTAGTAGTAGTAGTAGTAGTAGTAGTAGTGGTAGTAGTAGTAGTAGTAGTAGTAGTATCTTTAATGTTACAAAATTCTACATACACATTACAAATATATTTTTTGTATGGGTCGTAAACCGTACATGCTCAAATATGATAAGCAATTAGAAAGAGGAACAAATAACAATACAAATAAAACAATATTAATAATAAATAAATAAACATTAAAATGGGAAAAGCGATATCTACAGATATATAAATGGAAAATTATAATTATAGCAGTTATTGCGTTCTAATCACAAAATAAATTGCTTCTAGTTTCGCGCGCTTTGGCTAGACAAATGCCCATATTCACCATTAGTGTGATTTGCAAACAGTTCCCAGCATGCCAATCGTCCTCTAATTTCCTTAAAAAGTTTTTAGGAAACAGAGTTTTTCTCAAATGTTCCCAGTGGGTACATTCTGCCAGAATACGTACCTATTCCTCATCCCCTCCACAAAAATGGGCAACTATTCGTTATTTTTTGAGCCTTCCAACTTGCAAGTCTAAACCAGATCATTTTTCTTTCTCCCTAGAACGGGCATATATATCTCTTTACCCCAGGTTAATTTAATTTCATTCTACAGGCTCAAGGACACTTCCGTGTTACATTCTTCCTCGATTTCCTGCCTGCTGATATCCTCTAGTCTTGTTCTAACCTTCTTCCATATATTTTCATTATGTGCATCGCCTAAAGAAATGTAAATAAAATTAGATTGATGGTCGGAGTAACTTCAGAAAAACGACTTTGGAAGACTAGTTGTATAATACTGGTTTTGTGAATTTTCATGTTAAATTACATTAATTTTATGAATGTTGAATATAATTTATAAAAGGTATACGGGTAATATGTACTGTCAGCTTATTTTCTGATAAATGTGAATAGTTTAATACACTCTTTTGCTTCCCTAAACCCAGCATCATTTTTTTTAATGTCCGATTCAATTTGGACACCCCAGTTGTGTCGCGTCACATTATAGACTTCAGTTGGTAGTCATGCCAACCGTTGAATTGTTGATGGTTTCGCGTGACACACGATCAAGAAGCGATAGTGTTTTCGGGTATTTATCAGTGCCAGCAACGCATGGTAGCTGCGAACAGTGGCATAGCACGAAAGAGGAACGCGACTATTCAGTAGATTGTTCAAAACGAAATCATATTCTCTACCACGCTTTCAAGTCATTGTCCCTATCGAGTGATGTTCGCATTGCATCTCACATCAGGAAACTTCACCTTTTTATTTCTTGAACATTATAAATAAAATAAATGTATCCTGTCTTCATCATTCCTACAGAAGATACTTTAAGAAGATTAGACGTAATAAGGCCTATTAATGCACAAGAACTGGCGAGTAAATGATTTTTTCTTAAGGCAACAGTGAAGTGAATCTAATTCTACACTTTCTAAGATGCTGACTTGAAATTCATTCCATATTTAGATAAAGATTATTGAAAACGTTTCTGTACAAAATTTAACCCATTATTTATAGAGTTGTAAAGGTGAAACTTGCTTGTTGTTTATATATTTTGCCATGTCAATCTTATATATGCCCGGTGCAACACATTCCTCAAGGTAGAAGAAGAAAATATCTTATCTGCACATGAGTCCTGAAACGCTTTATTTCCATGTTAGAACTCATTTTCTACAACTCTTCATAGTACATTAATCTTGAGAAACACAAAACGTATCAATATACCACATGAACCTCTTTCTTGCATGAAATGTTCAAAATGCCCTCTTGGCTATGTCTGGTTAAGTTATAATAGTTAAGTCAGGTTCACCGCCAGTGTTTTGTGTTCCATTTGAACGAAGGTAACGTTCACTCACTTCATTGCTATTTGTGGAGGCATTTGAAAGTTCTTGTGTATCGAACTCCGGTACAAAATGCAGTCTTCGTGTCCGTATTGTGAAAGGCTGAGAAACAATATACAATTCTCCAGAGATACATCAGCGCATCCGAGATTCAATGTGACGGCGGGTTGATGCATGTATCAATGCCAGCGGAGGGTAGGCTGGTTTAATTAAGTTGTAGAAAATTAGTTTTAACTCGGAATAAAGCGTTTACAGACCCGTGTTCATATAATATACTTTCTTCTTCTACGTGTAAAGAACGTGTATTGAAAGTTTGGCCACACCTTATTGTTACACCCGGTATGTATGTATGTGTGTGTGTGTGTGTGTGTGTGTGTGTGTGTCAGTGTGCGTGCGCGCGCGTGTAGAATGAGTTTTATCCTGCGGATTGGTAACTAGGCAGACCTGCATTTTACAGTCGATGGGAAATGCAGGTGCTCTCAAGTGACCCGCCGTATAAGGAAACACCCTATAAGGGAGTTTACCTTTATCTACTATGTACATGTTGCTCCAGAATTACTCCTATTTTTTTTTTTTCCGTCTTTCTTTGGTATGTAAGGATAACTACAAAGAACATCATTCAATATTATTGTTTGTATTTTCACTTAATTTAACGTTATTTGCATTTGAAAATTTCAATTTTAGTGCGAGAAATTATGCCTGTAAAAGCATGCTTATTATTTTTTGAAAAAATCTGGTACATTTAATTCCCTTTGACTTATACAATTTTTTTTATATTGGTGTTTTAAGCTGGGCATTCTAAATTTCTGGAATTTATCCTTTTAAACTTAAAATTATACTGGACGTAATCTCCGAAGCAGAATCAGCTATGAGAGAAATGCTTTCAAGGTCATTGTTTTCAACTTTGACTTCCAAATTTCCATTGACATATTAAGATTCCATTCAGTTTGTCACTTAGTGTAAAAAGGTTTTCTGCGTTATCTTGCATTAATACTGTTTAAATATCCAAAAATATCAGCCAGGCATGTAACTTTTAAATTCTATGCTTTGCCTTTAATGAGAGCACCAAATTCAGGTTCCTCCAGTTGAAATACTTCTTTTCTCGGTATATTTGGACAACCAGAGAATATCGGTGATTAATAAAATGAGTTTCATGAACAGTTTTTACTTTCTCACGCATATAGTTCGTAACGTGTTCAGTACTCTAATTACCCTATATGGACATAATCTTACCTATTACCCCAGTGAAATAATATGTCCGTATTTTAGCAACTATAAAATGTAATAATATATAGGTATTTCAGAAGGTCTTTACAACGTTTGAGGGATGATAGAGGAGGTCAAGAGGTTGTCATTCCACCGTTTTCTCGCAAGAGGAATATACTCAAATCATCTCTACTAACTAAGCATTATTTCTTTTCCGCGAAAGGCGAATTTGCCTTGTTCAAATTGACTTCCATTGAAGTGATTATGGAAGTATTTGCATTGGTCTTGTCCAGCAAAGTTCCTCTTGTAAGCCTCTTGTAAGACGGGAAGCGTTTGGCACAGAGACGTCTTGCCTCATGACTGTTGCAACGTGTCTTCCCATGAGATGCATGACCGCCATCTTGGGGAACGTGAGGTTCGCCATTAGAAGCTGTCACAAATTAAAGTCGTACTGTACACACGTTAACAAACTCTCCGGAGTTACCGGAACGACACAATCAACAAGACGCGAATGTACATTACATTAAACTGATTTCTACTGCAATAGACGGCCTACAGCGTGGATTAAACAGACTACAGACCAACTACATGGTTACTTGCGGTGAATACAAGTAAAGCAAAGAGTTTGACCTTCAAACAGAAATATTTATAGCAAAACAGAAATATGGACATACGCTGCATAAATGCTCGATAACGTGAAGAATTTCATGTACCTTGAACTAACTTTCTCGGTGAATGGAGACACACATGGAGCAAAGCTTGAAGCGAATATGAAAACTGCAGAAACTCTCCGTATACGAAGCAGAATTCTAGATGTGCCGGTAGGACTGTTAGAGATAGTACGATCTACAGTGACTATGGGGCCTGATTCCTTCGGAGTGTGCAGATCAACTTTCGTTGGAGATATAAGCGAAGCTGAAAATCGGGTCGGGAATGGAGCGTTACATGCAATCAGGGCAAAAATCAGGGGGGCTCGCTTGGTTTAGGTCGGCGCGTGGTGGATGACTAAAGTAACAGAGAGGGAGAGAGGAACGAGAATCTGCCCTATATGTGTGTGGAGAAAGAATCTTGGGAACATATTCTGGCGTACTACAAAAGGACGTAAGAATGGAGGGGGAGGGCAATGGCAGTGTTGAACTTTGCTGGCAGATAGGAAGGAGGGGAAGTGAGTAGGTGCATTTTTTAACAAACAAAAAGAGACAGCTCAGATCTAGCAGGGTTTAGGGGAACATTACTCATGTTATTTTGTAAATATTTGTAAATATATGAAGTTGTAAGTTATTTACTTTGTACTGTTTTCTTTATTTTCTTTATATATTTTTTCAGTTATTTATTTATTTCATTTTAGTATATATATTGTTTGACTATTAAAGCTTGCTTTTCTTTGCAACAGTGTCGCGCACTGTTTTGCAAATACAAGTTGTTGATCGTCTTGAAGTGAAGCAAGCTGATTACAACACACATTAACTTTAACCGTTGTAAACACAAATGGAAGATCACATCACGGAGAAAGAGCGATCCGATAATACTAAACTTGCATCTCATCGATTTCCCTAGCAGGAAATCAGTAAACTGCCTTTTGAAACACCCTGCGTTTCATATTTTATGAATATTGAAACATATATTTATTATGAATATTTGTTCAAATATGACATCTGGGATTTCATTACACCCTTTTCTTAGAATTACGAGTTTTGGTTGAGAAAAACATTTTCCCCATAATGCGGCATACTTCTGAAACACTTTTTCGTGTCTTTCACAGGTGTAACCAAGGGAAGGTGAACTTCAGAGAGAAAGAAAAGCAGGTGCTGGATCAAATTCTGGGGCCGGGACGTTACGACGCGAGGATCCGTCCTTCAGGAGTCAACGGCACAGGTGAATCTAGTCTTTTTTAATTCTACAAAATTATTGAATAGAATATGTCAGTGTTTTCCCACCGAATTTCAAAGAAATAAGCATTAGGCACAAGGCTATAGCCTCTCTGTGTGATTATCCATTGGACATATACACTCACAAACGCACATACACAGCTTTTCTATTCTATATTCTAGCAGTGATGTCCCTTTTACTTGCGCTCTTACCCAGCTGAAACGAGCCATACATTACTGTTGCTGTGCATCGAACATAAGGGATTTCATATCTCGGTCGTTAGATTGAGTTTTCGTATTATGTATACAGGCTAATAAATTAACTACTCTGAAAAGAAACAGTTCGTAAATTGAAAATATAAGTTTGGTCTTAAAATATTAAAACTGCCTCTACCTTGTGCCAAAATATCAGCCAGGGAAACCAGTCATGAGGAGCACAAAAGGAATTTAATATTCATGATCGGATGTTCATGGTAATGAAAAATGATTTTCGTTGAATTCAAAATCATAGAATATTGAAATAAAAAGGCAGCAAAGGTATCAGAAATGTGTAACGGAATGCAAAAATGATTCAACCACATTTCAAACACCCATCACGTATTTAGAATACCAAGCTCAAGAACTAATCCTCCCCCAGATGGCTGCAAATCTTCCGACTTCCAATAGTATTCACAAGTCCTTTCTTACTGTTCTGCGTGTCATCATATATCTTCTATTCTTTCATGGAGGAATGAATTTCTTGCACCCAGGTGATATATAGTCTTCATTATTTCAGGTGCTTTCATAGCCTTTGTTAGTTATATCTCCCTAAATTCTTTTCAAACATGTTAGAACTGATTCTATTCCTCCTTAGGAATATAATAAAAATGCAATTTTTGAGCAATCACAGCCCTAGAAAAATTCTAAAGAAACATTGTCACCGTTAGGATTTTGAAAAATGTTTTTGTTATACTGTAGTAACTATCCATCTGTCTTTTTCATTTAACTACAAATTCTTTGATTGCACAGTCCTCCAGGTTGTGAGATAATATGTACTTAGCATGGTAGAACTTTTTAATAACAATTTTATTAAGTATCTTATTGAGGCTCTGTTTACATTAAATTAGTATATCAAGGAAGACATATTTCAGATTTCCTCTCTTGATTTGTTTTTCTCTTGGACAAAACTAGTAAAATGTTAGTGATAACAAATATTAGTAACATCAAACACCACATTCCATACATTTGTATTTTTCTTGTAAACATAAAAGTAGACAGTGTGTATGTGCGTAAGAAAATGTTTTTATAGACAGAGTTGCATGACTTTTTTGTAATAAATTATTGTAAATATGAATAAAGAACGAAGATGCTAAATGTAAAAAGTTGCCACATATACTTCCAATGGATTATCACTCTACCTAATTTCACTCCCATAACTAAATACACTTTTAACATAAAATTACCATTCATGCAGTATCCTGGTCTTGTACCAAAGTCGCAAGAAAGAAAAAATAAAAACAAAACCATTACTTCTTGCCACTTTGGCATTCATATATATTATTAGCTTAATATGCTAATTACAATTTATTCGCATTGTAGATATAATTATTGTGTATGATCATGATGTTATATTGTTGTACAAAGCAGATGTTATAGCTCTGTCAGCGGAGAGGCACTGATCACAAAATGGTGGCTGGTGTGAGTGACGTCATCACGCCACATGTGTACATAAATAGTGAATGTTTCGCAGAGCTATGTGTCCCGCTGGTTACATTCAAGTTTGTTGTGTTGGCGCACTTGAATGAATGTTATCCATCACACTGCACGAGATTTAACAGCTGACGAACGTTAATTTGTGTGTACATGAATGAATTGTTAGTAGTTTTGCTCGCAGTAAAGTTTTTGGAAGTGAAATCGAAATTAGTAGCGATTACCAGAATATACATAGCTCTACGAATTGCAGGTACAGATACACTTCTGAATACAAGGCTTTTTCTGTAATATTCTTGTTTAATGTATATACACACATACTTGAATTTGCACTTGTGTAATATTGGGTCCTGCAAAATACTTGAGCCAATTGAGTCAATGCATTGACATGCCATTATTTTTCATATATTTCAACTATAAAGGTTTTAGAACAAAAAGTATTGGAAATGAAAATGTAAACATAACCAGGAGTGTAAGAAGAAGTATTTGCAGGACTTTAGTCTGTAGCCCAACCCCTTGGAATTGCATAATGCTGAAAAGACTTGAAGCATAAGATACATCCACCAATTATTTGTAAGTTTTAGACAATTTAGATATTTCCTTTGTTCCAAACAGGGAAATTAGCACAACCATTTAGCCAGCTGAATAAACACTTATAATTTTTACTTAAATGAATTTATTATCACTAATCTTCTATTTTAAAATGTAATTGAATATCATTAGAAATGTGTATTTTTCAGAGGAAAAAACTTTAAGCAGTGCAATATAAGACAGTTGTAGCAAAACTATATTTATATTTTAATTAACCCTAGGGAAACACCTAAATAAGATAACGAAGCACTAGCTTTTAAATTTTACATTTTCTGTACAAAGAACAATTTTCAGGTGAAAGGATGATGGTAGGCTGGACTGCGTTATCAAAAAATAATTATTAAGTTATAAAACACTTTTCGGTGTTGTCAATATTTGTTAATTTAATGTTATGGGAAGAATCAGCTAATTTCAATTTTTAGTGTCAGGCGGACATGATTTCAAACAACCAAATGCTGGATACGAAAATTCACCCGTTTTCCATAAGCAAATGTAAATTGAACCTTTTAGGATGATTTATTTTTGTCAAATAATTCCCGCATTAGCCATTCACTCGGCTATCTTTTGCCCACAGCATTTCAAGCTTACTGCAGTATCGATTTGCATGATCATAATTTCACTTTCCTGATGATTTGTATTGGAGCAAAGATAAATTTTACTATTCCACACAAACTGTACATAGAGGGAGTGTACTGAAAATTAAAAAAAAATGAATGTAAAGTTTATTTAGTATCATTGTTTTTTTAAGCGCGCTTTACGAAAATGGACAGAGAACCAGATATGCGTGCAATAAAGCTAACGTGAGGTTATTTTGATACGTATGGGTCGTGTGCAAAATGCATTCACTTTCCAATCGCTTTCTACCAAACGATACCTCCACGCGAAGCAACGTATCTCAATCGTCATAATATATCAATTATTTTATATTGTTATAGAAGAATTACTTTTTTGTATTAAATAATTGCAGTTTAATAATTAAATACAGGGTTGAAGAAAGTACTATTATTTGTTGTGCGGTTTAAGAAGTCTAAATAGTAAAACTATCAATAATTATTTAAAATAAAATTTCCAGTTTATCTCATTTTTCTTCTAAGAGAGGAAAGTAATTAATCTTAGTTTAGAGGCAAGTACAAAAAATCATTGAAGCGCTGCTTAACATTTATGGGAGTGTCGAAATCTTCCGGTGAAAATTTCGCCAATCTTCGTAAATCTACTAACTAATACCACTAGACATGGAATTAATATTATTTTTATAGTACCGCACTGTTCATGACGAAAAATCTATTACTTAATTTTCTATAGCGAAAGACTTGGTTTTATTTCGGTGGAAACGTTACCAGGCAAAATAGCCATTATTGATCTACATATATGAGTCGAATTTTCCGGAAATTTTACTTCGATGACAAAATATACTGTGAAAGATAAGTTATAGGGTCACGAGAAGAAACTAATAACACACACTGTATGGAAGACAACGTTATTGCACATAAATCGAATCTTTTTAATGACGGCAGTTCGTTTAGGTCGAATATTGAGTCGTGGTTACACATTGTTCAATGTGGACCCACCAACTTCTTTTACATAATGGGGAAAGCTTAAAGACTAATACATACAATTTATTGCTATAGCCTAAACGAATTGAATGAAAATATCAGGCTACAAATTTGACGTGAGGAGTTGCATCCGGTGTTCAGGAACATATTCCAAAGATAGTAGGACATGTAGAGTGAGGTGTGGTTATAATTTCGAAAATAATGATACAAAATCTTTTATTTTTCAAGCGCGACTGCAAGCGGCGAAGGCTGCGCTAACAACGGAAACAAGTGCCATACTAAAATAACCATCCGGTACGTCAGTATTTCTGAACTGAAAATGCAGTGGGAGATGAGATTGCAGTTTCAGCATAACTGCTTATAGTAGGGTTTAGAAATATTGTAATAAATAAGTCGGATTGCTTCATTTACATTCATTATATACTTCTGGTGAAACGGAAGAAGAATCGGTAATAGTAGTTGTCTGATAACACATTTAAGTGAGAAGTACTGGTACTGTGTATTTAATAAAGGGATAAAAAGACGAAAATCAGCTTATAATAATTCTTGCGCCACTGAAAGAGACCATTTATTAATTTTTTTCGACTTCTCATTTCTTCTATGAGAATATATATTAGTCTTTGAGTAAAAAATATCTGTAACCCTACAGCCGTAAGTTAAATCCCGCAGGTTAATAGCTCGGAATCCAAACTCATATGAAACAGAAACATCGATCATTTTTCAGGTCATGAATTTATGAGCAACACGGTTTTATTCATTGAATTTGTTTTAGCAATACTCTCGATACTCAATAGGTTTCGAGATATCTAACGATACCCTGTAGATAACCTCTATACATTTATGATTCTTTGTTAATACAATTTTAATTGATGCTGTCACAATAATATTTATTTTTCCATTTGCTTTTTGAAACACCAATAACATAATTATATCTTTGAGAGGGCTACCTATTTATATTATTTATTAGCAGAGTCCGGAAGTTAGGCCAAATGCACTTCTAATTGTATGAATAATGTTTAAAAGTCAGATAGAAATGAACATGTTTCCATAGGTTAGGAGTAGGTAAAGTAAATTTTTATTTTACCCTTTTGGCCTGTTTTGACTTCTGTTGCTTACTTTAATGTTTAAATTTTTTTTGGCCCGTGTTGGATTTTTTCTGCGATTTTTTGCGCATTTTTAAAAGGACATAAAATTATCATTATATTGAAATGGAAAAAGTTATAAAAATTAAATGGCATGCTCACCTCACAAAAATATCTATTGGGAATCAAATTATACACGTATTTCTTTTCAAGCAATCAAAAACTTTCTTCTCAAGCCATTCACCTAAGCTCTTTAAATAGCAGAACCTTCATTACTGAAACGAACGCACGGCTACCTTGTGCGTACGAATACCAGGTAATATGAGAAAAGACTGTAGTTTTGAATTGCCCTGGCGAAAAACTGTGTATCAATCTGCGCGAGACAATTCTAAGACATTTGTGGTGGGGGGGGGTAACTTCTCAACTATATAAAAATAACAATGGCAAGCGAGAAAGTTGAGACTGGTACAGCTGTGTAATAAACCTTATATACAATGTGTTCAATGCGGAAGTAAGAGAGATACTAACCTGATTCCCCTATAAACGCATAAACAAAAAACTAACTTGATCAGAAAACATTGCGCATCTTTTTCTCATTCTCCAGGACTATTCAAACGATTTTACTTTGTCTTGATCAACATTTCCACGATGTCCTGAATGTTTTGTTATAATTGGTATGAGTTCTTCCAAAATAGCTTCTTTTAAATATGCTCCAATCACTTCAGTGGAAATAGAACGTTCTTTTTCTATGATTAAAATGTTCCCTCTGACAAGCGGCTGACTATGACAGTTGATACCTTGAAAAAATATCTTGTTTCTTGTAACCAAGAAAAGTAAGTTTAAGTACTTGAATTATGTGATAAAGTATCTGAAATATATGATTTTTTAATAATTAGTGAAAGGAATATCTGTTTTCGCTTTTAATGAATGCTTAATTGAATTATATTACTGTCTATTTTCATTATTTAAGTACCTTTTGCCTGCCTATTTTACCAAAAATAAATGCTTAAACTTCCGAACTCTGTACACAACCTAAATATTTATAAGAGTTCACTTGTTCAGTATAACAATTTTCGCTCTTCTCATATTTTTTCCACTCAAAAGCTACTGCTTTAGTTTTATCTGTAGATATGTGCATGTTACACAGTCTTGTGATATCTGTCAGGTATTAATTTGCAAAATACCTGTAGATGTTCTTCCATGTCAGAAATTGGAACTTGATCGTGAGCATATCTCGTATATTGAAGTTCCTAGTTGTGGTTCATTGCGGTGTACCACATTCATGGTTCTTGCGGTATACTAAGTGTTGCTACAATAGCTTATTAAAAGTTTCACTAAAAGCATCAATATCGAGGATATCACGATAAGAACATTTTTATACTATCGATGAACGTGACTGATATATTATGATGCCATTGGCCCACCGCTGCGCTGAGAAGACGGCAATAAAAAGACAGTAGAGTAAAAAAGAAACCAACGTTTTCCTGGCTTCGCCGCACTGTTTAGGCAACTTCTCTGTCTTGCCTTCTTGGAGTGCAGTGTATGCTCTCAGGCTTAGGTGTATGACAGACTGGGGCAGGTTGATTGATTGTGACTAACATACATTTCGAATTCATTCCTGAAGGTAAAACTGTCAATAAAATGTTGCCATTCTTGGGTCAGGTGAACATAACATGTCTGTCCTTTCTCAATCTCCGTATTTTCCATATCTAGCTCCAGCTGATTACTGCCAGAGAGGTGAAGGGTGCGATTTGTGCACTGCGGGAAGTGACCAAAAATGGACTGCAAGACTGTTTATAAAAGTGGTACGGACGCTGGCAGAAATGCTTGCTTTGAAAATGGCGTTGTGTGAAAGATTCAATTTCCTCTGTAATAAAAGTTTACATTTATTTGGGTTCCTTTTTTACTCTACTAGTATATTTGGTCCTCTCATTCTCTATTAAAATATCATTTTTTAAAAAGTCAAAATGATAGGAAATTGCTCTTAAAGTTTATATATTTTTTTCTTTTCAGTAGCGTATATACGGTATTTACATTAGGAAATTTTGATGTCAGTGTTATCCGGGTCCTTGTTATAACACTTTAATCTACAAATAAGTGATAAGAAAACATATAATGCATAACATGTCCAGTGGGTGATTTAAAATTATCTTCGTTTTGTTGTTCAACTTCACTCTCTAGAGTAGCCCGTGGTTGCAAAAGAGATACAGCTAGTCCGAGTTGCGAGATTTGCGGATCTCGACCACCTGTGGTACTTCTGACGTTGAACCGGACCGGATATTCGAGCCCCTTTCTATGGGGAGTCATTCCGGTTTAAATGGCAGCGTGTTCCCGAAAATTCTCACGGAAAATTAAATACGTCACGGGGCGGTGAGCTACCAAAAATACTCAGTACCCATCTGCAGAGCTGAGAAGGCTGATTCTAAGTTAGACGAACTCTATCAGCATCACTGGGAGCAGGACCGGATGGTTCGGTTTTAAAGTATAAGGTACAAAACTAATGGAAGTATTAAGGGAAGGGTTTGCTATTTGGGTAAATTTTGTGGGGGGAAGTACATTAACGACAGCTTTATCGAAATAAATGTAAGTATACTAGACATCTTATTTAATAGCAGTACAAGTATATTAGTTTTATTTAATTTATTAATCTATATATTTACTATCGCGGCAAGGCTTTCAGTATAACTGATATGGTAGACTAATTCACTTTTTCAACAATCGTTATTCATTTGTTAATTGGTAAAAGCTACATTTTGTTTTTCAATTATTTTTAATTTTTTTTTCAAATTGGTTTAGTCATAACATAGTTGCTTAGGAATATATAGAGCCACTTGCAAAAATTCTGCGCTTCTAAATGAGTTGCGTTTTAAAATAAATGAAATGTCAAATATGCCGAGTCTCCTCTATATGCTTTTAAGGCTGCAGTTTCACTAATTTCAGAATGTAGCATGGATGGCAAAGAACATTTTTTTTTTGTTATCACCGTCTTTGAAATTGCCTCGCTTTTTCGTTTTAAAGTTTGGTTCCGAAACGACAAAAAAAGATAATGTTTTGCACTCCTGTAAAGGGTCGGAGATAATGACAAAAACACCCAAGGTTCCACAACACTTTCTCTTCTCAGGCTGTACATTTTAATTATAGCGAAAGCTGTCGTTATGCCACACAACCCCAAACCACCCGCTCTCTTTTCTAATCTACGTGTCATCTTCGAAGAAAGGACTTTGTTCGCTCTTGGCCGGAGGGTCGGGGCTAATCACTTTGACATCAACAAGGGGGTACGCCTACCCGTAAAAAAATCGCCGCAGTGCACTACATGATTACTAATTCCAAAGGTCATCCTAACATCATCTAATATGTTGATAGATTGTTACCGGTGTTTGAACTAAAGATCTAGAATGAAGGATACTGCCCATAACGTATACGAAAATGTCCCAAAGGCAAGAGTATTTTGTAGTTAAACAGCTGTGTTATTTTAATTATTGTTTAAATAAATAATACAGAAAATGTGCCTAATATGAGAGATGAGCGTTTACTGGGTGAGCCATGCAAGCCTCGATCATTCGCGTCTGTCCCAAGATAGACAGAGGCGTGCTCACCAAGTGTTTTAACAAGCAGTCACGCCAATTACTACCCAGATACAAGGCGAGTGCTGTATGCACAGTATTGTAGCCAGTAAACATTAGACAATATTAACCATCGCCTGGAAAAATAATCTACAAAATCCCTTAGGCACCTTTCACAGCAAATGAGGCTTTCTTATGGTTCTACGGCAATTATCACTTGTCGAGGAAACAGTTTATTTTAACATTGAATACTGGCTATATTCCATATCAACGCTTTACTTACGAATACGGGCTATAATCTCCAGTTCAATTCCTAGCAATTAAATAACGATAGCTAAGATTTTAATAAAATTTACCTTTTATTTTAAATGTATCAGAGATGAACGTATTATGCAGTCCTACTGGTAAGATGGAACCCTCATGATCTGTTTTAACAGTTGATTGCACTTTAGCGGCAACTATAGAAATATGTACACTGACTTCCTGGACTGCGCAAGAGCAATCACGTCACAATTCACTGGACAGGCAGTGAGCATGTTTTCTATTTAAACTTTGAGCGGTATGTAAATGTTCTACGATTGTCCTACCTAGATGTTTCACATGCATCCATAAATGAAAAGAATTTGTAAGGTACATTACAAGTTTTAATATTAAAACACTTGAGCGATGTACAATTGTTCGATTTGGATGCAAATTTCTTTGATACTTCAGGATGGTGATGCTGGTAATATGGACCCGAAGCACATTCTACAATGCATGCTTCACCAACAGAAACATCTTAACCTGACACTTATGGAAAGACCTATCTTGAATACACTAAAGGAGCTATTGCAGTAAAGTGGTATAGAGTTACATGAATCTGGTCTTTCAATCGTACACGCAGCCGAAGATGACGCCAAAAAGGAAATTTCCCCTGCAGGTGTTCCCAAGTTTGATGATTCGGTTTGTTCAAGAGCTCATCCAATTTCATCAAGAGATATCCATCCTTTAATGCACCAGTTAGAAAAAACATTCAAGGAAAACATTTCCCACAAATATTGTCACCGGATCATCACAAAAAAAGGTATTTTTATTAAGGAAAATAAATTAAGATTACCTGAAAGTCGTGAATATCCAAAGAATGTGCATCCTCTGAAGAATTTATTCCTTCAACCTCTGAGATTTGTCTTGGCCATGGAAGTAGGAAAGTGTAAATGGAAAAGCTGTGCGTACTAATTGAATTTCTTTAAGCTCGGGAACCTTAGGCACTAAAGTACTACAACTTTACTCACTGTAGTGGACTTTTTCTTTGCATTATGCGTGATTTTCATTCTATATGTTAAGTAACGTAACACGTGGAGTTCATATTTCCCAGCATGTTGTCAGATGACAAATTTACATTTCTGTATTATGATTTAAGTTCAAAAGCAAGAAATTAAGCAGAATATTATATATTGAATAACCGCAGCAAAGCAAATTTATCAAAATAAGGGCAACTTTCAAGGATCAACTGTGCAAAAAACAAAGAGGAATTTCATAATGCCACCAAGTATAATTACAACGGAGCAATACCAGAAGATTCCATGCAAATATAAAAAATCCGTTCTTTCCTAAAGGTTCACTGGTGTACTCTTGTCATGAATTATGATATTTGTTTACGCTAAATTCAAGTTCACACCATTTCATGTTTTACAACAGTACAAGAGAATAAAGCACATGTTGTTTATTTTCAATTCAAACACTCAGTAATATATATATATATATATATATATATATATATATATATATATATTCTGTTCATCTATAATATCAGAATCAGTTAAAGAAGGTTTAACTTTGAGAATAATGCTTTTGAAGTTCTGTAAAGCAAATCTTAATAAATATTGTATATAACGAGCATAATTATTATTTGAGATTTATAGAAGAAAATTTTATAGAATGGGCTAAGGTTCAACGCAATCTCACCTAAAAGTCAATTCCAATTTAAAAAAAAAAAAAACTTTCTTTGAAATCTATGGAAAAAAAGTAGCAGACTTAATCACTGTAGATGAAAACTGATTGGGGTAGTGCGTCTTGAGCACCCTCTTACGAGCTACTGTTGTAATTTGAGCCGGGCTGAAGCTCCTCTGTTGCAGCGGTTGTTCGTTCACGACCTTGAAACTCGGTCATAGTTGGTGTTTGTTTGCTCATCCAGTCCTCTTAAAAGATTTTCATGCGATAATTAGCCAATATTAGCACTTTCTACTTTAGTGTTACCAGCTGCTGTAGTTTGTGATTGATAGGTCTAAGAGCTTTTTTGGCTGACCTCGTTGAGTAACAGCCCTGATGTACTTAAATCATATCACAAGGCTAGGGTAGAGGCTAATAATAAAATGTATTCAAAATGGATGGGTTGAGATACAGTAGGGTTGCAAATATAGCTACTAAACTCATACCAAACAGCGTTATTGTTTCTGTACACACACGCAGTTTATTATTACACACTAATAAATTGAATACCGAGCGACGTGCCTCAGATTCTAACGCCTGGAAGGCCCCAGGTTCAAATCTCACGGAATCTTGGATATTATCATAGTTTCCCCTGGTTGCTTATGCGAATACTGGGACAGATATTTCCTTTTAAACGAATTTTCCACTCTCCCATTTCGTACCATTTCATTCTTTCGGTTTTGTTACAGGTTCGAAAATGCCAGGGCTAGGTGGGATAGTGCGGTGTGACGGTGACTTGCGCTTAGGAACGGTTTTTACTCCGATATGAACTCGGGCGTCACAGGTCTCGGTGTGTTCTATCTGAAAAAGGGACCCGTCTATGTCTGAGCCCTACCTTCCCTGGATCCTGCACCCGGTGTCTCTCCTATCTCATTCCCTCCTCCCGGGACACAAACGGCCAGCCCTAGAACAAGGCTGATATATTAAAATACCCTCCTCCGACACTATCAATTCAATCCAATGAATTGAATGTTGAATTTAATATTACAGTAATATGTCGGGCTGGACATTCGAGCCCCTCCCTTAGGAGAGTGTCTGGAAGGGTTGGTCTAGGATAGTATCGAACTATCTAAATATGCTCGGGTTACTCACCTGCATAATGAGGATGCCTAAGCTAAATACTCTGAGCTGTGGTAGTGGTGGTATAGCCGAAAGGCGAAGACGCGTGTGAGCAACGGAGCGCGGGTAGGTTTAAATTCTAAATCGTAAAGGCTGGTCTTTGATTACACTTGCTGGAACTGGAGAGAGATTCCCACCTATATTATCTCTATGTACTGTTTTTATTTTAATATTTCATATACTGGATTGATACATGTGACATAAAGTCACAAGTTATCTCAAGACGTGAGTTGATTGTCAACATTTTTTCCCCGACTGTTACAATGTTCGTATGCGTAAGTTCAACTGCTGAACATTTCTTAGCACTGCGTGTATGTATATATATATATATATATATATATATTGAGTATGCCCCACAAATAACTATCAGGCGTCAAGTCATTATAATTTGCACCGAATGGATATTGTGTTCTTTTGGAGACTATTTGCAGACCGAAGTAATCTCGAAGTAACCTTAGCGATTACCCCAACAGTGTGTGCAGTAGCTACGTCTTGCTGGAATCATTGTGCACTTCGGGGCAAACTTTCTAGCGCGACAAAATCTGCAAAGATTTTCGATGAATCGCCGTATAATTAAAAGATAATATCTTTAAACAAGTTTCACTCGATAATCGTTGTCATCTTCTATTAAATAGGGGTCGAGGCTATTTTCTCACTGTGATGACAACGGAAAGACATAGGAAAACCAGAAGAGGTTGAGAGGGCCTTAATTTTCGTGCATATTGAGTAATGAACGAGCATAGAACACACTTCTTACCTGCAAGTTCCTTTATGATGAGTCTCTGACTTTACTGGGGTGACTCTAAAATCTTTTGAAAATAATTCCCTAATTAACTTTTTCTGTGGCAGATATTTTTCGTCCACTGTGGGGACTGAATTTACTTGCACGTCTGAGTTTGCTTATCAGAAGTAAAAGTCCGTTTAGATGATGGATCTCGATCATTGTGTCCAGAAACGTTCACTCCTTCATTTCTCCGCAATAAATGTTTTATCTGTCTTTGAGCGCCATAACGAGACAATTGAATCCACGCTAATTCTCAGTAAAAATTCATGTTACAAATAATATCACTATAGACTTGGGCTACTTCAATGAACGTATAAGACAAGTGGTCATATTTCGCTAAATCTTGGGTAAGCTATAGTATATATTAGAGACAATTCCAAGTAGGTAAATGGTTATGTTAACATGACGACTTATGTTACCTTGTATCTGTTAACCTTAAGTGTTATTTTATACTTTCGTCAATTTGCAGCCTAAGTTTATTGAGCATTCAGTGTAAGAACTGAGGCAAGGCCCTGAAAAACCCTCCACCAAGAAACTATCGCTACTCATGCCCGTGCCTGGCAAACATAAGCCATGTTTAGATTATGGCAATGGACTTGAAGTAAATCTTATTTCAAAATTACTTATCCTTGTATATCTTATATACATGGCGTTCCAAAATCATAGTCACTTTATTCGAATAGGTAACCCAAATCATGCCATTAGTCGTTTAATTACTTTTAAAATCTATCCACGTTTACAATAAACGCAGATTAAATTGTCATCTCAACTCTAGCAATCTTAATAGCTGACTAGCTTCTTCTTCTCCCTTCTCTATTTCTTTTCCTCCCCCTCCTCCTCCTTCCTCCTCCTTGTACTGAATAAAATTATTGGAGAAAAGTGGAATTCTAGCTCTATCTTTATAAACTTTCTAACTATACTAAAATATGTAATATTTGCATTAGTATATATCTTTAATTTATAACTGTATATTTCATTTTGCTTTTCTGCTGTTTTTTTTTTTTTTTTTCGTCTGGTAGAGTGGAAAAGAAGGCTTCTTGGCCTTAACTCTTTTCAAGGTAAATAAATGGTTAAATAAATAAATAAAACTTATTCAAACCTATGCAGCTTAGCAGATCACCAATGAGAGACTATTGAAGACATGGGCAACATTTATGGGACGCCGTGTATTAATATGTAATTAAAACCTCGTGTTTCCGTTTATATCAGGTGCCCCACTCGCTACCAAACTCGACATTTCTTTAATAATTTTAATGCCAATAAATATATTGCCACGAAATTTGAACAGGAGTACCTTCATTATGTGGTAAATATAATGAATGTGTCGGTGACGCATAACTATTATTGCGACACGGAGCAGAGGTCCTCCAGCCAGATATCTACACAACACGTTTGTTGTTCGTGAGAATACGTGTTAAGTGTGAGTGCATACAGCATAGTTGGAAAATGTATCGGTATGCTCTAGAGAAGCGAATATTCATCGTTCGCACTTAATGGAAAGCAGAAGCGATAAAGTTAAGCCAACAGCATTTCCTGGAGAGGTTTGCAGATTGACATCCGCCAAGCAAGACCAGCGTTGTCGAAGATACGGGAAGCCAAGTAAACGTTACTAGAGGACCAAGCAAGTAGGTCGTCCGCAAATGTCCCAGGAAACGACCCGAAATGCAAAGAACCAGAGTCGCTGCACCGACTTTCACAGAATTCAGGGACTTAGCTACCATGCTGGGGCTTATCCCAATTTATCATTTCATCTCATCCACCGTCTGTGATGTCTTAGTAGTTAAAACGGGCGTAAAACGCTATTAAAAAAAAAGAAAGACAGAAAATTGTTGGCATGTGACTGTTATATTCTCACAACTGTACATAAAATGTGTTGATGAGTTTAATATACTGTTGGTTTAGTACTCGTACATTATGAAATTGTATTTGAGAATTTTAAAATCTTTTCTTATGAATTTCATCATTCAAAGCTAAGCAATAAAACTTTTGAACACAAACAGAAAATGAAATATATTTTATATGACGATATAAAAGAATAATGGCATTCATAAATACCTCATATGTATAGTATAAATCACGCAGATTATATAAATTGGTATAAAAATGCTGTTCGGTGTTTGAAAGCTAACAGGAATATATAGAGGGATGTAAACTTTGAGAATATTTACCGACTAAGAAACGGAAGCTAGGTGCTGAGGGGGTTATTGTACTAGCCAATCGATTTTCTTGACGTTTGTTTCGAAACATGACAGCGTGACTGCCGAAGAATGCGTTATGTGTTGACCGTGTGCAAAATTTAGAAGGCCGTGCCAACTTGCCACTGGTGCAGGAATGTTAAAAGAAGGTGGGAGAACAAAAGACAATGTTGGCAGCAACGTTTGCATTAAACTTGGCCTTCTTTACTTCAAAATGTTACACTTTTGCTGATCGGCATTTTGGAATCGAACTTCTATTCTTCTTAATATGTTATAAGTAATTAAAATATGTTTTGCCGTTACAATTTGAAATATATTCAAATACACAAGGTTTCCTAACATAATTTTTCAGAAAATGAATGTTTTATTTAAATATACGTATATACTGAATTTTAAAATAAAGCACAACAAAATATTTATTTCAAATTTCCCAGTCCTCTTCGGAATTTTAATATATAGGGTGTCCCAGAATCGCCGTACATTTTTTTAAGCTATACCCTAATTTACTTTCTTAGCACTCGTGCCATAATTGTTGTATTTTAAAGGAGTTTTGGGGATGGACAAAATTACACGTAGTGTAAATAATTTCTTTCGTTTAATTTTCTTTATTATGTATTCATAGTCTAATAAACCACGTAATTAACATTTAATGAATGCTCACTTTCTACTCCACTTGTGTGCCTGTATTAAATATAATTTCTTTTACCCGTTAGTGACTCTGACTTGCGGAATTTACATCGAAATAAAGAGAATCATTTTCAAATAAAATATATCAAATTATCTGTAACGCCAATACTCAGATATCAGCTGCTGTTTTCCCTAACCCATACAGCATAATGCGACCTGCTATTTCCGAAATATAATACGGGATAGTGAGTTATATGAAGATGATGCTTTCTGAAATCATAAATTGCTGACTTTTGGGAATGTTAAGTGTATTTAATAAATTTATAGCACTGCAGTTTTGAAATTATTTAAACAATGTTCGGTTTTTAGATACTTAGAAATATACAACTCAAAGTGTATGTATTAATGGTGCCAAAGGCCATATACGCGTAAGGTAGACGGTTTGGGAAACTAAAAACATTTCAGCCTGATCAATACAAAGGCGAGTGGGAAATAAATACCATTTTATGTGTAATTTCAAGTTGTGGGCCAAGAACGCCTTCTATAGCTATTTTATTTTACCTTTCTGTTTGGCTTTAGAATCATTTAAAATTCAAGGCACATGCGGAAAACCTCTCTTCTTGCATTCGTACATACTCCTTCCACTTTAGTTGATATCCTCTTACCTTGTTGTTTTTAGGTATCATGTCTTCTATCTCAAATTTCATGCTAATGCGTTCGTTTTCTACTGTATCCTTTACCTTAACTCAGAAAGCACATCTGGATTAATCTGCTGCTCTTAAAGTCCGTGTCTCTTCCCATCATTTCGACACTGGTACTGAAGTTACATAATATAACATCTTGTCTTATTTTGTTATATCTTTGTGCAAGTCCCTGCAAACCTTCGTTATCATCAAATAGTGATATTAAGTCATTTTCTTTTGATCTGCAATACACACAAAAAAGAAAATATTTTAACTGTTGAAATTCATAGCCATTACTTAAACTGTCTCAAGAAAATTATTTCTAAGGATGTTTCACTGGCTCTTGACCCTTGCTTTTCTCTTATCGCTTTCAAAGTAATGGATGTATTTCAGTGGCATTTGACATGAACATACCTTGATATATGACAAGCATTGGGATCCTACAACGATGCTGAAAGTCATTAACTTCAAAGCACGCGCCTATCCATGTCACGGGTGGCCGAGATCGTTAAGGCGCGGACTCTAAGCGGGAGGTCTAGGGTCGAATCCCGCCAGGGTCGTCCTCCCTGACGATTTTTTCAGGTTTTTCTTTGGCAAATGCACGGGAGGTACCCTACTTAGGCCTAGATTTCCTTTAACATCAATGGAGAACCATCAGTCATGGAAATACTTCGCACACAACCACAGATCTTTGACCATGTACGCCAATTCCTACACTGACATGTGCGCTCTGTAATCAAGTTGTAGGCCAACAGTTCTAACCTCTTTTGTTGTTAAATTCACAAATTAATGCTCTTATTGAGTTGGTGGAGGTTTCTTGACAAAATATGGAACGCAGCCAACCACCATATCAGAAGCTTTGTCATAGATTGACATCCCACAGCGCCCAAACCATCATTTCCGGAGATGTGTTCCCCAGCAAATCCGGGCCCAGTACACCAACAATGCAATTTGCAATATAGCTCCCTTCAGCATATCAATAGTGTC
The DNA here is from genome assembly GCA_030762175.1 of Metallyticus violacea. Lineage (NCBI taxonomy): Eukaryota > Metazoa > Arthropoda > Insecta > Mantodea > Metallyticidae > Metallyticus > Metallyticus violacea. Next base: position 42,322,173 of record CM060830.1, on the reverse strand, counting down.
GTCTAATCCTATCCATAGTGGGCCACTCGCAACATCTGCCCTGTTTGTTTCATAACTTTTGGAAAAACAATAAAATTATTGTCATAATACATATTAACGGGCGCTGGGCTCCATATATGTATGTGGGGCGTAAGAATGAGACCAGAACGATTAGTTAAAAAAAACTTTTTGGTTCTAATAATAGGAACGTAGTCGACAAAAAGATAGATGGGTGTCATGCATTTATAGTAAAAGCCTGCGAAAATATACACAATTAAATTACGTTCCTATAATGTCCTTTTTCGGAAACGCAAAGACAATTAATTAACGAGTTTTAAAAAATACAATTGCATGAAAATTCTCAGTCCCCTCATTAGTACGAGAGTAGGTCCATAAGTTTCCGGCCTAACCATTTTCTAGGTATGATAAAGACAAAAACTATATTTCATTATCAATATAGTTACCCTTTATTTCTACACACTTCTCACATCTTTGAATTAACATTTCAACCCCCCCCCCTAAATAGTCAGAAGTCACGTCTGCAAAATGGATATAAACAGCAACCATCACTTCGTCACACTTAAATTTCCTGCCTAGAAGGTCCTTCTTCAGTTTTGAGAAGAGGAAATAGTCACTAGGAGCTAGATCTGGGCTGTATGGTGGATGATTGATCTCCTTGAAGCCACATTTCTTCACAGCTTCCTTTGCAACAAGAGCTATATGCACAGGCGCGTTGTCGTGAAGATTGAGCACAAAACCACTCAGTTTTCCTCGCCTTTTCTTGTTGATGGAAGCACGTAGTGTGTGTAGTAGACCAGCATAGTACTCCCCATTTACTATGGTGTTCCTCTCCTTGAAGTCAACGAAGAGTATTTCTTCACACTCCCAAAAGATTGTGGCCATAATCTTCTTGGTTTACTGAGCGACCTTGGCCTTCGCCAGGTTTTCGCCACCCATTGATTCTCTTTTGAACAAGGGATCATAGCAGAGGACCATAGTTTCATCTACTGTAACAATGGTTTGCAGAACTTCTCTTTCGTTTCCTCGGCCGAGTTCCAAAATGCCTCTCAACAGATGACTTGCTGCTGCTTTTGGACCGAGGAAAGAAGTCTAGGTACCCATCTTGCACTAACCTTATTCATGTTTAAATGTTCATGAATAATTCGAAGGACTGCTGTATTAGAAAGACCCCAACCTTCTGCTATTTCTGTAACTTTGAGCCGCCGGTCTTTCATAATTTCTTCTTCCACAAGAGCGACGTTTTCAGGAGTGAACACCTCTAAGGGTCGACCTGCACGCTCTTCTTCTTCAATGCTTTCTCGATCCATTCGCAAAATATTGGCCCATTCTTTTACGGTAGAATGTGAGTGGGGTGCTTCCCCATATACACTGTCCAATCGCTGTTTAATTTCATGTGGAGTAAGTTCTTCTTTTGTGAAGAACTTAATAACAACTGGATACTCCATTTTGAACATATCACAATCTCCTATACATAACCTTCTTTATGCAACTATATCTGAACACAGCGAGCGGAAGTTACAGCTGCAATTATTTACTTAACAGATAAGATATTACACCTGATATGGGTTTTGTGAAGGTGATAATCCTTAACGACGAGGCCAGAAACTTATGGACCTATCCTCGTATCTACCGCTCCCAAGATTGTGCTCCTCGTTTGAGAATCGCTGCTTCACCTTCGATATGTCCTCAGAACGAGACCGGAATAGAGAAGTTGGAAAGTTGGCACTCTTAGCAAAAGTAAACAAGTCACCGAAATCTTGGCCCTGTTTTACTTGACTTTTCCCTCTGGTTACTTCCATTTCGAATTTAATATTCCAGGAAAGTTTAAAGTTCACGGTTTAGAATTTTCGAGCTGAAGAGCTTTTGAAGTTGTCATCGCAAACGTTCCCCAATCGCTGCCAATATTGAAACTCCAAGTAGAAAAGAGGCTGCTATGTACCACTTAGATTTTATACGTTTTTAAACTTTCTTTCCATTCTTTATTACGACAAAACGCAAGGATCCGAGCAATTAAAAGTTTACAAAGTAGCAGCAACGTCGATGTTTATATATTGCTTCTGAAACTTGGACATCGGAATTTAAAGACAAAAGGAAGGGAAGAACTGAAATGAAACTTTTTTAGGCTAGCAGTTGCCATCCTCGTATTGATGCACGGGCAGAATTAAAAGTTTTTAAGATGTCGGTGTGGCTATTATTATAAAATACAGAGATGCCACGTTTAAAAGAAGTAAAGAAAATATAAAGTAACATAAAGGTTTCATCAAACTACCTTGTTGAAGCGGAACCATTGATGGTACTTTAGGATATTACCAGAACTGTAGAGTTGGTGTGACTGGAAGGATTTTTTAAAATTGGGGCTCATTTTTATAAATGTTTAGGTAATATAATTCGCAGCTTTAGAAAATTCATGTATAATTTTAATTCAGTGATATCAATAGTTATTAGGTGTTGTCAACAATTTTCGAAACTAAATCTATACATAATAAAATACATGCCTGATTTAAATTTCATCACCACTGCTTTAAAACGCTTTCTCTTATGCAGCAATAAAGCGCTCCCAGCTTGTGAAAGCTTTCTTCAAGCTCTGTTCTAGAAGCTTGTCAAGCACCTACGATTCGCCTGGGCCTTCAGGGCGACCTTCTATTACTAAACTTGTAAGACTATGCAAGGGGCCAACTCTAGCAGAGGAACGTCCATGTCGCTGCGGCCGAGAAACTCGTTTGCTGAACACGCTAAGAATCGATCCTGTGGAAATATTGAGTAAAATGTATACCTACGCAGTCACCGCTCTGATTTAGTTGGTGCAGGTGCCAAAACTGACTGACTAATCGACCAGAGGCAAACGTCATGGTCCCGACTCATTATGTCACTTGTAAAAGAGCCGTTTGACAATAAAATAATTATTAATATAACAAGCAGGTAAACCACTCAATATGAATTAAAGTACCAGACGTGAACGTAATAAGAAAATAATATAACCTATGCTTTATTATTATATTGGTCATCGGGAAAGATCGAACACAAATAACACAATTGCAGTATTTTAGCATTTTATTTTGTAACATATCGTGACTTCATTTATGGGCTGAATTCCTTCTAGACCCTTCTTCTTCTTCCTCCTCCTCCACGCTACTGCTGCTGCAGGAAAATTTATTACGAGGCGATCAACAATGAAGTCACAGGGCTCGTCCGCTTCCCAGAATTTCCATTCCTCTCCTTTCATGTGACGAATGAACGACCGCCACATTTCCGATATTACCAATCTTATTCCTTCACCTCGAGCTTTCGTACTTCGGGTTGTGTTATCTCTAACAACCTTGCCTTTCACTTCTGACTCAGTAGGGTTTAGAACACAATGATAAGGCGGAAGTCTAAGCATTGTGTGGCCAGGCCTTCGCCATAATGTCAAGTTTGTCATATCTCTTATGTAGGCTGGCATTCCAGATTGAAGGAATCAACTCAAACTTCACCATGCCATTTTCACATGTAAGGTCCTGTTGCTCATTCTACTGGATTATATCTTTCTTAAGCCACAGCCGGTTTTGGGAAAGCGCTCTAATTTCACAGAATGATACGAGACATTGTCCTTAACAGTGGCACTATTCCGTGCAAGCGAAGGCAATATATTCTTTAACCAACTGTTGACAGTGAAGTCGACCTTGGAGGTGTCCTCGTTCACCCAGGAAATATAACTTACGTTCTTGTCACTTTTCCTCAAATAATCTCTGCCCCACAAAAATACTCGTATCCTCAGAATCAACAATTATGTTTCTTTTTTAAAACTCGAAGTCAATTTCGTGCAGGATTTTATAGAAACTTCTTTTACTGAAATTGGGTTGATCGAGATTATTGACGACAGTTGGTAATTCATTCCTTTCGAAAAATGTTGCACTTTTCGACACACTGCCTTTCTAACACTGACTTTCGGTTCCTTGTTTTCGCAGACATCGATAAATATTCCTTACGTACTTATCACTGAAACGCCGGTAAATTCACTTGTCAAATTTACATTATCTGTAATTGCAAACGTCGGAATTTTTGCAGACTTTTACAAACACCTTTCTCGCCACTTCTCAATAGTTTTCATTTAAGATCCTTCACATACTCATGGTTTTCACACTTTTGTGAAAAAAAACTGAGACATTTACCTTGCTTGCCTCGTACATAATTTATTTTCTAATACCAATACTGCAAGTGTCTTCTATCATGTATATACGAACTTAACCCAACTGACCGAGACACAGACCTCTTCCCTAGATGTTGTATTAAAAGTAAATATAATGATGCTCATAAGAGAAAAGTAGTTTTATTTTATTTGTTCTGTAAATAAAGCTTCGGAAATTGTTATAATCCACTACATTACAGGATTATATACGTAACTTATAAATTAGTTAGGGAACTATTTTCCTTCTATGTGTGCTAAGATTGCATTAACAAATGATAATATTTACTCCAAGATCGATTCTTAGCATACGGTTAATATACTAACGCTCTGTGATTGGGGACAATGTCTTAATGGAGCATCCGGTTCCCCTGGTGTTACATTCAGCTCTGTCCGCCGAATATGCTCCCTCAGAAGATATTATTAACAATATTCTGAATAGTTCTTCAACGTTCTTCATGTAAGTCGTCTAATTATTCCCACATTTTCGGGGCGAAGCATTAGTGAACTCAATACACCGTGCACGACTCACTAGCATAAGCCTCCGAATCATTTTAAACGTCTCCGTTTCAAATTTGGCAAGTTTGACGCAACCGCAAATCTGCTTGTGTATGTGATAGCAAAAATGGTATAGCACAGTGCTGCCGGATGTTCGTAGAACGACGAAGGTCCTCGTGCTTCGCTACAATTAAATTCCATTAACAATTTAAGGGGACCGAACTGTGTTAAATGTCAAAAAAGGTCATAAAATCTTTTTTTTTCTTTTTTTGAAGATTAGTTATGTTTATTTCTTTTAGATTCACATAGCGAAGCTATTTTTTCCTATTTTCACTTTAAAGGCCTGTCACCTGACTGTTTATAGCCATGCACATGGATAAATATCTCTTCTTTCTTGCACATATGGAAGTTCAAGAGCCGAATTTCACTAATTAACTTAAAAATGTACACAGAAACTCTTGAGACACGAATAAATAAAAGTAACAACAAGAAAATGTTAATAGATAAGAGAAAATGTATTTGTTCATATAATATTCAATATATATTCAATTTCATCAAAATGACATAAAGATAGAGTAACGTAATTTTTTCCGTAAAATATGCCTTTTTTAAATAAAAATTGTGCAGGTAGTTTATCTGTATTATGTGTTTCGAACACAAATCTGCAGTTTTTTTTTTCAAACTTTTCAAAACTGCAACATAAGGGCAAATAAAAATCGCAACCGTCATTTCTCAGAAAATATATTATGGATTCGCCTGGATTATTTTTATTATATGACAATGTGTGGTTAAAAAAATGAAGTGAGTTGGTCATATAATGTTTTTTTTTTTTTTTTTTTTTTTTTTTCCATTTTTTCACGTCGGATTCCTTCTTCCGACATTTTCCCCTAGAAATATAATACAAGAAACTGTAGTTTTCACATAAAATTTTGGTTAATTTTGAAATATTAAAATGCCATTCTATTATTTCATCCTGGTTCCTAGCACATGTATGCTTTATTGTCTTAATTAACTTTCTTCTTCCTTACTAACAGCTTAGACATTGACATGGTTGGAATTAGCATTTGGAATTGTAGGTAATTTTTCAGCCTACAGGATGATAAAAACAGAACACCGATAACGCTAATATGTTGTGCGGAACGGCCAACTGACAATTTTTCAACAGGGGTTACATGTTCGGAAATGCACTGTAGGACGTCAAACTATGACAAAGCTTCGGATATGGTCATTGGCTTGCTTTCCACTTTTGTCAAGAAACCTCCACTAAATCAACAAGAGCTTTATTTAACGGCAAAAGCGGTTGTTGGCCTCCAACGTGGGCGGTGCAGAAATTGGCGTGTACTGTCAAAGACAGTGCTAAATGGATCCGTGTAGTAAGGTTCTCATTCTCCAGCCCATTGTTAACACTGAAAATGAATTTATTGCTGTGAGTCACTTGCACTTTCGGGTGTTCTTCTGCACACGCATGCATGCTGTGCAAGTTCGCGATGCCGTCTCTAATTCCCTGTAACATCAGCACAGGATCTTTGCACACAAGTATTTGACCCAGTGCGCCAATCTCTGCACCGCCAATGTAATCTGGTTGGTGGTCAGCAATACAAACTCCATTTGCAGTTAAATGCACAATGCGATGCAATTGTTGGATTGGTGGAGGTTTCTTGGCCATATTCCCATCACCATATCCAAAGTGTTGTCATACTTGATGCCCCACAGTGTCCAAACCAACATACAGAAGAATAATTTGATCTGCACTACATACTAAAGTCGTTTCATTTTCGCCAATGCAATCAAGGACATTTTTTCCTGCTTTTCAACTGTTCTCGCACTCAACTCAGTTCCCCTTTTGCAGTAGCGGCGTATTGTTGTGGCAGTGGTAGTACCTGTATTTCTGTTAAGTGAATAGGGCTTGTTTCGTAATGGAAATGGCTTCAAATATGAATGGTATTAGGCCACAGTCGAAAGCCAATGGTTCAATTATTGCAAATACACAATGCTCCCCCACTTCTATATAAAATAGCGTTTTCCATGGGAGTGGTGATGATTACATATATTAGTGCAAGAAAATGTCATTCGTTTTCTAACGAAACACTATACAAATCAGTATGTTTATATCAACTGCGAACAAAAGCTGTAAATGATGTTAGTATCCCTTTTAAGACGAGAAACCTCCAGCACCTTAACAATTTTGTCATATTAATAAAACGACACTTATACAAGTACATTAAATAGTATAATATACTTCCAATGTATAAATACATTTTAAAACAACATTTCTCTTTCACGGGATACCAACCTGAGCAATGCAACTGGTCTCAAGCAGTGAGAGAGGGGGAACTGTAGAAAGAGTCATATTTAGAGCCACAATGACGTTTTACGTGAGTGACCTTGACTGGGCTGGCCAGAGTGAAGCAAGTACAAGCGTTGTTGATGTGTTTTTATCTCCAGGTATATAGCATATAAATTAAATGGTGTTTGTGCAATTTCTTCACAAACTGTAGTACAAATCAGCGAATTATTTGATGCAGTAGAATCTCGATTTTACCGGACATAAACGGACAATTGCAAAATAACGGTAAACTAGGTGATAGAATTCAAATAAAATATTTTATTTAGGCCCAGGTGTTAAAAGTTTCTAACTGGAGATTAATTTTAACTTTAATTTAAAAGGAAACTAGAGGTTCATTTCTATTGCATAAAATATGCTCATACTGTAGTTTGCAATAAACGTCAAATCTATGGCAACATCGCAAAATAATAGGGAAATTCCTATTTAGAGCGAGTTGATGTTCACCTCAAAAAATCCTAGATATGTTTTTTTTTTCATCTTAAAAGTTCTTCAAACATGGATAAGGAAATGTCAAGCAAATTTTAGAAGGATATTATTATAGATCTGGTGGTAAAATATCAGGAAATAATTGAAGATAAAAATCAGATTCTGTCTCAAATAAGTATAAAAAACTACAAGGGGGAAATTACCAAAGAGTATAATTCTATTCTTAAGACTTCTGCATCATTACCCCCATATGTGCCTATAGCACCTAAAACTCCAGGAAGGTTGCGTCACTTTCCTTACATCGCCCTCTTCGGTTGGCGTTTTAATGAAATGGGGTCTCAGAGCTGCAAACGATCTAGTAACTTTATGGATGGTTCGACTGGCCGTTGCTTTCTCCACTTTGATATATCTCCAATAACTATTTGGAAGCTCCCTGTCGCATGAAATCTTAAAGTTAGTCGTTTCATGAATATCGAATGCAAAGCATGATTTCGCTTAGTTTGTGATTGTAATCGGGAAAATAACATCTGTTCCATTTCTTCGACATCTTTTGCTAAGCGAAATGGCATTTTGAATTATTTGTTATTCAGTTTTAGGAACGGTTTTTTCTGTCATGAAATTCACTAGGAGCACGGTGAAATTCATCATTGGAAAAAATGTCGGAATAATCAGAAATCTGTACATTATACCACTTGTAATGTTAATATAACAACAATTGAACGGAAAATCTGCCTGTTGTTATTACTCGGAAATGAAAAGTGAAACGTTGAAGAAACTATATCTACATGAAAAATAAACGTGACTCAGCATTTTATTTATAAATGAAGCTGTTATGCTTCTGTACTCAACAAACTGTTTCATTTAACAATTACTAAACTTTAGTTAGTGCTTTAATTTGTGAAATTTCGCGAGTTAGATTTAATCTGAGGTTAAAACGAAATAATCTTTGATTAGTGTTTATACACCAAAATTGCAAGTTAAGTACAGGGTGTTCGGAAAGTCACTGTGCATTTACAACATATGTCGGAAATGTCATCCATGGGCGGATATACAAGCCTGAACCCTCTTAATTTTATTGGAAAACACTTTCTGCTGATGTGTTAACATAACAAGACATGTGAAATTAGGACTCGTCTCTGTAGAAAGGGATATCAAGAATATCAATGGTATTCCTTTCAATAAAAAAAAAAAAAAAAAAAAAAGAAAAAAGTAAACCTTTCGCAGTAACGGATTCTCTTTTCATAATTCGCATCTTGCACTGCTGTCACGTTATACGGGAACAATTTCCTAACCGCTTTATGCGCAGTTGTAAGCCCGATATCTTTTTCTTGTGACAACTTGCGCAGTAATTTTGAATGGCTCCACCTCATTGTCAGACATGTCCAACAACTTCTCTTCATTTAGTTTAAGTGGTCGTTCAGTTCGTTTGGCATTTGTCTCTCGAAATTTCTCAATAAGTCGATGAACCACATTACGACGAGGCACCGCTCTTTCTGGGAGATTTTCAGCAAATGCCTCCTGTACTAAATCTGTGTATTTATTACCTTGTCGAAAAGCATGTTCAACAAGAAAAATACGTTTCTCAATTGAAAACACCATAATTTAAATCTGAATTGAACATCTAAACTTTACACATATCGCTTTCAATAGCTTTTATCAACTGATAATTCAACTAAAAAGTTAAATGTTATGCAACGATGGAACGAATTAAAAAATAATCACGCATTTATGAAAATAAATTATGCCAACTTGTGTTAAGCTTCTTTGTAGAAAATAGCCTAACTTTAATTCAAACTTCCAACGTAATCTACGTCCATTGTCTAAGCGCACAGTGACTTTCCGAACACTCTGTATAACTGATAGTTAATTTTATGTCCTAAACTCGAGTTAACTCTTTATACAATCGGCCCTTAGTGAATTAAAAAGTATAATCAATGTTAAGTCAATAAATATAATGTAGGAAATGTTTAAGGGTTCTTCCTAACATGTGTAAACAAGGGTGGGTAATGATTAGCTTGTTTTATTGGACATTTATCTTCTTGCTGGAGATTCGACGTTTTACACTGTAACTTGTAACCCCACCGTTGTATAAATGTAATAATGTGTAAGCTGAAGAGTTTGTCTTTGTCACAGGTGCATCAGAGCATTTCAAAACAGTGATCTGATTTAAATCGGCGCCATATTTCCAGTACTCGACACCACATTCATTTAATTACTCTTTTTCTGTCTGTCTTCTGTCATTATTGGTTTTTTTACAGCGAAATGTTTTTGTGTTTGTGTTTTTTTAACAACTATGTTGGTAGATGGCCCAGCAATCGTGCGAGTTAACCTCTTTGTCCGAAGCATTGCAACCATTAGCGACATCAAGATGGTAAGTTAACTCTAATCGGCCTCGCTAGCTCATTGCGTGCGACGATGCTCTTGACAATGCTCTAATAGCCGGAAACGCAGTCATACTTTTTTTTTAATTATTAAATGTCCCCTTACAAATTAGTTTGCTACCACAGTGTTTTTATATTTTTAATTGTTTTCTACCCTGACCACTGCCACCCAGCACCCATACCTCAGCCAAGGATGTCAAGTAGTGGCAGTTGTGCAATCTTACTGATGTATTGTGAATGTGGCGGCACATGTGTTAAGATATTTTATGTTTCTCGGGCCACTTATGCCTTTTTTCAGTGTATCAGAATGTACTAAAGCTTAAACTTATCTATGTAAAACACATTATTAAGTAAGTCTGAAAAAATACTCCAGAAAATAATAAACATTAGCAACAGAAGACATGTTTATTTTTTCTTTCTTTTTCAAACGCAGGATTAGAATGTAACAAATTGAGCTTAAGTATATTTAACCACAATGAGCTTTGCAATTCAATTCCAAAAAGCGATGGGCCTCTTTAAACTATTTCTTGAATTTTATTTGCTTCGCATAAACATGGCATTTAAACAAGCATTAAGTACCTTATGCTTTCGCCGTTGGAATATAAACACTCTAAGCATGCAGTAGAATGTATAAAATCTCAAAATATGTAAATATTTCATATAACTTTGTAAAACTGTCTATATATGTATATATACAGAACTTTTTGGAGATTAATTGCAATTTTTATATATCACAATGTTTAAAAAATCACAATTTTTCAGTTATTTAAAAACACGTTGAAAGAATCATATACACAGTGTGTTTAAGTATTTTCACAGCAAGTAAAATTAGTCAAAATATGGAAAAGTTCCCATGAACATACAAGGAGTCCGAAAATGAGGTTCTTAGAAAAGGAAATCGCCCTGGGCATTCAGACACGCTTTCCACATCGAAAAGGATTCCTGCGTGAACCACTTCACTATTGTGAAAGCGTTTGCCTTTCAGAAATATCTTGAGAGGTCCAAACAAATGAAAGTCGCGCGTATAGTGTTGTCTGTAGTAGCAATGACATCATCCTGTATTTCCTTCACTCTTGTCTTCGATGCACATTTCTCACCATACACGCCATTATGTGACGATGAATATTACTCGGCGGACAGCCTTCCGCTGTCAAAAATTTAATCACGAGTTCGGAATCGTCGTCATATTTGCTCAGTGTCAGCACAGCCAAGCAACGGAAGCCAACTGCACCTCATATAGTATGAAGACATCTTTCCTCATTCCTTACCACTGTTAATTGGTGCGCCAAGCTGAGCGAGCAAGGAAACTGGGGCGGCTTCAGTTGATCACTTCTGGCATATTTGGAAACAAATATTTTTTGGGATATATTCCTTTCTTTAGTTTGACCATCGACCAAACGGTCCTATAGTCCAATTAAAGCAACTTTCGACTTCCGACAGCTCTTGAGACACGTGATTTATAGACATGTTGTCGTGGAAACCGAGGTTCGCCTCGATGCTCTCTGCTGTCTTTGCCCAAGCTTGAACACCGTTGTCACATTTTAGCAATTGACGATGCTTGGTATGTTTTTTACGTTGCTGAGGGTGGTACTCTAAGGAAAGTAACAACAATCATTTTAGTGAGCTGAGCATTTTAATGACTATATATTGATGGGAACGATTGTTAACACCATATAACTCAATCAGTAGCAACAAGTTGCCAAGGTTACACATTGTGAATGTGGCATGACAGTAACGTTCAGAAGTCAAAAAGTAACATTATTTCGACTGTAGTAAAAACGCGTCCAAGATACAGAGTATGTTTAAGCTTGTATGGTGTGGACTGTCATTCCGTTTCGGCTCATTGCTCTTTTTGGTTCTCTGGAGATGAGAATAGCACTTGCATACCAGTCAGTTCAGGTTGTAGGTATCAATACAATATAACGATTGTGGTTCGTACATGATGGAGCCCCACTCCATTTTGAACAAATCGTGTGACAACACATAATCCAGATTTTTAGAGGGTGAGGGTGATGGCCAGTAGCATGGCTTCTCCGATCCTCACACTTTAATAATATATATTTTAATGCTCAGGAAGGAGTAAAGGACCGTAGTGTATCGACAACATAGGCGCATGGGTACACTGCACGCAGCCAGAGGCATGCCCAGAGTAAGTGAATCTCTGAAACTAAGATTGAAGGGCAGAGTAACGTGACTATTTAACAGAAATAGGCCACAATACAACTTGGTTCATATTTCAAAATTTATTTATTCCTGAATATTGTTCATAGGAACTTTTTGATAATTTTTACCAACTCTAGCTGCTGTAAAAACAAGCGATATTTTTATTTAAACATTTTGTTTAATGAAATTTAATTAAAACCTCGTTTTGGTAAAAGAAAGATTGACATTTTGGAAGGATAAAATGTCAAGAGAATAGTTTGCATTCTTAGAGTTTATGCACGATGTAAATATTTAATAAGCGGCAACTTTGTAAAATGAAATGTTATGTATATTTGAAAATTTATCCAAAATATTTAATAGTTTAAATTTTGAGTTTTGTATAGAGTTGATGAGCACGAAAAAATAAAATTGCACATATATTTTTAATTGACTTAAAGACTAAAATAACATGTTGTTTGAAATTTAAAAATATTATTAATAAAATTTTTGTGAAGCTTGTGTATATTGTATATCGATGCATATGTAGAGCTTGTGATGTGATGAGTTTGTTAACCCCTGACACTGATTCACTCTGACTGAAACTGGCAAGGCAAAGAGGTTCGTCTGACCGCAACAGGGTTGTGCTTTTTTTATTATCATTTTTCACAACCCAGAGGGAAAGTTCTAGACGAACACATTCCTTACCGATTTCAGCCTATTTTCTAGCTCACATATTACCAAAATTAATGAAAAGAAAGGAAGGACTTGCAGATGTGCTTCATTAATCTTTGTTTGTTTGTTTTTTTTTTTCGCTTCTTTAAACTGGAAAAAATCTATAACATGCATTTTTAGCGCATAGGAATGCAGCTTTTGATTATTATTATTATTTGTTTATTTATTTTTTTACATATCTCCACATTTCTTCCCTCCAGTATGTTTATAATTGAAGGGTAGCACAGTTCATTAACCTAAGTTTTCTTTCACATCTCAGATGGCCCTGCAATTGTACGTGTCAACATATTTGTACGAAGTATCTCAAAAATTGATGACGTAACAATGGTAAGTTTTCTCGAGATGGTACAGCCCTCCCTCATATCGCTGCTTTAGAGCAGTCTCTTTCTTTCTCTTTATATTTTCACTTTTCTACTGAAAACTCTGTTTGTTGTGGCTTTCCCTTGTTCAGTGAAACCCACTTTGATTTCATATTTATATCTGTAATAGAAAATGAAGAATATTCAGCCTTTTAAAATTACTTTTTTTTGTAGCACAAGATGCACCTCAGTTATTCCTTTAACAGGTTCGTTAAATTATTTTATATTTTAACTGTAATGCTAATATCTGAAAACTACTTACTAGAATTTTTATGATTTTATAGTTCATTTGTTGCAACTAATAAGTCATTTCATAAAACAATCATGTTTGAAGTATTTCGCTATTATTAATTTGTGCACTGAAAATAAAATTGGCTTGCCTAGAAATACATAAAAGATAGTTTTAACGTTCATGATTATAAACTAATTTCTTAAAAGCTTTTAAAACAATAAGCTAATAGTCTACTATCGTGTAAAGGTAATTCGCGCGTTTAAACACCACTTTATACTCCATGATAATTGGAAGAAATTAAAAGGTTCTTTATCAAATAATATCTTATGTGAATTAAAATAAATTAAGATATGGGGGAATAGAAGATGGCATATTTTCATTATTTTGAAATATTTACATTTAATAGTTTAAACCCTTTACTACTCATATCTAACGCATACAAAAACAATTCTCGTATTGAAAGAAACGTTCCCATATTCTAACAATGTACTTGCTATGCTTTATGAATTGCTGTTCAACGTCTAAGTTGGGTTAAAATGCCCTATACCTGCAATGATAAATGTACCCATTATCTGAGAAACCATTAAAAGCAATCAACTGATTTTTGTATGTTTTTCTGTGATGGATGAAAAGAAAGGAAAAAATTATTTGAATAGTAAAAATTTACAAGTTTTTAATACTTTAAAAATCGGAATTTTATTATTTTAAAAAATTACCACCTATTATTTTTAAACTTTTTCATTAAATTATTTGTTACTGTGTTAAAAGCGAGAGGGTTGGCTCAGGGGTAACGCTTGAGACTTATTCGTGAGGTCCTGGATTTAATTCCCTTTGACCATCCATTCTGATCTTGAGTTTTTTCGTGATTTACCCTGGTCACTTATGCGAATGCAGGGATGGTTATTTACATTCCACAAATTTCCGTTTCTCCATTTCATATCAGTTCATTTTCTTGGTTATATTATTAGGTCAAAAGTGCCAGGACAAGATGTGCTTTGGAAAGGTTTCTGACACGGAGTCTAGAATGGAACTGTTTCTGAGAGACTCGCATAACTTAGGGGGGTGGCATTTCACCGGCTTCGGAATGTTCTGTCTGAAAATATGTTAAGGGCCCCCGCCTGAAATACGCGCAGTCACCGCCCGGTGTTTTCCTCATCTCATCCCTTCCTCCCGTAGGTGCCTCCATTTGGGGCATAGGCAGAAAGGGTCAGCCGCCTTGAGCAAGACTGAAGCAACTTGAGCAAGTCTTCCCCAACCCCAGATCATGCACCCTATCATACTCTACTAAAAACTGTTACTACAAAGTTAAAGCTTTTATGCTTAAAGTTTGTAATGTAGCTAATGGGGAATTTTTTTAAAGAAAAAGCAATTAAACCCAAATTAAATGGTAACGCACATTTCTGAAAAAAAGAACCTTAAAACCACACAGGCTGATAGTCCTCAACTTCTTCCTCTTGATCTTGTTGTATATTTATTTATATTTATTTACGAAACAATTATAAAAACGATATCTCTAGAGGTAATGTTTACAAAATTATTCATAACTTTCAAAAAAGAGTTAAAATTATATTACTGCTTTAAAATATATAAAATAAATGGAAAAATAAAAATATTCAAGTAATATCTAAATCTAAATATGTAAAAAAAAAAAAAAAAAAAAAAAATACGAAAATCGCCGTTTTGACTCCCCTTAATGCACAGATATTGCGGGAATAAAGATGAATGTCCAATTATAAATAATAAATAAGATACAATTAATAAGTGAGGATTTAATGAAATCAAAATTGTATAATGTAACAAGATATTACATATTTTCTGTGCTCTCTCACAAATATACAACTACGAATTAATACATTGTTACAATATGCTTATAGACAAGTGATTTTTTTTTTTTTTTGAAAGATAGAAAGTGAAATGAACAATCTTTTTTTCATAAAATAGCAGGACTTTCATCTTCCGATATATATTGATTGTTTGTATCACTAGACCCTGAGTGTCATAAACCCATATGAATATATTCAAAATAAATTCATGGGTTTCTTAAAAATGGCCCCATAATCTGAAAATCAAAGAATTGGATATTCATCGTTATTCTCCTCATATTCCTTTCATGCTCGACAGTCCCGAAGGACCAAGGCCAACAGACGCCACCTTTGTGTCCTCTACTTCCTTAACACCCTTCGTTGGTAGAGCAAAGTATTATACAGGGCGTGTGGTCAGCACACGTCGAAAGGCAGCTCCTCATTTGTTCTCATGAGGCTGCAATCATATCTTCCTAAGCCAGAAAGTCTCTAAGTAGGCGCAGCAGCCAATAACGCTAAGGGCTACACCAAGAAGGAAGTCAAAATAAATTTATGTTTTGGCATAAAAGTATACGATAAGTAAATGTTACCATGAAATTCCTGATACGGTGTCCGTAAATGATTGATAAACATTTAGGGATGAAGATACTGCTATCATATAGTTGAATTCACCTATGACATACAAAAAAATAATCATCATTTGCCCTTTCTTTTCGAAACAGCCTCCCTCTACTCTCGATACAAAGTTGCATTTTCCGGAACTCAATCATTGAATCAGCCATGCTTTGCTTCTGTAGAGATAGAACCTACCTCCTCTTCGTAGGACGCAGCAGTCTCTCCCGATTCCAAACTGATGACTTCTCAGTTTTCCCTTGACAGTTATGAACAGGAAAAAGTGACGGGGAACCAGATCTGGACTGTACAGTGGGTGGTTCCACAGTGTCACTCCCTATTCTTGCAACTCAGACTTCGGTTTTCTGCAAAGTACAGCTGGGAGTGACACTTTTTGTTCCTGGAATGGAATAGTTGCAATATACTTGCTCAGAAGAAACCGACAACCATCTTCTGGCCTACAGTTCAACAGTCCTTAACTTTCACTGGGAGATCGTCTTTTGAGAAGATCCAGATCGTTGACTGCCTGATAATTCCAGGTCTTATTGGTAATTTCAGCTCTATTTATCTGGAAAATGTCGTGGACATTTCGGGAGCTACCATTGCCCAAACGATGAATTATTTCCTGGCACTTTTCCACTCTTGCTATCTTTTGTTTTTTGTGAGGTTGTGGAGTACCCAATGACCAAGAAGGCTTCCTCACACGAAGATATTTGTGCAGGATTTTTGACATGTGTGGCTAATGAAATTTTGAGATCCTATACCTGCTTGTAAGTCTCTCGCGGATCGTTCTTCACTATGTCTTCTACACGAGCAATGTTTTTATCCCTGACTGTTGCTGGACGTCCCATGCGCTCATCTTTTAAGGCTGTTCTTCCTTTTCTAAACTCTACAAACCAGTTATGGGCTTTGTACGAGAAGCAGCGGAGGCCTGAAAAAGCTCTGTGTAATTTTTCGAGGCACTCAGGCCGCATTTATAATCGGGGAAAAAAAAAAAAAAATCTTTATATCCCTTTTTCTCCTACATCATAGAACACCGAGCCCCTGATCACAATTAACTAATCAAGATACCGTATTTTCAGTGTTGCCGATAGGAAATGTATATCTGTGTTAGTGTCTTCAAATCCCGCCAATTAAATAGCTACCTTCGTATGGAATGGCAATGCACATGTATCGGATTGAAAATGAGCTTCAAATTGGATTATAAAGAGCTTTCATTTCTAAACTTGCTATCTGAATAACTTCCTATTTTCAACAAATATTTAATTTAAACAGAAAATGTCAATTTAAATACTGAGGGGAAAGTATAAAACCAATGTAGATTAAATTTTACATTTCATCCTTTCACTGCAGTCACTCTGGGGAAATTTCAAATGTCATCCCTATCTTTTGGTACTTAAATGTTTATAGAGGATGCAATGGTTATATCCTGTGCTTTCTGTCGTTGCCTGGCAACCTGGAATGTTGTTATTGTTGTTCAATTGAACAGAATATAATATAAGTCAGTTCTAGGGTGAAATAATTTATTTTGAGTAAAATTACAATAATACAATCCATTTCGAAACTCCTGACTAAACCACTTATATTCTGTTTTTTCTAGTGGGGTATCAAATTATTATGAATGCATTTATTACCAAAACACAACATTTGCATTAAATGTCCATAGCTTTTATTTAACAAGAATCCAGACGATAAAAAAATAAATAAAAAGTGTGAAAATTTAAGCATCAAACGATTGGTGAGACATTGAAGCCTATAATTTAATCATCATTGCTTTTTAACTTCCCCATCAATATCTAAGTTGTATTTTTTGATTTAAAATACATTTATGTTAAAATGGTAATTGTTCAGGGCGGGAGGTTTTTAAACGAATCTCTGTATAAGTGATGTTTGATAAACGTTAAACATTTCTCTTTCGAATGACATTACTTATACCTATATAGTTGTATGGAGTAATAAAAGACCAATCATTTACAGACACCCTGTATAAGTAAAAATATCGCTAAATAATGTTGAAATATTGGCGGAATAAGTGATAGGGGAAACCGGAGTGTAATTCACCATGACTCTCTTTTGTCCATTTGTCCATTACTATACTATAGGATCAAATCTATTTCGTCATAGTGGAAGGCAAATACTCTGTCCTCTCGGTGAAGTCGCCTAATGGTCTAATTTCTGCCCAAAGAGAATAAGCAAAAGTGGTACTAAAATTCACAAAGAATGTCTGTCATAACCAGGCTTGACTAGTTTTTTAACGATAGTATCGTCGTTACAAGAATAGTAAAGTAGCTGTCTAGTATTAAATTATGCTAAATCAAGCAGCTGAACTGCAAATATCCTTATAATTATTAATATTTATCCTGACCTAATATGGGTAATGGTACAATTAAAAAAATTAATCGTTTTCAAGCAGTGTGGCTTTCAAAAAACCAGTGCAGGTCACATAGTAATTATTGTATTTTTAAAACATCAGTACCCGAGCTAAATAATACCCTAAAAACATTTTAATAATTTTTAAAACTATCGCTGAATGTATGGATTAAATTAAGTTTTTGGTCTCCATATATAAAAATATTCGTTTGGTGTTTAATATTGAAAATATTAGGTCTGTGCACTTTTAAAAACGTATTATTTAATAATATATAAAAGCTGTGGCACTTTATTTTTAAATGAAAATTACGATATGTAAATATTTAATTACGAAAGCCAATAGATTCCGAAAGAATCACAATTAATACAAGTTGGTTAATATATTATGGAAATCACTATATAAAAGTTAGGATTCAGTCGAAAATTTATATTTTCTTTTTACAAAATAGTTAATGCTATAATCATTTCACTTGTTTCAAGCACTCTATTACATTATAATTTTGGCATATTTTCTAATATTTGCAAGAACGTAAAAATATAGTGTAAGATAAAGTCAAATTTTTATCTTTAAACTTGGTTCTACACTAAGATATTGCAGTGCGTTTAGAGTATTTAAAAAATAAGCACGGAAAATTCAACTGGTGTAATCTCTTTTATTCTGCACGTCATTACATTTCCCCTTCGGTGTGCAGATAAAACGCATAAATTGCAAATGAGTTCATAATAATGAATGTTCAATATTCCCTTTCAGTAAAACACTTGTAGGTGTATATATACACTGCTTATCAAGTACTTGTTATTTAGTTACAAAAGTTAATTTACTTTTCATTTTATTATATATGCAGTATAAATGAAAAATAAAGTAACTCGTGGAACAATGTAACTAAAATAAAAAAATTAGAGAAGCAGAAATAAATAACACTTAAATAGTCACACAATTTTTGCCATATTTGGAACAACTCGATGCGATGTTCTTCTTCAAAGGCACAAGACAATTGTATTTTAATGTAAGCTTCTACTATTCGCATGCCGCGCTTCAAAATGACAGATATATTTAATTCTGAAATAAATCCACATTTCTTAAGTGCAAAGAGGTAAATTTTAAAATAAAATGCTTCTAAAACGTTTTTCCTTTGTTCTCTCTTCTGTGACATAATTCACAAACAATAACGAATCAATTGTTTGCATGTGCATAAAACTGAAAAAGAAAACATTAACAGATCATTAATTGAAAAGGAAAAATCCAAAGTAAAAGCATAAACTTGAATGCACCTAACATATGCACGTTTATAAACAAAAGTAAACATAGTGTATGTATATAATACATTGAAGTGTAATCTATGAGAATTTTACACAGGTGCTGATTAAGTATGGTTGCGTTGTAGTGTAAAAGTGCTCTAGTGTTCTTCATTAAGGTTCTAAACGAAATAACATGTTCTGCTGTTAATTTTAGGCCAAGTGGTACGTTAGCGCATTTTTAAAGCTAAAATAAAACTACTTTAAAAAGCTCAAAATTTACACAAATTCTTTAAAGGTCTTTGAAATCAGTTTAATATGAAAAAAATAAGATTTCATATATATGTTTAAAACCATTCCAGTAAATACGTTAAGTATAGAAGGAAAAACATATTTACAAAACTTGATTCGTTGGTTCTAAAGTCTAACTTACTATAGAGAGATCGGCCGTGGTGTCTAATGGTCTTGCCTCGTAGACCCAAGTTTGCAGGCTCACACTCAGCCAGGGTCGATGGATTTTCGGACTTAAAAATACTATGCATGACTTCCTTCAGGAGGGAAGTAAAGCCGCGGCACGTAAAAGAACCTCAAGGCTGAAATAAGAGACATCAAAGCAAAATTTATCGGCCTTTTCATGTCCTGAATAGAATTTCATGGTAATGATCCATGATGTTAAAGAACGTCCTTAAATAAAGTAAATCTAACCTAAACTACTACGAGATAAGGGTTTATTTATGTTTTTAAAACAACAGCATAATATGACTTAATGAATAAGTTTAGCACCTTAAAATGTTTTATAGATAACATAATATTTATTATCTAATCACAGTTTTTTAAAAATATTCAATTTAAATTACACGAGACATTGTTTTTAGAAAATTTTCAATTTTTACATTGAAACAGAAAACTTTAAATTTCTACCGTATTAGTTTCTCTTCCTATCTTTGTGGCACTTCTTTTGTTTATAAAAGCGCATATTACTTTGGCAAAAATAGTAATAACTTACTGATTGGTTTAATTAGTGCTTCTGTAATGTAGGTTTTTTCTATTAAAATCAATATAAAATGCACAAAAGGCGTATGTACAGCTTTATTAGCTATTTCCAGATTGTAAAAGGAAAAATATTTCGAACATCAGATTAAATATAAATTTCAGTGATATATTTATTGTATTTATGTAGCAGTTAGTAAACATTTACATAACTTTTAAAGCATTAAATTTGGAAATAATGAAATTTAGTTTTAACCAAAATTATGACGTATTATATTGCTTGTACAACACAAATACATTCGATAGAAAATATATCACGAGAGTTTATTCCACATAATATTAACAACGGAGTCTTAAATATATTTCCAAAATAGTATAATTCATAATAATGATCATAAAAATTTCCTCTTTTCATAAAAAGTCCTTCAAAGTAATACCCACTTTTTATCTTCTTAATTTTCCTCCATAAATTTACAGGTACCATATTGTGTAGCAAGATAAAAGAAAAAGTTGAAAATATCTATAGCTTTTTAAGTTGAGTAAATATAAAACGTAAACACGTTCAACAAAATATATCGAAATTACATGCAGGCTTACCACATATTTCGTGTAACATAAACCGGAGGAGCGAGCGTGTTTCTCCTTAACTCTTACAAGCACCAACATTAGCTATCAGAACATTAGATTACCAAATAGAACTTAATAATGTTATAAAATTCCTATTCCAGCCCTTAATGAAACTGTACGTAAATACAAATACATATACATCTATGAACGAAGATTTTAATTTCTTTTTTTAAAACTGTAAACAGATGAATGCTGTTCGTCTAATTGACTATTATTAAACCTTTAACGTAAATCCAATTATTATGATGAACACTAGAAATTCGAAAGAGGACAAGATGCAACTTTGGAAATACATCCTCAATTTTGATAATCTTGAAAAAACATTGACAATTGTTGCCTTTTGTGGTAGACGTGTCTATAATCCTAAAAGATACATTTATGTCCACAAAGCCCCGCATTTTTAATTAAACGTAAATAATTTATATACATGAAAGGCTTTTGGCTGCTTCATTGGTTTTAGTTATCGCTCCATTGTTAATTCAACGTGGCTATGTTCAAGGAATAAAACATTTTAAAGTGATTTCGAACGTGTGCTTTTGTCATTTTATAAAAGAAGACGCACTCCGCCTTGGCAGTTTGAATAGGCAAAACTTGAGGTGGGGGCCAAACTCAAAAGTATACAAGGTGCGATCCATAAGTTACCGGCATGGCAATGTTAGGTAAGTGATAGAATAAAAATACAGTTATAATTTTTCAACGTAATTTCCATATACTTCAATGAATTTCTCACATCTCTGAGTTTACATTTCAGTCTCTCTAAATTTTTTTTTTTTTTTTTTTTTTTTTTTTTTTTTTTTTTTTTTTTACAAAATGCTGGAAAAGAGTGCCTTTCAACGCATTATCCTTGGTGAATCTCTGCAATAGTCACTGGGGACTAACTTTGATCTATAAGGAAAATAATCAGTTCCTGGAAGTCACGTGTATTCGCAGTAGTCATGCGGACTCGTGCGTTGTCGTGCAGCGGACAAACTTCTCGATTCAGCATTCCACGTCTCTTTTCCTTGAAAGAATTGCGCAATTTATGCAGTAGTTCAGTGTATTACGAACTTCCGAGTTACTTCCTTTCTTTGAAGTCTATCACAGAATTCCTCTGCAGTCCCAAAATGGTGTCTTCATGATCTTCTTTATGGGTGGTGACTTGGGCCTTCCTAGGAAATGTTTCACCCTTTTTTCTTTACTTCATTGTTTCTCTTTTTGAAAGAGAATCATAGTAAAGAACTATAGTTTCGTCCTTTATCACAGTAGGTTCCATTACTGTCCTCTCGTAAGCGTGTCAACATTCCACACTCACTTACATTGAATTGCCCAACCTTATGCATATGCAAACGTCGGTGAAGGGTACAAAGCACAGTTGTTTTACAGAGCTCAACCTTGCAGTTATTTCTTTTCTCTTACTTCCTCGACAAGGAAGATGTTTTCTTTAGTCATTACATTCACTGGCCTACCCTCATCGGTTATCTTCAAGGCTCTCTGTGCCCAAACCAAGAGATTTTAACCACTCGTAAACAGCAAAGTACGAGCATGAAGGGGAAGCTTCCTCATACACACCATCAAGGCGTTAAATTATTTTAGTAAAACATTTGATCACTTCTCTGTTATCAATTTTGCAAATCACTCTGCACTATGCAACATATCTGACTTAAAAGAGCTTTTCAAGTAAACGAATGGGTGACCGGAAAAATGATGCCGTGTTTACACTTCCGAAATATGTATCAGAGAGCATGAACATCGTAGCAATGAATCATAGTGGAAATTTATCGACCGCACTTCTTAACAATTTGAGCAAATGAATTTTAACAAAAATCTTTTAAAGCAAATCCTTTATAAATTGAAATCTGTTTAATACTTTGTATATCTTCCTTCAGTCTTAATACCTTAGTTGTTCTTATACATATTGAATCCATTAACACTTTGCATTTTTCTTAAATTTCTAGAATCTACGTAGCAAATGTGTTTATTTTGATAGAGGAATCCATTTTTCTGAATCTATATCTACGTAGGCCCCACAAATTCTCGATTGGCCTCATGTGAAAGGAGCTTCCTGGAAATCCAACTCTGGAATCTCAGAATGTTACATGAATTTAATTTACTTAAAAACATGATGGTTGCTGAAAATTCACCCTATCTTCAGTTTTGCAGATTAGACAACTCTCTTTCCCCAGAAGATCTGGACGTTTGTCTGATAAATGTGTTTGGAGGGCAGAGGTTTTCATTGTCTCATCTCCGCTTATGCTGTACTTCCAGAAACAACTTTCCTCCAGTTCTTAACAGTTCATTTGCTGTACTTTTGGCCCACTGTTGTTATCTGAAATACCACATTGCACCATTGAGTCATGATGGCTTTTCTGGCATCAAGTCATTCTCAACAAAACTTGTGCTTTTGCGCATTTGTGCATTTATGGAAGCAATAATAATATGTGTAGTTGTAATTTTTGAACAGGGAAAACGCAGAATAAAAACACGTTAGCAAAGAATAAAGAAATACAGCGCAGGCAAAAAGTTGCACGGCACCTGTTAATATGCTATATTTATGACATATTAATAGAAATTCGTTTGGGACGTCACTGTGAGACCACGATCATCTCTGTATAGATGAAAATGAGCCAAATTCCTTCTTAGCCTTTCCGGCGTTACTTCTTAGAAGGAGGCATAAACAGAAGTTTTTATAGCAATGTCGGAAGCTATTGGTGCTGTCACACCCTCTCAAAAATGAAATCCACAACGCATTATTTAACGCATTGAAGTCAGGACTGCTTGAAAACGAGGCAACTGTGCAGGTGATGTCGAGGACGCGCATGAAT
The DNA here is from genome assembly GCA_030762175.1 of Metallyticus violacea. NCBI lineage: Eukaryota > Metazoa > Arthropoda > Insecta > Mantodea > Metallyticidae > Metallyticus > Metallyticus violacea. The sequence continues at coordinate 42,298,456 of CM060830.1, read as the reverse complement.
GCAGATCATCCTTGAAAGATCAGCAAATAAAATGCCATATCTTCGCACGTTAAGTACCTGGTTACGTCCCAGCTGCAAAGACACGGAACTGAACAATCACCTACAGCATTGTGCGGCCCAGACTTGACCGCTTCGTAGTGCTCCATTTGTGTGTTCGACAACGGCAATATGCTACAGATAATGCTTTAAAAGCTGCACTGAAGTCCCAAATACTTAACAGGTATATTTCAATTCACATTTCATAAATATAGAACAATAACAGATGTAGTGTGACTTTTGGTCTGTGTTGTACACATCCATTTGCAACTTTATAAATTCAGACCAGAAATACACACTGGGGCTTCTTTGTATCAAAACCAATTCTGGGGTCTTCAGAATGTGCACATTAAAAAGAAATTTCTCCCCTACCTGATTCCTGTGCTTTAAAATGTTTGGAGATTTTTCCTTCATTTTTTCATCTTAGACGCTTTATAGTCATTGATGTTTCAGTCACCGAATTGAATGTAATAGATATGTTTCGGAAATCTGGATGCACTTAAGATGTTTCTAAGAATAAATTTTTCTTAACTTTCCAAAATTAATTTATAACAAAAATATAAATGTTAACGTTTAAATTTATTTTTAATAAATAATATTGAAACAATTGCTAAAGAGCTTAAATTCTTGACCATCCCCATCAAGAAGAAGCCAATTTTCTTGAACATGACGATACAAATAGCGAGCGATAGTAATGAAAATGGCGACACTGCTAAATTTTACTGCATGCAAGCCATCAGTGCTAAGTTTCAAAATAATACAACTTATAATAATACTAATAATAACACACATTCGGTAACAAACTGAAAAATATTTCTCTTTTTCCAATTAAAATTTCTTTTTCGTGCTCGTTTTGAAACAGATACTAGGCAAGTGTTTCGCATTCCATTGTGACGGTAGCGAAGTTGAGAACACTGACATCCTTGGCTGCTCGGCTAAACCGGAACTGACGTAGAGGCAATGGCTGCGATAGAAGTACAGTAGTGTCAAAGCATGTGCAACTTCTGTGTTCTTACTTATTCCTGCATTCTGAAAACCGTTTACTTTCCCACTTTTTCTCTGGCTGTCGCCACTGGGTTTAAATTATTATTCACTTAGTATATAATACATGTTCTCTAATGTTAGTGCACACCCTTTCGAGAGACGTTTTAGAGCCGGCTACCTTTTAGTTTCCATGTGGCTAGTCATGGGGACACTGTAAGTCTGCGTTACAAATTATGCCCCTCGAACTTTCCCGGCCCAATTACCTCCGCTGCTTTTGTTTCAACCGCAAACCGTATCCTAGTTCTTTTTTAAGTAATTTGCCCCTTAGAAATTATATCTTCGGCGTTTGCTATTGTTAGTATTATTATTATTTTCAAATCTTTTTTCATAGTCTTGTTTTCTGCTTGGTTGTTTGGGGAACAACCCATCCTGGAGGACAGACGAAAAGGACTGCAGCGGAAGAATTGCATCGGGGCATATCCGCGACATCCTGGCCCAGAAGTGGGTTTGGATGGAGGGATATGTCTCGGTGAAATTCCACGAACTGGGTGAGAGTAAAAAGAAAGTAGTGTGAAGGTGAGAGATGAAGGACCTGCCTACCAAGGAGTCACCATGAACAAGAGGTAGTTATAGCTGATAGTATTTGAACCCTTAGTGCTGGCGATGCTGATTGGTGCTGATGTAACCAAACACTGCAAAAAAATTCCCTAATGAACAAGGACATAGTATAAACCATCACTACACGCTACAGATATTTCTCTTGCCAGTTATTTAAATACTTGATTAATTTCTGATTCTATCTTTGTTTTTTTTTCTGTCCTTCCATCATGATCATCAGCGGATGCACCAACCATAGTCTCTGTGAACATCTTTCTTCGCTCAATCAGCAAAATAGACGATTATAAAATGGTGAGTCTGGTGACGTCAACGGTTTCGTTAACAAATATCGGATTTACTTAACCTTGTGTGTTATTGTATATAATCTGATTGGTTCACATTCGGTGTCTGTGTTTGTGGACTTGGCCGCTGCTTTCCAATGTTGGTAACACTGCTCTTCACTACCGACGTGACAGATTCCAGTAATGCGAAGTAACGTTTAAATGCTTCCGAAGTGTTTGTAAGCGCATTAACGGTATATATGTTCTTTACTGTAGAAAGTTTCTGTCCTCCACGCGAGCATGAACTTTGGAATGTCATCGTCGATGATTCCCGGAACGGTTAGAGGCCTCAGGCAATGAAGATCCTTCTAAATTTGATTTGTTTGTATAAAAACTATATTAAGCGGCATACTCGAAGGAATATCAAGGTCACAGTACTTAGGCAATAGTGGAGTGTCCTGTTGCTATATGTTAGGACGCACGAGCTACATCTGTTGATCTGGTCTTTCTCCACACCTGAAATTTGCCTCCTTAGGTAGTTTGACTGGGACTCGCCCCACTTCAACATTTGCCAAACATTTGCAAATCTAAGTATCACAATGATAGTAATGATATAAATAAAAAGAACTATGCAGTCAATTGTGTTATTAATAAAAAAATAATAATGGAGCTGGAAGCCCATGTTAGTCCGGTTTAATTCTGAAAAAGATAATCTACATTAAGAACAAAATAGTTCACTAATTACGTTATTAATTTATGTTTAGACACGATCTTTGGCATGACATTAAAGGACATAGCTCTAAGCACCAGTTAGAATTAACAAACGGCACACTTCATTTAATATTTAAATTCGTCATGGAAAACAAGTTCACAGTTCACAAGAGACTTAACAATACCAGGTTTTAACAGTATGTTGTTGATTTCGATATATCTATTCACACAACTGACCTTTTCTAAAGAATGTTGTAGCTTTCACATTCATTCTGACACTTCTAAATGAAAACCGTTTTGCTGTTGTTAGATCAAAGAGCAGGGATAACAAATTGAGTTCCTTGGAAACTGTTTTCACTTCAATGCACTCCCACTAGAAGAAAGAGATAAATTAATGCTCTGTGTATATTTTTCTTACATTCCTCAGTTCTTCTAAAACCACGCACCTTAACAGCCAATTCTTCCGTCTACGAGAAATCTATTTTTGCAAGCTCATGAGCAGATGACATCCTCTTCAAAATATTATATACTTTTATTCTTTTATTCTGTTCCTGAGCGACCTCACGTTTCCCTGTTATAAAACTATCCGCAGTGTTCCAGCTTCTAGCGACAAATTCAAAGAAAGAATGCAGAATTTAATATACTATTAATATAAGAAATAATGATAATGTAGCACTACTAATAAAATACTATAGTTGGAAGTGATGTAAAACAATTTTTTTCTATATAATTGTTACATGTCTTAATTGTAATTATCTATTGACAACATACAATAACTTTTTTCAACAACTGGTCTTTTTCCCACCTTGTTCTTCCTGCATGCGTATGTGTTATTTGTTTGTGGCCTGCGTGCGGCTCCAGTTAGAGCTATCGGCATTCCTTTAAACAATGTGTGCCAGAGTATTCATAGCTATTAGAGTAAAAATATAGTTAGGATTTGCACTGGTGTGAATGGAAAAGCAAGCTCTATCCGTTGGAGCTATTTATGGGTTTAATTTTTTTTTTTAAAGTGACGTAGGAGTCCTTTGTAGCGGGAACTTCGAGCCATTATATTAGGCAACACTGTAAGGTAAATTGGCTAACGCTTCGCGCCCCTACATTTCTGCAATGACCTTGATATTTCTTCAACTGTGGTGCCTACAATAGGTTGCTGGTTTGTGTATGAACGTCTCACGTCAACCCTTATGATCTTGCAAGTGAATTCCCCCCCTTTGCTCGCTGTTTGGTGTTTTTATTTGGTATTAATGCTCGTGAGTGTTGTGTTGTTCTGTCAAGGCCCATATTTTGTCTCTCTCGTTCGCTCGCCGTGGCCCCCAACAATTTCTTGACTGTCACCTGTCTCACTATTTCAATGTTAAACTAAAGAAAAAACGCGCAAAACGTGCCGGAAATGGAAAGCTTGCTACTGTTGAGAAACCGTAGTAAAGTCCATGTTACTGAATGTTGGTTTTCTTTGTTCTTGTCTGTTTGTTTTGTGTTGTTGGTCCTAACTGTAGCTTCTAACACCACGTCACGCTTTACCCTATCCCCAAACCTTTTCCTTTTCCACTTCACATCATGGAAACCTACCCAAATTTTGCGAGAGTAAATCATACGTAATCTCAACACGAAATAACATAACCTCTTTTTAAACTCCATGTTTTGCATACAGTCCTTGGCTATGTAACTAAAATTACAAATAATAGAAAAGTATTACCAAATTTTTGTGCTCTGGTACCCAAGTGGATCAAACTGATGCTTAATTCAAAATTCAACAAGGATTTTAATATAACATAAAATTTGGAAACGATGAATGACGTTTGTCTTTTTTCTTCGTAGGATATATTTAATGTGTGTTGTATGCAAGATGTATCCTTTCAGCCTGTCTCCGAATGTGGTGTGATAACCTCTAAGGAACCATAATATTTTTCTTACCCATCCTGCATTTTTTAAAGATATGTCATGATTTCTAAAAATATTTTTCGCAGTTTCGGTGATAGCGAATTACTGTTTCCTTTTGGTACCGCTGCTTGGCGCCAGCGGACGATGTCTGCACAACAGTATGACCAACATTGCATGACAAATCTCCCCCACACACTAAACACACACAACAGATACTCCAGAGCACCAAGTAGGTCGATGGAAAAGATATAGTTAGTGAACGTTGTTCAAAGGTTTTTCCCCCTCAAGTTTAGACCAAGACCCTTCTTGTTCCATATCTCCCTTACCTACTACATGTGTTTACCCAATCACTCTTGATGAAGCACTGGTAAAGAATAGACAAAGAGTCCAGCCGTGGGGTTGGAAAGCGGGGAAGTTCGTCTGACCTGGATCCACTCCAGAAGAAGCCTTCTTAAATCAAAAGCATGGACGCGAGTCGAGCCAAATGATTCTTTTGGAACTCACTCTTTCTTTTTATCTTCCCCCCTTTCCACCCTCATGTCTGGTTTGTTCGATAGCTTTACCTTTGAAGAATACTGAAAGAAACGCGTGGTCTTGCACGAAATTTCCTACCACGGTCACTAAGAATGTTTGTATTGATAATTCTCGTTTCTGTTGGGATTCTTCAGCACCCTAACACTCCCCCTGTAGATCCAACCAAGCATGAGCTTCCCTACCCCTCACCCCACAGTCTGCACGCACACCCCCTATTGGACGGGGCTCTGTTATCCAAGTGGAGCCAAACGGATTGCAGGTGAAATCGTGGATTGAAGGTATTATAACTATATTTACATATAATGTTTTTCTTTTGGCTTATCTTTTGGTTTTCTTTTAGTAATTGTTTACTTTTCTGTATGTTCTCCTTCTTTTTTCTCTTTCGCTTGACGCTGGAGCATGACCCACACTTTTGCCTTTAGTGTTTTGGTTATATGCGTTTCTGGTGGTTAGACAATGCGTGACTGCGTGCGTGTTTGAGCGTGTGTTAGTGCGTGGTTTCATGCTTTACTGCTTGTATCATAGTTTTAAGAAACTGGTAGCATTTCACGGAAAAAGCACTTTGTATTTTGTAGCCTACATCAAAGAAACCCTGAGAGTATCTAAGCCTTGGTTTATGGCTAGTAAGAATCTTAGTTATCAATTGAGGTTATCACTAACTATATAAAGTGCGGGACAAACATTAATGGTCTCGCCCCATCCAACCGAGATTTGAATGTCTTGTGTTATCGCTTTCTTATAAATAGTAACACACAGCCACAAGACACCTGCGAATTCTCCAGCGTTACCACTCTTATTGAGCAAAAACTGTGCATTTCTCTTGTTTGTCGTATTATTAAGAATAACTGAGAGTGTATTAAGAATAGATAAAGAATAAATGAATTAATTTCACTTCTACACCCGGTCTATGTTAGCACTAAACAAGTACTAAAGAGATTACACAGACGTGAAAACGTTGTTTTCTTAAGAACTCTGCTGCACCGTATTCCTCACGATATCAATTAAGCAACTGGATAGCTGTAATCTTAGTTCCAGGTAAAAAGGCTATCAAGGCTTGTCCCGTACTATACACATATCTATCTCCAATCACTCAACTAATAATAAAAAGTTTACACTCTTCAGGTATCTCGGGGTTTCTCGGATATGTCTAATGCATTTTGATATGCTAAAACTATAGGAATGAACCTTAGAAATACATTTAAAATTCAAATGCTTTGTTACATTGCAGATAAAAATAAAACAAGTTGCAACCTTTAAAAATAACTTTCTTATATACTACTCTCTCAGATTATAAGTATAAAAAGTGCATAGAATTTACGAGAATATGTTTTGAATAGTCTATAAGAAAAAAATCTTGCTTGAAAAGATATATCATAAATAGTTTTAGCCTCATGCATAATATTAATGATAACAACAGCTGTCACTTTTATACTATTAAAACAGATGATGTTTTGCTGGTTAAATATTAGACTTTAATTATAACGTTAGTAAATTTAGTATTTTGTAAACCCCCTGTATTTTAAACCCAAAATTTAGTGACTTTACTCCAATCTATATCTAGTCTAGTTATAAATAAAGAACATAAGTTACCTATCGATTTTGCTTAGATATTTTGCTTATTAGAATCGTAAATATTTCAGAAAAATTGTCACGGGATTTAATATCTAAGATAATTCATTTCATACCATGGCAACCATTTTGCTACAGAATGTTTGTTGGTAGTTTCGGAAACTAACAAGTTTAAAAGGACATGTCAAAAAATAACAGGACTGGTTAAAGAGCGTGCTCTAGCTATTGTAATTTTGTTACAGAAAGCGCTGAACCTAACTGACGTTGTGAAATAAAGCCACTCACTGTTCTGAATTTCGTAGTTGATGAGAATTATGTGGTTCATAAAACTGTACACAGTCACTGCATAGCATTGCTGTGAAAAAGAAATTTGCTAAGAGGCAACACTACGAGAATTCTGCACCAATATCTGCATAAAAAGTGAACTTAACGCTGTTTCGGGAGTGTTAACAGATTGTGAGGGCTTTGAACATTGAAATCAGTGTAACTTGCCAGAGGGAGCTGTCTTTGAAAGTCTGTAATTGATTTTGGACACATAAAGGCAAACAATTTAGAGCAGTTATATCGGCCCCGTTATTTTTTGATGCTATCTCGTAATTCCTAAGGGTGATAATAAGAATGCTCAGCAAACATTATTTTAAATAAGAAAATGAAAGCTTGCAAGAAGTGAATTTATGAACAAACGTTTTATAGCCTGTTACCAATGTATACAACAACAGAAATCCAATAAGTTCCAAGATATATTACAGCAAATATAATATTGTTGTTTAGTTTTTATTAACAATTTCCACAAATCTAACAAATATTTCCAATTTTTTTTCAGTGGAAGCATTCTGAGTTCTCCGATTATTCACAGTTGTTATAATGCAAACTTAATCAATTAACATTTTTATAACATGTTAAAACATACTTTTTATTTAACAAAAATTAAAATTTTAAAAATAAAATTAACAATACTGATGCAGATATTGTTATTATCTGAAGTAATTATATTAAAATTGGTTTTTAATTTTCACTTTAATCCAAACAAAAAGTACATATTTCTGTTACATACTTTTAAATGTTTTCCTTTAACTGTATATTTAATAAAATCAACATTTGTACTTTGAAATGAGGCATTACTTAACAGCTTTGTTATATTTTAATAAATAGACCTCTTATAATCTTTTATTTATCTTATTTGTTATATTATGTTATGGGGAATGCATGATAACTTTAAATGTCCCCAATAAATGTCAACTTTTAAATATTTAACTCTTTGAAATGAATTGGAAAAATATGCACACCTGTTTGTATTTGGTTGGATCTCAGTATTTTTATCAGGTATCCACATAATCAGGTAGTTTTGGTATACAACAAGCGGTATACAGGACGAGTGAGAACTTCTGCTACAAATTCGGAAGAGAAATAAGAAACATTTTTTTTAAACAACCTGTATTCTCGTACGCATTATTTAGGAAGCATATATCATCAAAGGATACAAAGATGCTAAGGAGAATTAACAATTATGACATGCTATTATTGATTTATTCTGTAAATATCTTGGGACAGATTACAGAAGCTATTCAAAGCCTCTGTTAGGAATAGCTGAACCTGATTATATTCGTTACACTATCATAGCACGCCTGTCGGACTGTGGCAAACTTTTCAGTACTGTGTCATATTTGACCAAAAGCGAATAGTCGTTCAGTAAGGTCGTGTCTTGTTCCAACTGAAATCCATTCTCCCTGTTGCTTGCATTCAACTGTAAAAGTCGACTACACACAGAGGTACACGACGAGGACAAGACAGCGTTACTGTTTTAACGTTACATAACAGTGCATATAAATATAAACAAAGAGGAATGCACAAATTCTAAACGACGTGTACAGAAAATATAAGTTGTTTAACAAATAATTTTCCTCGTTGTGAGTTCTGTCCAAATTTGTTGCAAAGATCTACATTTGACTCACTCTGTATATCCAGTATATTTTCTACCATTGCACATCAATGTAATAAGGTATCGTAAATGTTAGAAAGCAAAAACATTTTTTTTAAATAAAGTAATATATTATAACCGAAATTATTTTATCCCCATTTTTCTCCCATTTTAAAAATGTCTGCATTAAAATTCCAAAATTAGCCACAGTGAATATTACTATTGAACTTAGGCAGCCTAAGTAAATCCACTATGTACATTTTTTACATGTTTAAAACAAATAGATGCAATATTTATATTTTAAATAGTCCCTTAGGTCTTGCACATTTTCCAATTTTTAGTTTCTTTGTGACAGGAAAAAATCTAGGTATACACTTTCATAGGAAAACTACAACATATAATGATGCAAATGGTTTCCATGATTTATGAAATGGCAAATGTAAATAGTCAGATTCTACATCGACAAATGTAGTTTATTCTAAAATAGCTTTAAACGAAGACATGCCGGTTATTAAATGCATCTACATTTCTCGGTCCTCATGCGAGGCTTCTAATGCATGTTATTTCCTTTACCTTCAAATTATTCTTAGCTTTGTATTTTCTTCTGAGTACCTTTTCATGTCTGTTTTACAGTTTCCTTGTCTTGGCTTTATAGAGTTATGTTTTTGCATTCCTGAATGAAAGTTTCCACGAAAGAACTGGAAAATTCTAGCTAAAATGCCTGAATTTTCTTCAGATAGAAGCATTTTTATACCACCCAAAACATCATCAACATAGACTGAAAAATTAGTCATAGTGATGTCTATAAATGGAAAAAAAAAAAATTATATAATTTTACTGACAGCTGCAACTTAGTGAATATTGTTCAACGTCGTAAACGTTTTTGTGTTTAATTCCAGGAATACAGTGTCCAGTTGACATTCAGAGAACAGTGGTTAGATGAGCGGCTCAAATTCAATGACTTTGGAGGTAAGTTTGTGTGTTTAAACTTCAAGATATTTTTTTTTCCTTAAGATTAAAAAATTTTTAGACAGTTCATTATATGTTAAAGCCAAATAGTTTTTTTTTTTTTTTTTTTTTTTACGAAAATATGCAACAAAATATTCTTAATTTTGTTTTCATCAATTTTATGCCTCTAGAATAATTACCTTATCGTGAAATGTATGGCCACTTTACAGCACAATTTAACTTTTATGGATTAGTTCCTTAGAAATCAGCCTGAAAACGAATGCTGAGTAAAGCGTTGCCATTATTAATCACATATTATCTAAAAATGTTCATAGTTCCCTACGTACATGCCGACAGAGCGTAGTAGAAGCCAGTCGTCAAGGCCGTTTAATGCATGCACAGGTAGCTGCATGTAGTTAGTTTAAGGAAGGCTTGTACATTCATGTGTTACTCGATGCTTGTGTAAATTATTGGCTAATTAGTTTTGCCACTACATACACATAGTCTTGAAGCAGGGTTTTTACATTCTTACAAAAGAAAAGTTATATGAAATTAGGAATTTCCTACACAGATTCCGCCAATGTACTGCAGATGTTTTATGTGCTCTTTTACTTTTAACGCGAACATATATTATGGCTTCCAAAATCCTGTTCATAGGTCTTATCGCTTTTTCTATGCTTTTGTTCCTCTCTGCTAATTTACTTAAAGGAGCTTTACTAGTTATCAGTGATTTTAGTTTTCTCTGGAGATATTTTCCTATTAAACTTCTCGCCCATTATTTGAATTATATGGAATAATTTTTCTTAGTCGTCACCTTTTACTGCTAAAAGAAACACATCATGTGTAACATTTTTATTTTCAACTCTTTGTTGTGCACCCTATATTCTATACTTTTAATTGTGGTACAAGGGTAAGTCAAAAGTAAGTTTCCTATTTTTTGTAGGCGAGCGGGTAAATAAGTCAAGATAAATGACACTTTTACTTCAACGTCATTCCTTCATTTTCCCACACAATCAGTGTAGTTATTTGTCGCAGCGTAAAACTATTGTTTCCGCGCCCATACAATAGAAACTGGTCACATCTCGATAAGTCATTTTAAACTTCATTTTTGCCAGAGTCAAAATCAATTTTCTTCCAAACAAATAAACGTCAACTATGGGATGGAAACATGCTGCCAGTGTCATTTGTCTAACAGACCATTTATAATCGTCGAATTTTCTGCAAATTCAAGACACTATTTTCGCACCTATTGGATGATATCATCCGTACCGTACAGAAATACAATTCTTGATGGATGCTTACAGGTTCCACATTTTCTTTCTTGATTACTTATTCAATTACCTGTTGCTGTGTCTATGCTCCGTTGCACAGACCAGTGTTGTACACCACCTGACAGTGAGAATACACACTAGCGGGTGTACAGGTTTCTTTTGCTGCTATTGTCTGTATTAAGTTCTTTGTTGCGATTGACTCGGCAAATTGTGTGCAATCCTACAAATGGAAGAAGGATATCAGCGACTGAAGAAGCTCTCTGAAGAATTTTATAATACTGTTAATATTTATTTCTCGTCCACTCTTATTGCTTTATGTATTCAATAGAAGTTTTCAACAATTTGATCTAATGTGAATATTGTATTGTTGTAGATATGCGTTGAGTATTCTTCTTTCCTAATGCCTAACTTAATAGTTGCCTTGATATAATATTTTTATAAATTATTTTAGTTTAGTATTCAATAGGCTAAATCCTTGGCTCAACCTTTAAGTCTTTTTTTTTTCAATGGGGGCTGTTATTCATGCTTTGAATATATTATGCTTAATTATCTTTTTTGCTGATACGTCCTCTCGTGTTTGAGCACGATGATGGTACCTTCTTTATAAGTTTCTTACTGCTCTTTGGCACCAGTGAGTGTTTCCATCAAGAGGAGTCGACTTACTTGAAGAGGTTTTTTCTATATTATATTTTCGAGTCCACTTTTATATTATACAGTTCTTTGGTATGTAAATTTACAAAGTTTCAAACAGGGGTTTGGTTCTTTCATTTTTATGTAGTGCTATATTTTGTTGTTTACAATAATTCGGATGTTTTAAGGCATTTTGTTGCTCGGATATTTTTTTCAAATCTTGTTTCTTGTTAATACTGCAGTCCAGTGCTAGTCAATAAATTATTGCCCAAAATTTGTTGATGTACTTATCGTTCTTAACATGCCTCTAAGGGTTGCTATGTCGAAATCCCATAGCTTTATGTCTGGGGTGTATATTGGACGATTTTATAAGATTATATTTTCACCAAAACTGAACAAAAATGCACGATATCATCAGCATTTGAAAGAGGATTATTTTCAGTTTCATATTGACATTCCTAAATGCATTCCATGTGTGTGTTTTATGCAAGCTGGCTGGCCATGATTAAAATGGACGAGATTTAATTTCAATGGAATTAACAAAATTTTTAAAATAAATTTATATTTAATTTATGCGCAAAAATTAGAAACAAATTCCGGATATGGAAATTCCTCAAGTACCCATGTTGACATCGATGACGAACTTGACGACCCCAAAGTGAGTTACTTTGTGCAGTTTTCAAGAAAACGCAGGGCACTTGCTGAAAAAAATGGCACAATTTGTGAGTGAATGGAATTTCATGAGACACGGTTGTGTCTCAAGAGCAACTGCTTGAATATCTGCCGTATTGCAAGAGGGATGCACGTCGAATATCTTTAAAGAATACCACTTAATAATTTTTCATGTGTTTTTTTTTTTTGTTGATTTCTTGTTACACATTTTCTATTTCGACAAATTTTTTATTCAATACCTATAAAGTTCTTTAAAAGGTGTTGGCTTGTTAATTAGACCCCTGAATAAGCTCCGGATTGTATATTAATTAGCATTATAACAATTGAAGCTTTAATTCCAACAATATTTCTAACTTGCATGATTTCATAGTTATAGACTCTTAAATGAGAAACGGCTAATCTACTTAAGGGCCTCACATATATTCCTCACTAAGACTCCCAAATTCTTAAAAAATTTGTTCTTTATTTCAGGTAAAATCAAGTACCTGACCCTAACAGACGCTAATCGAGTATGGATGCCGGATTTGTTTTTCTCAAACGAGAAGGAAGGTCATTTCCACAATATCATTATGCCCAACGTCTACATTCGGATTTTTCCATACGGTTCTGTATTGTACAGTATTCGGTAAGTACTCCTTATACAGAAAATTGTGTAAGCTAGCTCCAAGCCTATGTTTGAGGGCATATAACAACTGTTTTACCGAATTTAACTGTGAAAAATATAAACACACCAGTTGTATAATAAAAAACATATTTCCTCAATATTTGCTCAATAACGTTTGCATTTGTTTGTGATTTTATATACAGAGATTAATAAAATGGTATGTCAAAACTCTGGGGGAACATCCCTCGTATATAAAGGGGGCAAATATGTTATATGAACATGGGTCCGGAAATGCCTTATTTCTTTGTTAGAGCCCTTTGTCTACAACCCTCCTTTACACGGAGGACTCTAGCATAGCTGTCCACAACAAAATAATTGCTTAATGCATACAGGAGGTAAACATTCGCTTTTACCTGTGGTTAAATGAGATGCGGTTGTTGTAATAACTCTTACTTTCTAGGTTCTCCGTTGTTGTGGTCGTTATATACCACATAGTCCGCCTGTTATGCTTCATTGCTTGATGTAGCACCGAGCACGTAGTGTCAGTTCTGTGTGTTATAGTACAGTAAAATGAGGTATTCAAATGCGGAGTTGACAGTGCACATATGATCTTTAGATTAACCGAAGGTGTGAAGAGTCTTCGTGCTCGTATTCTGCAGGGTTGGCAGACATTACGAGATACTCCAGGGATGTATCAGCATATTCAGGGAGTCCTTGCAATGATGGACTGATAGATATATCCGGGTAATGGAGGACATTTGGAACATTTTATGTGATTTTGTGTTTGCCACAGTTCTGTCTGTTAATATTCTACTATATGGTACAGGTATAGAAATAGGGCTTTAAAAAGGAATAAAGCAATTCTGGACCTCTGTTTATATTTAAAATAAAGTTTACACACAAAAATTAGTTGCTTTAAAGCAAACTTTCTAAAACACCTGCGGGAATGAATGTATACTGCCCTGAAATCGGTAGGGAACTGGAAAAGGAGTTGAAAGATGTGATAAGGGTGAAGCGAAGTGGAAGCACGGGCGCTACCCTCTGCATCACCCATAGTACTTGAAACGTAAACTACCGAGTCAGCGGACAAGATTTATAACTAAAGTTCTATGCTAGCAGTAGGAGAAGCATGAGATCAGGCTCCGATCATGACACATGCTAAGGGAGAAAAATCAAAATTAAACAAGACAAGAATTATAATTAATTGCTATTTTGTCAGCCTCTGTGGTCTGGGGGTAAAACGTTCTCCTCTGGACCCCGGGAGACATCAATAGGATTTTAGAGCGCCAATTCTTCGGGAGGGACTTAAACCCATAATACGTTAAAGAATTCAATAACTGAAAATAGACGTTCCTGGACATTATTACTAGTCATTTCACGTCCAAGTAATACCTTATTCTCACACTAGATTGATTGCTCTTGGAGCGCGGACTGGTTACCTATCCTTCTGACATCTGTAGGTGCTAAGTATAGCTAAAATCAAATGGTTAGTTTTATTTGTTGTTTCTTTTTTCCACTTGCGCACCTGCCGCGCGATGGGCAAACACCAAAACGTGATTGTCTTTTTCACAGAAGATGCCGAAATTGTTTCCAGTTTGCTGTGAGGGAGGCGTCGTAGTGCGTAAACATATTTTTATTCATATGTTGCAGCGTTTCTTTCGGAATTTTACCTATTTCTGCTGGTAGGTTATTTTGCAGTTAGCCCAATGCTCAGGGTTTTGTTTTATAAAGCTGTTCTTTAGAGAACCTCAAGTATGGGGATCAAGCCGTCCCAACTGTGCTAATTCCCGTCATCAAACACATCAGCAATTGCATGTAATGAAGTGTGAGCTGTACGATGAGGTGTGGCCCCGTCTGGCTGAAACACAACATACATACGTTCTGCATCCGTTAATAGAGACGATTCAAGATAACCGTTTGGTATCAATCAGCAATAATTGTTTCACTTATCAACCTCTACACCGACCTTAGTGTCATGTACAAGATGAGAATTCTCTACTGCCCAAAAACAATTATTTCGACTGTTCACTACTTGGCGATCCCCACTTGCTTTGCACGGCGATTGCTCTAATCGAGCAACTGTATCATTCAGTTTTCTCTCTGTTAACACATGACGCCTGCGTCTTTTTTCTTGTCCAACACCGATCCTCTTGTTTTAAATTTAAGCTCTATTTTATGGGCTGTAGTTCTGTTATGTGGATGAACGCGGAAAACGTTCTTGAAATCCTGCACAACCCTGAGCTACTAATTCATTTCTTAAATAATTACAGCAAATGAAAATGCATTGTTCTGTATTGCATCTTTGAAGCATGGCAAACCGAGAAATGAAACGCAATAACACAGTAATCCCTCACTGTCCCGAACCTAACCAACTTCGACCCGGTTCATTTGCGGGGAAAAACAAAACGAAGACCCAAATTCAACTTACCTAAAGTTAGTCTTTTTTCATTATTTAATTACAGGAGAACTAAACCTAACCGATAGTTATATTCATGTATATGTTCATTATATCCTGATAGTGCCCCATGATACCTAACGTAACACTTGTAACTAATCCTTCGTTCTTAGGAATTTAATTAAACATAAAATAAAAGCTAAACACAGTACTGAAATACTTCTAATAGTTGAAAAATTTAATGCAGTAATTCACTTCCTTTGAAACATTACTTAATAGTTTACACGTGACCTCAAATCGATTTGAATACGCCTTCCTGATTGAAAATATTCATGTAAACGAGAATTTTAGAGTCAAGTTCGATCCTATTGAAAACTTGGAATGAAATAGGTCCGTATAAACGAAGATTGCATTGAGTTTGATTTATGTTAATGCGCGATAACGTTAGTCATTTTTATAACACAGTCGATCGTCATTTCATATTTAGCAGCTAAATAACCACATGATTTGTTTTATTTCATTTAACTTTCTGTTTTATCTTTGCAATGGTACTTCTTGAATCTATGATTGATTCTTTGTTTAAATAGGTTATACAACATAAAATAAAGTAAGGCAGATTAACCAAAATGACAACTGTAATAGGTTTCAAAATGAATTGAAATACATAACGTAAGCGGTAATCGTATCAGTTCGAATTCGATCCGGAAAGAATATTCAAATAGATTTGAGTCCCACGTGTAAAGTGGTAATTATTAAACCTAAAATAGTACACATAATAAAATACTATATAGGTAGAACTATAGCAGTTTTTGCCTCACTACAATTTAAATTGTTTTCCATTCTGATTGCAGAATTTCCTTGACATTGTCGTGTCCAATGAATCTGAAGCTGTACCCACTTGACAGACAAATCTGTTCTCTTCGAATGGCTAGCTGTGAGTAAACATTTTCTTGTCAATTCTTTTCTTGTTAACATTTACTCAAATGTTAGAGAAATGAAGATATAAGGATCACCAACTCCATAATGATATCGCAGCAGAATAGAAGCAATACATAAAAATATACTGACAAGTTACTTATTATACCAATACCAACGTTTTTTTTTTTTTTTTTTTTTTTTTTTTTTTTTTTTTTTTTGCTGTCCGGAATGCACGGCTTCTTTCACCTCATTATTACAGCCAAATCTTTCTCCTCACAAATGATCCTTAAGGGGTGCAAACACATAATGCTCTGAGAGAGCAAGATAAGGGCCCTATGGAGAATCTCTAAGTGCTGAGCTTTTCAAAATGTGAGGATTGAATCAGCAGTATGTGGGCATGCATTGTCATGAAGCAGAAGAACACGTCAAACATGTTCTGCCATTTTCCAGCATTTTCTGATATTGTTCCAAAGTTAGCCCTTTCATTTATCAGAAGAAATTTATAGGATATTTTAGGCGATGGTTTAAGAATTGAACTTCATGTGTACTTAGGCACGTAGTGATATTTCAAGGCTTTGTTCCCTGTGACAATAAAGCAACGAAGTTTTCCTTCAGCATTACACAGCTCCAAAATGGGTTTGGAAATGCTCACGGTATCCAGCATCTTTGTGATACTTGAGAACGTCCGTGACAATATGTGATAGCATCCAATGTGGTGCTTTTCGCCAATAATGACATAAACCTTCTCCTCAGTGCAACCGGGAAGCTCAGAGCGCTGCCGATGTTCGCCACTTCTTAAACGCATTTACGGTCTGTATATTCTTCCCTTACCAATGCAGGAGTCTCCATATTATTGCAGCATTCGTCTATGCATTTCATGAGCTTTCATACAGTCATGTCATAGAAATCTTACGACTGCTACTTGCTGCTCCTCTGTGGTATAAAAATCTATTATGCACCTGCAGCAAATATATCAGGCAGCTTCTCTTAGATTGCATCTTCCCTGCGTGGGAGTTTGAAATCCTTGAAATATGTCAATTTTCTGTTACTATTTGAAATTCTCTTATATTGCGTTAGATTCATGCATAAGCTCGTATCGTTTTCGTGCGTCATCAAAACATTGTGTCGCTAAAGCATTGTTTACCGTTTCTGATCTGTCATTCGTTTTTTTTTGTTTTTTTTTTTTTGAATGTTTTGCTTGTAAATATTCCTTGAATTTTGTAGTTTTGAAGAAAGTTTGTACTATTTGTGAGCTAAAGAGGATTGAATATCAAGTGAAAAAAACACATTCTTATTTAGGGAGCAAAAGCAGCGAAGGCTGCTTAAAACATTTGTAGCATCTACGGGAAGAAAGCACAGCAAGAAAATGGTTCTGTCATTTCCGAGGGCCACTTTGATGTGAGCGGTTCGCCACGCTCAAGAAGACCATAGGGCTTTGATGAACTCTCTAATCCATGATTACCCACTTAAGACAACCCGAGATTTGAAAGATGTGATGAATTGTGACCACTTGCATTTCATGGACAAGATTAAAAAATTCATTATATGAGTACTGCACACTTTAAGTGAAAACAACAAAAATCTGCCCTTGGTCATTTGTGCATCTCTTCTCACTCGTCATCAGTTAACTCATGGCCGCCAAGGGTGGCCGAGGTCGTTAAGGTGCGGATTCGTGAGCGGGAGGTCTGGGATTCGAATCCCAACAGGACCATTCTCCCTGACTGGAGTTTCTTTCCAGGGTTTCCTCAGTCCTCATAACTGGCAAATGCCGGGGAAGTACCCTAAACTCAGGCCTGAAACATTTCCTTCCTTAAAAAAAAACATCCTTTTGCAATTTATCATTTTATCTCATGTATCATCAGTGTCCACCACCTATGGTGCCTCAGTAGAAAAAACGACTCAAAAAAAAAAGTTAACTCGTGAACAATATCGGCCATTCCTACCCAAGATTATTACTGGTGAGGAAAAATGGTTCCTCTATGTCATCATCAAAAAATGAAAGGGTTGGATGAGTCCTCTAGGGAACTCCTTCGATAATGAAGATGCTTTATATACTTTCTTCAGTTCCAAACAGAATCTTCGGACTTGGAATCAAGAAACTATTCCAGCCTTGAGAGGGACAGAGAGTCATATATTATGGAGAAGAATATTTACTGATTATTTCTGTATTTTATTCATCTAAAATAAAAACTTTTATCACAGCAAAAAAAAAAAAAAAAAAAAAAAAAAACGCTACGAATTTATGCATCAACCTAATAAATTCTGAGGTATACCAACTGCGTTAACTATTTAAATGCACCATTAGCTTAATATGAACTAAAGGTTACTAAATCTGTTTTCATTATTTTGAAGATGGTTGGACAACCGATGACTTGGTGTTCCTGTGGAAGGATGGGGACCCAGTGCAAGTTGTGAAGAACCTGCATTTGCCCAGGTTCACTCTGGAGAAGTTCCTCACTGACTACTGCAACAGCAAGACTAACACTGGTAAGTTTTCTTCCAGAGACTGCACTTCCATAAATAAATAAACATGCCTGTAGAATCCCATAAGCCTCCGGGTGTCGCAGCATCAGCTCTGTTGATCACTCAGTATATGAGCTAGTCCTAGACAATTGCTCATGGTACGTTCAAGTGTTTCACTGCTCATTAACAACTAAAATTGTTCCTATTTCCCACTGCCATTGTGTAAATACTTTACCCATGTGAACTGACACTCAATTCAGCAATTCGGAATGAGTAACAGATAAAGGAAATTATACCTAATGTAAATATGCAAGTAAAAGAGAAAAATATGCACTAATAACTGTGTATCGATTGGTTATTAGTTTTTTAGTTTATTCTGTAATGGAAATAAATGAGAAAATCAAAGAAAAGAAAGTACATTACGAATGACTTTGTTCATCACTGTTCTGAATGCTTGTTAGAGGAATCCTTTAGTGTCTTTTACATTCACACATGTCACACGTGACTACTGCTTTCCCAATGTTTCGACTAATAAAAGTTGACTATAAAATTTTGATACAACTCAAAGAATTAATTACTTGTTCAAGTATAAAATCACATTAAAATTATTCCCTATATACATATATAAAAATTGTAACATTTTAAAACAAAGACAAAATAGATTTGGCATAACATTTTATAACGTGCAAATTAAATTACACGAGAAATTTATCCTCAAACACCCAAAATATTATTTCACACTAAATTTACTCCAACATATAATACAACAGGATAATAATCATTAAAGTTTGCAAAGGAATTTTACACAGTTTAGCACACAATGAAAAGCGTTCCTTATTTATTTCCTCCCAAAATCAGAACAAATACTAAAATACCAATTACGTCACAATAGTATGCCAGAGGAAGTTCCATGCCTTTAGCCATTATAAAAGAATTCTTAATATATTTTCTTAAAGGATGCCTGAATGAAAAACAAAAGAAGGGATTTCCATGATTTACCCCATCTGACAAATGAATTGCTTAAGCAATAAATACCTTGGTCTCTGGTGGTAAATGCAGGAGTAGACTGCTGCCCCCCCCCCTAAAATAATTTTATAGGTTAGATACTAGGGAGATACCAGATGAAGTGCACACAAGGCACCGCCCTTAAGTCAGAAATCGAAAGGTGTTCTTTTGCTAGGCAGCCGACTATCAAACTAAAGCAATGATGTCACGTGATACAAACAGTCAATAACGAATGCCACCACATGCTGCGCTGAATGAGCGGTATCCGATTTTGGAGATATTTCAAAGCAAAAAGGCGACATATGAAAAAGTATAGAGAGGAGAAGGGGAATGAAGAAAAGGAGGATCACTTACCGTAACACATAACACTACAGCTTTCAATGTGCTGTAGATTTCAAAAGGTTTCATTGCTACATATCACAAAATCGCCTAACGCAACATTGCTCTTTTATGGTGTTATTCGACACTGGAGCGGCCACTTTTATTTCATTAGTTTACAAATTTCATAGCTTACTCAAATATGTTACAAAGATTTGATTGTTCTTTGCAGGAGAGTACAGCTGCCTGAAGGTGGACCTGCTGTTCAAGAGAGAGTTCAGCTACTACCTGATCCAGATCTACATCCCCTGCTGCATGCTGGTCATTGTGTCGTGGGTCTCCTTCTGGCTCGATCAGAATGCCATTCCCGCACGAGTGTCCCTAGGTGTGACCACGCTCCTTACAATGGCGACCCAGACCTCGGGGATCAACGCCTCTCTCCCGCCCGTATCCTACACCAAGGCCATCGACGTGTGGACGGGCGTGTGCCTAACCTTTGTGTTCGGCGCCCTGCTAGAGTTTGCGCTAGTCAACTACGCGTCCCGCTCCGATATGCACCGCGAGAACATGAAGAAGCAACGCCGCCAGTGCGAGCTCGAACATGCGGCGTCCCTGGAAGCGGCCGCCGACTTGCTCGAGGATGGCGCTACCACCTTTGCCATGGTGAGCCACTCGCTATGGTTGTGTGTCGGGAATTTGTCCTTCCGCAGGGTCTTCTCCGATCTCTTCCTTAATAACTTCAAGTCGCTTTTTCACATCAACCTCTTCCTCGCTAACTGGACTTGGGTTTCTGTTCTTCCAATAACTTTACTCTAGTCTACCAGGCCACCTCTACTCACGATCTTTATTTATTTGTTTTTATATGCATGTTGTTATGAATATTTTTAATGTTTGTGCATGGTTTTATTTTAATTTTATGATTTCACAGGAAATCAGCCAAGTAAAGATTTCGCCTACTAATCTTTCAGGACCGCGTGACCTTCTGTAGGACACTCCAATGAGATCTTCACTCGGCTAACTTCCTCATTAATAATCAGCGCCGAGAAAGCCTCACAATTTTAATAATCTTATTTGTCAGTATGCTATTTTGTTGATAGGTAAGAACGTTTGTTTGTTTATGCCGAATCATAAAGAATAAGAACATTTCCTCAACCAGGTTAGATAGCCCAGTTGAAGAATTTCAACGCGGGATATGACACTTCATAAAGAAATAATATTTGTTATAAAAGAAAGCTAAACATAGTCTGTACCATGCGTTGAAATCTCCTGATGTATTCCTTTTAAACTTAATGTAGTATCTCGTAAATGGAATCTCTGAATAAGGAGGCAAAAATCTGCTAGCTTGAAATGTTGAGGGGAAGCATTATCACAAAATATTTTAAGAAAAAAATATAATGTTTAAATTTTCGGTGCCCAAATTTTTTTCTGGCCTAATTTTGAAACTTTAGATGGCTACCTGACCATTTTCGGCCTTAAAACTAGGAGATTTAGATAAAAGTATAACAAATTTTCACAACAATTAACAGTTAGTTACAATTAGAGCAAAAAAGTTCCTGTGCACATATATCCGGAAATAAATACCTGTTAAGATATTACCATTCTTTATTGCGGTCAGAGTAGTAAACGGGTTCAAAATAATAGGATATCTTCTCGTTTCGGCACATTGCCTTTTCTTATTGGATGCTTTTATATCTGCAGTCACTAACGACGGTGCAAAAGTCACTCATGTGGTTTATGTACGATAGGCACCACAGCATTTTTTACGCTTTATGCGATAGCGCCTAATCTTAATCCAATTTTGGCAGAAGGGACACAGATCTTAGTGTATCCCACACCCATCGGTAACATACAAATATTACATGAGCGAATGCACCCTGCACACAGACAGGTATGTTCGCACGAGTATGTGGTTCTGTGAAACTTAGGACTGAAGTACTGTAACAATGCATAGTAACCACATAAAATACTTTATAGTGAGTACTCGGTGAACAATTGAGGATAATATGCCAGAATACAATGTGCCCTATATCTCAACATGTATTTGCTCCCCAACATTTGTTCATAGGAACCTTTTTGCTGATTTTGACTAATCAAAATAAGTATCATGTAGTTTGATTACAAAATATTAATATTGACAATCAAGAGTCAATGTCTTGCTGAGGGGAAAGATATTACTGGTCTTAAAATATTAAAGAAGAAAAATAATAAAGAAAAGAAACAGATGTGTGTAGTGCAGTAACCTTGTCAATGAAAAAGGATTCAGAACATCCTGGAAGAAACGCCAAAATGGAAAAAAAAAAAAAAAAAAAAAAAACGGAATATAAAAGGCAGGAGGTGGAGAATATTCACATTTTTCATTAAATTTTTGTCTCTGCATGGTGAAGTTTTCAGTTATTAAAAATTGTATATGTATAAAAATCATTAATTATTATAAATTTTATAAGCTTATAAAGCTTACTACAGGTTCCAAGTTAAGAATTTAAATATTACAGTTTCAGCAAGTTTAGCACTTTATATGAAGTTTAAAATTGCAAACTACGAAGGCGGATTGATAAATATGGTAAATTTCAACGAAATGACCGGAATTGTTGTTAAGGGACATGGCTATTGGAATGCGTGCTTCTTGTAACGATTTTTTTTATATTTACCAACGGATGCAATGTACAGTTTATTGTCGAAAGCTATTTTTATTGATTAGGGTAACATGTTCCACAGAAACGGATCAAGACGAGTATCGTGCAATGATAGAACGTTTTTGTATGAAAAGGTGGAATGTGGCTCACAAACAAATTAAGCTGAAGGAAGTTCATGGGGACTGTGCACCAGCACTCAAAACCATTTATTACTATATAAATGAAATTAAAGGTGGTTGTACAAGCACTGCAGATGCTGCATGTTCCGGACGCCCGATTGAAGTTTCTTCTGAATAAATTGTCGATATCGTGAAATTAGATCGTCGCATTAAAATTCGTGAGATTGCTGAAATGATAGGTATCTCATAAGAATGGGTATATAATATCCTGCATGAAGTTCTACATCCGAAAAAGCTTGGTGTCGCGTTTGTGTAGACGAAATTTGGATCCACCACTACACCCCGGAAATAAAACGGCAGTGAAAACAGTGGGTGACGCACCGAAATAAAGCTAATACCGTTTAGTCGGTGAGAAAAGTGATGACAACTTTTTTTAAGGACTCATGGGGTATCTATTTGAAAAAGGATAAAACAATGACTTGTTATCATTACATACGTTGTTGGATCGTTTGCATAATGAGTTGAAGCAAAAGCGACCAAGATTGGCGCTCAAAAAAGTGCCCCTCTACTAGAACAATGCTCCTGTTCACACATTGACCGTTGCAATGACAAAAGTGCACGAGCGGGGGTTCCGAATAGTTCCCCACCCACCTGCTCTCCATATTTAACTCCATGGGATATTTTTATCTTTCCTAACCTCAAAGTTCGTCGAGTGATAGTTATCTGTGCTGTAAACGATTATGCACAGTTCAAAGGACACATTTTTCTGGGGAATTAAAATAAGTAGAATCTCACTGGAGCAAATTTTGAGCTCGAAGGAGATTATATTGAGATATAAATTTTTGTTTTTGCAAAGAAAAAAATATTTATCATGTTTTTACCAGACTTATCGATCCGCCCTCATAAAATACAGTATTTTTTTTAAAAAAATTGATACTTCAAATTATTTGTATATATGCTGTATACAGAGTCCTCATTTTGCTATGCAATCGAATATTGGTTTAGCCGAACAGAATTTACTGCGTAATGTCCTCTCCACTTCCCGCAAAAATCATATAGCTCTATCGGAACGCTTTGCTCCCTTTATTTGTTTCTTTGTCATTTATCAGTATTAAATAGTAATTAATATTGTACCCACTATCCCCAAGATCGCGAGTTCTATCCCAGCCGATTTTTTTCGGGCATAAATCCTAAATGTGGCTTCCTTCGGAAGGGAAGTAAAGCCGTATGCTTACGGCTCCTATAAGTACCTCAAACCTGAAAGAAGAGTGCAAAATTTATCGGCCTTTTCACGCCCTGAATTAAATGGGATACTGATGACCTGAGATGTTAAAGATCGCCCGTAAACAAACCAAATCAACAAGTACCCACCAACCATAGTAGGTGCTCGAACTGCCTGCCCTCCTCTGCCGAATATTGTAAACTGTCTCTCAGATATTTTTTTTCAGCGCAATCACGGGTTTTATTTCAGATACAGCAGTAATTATATATATATGGATGAAGTTGCAGCAATTGAGTGACTTTATACGCACCGCCGATAATTAACCAATTTGCTGGACTTTCGAGAAGAAATATCTATCGGTTGTCTATTTTATCCAGTATCTCTGTTAAAATTCGGCTATTTGGTCCCGGCTGTTTGTCAGTGAAAACATCTTGGATTCGAATTTGTTTGCCAATATGAAAATTGCACTTCCCAATGGAGACGTTGCTCCTGGAAATTCAATCTTACAATAGTCGTACAGGCTACCTCCGTGGCTTAGTGGTAGCGTTCGAAACTACTACTCCTGAGGTCCTAGGATCGAATGACGGTCAGGTCAAGCTGTCTGCTTAATTATTTTTTTCGGTTTTTTCCATACCCTGAGAAAGTGAATGCCAGTTAGCTTTTAGGCGCTAAGGAATCTGAGCTTATTTCCACCATCATTTTGTTCACAACTTATTTTAATTTACAACACGAATAAAATTGTGTTGAAAGTTAAGGTGCCGACTGTGTCAGTACTTATGAATAAAAGATAGATTTTCTAGTACTCAGGCAGTTGGCGAGCTTCGCGCTAGCAGTCGGTGCTATTTCGTAATGGTAACCGCACTTGCAAATATGCCCTTTGTCAAAGACGGTGGTAGTGAATTTTAAGCAGTTTCTATAATGGTCCAATTATTTTCAATTTAAGTATACTTGTAATGAAATTATAATCTGATGTAACCCGAATATCATTAATAATATGAAGTGTCTAAAATGTATTTGGATAACGAAATTACTTTTGAAAGTATGATAAGGACTTCATTTACACCTAGCATACATCCAAATTCCAGGAAGATGTGTCCTTGCTCTAAGCGTGCTCAAGTGTTTTCTTTTGGGAAATATGCATATTTATGTATTTTCAAGAGAGGGCCTCGACGGGAAAGACTTGATAATTAGCATAGGGCATCACAGTAACCCGTGGTTCCTTTTAGACCGTGAATAGCGACGAGGTTCTTCAAGATGTTCGCGTTAGGAATGTATAATTTCATAATGGCATGGCTTGATTAGCGTTTGGTGTGCTTATTTTTTACTTGCATGCCTGCATGTACAAACAGATTTTATTTGGATTTATGCATGGCACAGTGTAACATCGGGTTTTGTGATTTCTATTGATTCCTCGCTAATCCGGAGTTTATAGGAATGCAGCAGTTGTCATGAAGGAGATGCACAGCCTTCAGGCCGACAGAGTCATCCGGTTCTGCTGCCAGTTGATTATGGTAGATTGTTGATAGCTGTTAATGTCATTTTCAAAACTGTTATGGCAACTAGGCTTATAACTAATGCCTCTTCTGCACTGCTGCACTCCCATGAAGGAAGAGAAATGAAAATAAACGTACCAAGTCTCCAAGGTCATTAGCTTAAACTGAAGACAAAAACTCCCCGTAAAAGAGGCCGTGTGAGAAGGGAATATCTTCATTGCTATAATACTAAGTGCACCATAAGTCAGTTTATCAAAACTTCTCGAGTCCTTGTGCATAAAAGTAAGTAAACAAATTTTTCAATTCAGCCAAAGGCAATGTTGGTAAAGTTTTTAAATTTTTACGAGTATTGATAGTTCGTCTTTTCTGCGTATAAGACTTAAATAAGTCTCGTATTTTTTATATTTTTGTCAATACGGATTGTAAACTTGCATTTTAATGCGAAAAGTTTCTTAGATATCCCATTCAGAAGACAAGCTATTCATAAAGTTAATTTTACATTTGGAAATACAGGTAACGTAACAGTTACTCATTATGGTCGCTCTAAAATAAACTTCCAGTTGTATACCCACATAAATCCACATGTATAGTTTTTGACATTTCAAGATACACATCAAATGCATTCATTGTGAAGCCCTAAGTTCTGATGACAATAGAATTTTGTGACAGTGCCTCAAACGAAATGAATCTAATTCATATTTCTGAGAAAATATTTTGTTTTATTGAAAAAAAGAACTAAATGTACAATTACCTCAGCATTTCTTTGTTGAAACTTTTGAATCAGAAAAATACTACGTGACAGTAACTGACGGACGGTGCTCCGTTTCAATTCGGTATGGATCGTTGATGGTCAATTGTGGTGATATCTTTGGACAGGACAGAATGTTCTCAAGGAAACCGGCTTTAGAAGAATTTCTGGAAGTTTGTGACAAGCATTCAAAGCTTACACGTGTACTGAAAACACGATAGGCATTTAAATGTCCCCTGTAGCTGTGGTTTTATCCCTAGCAAAGAAAGTAAAAAGGAAGATTACTTAGATATTTAATCATTTGACACGCAGTTTCATGAAAACACTGCAGTCAATATGGGGCAGATTTTGACAGTGTGAAGCAGATACAGAACCACTGATTTCGAACTACATTGTGAGAATCGTGATAGTAAATTGCACTAGAGAAGCGTGGCGTGGTATGATGTTCAGCTCATTGTTGCCACTACGTTAAATGATCACCCTTTTTGCTCCATTACTACCGCGATAGTTGTAGGGGATTCTTCCCTGTCACCATTTGAACCAGAATCCATAGCACAGTCACTGAACACACCTCTTCGAGTGCCAAGAAGAAAAAATTAATACTGACGTTATTTTGAGATGTAAAGGCAGAACATTATGTTGGAAGAAAAGCTGAATCCACAAATGTTTCCATGATAATGCACAGCCAAACATTATTATCACATTCAGAAACTGAAACTGAATCATCTTCCTAAACGTTTCGTGCTTAGCATATAATTGGCAAACTTGAGGAAACACTGTGTATATAAAATGCAAATTGCTATGCTATTAGTGTCTTATAAGGTAAATTGGCTTATGGTTCACTTGTATTTAGAGCATTATTTCAGTTTTCTGCTTGTTTTTCTTTTGTTTTAATGCCTTATGTTTTATTTTAAATGTTTCTTACTTTTACTTAGGTACAAACTTCACATTTGCCACAGTCTATGGTTCTTCTGAAAATTTTACATCTCTTTGAATCATCGACAGTTGTTTATGCTAATACAGCATTTGTTTATCAAGGATGTCCAGCATCTCACTACCTACGTTTTTGGATCAGTGTTTGTAAAAACGTCCAACTTCACGACCTCTTTCCCTCCTTTCCTGTTCCTACCCCCAAAAAGGAGCGCTCGTGCCAGAACGGCTTTCTTTTAGGGCTACCTCTGTGTTAAAGAAGCCTGTTGCCCCCGGCCGAAGAGTAATGTCTTCGACCGGGGGTGGGGGGCGCTGCAGGACACAAAGTCAGCATTGACCAACCCTTGGCACACATCCTTGGTCCTAGCCGCCAACCCTCGCTGAAAGTTCCGCTCCTTCACGGGGTGGTTGCAGTTTTTGCACGGTACATTTACGGTAGGGTACTCTGCAAGGTAAGGTAAACTAGGTGCCGACACTTCTGTGTTTGATGTTGATAGTATATAACTGTTACATATTTCGGACGAAACAAGTAACGTAACTCAGAATTGGCATTTTCTCTCTTATCTGAAGACAACTGACACAAATCACTATGCCCACCAACCTGTAATAGCGAACAGTTAATTATTTATAGTTAGAAACTACAAACAATTCCCACAAGGAAACATTGCAGAAACTTCTTTTGAAATAAAGAATTAACTGTCAATTCCAGAATAAAGTACTATAAACTTAAAATCTTTTGTCATTCATTTGTTTGGACCTTGCTTTATTCAGCAAAGCGATCCCTGCAATCGCCAACCAAGCCATCCGACCCACTGGATCTGTGTCTAGCAAACTGTACGTCTTTGGAAAGATAATTTTTACGTACAGTCACAGCTTTTTAACAATTCCACAATTTTTATCAATTTCATTTGTTAATAATACGGTTTATCTCGCATGTTCTTGATTAATAACAATGTATGAATATATATGCTGATTAGCTGACTGTCGGAATAACTCTGCTCTATAAAGCGAGGCCCTTGTAAATGGATGGCACGATAGATTCCACACTGCTGGTTGAAGACAGTAGTCGAGCAGCCTTCCTCAGGCAATATGCTTGCTTCTTGGGCTATTCAGTTGAGCGAAGTTCTTTTCTGAAACTATGTTTAGAAATGACAGTATGTTCTTTGTATTTTTCTATGTATGTGAGTTTCAAGAGAAGTTTTATTACGCGACAGAAATACATTTTACATAAAAAGATACAAAGTAATAGAATTTTAAAGTTACTAATTCGTTAATTGTTTCAACTTTGTCACTTTTATCATACTTTAGGTATCATTACCTACTCGATAAGTCGTAACCTGTAATTTATCAAAATTTGTATTTATTTGAAATGCAATTTTACATACAAAATTTGAGATAACGGTCAGAACTTTGACTGGCCGCGCCGACGTTCTTACCATCTCAGCTGCAGTCCTGCCCGACATAGAATTTCCTCCATATGAGTCTGACCTGGAGACAACTATGGTCGATCAGGGCACGGTAGCTCACATGATAAGAACATCGGCATGGCAAGTGAGCTCGAATATTTCCTAAACGATTCTGATTCCAGAAATGTATTTGCAAAAAGCTGAAGTATAGACTTCCTTCAAGGATTTTGTTGCAACATTGTTTGAATATGCGACAAATTATTTTCTTCTGAACTTATTAATCTAAAAAACTTACAAACACTTATATATACCCACCCACAACTAGTCTCTGTGGGATTTTTCGAATACCACATAAATCGTGAAACAGCTGCAGCAAAATTTCCTGAACTATTGGCACTGTAAGGTGAAAGTGACTGCCTATTTCAATATCTTTACTTTAATAGAACATGAGTCACATTGCCAAAAAAAGTAAGTGATTACAAGTGATTGGTTTTAATTTTTGTATAAACTATTTTCTTTTTCAAATTTATTTATTAGCCTACAGACAAATCCTATTTTACTTTCATTCTTATGAATATTTAATTGATTTTGAATGAATAATTTTAATCAAGTTTTCCGAAACGTTAAAATACGTAAACATGACAAAAAGTATCATTAAGTTATACATTTATTATTCACCTTATTAGTTGGGTCAATACATTTATATATATATCTAAATTACCTTTCGAATAACCGAATGTTGATAGCAGTGCCAACAGAAATGTGAACTTTTATGTTCAAAATAAGGTTTAGTTATGAAGTTTGTGTTACGGTGGTAAATTCACACTTTCAAAAAAGATATCGTTAGAGACTGAAATACCACTTTGAATGTTTTTAACTCGCTTGAACTCATAATAATTATAATTGCTTTTTGAGTCCGAACGAAATGCCTTCTCGCCTTAACATCATGCTTGGCTTTTATTACACTCTTAATTTTTGTTACCTGAAATCTGTGCAGCATTTCACCATATAAAGAATTTTTTTCCCCATTATACCGGTGTATAGTTTCTAAAACCAATTCCCCTTCGGTGTGGAAGCAACCCTAGGCTATCAGTACCACTGGTAGGGCAACCTAATCTAGGATCTAGCCGCGAGAGTACACTAACCATCCAGACTGTTCCCCAAGGGGAGGGACTTGGGTTTCCGGCACGAAGTACTTCTAGTAGCGTCAGAAATACCATTTGGTGTTCAGAATAGTGCAATGCACTGGTGAACATTGTAAGCTAGTTGTGTTAAGGTTTGCGATAAAAGTGATAAGCAATGTTCCTGATGTTCTATCTGTCCGCTTTTTATGTTTTAAACCATTATGGGTTTTCATCGAAGTTTCCATGATTTATAATAATATATTGCACTTTTGCGTCATTAAGAAAATCCTTAAATATTATTTCTAAGTCCGGCATTTATGTTGTCGAAAAAGTTTGTTCTAAAACCAAAGATTTCGGTGACAGTTGCAATCAGCATTGTCCAGATTGCCAAATGATGAGTTTTTATTACTCGCATAACGGTTGTAGGTTCTTAAACATATGTTTTAGGTGTTTTATTACCTATCAAGCAAGGGGTGATTTTTGGAGGATATGTAATAGAAAACAAGACGTTAAGTGTAAAAGAAAGCTTTTTTTTTTTTTTAATTCCGCGCTTCTGATTTGAAATTGAGGGCAATTCTTAGAGACGTAAGATGCTAAATCCGGCAAAAAAATATCGTTCAATGTAGCTTTTATAGTTTTCGGGTTAAATTTTGCTGCAATACATGCATGAAAGAGTTTGTTTAGCATTTTTCTTACTCTCTAACAAACAATCTTTTGGAAAGTGAATAAGATTTACAACTATGATTTCTTTTCTGTTAACGTGCCGAAAGTATTATAAGCGCATATAGGTGTTTAACAAACTCTGCCATGACGAGTTCACTCTGATCGACTCTACTAAGATGGAGGAATTGCGGAAGCAAATAAACAGTTGAATACAACAAACATGCTATACTCCATTTGTAGTGGTTGATCCTGGTAGTGTAGTGGTAACCATACTTGCCTTCTAAACCCAAGATCGAGGGTTCGAACCCGGTCAGGATCGATGGATTTTTTCGGGCGTAAAAATTCTAAGTATGGATTCCTTCGAAAGGGAAGTAAAGCCGTGGGTCCCGTGTCGTACATTTACGGAACGAAAAAGAAAACCTCAAGCCTGAAAGCAGAGGCATCTCAGCAAAATTTGTCGGCCGTTTCACGCCCAGAATTGTAATGGGATGCTGATGACCTGAGCTGTTAAAGAGCGTCCTTAAATAAAAGGAATCAAAAAAAAAAATCTATTTGTAGTGTTGCTGCATTTTGCACTGCCCTCGTTTGAACTTTCAAAATTATAGACACGTAAGATGCTTAAACCAGTCACTTCCAACTCTTCATTTTATAAAATGATGTAACATGGCGTAACGACACCCCTAATAGCAAGCTGCTATGTTCTCCGCTGGCGCTTTAACAGAAAAGTACCGTCGTTAATTTTTAATCGAATTTACCATTGCTAATGCATTTTTCTCATCTACCTTATGAGAACGTATATTTTAAAATGCAGTTTGAGCGTTTTCCGTTTTTCAATTTATGGGTTTTGAAGAATTGGACATTATTGTTGAAATTGTATTAATAAATATCATGGAAGATAAAATAGAATAAGATATACGCTAGTCGTTTTACGACATTCAATCAATCGCTTTTCTTCTAAATTCAGGCGCTTTGAACGAGTAAACATACAACACTCTATCTGCGCCATCCTTCCAAACACTCCAAAATTTGTTGACCAGTGAGTTTGCCAAATAATTCACATTGTTTCGTCCGAAATTAATGAACCGAGATTATTTATCGAATAATGTATATGCACTCGACCACCAAACATCAATAAAGCCGTGACACGAGGCTTGAGGCAAAGAGAGTGACGTCATGCCTCAAGGCTCGTGTGACGTCACACGCTTGCTTAATTCAATGAGGGAAGGTTTCACTATCTATATGTATGTTGCGCCGAAACATTTTTTTTCCTACGCACTAGAAACAACAATACAATTCCTACAAACTAATGGACGTTTTCCATAG
This sequence comes from Metallyticus violacea, assembly GCA_030762175.1. Taxonomy (NCBI): domain Eukaryota; kingdom Metazoa; phylum Arthropoda; class Insecta; order Mantodea; family Metallyticidae; genus Metallyticus; species Metallyticus violacea. Next base: position 42,267,060 of record CM060830.1, on the reverse strand, counting down.
TTGTTTCCTTGATATTTTGTGATCTAATTAAGTTTCCTTTCAGCACTCATATATTCTTATTATAATTACCACCAATGCTCTTTATATAGACACATTTGCAAACACACCTTGTTATTTATGCAGTTTATCTCATACGAATATTGAAAAATAAATTTATATTTATGTGTATAAATATATTTCTGTAAGTCAAGTATATTGTTCATATATAAATAATTTTCATACAGCAGCACAAACGATTATTCCTTTAGCAGAAAAAGTGCACATTTTTAGAGAGAACCAGTTAGAGCGGTATTAAAATGGTAAATGATAACAAAAATGTAGAATATTTCATATTCGCGTCCAGTATAAAGTTAGATCAAGTGTATTAGAAATCAGAAATAATAAGGGTGAACATAATGATGACGTTTCCTATATTAACAATTTTAGTTTAGTAACTCTTTCTGTAAAGAACGAGCGTATACCCAGGATATGAAGAATTTGATTTATACGAGTAAACACAAACTATGAGCAAATCTTAAATTACTTTCTTATCCACTTTGCTATTCGCAATTCGATGTTGAGTAAATCTTCTTGGGTTTTCAGCACATAGTATTGGAGTTAGTACCCACATCTTACCATATATAGAGCAGACCAGCCAAGAGTTTATATTTTTCATGGGTAGAGTGAGAAGTTCGCTAACAGTGAATACACTGGTTGACTCGCACACTCATTTCATTCTCTCTCGGGGATGTAACAAGTGAATAGCAAGGAAATGAATGAATTACGTTAAATGTTGAGTAAATAATTAATAATTAAATTCCAATAAAGTTTCGTCTCTTATGATTAGAACCGCTGGCGTATACGGACTACAATATTTGACTACAGAAGTTGGAAGGTTTATCAGAGATTACTTGAATCCTAGTTCAAATATAGGTATTAAAATATTTCTTCTGTAAGGGCTCTTTGCATAATTGCGCATTTAATAATGATTATTTCTTACATTTTGTAAACTATCACCAATTGCGTTGTCAATAACAAGACTTGTAACTAAGCGCTTATTTCCCACAGGCATGCTATTTAAAATGCTCTCATCAAATACCTTCCGACTATTGTCGAGAGAGTGGCAGTCGATGCATTCACCATTAATGCGCTGCTCACGCTGTCCGCGTAACATGTGTAAACTCTTGGCAGGTCCGCACTGTATTTACTAATTACGAAAAGTGATGCATTAAATGCATTGTGTATCGTTTCCTAATAGGTGAACAGAGCAAGTATACAGTTTCGCTGTTTTCCGAAATATCACGTTTTGTGCATAAAGCTTTTATTGTTCCGTTTTATATCATACACGAACAACTTGATTTTTTCTTGTTAGATATATATATATGTTTATATTATATATATCAGAATACTGTTGAGGGAAATAAAGTAGATAATGGTTCTAACAAGTTGAAAAGATAGGCAAAAAACACTCCTAACAGTTGGTTCCACATTTTACGTGCAATAATACCATTTTTTTTATTTGGCACGTTAAAGAACTCCATATCACTGGGCGAAATTCTGGCCATTTCGGATCCAATGAATATTTTAGCATTACACTAGATGACACTTGAGGCGATGGGCTGACCCTATGACATCTGCAGATACAAATTGTAACTAAATTGAATGGTTCATATAGTGACGGCCCACATATCAGCGCTTCCGCCAGTAATGTCACGAACTACCCACGTCATCTTACCCAGCGCTTCCACCAATTATGTCACGGCCCCTTTATGACAATTAGATAATCACCTCGATTCAAACTTATTATCCCTTTAACTAACACTCTCTTATGACACTGTCACCCTACATTCTATAAAAATGTATTAAGGTGTCGGGAAGTAATTAGGCAAAATAATGGGGAAATATTTTTAACTGAAATACATATTGGTTGATAAGTCAGATTAACATATTTTATTACTTTATAGTATATAATCCTGCTGGTTTATCTTACATATTTCGATGAATCCAGGGTGACGTCCTAGGCATCTCGGGACACATGAGCCCTACCTAACACTACCACTGCTTCTCAAATGTCGTTGCAAAAACAAGTCAACCGTTAGTCACGCAACATGCGTAGACCAATCGCTGTCTATTCCTCCAACTCTTACTGTAACGGACTTGGTCAACCTTTTAAGACAAACTATCTCACCATACTCTTGCTGGCAATGACTCGATAATACGTGCTACTGCATTGTCAACCTCATTATTAGTACTATTTTTATAATCGCCACACCATCTAGGAACAACGGTGCAGTGCTTGCACCTAATACTTGTGGTTGATAATTATGATATTGATATTTAAAAATTGCGATTATACATTAAATGAAAACATTTCTTACTGAGAGTATATAGCATGTTTATTAGAAAGTTTAATAGCAAGGTGTAAATATGCATTGCCGTACGTCTGTTATTCTAAGATCTTCTATTTGAACTTAGTTTCTAGTATGAGAGTAGTTATTTAATTTTCAGGATTGTACTAAATAGAAGGTCATAACTCACCAACTTTAACTATTTCTTTTCGAAGTAGTCTCTAACATTCTTATGGAGACAGCCATGCCATGCTTCTTTAAAGATAACACCGACCTCCTCTGGATGGTTCGCCATTGTCATTCCCTATTCTTGCAGAAATACCATTGTTTTCGAAGCAGTGTGCCCAGAGGCATTGTCTTGATGAAGCAACAATCTTCTTTCTGTTAATGTTCCGAAGATTTTGGGAAAACAAACTGTGTTGCAGTGACTGTTTTTGTTTCTAGAATGGAATGGTTGCAACACGGCCATTTGGTAAATACAGCTTTCTTCACCTTTGAATATACTCTATATGCGTCTGGAGCCGTCATTGTCGAAATGGCAAACCATTTCCTTGCACCATCCTCTCTTTTGCTGTTCTATGAGTTTGTGAGATACCTAACGACAACAAAGCTTCATCACAAGAATATATTTGTACACGAGTTTTGACACCTGCGAATAATGTTTAGGGACTCTTCTATCTTCTTGTAAGTCACTCACGGATCGTTCTTCACTATGGTTTCTACATGAGCTGTGTTTTCATATGTGGCTACTGTTGCTGAACGCCCCGTATGCTCCTCGTCTTTCAAGGCTGTTATTCCTCGCCTAAACTTTGCAAATCAATTATAGGCTTTTGTTCCGAAGGAACAGAGTCTGGAACAGCTCTTTGTATTTTTACAGGCATTATTGTTGGCTCAGACACCACTTATAATGATACAAACACCGCATAATGTTCTCGAGTCACCTCCATCTTAGAACGTCATACAGCAAGCGCACGACTACAATGAACACTTCGCTGCAGCTGCAACAATGGATGCCGCGCACTGACTTTCGCTATAGCTGCTAATCAAAACATGCTCTTTCTACTACTGCAATCAGGAAACTTATGGCTCTCATAGTTCATTTAAATCTTGAAAATTAAATAGTTATTCTCCTATTTGTTGAGAACTGCTAATTTATAAATAATATCCCATATTTGTATTACGACTAAAGGTCACGAACATTGCAATAAGGCATAACTACATGGTGAGCAAAACACCAATCATACTCTCACTTCCCTAATCCGAATGTTGCTGCTTCTCATACTAGTAATTTCTCTTTTTACTCATGACGGCATTTTTAGACTATTTTAAGACTGTTGTTTTTTCAGCTTTTGCTAAATCGTTTTAGTACCAGTCTGTAATTGTTTCGTTGCATATTGTCCTTGTTATTTGTTTTGGGGTTTTATTGTTTTCATTTTAGACTTTTATAAGACTGGCGTGTTTTCAGCTCTTGCTGATGCGTTTTACTACCAGTCTTTATTTTTTGTAGCCCCATATTACCCTTGTTGTTTGTTTTGGGGTTTTATTGCTACAATTTTAGACCATTATAAGACTGTTGTGTTTTCCGCTCTTGCGACTGTGTTTTAGTACCAGTCTTTGTTTATTGAACATTTGTTATTTGTTATGGGGTTTTTATTTTGTTGCACAAAGTGCTACTGTTAATTGACCTATGCGCTGATTTTATGTTTATTGTTTTTTTTTTTTCATTCTGGCGTAGTTTTTAGTGTGTTTGGGCGCTAATGACCATCGCTGTTTTGCGCCCTTAAGCAATAATAATAATAATAATAATAATAATAATAATAATAATTATAATAACAATCATCATCATCAAACTAGTAACTTTTCAACCTCCTCATGGGCCTGGGTGCACCCAATTTTATGCTCACACACAATTTAAAATAAATATACTTCTTTTTATATAAAAACTTCTTTTACACCCTTTCTCATCCAATAATGTGAAATAAATACTGAATTACTACGGAACTATATTTTTATCAAGCAAGGTAATTAGTTTATTATGGAGAATGCTTTTAAATACTATAAAAATATGTTTTAATTTACTAATTCTTTAAGAGCAAGTAAGATTATACACAGTCTGCTAATTTAGAATCTATTGAGAATATGAAATTGATAATTAATATTGTATTGTATTGATATGTTGATTTCTTCGCTAGTTACGTACATTTCATTTGGAGATTCAAGTATACACATTCTGCCAATGAAGGTTACACAATGTATCACAATAAAACCTTATCTTACCTGACGATAATAAAAAAATGCTTTTGAACATGACTGCTAATCCTTCACCGCTTGAATTTTGCAAATGACTGAAAACCCAAGAAATAAGTGTTTATTCACGCCGCCAAAAGATATAATCATTAATGTCACACTACATAAACTATATAAAATTTTGGATAAATTTACAAAATCATAGAGGGCGTTAGAATGTCATGAACAAAAAAGAAATAGCTTAACAACTCTTTGAGTCATGATTCTCGAGAAATGCTTTGTAGAAACCGCTGTCTCACTGTAAAGGAATTCATTTAATGCAACATTTGGTGCAAATCGGTTCGCTTGAATAGATTCGAGTGCACAAGAAGTTGCCGACCTTGCAGCGTACTTGTAGACTTAACGTTGGAGTTATCACAGTGTAATGTAACCACTCCGTATCTGTTGTTTTCGCTAGCCCCCAACCTTCCTAGAACGTCTGCTCATCAAGCTGCGGCTTAAGAACAAGAGCCGCAATACTGTGAGTATGAGGCGGCAGACATTCGGGCCCTAGGGCAATGCTCAGTAAACGAAGGAGCCATCACCTGCACTCCCAACTACCCACACTTGGGAAAATCTATGGCACTAGAATGAACATTTGTAAATATTGTTTCTATAATCAGTAGCATCGCTATTTTAAAACCTAAAAGAGTAGTCCATAACATTATTAATAAAAATCAACGTAAATTTCTGTCATATAAAAACGAATAACCTAGTTCTGCCACTCTACGTTAGATACACAGACATTTGCTTTGCAGTTTTCAAGATATCTGCCTTGAAGGGGTTTCAAACTAACGTGAGATTTAACACAGGCATTACTTTTCAAGAGTCTAATGGACTGAGGTCCGGCCCCTTAACCATACCTATGATACCTGTGCCTTGTGAGCTGGAGTGGAGTTTTCTTGAGGACCGAGTCATTTCTCCTCAGGAGGAAGTTTCTTTTTGGTTCAGCTGTAATATCTTAAAGATAAAAATGAAGAAATGTGTCTTTTTGGGACAACACTCCCAAAAGGTTAAGCCTTATTTGGGCCAGGCGAGAAACTTTCTTAGCTTTATCCAAGTCTGAGCAAGATTTTGCATTTTTTTTGTTTTTTGTTTTTTGTTTTTGTTTGGTGTATTTCTTAACCCTCAAGAAAGTTTTTCATCGGTAAAAAGGATATTTTGTGGCCATTTTGATCGTGTACTGAAGAAGTCTCATTGCACGTTCGTTTCTGATTTTTTCAGGATGACCTATACTGAAAGTATGGTTAAAATTAAATATTTTCCAACGTATATTTTGTGCTTTTACTAATTTTAAGTATTTCAACCTGCAGTATAAGAAAAACTATAGATTTCGACTTCTTTAAGATTGTAAGGTGCAAATTTAAGTTTAGATTAATTTTTTCCCCTAAAATTACATATCAATAAATACTTAATGTGCCTTTTTTGAAACATTATCATAACATTATAACAAGAAAAATGGTAAAAAATTGAAGTTAATTGTAACAAAACTCAAAAAAATCCGGGTATTGAGTAATTTAAAACCCGGATAAGATCGTTAGATTTTTCGAGACTTGATTTATATGTGAGGTTATTGGAGTTAGGGGCCGCTTACTGGGGAAGTGCTGCTGCCGCAATGTAAAAGGAATATAATCCTATATTTATATTTTCATTGAAAACATGAACTGATACGGTTTTTAAAACTGAAAATAATAAGCACTAATCTGTATTATAAGAGATGTTGAAAACGATGCCCCTCAGCGGCAATGCATTGTCCATGTCTGCATAAGAAATTCCTGTATTTGTATAACTTTTCTTCCGTGAGAAACGGCGGAGGTTCAGAACACTTTCTTGTCATGGAGAGAGTTTTCTCTCATACTTTTTAACAAGCTGGCGAGCAGTTTCTGTACCTGGAACACGACTGTCAGGATATTTTCTTGCGAATCGTCTTGCTACTTCACTGTAAGAAAGTTTGCACAAAATTATCGTACTAAAATTCCATTCAAGACTTTTTCTATAGTGGAATAACCAACGAAAAACAATTAGCACACAATTTACACAATGAAAACACAGAGTCCCATACGCACAACCACTCTTTAATAACTGCGCTATCTGCACATGTCTCGACGACTGGATTCTCTCAGTACGCAGCCGCGCTTTGCCAGCCCATAACTCATATAGTCTTACTGTATTTACGTAATATCTATACGAATATTTTCGTAATGTGCCATTCAGAATTTAAACTTTTCGGTATAAGCTTATCTTACCTGTGTTTCACCTTTCATTTATTGTTAGATTCTCTGTATGTACAAATACTTAATTGCAGAGACATTCATTATCTTTTGCTTTTCAAAACGCTCTCATACTGTTTTGCCCAGCCGTAAATTTTTTGTGCATGGTCAAACTGATCTCGGATAGTCCTCCTCCTCCGAAGAATGTTCTGTGAATCTGGGGGCCACACGGTAGATAATTTTAAGTGAAATGTTAAAAATTCGTATCAGAGTAGACATCTCTCTTGTTTTCTCACACTCCCATTCATGCTGACGAAACAGAAGAACGAATTAAGTGAATTTAATACTTTCTATTATTAACTTCTACAACAATTTTTCGTTGCTGTTTCCATTTGGGAGACATAATTTAATTTGTGGTTAAGATATATGGCAGAACTAGGTATAAAAGAGAATAAAATAATAATAAATCATAGTATAAATTGACTTTGCAAGCAGCATTTCTAATAATTTAACTTCTTAATTTTTCTCTGCATTCTATGGATGGGATAAATTTGTTTATTCCAGCTTATTCTTTAGCGATCTTGAGTGACATTGATGTCTGCTCAAGAGGATAGCTCAATTAAAAAGTTGCAGAGAACCTTAAAACTGCAAACAGAGCATATGCGAATGTTTCGAATTCAAGATTTACAACATTAATTTGTGGGAAATATTTGGAGGTTGGATAAAAAAGCTAAAAACGAGAGAAAATGACGATCTAATCATATGATCTATTTTATTTGCTTTTCTAGTTAACGCGTATTTTTGTTTTATAATTACTGTGCTTACCTGCAGAGGTTGTACCCAAATTGATCACCTTGAGCTTGAACACAAGCTTGTAAACACCTGATATGGACTGTCACACTCTCTTAAATTTATCTGTTGACATTCTTGTTCAACGCTCTGACGCATTGTACCAATGTCGTCAATAGTCCTTGAATACATAATGGGCTCAAATATCTGTGCTTTGAAACCAGGAAAACGAGCGGGCCAAGCCATTTGTTTTAAAATCCTGTAATAAAATGTTTGTAACAGATGCACAAAAAGCGATGGTTCTTCATCGTGCATGACACTCTCCCAGGTAATGACAGGATTAATCAGTATATGTAATCAAATATTCCTGCCTATAAACTAATATTACATAGTAACCCATTGATACATGCTGTGAATGCAAATTAGTAATAAAATTATTTTGGGGAAGAAAAATGAACGTTATCAAGTTCTTGCTCTCTGTGGATAAAGTTGATGATATTGCAAAATTCTCCACATTGTAACCGGGTCTAAATATGCTTTGAGTGATGTGTTCACTACGATTAAGGATGCGCACTTCTAGATCAGAAAGTTTGATGTCTTCTACAGTCGGAAACTTTTCTCTTAAATAAATCAGTTTCCACACGACCAGAATGTATTTTCTGGATAAACATCAAATAGGAAATGCCCATACATGAGCTGCATATCTGTCATTACATTATCACTATAGGTTGATTAAAACTTGGGCTAAGGTTGGAAATCCCAACAGAATAACCAACAACTTTTCAGAGAATACAATGAACACGTTCAAAACACTTTGAAATACGGTCAAAACGAATGGGGGACTCAAGCGGTAACGCTTGGGACTCACATGCGGGAGATCACAGGTTCAAATCCCTTGTGGCTGCCACTCTGACTTGGATTTTCGTGCCTTTCCCAGGTCGCTTAGATGAATGCGTTCTTTCCACGAATTTGTACCTCTCTCATTTTCATATTTCATTTCGTTGGTTCTGTTACAGACTCGAAAGTGCCACGCAAGGTAGGCTAGTGCTGTGGTGTGCGGTGTAACGATGGCTTGCACTTTGGTAAGGTTTCTGCCCCGCTGTCTAGTATGAAAGCGGCCCTTCTGAGGGGCTGAACTCGTTTCTCCTCCGGTGTCGGGGCTCTATCTGGAAAGAGTGTTAGAAACCTCACCTATGTTCATGTCTCCCTCACCTCATCCTTTCTTTCTAAAGGTGCCACCATTGGAGGCTTAGGCACAAACAGCAAGACTTAAGTGCGGAATGCCCTTCGTCCTTACAATTCAATCCAAAATATGGCCAAACTAGTTTGGTCATTGTTAGATCATGATAGATAAAATAATATAAAACATAAAAATTAGTGTTGTAAATTTTACTACCGAGGCAGCACAGGAGGTGGACGCTGATGATACAAGAAATGAAATGATGAATTTGTAAAGGAATTTTTAAGGAAGGAAACGTTCCAGGCCTAAGTTTAGAGTATCTTCCCAGCACTTGCCACTTATGAGGACTGAGGAAAACTTGGAAAAAGCCTCAGTCAGGGAGGACGGTCTTGGCGGGATTCGAACCCCAGACCTCCCATTCACGAGTCCGCACCTTAACGACCTCGACCTCCGTGGCGGGAATAAAATTTAATGTAACTTGAAAAGCAAATGAAATAGAAATAAACTTACGTGCACATTTTTCTAGCTTTAATATTTTCTGTCAATTCTCAAGATTTTCCATCAATTAAATAACCTCATGTATAAACCTTTGAAATGTAAACGAAATGAAATAAAGATAATGGCAACCTTTATTGTTATACATCATAATAACTTTATGATTTTCATTTGAATATAACTGAATTTTTAAACACATTTCCTTTAGAATGTTCACCTAAGAAACATTTTCTAAAACGAAGTAGATTAGCATTTCCAGCCCCGAAAGTTGTTCCAAATTCAAGAAGAGTTGACATTCATACATCGATACGTTTGTCATAAAAGTACTATGAATCCATTCGTCTGGTGATGTACACCCCTAGCCATTTAGGCAAAATACTGAGATATTTATTAAATTTCACAACATAATTCTAGTGGCCATAAAAAATACACATACTAGCTAATATGATGGCTCCTGGATCTAATTTTAAAAGTAAATATGAGAATTTTTTTCCACAAACTTTTTATTTACCTAGAGCACTGCCCAAGGGATAAAGATGTCTTTCATATTTTAAATAAAAAAGATGCATAGCACGCCTGATTAATGCGTTGGTTATGTTGCATAAAAAGAGATAAACTAAGCTGAACTTCGTAAAAAATTATGCATTTTAGCGCTATGCTTTCAGTACTCGTTTCCTTATAATGCTCTTGTGCAATTATGAATAGCTATTAATTATTTTAAGCTAAAAATAGCTTGCATGCTTGTAATACTTAGAAATAAATAGCTTTTTTTCGCTTACAGGGGTTTTAATGCAAAAATAATGGATCCAAGATTTATAAGTCGTTTTGTTTACTGAAACCTTTACTTTAGCAGTTTGCTGTTGTCACATTTGAACTTGTAAGTGCTTTTTTGTGGGGTTGAATAATAATAATAATAATAATAATAATAATACCAATAATAATAATAATAAAATAGTTGGCTGTGTTTCATGTGATTATTTGAGTGGGGTTAAGGAGGATTTTTTTTTTATTTCCAGTTCTCTGAGTAGCCTAGACCACTATATTGAGGCCACCAGCTGTAGCTTTTTAATATGTTTACAGGTAGTCATGCATTATAAGGAAATATAATCCGCTTTTATTGAACGCTCCCTTCCCACTTCGTGTGCAAATAAATCGACACTCCTGAAAACGACATTTTAAAAAATACGGAATTACAGACTCTCAAGAAGTTACGTGTAGCCCAGAAGTACAACTTCCGCAGCATACAGAACTCCAGCTGTGATATCTGGCAGCGCCCTAATCGTTCAAAAACACTCACTTTTGAAAGTGCTGTGAACAACTATATATGTAAACTCTGTGGTAATTAATTCATGTACGTTTTGAAAGCCCTGGAATTCAAATTTGCAGCTAAATGCTTAAATTCTGTTCTTATTCCACAGATTGAGGAAAGATTTCGACTAAAGTCGGTCAATATTTCCCTTACAGGCTTCGCTTGAGCTTCAGCAAATTCTCAATGGAGTGTAGAATTTCCTGAGAAGCAGGTTTGCTTCTCGTCTGGCTTTTCGTTTTCCGCTCCATAACTTATTTAATATCTTTAAAACTATAGTCTGATTATCATTATATTAACATATCAGGTATCAAGACCATGCAATCATTACGTTCATCTATGGGCAAGCATAACCGTGCCATAAAATGGAAAGGAGAACATTTGGGCTGCCTAAATGCTGCTTACAAAATACAAAAGTAAATCCAGAATACTCCGAACATTTTGGAAAAAAGACGAAGAAACAATAGAAAGTTAAAAGCTAATCTTTCAGCTATACTATGTATAATTTATTAACCATAAAAATATATATTCGTATATTTACTGACCTTAAATGGAACTGGAAATACTATCATGTTAATTTATATATATTTTCATGAAGAATCGCTTTTTGTGCTGTGTATCGTACAACCTTTACTGCCCGTAATATATAAAATTCTTATGTTCATATGTCAACATTGGTGGTAGCCATCTAACTGACAGCTTATGAAATCATCCCAATTAACGCTGATTATGGTAATCTTTCTCCTGAGTGCACACAGTTTGCGGCCAACTTCTATAAGTTTATAACTTGTTTTTCAAATTTAAACTGCCGAGACCAACTGCTGGTCTGAAACGCTGCCTTCGTCTCAACAAATATTCAGCTGAGGCTTATGCAATGTAACAGGACGCCTATGAATCCGGCGCTCCAGTTTGTGCCCAACATTAACACCGCTGCTGTCATGTGAGAGAGGATCTTCGATTAACGCACTTAAGGAAATTCTGAAAATGTCACTGGCTGCCATCCACACGTTGGTAACTGAAAAGTTACACACGAGATGAGTTCGTGCATGGTGAGTTCCAAAACTGCTGATTCCCAAACAAAATGACGTTCATGTGCAGGTTTACATACAGTTGAAGATGGTGTTACAGGAAATTTCGGAGTTTCTTTAAAAAATAACCAAACTAGGCTACATCATTTCCACCCCGAGAGCAATCAGCAACACTCAAATGGTGGTTTCTGCTGAAACGTTATTCATCTGATTTTTCGATGTTCAAGGAATAGTTTACAAGCATGTGGCACCTGCACACACAACTGTAACTCACTGATGCTGCAGAAATGTCCTGGAAACTCTGCAAGACATGCCACACGCAATAGGCCTCATTTCCGTGCAACAAGCTGAATGATACACCACGATAATAGTTGCCCGCACATCGCAAATGTTTTGCTGAATATCTCACAAAAATCCATTTTAAATTTGTCCCTCATCCTCTCAATAGCCCAGATTTAGCTCCGTGTCACATTTTCCTCTTCCTCAAATTGAAGAAACACCTTCGTTGGAGGCGATTCTGAAGGACCTGCCAAAAATGGTTTCCAGCATGCCTTTGAAGACTGGCGGAAATGCTGGAACAGGTGCATTGCATCCAACGGAAATACTTAGAGAAATATCCTCGTACATTCAGAAACATATATAATGCAGCACGCGCCAAGACACTCAACTAATGGAAAGGAATGATAGGGCGTAAGAAAAAGGCATTTTAATGGAATTAGGAACTAAACTGCAACAGCGTTAGCAGTAATTGTGGTAACAGCTATGTTACATAACATTATAATGGAGACTTTATACTTTCTAACTCGACAATTATATACTTTTATGCAAACAAAAGTACATCGAAGTGCGTGTAAAAATCTTATGGTTCTGACACCACGTGCTCCCTGCAATTCTCGGCAACATTAACAACATATTAATTAACATTATGTTAGATAAATTTGGTGGCACGCAGGAGTCTTAACATGTTAAATGTTTAACAAAATATTAATAAACATCTTATTAGAGAATTTTAACATTTGTCGATGAAACTAGCCCTCTCTCTTGTCATAAATAATACTATTACAAGGTTTTAGTTTAACAACATATTTCAATATTTTTCATCTCTTTTTTGTGTTCAACTCTAATGTATTCCAAAGGTTTAGCACCAATCAGTTATCATAACGACCTGCTGTTGTCAGTAGCTATTCATCTATATCAACGCACTACCTCCTTTGGAAAACTCGCCGTTGCTGACTGAAGGGACCGCTTGAGACTCTCAATATTAAATGCCTTTTATTGCAAGCTATACCCCCAAGCACTGACTATGGTTTGTAGTCCAGGGAACTCAAGCCTGAACTACTAGAAGTTCAATCTTGAGCACTAATAACATCTGGAACATTTCTTTCAAACCGAGTCTAGATAGACCTTTCTTATGGGCTAGAAAGCTTCTTGCTGGAAGCTGAACAAAGTCGTGTTCCTGTTTTGTACACGTTGACAGTTGTCTTCAATCCATTTTTTACAGGAATGGCGCTTGGAGATATCATCAGAGTTCACTCCGCATCAAAGCATTACTGAACTTTCGGCATTTTCTCGCAAGCTTCTCATGAATACAGGTATATCTTCTTTCATTCGATAGTTGTAGCTTTTTTCAATATTGAATACTTTCTTATCAGTTTAAAGAATGTTCCAGTGGCCACTGTTAGCCTAACACTGCAGCAGTTGTTTGTATCTCAAAATCCTCTGCTGCTTCAGTTCTGACAATTGCGACAGTTGTTTAAGAACTCTGGATGTGTTCATCTCAAGAGATCTGCTTCCAAGCTGGAATCCCCCGACACTGCTTTGACAACAACTACAGTCTTCAAGATCTCGGGCGTCCGGATCTCGAACGGGTATCGATACAGTCTAAAACACTCCCCTACAAATTGTAGCTTTGTAAGGATCTGGAAAACCTCGCTTGGTAATTTTGCAACCCTGGAAAGGACTACCGCAGTAACACGGTTCCCATAAGCTGTACATTCTCATGTAAGTGATCTTTCTGTTGCACCTGAACTCAACAATGAGGATGATAGTATCTGATTGCCAAAATACCTGGTACAATTCCTGGTAACATTATTTATGGCAAGAACCTCCTCCTTGGTCTACTGGTCAACTTTGCCGGCTGATGTTCATGAGGTCCAGGCCTGGGTCTACCTAGCCTCGTGTGGACAATCCCAAAACTGCATAATGGGGACCTACGGGCTATCAATGTGCTAATCATAATACTGCTCTCTGCCCTTGACGTTGCAAGACAGAAGTGGAAGACACTGCGGTCGGCCAAAGTCTGTGGGGGCTGTCGTGCCAAGAGGAATGAAGCTTTACTGCAAGACAAGGTAGAAATCTTAATATTGTTGCCCTATTAGGTATGTAATCATTGCTTATTTTAGTTCAATTAGTCTATTTGTTATGTTTCAAAATAATACTGGAGTACTGTTTCAAAATTGGCCATTGTTTATCGCGATACGTAAATTTTCTGTCACCAAAGATCATGTTAAGTCATGCTTGAAATTATGGTTATCGCAAATATAGCTGGTGGCCGCTGATTTTCTATAATATGCTTTACATTTGAAAGTTCTGAATTCTTTATTGCATGCATCACCATTTTACAGCACTGTCAAAACACTTGAGAGTGTCTCAGGAAAGTGGAAATGTTGATAGCTTTCTCCTTCAAATCTTATTTAAATATAAAGCAATAGCGTTTGGCAAACATTTCTGTTATTATAAATTACGAATTCATTTAAATTATCCTTGGCTTTTTAAACTCTGGATGCTGAATGTTTGGACAGTAATATAAATACATATGAAGAGTACTCTGGAAAATCAGGTTTGCTTTGTTTTTAATAACTGAAATAGCATACAGTTTTGGGAATATCGTTCTTGCTATCTCAAGACAACTGAAAACGTTCAAAGTAAAGGTTTTGGGTAACTTTTAGGATATATTGCATCATAAATCTTGGATCCCAAGCGGTGGACCCCTGAGGGGAACCCGAGGGAAGTGTGTGGTGGGTCATGGTTGTTTCAGAAGCCGCTGGTGCGTCACCCAGGCGATGCCCTCACCCTGGAGAAGGTGCGACAGTGCGAGATACACATGCAGCCGAAACGCGAGAATTGCTGCCGAACTTGGTTGTCCAAGTTCCCCACACGCTCTAAGCGCATCGACGTCATCTCCCGCATCACCTTTCCGCTCGTCTTTGCTCTCTTCAACCTCGTTTACTGGTCCACGTACCTCTTCAGGGAGGAAGCGGAGGAGAACTGAGCCATCACGAAGAGATAAGACTCACGCATGTGTCGCGCTTCACGAAGGACATCTGAAGGTGATACGGCGCATCTTGAGGAGCTTGGTGATTTTTTAAGTGCAGAAATGCTTCCAAAAACGGAAATATATCAGGAACGAATGCTCTTTATGCGCGTCCAAGGACCTGTTCATATTAGAATCATAGACAACAGCCACAAAAGTCAGTTGTAGAACAAATGGGAAGCTATCATCAATGGGTTTCGTAGATGAAGTGTATCTCCTTCGAGTAGTTGATGCAAGTTAAAGGAAAATACAGTTAATATGAAATGGATAATATTATAGTTGAATCTGGGCTGTGTTTCCTTATGATTGTGATGGATACTCAAGAGTTGCAAGCATTGTGCATATTGTTAAGTCATTTGTGGGTTTCACAGGTCAAGGACTGGATTTGATACCGCTTTTATATACAGACGTGTTTGTTGCTAACATTTGTCCAGAATGGTAGATTTTTTTGTTTTATAAATAATGCCTTCTTTCAAAGCTTCTTTGAAAACGAAGCGTGGAAAAAAGAACGCGAAATCAAAAACATAATGGACAGGAAGTAAGCTCCGTTAGAGAGCTTGGGGCTGTTCAATCAGTAACACGGGTTATCTTTGAATCAATAGTTATTAAGGGACACTCCTTCATGTCCTCGAAGTGTCAGTGTTGATAAACTTCTGACAATCCAATAACTACACATGAATCATTATGTTACTGCATCAACACCACTACTACACGTAGATATGCATTCCACTTTTCAACTTTTCTTTTCTATGCTCTATCCAGCTAAAGAACGATAAGTCGCAGAACATCAATTTCAAACCACAATGTATCACTCCGCCGAAGTATATGAAAACTGCATACGCAATTTCTTTTCTTAAATAATGTATAGCGAAGTATTAAGAAGGCTCAGTGCAAGAATTGTAAATAATGTGGATAAACTGAAACACATACAATCACATTAATTTACACATTTATACTTTCTAACGGGCTACATGCTTTTATTGAAAACGCGTAATCAATCTGTTTCTTTTAATCACCGTCACACGCTATCAAACGTAAGCGTACGATTTCTGCCGCTAGATGGTATTGTATTGAAACTACCACGATGTGGGTTCGAGGCAGATAAAATATGTATGAATGAATCTAATGTAACTCTTTAACTTAAATCTTAACTAGGGGTTACATTTTTAAAATGCTGTGCACGTATGCGATCCCAAACATCTAAAAATTCAGTTCCCAAAGTTAGGTTAGGTGTTTGCATAATTTTGGTTGAAGTAATTTGCTTTAAGTGAATACGTGAAACTTTTCCCATAAAATGATTTCTTAAATTACCCGCCGAATTTAGAATCAATTAAAACTCCGTGTTAGGTTTATGTTGCCCATCCTGATATTCTGACTATTTAAGGGAGCCTGGGGTTATTATAAGAAATGCCCGTGGGAGGAGCTTAATAGCTCCAAAATGAAAAAATAGCACTGTAGGAAAGCACTAATAAATTTGAAATTACTCTGTTTTTAGCTATACAGCATACATGTAGCTGCTTATTATATGTGTTTTTAAGATAACTTTTGGCATTTACTGTTCCCTCGTTCAAATGTGGCATACGCTGAATATATACTTACTTTTATATCATACACTTAAGGAAATTATTAACAGAAAAAAAAAAACGTATTGCCTTTTAGAAAAATATAAAATACGTTCAATAATAACAATAAATATCAAACCTCTTAGGCAAGTTCGATTTTAAATTAATTGGATTGTGAAATTTCTCCTATATAAAAAAGACAAACAATCTATATACATTTCAAAATTTGTGTGAAAAGACTAATAGAGCAAGCATATATGATTTTAAAAGACAATGGCTGAACATATACTAATTTATGGATTCGAAAATTGGATTATAAATCAAACAGAAAAACAAAATTTTAAAATATAAATTAAATTTCTATGGTATCAAGCACGGAATGATTATATTCGAGAATGGCGACATATAACGGGCGGGTTTAAATAGCATAATTGGAGAAAATTAAACAAAATTGGCACTAACATATTTTAAGGATGGCATCATTAAGAACAGCAAAGTCGATCCTGGTGATCTAGTGGTAACCATAATTGCCTCATAGGCCCAAGATCGCGGTTTCACTTTCGGTCAGGATTGAAGAATTTTTATATCGGGCGTAAAAGGAAAGTAAATCCGTGGATCCTGTATCGCACATTTACAGCACGTAAAATAACCTCAAACCTGAAAGAAGAGGCCTCAGAGCAAAATATATCGGCGGCTTCACGCTCTTAAATAAATATTAGATAATATTGAAGATTATATTAATCAATCTTCACATAGGCTCTACTTTCTTCCCTAGGTCGCTTGTTTCGGAATTATCATCTAAATTAAAAGGTTTAATATAATAACTGTCGCGTCAGTGCTCAATAGTTTTGCACTTTTGTTTTTTATAGTTCGTGGTGAACACATGACCAAACTTTAAATTAATTTAAAATATTACATTAAATTTTCATATTCCCCTCAGTAGACATATTCACAACACAAGAAAAAAAATTATATGGTGTATACATTTATTTAAAACAATTTTTAAAAATATATAATAAAATATGAACATTTCGCTACGACTATATTTTTAATGGAAGAAAATGACACTACTAAAATCAGAAAACGGAGTTTTGGACTCACGTTCGGGAGGACCCTGGTTCAAGTCCCTTTGGGCCGGCCATCTTGATAATAGGTTTTCCCTGTTTACTTAGGCGGGTGCTTTCTTTTCACGAACTTTCCGTTATTCCATTTCACCACATCCATTACGTAGGCTCTTTTACAGGGTAGAACATGTCAGATGAGAATGTGTTGTGCGGCGGGGCAGTGGCTTGCGCTTTAGAAAAGTGCACCTCGCCGCCACTGCATTGTTAGTCCTTTCTAGTACAAACTGCCAGCTCCTCTGTCCCTACCAATCCAAGACCAGAAAACATGTGATGCGTCTAATAGCGCGAATCAGAGAGCTGATTTTACCTATACGTGCTTCACATTATTCATTCGCGGAATATAGTCTCTACAAACAGATTGAAACATCTGCACGTCGAGCTAACTTGTTGCAAAAATTAATTGCATGTCGATTCGGAAATATTTTGATTAGTTAGAAAGCATCGCATTCTTATACCGAAATTGTTCAGTGATATCAATTAATATCAACTGTTTTGATCATGCCAGGACTAGCTTATAGTTACGTTATCAAAGGACACATATACCAACTGGATGCAGAGAAACATATTGATTCATAGTATTTGGTTACCTTCTTAAATTTTCTGGGTCTTCCGTGCCTGTAAAAATTGCACCTTTTTTGTGATATGAACTCTTTATCACTTCAACCTGAGATGCAATTTTGTCTTTTAAATTATTGAGAAACAGAAGAAGCATGTTAAAAAAAAGCGTGATGCGTCCCGAGCTAAATTTTAGATGCTATTCTGCCCTGCCTCGAGAGATGCTAAAAGCGTTCGTTACACTAATACAAATAACCCCACTTTCTGGTTCACAGTATTGGTGGCGGCGTTTCTCGTGAGCATTTTTTTTTTTTTTTGGATTGTCAGAAACCCCAGCTCATTTAGATGACGTTCCTAAGCGAAGTGCAACCGACGGCGTGTCCCATCATATCAGCACTGCGCTCTAGCGGTGTAACTTAATATATGTCATTTGATTTTACTCTTTCTGTCCATTTGGTAACTTCTTAGAAGCAATAAAATGGAGTAATTAAAACAAGTAATTGGAAACAGGGTCATAACTGTTCAGACAAAATATGTATGTAATATTGACCCCACCCCTCGATGTAGACATAAACCTTTATGTTGTCAGTAAGTATTAATTTAGTGGTTTCATGCCAGCAGTGTATCTTCTATATCCCTTCGTTTAATGTTAACCTCTCTTTACCAATGCTTGCATTTTTTTAAAGCGTAGGTATTTTACACCAGAATAGTGTGCGTAGTTTTTCTGTATGAAGTTCATTTCCCTCATAGGCGAGAGCGTGTTAGAGAGAATCATTGAGCGTTTTTGTTTATTACACAGCGTTATTCTCAATACGAAACATAAAGATGAATTAATTACGGACTTGAAATCTCCGTGCCGAATTTGAAGGTTTATAAATAATGAAGGGAGCATTTGTGCAATAGGCATCCATGCAAAACATGAAAGCCTACATTTTAATATACAAGAATTAGTTCAAGCAAATTTCCTTTGCGGGCGATTCCACATGAAATCGGACAGAAAATTAGAATGATCTTACATTTTTTAATATACTTTACAACAGATGTTCCCAAACTATTCTCCGCAGAGTACCAAGGGTTTAAAAAGGAAAGAAAATTGTGGGCAAAATCGGTAAAAAAATCACAGCAAGAATTCAGAGAACTACATTAATACATAGGTGCAGATATTTTATGAGTTTAAAGTTCACCTGCTAAGTTTGCTTAATAGTTTCAACAATAATTTTCCGGAAGAACTCCATGAAAAAATGAAAGAAAATTTTCGGTTCTGTATCCATTCTGCACGGTGTCAGAAAAGCCAAGTAGTATGAATGCTTGATTCATTTGACATCAGATTGTATGATAATTTTTTTTTTCAAATAAGAAGTCCCTCTCTGAATTTTGTTATCAATTAAAGGATGAATTAAAATTTTTATCAGATAAAAATAAAATATTTTTTCTGTCCATTGCAACTGTTTATTTATGTAAATCAGGACCCTCACGTCTCGATGTAGTATTCGGTTGCAGCTGTTCCAAATCCAACCAGAGGTAGTTAAATTATTTTTATCGTCTTCTCATTATAATTATTCTTTTACGCTCTGCAGCGACATTTTTTGCTTTTAGAACTTAAAAAAAGAATTTAAGTACCAGCTCTCTATGAGGATTTGTTATGGATTTACAATACTCATAGTTTTCTAATTTTTCTTTTATTTTTTAAAAAGGTTTAAAATTATTTAGTAAAACAAGAGCGGAAAACATAAACTTTGAATGATTAAAATTCTAAAATCTAAATATTAACTTTACATCGTTAAATAGTAGAACCATATAGGTGAAAATTAATGCTCCGCGATTAATTTTTATCCTTAAAAGTACTCCATGATACAAAAAGTTAGGTAACAGTTGCTCTACAAGTTATGCAGGCGAATATTTCTTTTAATATAACATCCTTGGCCCAGTAGTTTTCATGCAAGGTTAAGCCAAAGTTATCTTCTTTTATTAAACATAAACAATGTTTTATAAAACATAGGTAATAAAAAATACAAATGTTAAAATTGCAAATTATCAAGACAAATAAAATTCCTTTTCAGTTTGTGTTCAAAGTTAAACGAGTATGGATAAATAATTTCGTACCTAGAAGTGGAGTACTTATATCTGCCTTTGCGCGCCGACAGCCGACACTCAAGTCAAAGTACTACAGCTGACTTCTCGCTCCCCCTGCACGGTCGTCCATGAATGCAAACAGCAAGACTCTTGTGTTCAAATATAATTTAACGAAATTATTTTAATGGAAGTTCTTTCTGATAAAACATCAAATTATTTTAACGCATTTTTATTAGAGAGAGAGAGAATGAGAACAGTCAGCCAATATTTCTTGTTTTTTACTGTTTTCCGCGATGAAAATGTCTAACATTAATTTTTTTTTTTGGGGGGGGGGTTTCGTCTTTCTAAGCTTTTGCTTTTACAAATATATAACTAATTTATAAAATTATAAAATACAAATAGACAGTGCTCCATTGTGTCCGATTTCACCTGCGTTGGCCCTTATAAAAATAAAGTAAGCAATAACGTAATAATTATTCCGCTTAGCCGTGGAGAGGTATAGACAGAGGTGAGAACCATATAATGTCTCGTATTGAAGGTAATTCAACTTGTCAAAATAATAATAATAATAATAATAATAATAATAATAATAATAATAAACAGCACTCTTTAATGTCACTCCCCCTTAGATGCAGGGTACAATGGGGGAAATGTCCAATATCATAAAAAAGGAAATTCAGTAAAAATCCTTTTAATAGATACCCATGAGTGAACTTTTTAAAAATATTGTGAAAACTTTAAAATATTTTGATAAAAATAGTTACATTTTTCCGTATTATAATAAAGTATATACTATTTCTGTACTCTCTACGGCATGTTTTAATTTTTATACGTTTAATATATGGAACATTTTCATTGTTGCTTTCTCGCTGTATAAAAATTGAGCATTTTTTTTTCTTAAAACTTTTATTACCGAAAACTATTTGTTATACACTAAGAATTTGGTATATAACTTCATAGTTGCGAAGCGATTTTATGAAAAAAAAAAAAATAAGGGAACAAGGCACAATGCTTCAAAACTATTGAATGAATAGTATTAAATTTTTGTTATTTGTAAAATATTGTGTAGACGTTATTAATTATATTAACTTTTTGTCGTATGATAACATTTTTTATAAAATATTATGAAAGAATTTAAAAATAATAACTCAGCAAAAATAGGAACCTTTTCATGTATCCCTTTCTCAGAAACTGAGATGAGCACACTATTGAAACATTTTATGCGTTTTTCAAAATCCTCATCCAAGATTAAGGTTGTTATTGTTATAAGGCAGCAGGAAAAATTTGCATTTTTAACATACTTTCTTGAATAATATTAAATTCTACTTCATAAGATATTTGTTTTTTGCTTTTCAGCCGCAAGGTACATTTTTATTAAGGCAATTTAAAAATAAGCTCTACTATAATTTCTAAATCATAGGGTTTACATCAGTAATATTTAAATAATTAGGCAACTTTTTAAAAGCTAGCCTTACTATACTAAACAGTTAATTAATCGCTATGTATAAATAATGGAAAAGTTTCCACGGTGATCTAACCATCTTAGAGAAGAGCTTGGGGCTGGTGCGTTTAAAAAAAATGAAAAATATATTTTATGTTTCTAAAATTTCACCAATGAAGCTGGAGGATGAGAGATTGCATGCACAGCTTCCCATTCATAATTATTAAAATAAAGTGACAGGAACAACGCAAAACAGACAGTGAAAAAGCCTAAAATTGAACAAAACAATAATCTCGTTCTATGGCTTCATAAAACTTAAAACTAGCAGGCATGCTATGGCTTTATTAGCAAATTTTTATTTAAATTTATTAGTGCAATGCTAAAAAAACAGTCTGTTACGAAAATTAACGATCCAGTTAAAATAACCAACATAATAAAAAAATATAACTGTAAAACACATTTATAGGTGATTATAGACTATATTATTTCATTGATCTAAAAGGATACATCAAAACCTCTAATTGGCCGTTTTTTCCAATATATAAAAATAAATAAATTTCACAATTATTTGTTAATGTTGTTTTTCTTAATTTCACCTTACATACTGAAAAAGTTTATCTAACATCCTGGAAGTAAACTTCATTTGTGTAATTTTACGATCGCGTTTCTAATTTCATTTTCCAGGGTTTCAGCAGTTCCTGAATTATTTCCCCGAAGATAAACAGAGCAAGGGAACCAATGATCCTTTTAACTGAGCATTTTAGTACACTAACTATGCTATCGATTGCTTGCTGAAAATAAGCAAAGTCTGTCCTTTTCTTCAGCTACAGGGTCCATGCATAATTAAGTTTGATTCTATGGAGAATATCTCTATAAAAATTCCTTTCATAAAAAAAAGTTAAATTTATCTCATGGTTTACATTGAAATATTATTGAGTAAAATTTCATTTTCACGATATGTAATAATGTATCATTTTGCTGAAAGTTGTTAAACTCGTAAATGGTTTTTGTATACGCTGCTAAAGAACATAGTAAAATTTCTGACTATTCCTATGAGGGAAATGAAACTTCAGACATGACCATATATTTTAACAGCGATAGAGATATTTGCATCTTAAATAATGTTTGATGAAAATGAACAGCCACAATAAAACACGGCACTATATTACAATCAACTTAACGCTAAAGTCTTCCTTCCCTTCACCCAGAGAAAAACCATGAAGGTGATCTATTTGTTTTTCTTTTCCTACTTTTTTTTTTCGTATGTAATCGAACAAACACTTTCATGCATAAAACTCAACTCACCGAATGCATAATTAAAGAGTGAAACCATGTCGTTTTCACCAAGTGAACAACTGTGTGATTTTAATTTCTCTCAAAGTGAAGAAAAAGACAACACAGAGAGACTTTTTAACTGTATGTAATATATATTATATTCATATATATGCTCAATAAGTCCCTACCACTCCTTTTATTCCTGAGAATATAAGAAAGTGAGTGAATATGTTTTAGTGCTGTGCATTATAAAGTTGGCAGCAAGAGTGTAAGCGAATGTTTGTTGATTGTTCACGAAAAAAAAACAAACAAACAAAACAGAATCAATAGGCTCATTAGTAATGGGTGCCGTAGCACTAAGAATAGTGTTAAATCGCAGTTCTCATCTCAAGATTAGCTCTTAGAGCTTAGTGCAACACTATAGAGGCTAGTTAGAGAAGATAAACTTATTCAGAAACAAAATATTACTACAACTGACAATTCCACACCCTCTAAATGCGCTGCACCTTATTCTATTAAGAAAACAAAACCAAAACGAAAAAAGAAGCCGATCATTTACACATACATGTTGTATTATTACTGATTTGTACCTCATTACCATTAAATAGCTCTCGTTACATGTAAAACAAATGATATATTAGCAAACAGAGAGTAACTATTGAACAGAATCCATAATTAAGAAGTTTGCAGTATGTTTAATAAAATTATTATTCATTATGAGAAAAGGTCACATTATTTTTAAAGCTATTTTCAAAAACGAGCTTCTCAGTCACTTTTCCTAACTTTAGATGAAGCCGAAAGCTCAATGTTATTTATATAATTCACGAATCGCAAAGTAACCAGCTAAGAGCGAGAGAGGTAAACAATCATTTAGAGATCCTCTCTTGAGATATGCATGACTATTAACATTTCAAACTGTTGCATCGTTTTATGTCAATAAAATGGCAAACGGCGTGGTTTTAAAGGTTCAAACAAAATGCATATCGTCACGATAGTTTAAAATGCTATAGTTTATAATATGCATTTGCTCTGTAGAAATAAACATGGGTATATAAAGCAATCATTTTTTGTGTACCAGTGCTTACGTTCCGTTCTAATGCGCTTTCAGCAGTGGTTGTATTTAATAGAAATCTCCGTAATGTTAGTCAGTACTAAATGTGCTAAAAGGTGTTTTAAGTTGTAATATGTTCATTCAATATTTCCCATCCATTCAGCTGTAAAATAAAAGTTGTACTAAAGTTGCCTTTATGCTTATAAGTTATGAAAAATATTGCGGAAAGTAAATCGAGTTTAAATGTTGAAAACGTCAAATTTAAGAAATGCATATTATTAAATAGAAAGTGATTTTCTGTGATGTTTTAAAGTTTGTTTTCAGATAAACATTTACAATTCTTTTTACATTTAAAGAAATAATCACATCACGGAAAAAATAATGCAGCGTTTTTCAAAAACAATGCACAATTTCAATTAGAAATATATTTTAGAATTAATTATAATGTAATGAATTTTCAGATATTTCAGTGAGTAAATTAATTCCTGTTAATATATATTACATTTACAGTCTGTTAATGTTTTAAGTCCTAGCAGAATAATATATTGTTATTTTATAATTTTATACTTTATTGCATGAGTAAATGTTTCAGAAAAGAGTCAAGCGAGTTTTGTAATTTGTACTAATGCAGTAATTGCATAACTTTATAAACGAGTTTCATACGCTATTTTTGTATACCAGAATTATAAAAATATATTAATATAACGAAATTATTATTAATATTTCTAATTGCTTACTTTGAGGTTAATGCTTTGTTTTATCATACTCATGACGTCAATGTGTCGATTGAGATTATTCAGTTCATTGTCTATTATTGTTATTAGCGAAGATGGATTTAACACAAGAAATATTAGCATAGGCTAAAATAATTGAATTATTGTCAATAATATGTAGAAAATTTTATGATGCATATTAGGAGGAAAAGACAGGTTTATTAATCGCATAAACAGTAAAAATATTAAGAATATTTCAGAAACGTTAATGTTGACATGTATTTCAGAACAAGTTAGTATTATAAAATTCTACTAATTAATTTGGTGGGTAATATGAATGTATTTATTTTTTTATTTTTGAAATTATTTATTCTGTAATGAAAATAATGATTGATAAATTGTTCGCTTAATATTATCGTAGCATAATATTCAGTTAATGACAATATTTTAGAAATGAAAACAATTTAATGACTAATTGTTACTATGGCAAATTTATGCAACAATTATAATTAGTATTTTATTAACTATTTTAACCAACAATAAAGATTGTTTATAACTCTGGTGTACAAAATTCTCCTTATGTGAATTTAATACTATTTAACCACAAGTCTGTTATATACTTTTTGTTATATATTCTATCATCACATTCTAAGTTTTCTATCTTTTCTTTTAATCATTATTTTATTTTGACTTTAACCACAAGTCTGTCAGTTAAACTAATCAATAAAATAGTATGTTGTCATAGTAACTCACGTTTTCATGAAACAAATGAAATGCTGCGTCGCAATACAGAGAAATGCATTAATTTCCAAATAATATCAAAGAAAGATTGGGATGCCACAGTAACAACATAACAATGACTGTAAAGATGATTGGTTTTCATAAAAAGAACACTTTCAAAATATGAATTGTAGTACCATTGCACAACTTAACAGACATGTGCATTCATTTTAATGATAAGAGAAGTAAAACACTGAGTTTTTACTAAAAGAAGTTGTTACATCTGTTTCCATTGAAGGTACACAATTGGTTATTTGCTTGACTAGTTAAAAAAAAAGTTAACTTGATTCCCAAAATGTTTGCCTCCATTAATGCATAAACACAGTATAGCCAACTTGATAAGAAAAATATAGCATCGAAGAGCAACTGAGTTTTAGTATACTGTACCTAATATCGCCTTTAGTATTTGTTCCAACTGCTCTGTCAGTGAGTTTGGTGCTGTTTTCCTCCATGTGTGCTGTGCGTGTTAAAAATGTCGTGTATTGTAAAATGTTTGCGCCAATTAGTGCAAGTGAACGTAACAGTTGGTTCCGATCGGAGATTCTGATTGTTGCGTGCTTTAAAACCACGCCGTATGTGAATTTATACCCATCGTTGTGAACATTATTATATTATTGATATTTTAGAATGATTGACAAAGGATGTTGCATTATTGAAATATAATTTATCATCAATAGCTTTATAACTCGGCTTCCAGCTGTTATTTTATCGATGTTCTTACTCCCACCAGACAGACGTTCAGTGATATATTAGAGAGATACTATAATGGGAAACAATTTTGGAAAGTATTGATATAAGATATGTTGATTTTTGTCAAATTGTTTATTAATATGATGAAGTTAAGTGCACATTGTAATAAATGCACCAAACTTTGTATTGTTGTTTTTTTACCTGAACTATTCTCCCCAAGCATTCCTCATTGGAGTTACTTATGTGATTATCTTACTTCTCAAACTTTTATTTGTGTGTTTAGAAAGTAATTATTAATTTGTTTTAATTAATTCTGCATTTCCAAAGAGTAAAATATTTCCATTATCATAAATGACTCCAAATACTTCTTTTATAGTTAATTTAATTCAAATAAAAGCTACACAGATTATATCTGACTTTGTCAAAGCAACAGTGAATGTTGAAAGTCAGTAACTGGGGATTACCCTTGTAATGATCAACATTTACAGGAATGAAGAATGTAAGTTGGAATTTGTAACAACATTTCCTGGTGAACTTCGGCATTCATTAAATCCTCAGTGAAAGTGGAAAATATCGTAGCTTAAGCGAGTGGTTATAGCTGTAGGTAGAGGTGACGATCCTCCCCCTCTTCTCCTTCTATTCTTCTATATCTAGCACGGAGGTCTAAAGCTTGAAGTTCATGATTAGTTCACTTGCTGTTAGAAGTTCTCCTGAAACGTGCATTTCTTGATGAACAAAATGCTACATTATACAGGGGTTAGTCAAATATAAAAAGGAATAATTTTTGTACTCTATTGAAACCAAATGGTATAAATCTAATTTTCTTCATAATTTCCCAATTTACAAACAGGGGATAGGAAGTTTCTTAATGCCATTGTCAAAGAAAGAGTGGGGTTGACTTTCAGTTATTTGCTCACAAATGCGGAGCAAACATATGATAATCGCTAGTTTGCACCATAGGGAGGGTATTTCATTGCTGTGCAGAGGATTTCATTAGTTTTTACCTTGTGAAACAGCCGTATGTGGATGGCCGTTGTCTTGTAGATGAAGAAATGCTCGAGTCGATTGCTGACGTTTTGACCAGAATCTAGCAATAATAAACTGTTTTAATTATTCTGTATGCATGAAGAAAATCTTGAGCAAAATGCCTTGGTAGTTCAAGTAGAGAGGCGCGTTTATGTTTTGACAGGAGAGAATT
Source organism: Metallyticus violacea (assembly GCA_030762175.1). Taxonomy (NCBI): domain Eukaryota; kingdom Metazoa; phylum Arthropoda; class Insecta; order Mantodea; family Metallyticidae; genus Metallyticus; species Metallyticus violacea. The sequence goes on along the minus strand of CM060830.1, from coordinate 42,239,664 downwards.
TTTCCTTTTTTCTTCCATTACTTGCTTGGACTTAGGAGCTCCTCGTGTTTCATCGCAGGTTCTGTTTGATGCGGAAACATTTTTCCTTGCTCCCAGTATTGAGTCAAAAATATACTCCTATATAAGCAGCCTTTCGGTCCTCAGTGAGAATTTGAGGAACTCACCTTGCCGAGATTTTTCGGCAATCCAACTTATCTGAAATGATAGACTGAACACTTCCATAATTTATCCCAGTCTCAAAAACAATTTCAAAAAGCGTCAAAATTGTCACACTTGATAACGCCCGAAATGTTTGTTTCCATTACGCTTGTCTGTAATTCTTTACAGTTTCTAGTCTTTCTATGAAGTATTTTCATCACTAAAACACTTGTGTCTTAGCTTCTTATTCCCAAAATGTATCCTTAATCTTTGCAAAAACTCGATTGGTTTTACTCCCTTCTGCACCAAACGTTTAACCTGGCCCGGATTGACGGATTTTTTCGGGCGTAAAAATCTTAAGTATGGCTTCCTTCGGGAGAGAAGTAAAGCCGGGGGTACGTGTCGTACATCTACAGACGATAAAGAACCTAAATCCTGAAAGAAGAGGCCTCTGAGCAAAATTTGTTGGCCGTTTCACGCCCTGAATAGAATGGGAGGCTGATGACCTGTGATGTTAAAGAGCGTCCGTAAATAAATAAAATAAAAAAAAACCAAACGTTTAAGGGCGGATGGTACAATGAATATGGTCAAAAATATGATTTTTTGCCTATTTACAATGTTGATAGTTACTTCATAATATATCAGGTAATATTTATGTCAAAATGACACGCCTCTATTTTGTGCTGGGGTTCCTTAATTCAAAATATTTCAGTTGTATTTAAAATTCCCAGGCTTAGGTAATTTTTCCCCTCTGGTAAGTATATTAATGCATTGCCTACACTGATGGACGCTCACAGATTGTCAACTTTTCTAACTTCCTGTTGTTGTTTACTGTTAGTGTTGTTATGAAACCAGCTGGAAAAGCTTGCAAAATTCCAAGAAATAAAAGCTCTAAAGGAGGTCCTGGAGGAGGTAAAACAAATCCTGTAAATAATGTATATATATTAGGAATAGTGTTAGCGTGGAAAATGTAAACATTCAAGATAGCTATAGGCTTAGGTTGGATGAGTTACGTGTTGAATCAAACGATGAAAATATCTCTAGAAGAAAGTTGTTTTCCAGTTCTAGTGTATATAATGATAATTTGGAAATAAGCAACCCAGAAGTTAAGAGTCACAAGTGGTAGCCATGTTTTAAATTTGAATTTTTCAAGTACTTGGAACAATTTGTAAAGTGAAACTTCTGTGAAGCACATGGCAGTATTGTGTGGTTTACTTTCTTTTCTTTTTTTCAAATTTTCATAGCTTGTTTTTAAGAAATGTAGGTACCTAATACTAAAAAAGTATTTATGGTAGAACATGAAATTTTAACAGGTTACTTCACAAGATATATTTAATTTACTGCCATTTTAAGCTAATTAAATACCCTGAAAAATGTATAAAATATATGTAATATATAAAATATATTTTCATATATTATATACTGAATTAAAAATCAGTAAACACAAAACATATTCACTAATGTGTGTACCAAATTTCACAAACCTAGCACTAATGGTTCTTGGGCAATATGTCCCTAAGCATGACAAAATTAAAATTGCAAAGATAAAGGATACCCCCTCCCCTTAATCATAATGCGTTGTGCCATCAAGGGTACTTCTTGCTCATACACGATGCTATTGACAATTAAAACGTTCTCACTCCTATTCCTGAAACCCTACGCATAACGCCTAAAAGGTGAGTTTTGTTCTGTGCTGCTCATAAGCAGTAAAATCAAAATTTCGTTTTATATTAATTGATTCAACCTTGCAATAAATATATATCGCAAACACATAAATGTGTTTCTATGAGTAAATTGAAACGTGAGTTAAACACGAGGAATTGCACACATTTTCATCGCTGAGATCGAATGATAGATTGAAAATAAAATGCTTAAATATAACATCCAAACATATTCAGACATGTTTGAGCTTATGTGTGCTTTGCTGAAACATAAATGGCATGCGTGGATTTCATTGTTAATTAATATACTCATTAAAATACCTTGCAATAATTAATGTACTTGTAGCATTCTTATACATTCCCTGATCTTCAGTGGTTATGAACTTCCATTAGCATTTATCGACCTTCAGTAGTTAACAATGATTGCCTCAATATTTGATGTGGACAATGGTATTTTACTTTAAGTAAGAGGTGTAATGAACGTCACAATCAATAGAAAACTTTAACTTTTACTGAATATTCAACTTTCCCTGTAATATAGACAAGATTCTTAAAATTACTAAATTATCTCCTAAATAAGGATTTCTGTTTAGGTGCAGTTTTCTCAAGATTAAAGAATAGAGGAGCTGATGAATTCAGTATGCACAGGTTCTTTTTTCGACAATTTGAGAAAAGAAAACGAGTAAAATGTTTTAAAAGGAAATTTTTTATTGTCACAGCAACGAATTAAAAGAGCATTTGACTTAGTAAGAAGGAGGAAAGTGCATATAAGCAAAGACAAGTTTTTGTGTTTAGAATGTCTAATATAAATATGACAATAAGGGGCGAATCAAAATCTCTGGGGAGGAGATATAGATCTAACGATGAGAGAAATTTTTTGTTAAACAACTTACATTCTCTGGTACGCAGTTGAAAGAATGTACATAATCAAAGTAAACACAGGTGATAGGGACATTTAACCATTATGACGTAATATTGTTCATATAAGTATTCACAAAGTATATACATAAGAACCAATTAAATTTTTATTTATTTAGTGCATAATTATCGAAGAACAATTGACATACAACTTACAGCAAGTAACGTACGAACGCACAATAAAATTACTAGTACACTAGTACACAGTCGCACTCTGCCGGCACCTACAGAAATAACCTTTTTGTAAGGCAAAGAAACCCCAAATGTATGTTTGTAAGTCTTGCCAAATTAATATTATATTTATAAAATAAGAAATTTATTAATAATAATTTGGATATTTCTGTACATCTCTGGAATTCCTTATAAATATGAAAGTTACACATTATAAATAAATTACTTCTTTGTTTTCTGCTGTCCTATTCATTGGCTACAACAGACGGTACAGGGATGAATGAATAGTACTTAACGTCCGTTTTTACTACTGAGGCACCACAGGCGATGGACACCGATGACATATGAGATGAAATGATATATTGGGAAAGGATTTATTTTTAAGGAAGGAAACGTTCCAGGCCTAAGTTTAGGGTATCTCACCGTAAAACTTGGAAAAAACCTCAGTCAGGGAGGACAGTCCTGCAGAAATTCGAACCCCAAACCTCCCGCTCACGAGTTGGCGCCTTAAAGACCTCGGCCACCCTTGGCGGTAGACGGTACGGGACATAGGCACAAAAACCCAATAAAAAATCTGATAGTTAGTAGTATGCCCTTAACTTAAATATATTTTAATTTTTAAAAAGAATTATTTCAAATCGAAACACGGTAAAATGCCACATATAATTCCAAAAATATCAACCTTTAGTTGATTGCGTGTAATTTTTATGTAGCTCACCTGGCAGATTCTTTAAAGCGGGTAGAAAATAAGGCGACTCTTCAGTGTCGTGGAGAATATAATTATGACCATTAAAAATAATTATATATAATGAAGCCGCTCCAGAGTGCGACTTGCTTATAGAGACCTAAAAATGAGGCACTTGTTGGGTGATTTCAAAGGTCCAGAGGCATTTGCTTTTGTCATTGGCAGACTTGCGTAGTAATGTCATTGCTATAAACAATTACTTTTTCTAAGTAATTCTCGATAACGGCGTTATTATTTCAATAAAATAAGTATAACTGTAACTAAATTGCTTCTATTGATAACGAAGTAACGAAACAATCGCGATTATTTTTGTCGCTTGAAATATACAGGATGTACACAAATGATTATAGCGATTTAAAACTTTACATTTTTTCTCCGCGGTATACAATATAATTTTGAATTATAATTTAAATTGAAGAATAAGTGTGGAAGTTTCAATTCTACATGTATAGATTTTACTTTGTAACCATAATAACGAAATAAACAAAATAAGACAACTCTGGTGCAAAAACCTTTTTATGTCTTGGAAATCGCGAATCATAATCTAGTCCAGAGGGCGTATAGGTGAAGTCTTAACGCCCCTTCTGGTAACAACATTCGTATGTGATACAATCAGATCCAAACACAGTGTGTCTCTATAAAGGAAAGAGCCCCGGACGACTGCGTGTGTCAGATAAGAATGTGTACAGAGTCAGAACAGTTTTCGCGCATAGTTCTAAAAAAATCTGAGGGGCAGGCGACTCGAAAACTAACATTTCCAACGACAACAGTGTGGGAGGTGTTAAAAAAATATCTCCAACAGAGATCACGTGGTCTACAACTGCTAAAGGTTTCTAAATAAAGGCAAACTTTCCCAATCGTTGGATTGGTTGTCATGGTCCGGACGCCTTGACTTTCCTCCGTTGGCTTACGAAGTACCCAGATCTGACCCCCATGTGAATTTTTCCTGTGGGTGCCCCGCTACCTGCAGACATACCTGAGTTGAGACAGAGGATTATTGCAGCAGTTGAATCAGTTACACCAGACATGATAACACCGTGTGGCAAGAAATGGACTATCGGCTGGATGTATGCCGTGTCACAAATGGCTCCCACATTGAATACTTGTAATTTGTGTTATGATAACTTCCACAGTTTTTCTTCAATTTAAGTTATGATTCAAAATTATATTGTATACCACAGAGAAAAAATATAAGTTTAAAACCACTATAATCATTTGTGTAGAGCTGTATTTTGTTGAAGAATCTCAAGTAGTGTAATACCGTTATAACTCTAAAAACAACGTAAAAGTATTTCTAGTGTTCATTATTTCTCATCTAAGGCTAACGGAGGAAATTAATATCCCTGAAATGACTGGTACATACATGTACTTTTTTTTGTATGCTGATGTCTCATTCCTTTTCCCTAACAAGAGATAGTTTGCAGAAAAGTAATCACATTCTAGAAGCCTATTGCCTGAAATGGGGAATGATGGTAAATATTAACAAAACAAAACCAAAACAATGACCTTGACAATGGCTACAATAATGAAAGCTTTCATCTCATTCTGCACATTTGTAAACATACAAATAATTTTGGGCATATATTATTTCCTTTTATCCATTGAATAGTTTCGAATAGTGCGTTAAGAAAGTAAATTTATAATGTCACCAAAGCAAGGACTCGTGAACGAGTTAAATCCCGGCGAAGTACTTAAACTTAGACCTTGAATTCTTTCTTTTTAAACATTCCTTCCCCAGTTTATCATTTCATCTCTTGTACTATCAGTGCCCACCATCTTGATACTGCAATAATAAACGCGATAATATGCCATCTATGTTAAAGCTCTTCATGAGATTATGTTACGCCTCCATAAACACTTCCTAGAACTATCGATAAAGAAACTTTCACCTAAAACTCTCCACAGACTCATCGTAGCGCTAGTGTGCCAAAATAAAAATTGAACTGCGCGCACAATAACACGAAGAGGTTAGAAAATTGGCATACTTTATGTTCGTACACAAACTTTGTGGTTAGCGTGTTTACCTTTTTATTGTAATCAACACTAATTAGGAAAGTAGGATGTGCTTATTTATTCTACAATGTGCATTGTATAATGTGTATGTAGTGAATATTAAGCGTAATTCTGGGTTAATAAGTGAAATCATGATATATATTTGTGCTGAATATAACTGCATCAATTGATGGAATAAAGAACGAAGAACTTATTTTTACAAGTAAGCTGAGTAAGCTACATAAAATATATTAGGATACACTAAGGATCAATAATAGTTTGGTAATTGTATTAATACTCGTAGAAGGCAGTTTTCGGTTCTATTCCATTCATGAGACCGGGTTTATATTTAGTGTTAACTCTGCAAAAACAACCTGAACTGTATTTGGATATTAAAAAAAGGACAAAAGGAGCGTTCTAGAATATATATGTCATCCTAAGCGATGTAAGTGATCTATTACCACCATTTAATATATTTTATATATAGAAAATATCGTGGTAACAGACAAAATTTTTGACAGGGAATTTGATTACACGAAATTAAGACAGTGTTTCTCATTATGGAAAGTGTAAATCGTTTTGTAACTTATAATCAAGCACGAGCATGAAGTATATATAAGCTAATATTAAAATAGATAACTAAACCTAACTTAGCCTAACGTATAAGTAAATTTAGCTATTTATTATAGCGTAACGAAACCATTACATAAAGCTAATAACCAATAGAATTCTAGAACACTGCTAGTATTTACTTTTTCATTATAAGTGTGAAATAAGAATTTAAATAGTAATATACCTTATCCCAAACGGAATAACAATGGAATATTTTATAGGAATAATCATAAACTTCTTTTTTAAATTTCAATTATAAAACCCTAAACTGTTCTAATAGTTCGTACGTAGTCATAGACCATACTCACTTCATATCACAGAATCTTGTTTCGGACAGTTTGTGGGTAATAATAACCGTAAAGATGACTCTGTTCCTTCCTTTTTAATTTTTGGCCCAAATCCAGCTGTTAAATGCCATAGTCAAACTTTCGGTAAAAAGATTGTATTATATTCTAAATACTGACATTTATAGCATATACTTTACTTATTTGGCACAAATTATGTATCGTAATTAAGCTAGTTTGCATAGTGAAACTCTATTTTTGATTGTGAATGATACTACATCTGTTTGTTCATTTTAAAAATATTTCAGTAAAATCAAATTGAACACGGTACAAATATTACTAATATTTATACAGAACTTTCATCTCAAAACTTGCCAGTCTGAACAACTCTCTAGTTAAATATTTAATTTAATAAAAAAAACATACGTAAATTTAGATATTGAAGGAAAATTTTAAAAGTTATATTGATTACATTTACAGTCACTCCCAACGCCTTACTTATGGTACTTAAATGTTAAAATAATTTAAATTATTAATACTTATTATTTTTTTTTCGTTCCCTGCAACTTGGAGTGTTATTATTGTTTGTTATTTGTGTTAGGAGAGATTAAAACTACAAAATCTATTTAGCATTTAACGTAATTGCTATGATTTGGTAATACATTGTTATAAAATGGTGCATAACCTACAAAAAGGAACAGAATTTAAGTGGATTCGTCAGCAAAACTGAAATAGACTATTACTGTACTCTTTGTATCGTAGACCTCGAGAACTTTCTGCCCCTTGATATTTACTTGTTCATTTCCTTGCTATTGCCACGTCAATATGGTGAGTTTATCTGAGACGTAATTCTATTGGTCAGTACATGCCTTATCTAAAACACTGGAAGGATCTGTAACTTGGGTCGGCGAGAGCTCTTCATCTCTTTCTTCTGAGCTCACGTAATGGCAGGCCGTAGGTAAGATGTTCCGAAGGGGAATGAAACTGTTTCGGTTAACCTATAGAAATTGAAAGTGGAACTTCTTGCCAACTATGGTAGCCCAGGTTTGCTGTTATTTTGCAACTTGATTTCGCTTGAGTTGAACGGTAAATTGTGTGTACGGCTCTGTACATGCATGTTATTCATCATTATGAAAAATTGTCTGGTAATAGGCGAGTATACAATTTGCAAGTCAGTTGGGTAACTTTCTTTGTTTTCATCGTTCGTAGCATATCCGCCTGGAATAAAGGAAAATTTTTAATTTTATGAATGGTTCTAATAGTTTATTACCAACAGTTTTATTCTTGATTAATATTGTACTTTACTTCATGTAATAATTAATTCATTGATGTGCAATCACAACATTAATTTTGTTCGAATTGCCTTAATGCACGATATTTTCATTCAAGTTTTGCTTAGTGTTTTCCAATGAATATTGTTAATATTGGCAATTCCTTGTTTTGTTTTAGCAAACACACAACAATCCATTTCCATGATCCTTTAGAACTTTAAGCAAGAGGTACGCCCCGATGCTTGTAGCTAAAGAGCGGTAACAAATAAAAGGTACTTTTTTTAATTGTAATATTACTTTCACCTCACTGGAATATTCCACAAATTATTATCATACTACAACTTGGCAGCACACCGCTGTTATTTGAAGGAGATGTAAAGTTATATATTCTTTTTTAAAGTAAATTTAATTATTCCACTAAGAGTACCGGCTCTTTAAGATCCGGTCCATGGGGATCTTAAAATTACCCAAAATAATTGTATTTTCATCTTACAATTAAATTACTTTTTCGTTTATTTATTCTGTCCAATAAGGCGTGTGCTATTTCAGTGGCTGAAGGTGAAGAGGTAAAACTTAAATCGAATCAACATTATTATAAAATTTCCTATCGATATCTAAATTGACTTTTTTAAAGATTGAATATACTTTAAATTACAAACTTGCAGTCTCAGCATAAAATCTTTGTTTCTCTTACGCGAGGAAGTGCATAATATTTCGTGTTATTGTTTTATTTAAGTATTTTATTCATATTTTCAATATAGTTCTGGTTTTTTATATAATTAATCAGGTAACAAACTCAGGCAGTTTCCATAACAAGAGTCTTTCGTGTATATATATCGACCTCAAAATGCAGGCAATCCTCCCTTCAATTTTTTCATCATGGCATTGGGGGGGGGGGGCTTTTTCTCATCAGTATTACAAGCACCAAGTGTCACAAAATGGGTAAAGTGTTCGCTTGAGTCTTCTTAACGTTACCTGGTGTCTCCAGTTCTTCACCGAAGTGCCGTCTCAATATTTTATTCCCTCTACGATCAGCACCAACATCATCAAAGCACTCAAACTACCGAGGTCTACATAATCACGGATTTATAACAGCCTAATGCGCAAGGTAGGTGAAAATGTGAGAGGATGAGTTTATCTTCAAACACACTACACTACACTGTAGGAGCATTTGAAGACTACAAACGAATTGTATAAACACCGATATCTTCTTGTTTCTCTATCGATACATTCGTTGTTTTCTTTCTGCCATTCAACTCCGTTATAATGTCCTCCAATTTCTTGCCTTTCGTTTCAGGTACGCACCAGAAAACAAAGATCGCCCCCAAGAATGAGATGGAGGCGAAGAATCCAAAAGCTGTGTAACTTCCAAGATTGTCAACTACTATTTGGTAGAGTTTGGTGACAGTCAGGAAACTTAATGACAGTGTCATAGAACCCAAAGATACCGCAAGTCCTTTGATGTTAGTGGGAAATATCTCGCCAAAGATAGCAATAGGCAGGGGACCAATTCCCAGACAGTATGTTATGAGGAAGGCCATCAAACACGTGATGGGTATCCATTCGAAAGAGTCGGTGTTGTAGGTGGTCTTCTCGTAGATGTAGAGATACACACCGAGGATAGCCAGAGAGAGTGCACATCCCAATGTAGAGGTCAGTAGTAAGAATCTTCTGCCGAGACGGTCCACGAGGGATGAGCTTCCCAGACTTGAGAGGATCTGAATTCCACCAATGACGATAGCCGATTCACTTGCCGTGAGAGCACTGCCTGGCGTCATGCGGAAGATCTGCTCCGCATACGACAGAATGGCCATGACACCCCCAAACTGCTGGATGATGACGAGGCCAAACATGATGACAAGAGCACGGCGAGTTCCTCTTGTGGCAACCAGATCGCGCACCCTACCTTCTTGTCTCATTTGATCCCCAACAAATGATTTAATCCTCTCTAGTTCTTCCTAGAACATTACAAAGTAAAAATTCTAATTCGTTCATATATTTTGAACACAAGGAAAACGCATGCATATTAACAATATTCTTTAGACATTTCAGGATAATTAAAAAAAACAGCAATGTCCATTTTATTTTGTAATATAACATTTAAATCCGTCTGTGTGTATCCTATGGGTGTAAGACTTGGTCACTAACAGAAAAACAAAATAAACATTCAAATATGCCAAATTAAAATGCAACGCAAGATCTTGGGAATAACTTTGAAGTACAAAACATATATAATAGTAATAAAGTTATCTCAGACAACAGACATCGGACAACAGCCACCAAAATCAAATGGCAATGGGGGCGGCCACGTCGCAAGAATGAAGGATAATAGGTAGGTCTACAAGATCTCCATATGGGACCCTCGGATAGGAAAAAGGACTTAAGGCAGACAGACCTCTTCAAGGAACATGCAGGACCAGATTGGCCAAGAGTAGCAAGAGGAAGCAAAAAAGAAAGAAAGAAAGAAAGAAAGAAAGAAAGAAAGAAAAAAGGAAGAAAGAAAGAAAGAAAGAAAGAAAGAAAGAAAGAAAGAAAGAATCTCTCGAGAAAAAACTTGTTTAGTGAATAAACAGTGCAGTGGGAAATAGCACAGCCAAAGAACAAATCGTGGAATAGCTAGCTCACTACGTCAGGAAAAAACGAGTCCCTCTACTTGTTAGGAGGCCTTTGCCCTTTAAGGAACACAATAGGATACCTTTATCCTAAATAGCTCAATCGGCTGAAGTATTAGGTTGCTGTGTTCCTGCATCCCAATCTCTCTGCTGCGGAGTGGAATACTGTGGTTGTTAAAAACAAAGATCTTTGCAGATTTCATTTCACAATCACACTCCATTTTCCTCTTTTCACCTCTTTATGTCCATTTAACCCTTTAATCCAAATGAGTAATTTGTTGGCTCAAGTCCATGCTCTTCATTTTCTCTAAAAACCTGAGTTTATAATTGTGACTTCTACCAACCATCTTAAGAGGATTCGGACTTAAATTCATCAGCTTTCAATAGGTACCTACATCTGTTGCATTTAAGAACATATTTCTGTGAAAATATACACCACAGGAGAGTTCTTGACGTCTTATCCTCGATCACACCAAGACCTACTATATTTACCAGACGCCAATGCATCAAATTGTAGACAAAATGGTGGAAAATGTGGTCCATGCTTTTAATTATATGAATTTGTTACTTTGGTCATTGCATTTACCTGGCTTATTACACTGGTTTATTGTTGGAAGTAAATCAACAATAGCATGTTACTTTTGTTCTCTATTAGTAGAATCGCCACCAGGAACCTATTTAATAGAAAGTGTTTGTATAACATGGGTTGCTTTTGTACGTCTCATTTATGGCAGTGCATCGCATAATATCATATTTACATTTTCTAAATAGTAGTAATTAAAGAAGGAGTAGATAAAGAATACATTGTGCAAACTTTGCAGTTAATGATGAAACTGTAATGAAATATATTAAACACCTCGCACCAAAATTTGTAGTTATGGAGGACATTTTCCATGTGCAAAAATCTGTAATCTACCATCATACTTGATGGTGTGGGTTAGTAAAGAAAGGAAAATTTCGACAGATCGTATGAAGCCGGTTTTGAATCCATATGATGATAGTTTTAATGAATGGTGTAAGCGTGATGTTATTATATTTCGTTTGTAAGTGAGGCTAGTTGTTGCTATTAACAAATGGGTTTGTTTATTTAGTTTGTTGCAGTTACCTGGTATATTATAGAGATTTATAGTTTGAAGGTTTTTTTTCTTTGGTTTATTTATGGACGCTCTTTAATATCTCAGGTCATCAGTGTCCATTCAATTCAGGGCGTGAAACGGCCGACAAATTTTGGGATCCACGGCTTTACTTACCTTCCGAAGGAAGCCATACTTAGGACTTTTACGCCCGAAATAATCCATCGGTCCTAGCCGGGTTCGAACCCGCGACCTTGGGTTTAGGAGGCAAGTATGGTTACCACTACACCACCAGGACCGACCATATAGTTTGAAGTAAATAAATAGTAGAGTATAAGTTCTTTAATTTTTTATTGCGTTAATATTGATTTAGTGTAATCACACCAGGAACCTGTGTAATATAAAGTGTTCAGTTCAACGTGGGTTGCTCTTGTGTGTCATAATTAAGGCAATGACATTTTCCTTGTGCAATTTTTCCTAATCTCCCATCATATGTGACAGTGAGAGTTAGCAATGAAAACAAAGATCAGGAAGAACGCATAAAGCGGATTCTGGATGAAGAGAGTTTTAATGAATGGTGTGAGCAGGATGGTATGTTTTGATTTCTTTGTAAATGAGGGTAAAAAAGAGGGGTAGACACATGTATAACTATTGCCAAGGAAAACTATGTTCTTTTACGTAAATAGAAGAGGATAAATATAATACTCTCCCATTTATGTAGATTTATTTTAAGGTGTCCAGTAATTTGGAAGCTAGTGTATGTTACAATGATCTGTGCCTACCTGTGGAGAAATTTATAATGCATAATATTTAATATTTCGTTTACATATGAGAGATATTGTTTGTAAACAATTTCAGATTCTTAAAAACCTTCGAAATATTTTCTAATGATAAATAAGATTATCTTATAAGTAATACTGCGTAAAAGTTTCGTATTTGCTATAGTAGTAAGAGTTAGGCCGCCATTTTCTTTTTCCGAATTGTGGTCTGGTAAATGTAGTTGGTATTGATCACATCCTCTTCTGCATATGGCCAACATAAATGGCTATCAACTTACATCGACGGCACAGCCTTCTAAAGCAAATCTGTAGGTAATGCCTGTCAGATTGCTATGAAAAAAAAATGTTTGTAGAACAGCAGAAATATCTTGCATCTGAGCTGTCATTTAAAGAATGCATGGTCACAACATTGCCAACTTTTAAAAGAGCTTAAATTGTATAAAATACAAACAAGGTTTACATTCAGAAAGAATCAGGCTTTTCAATAACACATACATAAAAAAGTAGTTTTTGGTTATTTTTCACATTCAACTCACTGGTCACTAGTCTCTGAACTCAAAATGGGCAAAAAAGCGGTTGCTCCCATAGACTGTACCTCCCTGCTTGTAAAAAGCTCTAAGTTGATTTAAGGATACTTAGTAGATATTTTGGGTCTAATATAAATGCATGGAAGAAGGTTAGAACAAGGCTAGAGGGTTAGCAGGCAGAAAATCGAGACAGAATATAACGCGAAAGTCTCCTTAAGTCGATTGAATGAAATTAAACTAAGGTAAATGGAGATCGACTAACTTATCGGATCCTGTTTTGCGAAATATAATTGGTTGAATATGGGCATTTTCCATGCCAAAGTGCAAAGATAGAAGTAATTTTTTTTTGTTTTCTAGTAAGAACACGATAACAAGTATAATAATAAATATGTAACATGCTTTCATTCATATATCTGTAAATACTGTTCTTCTATTTTTTAAAAAAAATATTATTATTAATTATTATTATGTTTTATAATTATTATTTGTTCCTCTTTTTAGTCGTTATCATACCTAAGCGTTTACGGTCTACGCTCCATGCATTAAATATATGTGTAATATGTAAGAGAGTTTTATAATAATAAATATACACCTATTACTATCATTTTAGATAAAAATATCAATTTTTAGCTTAATGCACAATATGAAATTACTAGTTTGCATATTAGGAGCATATTACTTTATGTTTGTTTCGAAATTTAAATTGTTTAAATGCCTATTTAAATATGGCCACTATACTGTTATACAACGTACAATTTTATCCTTTTTTTTTTTTCATTTGCCTTCACTTGCATATTTTTATCTTTAGTTGCACTTTCCCTAAAAATTATGTAAGATAGAGCTATGATTTCTTTTGTGAATGTGCAAAACATATTTCTCTATATAGATAGTGAATGCTTTTAACTTATGCATGCATGAGAGTTTTAAAATACAATATGGTTTGAAATTTGCATAAAACAATGGCACTATATGCACATATTTTTTTCAAAAATTAAATTGTTGCTTTAAATTACACATTATTTTATCATTAATGCTAAGTAATGTATTTTTAAATTGATTTTATAAATCTGAGAATGCTGAGATTATTAGTTTATGGGAAAAGTGCACTAAAGCTACAAAAAGTTAAAAGATAATTAACCTTCTAATTTATTAAAATAATAACAATAAAGGTTAGCCAAAATTTAAAAACAGTTTATAATTTATGCTTAATAAGGGGTACTTTTCTTTTGGATAGGCAGTACAATTTTTCAGAAAACTCAGATTTGTATTTTGTTGCGGTTCAGCACGAAAATTATCATTAAATCTCTAACAAAATCCTTAAAAAGTTAAATGTGTAGTAAAAATAAAAAGTTTGGAGTTTAAAATGTGTTCTTTTACACAAAAGTTTTAACATGAAGGTAAAAAGCACAGTCACGAACAATTATCTTACTAGCATTCCAGGAAACTGGAGGAAACATTTCAGGAATATACTTGAGAGAGATCTGCAGTAAGGAAGCGGGTGGGCATCCAAGACTCAGAGCATTGCAAAACGTTTTAAATGGAGGTGGGCAGGACACACATGTCAAATGAAACAAACACCAGCAATTAGCCTTCAAATTTGATGACAACAAACCGTTTCTCTTGTAATTTGCAGTTGTCCTTGTAAAGATTGTTATGTTAATACCACTCAGTGCTAGAAAGGTATGTAAAGCTGTGCCAAATGTTATGCATAGCCGTATTCTGGGGCACTTACTACACATGCCATTTTCTTAAAGTAACCATGGCAAGCATTTCAATTTGTTCGTAATTAGCTTGCCATTGTCATTCAACCTACAGACCCCATTGTTTGGTAGGCGTTAGAAATCTTCGGTTAGTGCGAAACAATAAGCACTTTAGTATATGACAGTTGTATTGTAAATGGTTTCGTATTTCTGTATTTTGTTCCTGTCACTTCTGGCTACCAGTAATAGGTAGAAATGTGGTGATCGTTGGTGTTTTTCCACTCTCTGTGAAATAGTAGCGTGGTTCATTTTAAGGCGCTCATGGAGAAATTGGCGGACAATATTTCACTTGAATAGAATAAGACGAAGATGGAGTAACAGGAGAATTCAGAAAAATAACCGGTTTCTCATAGAGGCATTTAATGATCTTGGCTTTGAGTCTGAGGGTTAGGTTTAAAGATAATTTTAAACCTAACCTAACCTAATATTACAATTTTTGTAAAGGTAATTAGGTGTCTCATAAATGTTATTTATTGTTTATATGCGAGGAAAAGTAAAACATTATCCGCACTTTTGTTTTTCTAACTTATTTGCACAAAAGTAGGTGTTGAAAATTAACATGACCTTTTATTTTCAAACAATACAGAGCGCTTTTAAAATTTGATTTTCAAGTATACCCCTACTCCTAATGGCTTAATTTCCATAGTTTTCAGAAAACATTTTCCTTAATCTATTTAAATAGTATATACTGAATTTTGTTTTGAAGAAACCGCTAGAGCGATTTCTAAATTTTGGGCTTCAGAAATCACTCATTCCTAATATCCCGGTATCCCTTATTTTCAGAAATTATTTTTCTTATTTTATTTTAATGGTATATACCGAGTTTCCGCTAAAAAAAAGTTAAACTGCGGCCACTAAAGTTATTTTCAATTTCGCTTTAACTCTCGCTTGTTTTTCAGGCATACTGGCATTTTTATAGCCTAATTACTCTATTTTTCGGAAAATACCTCTATTAACTTATTTTAATGAAACCTGCCGAGTTTCGTTGAGGAAAAAAAAAGTTATAGCCGATAGGGCCATTGACATTTCTTTTTTTTTTTAATTTTCGCTTTGATTAACCCCCACCTCAATGGTCCAATTTTGCTAGTTAACGAACTCTACAAATCGTTTCTTAATTGATGGTTATATCCCGAGTTTCTTTCAGAGAAAACAAAAATTGCGACCGCTAGAGCGTTAACAGACATACCAGGTGGCCCTTCTGCGTCGTCTTTTGAATTAAGATAGATTTCCCTGCAGGTACATTGATGTAAACAAAAAAAATCCCAAATTTTACCTTAGATGCCAATTGCTTGCTTGAAAATTGTTGTGCTGCAGGGAAATATGTCTTCATTTAAAAGACAGCACATAAGGCCACCTGGTATATAGTTTTGCTTTTTCATTGTCATTTTCGGTGCCTGAAAAGTATTATCGTTGTCGATTGGAAGAACTTTATTCAAAAATCGTTTCATGGCTACAACAGCAATAGCTTCGGAATTCGCCAAAAGTATATTACGTTAAATAATCATCAATGACAAGCATTAAATTGTTCTAATTTCAATTTAATAAACTGCAAGCAGAATTACTGTTGTGAAAGTAACGTTTCTTTTTGATTACTTATGGGCAGCTAGAGTATTGAGAAATGCATAATTTTGCACTAAACGTTTCATTCGATGAACGCACCAGCTGTAATATTTCACATGAATAGCGTATCAGGTTTTTGCTTTATGACACATCCTTTAAGTAATTAAGCTTTAACCTGTGAGTCAGTAGCTGCAAATTTTATCACGGAGCTAAGCAGATTATATACCTAACAGTTCTACACGGCTACCTCACCTTCACTTGTTCTGGACTGTTTTTCCCACGAAGTCTCATAAGGGAGGTTTCAGCTTCGTCCACTTTGTTCTTCATCAATAAGAAAACCGGCGTCTCGGGCATCAGGAACATCAGCATAAGAAACAGTGCAGGGAAAACTGCTGAAAGCAATGCCAGGGTCGTATACGAAACGTAAGGTCCCACACAATAAGTGAACATGGTTCCCACGTTCATCAGAAGTTGCATAAGCGTACCTAAAACAATTTAGAGGTTATATTCACATCGTGGAACACATTAGTTCAAATAAAAGCTTTTGAAAACATTTGTGATTTTAACATAGTTATTTTATATTAACGCACAACATTCTCGCTTAACGAAACAATCAATTTTTGTATTTATTTAAATATTGGAGGAGATCTACAATATCAGACGTTAAGAGCGAACATACAGAAGATCTCGTTAACACTAAGTAACATGACGCAATTCAGTTCTCACAGGAATGTTTTGATTTCATGCAAACGCATAATTACCACAAATTATTATCAACAGTTGTTATTGAGAATTTGAAACTTTCTGAGCACTGTTATTAATGATGGTTTCAGAGGCAATCGTTAACATTTTTTTAGTTCCTTATGTCATTGTACAGGGTGTCCCATTTATCTTGCATCATCCAAAATTATTTTTTCTGATGCGTCAAGTGAAAAATTGTTTCAAACAAAATCTTTTTAATAATATAAGTTATATTGAGTGAACAAGATAAATGGAACACTTGTCTGCATAGATTGCCCAAAAATTCTGTCAGTTTCGGCCAGCATGGTATTCTGAACAAAATCTTTATTGTTAAGTGTAGATACCGCCTTCTGCCAATGTGGTGTAAGATTATGGCTTCTTGTAATAGAGGGAAGCAAAAAAAAAAAAAAAAAATCCATCTTGTGCAGTTTTTCAATCGGCAATGGTTCGGATTTGCTGTCCTTGAACGCGATTAACTAAAGAAAGGAAAAGTTGATGTAATATCTGGAGAATAAGACGAGTATACTAAAGACTCCCAACCAATGGTTTTATGAACCACCTTAGCTGTATGTTGTTTTGCATTGTCATGCAAAAGAAGAATATCTTTGTGATTCACAGTGTAGGCTTCATAATTTTCAGCTAGCAGTAGTTAACGACGCACAGTCCATCAAACACCTTCTTTTGGTGCAGTGGTGGTTTCGGTTTTTGGGGGATGTATTCATGGGCTGCCAATCAGTGTTAACGGCGTCTTGGAGTGACGTAGGGGATCCATTTCTCATTGCATGTCAGCAGGCTATCGGCTTCTGGTAATGTGACAACAATACAAAACTAGGGTCAGCTCGTTTTCCCTTCTGAACCATTGTCCGTGAGTTTTTTTTTTTTTATTTGTTTTATTTACAGACGCTCTTTAACATTTCAGGTCATCAGCGTCCCATTCAATTCAGGGCGTGAAACGGCCGACAAATTTTGTTCAGAGGCCTATTTTTTCAGGCTTGAGGTTCTTTATCGAGCCGTAAATGTACGACATGGGACCCACGACTTTACTTCCATTCCGAAGGAAGCCATACTTAGGCTCAACTCGTGAAGAATCTAGCGTCCTAGTTAATATCTTTTTCCTGCTGATGGAGGTGAAGCCGTATGTATTCTGCACTGACGTTGAATTGCTGCACCACGTTCTCACAATTCTGACTATTGCTCATCTCAATAGTCGCTATGACAACCTCGTTATCCATTGTTGTTTATATTCCTGTCTGTGACTGTTCATGGGTTTCGTTGCCACCCATTAACTTTGCACCTTTCGTTCTTTCACAGCATCAGCCCCAAAGGCCTGGTATATTATCCGCTCCGCTGCAGTTGAATTGTTCCCTAGTTTAAATCCATACAGCATTCAAGCTTGTATAATCATCTTCAAGGTGCTCGTGTTTGTCTGCTTTTCTCGGGTTGTTGTCTAAACTTAGGAAGAATTGAACCAGCTTAACAATCTAAATGGACACAATTCGCTCCCGCCTTCCTTAATTTTATTTATTGCGCATTTAATTGTTGCAAACACATGAAATTTGATCCTCCCGAAAAAAAAAACTTTTTTGGTTAACGTACTATAAGTATATATCACTTCTGGAGCAGGAAAATGATGGGTGCTGCGGAGGCGTAGTGTAGTTGTTCGCTGAGCTGATGGTGGTCTGGATGTTCGGCTCGGGCTCTCAACGATGGAAGTCTGCTCCTAATCTATTGAATTTGATTTCAGGGTCCACTGGAGTGTTTCGCGGATCAGTATAGATCCACGGGAACGAGAAATGTGTGCCCAAAAATACACCAGGTTGACTTTGTTTAAAATACTTTATTCACATGTAAAAATATTGGGGCTGCTTCCTGACTGTTCGCCGCTGACTTCGCTACTTACTTAGACTGGCTTTAGAAAAGACTTAAACTGATTGCTTTCGTGTGACTTAGGCGGATGCTTTAGTGTGACTTAGGTTGCCGGCTTCCGTATATCTCTGGAGTGAATCCTCTCGTGTCTCGCCTGAATGAATGTCTGGATGTCTGAATCTGCGAATGTGCGAATGTGCGAAATGTGTGAGTGTCTGACTTCTGCGAGTGTGAATGTGCGAATCTGCGTAAAAAAAAGTCCCTCAGACTCCTGTACTCCAGTTTTTCTACCATATCGCCACGCCTTTCGCTAAATTAAATTCCCTCGTATATTATCCTATTTCAGTGTTGTATTTTCATCATTGGCTATCTTAAAAATATTTATTTGTAACTAAGTTCTCCTTATTGGTTGACTTTTATTTGATGACCATTGGCTAGAATTATTCTTTCCCCCCTGATCTAATGTCTTCCCACGAACTTGAATTTTCCCAGAATAACCTGTTGTAAATTTCGGCACTTTCCTTACATTCTGATTTCTATTGATAATCTTTTGCCTTCCTTAGTTTGTAGATTTCCAAATGTTCTCAGAGATAACGCACGTGTTGATGGGCTGTTTTCGGCTTTGCACTTTCCTTACATTCTGATTTCTATTGATAATCTTTTGCCTTCCTTAGTTTGTAGATTTCCAAATGTTCTCAGAGATAACGCACGTGTTGATGGGCTGTTTTCGGCTTTCCTGTAATAAAACTTTTTCGTCTCCGTTCTGACATTTTCATTTTCTCTTAAATTATTGCTACGTCTGACTTTGTTAAATACTGTCCCGTTACGGCCACATGTTTCTCTTATTGTGAACTCCTAAGTATTTCCTAGGCAGAAGGTTCGTGACCTAACAAAAGATAGTTTACCCTTTCCTCAGCCTTGTCTAAGGAGCGGTCAGTGGAGAGGCGTCAGGTATACATCTCCGTCTCTTTCTCACATATTTTACACAAATTGTATACAAAACCCTTTTGTCAGTTACAAGTTACAAATTATTTCTATTTCTGTTATACCTATCTCTAAAATATTTCTTATACCTATACATAATAATTATCCTTATCAAATCTAATGCCTTTATAAATATAACTCTGCAGCCTTTAGTTATTAAATTGATAAAGGCAGCCTTATTTCCGGCTTCACTTCATTCTGACTTCCTTTTCCTGATTTTTATAGTTTTATAGCTATGTCTTCGTTAAATATGCAAAATTGTCTAAGGAGTGTTCGTGTCGCGTGCCGACAATCAATTTAGATCATTTTAACTCCAAATTCATTTCAATAATGCACAACATTTTAGGAAAGTAAGGTATTTAATTGTTTTATTTATTTATTAGGTTTATATACGGTTCGTTTTAACATTTCAGGTCACCAGCGTCTCGTTCAATTCAGGGCATGAAACAGACGATAATTTTTTCTCACAGATCTCTTCTTTCAGACTTGAGTTCTTTTACGTGCCGTAAATCTACGACACGGGATCCACAGCTTCTTAAGGAAACCGTACTTAGGCTTTTTACGCCCGAAAGAATACATCGACCCTTGCCGGGATTTATGTCGCCTTAATTTAAAAGTGGAAAATGATATGCCAACAAGTGCAAGAACAAGATCAGGGTAAAGTGAGGAATACAATCCGCTACCCATTAGAGATCTTTTGATGTAACATCCGATGTTCGAAGGAGTTACAGAAGAAGCTATGGATAAAGTTGATAGTGAAGTTACTGTTCCCGTGAGGGCAGTAGTTACTCGAACAGAGTACATGCGTACATAGCTGTTACTGTAACTCTAAAAGTAGAGCCCTTGTTTACAACTACTTTCTTTTAACATGAACTAATGATATTCCAGTTACTTGGAATTCGCGTAAACAAGGTTTTACTGAATTACAGCTTACAAAAGTGTGTTATAAGTTTTAGAGGGACACTATTTTACCATTTGTTTCTAAAAAATAGAGAAAAGTAATCTGAACATATACAGGTTAAACTTACCCAAAATGCCTCTGATGCTCTCCTCAGCAATTTCCCCAATGTACATCGGGCATACCGCGAAGATAATGCCTATTGCAATCCCGAAAATTGCTCTGGCTACCAGTAGCTCTGCTACAGATCTGTTAAAAATAATAAAAGCATATTGTAAGCACTGGTTGCACACTCACGATTTAATTATGTTAACATTTAGGTTCATACACAATTTCAACGTCATAAAATGTCATTTAGAGTTTCTACAAATGAGTTACCAGATTTCTTTGTTGTACAGCCTTTCTACAACTCCTGTTTAAAGCTTCTTCTTTAGTGTGTAAAATAATCTTAATGTTAAATAATTTTTAAATAAAGCTTTGAGCACCTTAGAATTTTTGTAGCACAGAATACAGAGTTCGTTTATTTTACTTTAGCTTCCCATTTTTAAAAATATGTTGTGGCAATGGCGGCGGGGTTGTGCCAGTAAGCGGCCGACTTGCTAACGAAACATTCTAAGTTGCTTCATTGCATATAACAATTATTTAAATTACATTAAAAAAGAAATGGAATAACAAATTTTTTACAAATTTTATACACAAGTACATAATGTACTGCAATTCATGTCATAGAGCGTTGGAATGTATACCACACTTGTTTCAATACCTACAATATATCAATGTTTAAATGTTTTATTTACTGTCGCTTTGATTGCATTGGTCTTCCCGCGACGTCTGTAAGCTGTGGACTGAACACTATACGGGTAATTTTGTAGGAATGACTGGAATAGATTAACGATGGCTCAAGTGAACTCGGAGTTATTGGCGCCTTAAAGCTATTTGGCATTCACCTTCTCAGGTTAAGAAAAAAATTCGAAAAAATACCTTAAGCCGACAGATTGAACTGACCGGGATTTGAACCCAGAACAGACCACGAAGGGGGTCATAAATTTTGGTTTACTACATAAGGAACATTTTCTCAAATCTATGTGATATAGAAAATGTTCAAAATTTCAAGAGTAAACCGTTTTATAATCAACTAATCAACTAATACTATTAATGTTAAGGAATGATTAAATTACTTTTAAATGAAAACATTGTTCGTTTTATATGCTGTAAAATGCATATTGTGATATTAATAAGAGCCTTTGAGAAACCTTTTTGTATTAACATTGTAAATATAGCCTTTACAATGCGCTTAAACAACTCTATACCTGAAGGGGAAAAAAAAATAACAGGTATCTGAACAAATTATTGATCATTTCACATTCAAGTATAATACCGTAGTTCCCTGTCAGATGGCATTGGAGACGGTGTCTGTTGTCTGTAAATAGCAGTGCTTGAAATTCCCTTTGATAATTGAAACCTAATCTCACGGAAGGCTCCCATGGTCCGGGACGAAACAACGGGTATCACCTAACTATATATATATATAAACGTTACCAAGCATGTGAGAGACCTCTAGGGAAGTGATAGATGGCCTAAACAAGCAAAATAATACTTAGTCATTTTTATAGTGTATTGATTGACAAAATTACGGGTATTTTTGTCCTTTACAAATTGGATCTATGTTGATTTATAGCCAAAGATATCTGTTATGTATTATTGACATAGAATGTAGTACAAAACTTCCACAATATTTAAGTATAAACTGTCTCAGATCTCCATGCAATTTTAAAACAAAACAAAGATAACAGTTTTCTATATGGATAGACTGATATAATTGACGAAACATCAATCCGTCTTTTTATTTTACCTGAAACATTGACAGGAGCATCATATGTAACTTTCTAACTGATTTTACAATGTTTTGTTGCAAGACAATTCGCTCAACTTAATACGCCTTATCTGGTACATGCATGATGGAGCACCACCTCATTTCTCTCGTGCCGCTAAAGGGATTCTATACGGGATTACCAAATAAACTGATAGGTCGTAAGGAGATAGATGCATTTCTACACTTGAAGTAATTTGAAGGCTGTCGTGCCCTGAGACCTACTGACGACCTGAAAATTCTTCGAAAGTTTATTGAACTAGGATATCAACAAATGCAGCAGATATCTCGAACTTGAGGAGAGTAAGGCAATCCATGATGCGTCTTTTGGTGACAATTTAGTACTTTCTGTAGAGCTGAAGCTGGTAAATTAATGATTGTAATTAAGAAACTTTGCGAAATCGATTATGTTTATATAAACTGGTTTGCTTGTATTTTGGTTCCCTATCAACTTCCTAGATATATCTTACATATTAAGTACATAAGCATTCTATCCTCAATCAGCTCTTATACATGGCTTCTAGTTTTTCTTTAATACACATTCATTGGTTTTAATTTTGGGGGTTTCCAATTATAAAAATAATTGGACAACTTCTCTCTTCTATCTTCATCAGAAATGTAGACTATTTCAGTCAGTTTGAACTGACTTTGCGCGTTTAATTCTACATTCTTTATTCTTCTAATTCCTTCATCTTTTTAGTAGTCAAGCCTTGAAATTCTTGTTCTTCGTCTAACAATTCATTTTCGCAGGTAAAAGTACTGTTTCTAAATATTTAATTTACACCTTTCAATCCATAGTTTAGTGGAAATAACCGAGCCCCCCTGCCCGGAACTAGTCCCATGCGTTACAGCCTGAACAGTCCCGGGTCGCCCACCCTGACCTTGCGTTTTCCTATGAACGAAGTGGGCTGGTGTCGTATGATGGTGACTTGCGCTTTGGAAAAGTCTTTGTCATGGAAAGTGCCCTTCTGAGAGCCTGAAACTCCTTAAAGGAAGAGGAAAGGTCCGCTAGTGTCATGATATTCTATCTGGAATCAATGTTAGGGAACACTACTACTATCCTGTGGATAGTATCGCTCTCACCTCATCCCTTCCTCCCGGAGGCGCTCTCAGAGACAAAGGGCCGACCCTGGAACAAGGTTGAAGTACCGAATATCTCCCTCTGTCATCAACAATTCAATAATATAGGTTCAAATATATATAATTTGTTCTATATATTCTTATACCACCATAATGAATTTGAATACGTGCTATGTTCAGTTGTTTCCTTACTTCTTCTTCATTACTTCCTTGTTACTGATAAGTGTTCTTAAATATTTTCTTTGTACAAGTTTAATGTTTATATTTTTCATCGAGGTAGTGAATAGGAGAGAAAGTCTCCCAAATATAGATGAGAAGGGAAATGAAATACTTCTCGTAGACCAACAGATATTGCATTGAGATACGTTGTTCAAAGAGGTTAATATACTGTAAGCCAGCTGCACGCTTATTGTAAATGCATGTATTTACTGAAAGCCCATACATGACAAAGCCGGAAGGATTTGAAGATAAAAGAATATTTCATATATGTCATTTTATGGCATAAGCAGTAGTTTTCTGACAGTTCTAAAATACTTATAATTTTATTGTGGTTTTATGAAATAATAATAGAGTATTTGAATATATAATTGTAAAAAAAAATATTAATGTTATGTTTATATCCAAACCGCTACATGGAAGCCAAAGCTTTCGTATATCATTAAAAAAAATATATAGCGATATGAAAAACAGCAATAAGAAAGGGAATGTGTGTAGGTTTTGGAGAAACAAAACACTGGAGACTTGAAGGCTTGTTCAAATGAAGAATGAGAAAACGAAATTCCGTGTCTAACACAGACTAGTTTAAGAGCCTACTCGATAAAACGACCTTTGCTGCCAAGGGAAAGAACATGTAGACATTTGCAGCAGGATGTTCTGGTAACTGAACAAATCACGCAATGGGAAATAATATGCCCTTGGTGACTGTTATTATCAGGAAGTGGTTGTAGCACTTGGGGGATTCCTTGAAATGTGCAGTCGACCTTGATCTTTAAGGTTTCTGCAACCGCATGTCTCGTAAAGTTGTTCACCCTCGAAGCTTACCTCGCTATTATAATGAGAAACCAGGAGAGCAAGATGGGGAATGCCGTGGAGATCAGCGTCAACTTCCGTCCAAACCTGTTGACGATATAACCTGTGAAGAACGGAGTTAAAATGCCGCCGATACCAAATACGGACACTATCCAGGAACCCTGATCGCTGGATATGGGAATAGGGGATCCCGGCTCCTGAAGCTTGGGTAGTGTCGGCGAAGGCCAAGATGCCATTGTGCCGCAGATGAGGAACGTCAAAGCAGCTGAAACAGAAGTTAAAGTTGTTCTTTTAAAATCACACAGAGTGGGAAGGAACTTAGATCTGTGCAGTAAATAGGCATCTTTAATGATGCATATGCTACGATAAGTTTTTATAAAGCCCACCTAGTGTTAATGTTCATGCAACACATCCAGACAACCATGTGAAATTGGACACACGTTTGTGCTACCTTGAAAAATATAATATCTAAGAGATAAAAGGTATATGTGATTATGTGAAGCCATTTATATTACACACTATATAAATGTGTATATGCCATATTTAATATAAAGTTGTAACAGAGACACAAATAAATTTATTCATATTGACTGACATTCCCACGGAAAAAAAAAACACTTGAATGTTCTTTCTCTGTAATAAAGAATGAGTCAATAATTTTTTATGTACCATTAAAAACAACTGACATAAAATTAATGTCATTAGTTATATTTGCGACATGCGGGTCTTGCTATGCTAATTGTGTTCACGTAAGGTCACGTGGGGCCGAGCAAGAAATCAGCTGTACTACTGCGTGATAACTATATCGGCATGCGAGACAAATATAAGAACTTGCCTACTTCTAAGTATTTCATTTTATTTTATTTATTTTTATATCGTTTACCATGGAGAAAAATCTGTGAGGAATACTTTTATCTTAATAATTTGCAATTCTGGAATATTTTAATTTTTCGTTGCCTTTATGGGGTAAATCGTTCAAATATGCATAAAAGGAACTTTCTTATTATCTTGTAAATTAATGACTAGGCACCGGGATTCTTAAGAATTTAACATCAAGTTAGGTGCACTCAAACACAAACAAAGTAAATTAAAAGTCAGCGCTCGGCAGGTAAAACATGAGAGGCAGGCATAACTGTTGTCTATATAGTAGTAACAACATAACTCCTTTTCGCTTAAGAGCTTAAAACTATTACCCCAACGGATGTCATATTTCACAAATACAACCACGTTTATCTATTTAATGGTATAAAAATATATTTCAAACTTTTGGCTCACTTTTATAATTTTCTTTACATAGAATCGTCTCTACAAAATAAAATCTAAGTTCTTATCTATTATACTTGGTAGTAAAATGGGCCGGTATATCGAAAACTACCAAACATAGGACTAATAATTATTCACAGATTTTAGAAATTATTATAGCACTAACTCTTGAAAATGCAGCAAATCAGGTTTAAAGGCATTCTAACGCAGCTGTTTAATTCATTTCGCTTTAATATTGTCTTATTAGCATCTAATTTCAACTTATTTATCAATTATAACCATACATCTCCGTAGACCACGGATTTCCTAAGACAAATTGTTTGTTTAAGACATCTCTATAATCTCGGAAATGATTGCGGATAGTTTATTAAACTTGTTTGATAACGGAACTCTTCAGCTAACCAGTAAGCAAGATATATTTATTAAAACTGCAAGTATACAGACGATCCGATGATGGGAAAACCAGAAGAAGAATTACAATTAAATTAAATAAATTGTATGATACTTGTAAAAGAAAAATTATATTTACACTTTTAAATGTTTAACAATAAAAACTAAGGTATATGCAAGAAGTTCAATGGTATAGTATCATAAAGCAAATAAGTAATTTTATTTATCAAGGCTGTATTGTCTCTTTTAAGGTCATAATGACACAAATTAAATGGTCTCTACTTTTCAATATATATGTGTGTGTGTGGAACGATTAGATTTGGATTGAAATAAAAAGATTCAAAGAGAGGTTTTATTAAAATATAAATGTTAAGCTCTTTCAGTGTTCCAATGTACTACTAAAAATTGTGGATAAAACAAACTAAACTTTTTTCTAGAATGAGATTATGTGAGATGGAGTTCTTGCGCTTAGTAAAAGATGAAAATTACAAGATAAGTTAGCAAATGAATATATTAAATAAGAACTTGAACATTTCTCAAAAGAAAAAATTAATACTTACTATCAAAATTCAGACAACATGAGCTAGATAGAATAACTCCGGATCAATTTCCAATAAATATATTATAAACGGAAAAGATAGAAATTATACTTGCAGGCTTAACAATATATAGAGCTATGTTTGGAGTAATTGATCTAATCCATGACAGTACGCGACAACTTGATGGTGAATAATAATGAATAACGTCATACAAGGGCGTTCTGGAAAGTTCTCTGACCAGCAGCAAAGGAAATATTTTTTTTTCATGAAACATTTTTATTTGTCAATATAATTGCCCTTAAGGTTGCTCCAATGCCACTATCCCTTCACTGGAGTGGTTTTCCGGAGTGGTATAAAAGATTACAATAACTCCCCGGTTATGTTTTTATGCTTCTAAAGATAATAACTAATAAAATTCCTTTAGCATCCCAAGGCTGTTCCTGCAGAAGAAACCTACATGATCTTTTTTGGCGCTGAACTACCGGCTTCTGTCCTCTGTTTTGACTGGTGTCTCGATTCCGGTGGGTGATGGCGAATCCAAGTTTCGTCCACAATTAGAACAGCTCACAAAATCAGTTCTGTTGCTCTTAAAACGCTTCAAATACTGTAGCGACATCTTCATAAGAACGTATTTTTGATCTGCTCTTAGCAAGTGGGACACCCATCTTACGCAAAACCTTTTCACACATAATTCTTCATGTAAATTATAACCTACACGTTTATTTGAAATAACCTATAAACTCCACCGTGTCACGCGCTTCACTCATCCATCCATCTGATATCATATCATGTATCTTTGCTAAAAATTCTGCTTATGTTTCACTTTTTGGATGTCCTACACGAGGGTCAACTTCAAGGCTGGGATGGCCATGTGTATATAAATCAGCTTATTTTTCATGCATTGAAAATGAAGAATAAGAGATTGCATAATCTTTTATAGTTTGGGTATGAATTTCCTTTCGCGTTAAACCGTCTTTTGCGACGAAATTTTTCTATACACGATGCTCAGTTTCATCAATTTTGTGGAATACGCACAATACGGCAACAGTTTCAGGAAAATTTATCACAAGTCTCAACTTTCCAGATAAATTCACTCACCACATTTGTGAACTTTGAGGTAATCTCAGAACCTCGAGTGATATTTATTAGGACTATTTCACGAATAAAATAAGAATTTAAATATTATTCCTCTAAATTTGACTTACAAAACTGTAATAATTGTATATTTCTACTTAACCTTTTCAAACAATCTTGAGGCAGTAGAATGCCGATTGTCAGTAATGCCAATAGAGAACAGCAAAATACAGTTTAGACTATTTCATGAATAGAATAAGAATAAAAGTGATATATATTTGACATTCACGCACAGAATATCGACACCTGTATAAAATGCTATGTTTAAGAATATCTATTCTATTCAGAAACCGTGAGGCTAAAATGGACAAAACTCGACTATTACAATCGCTAACGCTCGATTTTCTAATACCAACTTAAGAAAAAAAAGTAACATACAGTGTCTCAATTTTACTTTGTATTCTGTGGTTTGGTATTCTTGACGATAAGATCAATTTGCACATTTGATGCATCACCAAAACGCTTTGAACAGCCCTTCAATTTTGCGTTATGATTGTCGATTGTCCATACTTTTGTTGCTATCAATAGCTCCCCACCGCCTCTAGCAAAAGTGGTCAGTGATGCGTGTTCAGGAATGATATAGTGGAGGTATAGATTTGGTTACACTACTACAAACAAATGCACGTCACGCGATAAAACGGATTTGATATTTTTTTTTTTTTCGATAGTTTCATTCCGGCTGTGATTGGTTAAAATTCAAAAATTTGTTTCCTTTCATTGGCCGATTTTAGATGACGTCACATGAGTGAAATAGTTATCTTAACTTTTCAAAATTTGAGCTGAAGAGGTAGTTCTTTAGGAAAAGAATAACTGTTTTGTTACAGTTATACTCGTAGTATTAAAAAACTAGCATGATCTGCATTAGGCAGTTCAGCATTCGTCATATAAAGCAGGGCAGTGAAACAAGAGATTATCAAAAGCATTAACCTTGCAGATAACAAGGCTTTCTATGATTCTGATTCCATTTTTATTGTATCCACTTCTCTACCTAATCAGAGATAAATAAGTCCCCTGCATGAAAAATGTCTCATCTCTGTGCTGACTAGAAGTCAACTGTGATCTCTTTACATTAGAAAGAATGTCAAGGTTGAGCTTACTGCATGAGAGATGTAGTTTCCAGTTCGAAAGCGCTAATCATTTATCAAATATGAACAAAGTGATGACAGTTACTGATACATCAAGACAACTTCGCCGGCTTGCATGAGTTGCATGTTTGACCTTGACACTTCGGTGGACTTTCCGCAGCGGTCTAATCTAATTCTGTGTTTTCCCAACCACCTACAACTAACCACAAAGCAACCTTATCATTACAAATATGCATTTTTCTTCTTCTCACCTGCCTTCAGGGCATAAGTTGCATGCAGCCCGAAAAAAATTAATGACCGTTAAAATCCGGGAGTATGGGCTTTTCGCTTTAGGTTAACTCCCACTCCTAATGGTCCAATGTTGTTGGTTTCTGAACTCGATTAATCATTTGTTAATTGATCGTAATATGCCGAGATTCATTGAGGAAAAAATTTACGGCTATTGGAGCGTCAAGAGACACATATCTCGTATATGCGTACATAGATATTATAGTCATTTTTGATGCCTAGTAAGTAGGATCGATGGAGATTTGAAGACATTTTTCAAAAATCTTTTTATGGGCACAGCAGAAATACATTACTTCGGAATTCACTAAAATTATTCCCAGAATATTTTGCAAGAAAACCATAATCATTTGGTTAATACTGTGCTACCGAGATGATATGACGTAGAACACATTTCAGCTTTATTTACTTTCTCGCAAGTGCAATATTCGACCTCGCTTTTCGTAATGCAATATACACTCTTATATACCGCTGAGGTCGTTAAGATGCGGACTCGTGAGTGGGGGGCCTGGGGTTTGATTCCAACCAGGTCCGTTCACCTTGACTGAGATTTTTTCCAGGTTTTCCGCAGTCATAAATGGCAAATGCAGGCGAGATACCCTAAACTTAGTTCTGCAACGCTTTTTTCCTTTCAAAAACAAAAATCTATTTCCAGTTTACCATTTTATCTCATGTATCATCAGTATCCATCGCCTGTGATGCTGCAGTAATTAAAACGGGCGTTAAACACTACTTAAAAATGTTCTTATACAAGCGATTCCATGCGAAGTGGGACAGAAAATTAGAAAAATTGACCTCACATTTTAAAATTTAAATGTATGCCTATATTACTCCAACATATAATTACGAATGTATTTGAAAAATAAGGCATTCCTTAGTCTGATTGTTTTATGCCAAGTTATCGTATTTGATTAAAATTGTAATCTTTTAGAGACATAGATCTCTAACTATTTGAATAGAAATCTAAACAATAGCTTATTTTTTAGTTCATATCTTGTTCAACCAATTCTTTGTAAAATACAGTAATAATTTATAAAATTGGAGGAAAATCTCTTCTTTACATATCCATTTCCCCAGAACAGCAAATAAAGTAAAAACATGGCAAACCTGCAAATTTTATGATAAATAAATATAGTTTTCAGATTTGTGTTCCCAGGTAAATGAGCATTGAAAAAATTGCCATAACTAGAAGTGGAGTACCTGTATCTATCTTGCACTCCGATACAGATATCAACTTACCACATAGTCAACATTCTCAAGTGCAAGTACTTCAGCTGAATTCTCGGCTCCATACGACTAAACGTATATGCAACTAGCGTGTTCAAAATATAATTTAACTGAATTATTATTACGAGAGTTCTTCTGGATGGAACATCAAAAATAGTATGCCACTTTTTGTAAAAGAGATAGCAATCAACCGACTTTTTTCAACTGTTTTCCATGTGGAAGTTATCTAATGTGATGTGATTTATTTATGTCGCGGTTAAAATTTTCCATGAAATATGACACACACACATTTATAGAAAGCGTACTATCAGCTATAACTTTAACTAATTTTTTAAATGGCTAGTATTAGTCATTTCGGTTTTATGTCCGTCGGAAAAGATAAGTTTTACAGTTATACCAGATAAATTTATCGCATTAAAACAAGAAAACCTAACGGTTGATTTGGTTTATTTATGGACGCTCTTTAACATCTCAGGTCATCAGCGTCCCATTCAATTCAGGGCCTGAAACGGCCGACAAATTTTGCTCAGAGGCCTCTTCTTTCAGGGTTGAGTTTCTTTTACACGACATTAATCTACTACATGGGATCCACGGCTTTATTTCTCTTCCGAAGGAAGCCACATTTAGAGTTTTTACGCAAAAAAAAAAAAAAAAAAAAATCCATCCACCCTGGCCGAGACCCGTGATCTTGGGTTTAGGATGCAAGCATGGTTACCACTACACCACAGAAAACTCCCTCTCTCTATATAATTTTTTCAAGTTAATGAAGTTTCCTTAGGTTTCATTTGCATTGGCCCATGTGAATATGTAATTGTTTTTACCAAACAAATTCTTTCAAAATCATCTGTATACTTATGTAACACTATTCTTTTGCACCTGATCAACATGTGTATAAACCTTGAATATTCAAAAGTGAGACGGTCATTACCTTATTTTTTTGACGACATCTTTTGTGTTGGTGATAATGGACGTTCCCACACAGAGCTTGCTCTCAGGGTCAAAATGACAAAGCAGGTCTCATTAGCAGTTTTCTTCCAAAGAAAATTCTCATCTTCCGCTTCTTAGTTTTGTTCCGATTTCCACATAAGCCGTACTTGAACATTCACTTCTTCGGCCCGTCACTAACATGTGTCAGGTGAGGGTTTTTCCGTGGATGACGTCTAAAGAAATGTTCAGTAAACATCTCTTGACAACTAATTTTACTTCCACAAGAACTTTGACTTCAGCCCCATGATAATTACCTTCCAATGGAATATGTTACTCTATCGCCAAACAGCGCCCCACAATCCAACCGTAACACTGCATAAGCCTCAACGTATGATTTACGAAAGTTATAACAAGATATTGATCAATAGTAAACAATTTATTCTAGAACCTTGAGACTTTTACATTCCTTCAACGTAATCCCCAGCCACATTTATCATCGCTGTCACACTTCTGGAAGACACTGGACCTCTTTAGCTAAGCCGTTTTTGTTTATATTTGAGGAGCACCATACTGCCACACTGTAGATCAACCACTAGATCAAAGAGGTGGCATTGTCCTAATTTAGGTCTTTGTGTTTTGCCTGATTCTAAAGAGTACTAGGACCAACGTTGGTTAAGATTGGCTTAAAGATTTAGAAGACAGGTTTTTATTTTATGTGTACATAATGTAAGTATAAATATTACAGTTATGTGCAAATTTAAAGAAATTATAAACTTTTAAGTGCATACAAAGTAGTGTATAGTGGTCACAATTCAGAGGCATAAAACTCAAAATATTGTTATTATCAAAGGTGACTTCGCAGATTGTCATGTGTGAACAGAAGTTTTGAATATTTATCACGTTCATTATGTGAAACATTCAGTTCGTAACGAAATGCTTGAATTAATTCACAGGTCTTGAATTAAAGCGACAAACACGTGCTTTTAGAATGAGGAGAAGTTATTCTTTTCGAACATTAAGGACTTCAACGAATCTTACAAATTAGTATTGTCCTAAAAAGTATATATGTATAAAGAGGATTGAGAAATTATATGTCCATTAGTTTTCTTGTTTTAATGCGATAAATGTGTCGTATATCTGGAGAATCGACAATTTCGAAAGACATAAAACCGAAAAGACAAATGCTACACAATTAATAAAAGTTGATATTATAGTTGATAGCATTCATTCTCTGAATTTCTTGCATGCTTCAGAATAAGCCAAGGTATGCAAGTGGTAATTCCCTCCGGTCACATGACCCGCCTGTGTGAAAGAGAGAGAGAGAGAAAGAGAGAGCAGGCTTGCTGCCTCCTTGCGAGACACAGAAAGGTATTTGGACTCCGAGTAAGGCAGCCGCTTTTCTTTCTTAGCCTGCGGAAGCTATTCCTTCGACTTTAAAAGTTCGTGGATGAGTTGATTTAAATTACGAATGCCTTTTGGCCGAAATCCCTCCCCCAGCACTGGAGCATTAAGCAGTTGGCGTTTCACATTCATTTATTTTTCGCGATTGTAGAAGGGACAAGAATACTACGTGTAAAGGCGGAGTTGAATTGTTATTCTTTTTTACTGTGGGTTTTTGAAGGATTATATTTGTTACTGTTGCATTTTAACGACAATAATTAATTGATTAACAACAGTACCTGTAAGTAAGACCTAATTGACACCGGCCACTCTTGTCTGACGATATTATGTAAATCTTAGCAGTTAGAGTCAAGGTTCGTTTAAGTAATTATTTCTTGACTATTTTATAATATTGGTAAGGGACGTTGTATTGGTATGTTTCAAATACAAGGCTCATAAAAGCTAATAAATGTTATGATTATTAACAATGAACTAAACACCCAACCTCGAAGCACGCATTTCCTCCATCAGTTCTGTTCCTACCTTGTAGTAAACCTATAGGTCAAGGCAGATAAATTTATATATGATACAGGGATATCATTGCCGTCTAGAATGAAACTCAACGAGGAAGTTGCCTTGACTATATAAACAAAAATAGCATAATATGCAACATATTTAATATAATAACTTAACAGAAATATAAATTAATAAATTCATATTTGACCACATCTCTCATGGAAAAAAATAACAAAAATATCGGCTGATTACGCTATAGCTGACAAAAATGTCAATATTATTTTGATGCTCCATTAATGTCCCATGAAAACAAATACTTTGAACTGTATTTGGGTCTACAAACGATTGTGCGGAGTCGAGCGAGAAGTCAGCTTTACTACTTTGGCATGAGAGTGCTTCCTGTGTATTCCAAAGCTATAGTTATAGCTATAAAGCCTCGAAAATTTGTATTTTTCATTCGAGACCATCTCTACAGAATGCTCTTTATAGAAATGGGTATTGTCATTGCTGAGTTGCGCGATTTGACATGTGCAGAAGTGCAACAGCAGTTTACTCTGAAATTTCGGATGACATTGTGGACACCGGTGGCTATCAAAAAGATTTTGCTTTGGATGTGAGAGAATATTTCAACGAAAGATACACCAACATATGGATATGGAGAATTATCCCGAATATGACAATCACATCAGATTGACATAGTGCCGGGTGGCACAGTAGGTAACGTTTGGGACTCGCATTCAGGAGGCTCCAGGTTATAATTCTTTGGAGTCGACTATCCTGACCTTGAGCATGTTTGTAATTTCTCCTCCTCGCTTAGATGGATATCTGTCCACATATTTTTCGCTCTCCTATTTCAACTTATTTATTCCGTTGGTTCCGTTACAGGATTGAGTCAGGCGATATGGGATGCTGTTATTCGCGGTGTGACTGTGTCTTGTTTTGAAAGGTTTCTGCTCTGGCGTCTGGCTGGAAGCGGACCTTTTCAGATCGAACTTTCTGGAGAGTGGCTCTGTCAGCGTCAGGGGTTCTATTTACAAACATTGTTAGGGTCCCTG
The DNA here is from genome assembly GCA_030762175.1 of Metallyticus violacea. Classification (NCBI taxonomy): domain Eukaryota; kingdom Metazoa; phylum Arthropoda; class Insecta; order Mantodea; family Metallyticidae; genus Metallyticus; species Metallyticus violacea. The sequence goes on along the minus strand of CM060830.1, from coordinate 42,205,292 downwards.
TCTAGGTTCATGTCTCACCGCCCGGTGTATCCCTCACCTAATTCCTTCCTGCCGGAGATTCGCCTAGCGAAGGCATAGCCAGCCTTGAGCAAGCCGAGGTGTTGAAATATACTCTTCCATCCACAACAATCCAATGAAGTCCACCAGATTTGACGTTGTTAGGCTTCTTTGCTATCAAGTCACGAGTGTACAAAATCGAAGGGCCTAAAGAATCATATTCGAGAAGCAAGTCTTTCGCTCTGCAGTACAGTGCTTTGAAATGAATATTGGCCACCAGTATACCGTATGTCATTTACGACAAATCATAATTTCATGAAAATGAATCGAAACCTAATGTCCGTCGTGTATTTATTTATCTAAACAATTTACAATCATTTCATATTTTTGTATTTTATTGTCTTTGTGTGCAAGTTGCTCAAACGTGCATAAAATAGATGGTTTTGTAATATTTAAATGAATGGTTATGTTTTAAAAATTCTTGTGATCGGCAAAATATAGTTTCAAAATGAACTATTTTCAAAATTTCTATTTTAAGATGTTCGAGTGTTAAGTCTGTATAAAAAAAGAAATATTTGATAAAATAAGGCACTTTAGCAAACTTTTAATAAAAACTATAAAATCTAGGGGTGTAATATTTCACAAAAATGTTCGTCTTTATATGAAGCATTAATATTTATAAATATGAGGTCCATTCTAATTTACCGCCAAATTTCACATGCTTTAAGGAAAGGAAATTATATTATTGTTACCCATACTAAAGAAAAACAAGTTTTATAATTTTATAAACACACCCTCTTATACATTCATTTCTGTCAGTTATGTACATAGGTAAAATGTTTATATATGTACTGGTAATCAACGTTGTTGCTTTTGATTGTTTAGTAACGACATACGATTTATCTCGAAGCTGCTTTGGAAAGGAGAAAGTTTTCACCTTGACTCGCAATGTCGCTTTGACCTTGCAAGTTATCAAATTACGTTGCGGGCCGTTAAGTAAATAATCGCTATTGTCCAGTTCTATCGCGATCATGAAGCGAGCGTTGACAATGGAGTTGCAAGGAGAGAGAATGGCACAACTTGTCTTAAAATACCACTTACGTACTGCAGCTTGTCAGTTATTGTTAAAGTTGGTTGGAAATGACAGTTAAAATTATAGTAAACAAAAGAATAGGGAATTGTAGAGACAATTTGCATAATAATTATTATTTCTAAATTAAATTTAAACAAGATTATTAAACCACTCCGATACAACACTTTTCATGTTCAAAAGTGTATCATATATTATTATAGATAGGCAATTTGTCTTATAAGTAGATGAAAGGTTTTAGAAAGAATGCAAAGACATGTAAGCTTATTTTTAAGCGTTTATTTTATAAATGCGAATGCTTTCTGTACTCACGTCATAAAGAACTTTTTAAATCAGAACCCATGATTTATTTATTTATTTTCACATTTTCTGATAATCAGTCTTCGTTTTTATCATTGTACACCTTCTTTTATTTTACACAGAACCTTCATTTGTTTTTAATTAAACCGCTTTCCAAACTAAAGGGCTAACACATTTATAATAAACAAGCGTACGTTACTATGACAAAACTATTATATTACAAGTAGCATACGCTTCTGCATAAAACAAATGAAGGTACAGAGTGATAAAATTGAAGGCGTTTTATCAGAAAATGTGGGGGAAAAAAAATCATAGGTTTTAAATTAAACATTTCTTCGATATAGCAGTAAAGCCCCTGTGTCGCAGATTTACGGCACATAAAAATACCTCAAGCATGAAAGAAATTTTAGACCGTTTAATGTCCTGAATCAAATAGGAGCTAATGACCAGAGATGTTAAATAGCGTTCTTAAATAAACGAAATACAATAAAAAAATGACCAGGGAAAGGTTTCGCATTTATAAAATAAATCCTGTTAAGAAATAAGATTTAACACTTTTTTGCAATTTTTTTTCCAAAAATCTTTCATTTATTTGCAAAATAAATTATGCGTTACTTTCACCGCCACAGTACCGCCACAGGTGGCCGAGATCGTTATGGCGCGGACTCATGATCGGGAGGTCTGGGGTCCGATTCTCGCCAGGACTAAGCTCCCTGATTGAGATTTTTCCAGTCTTTCCAGTTTTTCCTCAATGCTCATAAATGACAATTACCAGAGAGATACCCTAAAATTAATCCTGGAGCGTTTCCTTTCTTTAAAAAAAACTCTCCTAATTTATCTTTCATTCATGTCAGTGTCCACCGCTTGTGGTGCCTCAGCAGTAAAAACGAGCGTTAAACACTATGAAAAAAGAAAAACGGTACTTTTGAAAAATTCTTTATATATTAAGGATCCAGGAAAAAAAAAAACAACAAAAGTCACGTTCTCGTACAATGGAACTATTTAAAGAAAAACTTCATAAATCTTTAAATATTCTTCAAGATTATACAAACTATATTTTGTATATGTTACCTTTCACACTTTATATATAATGTTATAATAATCACTTTACTTTACTTAGTGCAATATTTGAATGAAAAACGACAAAGTCTATAGTACTAGTTAATAAAAAATTAAACACTGTTCTAAAAGTTGTTATACACAATAACATTACACAATCACTGAATTACTACGCTTCAGAATGTCTCAGTTGGACATTATTCCCGTCTTCTGTTGTATGACGTTTGGGTAACACAGAATTTCTGAACTGATTCACAGAAGAATCTCTTGAGAACTTTCAAGTATTGAATTTTGTTTCACTATTCGGTATACGGCATCTGCACAAAGTTTCTGATTCAGCATCTTTTTGTAAAAAGCGAATGAGTTTCTCTGAGTTTCTTATCCATGATGTCATAGTTCTCCCATTGCCCGTTGTATGCAGTCCAAGGTTATCGCTTGCAGTTAAAGAAATGCTATCTGGCAGTTTTTAATTCCAGGTATTTGCTCTCTTCCTACCTCATGTATAATGAGCTCATTGTACAGATTTTATTTTATACATAACTGACACCCCCTCACTTCTCTTCCTCTTCTTGCTGTGGTTTGTTACACTTTTATCACTGTGCACACAAGTTGGTGAGATTTTTACTGCTGTTTGCTCTTAGGATCGAAATACTTTAGCCAAGTTTCATCAGCGGCGATTTGCCGTTGAAAGATACTCCATGTCTTCCTGTAACATCACCTTCAACTGCTTGCAAACTTCCATACGAACCTACCGTTTACAAACACATCTCATGTGCAACGTTTCGTTACTAACGTGTGGGTGGCATCATGGGTCTCTCAGGTGAAGATTTTTTAAGAGGAAAGCGGAGTTTGGAACATCTCATCAGTACTAGAAACAGGAGACAGAGAGAGAGAAGGCTTGCTTATAATGCAACACTGTAGTAATATGTTTAAAAGAACAGCACTCTCAATAGTATTTTTATCCGTTATCGGTTGTTACATTTTCTCAGTTTGATTGAACACATAGCTTTAGACAAAGAACTGTTTGTTTGATACAATTCTTGGACTTTGATCAATTTTCATTTGACTTCATATTTCAAGCTCTCCTTTTGTGACTCTGATAATTTTTTCACAGTAAAATGTTATTGCAAATATACTTCCGAGTGCCTTTTATCGGGCGGCACTGAAAACTATTTTTTTTAACTGGACTTTAATCATTTTCCCCCTAATCTTTTTATATTTGAATAATTTATAAAATTATTCTGTTTTAAATAACTAAATATACACATTGACAGTAGTAGGTCACGTATCGTTTATCAATTTTTTAAATAATGAAATTTGCTTACTAGTGACAAATGCAAGTTGTCATCTTATTATATTAGGAATTACTAAAGAAGTAACAATTACAACATTAATTTAATTTATTTGTTGTAAAAATTCTTAAATTATGTATTTATTCTTCTACTTCCTCTTCCTCTTCTAATTGGTGCTACAGCCTGTGGTGAACATTGGCCTGCCGCAGCGATCTCTGCATCCCAAATATTTACTGAATGCTCTAAGCTTTATAGTAAAATACAGCCTCTTTCAAATTAGGCCTTGCTTGAACAGTTGAAAATCTTTACTTCCTCGCACTGATATTTAACTTAATTTTTGGACAGCTCATAGTAAAAGTACGTATTTAAATGAAAATCACTCAAATTGGAGTTTGTAATTTTAGCATTGAAGTATTTTTAAAAAGTATTGAAAAGTTGACCATCTTCCTGATCTAGTGATTAGAATTGCTGACTGGGAGACACAGTTTCAATTCCCGATACCTACTTAGGAATTTTTCTGAGTAAGAGAGGTCTGGAATGGGGTCCATCCAACCTCGTGAGGTCAATTGGGAAGCTCCTGATGCAGAGATGGCATCTTCCATCTCGCAAGCCGCGATATGGCGATCGGCGGAATGTGGTGTGCCGATCAGATACCCCCTGCAATCCTGTCCTCTACCGATGATGTTATGTGACGGAGATAGAGAACGCAGCGGTCGTCGCGGTAGGTCAACGAACCTCCATGGGCTATGGCGAGCCATAGATTGAACTTTTGCAATATTTGATGTTATGACGTATTATATTGCATGGTTTCTTAATACTCATTTCTATGATGATGTTATTTTGTTTTTATATTCAAGAGTTCAAGTGGAAATGGATGCTAGTTCCGCAATGTTTGATAGTAAAAATATAAATATCATTCCAGAAGAAATTATATTTGAAGCTGAGGTAGGTGAGGGTTTTATTAATTCTTCAAAAATCGAAAAGTGTGTAGGAAAAAGAATATGACAATTTCTGTACATGGAGAAAAGAGAAATATGTTAGTTGAACTAACAAAAAAATCTTATTGGCATATTTTCCATAGCTGTTAAATGTAAAACACAAGATTTATTTATTATTAATATGGTAAGAAATTTAAAATTTATTCTTGATTAGTTAATTTTTTCCAGTCGAAGATTTGTATGCCTCCGATGCTCTGGTGTATGTATTCGAAAGTAAAATCAATGTAGTAAGGTTAAGGAATTTTTCTGTTACTACAATAGAGATTATTAATGGTTCAAATGAAATGAAAGAAAATTTAATGTCATTGATTAATTAATTAATTAATTGCATTTAAAATTTTCCATTATAATGGAAGTTAATTTCTGATGATTAATAGCTTTCATCTTATTGTAGTTTTGAAACATTTGCTAAATGAAATGATTCTCGTGTTTGTATGTTAGTGAGTTTTTTAGAGCGACGATTTTAGCTTTTTCTTATGGATACGTTGTTAGAAATTGCGTTGTAAAGGCGGTGATTACTTAACGGAATAGAAGTTGCTGGGTAACCTTTTCTGGCACCAATGCCAGAATTAGGCTAATTGCGCACGATTTATAGCGTAATAAGAAGCGTGTTTTAGTGGCGGGATTGCATAAATTGCATTTTGTAATACTCAGTGTTACCAACTTTAATTTAATGCGGAATGTGATAATTATTAATCTTTTAAGCAAGAAAGCTGCTCAATAAAAAAATTAATTTAGTTTTTTTACAGATATAATTACACACCGTAAAATTTATTTTACAATACTTTGTTAGCTCAATGCGTAATGTACGCGTAGTAGGTTACACTGTTGTCACTTCCGGTTCCCGCCTGTGAGAGTTGTCCAAGTTCACATATGTTCCGCCTGTAGCAGAATTGAAGTGACACGCGACGAACAATATGATGTTCCTAACTCCGCTTTCCTCTTAAAAAATCTTCACCTGAGAACTATGATGCTATCCACACGTTAGTAACGAAACGTGTTTGTAACATGAGATGTGTTTGTAAACGGTAGGTTCGAAGACGAACAAAAGGACGTTCGTATGGAAGTTTGCAAGCAGGTGAAGATGTTACAGGAAGACATGGAGTATCTTTCAACGGTAAATCGCTGCTGATGAAACTTGGCTAAAGCATTTGATCCTAAGAGTAAACAGCAGTAAAAATCTCTATCATCACCAACACAGAAGCGGTTGCTTCTGCTGGGAAGTTGTGCTCATGGCATTTTCGACTATCAAGGAATGGTTTACCAGCATGTCGTATCTGCACTTGCAATTGTATTTGGGCAATACTACAGAGGTGTTCTTCTACAATACTATATTATACACAAAAGTCCACATAGTTTGATGTTGCATGGCCACACATAGCAAATGTTTTGTTGAATACCTCACATAAATTATTGGGAAGTGCGTTTCTCATCCTCCTAACAGTCCACATTTAATCCCACGTTCATTTTCCTTTTCCCAAAATTGAAGAAATATCTTGGTGGGAATCGTTTTCTATCATCAGAAGCAGCAAGGGAGCTGTGGAGGCGATTCTGAAGGACCTACCGAAATGTTTCCAGCATGTCTTTGAAGCCTGGCAGAAACGCTGAGACTGGTACATTGCAACCAATGGGGGACTACTTTGAGAAAGTTCGTCAAAATTATGAGGATAAGTAAAGTTAAGTCATTAAAAAAGATTCATTTTATTAACAGTTCTAATAGACACAAAACAGATGTTTTAAAATGTTCACGCTCCTTCACATGGTTTCGAAATCAGGGTTGTTGTTAATTTGGTTTATTTATGGACGCTCTTTAACACCTCAGATCATCAGCGTCGCATTCAATTCAGGATAAAACGGTCGATAAATTTTGCTTAGAGGCCTCTTCTTTTAGGTTTGAGGTTCTTTTACGTGCGGTAAATCTACGATACGGGACCCATGACTTTGCTTTCCTTCTGAAGGAAGCCATACTTAGGATTTTTACGGGCGTAAAAATCCATCGACTCTGACCTGGGTTGAACGTGCGATCTTGGGTTTAGGAGGCATGTATGGTTACATCACCAGGACCGACTCAGGGCAAAGCGCAATTAGTGATATTATAGAAATTTATTTTTAAAACTATTTTGCAGTAACTCTATTGTGTTGGCTACCCTATCTTTGCATAGAATATACTATATAGCTTCTTTCAGTGAGAGAAACGCATATTTAAAAACAGCAACTTGTAATTTTATCCTGTCAAAATATGTTCAACAACGCTAATTACCACCCTGCGATATTTGTGAAGTTATCCGGAGATTTATGCAGCTTTCTTTCATGCTCCTACTGGTGAGAAGAGTTTCTTTGAAACAAGAAATGATTGATAATAATTAGAATACATTTAATTAATAATTGTCTATTTACAAATATTAAGAGCTGTCTTACAACAGTAATTATACACGTGTTAAAATTTATTTTATTTACCGAATAGGATGATTGTGAAACAAAGCCAGAGGATCATAAAATAGTCACTTTAACTCTTGTATCATAAATAATTATGCTATGTCTATTAAAGAGAATAGTAGTATGAAACTTTTTTTATACAACCGAAAATTTAATGAGTAAAACGAATAGTTTTTTTGTATGGAGCAATAACGTGAATAATGAAAAGAAAGAATTAAAATTATAAGTAAGGAAAAAAAAATAAAGGAAGTTGACCTAATAGGCAATAAAGCAAAGATAAACAAGAGAGATAAAGAAAACTTGTAAAAATAAAAGGAAACAAAGTCAGCGCATTGGTCTAGTGGCCATAGATTCTGTCTACTGTACCGAGCGGGGTAGCTTAGGCAGTAATGTTTGATACTCGCGCATTTGGGAGATTCAGGGTTCAATGTTCTTGGGTTTTTTTGGTTTCTCCTGGTTGCTTAGGCAAATTCTGCGATAGATATTTACTTTCCACAAAATTTCCCTTCTCTCATTTCATATCATTTTATTCCATCAGTTCTATTACAGAGCGGAAAGTGTCAGTGAGGAGAACTGGTGCGGCGTGACAGTGTCTTGCGCTTTGGAAAAGTTTCCGCCTTAGCTTTTGAAATGAACGCAGTTTTTGCTGCCACAGTGAAGGAATGAAGTGAGACGAGCGATCAGAGTCTACGGATGAATCAGGCAAGTACATAGACCTGGTCCCTAATATTGTTTTCAAATAGAAAACGTCGATTCTGGGTCCTTTCAATGGGATTTTTAATCTGTCAGAAGGTAATTTCACTTTCTCTATCGTTAGGCTGATCGACTTTGGGGGAAAATTAAGAAATTGAAACAAGAACTTATGGAATAAGGAAAGAAAACAACCAGTTATCAAAAAATTAAACAAACAAGTAAAGAAAAGATAAAAAAAGGAGCAATGTAATTATAAAATGAAGAAAAATAAATACATGAAGAAATGATATAAAACAATACAACAAGAATTAATGAACATTAATGAACAAAGAAACAAATAAATGAGAAATACAAAGAAACAACTACAAGCAGTATAAAATTAATTAGGAGTAAGGCAGAAGAAAAGACAAACAACGAAAAAAATTACCTTTATTTGAAAGAGCTAAACAAAAGACAATCTAAAACGAATTTAATTTAGAACGGTCGCAGAGCAGACAAAATATCCGGAGGAAGGCCAGTGAACGCGAAACATTGAACTGGAGTCAACGCCCCACACTGTAGTATGCATCATCGTACAATTCTCAATGCCGAGAGCGCCAAGGTTGCTTCGACAAGATCTCTCGAGGGCAGACCTTGGCCCACTGCGGGAATGTGAAATCATTCCGCGTACCTCTCTACCTTCACAATACACTTGTGTTTCAGCAGTTGGAGTAGTTAAATTAACACTGTTATGACACATGCAGCAGTGCTTCGACATTTCAACTCTTCCATAAGAATCTGGTGTATGAACCATATTTTATTTTAAACCTATATATCTTTCAAAAGAAGAGATTACAATAATTTAATAATTTAATATTAATTTTTATTTTATTTTATTTTATAAAGTAGGTTTATCCAAACTTTTAAAACCTTATTTATAATGTTATAAACAACATTCAAAAACCTGAAATCAGCCTATTCGATTGAGAATAATGAGTAGATGATCTTTTGTTTTACAAGCACTACAAATTTAGACAAGAAATCAGCTGGTTTCAACTTTGTGTATAGATATAGATTACTTATGACAATATTAAATTCCTATGTACTATATTTTAAAATTCAACCTCTATATAAAACGTGTATATGGAAAGGAAACTTTTTCTTCTTTATGTTTGATTTATTGTCGCTTTGACTGCGTTGGTTGCGGAGTGAATACTATAGGTGTAAGTCTGTAGGAATAAATAAAACTAAATATGGCACAAATAGTTCGGAGTCCTTGGCGCCTTAAACTATCTGGCATTCACCTCCTCAGGTTAAGGAAAAACTACGAAATACACCTTACCCTGATCGGGATTAGAAGCCAGGATTCAGAATTAGTAGTCGCAAATACTATCACTAGACACGGACGCGCTCTGAAGTATGTCTTGTTTTATGTAAATCAAATGATAACTAAAGTGTTTGCAGCCGTTTGTTCGCGTTGCTTTTCTTTCATTCCTCAAGAATTAGCATATTTAAATTTTTATTACTCGCCTTCAAGGACTCTTCAAAAGTAATACGAAATTTGACTTTTTTTTATGGACATTGATATTAATAATAGTTATTGTAGAAGTAAAGACATCAGTAATCAATTCTGCAATTACACAATATCTTTCATTCCTTTAAATGAATTGACCTTTCTTTGAATTTAATTTTCTAAAAAATACTTTTATTTCTTCAGCTTTTACATTTTAAAATTTAGTAATATATTTTACTAGCTTCACAAAATAAGGCAACAAGAATAAGCTAATGTTTTTAATTTAAACATTAATATATCATTAAATGAATCCATCAAAATGACTAAGACAGCACAAATTCTTTTTGTATCTCATAATTACTGTATACTGTATATTTGTCTACACAACTGCTATGTACGTTTTCTGTCATCACCACACCTATCACAATCAGAATCAAAGGAAAATATACATTATAGTGGCCCTTTTGTCAATCCTTCTCAAAAATTGTCAGTGGAAATCACGGAGAGTATCAATTAATATTGCAAATATAAATAACAGATAATTAATCTGTTTATTCAAGCAAAATATGTTTTTATGTTACTAAGGTTAAAATGGCGAATATCATAGGCAATTATCAAGAAAAAATTAATAAAATATTACCTGTAAGTTTTGGAATGAACAAATATGATATAAATAGAATGTTTTGTTTTGTTTAACATTAAAGATAAGTTCTTATTTCTATATGACTGTCATGGGTGAAATGACTTGCTGGAATGCAATTCGCAAATGACCTTGTCCCATATATGTTGAAAAAGTGAATAAAGAGTCAAGGAGATATAAAAACTGGTGAGAAAATTGACTGGACCAAAAAGTAAATTGTCGACACATTTATTTTATTTCTTATTATATATGTTGTGCTTCAAGTGTACATTTTCATGTCGGAAATGCCTGCCAACCTGTTTTGTATGCAATTTTAAAAATAATAATTAATATTATGATGATTATTTCTTGGATGTTGGCTGAAAATACAACGAGACAGATTTATAAAATCAGTTCAAATTTGTAAAAAACAGGATGTAAAAATGGAAGAACTTCCTACATGAAATTTAAACTTGCGTTTACAAGGGGCATTCAAAAAGTTTTGCAAGTGTCATCCTGAATTCCAAGCTAAGGACTGAACTCGAAAACTTATCTCATACTCCTTCAAAATATTCACCTGTCTTCACACAGTTGTAGAAGTTGCAACCACTTGTCAAAAGCACTACGGTCCTCGGGGTGAGATATTGTCAATAGAGCTGAATTTGTAGCTTGAGCAAGGTCCTGCACACACTCGTTAAAAGGTTTTCTCCCCCTCAGCAATGCAAGAATTCACTCCAGGAAACAGTCAGAAGTCACAGGGTCAAGACTGTAGGGTGGATGGTGAAGCAACTGGATTCGGCGACTTCCAAATTCCTCAAATTTGCAGCTGTTCTGTGAGGAGACGCATTGTCGTGCAAAAACAACAGCCTTGAAGTGCCTGTTTTTGGACGCTGCCGCCCCATCCTCTTGAAGTAAACAATCTAAAATATAAGTGTCATGGAATTTTCCACTGATTGTCATTCCTTCTGGAATAAAATCAACCACTAACAATTCTTCATAGTTGAAAAAAAACAGTAAACATACATTTTTGAGAACGAAAATCCTGTCGAGAAACACCTGGTGTTGGACCTTTGGTGGAAACATGCTCAGCAGTTTCATTGCACTTTCCTTTCTCTTCTTCTTCTCTTCATTGGTTAGGGAATGTGGAACACGTTTTAGTAGTTTTAAATGTTTATGGAGTATACTGCCGACATTGATACTCAATACTTAGCATTTCAACAATAATATGTCGATTTTCCTGCATCAAGTTGTTCTCTCGTTCACAGCTTCCCGAGGCCGGCCAGAGCGAGGGTTTTCTTTCAAAGTCTCTTGTCCTTCTTCAAATGTTCGAATCCATCTTGCAATGGTATCAAATGAAGACACTTAATAACCAGGAATAGGTACCAAGTCCTCGTGGATTTTTTTTCACTCTTTCGCAGGTGAAAATGTAGAATCTAAAGCTTTTTCTTTAGAAATATTCATGATTTTTCACCAGCTATTGACACAGAATAGATCTCAACAGACTGTGTAACAGCGACTATGCAGATTTAAACTTGCACTTGTGCATATTTTGATAGTTTAAGGTTCATTATTGCCAGCTGCTTTAGTTGCACTTTTGTAGACATCATGCTGGTGGCAAAATTTTTCAATGCCCCTCGTACTAGGATATTGAAAAGCATGTTTTCCAATAATTTCTAATGCCCAGAGAAATTAAAAAGTAACGAATCTATCTTATTCAGCATTTCAAAAAAGAAGAACTTTTTTCCTCGCATTCTCAAGCTTTGAAGGATTGCTGCTGTTTCTGAAGGACATCTCTATAAGTGGAAAAACTTCTTTCCACCTCAACTGGTGCTAGACGCGCATAGTTAAAAAATACTCTTAGAAAAACTTACGTGAAGCGTTACTTTGTACAATTTTCTCTGCTCGTCTAATAGGCTATTTTCATTTTCCTCTTTTTTGTAGTTTTTCTCTAACGTACCCAGCAATATTTCTGACACAGTGTTCCGAATGCTGTTTGACATCTTTTATTATTTCAAAAAATGCTGGCGTAATTTCCCGTGGCTAGCTAAAGTATTTGATTATCTTAACCATGAAATTCTAATACAGAACTAAGTTTTCATGGAATAAACAATGACAATTTAAACTGGTTCATTCACCGTGTGAATAGAAAACAAAGGGTGTATTTAAATTTTCAAACAATAATAGTACGGATAGTATTTCAAATTAGGGAGTTATTGAACATGGAATTCTACAGGGATCATTTATTGGCCCATTGCTTTTTTTATTTTGTATAAATTATCTCTCTTTTTCATTAAAAAATGTACCACTGCTCTGTTTGCATATGATAGCAGTGCAGCAGTTTATAACAATACTTTTCATAATCTGGTGCAAAAAATGAATTATGCGTTTATTACAATATGTAACTGGTTCAAAGCCCAAAACTTATCATACATAAAACAACTGACATGCAATTCAAAACATATAACTCATATATCCCATAGTACATGCAATTTCTAGTAATCACACACTAGACAAGCACGGTGATAAGACGCTTAAACTAGAATGTACGTAAAGAGCAGACCTGTCCAACGCGGAACTCGCGGGTACCGTGTCGCCCACGATGCCCTTTTATGACGCCCTTCGCAACCAATTTCCAAAATAAATTTTAATAAATATTCGAAGACTGAATTTTTTGGAATTTGAATAAATATTATAACTTTGCGTTTTAAAAGCACTGCCTTCATTTAGGAAATTTGTTAAAGCGGTATTTTTATTGTGCAAAACAGGCCACTTCCTCATGATTCACTTTATTGCAGTGCCATAAACTACCTACCATGTCAGAGTTTCACCAAGACTACATTGGGACACTCAATTTGCCCTCAAAGTAACTTTAAACTTAGCAAAGCTCTCCCGCAAACTATGAACAAACCGTTTTATAATAACAGTATTACTATAGGAATGTTTCAAGTTTCTTGCTTTCAATATTACTTGTGAGCTTGTGAAATACATTTTGAGTGTCTTGGGTTATGATAAATTGTACATTCAACATGCTTTAAGTGTTTTTTCACTATTTTTAAACTTTAAAATACTCAAATATTGATCGTTTATATTTTAAACACAACTCTTCTTAAAATGGCACAGAAATTATAGCTTTAACAGGATCAACATTGCTTTATTGGAAACAAAGGAACATCCGTTTGTTTATTGTGTAGGGCTAGCGTCTCTGTTTCTAAAAGAAGTAATGTAGAGATATATTTTTTGAATGAGAAATATAATTTCATATATTTTAATTATAGATTTATTATCATTCTAAGCATTATTATTATTATTATTATTATTATTATTAATCGTAGTATCGGTAGCAGTAGTGTCATAGTAGTGAAATCGTGACCTGGCTCCCGCGTACCCCTAGATGTGTACGAATACAAACTAACATTGGACAGACCTGATATAGAGTACCCATAACTAATATCAGCAGCCTACGCATTTCGCTCACTATATCATATTAGTTCTGAAGTCACTCTCAAAACCGCTTATTATACACATTTCTCTTCTATTATGAAATATGCTTTAATATTTCAGGAAATTTCAGTTGACTGCAAACATGTTTTATATTACAAAAGAAAGCAAGTCGAATTTGTGGTGTAAATAAGAGGAAATTACATAGTGATCTATTTCGAATACTACAAATGTTAATTATTCCTTGTGAGTGTATGTATATTTTCTCTTGTGTATTTTTACATTAAGCTTTAAAAAATATATGCACTATCATGCGATAATAGGATAAGATTCAAACCTGCTCGTACAGAATATGTATGCAGCAATACCTATTATTACAGATGAATAATATTTAATGTTCAATCATAAGATCTACGAGTCTAATATGGCCAAGTATAATAGAACATGACAATGGTATAAATTGTAATGTTCATTTGTTAATTGTATTTTTTACCATGTGAAATTATTAAGTATTAAAATAATTTAATGTCCATGTAAATATCATCATTTGAACAAAACCTTATGTTCTGGTTCATGAAATGTATTTCACAAAGTTAATGAAAGCTTTTGTTAACTTCTCTTCAAGTGAGAGTCACTTAGCAAATCATGGATTAGATTGTTTAGGGCGGAGGAGCTTGCTTCGATACTTCAGCCTTGCTCACAGCCCAAGAAGTTGCTGCTTCTCAGAAGGTCCGCTTCCAAATACAGGACATCAGGCAGAAAACTTTATAAAGCGCAAGCCACCGATACACCGCGCCAGCACACCTCGCACAGGTATTTGCGATTCTATAACAGAACATACGGAATGAAATGAAAGGAAATGGGTAAGAGTGCAATTCGTGGAAAGTCAAGATCCATACCAACATTCACCTAAGCGATTAGAAGAAATCACGAAAAACACAAGGTCAGGATATCTGGCCCCAAGTAAATTGAACCGGGACCTCCGGAACGCAAATCCTTGGCGTTATCACCTGAGCAATCCCGTTCGGTTAGAAAGTCATGAGACTCAGTAATGAAATAGCACTAATAATATTAATATTAATATAAATAGATTATTACAATTATATGTAATAAAATATTCTATTAGAGATAAGTACTTTATTATATGAATAGATTTATTCTACAAAAAAACATCATCTTATGATCCAGACACGTTTCTCCAGAATAGAACTTCATAATTTAACAACTTTGAAAGAATCCGCATGCAGATATCAATGCATCCCTTGAAACAGTTTTCTAAGTCTTTTAAAAGAAAAATTGGTCTAAATAATCTACTACACTTTGTTGTATTTATTCTATGTTAATTTTTATTAGTAAGCATCGGAATGAAGCTATGTTGGTTCTGGACTATAGACAACAGGTGGATGGGTGTAATACTGTGTGATCAATTATGCGTTCCACCGCTGCGCGGGGTTTTTCCTATGAGCCAGCTCCCACTCGTTTACCCACCGTGGAGGGACTAGCAAGCCCGCTTGCTTACTTGTTGACCTTTCTGACTGTCGCAGTCGAGCGCAACTGTTCCTGGGTGTATGTTTCGTTATTCTTAATTCGACAGTATACATAAAGTGCGTTATGCCTCGTATGTTTTCAACGGCACAGTGCTGCACGGGTGGCCAAGGTCATTAAGTCGCAGACTCATGTCCGGGTGGTCTGGGGTTCGATTTCCTCCAAGACCGTCCTCTCTGATTGAGGGTTTCTCCAGGTTTCTCTCAGTCCTCATAAATAGCAAATGCCGGTAAAGTACCCTAAACTTAGTCCTGGAACCTTTCTTTCCTTTCTAAAACTAAAATATTTTCTCAGTTTATCATTTCATCTCGTGTATCGTCAGTGTTCATCGCCTGTTGTGCCTCAGTAGTAAAAACGGGCGTTAAACACTATTCACAACGGCACAGAGTATCATAATGTACAATTCATATGATAGTTCAATGGTGAAAGAATCATGGGACCCATTTTTGAGCATATATTTGATTCTGTTACTTATGTGAATACCATAGTAGTCACTTTTTTCAGAGAATTAACCGACAGGGAGTGTGATCATACCTTTTTCCTGCAGGACTCTGTCACTACTCACACTGCGAATAATTCCAAGAAAGCAATTCACAATGTGTTTCCACAAGACAGTTATTAATAGAGATTTGCCGCCCTCTTGGTCCCCCGATTTAACAGCCTGCGGTTATTATCCCCGGGGAAATGCTATATTAAGGATGAACCCGCATACCATACAAGAATTCAAAGATAATATTCCTGAGAATGCAAAAAAATGTGTGGAGAATGAAGACGGGCAGTTTAAACACCTCATTTGATAATTTGCTAAGTAACGAGCCTCTTAAATTACTTAGTGGGTTGTATAATTGGTTTGTTTTATTGTTTTACACTCCCGCTAATCACCGAGACACGGCTGGTCGGCTAACCGGCTAATGAGCGGCGCGCTCCCCCTTAGGCAAACATTCCGGAGGAAATCAAAACTTATCGCACGGTAGGTTACAAACTACAAGCCGCCCTCTTTCCTCAGGCTTGTCACTCAGTTCTTGTTTATCTGCAAGGCTCATAGCTTTATCTGTATTGCTCTAGTAGATTGACTGTACCTTGGTGATAAGTGCTTAAGAATCTTATTCCCTAATTATGTGCAAACCCTAACAATTTAACACCATTAACAATGTTTATAACGTTTGCGCATTCAAAATAAAGGTAACAATAATAAATACACGTAGAAACACATGTAAGGAGAGATTGCAAAGGCATGGAAATCTCATGCAATGCACTTAAACGTCTTTGAAGGTGATTTTAAATACATTTTCTTAGCTTAAACGGTTATGAGTTTATCGAATAAAGGACGTTTTTCATTCACTTTATGAAAAACACATGAATTGCAAGCATAGCAAGATAGGTCAGCATTAGCCAAGCTCTTACATTATGACTTTAAAAAAATTTAAAGCCATCTAATGTAAAAAATGCAACAAGCGTCTTTTAACAATCACTAATACATAGATCAAAATGTGCAAAATTGTCATTACATTACATTCTGAATTGTCTATGATATTTCAGAAAAAAATGGCATTTCGCCAATTTCCGAGCTGAAATACTGTCCATGGCTTAGGTTAGCTCTAAAATGGAAGTATTCTCTCTCATTTTGTTAAAAAATGCTTTACTGATTTTAAGATATCTTCTTAAGCAAGAACTAATGTAAAATGTATTAGTAAATTATTTTGTTGCCCTTATAAAATAAATGGGTGAATTAGAAAAAACGAATGGCGTCATAATTCAAATAGCAATGATCACGTTTTTCATTAAATATTTACGAAATAATAGAAGTGGGGTATGTTGAATTATTTTGAAGATTTTTCACGTCTTCCCAAAAAAGATTTCCTTGACATACCACTGCGGTGTCGATCTTAAGAATTGACACCTCTATCCCAGAAGAGGGCGCTATCGGAAATTGTACCTGTGGTTGCGGCGACATACTGAAAGAACTTGCTGGAGCGGAGACCCCAGATCACTTTGATGGTCTGCAACATCTCACTACACGCGAATCTCGCGAATATACTGAGCAGGCATTCATCCAGGTCCTCGGACACCGCCACAGAACTTTCCCCTCCAACTTTTATCGTCACGTGACGTTACGTCACTAGCAATATGCCCTTCCATTGTCGGGAAAGTGTAACTCAGGCATTATGCAAGAAGAATTGCACGTTGGGCGAGGTTTGACGGTTTCGGACGATCTATTATGTTTCTGCACATAACACGAGAAAAGGTCGCATGTAGGACGATCTGACCTTGTAACCCACGATTTCGAGCGATTTCTCGTGGATTTGCTTGTTAGAATTGTTAAAACGTTGTAGTTTACTGAGTTTATTTGTTTGGGCTAATTTATTCCTCATCACAAAACTCCTAAACCTACTTAGCAGGTAAACGAAGAAGATGAACTCTATAATATAATCTCGCAAAATGTTGCATTGAACACTGAAGGATTTTAAGTAAAAAAATCCGCTAAGTCACAGTAAAACTAACAAAAAAAAAAAAAATAGATTCCGATTTTGATGGCCGTCAACCTTTTTTCCTTACAACCTATGCAATGACTGGACATATACCGTTCTCATTAAAATTTGCCAGTTTGAACAACTAGCTATTTAAAAAAAAAATTAAACAAAACACCTCTATTTAGACATTGAGGGGTAAAATTTACAACCAACGACATTATAGGTTTCACTCCATCATGCCCAGTCACTCCACTTGCTGTTTGAATATGGACAGAATAAAAATGTAAGAACTATGCAGCATTCGTCAGGAGTTCCGGAATGGGCTTATAACTGTCTAACCAACAACAGATCACATTTTGAACATTTGTTTACAAAAGACGAGCGGAGTAACTCAAGCGGTAACAATTGAAATTGCGTTCGGTAAGGCCAGTGTTCAAATCCCATGGCGCTGGCCATCGTGACCTTGGGTATTTTCATGGTTTCCCCGTAGGTAAATAATGGGATGATACTTTCCTTTCCACGAATTTCCTTCTCTCCCATTTCATTCCGTTGACAGGGTCGAAATTGCCAAGGCGAAGTCGATTGGTCCGGTGTGACGGTAGTTTGATTGTAATCCCTTCTTTCCGGAGATGCCCTCATTGGAGGCGTAGGCACAAACGCCAGCCTTTTAGCAAGACTGAAGTACGGAAATATCCTTCTCTGACCTTAACAATCCAATCCAATATTATTGAAAATAAATTGCTTTTCATCTGATTTATTTTTATTCTGTATAAATTCAAACAACAATAACTATTTCAGATTGCAAGGTAACGATAAAAAACAAAAGATGTAACGTTTAATCCTGTTTAAAATTTGTCTATCATTTGAAAATTCAAAGTACGGGTGGCTGAAGGTACGCAGGCGAAACCTAAAGATTTGATCGAAGAAATAAAACTATACCTATTCATATAGGATGATTAATAAACATGAAAATAATTCTTAATATTAATGAAAAGATATTGTTTTAAAAAAATGGAAATAAATATAAATATATTAATGCTTCTTGACTATCCACTAAGTATAATAAATCACATATACTTTGTTCAATTTACACTGAGCCAAAAGTCACTTCTATTGACTCTCGCCTTCCAAAAACTTTACCATGAAAAGACCTATCAACGCATTTTCGCACAGGTAATGCATAATGTGGTGCAGCACCTTCATGTTGAAAGTACAGTAAGTTGAAATTATCGTAATGTGTTTGTAACCCTGGAATGACATAGGCAGCATATTTCCGAGTATTTCTCTCCAGTGATTATGCCATTAAAAACCATGGCCCAATAACCCCATTACACGAGATTCCACCCCAAACAGTAAAACCAGATTCAGCTGCTTCTCAAAGACAACTCTATGGTTCTCGGTATACCAATTGGTGCAGTAGTGTCTGTTGATTTGGCCTGTTAATTTAAAAGATGCCTTATCTCTCCAAATTATCTTAGAAAACAACTCATTTAATATAACCTTGCAAAATGGAAGCCTACGATCAGGATCATCTTCCAATAGGCCATGTACAAGACGAGGTATTAACACTTGAATTTGGCCTCACGTAAAATTCTTCAAACAGAAATTCTTGAAACATTCCTGTTCACAAGACAGCTATGAGTTGACATTTTAGGACTCTGGATAATCGCTTGTAAATCTTTCAGCTTACTTTCATCACTTAATGATGGCCTACTTGATCTGCGGCAGTCCGTTACAGATTCAGTATCCTTAAAACTTTCCGCAAATTGTAGGTTGTCTTACGTGTTGGTTGATCAGTGTTCAAATCACTCATTAATGCCATCTCTGTAATATTTTATTAAAGCAAAAACCCTTTTTGCAGTTGTAAACATGTTCATACTTGTGAATCAACAATGACAAATGAACATCAATATTAATGAACTTTATTGGTTACATAAAAACTATCTGATATAAACAAAAGACGCCGAATTTAAATCGATAGGAAAGTCACAACCCAATCTATTCCTTTCTGTTCACTATGGTTAGTGACTTTTAGCCCATCATATATATAATCTTACATTCTTGTATTTTGTTCTTAAACATTTATCTACATATTGTGCTACCCAAAAGCGAATTCCACTATCTTATTTTATGTAATTATTTGTAGCAATTACTGTAAAGCAGTACTAAACTTAGTGACTAAATTTTGGTATTTTTTTAAAATTAACATAGTTTTAACATGTGATAATTATTCGGAATGGAAAGTTTTGAAATGAACTTTCTGCGTGAAAGATGCTTATTACAAAAGCGTAAATTTTAAATCTATTTTTCAGTCATGTTCTTTACGATTTTAAAGTTTTAGATTACTTTTAAGCATTAAGGACACATCCATTATTTAAATGCGTTTTTTAAATAGGGATTACTTTTATAAATTGTGAATACGAAAGTCAAATATGCTCCTTCTCCCCTTTCTTCTCAGTGCGACATACTAGACTGTTGTTGCAAACCAGTAATGTATCTGTAAATCGCAATTTAAAGAGATACCACAGTCTTATTCATTGGAACCATGTCACTAAAGTTATGTTTCTGATAAACACTTCAATAAACAACTTAACAATACTTAGGAAGAGGGAAAACTATTATCAAATTCCCAATAGTATGTTGCACTGCGGTGAAAGTAGTACAAGAAATAAACAGTTGAGCAAAAAAGCTCTGTCGGTTTTGTCTCGACAGCAATTAAATGCGCAACAAACAAAATTAAGGCGGTACGAAATGATGCAGAGAATTAGGCTGTTAAACTGATAGAATCATCATTTCCTAGTACCGAGAAGGGCGGTCAAAAGTGAGCACTCCAAAGATGCTGATACGAGCTCTATGACTTTAAACAGTGGAATAGAGAACTGCAGCGGCGTGGAAAATGCTGAAGTTGCAAATGAATGGATAGTGCAAAAATAGTACACGAAATTCTAAGAAAGTGCGGACCCCTCAAGATGACGAGGCTCTCTGAGTGACTACTGAGGTGGACAACACCCAGACTTGTGAGGACTCGTCATACCAATTCAACGTCAGTGCAGAAACCTTTCGGCTCCATCTCCGTTACGTAGGTAAAAGATGTAACCTAGGACGCTAGATTCTAAATGAATTGACAACGACTCAGAACCCTGCCCGAACTGACAGCTTTTATGCATTGTTGTCACGTCAGCAGAAGAATCCCTTCCTTGATACTCTGCTGACATGCAACCAGGACACTTTAAACCGTCACCACTCATTGACTGTTCATGAATTTATCCCTAAACAATCGAAACCATCACAGCACCAAAAGAAGGTTATGCATCGATAACTGCTGCCAGCCGACCAAACAATCAATGCTATAATACCCTAGCCAGATGAAACTGCCCTTGTGAAAAGCAAAGGTCTTATTCCGCATTTAGCAAGGTGACTTGCGATACCATTGTGTCTTTACAGGGAGACTCCAGCGAACCTGCCAATCGTGTGTCACCCTTCCCTTGCATTGGGTAATCGTCTCTCCGCAATTTCGTTACCGCCACGGGTGGCCGAGGTCGTTAAGGCACGGACTCGTGAGCGGAAGGTCTGCGGTTCGAATCCCGCCAAGACCGTCCTCCCTGACTGGGGTTTTTTCCAGGTTTTCCTCAGTCTTCATAACTGGCAAATGCCGGGGAGGTACCTAAACTTAGGCCTGGAACGCTTCCTTCCTTAAAAAAAAAAAATATATATATATATATATCCTTTCCCAATGTATCATTTCATCTCATGTATCATCAGTGTCCACCGCCTGTGGTGCCTCAGTAGTAAAAACGGGCGTTAAACACTATTCAAAAAAAAAATTCCGCAATTTCGAACCTTGCCCGATCTGGAAACTGCACAGGGTGGATTTTTGGATTCCCCCTTAAGGTTTATTAGTTT
The DNA here is from genome assembly GCA_030762175.1 of Metallyticus violacea. Lineage (NCBI taxonomy): Eukaryota > Metazoa > Arthropoda > Insecta > Mantodea > Metallyticidae > Metallyticus > Metallyticus violacea. Next base: position 42,183,959 of record CM060830.1, on the reverse strand, counting down.
AGTTTATTGAAATGCTAAGACAACATAAATACAAGAGGTGCTCACCTATTTAACTTGGCCATTCTTATCTTTAGATGTAACTACCCTGGATACAATTTGTATTACAACAATTTCTTTGCTTAAATTTAAATTAAACATTATTCCTAAAACAATACCAAATAAAAAATAATAACATAATTAGAGTACTCCTTGTGTAACATCTTTAACCCTTGCCACACAATGTCTTCGGTTCATCAGTAGTGTCTGCTCTCTTTTAAGCTCCTTCCCGGTTCTAATTCTTCATGAGTTCATCAATCGCTAATTATCAATTAAAATTTACATTATTATTATTATTATTAATAATATTGAAGTACTAAGTACATACATGTTATGGTATGGATTAATTGGCCAGACTGTAACTAACTCACTATACAAACGGTCAGAATATTATCTACATATTCTTTATCATCTAAAAGTTATCTAAGTTATATGCCTTTCAACTGACCATTTCCATTTCATTTTTACCTTCCATAAAAACTCTCCTATTTTAGATAACTGCTCACAATCTTCAAAACTCTTTTTCAATACTATTTATTTGTTCCTCCGTAACCATTTCTTACTTATTAACATTTTCCTCCAATCATTTGTGGCTTTACATTGGAAGATTATATGAATTTCATCTTCCTCCTGCCACAAATGGGGCACAATCCCAGGATAATATCTCCCCTCATTTATTACAAACACCTAATGGAAACCAGGCAATCTCTTTTCTTCATTTTTCTTACAAATTAAAATATTCTTCTCCATTTCTGAGTCATCGTTTAGTTTCTTATAGAACGCCAGGGAACTTTTATCCTAATCTGGGTAAATAAAATTTGTCTATCCATATCTTCCATTCTGGATCTCATTTCCGTACAACAAACTCTTCTAAAATATCCAATTTTAGTCCAAAAATCTCCTAACTCGTTTCTAAATAATTGTTCCCTGATTTTCTTCATCCAAGAGAGTTTTTCATAATGTCCAGAATGCCCAGGATTATTATTACAATATTAGTATCTGGAAGCCCTTGAAACCGAAATAAATATTTCAGTTCCTTCTGTATCATTAACCCTCTCACACCTACTTTTCCTAGCTCTATCAAAGTTCCTGCATTTGCACTATTATTGGGAACTTTCCAAATTAGTTTATAGAAGGTACTTAATATTAATGCCGTATTATCCCATCCTTCCTCTATCCCCCAAATTTCCCCTCCATAAATCCACCATTATTCAACCAAGGCAAAATAAAGCATTTAAACCACCCATTAAGGTGTTCTATCACAAGAATTACTAGTCCTGGCAGAAACCTTAAATAGATACACTATATTCAACATTAAACATGTTATTTGGCTCAGAATATGAGCTTTGAAACCCACAGAGCTTTTTGCTCTCAGGTGACTGGTGAAAGATTTATTTTCGTTGTTATTCTGCAACGTTACTAGCTCAGTTGGTATAAATGTCTAGTCTCCGAACGGAGTGTTTTTGGACATGTGTTCCTTTATGAAAATTTATTATATTGATCACCTCTATCCTCCCGAAAGCTGTATAACAAAGTTACAGATCCATTCTTATTTGGGCAGTGGTTGAGGAACTGATGGCATGAAATAGTTTCCTAATTGCTCGTGAGAATAAACAAACATACAAGTGTCTGCGAGCAGAACTTAAAACTGTTAACATTGAGAGATGTTATTTTAAAACAAATTTTTGCTATTCACAGGGAACAACAGCAGTAAGTATTGTTCCGTGTGAGTAGCATTTGTATATCTGCAAATGGTGTAGCGATTTTTTTCATGAAGGTTACTGCGTGATAAGCAATAGTGAAAGATAATATAGGTAACAATGAAATGTTGTAAGATAGCCTTAAATGCGTTGTTTTAGCATGCAAGGTTTAGTCATCGACGATTATAATGTCATTAGTACGCCTTAAGTTTCTTAAGAAAAAGCTGTTTCTGAGCTCATTTTTTGGATGATTGGCCATTCCGTAATGTAGTGTGCAAGGGGATCCAGTACTAAACAAAAGATAAATTCTTTGAAATATTGAGGCCCTTATGGAAAATGCCAAGAAAGAACTCACTATTTAATTTTAGGGATATGAAGAAAATATTAGAGATGCGTGTTTTCTGTTGGCAGCACTAGAAAGAGCGCGTTTGGTTAATAATTAGCAGAAATCAGCGGACGGTAACTCTTGTTGCAGCTGCAAAAAATATTGTTTTTGTGCGCTCACCTGCTGATATTCTAAGATCAAAGTGACTCAAGAATATTTTCGTGCGATGAATTTCTACGGTTATAATTGCGGTCTGAGACAACAAGAATATCTGGAAAAACTACAAACTCTTGCTCCTTCACGTGCAAAAATCAGTAACTAGTTTCCAGAGAAGAAAGCCTTGAAAGACGAGGAGTTAACGGGGCGTACAGCAACAGTAATTAAACACGAAAATACCGCTCATGTAGAAGCCATAGTGAAGAACAATCCAAAGGGCGCTAGAGGAGTTTCCGGTGCCCAAACATGATACGTGCGTGATATCCATTGATTACCCACTACCACCAATCTAGGAAAGACAGGTAGTGAAAGGCACCTGCACTGTGCTAATATTGAAGTGGTAACGGTTAGAGTTCAGTTTCACATTGTGGTCTTTCGCATTGATACATATCGGCTGGAAGAAGTACGGATATCATCCTTAGAACCAGAAAAAGACCTCGTCGAGGGCAACGTAAAAGGTTATATAACTTTTCTTCGATCTTACATAGATTTGTATAAACACATGTTTTTAAAAAGAGGCGTTTGACAGTCGAGCCTTCTTCTTGTAGCTACTGGAGTGACGCTACTGTGCAGGTGAGTGTTAAGGATGGGAGGTTCACGTTTGGAGTGGAAAAGTGGCCGCTTCATGTTACGCACCAATGTCGAAAAGCGGCCGTGATATTTCATACTTTCTGAGTGTTATTTATCGTCTTTGCAGTGAAAGTTTGAACGTTTAATCAAAGTACCTAAAAGGAAACCAAATGCTTTGAATGAAAGAGCTAAAGAAATAAACGTTTTGCATTTAAGTATTTAGTACTTTAGTATTTAGGTACAATGTTTTAAGTGAAAGAAAATAAAACAGTCATGATTTTGCGTAACCATTCAGTCAAACGAAATAAAAGCAAAAGTACATTAAACAATAATTTAGAGAATATAATAAAAACAAAGTAATTATATTTATATAAAAATTCAGTGCTTTGCGTGCGCGTGTGCAAAAGTGAAGTTGTAAGTAAAGGACCAACTACTGTGTTAAAAAGTGTAAGTGCTTATTTTCCAATGCACGCTCACCTCTTTATACCAGAGCGTATGATGTCAGGCAGCAACTATGGCGAATCAAAGCGCTTGAGGAATAAAATGAAGAGAACACACACAAAAAAAAAAAAAAAAAAAAAGGTAGCCAGTCGTGTTCTATCAGTCTATCAATATGTCTAATTTCGTATTTGAAATACAAGTACATTAAAAGTGCGCAAATTATTGTTGAAATGTTTTTAAGGTCTAATATTTATTATATTTTTTCATTTGTCTCACTATATATGAGAAATAAGTCATAAGTTAGGAGAGCTATTTTTTTTCCTCGTGAATAAGGGACGACATGAAAAATATAAAATATGCAATTGAAAGTGTGTTGAATGAACTTTCGAATGAAGCCCCCATATGGTGTTTGTGAGCAGAGCTGCGTGTCTCAGCACACCCCGAAGTTCAGTTGGTGAGCGACAGTGGTCAGGGATGAAGGTCACGAAGAGTGAGCATCATGCATATGTGAAATAAATTTATCCGCGGTAGGAATGCACGAGAATGCCACAAAGAGCTACGGGAAGCACTAGGTGCGCGTGTCCTGCCCTATCAAACAGTGACGAGGTGGACAGAGGCCTTCAAACGTAGAATGTCGACTGCCGATCTGCCGCTCAGTGGGCGTCCTGTGTCCGCATACAAGGAAGTAGGGGTGTTGGTGATGGAACAGTGATTACGCGATGATAAGGGCTGGATATTTGTGCAATTAGAAGAACAAACGGGAATTACGGCAAAAACGGTGCACCGCATTTTACGGGAGGACTTGCACATGCGTGAAATGTGTGCACGTGGGTGTCACATCAATTAAGGGAGGTACAGAAGCGGACTCGACGCATCAACGAAAGAATGGGATGCAGTCAACATTCTGCTCCGTTTGAAGGCCTCTGTGCACTTCGCCACAGTTCGAACGGCATAACAGTAGCTCTGTGTGACATTCTCAAGCATTCCTGCCATGGAGAAAGTATATCCCACATACTTTCAATCGTATATCTTAGATTTTTCGGGTTGTCTCTTATTCGTCTAGAAATAAAAACAGTTGCCATGATTTATGACTTATACCTCATATATTATTATAAACAATACATTTTCGACCTTGAAAAAGCATTTCAACAATATACAAATAATTTTTTGTACTTTTCGTGGGTTTATAATTCAAATACGGAATAAGTACGGTGAGGCATATTGAAAGACATGATAAAACATGGTGCATCACCATTTTTTGTTCTCTTCGTTTTCTTTTTAAACGCTTCGATTCTCCACAGCTGCCTGTCATCGAGCACACTACTTGCACATTTTAATATAGTGGTTGGTCGTTTAGTTACAACTTCACTTTTACATATGCACACGTAATAATGATAACATTCCCTCAATATTTAAATAAATATAATTATTTTATTTTATTGTATTTTCTAAATTATTAAATGAAATACCCTTGCTTCTAATTCGTTTAATTGATTGATTAATAATATTTAGAATATACATATAGAATGAATCGTATATCTTAGATTTTTCGTGTTGTCCCTTGTTCGCGAGGAAAAAAATAGTTGCCATGATTTGTGACTTATTCCTCATAGAACCATCTCCTCAGCTGTTGACATCTATACACTTCCACGCGATAAACATTTTTATTTCAAGTTGAACCAGAGGAAGAATATTTTTTATCTAAGATGACGACAAAGTTAAGTGCCGTATTTACGACAAATATTTTATCATATCTCCGCTTCCAGCACTAAAAGGCATTTTAATAGATCGTAAAAGAACCTCAGTCCTGAAGGAAAATATCTCTGATAAAACTTTATCGGCCGTTTCACGTCCTGAATCGAATGGGACACTGATGACCTGAGGTGTTCAAGAGCTTCCTAAATAAAACAAATAAATCAGAAATAACCATGACTTCGAAAAATATATTCTGTCAAATATTTTAATTGTAGTTAACATGTACATTTGATTATGCTAATTAAATATTTAAAATATCAAATTATAGATCGAAATTTTTCTTTCCAACTGAAGACAGATGATAAAAAATTAAAGAGTTGATAGCACATATTTGTTATGCTCTTAATATTGAGAATTTTGTAAAAATATCTTTTAGAATTGCAAAACTTGGTGGTAAACAAATGAAGGCGAACGTATCAGAGAATGCTTCGAAATAATGTAACAAAGGGAACAGGGGACTTGGAATTATATCTTGAAACACAATTAAAGGAAAGAATAAAGCACTAACTCCTATACTCTTGCCTTAGATGAAACATTAGACAGAACTATTAAAGCTCAACTTACTTTATCTTAATGGGGTTGACAGTAATTAAATAGTATTGAAGGATTAAATATACCTTCTTAATACTTAAACCTTTGGAGAAGAACGTTTCAAAGCTGTTCATAGTGTTGCAAACAAATTTGACTGTAAATTGCCTATTTTACGTTTGTTTGCAGTCTTTTGTTACACATACATTTGCGAACAAACGTCTTCAAAAATGAACTGCATTGAAAACCAGTACAGCAACATCACAAGCGACAACTACTTTGTTTATCTTATGAGTCTCTGCACTAATTCTTTATTGGTAGACTAGTTAAATGCAAACCATGCCATAGAAACATCATCAGAAACCTAAAATAAATTGGAAATAATTATCTGGAAGTAACATTTTTAGTTATGAGCATTTTTTCCTTCATAAATCAAGAATGGCAATGGAATCCCTTAATAAGCCACTGAAACAAAGTAACCACGGGAAATTTTTCAAAATATTAAGGGCGCGTCATTTTTTGGAAGCGAGTAGAAAGTAATTTCGCCGCCCTCCCCTCTCCTGGCAATGTTTGGGCACCGCTGCTAAAAACATTTATTGGCCGCAGCTGTCAGAAACCCTGCACAAATATCTTCGGTAAGGAAGCTTTGTTGTAATTTCACAAAAGAACAAAAAACAACAAGAGTGGAATGGTAACAGGAAAAGGTTATCGTTCTCTAATCTTAACGAAATCTTCACAGATGACGTAAGCTGGATTTACCAATACGACGCGGCACTCGGGGATTTGCATCTTCCCAAATGTACCCCAAGTGAAGGTTAAGGATATGGAAGCATAGGTCACAAGATGGATGCCATTTCCTTCTCAACAAGTGGCCATATTGCAACCACTTCACTCCAGGAACAAAAAAACCAATGAGTATATCACAATTTGCTCCTTAAAGTCTTCAGAACAGTAACAGAAAGATGAATTCAGGTCTGTGTAGCCGCACCATAACAATATAATAAGAACCAGGAGTAAGACAAGCGAACCATCTACCCTACAGTCCATATTTGGCTCCATGTGACTTTTTTCTGTTTCCAGCTATCAATAAAAACTGAAAAGCCATCAGTTTGGGAGTTCGGAAGAAGCTGTTGCTTCCGTAGAAGAGAAGGTTTAAATTTTTGGGTTTATTTACAAATATTAATTTATTAACATTTAATTCAGGACGTGAAACGGCCGATAAAGTTTACTCAGAGGCCTCTTCTTTTAGGCCTGAAGCTCTTTTACGTGCCATAAATATAAGCCACGAGACCCACGGTTTTACTTCCCTTCTGAAAGAAGCAATACTTAGGATTTTACGCCCGAAAAAATCCATCGACCCTGGTCCGGAATGAACCCATGATCTTGGAATCTTTCTCTAAAAAAGCATGGTGTGATTACCTCCATGACTGGTTCGGAATGGGCAACTTTGTATCGAGAATGGGGGGGGGGGGCTACTTCTAGAGGAAATAGACGGAGTAGGTTATATTCTTTTAGGTAATAGAATCCGCCCGCCCCCCCCCCCAAATATAGCTAATCGTGTAATACGTTTCTACTTGTTAATATTAATACAAACTGAAATCGGCAATTAACAAAAGTTTAGCGCTCGCCCACGATGAAAATAAGACTTCTGTAGCAGCCTACTTGTGTGTGTGTGTTTTTTTTTTTAGAAGAGATGAGCTTCGTTAACCATAGTATATATTCTTTATCAAATAAAATGCACGCAAAACATTCTTTACAACTACTGTATTAAAACAAAAAACTTGCTATTCCAGGCAGTAAAGCACTTAAATACAATAACAAAAACTGCAAAAATAGCAGAATAGTGCAAATTGACAGCGAAGTACAAAAAGGGGGGGAAATGAAACCTTCCCATTAGATTTGATAGTTTACGAATTTAATTTCAGTATACTTATTTTATGGAGATCAACAATAATAAAAAACATTTTGTCATAAATCCGGGCTCTAGTAACTAGAAAACTGTGTTCCCGCAAGCAGGAATGAATATCCAGAAAAGCACATTACCCAAAGATGTAAATTTCAAAAAATTACTTAGGCGTTAGGCTAGCGTTAAAAGGTACAATGCTATCTATCCTTTTATTAACCATAGTCGTATGAATGTCTGATTTAACTAAAGCAGCTTATACGATTATTAAAAATCGCACATCATGGGGCTCCACTCTGTTAGCTTTAAAAGTAATCTTCAACTGCTGTCCTGCGTTTGTTTTAACAGCTATTTTCAGCTGCTCGTTATCTTGGAATGTGAAACAAATGACGTTTGTTTGTAAGATGGCAGCATGCAGAGTATCTGGAAATGTTACTCATTTATGATGAAACACATTGTAACAGGGCTGCAGCGGCACGAATTTACCAAGATATGGTTTCGAAACAGAAGAGCGCCATATCCTAGGACGTTTAACCTCTTTCAGCTGTCTACGTAAGTAATTGTAAACAGTTGCATAAATAATGTGATCTCAAACTCGTGTGTTTACACTGCTATATCTAATTTTCATTAAGCCTTAATGTTTATCATACGCCGGGAGAAACTATTAATGTTCTTGGTTAGGGCAAATGCAAAAATTAAGGAATTAACAGCAAGTTAGTTGAATTCTTTAGTTGTAAGCTTTTGCATAGTAAAACAGGGTTAACTGAGGAATAAATAGCGCTTTGGCAAAATTTATTTAAACAAAAATCCTCAAAAATAACACGATCTTTGGCTATTGTGACCGCAAGAACTTCGTCATAATCTTACAAGTATATGTAGAAAAAGAATATCCAACCTAACGTAAATAAATATTAGCTATTCTCGGAACTCTTATTATTTTGCTGCCAGATGGTACGATAGTTTAAAAATACTTGACCGCCGCTATATTTTCCTTGATTTTGCTTCAGGTTAGCAGGGACGTCGCGGGCTGATAAAAGTACCAGTTGTAGTTACTTCCATTTACGCCCAACACATATCTGTTTTGTAATTTTCTGACGTTAACAATATCTTCGCCTACCTTTAACTACACTCATCTGACACTAATATTTTACATATCTTAAATGGCTTTATTTTCTTTGTTTATGTCAGTTTCTCTTTTTCTGCAACACATGCTCTAAACTATATTCGCCATTGTTCGGTGTTCTTCCATCAACCTGTGTGCACCAGGTTCATAGATTCTCCAATATTTTTCAGAGTGGCCAACGGTAATATATTTTTACCATATACAATAAGATGCAATGGTGATGGAATTGTGTGGATAGGCATATAAAAATACCATTAAGACCACCAGTCACTCGTTAAATTAAATTTAATCTAAAGATTATAGTTAAAGATTGTTGCGCGCTATTAGAGTCTTAAAATGTAATCCCTAATTAAAATTTCACGAGTATTCTTCTAATAACCAATATTTGCTTAGGTTAGGTTTGGCGTTCACTTAGATTTGGTTTAAGAAATTTACTTTAATTCAGATTTAGCAGCAGTTACCTTCTCTGCGGTGACGTCATTGGATTACTACCTTTCAACGCGTTCAGCGGATAGACTTTTGCGTCACTTTTTTCAAACATTTCGCTAAGTTCTAACATTGGGCGCACTCGGAAGCTGCAACTTAGATGTTAAATTTTAAGATAAGAACAAGATCATTATAATATGGAATATTTGGTTAGTTAGGTTAGGTTAGGTATTCGCTTATCATGTACAGTTATCTGGAGTAAATATCTACATATTTCAGCTGTGCAGGCAATAGTGCAATTATTGATACATTTTATTTAACTTTTTAATGTTAATATTTATATGTTTTTCTTGATTACCATTACGATACCGCCACAAGTGGCGAGATCGTTAAGGCGCGAACTCATGAGTGGAAGGTCTGGGATTCGATTCCCGCTAGGATCGTCCTTCCTGACTGAGGTTTTTCCAGGTTTTCCTCAGTTCTCGTAAATGACAAATGCCAGGGAGGTACGCTAAACTTAGGCCTTCCTTCCTTTAAAAAAATCCTTTCCCAATTTACCATTTCATCTCATGTATCGTCAGTGTTCACCACCTGTGGTGCCTCAGTAGTAAAAATGACCTTTAAATACTGTTAAAAATATGACTTTAGCTGTAATACTATTGTTATTTATATTGCATTACTACTCTGTTTTGTTTTTTTCGTGTTTACTTTGTTGTATGATATTTTCATTATTCTTCCAATCCCTATTTTCTATGTCTATAAAATATTTTTATCTTTATATGTGCACTTAGCTACTATTTCCATACTTCTTCTATTTGCATTTTTAAACCTTTAATATGCTTTCAATATTTTTCCTGCTGTTGTACGACATAATTCCATAGAGACCTTTTTTCTATAAAACACATCATAGAATACGGACGGACTCGACACAATTCATCTTAGTTTAAGAATAAAGTCAGGTTCCCCTTACACGTTGTACTGAATTAGATTATTGTGTTCCATAAATGTTTACAATAATCCTAGGAGCTGGTGCCATAGTTATTATTTTTATTTTCATATCGAGAATTTATTCTACTATGGCATTAGACACGGCCTTTGTTATAGCTGTGCAACCTTCACCCAGTTAATTTTACTGCGCATTCGAGCTTGAAAAATAAAAGTGTGAATATGTTTTTATATCATATCCAAGAACTTAAGGTCATTTATGGATATACATGCCTCATATCTTTGAATATATTAATGGAAATCGGATGAAGCTTCTCATCTGAGATGTTACGATGCCTCTTTTGGCTTTTTTGTTTGTTTTTTTTTTTCAGTTCATCAAGGGTATAAAGGCAATTTTTATATTTTTTTCTTCTTCTAGGAGGTCGCTTAACCACTACTGCTATCTGAGGGCCAAAATATATCTCAATGAAGTACTCCTAAGTAGTTCCTTCTTCTGTCAGATCGCAAAATCTAGTGCCAATGTTAAAATTATCTATCTTTCTGAGTTTACTGTATCGTTCAAGAAAAACATCCCAATAATTTTGTGTACATGTATTACAATCACGCTCCTAGTTTAAGTAATGAATATTTGCTTAGGAAAATAAACAAGGGATCAGTTATTTCGTCACTAGTAGACTGTGAAACCACCTGTAAAAATTACTTTTTAGTTCCATCTCTGATTATGGTAGTTTGGAGATAACATAAATGTTAGAGGACTTCAATTTAACAATTTTTATGAAATTATGGAAGATTTTGACACTCCTACATTTAGTGCTAGCCTTCAGAGACTGTCTTGAGTTTACTTCTAGACAAATGAACGTTTCATCAAAATTTTCCTCCGTTAAAAAGTGCCGGTTGCTTAGATTTCTCTACTAATTTGTATATTGCTATCATTTCTATTGATTAATCATTGGTTTACTCACTTGGACCTATTAGTGAAAGATACAGCAAATAAAAAATAACCCTTTCTTGAGCCCATATCTCATTGTCAAACTGCACTTATTCATGACAAAAATGGCGTATCTATCTCACTGACAATTTAAAACACATGAATAACAAATCATCACACTAATTAAAATAAAGGACACAAAACAGAAAAATATCATAGAAATAAAGTAAGACTATTGAATACTTCTACATCGAGAATCAATCATAGCTAGATCTATCGCATATCTTCTGATCAACTTACGGCCCAAGAAGCTCATGATAAGATGCGAAACTTCGGAAACCCAAGCTTCGAAACGCGACTTTCAGCGAAAGATCTCCCTTTTATTAATCATCCTCCAATTTAGTGAGTTGTTTTTGTTTCAAAATACGAGTTAATAGTTTGCTTCCTAGCTATAGGATAATCATTATTTAATATACGTATGCTAAAGGTGACATTTTGTTTTATGAGAAGGATGTTTCCCAGTTTCATTCAAAGGAGAATGAAAGAAACGCTGCCCAAATCTCTAGACAATGTTATCAATTTCGCTCAGGTGATAATTAGTGGTTTTTAAAGTTTCTACCAGGTAAAATTACAAATTAAATTTTTTATTGCTTTATGTTTGTAATATCTACTATAATAAAGCTGTAACTTTCTCGTGCTGATACTATAAGACGCACATGAGCATACGCAACAATGCAATTAATTGTTATATATTTTCTTCAAGTCGGATATAGTTTCAGGGTTGCCAATGTACTCGTGCAAATTGTTCTTGGAAACGATTTTGATAGTTATTAATAATATCACTAATTTTACTAGCTAGTTTCGAAAACACCGCGAGGTATGTAAAAATTAAAGAAACAAGTAATATGTTATAAAATATTAATTTGTTACCGCTTATGATAAGAGATGTACTTTGTTTTACAACATTAAAAAAGTATAATGTAATGGACAACAAATCTCAAAATAAAGTGATTTTTATGCAGTGCTAAAATAAAATTAAAAATAATCAAATAGCGTATTAAACCAAATTTTGTAACACTGAAATGTTACTTTTGTTTTGTAGTACTGAGTGTTACAAAATGCAGTTTCAATTTAGTGCCATGTGTTAAATTAATTACTTTTACTACGAGCTGTCTAAAATCACTTATATTGAGATTTGAAAGCCATTAGATTATATATATATATATATATATATATATATATATTCTTTTTGTAAAACAAAATATAATTCATGTCATAAATTGGTGAACTTATGCCTAAAACAAAGACAAATACTTTAATTCAACTAAGTTCGTAATAGCTACGAGGAAATTGGGTCTCTCTTTTGGTTCGGTTGCTTGGGGGCGTGGTTGGAATCCTTCACGTCTGTGTGTTCGTCCTACCTCGATCCATTGATCGCATATTCGTTTAGCCTTCGACGCATTTCGTCCAACACGTGCACTAATTTCTAGAAGTGTCATTCCGAACTGTCCATATACCACAATTCTTTGACGATCAAACTCAGACACTTGTTGGTATTGCTGAGGTATTTTGTTTGAGTCATACTCGTTCCTTCTGAGAAAATGTGGGGTTGGTTTAACGTGTCTCTTATGGGCGTTGCAATTTTAATTGTCAGCAGTGTACTGGTGCATAGCACTCGTTACTATTGTAATCCAGAGTACTATTCAGCATTGTAAACATATTTTTTTTATCTCTGTTACATGCATTGAATAACATCACACAAGAAAAATTATAATACCATACAGAACAACATAGGTATATGAACAAATAAGTTGGTAAGATTGCAGCATTGGCATAGAAGAAGAGAAAATGAGAGAGAGAGAGAGAGAGAGAGAGAGAGAGAGAGAACTTTCATCAAAAGAAAAATACAGAATACTCCTCCAAATGCAAATTATTGTATAATACCAGTTTCTTGGAACAGAGATTAATGCATGACAGAAGCGAATACAATTGACATTTTTGGGAATTAAAGCAAAAAAATGCAACCTGATCATTGCAAATACTCAAAATATTCTCTATTATATTTTATACAACAGCTCGTATTGCTGTTTCGGGTGATTGAGATCGTTGATCACGAATTTTTTCTTTTATTTTGGAGAATATAAAAAAATTGCGTTGAACCAGATCTGGACTGTAGGGAAGATGGGGCAAACTTTTTACTCCTGGAAACAATTGAAAAAAACGACATAAGTAATTGTAAAAAGAAACAATTAGAAAAAATTATTTTGCACAATGTGCGAGAAACTGACATATATCATCATACTAAGTAAATGAATGCCATTTTTAAAGTTGGTGATACCATTATACTGAAAAAGTACTATCAATTATTTTCTATCATCACAAAATTGCAAAATAGACTTTCGTTGTTTCTCTGTAGCTATTGCCATATCTCTGAAAGCTTTAATTTCCGATGTAGGTTACTGTTTCCATGGAGAATATCCTGTTCAGAGATCTGGCATCAGTTTTCTGGCAGCTTAAACGCGTCTTAGGCGGAAAGCGATCATTACGCCTCCTTGCTTAATATTTGACATTAGCCTACGCTTTGACAAAATGCCGCATGTCACGAGATTTGTGATTCCAGTTCTGCACTGAGGGCTTCTGAAAGAGCAGTCACGTAACATTACCATTGAAGAGTATGACATGTGTTTATTACCGCAGAAAAATATTGCTCAATAAGTAAGTAATTGTGCAGTAAAACTGAGTCGTCTGGTTTCAAAAACAGCTGCATCACTACATAACTTTTTACAAAGATACACAACTGATTTCACCTAGCGTTGTGCAATGAACAATTTTTTTTTATTTCACTATTTCACTCATGTGATGTCATCATAAAAATCGACCAATGAAACCAAACAAAATTTTGAATTTTGACCAATCACAGTCGGAATACGAAATTAAATTATCGAATGAAATTATAAAATCCGTTTTATCACGCAACGTCTTATAGTCCGTGTAGCCAACTCTATATAATTCACGCATCACTGACCACAGTTGCTAGAGGCGGTGGGGAGCTATTGATAGCAACAAAAGTATGAACAATCGACAATCATAAAGCAAAATGGAGGGTTCTTCAAAGCGTTTTGGTGATTAGTAAAATGTGCAAATTGGTCTTGTCATTAGGAATTCCAAACCTCAGAATAGAAATAAAAATAGAGGCACTGTATGTAACTTTTTTTTTCCTAAGTTGGTATTAGAAAATCGAACGTAGCGATTGTAATGGTTTCTGAATGCAATACATATATTCATATCTATAACATTTTATACAATTTTTAATATTCTGTGCGCGATTTCAAATATATATCACTTTTACTCTTATTCTATTCATGAAATAGTCCTAAACCCGTATTTTGCTCTTCTTTATTGGCAATACTGACAATTGGCAGTCTTCTGTCGTAAGATTGCTTGAAAAGGTTAAGTACAAATATACAATTATTACAATTTTGAAAGCCATGTTTAGAATAATTATATTTAAATTCTTATTTTATTCGTGAAATAGTCTTAATAAATATCACTCTGGTTTCTGAGCTTTCCACTACGTTCGTGAATTTATGGTAATGTCAGACCCTCTCGTGATATTACTTGTGATGTTTATAGCTGTAACATGCACAAAATAAATCTATAATTTGAAGTTTCCTATCATTATTATTTGTTTGAAGAAAGGCATTTAAAATCTGGATGTAGCTGGTTGTTTTGTAATCACGTGGATAGTATTTCACTTGAGAAATTCTTGTTTTTATTACCTTAAGAAGACATGCATATTTACAGTGTTATTAGTGTTATAATATGATGTAAATAATAAAAAAGTACAACATAATATATTTCAAAAGACACAATTTCCCTCTTCCTGTCTTCAAACGAACAAATGGTCACATTCATCCACACTATAACAACCTGATGCTCATTCTCTTCTACAATTTCTTCCCCATGTGATTGCAAGAATTTTGTGATAATATTAATTAATATTCATTAAATATATAAACAATTTGAATGAACTTTTGTATACATTATGTAACAGCAATGCAGTCACACTAAACATTTCAGAAAATATAGAACTTTGAAAACTCTCAGTGTCCTTTAATTTGCTTCTTTTCCACGTTTCCACCTGCCTCTTTCTCCTTCTTGGTACATGCAACTTGCAACTTGCAATAATTTATATTTAATATAATTTAAACTTTTGACTATTCCCTCTCGAAACTACACCCACACTCCTTCATATTAGCAGCTACAATGATGGTAATGCGTACAACAATAAACCACCTATCCATAGCCGAAGATGCGTCCTAGGAAAAGTCACACCTATTTTTCACGAACGGCAGCGGAGAAGAGCGTTCTCAGCCGCAGGTAATACGGCTTAAACAGATGTGGGCCAATAATCAGCTATAACGTCAATTCGGTGTGTTAGCTCATAGGGTACAGCGCAGAGGATATACAGGGAAGGCTAACCATATAGTTCGGTTAGGATTAGTCCGGGCAATCTGGGGTTTGAGAATTTTACGACTGGCCAGGATTTTTTTTTTTTTAAATTTTAGAACTTTATATTGGGAATCGCGCATGTAAACACTTCCTTATACATCTTTCAGCTTACCTTGGAGCAATCGCTGATGTCGATTTTGACGGAGGCGTACATTGTTGAACGAAGATAATTCAAAACTAAAGGGTAGGCTGCGATTCAAGTTCTGAAAAAGTGCCAGATACTATTGAAGAGAAGCGGAAAATAATTTTAAGGTGTTTTAATAGATTGATATTTCATGTTGCAATATTTCTAAAATGGTTAAGTTTGCGATGTTTTTGTCTGGGACATCTGCTCCAGTTGAGAGATTTTTTTTTTCAATTATGGGGAAAATTTGGTCTGCAGAAAGGCGTAGACTTTCAATATCTACTATTAAACATATGCTAAATGTTAAAATTAATTCAGAACTTTCTTGTTGTGAATTTTATGATGTAATTAAAACAAACAAACCATTTCAAAAAGATCATGTCTAGCAAAAAATACAACTGAATAAACAAAGTTTAATGTTTCAGCAAACTATTAAGACTTTTAAATAATTTCAAAAATACATCTACGGTTGGACCCAAAAAATATGGGTAGCCTATATATAGTGGGTTGGATTCCTCGGGCTGTAATTGTTATATATATATATATTAGGAATTAAAGGAGATTTACCATTATTACAATGATTTACCGCGAACATACCACTAAGCACATAATTTGCAATAAATTTATATTTACGATTTTTTCCGAGCTTTTTGTGTACTTGACCGACGCCATTAAACAAATTCAGGACTCATATTCACACACGGTTTAGTGATAATGTTGAAGATTTAATGCTAGAACGGGTGATTTTTTATTTAATAGTTGATTTACCCGATTTACCTCTATCAGTTTATATTTACGAAAAGGAGTTGAGCGTAGGCCGTCAGGTCATAGCGAGCCGCAGCAAACCACTGGGTCGACTGGCTTCTAGGATTAACTCGAAGCTAGGTTTAGATTAGTGTTTGTGTGAGAATTAATTGCGAATTCCAACAGGCGAAAAATAGAAGAGGCGCGATAGCATTCGCAATCCCAAATTAACACTAAGAACGGATAATTAGTGTTTGTATATAAAATACAGCTAAAAAACTATTCCACATAGTGTTAAAATTTGAAACCATAAAACAAGAAGACACAAAAGGTATAAAATAAGGCAACCCCCCAATTTTATGTTGTTAATAGAGGTTGATTTTATTATATTATGGTATATTTAATATTGATTTGTATTTTGAAGATGCCTATATGTTTTACTAATTTATGAATTAATTGCGAATTCCAATAGGCGAAAAATAGAAGAGGCGTAATAACATTCCCAGTTCGAAACTAACACAAAGGAGGCGAAATTTCAGCATAAGAGGCGTTCGGCTTTCTCCGCTGCCGATTGTGAAAAGCAGGCGTAACTTTCCCCAGGATTCATCTTCGGCTATAGGTAAGTTAATAACATTACATAAAAGCGCATTTTCTAAACAAGATGAAAGTAATTTTGAAACTCAGCCCTTTACAGATCGATAGAGAATGTTGATGATAATGATTATCGTTTAAGGGCACAAAACCGGTAAGGTCATTAGCACCCAAACACACTAAAAAGAGCCAATAATGAAAACAATTAAATAAACTATAAACACTGAAATACTGCGCAGAAAGCAAACAATACAATCTAGTTAGCCAATAAATATAAAAAAAAAAACCGATTAACAAATAACAAGAGCCAAAGAAATTCAACAATGTACAAAGTACAGATTATAAAATACACCAGAAGTAGCCGGAAATAAAATAGGCTTAAAATGCGCTAAAAATGAAACCGTCACGTATAAAATGAAAAGTTATACCTCGCTCCAGAAAGAAAGGATGTTGATAATATTGCAAATGAAGCATTAACTCGTTTTGACAACAATTGATAGAGCTGGCATTGAAACTAGACGACTTAATTAGAGAATAACTTTTCTTAATTTGAATTATAAAGCTGATATTTTCGGTAATTTGCTTAAAGGAGAATTAGGCAATTCTTAGTTACTGGTTTTACGAGGAGCACATCAAAAAGTGTCTGCATAGTTACAACCCAAAAGTAACCTTTAACTGTTAACATATATCCCATGATCAAAACTTTTACAAGTAGGTGCTGCAGATTCCACTATCACCTAGTGGGGGGGGGGAGCTTAGGTGTCAAAGCGTCGATTCGCATTCGGAAGATCCCGGATTCAGACCATGTGAAGAGGTGTTCTATCTGGAAACAACGTTAAGGTCCCGTGTATCCTTCCGGAGGTGCTACTACTGTGGGCATAGGCATGAAGCATGGTTGAAGTACCCAAACATGTTTCTCCGGCCTTAACAGTTCAATGCAAAGGCCTAATTCATGCAATTTATTATAAAATTGAAGGGAAGTACTAAAACGGTGTAACGATACACCTAGACGCTTTAAAAAGAAATTCATCATAGCACAACGAACCAACTCCTAAAATTCGTCTGTTAGCAATGTACAGGTACATGCCCTTGTGTTTTGCTGTAAAATCTTCTTTTCTTATTAAGAATGTGTTCAGGCATAGCCACACGTACAATACGTTAATTCCTCAGCACTGTAAACGACAAACGTAGCCACCATGTTCTTGGGAAGTGACGGATCTTGAGTGACGTTAAGTTCCCTTCATTCAGGGTTTCTGACCTTTTCGAGAGCTTCCTCATCTTTCGGGTATTTCCACATTCGAAATTGTTAGGGGATTTCTGCGACGTCAAGTTTGTAAATTACTCACGCATGGGGATTTGCTCCTATACGTGTGTGAGGTTATTATGGTTACAGACCAACACGTGGCCAAAGTCATGGAAGGTCCCTGGGTTCAAATCCTACCAGAGCATTCTCCATAACAGACGCTTTTTCTCAGTTCACATCAATAGGAAATGCCTAGGCGTGGGACCCTTTCTTTCCCATCCCCCAAAATCCTTTCCTAATTTATCATTTCATCTCATGTATCATCAGTAGGGCCCGAATTTTTAGGCAACCTTTCCTTATATAATAATTGGAAAAATGTAATGCACTTTTCCGTTTCATGTCCATTAGTTCCGAATGTGTGAATTAGGTATAGGTAACTAGAACTTAGGACATGGATAAAAAACATTTACGTGGGAATGAAATTACTCGAATACACAGGAATAGAAACGGAGTGTTAAAATGTCGTCTTTTAAGAGATGCTACTATGTTATATAGAGAGTTTGCTTCACGCCAGTCGGCGGCGTTTTGAATAGTGTTTAACGCCAATTTTTACTACTGAGGTACCACAGGCGATGGACACTAATGATACATGAGATGAAATGATAAATTTGGAAAGGATTTATTTTTTAAGGAAGAAAATGTTCCAGATCTAAGTTTAGGGTACCTCCCCGGCATTTGCCATTTATAAGGACTGAGGAAAACCTGAAAAAAAAACCTCAGTCAGAGAGGACGGCCCTGGCGGGATTTGAACTCCAGTGGGCGGCGTGCTTCTAGCTTAATACACACTCTGATATACAGCTTAATTTCACTATTAATTATAATTATTAATTATAATTATAATTAATTAATCTTTGCAACAGAAGATGTTGGAAATGTTGTCCTTGTATTGTCACTTTTTCATATATTTTTTTTAAAAAAAATAAGCTTTTTAATGCATTAGTTCTCCTTCTGAAATCGCTGACGTTTTTCTCCCTTTATTTTTCTTTTCGTGTCTGGGTAGTTATCTCATCACTAAAATGAGAATGGGAACCTGCTAGCCTTTAGTAGTATTGAATGAATGAATGTTTTATTTACGGACGCTCTTTAACAGCTCAGGTCATCAGCGTCCCATTCAACTCAGGGCGTGAAACGGCCGACAAATTTTGCTCAGAGGCCTCTCTTTCAGGCTTGAGGTTCTTTTTCGTGCCGTAAATGTACGACACGGGACCCACGGCTTTACTTCCCTTCCGAAGGAAGCCATACTTAGGATTTTTACGCCCCGAAAAAATCCATCGGTCCTGGCCGGGTTCTTTAGTAGTGACCCAGTGACCCCATCTTCAAAATGTTCCTAAAAAAAAAAAAAAAAAGCTAAAGAGTCTTCAACTGTATACACTGTAGCAGAAAAAGAATTAAATAAAGATCGATTACATTGACACCTAGCAAAAATGCTTAAAACAGTTAAATTACTAGGACTGGATAAAAAAAAAAGTTTGCGAAATTCTTGTTTCCTGTGCAGGCTGTCACAGAAATGTTAATGGACGTTATTGCGTCTTACTTCAATGTCGTCAGGTTTATGTTATCGAACAGCTCCCATTTTTGGCATTTATGGTTACTAAGCACTGTACTTTCATAAAACTTTAAACGTGTGTCATTAATAAAAGAAAAACCTGTCTGATGGGGAAAAAAATATGAAAGTATAAGCATTCGAATTCAGTATGAAAATTACATTTACATTTCATTCTAGTGGAAGAATCCCCCTAGAGCAGTGCTATTCAAATTGTAGTAACCTACCTGCTGAATGAGCTAAAGAAAGAAAAAAAAAAACTTGAAGAAGGGCGGAAGTGAGTATGGAGTAATTAAACGCTTTAGAGAGATTAACTGTAGCAAGAGGAATGTCTTAGAAATCTTTTGCGAAGCCTGTGGCGAAAGGAGCACTTAATCCTCTAACGATTCAAACTCAAATCTCTTTCTGGTATCTGGGGAATTCCGGTCTGCAACATTTTTTGATGAGACTCTAATTTGCGGTTAGGAACAACCAGCGAGGATCATGTGCCGCCTTTTCACATGTAAGATGCAAAAACGTGCACAAACCTGTTTTGCGTGACAAGGAATAAGATAGTCGGTGAATCAGAAAACAAGCACGTTTTTCAGGCATCGGTATATGCATCAAGTGACAGTATCCTCTTACTTTTTATTTCTTGTTATGTTACTTCAATATTGCTTATATACAGTTAGTTAAAAGTACCGCACCACCTAAAACTTTAGAAGCATATGGTTCATGAACACGAAACACTGTGTGCGGGAGTGGCCATATACTCAGAACTCAAAAATTAAATTACCAATTTTTGCTACTTTTGGTTTAACCTCAAATGGATACCCAATATATTTTCGCATTTTTGAATGGTGAGCTTTTCAGAAAGTTCTCACACTAGGTACTTCTATACAAACTAGAGTTGCTACGTCAAATGGGGGGAGGAGGATGTGAAACGAATAATATGACAGCTTGTCAATAAATACTGAGAGTGAATGTTATTTTCTCATCATACAGTGGAGGCATAGTGATGAAACAATATTTCATGAGAAGAACTGGTCTCACGTGATTGGTGGAGTATTACGCGAGTATTTTCAAGTCTGCTACTAAACTGGAGTTGCTTCATAATAAGCAGTTCTCTACTCTGAAATTTTGCTTCCGTCTGCAGAAATCGATATGGAAACGTCGCGATGTTATAGCAAGCATATGGTAGTGATGTTCTGCAACAACCAACCGCACTTTGATAATTCCAAGAGTTTAAAGAAGGTCGTGTTTCAACAATTGCAGTAAATGAGACATCGTTGTTAGGGAAGATCGACGACTAACAGTAGATAGACTGGCATACATGTTACAGATCTCTTTTGGTAGAGCGTTCACCATCCTGTGATGATACACATAAGAGCACCTATGCCAGACAGATGCCGAGATTTCTGACTGCCAGACAGAAGATAGTGCGAGTGGACTAGGCTTTAGAGTCTAGTAGCAGAGCATGGCGAGGCATAGCAGAATTTCATCATTACTTTACGATTCCGAAAGCTAACACACGAGCTCAGGAAATCACCAGAGAAGGACAAAGGTTGTTCGTTCTCACGAAAGGTTATGGTGATTTCGTTCTTCGACTATCGTGGATGTTCTCCCAAAAGCAACGATTATTGGGGAATATTACAAGACTGTTTTAAGCGTCCTGACCGAACATATCCAACGAAAACGCCCTGAGCTGCATCCGTTTAGTTGGCATCTTCACTATGACAATACCGCCCTCGCATTTGCAACGTTTTTGCTTAAAATTTGGCCAGAAAAAAACATCGAAAAAGTGATCCAGCTTCTCAAAAACGGGCTGCGGGTCGAGCCTTTTGGTTCACCAACGGCTGTTATGAATAAGGTGGAGGAGGTGAAGACGATGTCAAAAAAAAAAAAAAAAAAAAAAAAAAAGACCATCTTCCAGTGAGCCCAGTGAATTGAACTAAATGGGGGCTATTTGGAAAATGACCATACCAACCTTGACCCTGCCTAGTGTACTTCGTAAGTAAAAAGATAATTCTCAAGTCTTTGTTGACTAGCCCTAGTAAAATGCTCGTTTCCTATAAACAGCAGAAAAGAAAACAACAACTTGAGAACGTCCTAATGGAGACAAACTTCCATGGTAAGCCTGAAGTCGACACTAAAATCAAATTACATTTCTTTTGACATAATATTAAAAAAAAAAAAAAAAAAAAAAAAAACTACATTCTGTGCTCAAACTGGTAGCCTTCAGCTGTTTATAAATGTGCCAGTCGATCACAGAAACCACTTTAAGGAACGGTTTAGCAGGCTTTAGGAATGTCTTGCGTCGCTTCTATTATTCAATACTCCAGGTCTTTCTCTACCTACTACCGACTTCAACTGGCCCCACCAGAAGAAGTATTTCTACGCTGAGAGTAAACAGCAATGCTCCATCATCACACCTGCATCAAAATTAGTAATTCTCATTTTTCGATATTCAAGGAATTGTTTACCACCATGTCGTATCTAAACTTACCCTTGGGAACCACTCACGCCTTTTTTTCACGAAAGGGAGCGAAAGGCTGCGGCGGAAGCACAATTCCAGAAAATGATGCATCGATGCTAGGCGGGGGGGGGGGATAGTCGGAAAGCACAGAATAAACAAGCAATTGTATGCTAGAAGTGAACACTTGTATCAATGTAATATGTAAAGGAAGTAATAAATCAATAATGATAATGGAAAAGCCATATGCTTTTAACACTATAAACTTTTTCTTAATTTGAGATGGCACTAACGGTTTCTTTTCCATCTTGCAGCATAGACAGTGCGATGATGTTGGCTTCCATTGTAGCAAGTTTAGCAAGGGGAATGCGTTGAGATGTTTTTTTTTTCTTTTTTCTTTTCTTTTTGGTTTCTTTTTCTTTTTTCTTCATCTTTTTTTGTAGAAAATAATCTTCTGAGGAAAACTTTTTCTCTTTGGGGATATTTCTTTAGTTTTGGGCATGGGTACATGCTCATTTTGGTTGCGAACTGCTGCTAAAGTTGCCTTTTTTTTACAACTTCAATTTCTGCTTTTGTGGAAATTTGCTTAACGGAATTCCAAAACCCGCAAGCAAAACTTTCTTTTTGTTCTAATAGGGGCACAGACCCGTTAGGATTTTCTTGTTTGCTCACTTGGGCTATTATTTCCTCCTTTTCATTGAGAACAGAAATATCTCCAGTGTCTATTACAAATCATTAATATCTTCAGAATTTGCTACAGGGTGTTCATTGCGGACCTATAATGTATTCATATTCCCTCTCAAATTCCACGCATACGAACCTTTTTGATGCATTCATTATTATACACACTAACACTTCTCAAGAGACAAACTAGCACTAAGAAAGAGTAGAAAACATAACATTCACAACTCCGAACTAACGCAAAGGAGGCGCCCATTTTTCTTCGATGACCTCTGCTCCCATTCGTGAAAAGAAGGTGTGATGAGTCCCAAACGGTATTCTACGTAAGGGTAAGTGTATCTACACATACAACTGTAATTGAGCAATACTACAGAAATATCCTCGAAGCTCTGCAAGGTCATATCACAGGCAAAACAACGATCCTCTCTTGCGATGTTAATGTTTTCTTCCATTAGAGCACCAACTGCAGGGGTCCTCCTTCCTTTGAAATTTATTGCCTCCTTCTTTAAACATTTTAAACCATCTTCGAGCTTATGCTGTAGGGAAGAACAGACTCCCCATAGACCTTCTGTAACCTTGCATATGCCTCAGCTGAAGATTTATTGAGACGAAATCAGAATTTCAGAGAACCATATTGTTTGTCGCGTGTCACCTACACTTTCGTGTAGGCGGAACTGAACCTGTGTAAACTTGCACACCTCTTACAGGCGGAATACGGAAGCGACAACAATGAAAGTAGTACATTACACATTAAGCTAACAAAATGTTGTGAAGTTAAATATTAGCATCAGAAATTATGTCTGTTAAAACGTATGACTATTCGTTATTAAACAGCTCACACACACACACACACATATATATATATATATATATATATATATATATATATATACATATATTTACAAATATTATTAGCATAGCATTAATTGTCTTTTCCAAAGCATTTAAATATTTTCTTTCGTTTCAAGAAGTTTATCAGAATTTAAATAATAAACAATATTTATCGCTATTGCGTCACCTTAGTACAGGTGAAAAAATTCCAGGCATTGTATTCAACTAAAAACTAAACTTTCTCGCACTGTTGGGAATCTTATACACAGCTCGAAATAATAAAAAAAAATTGGCTGTTTTCGTTCCGGTTAATGCACAGGTCTCACAAATATCTAAAGGCGATAGAAACCTTATTGTCCTTTTAGAATAGCGAACACCATTTCCGTGTAATCCACTGTCACCACATGCCTTATGATTTGACTACACTGCACTACATTTCTATCGCGAGTTACTCCAATACTTACAAAAAAAACTGTTCTGTACGTGTCAAATCAATTTCAGAGCGATTTCTATGCATGACTGCTGCTATCACTGCCAACTCTCGGTCAGACGGTAGAAACTTTGCGTGTTGGTTAGATAAGAATGAATGCATAGTGTTTAACGACCGTTTTTACTACTGAGGCACCACAGGCGATATATGAGATGAAATTATATATGGGGAAAGAATTTATTTTTAAGTGTGGAATCGTTCCAGGCCTAAGTTTAGGGTACCTCTCTGGCATTTGCCATTTATGAGGACTGAGGAAAATCTGGAAAAAAAACCCAGTCAGGGAGGACGGTCCTGAGGGGATTCGAACCCCAGACCTTCCGCTCACGAGTCCGCGCCTTAACGACCTCGGCCACCTGTAGCGGTTTGATTAGATAAGGACCATACTTTGACTGACTGTATCGAGCACAGAATAAGAAAGTATTAATTATGATGTAGCATTCGTAGTAGGCTTAAAAATAATAACAGGAGCGGCTACAAAAACACAAATTGAAAATTCAATAACAATTCCCATCACTACCAAGCGGAACAGAAAACCGCTCGATCTGGCTCTATCTTTGATCTCTCCCATTTTTTGCCTCTGCTTTTGACTTATACGCTTCTATGTGATCTTTAGTCCGCCTATATCTCGACTTCCTTGAGGATTCCATTCAAGAGCTTTCCTGCACTGTTTCATTAGGAGGTCGGGGAAATGTATGCTCAGTTATTCGCACTTCCTCTGCATAATTTCCAGCAGATAAGCAGAAAAACTTGAAAATTCGGTTCACCGCTAGTGTGAAAGATCCATTTCCATGAATCTTTTTTTTTTATATACGGACGCTCTTTAACATCTCAGGTCATCAGCGTTCCATTCTATTCAGGGCGTGAAACGGCCGGTAAATTTTGCTCAGAGGTCTCTCTTTCAGGCTTGAGGTTCTTTATCGTGCCGTAAATGTACGACACAGGACCCACGGCTTTACTTCCCTTCCGAAGGAACCCATACTTAGGGTTTTTACGCCCGAAAAATTCCATCGCTTCTGGCCGGGTTTGAACCCGCGATCTTCGGTTTAGAAGGCAAGTATGGTTACCACTACACCACCAGGACCGACGCATTTCTATTGGTGTTTCGTTTTCAACCACAATTCCTTTGTAATCTAGACCGACCAAAATATTCTCAACAAAGACTCGTAGCTAGTTTGTAACAGAGAAACGTGTTTCGTCGCTACGTAAGTTTGATTCTGTGATTCATGTGCACATGAGGCACATAGCAGGTTTTAGCTGCACCGATTCCGACACTTAGCGTATTTTTCTGTGCATAATATTAGTAGTGAAACGCATCTTATGAGTTAGATTAAAATAAAACGTATAGAAATTTAATCAGTTACACGAAAGATTGTCTATAACATCATACATAGCATGTATGAAAGGGAGTGTGACCTTCAATTCCCACTGTCAGCTGACAGCACAGGTGAGCATTACTGCCGGCGCTTTCTGCCGCGTTTCGATTATTGCAACTATAAATCATATGCAGTTATATTATTTATTTTTATCATTAATATTGTCATTTTATTAACAAACAATAGAAAGTTGATGACCAACCTGAATTAGAATATGAGGTAGTTCATGTGCTGACAGTGAAGTACAACTGATTTAAATAATAATTTATTAATAACTCACAATATATTTATATGTAATGAGTATTATCACATTTTATCTCAAGATATAATATTTGCATCAAACGAGGTTCATGGAAGTGTCGCAGCGAGTATTTGCTTTCAAATTTAAATTGCTGCTATTTAATAGCAAGTTTCCGGTAAAAGTAATTTTTACGATATTAAACTATTACCTTTACATAAACACATCACCGTATAATATCTCTTAAACAATGTTACTCATTTTAATGAAAAAAATGTTTCTAAATTTGTGCAGAATTTTCATCACTAATTAACAATAATAACAAATGTAAACATAGCAGGACTTTAAATACAAATAAGTAACTACATGTCTTTCAGCATACCAATAGTATATTAAATTACTTTATATTAAATTAGAGATGCTTCAGCTTGACGTAGAAGATGTGACGGTCTTTATGCATAAAGCGTTTCAAGCTCTGAAGGCTTTCAAATTTACTCTGATGTTGGGCTCTTTTTCATATATTTTTCTCTGTTTTAGGAGCGGCTGCCAGGGATACATGTACCTAATCTTGTGGAATACTTCTTCTTCTTCTTCGTACTTTAATGTTCTTATTTTTGCCACTGTGAGATCGCCTATTTTCCTACCTGGCCTGATTGACTGAAAATTTAATTCCTATCTTTTCATAATTTTTCACATAGTGGATATCATAAGGCTGATTATTCTTCTTGTTTCTTCTTGTCCCTTCTATTCTTGTTACATAGTCAACAGATGAATACAATGTTGGAGTGAACAGGTGTTCTAGAGTGGAGTGTAAGTGAATCAACCGTCATCATTGTATGCCCTTTCTCGAGTATCAACTGTTCAATTTCTATGTTTTGAATTTTATAAATATCAGCCAGGATACTTGCCAGGGCTCTATTTTTGTTCTGATATGCACATCTATCACAAATAAGGACAATCTTCTAGTTTAACTTTATGAAGTCAGCAATACAAATGTGAACTCATTTGATATTACCTTTCTCTCACTTTTATGTCATATGTATATGCTCGACATATATTGTAAACTTGTGTACTTGCAGTTTCTGACTATAATATTGCTTTGAATTTGGGGCAAGTCAAGACGTCTATAGTTGCAACAAGAAGCTCAGGTCATAGCATTTTGTTTAGCATTTCTTGCTTCCTCCTTTTTAGTTATGTGCAATCTGTAGCCCTCTTCTGGGATATTTGCCCTCTTTGCACTGATCTTCTCTTGGCTAAAAGATGGAGATATTTTCACAATCCAACATCTCTTTAAACTTCTTTCTTTCAATAGTTGTAAGACCAATGTCCTGGCACCAACCTTGATAAGCCTGATGCATATAAGATATAGGACTAAACCTGTTTACTACATAAATGCGAGAAGAAGAGGCTCTGCAGTGGTGACTGGACACCTTTGGAGTTGTTTGAAGCTATTTAAGTGCGCTGTCTGATTTCATTTGCTTCATTGACAAATCTCTCTTCTGTCTTTTTGGTAGCACTTGTAAACATGCCCTTTTCTTTTCCTCGTCCAATTTGTGTAAAGTATTATCATTCTGTGTTTCGTTGTTGGGCTTTAATTCACCACCTAAGAAAGTTTTTTTGTTATGCACAGGACAGAAAGAAAAGAATTCCCAGCAAACCCTATATTTAATTCCCTCTGTGTTGGGAATCATGTGAATTCTGCTTACAGAAACTTTCTGCATCTAAGAGCGATCTTCTTCGTATAGGCACCTGAAAATAAGTCTTTTTATTTTTTCTCATCCCACGTATTCATACCCCAAAATCGGTTATCTGATGCCAGTTCAAATGCCACCTTACCAGCTTCATCTCTACACTCCATGTTTTATCTGTAATACGATTATAGCCGAATTACTTTGATGACTCTATAATCAAGTTTAAATATAATATGGCACAGCGTCTTTTCAAACGTTGCTGAAAGTATGATCGAATGCATAAAGGGCACGTGGAATATTGCTAGCATATCAAGTATAACTTAGCTTACCTCATTACTTACCTCACCAGAGTAAATCTCAGGTATCACACAATACTCTTCACTACTGAGTCATCAAGAAACAACTGGTCTCTGTTACACATAGCGCGTTTGAAAGCGCAACATTCACTTGCAGCTTCAAGGACAATGCAGCTATGTGCTGACTTATGCACCTTTAAGAGGAACAACTTTTCTCGTATGCACATAGCGTTTTTTTTTTATTTATTTACAGACAAGGAATGGGTATGTGCATTTCTCGTCATGGGGATCAATCTGAAATATAAAATCGTGCATAATTCATGAAAAAGAAAAAAAAGCGGAAAACCAAAATTTCTGCACATAGTAGGTTTTGGAGGCGCGACGGCGATGTATTATTTAGGTGCTTTTTCAGCGCGAAAATGTTACATTTTTGAACAGCTATTTAGTATACTGTATCAAAGATGTAATAATAATAATAATAATAATAATAATAATAACAAAACAAACTTTTAATTTGTCATTTTATCCGTTAAAATGTTCTTAAAACCACTAATTATTGCCACTGCGATATTGGTAACTGTTTTTTCCATTTTCCTCCTAGCGAGAAATACGTAAACTATTACTTGGAAACAAAAACTATTTTGACATTATTCAAATAAATTAACTTGTTATTACTAAATTTACAAATATTAAGACTGTCTAAAATAGTATGTGATAGACTTATGATACCAAACAATACGTATAGGCAAAATGGTATTAGAACATTATGGAATCGTCCAATAGAAGTATGACACAGTTTCCTTACATCCTCTATATATTATACACTAATATATAAATTATATTATATTTCTACTTGATTACACATAAAGAATACTATACAATACATTTGTAAGGTACAGTAGCACTGAAACGTCATAGAAAATAAATAATTCCGCTTTAATGTTTTACTGAGAAGGTAAACTAGACATTTAAAAATGTGAATTTTTACTTATTTTCATAAATTATATATTTTATGTACATCAAATGCTACGGCTATTCTCCCGCGCTGATTTCGCTGTATATCATTAATGTAAACCAATAAAATCACATGTTCTATCTTAGATGCCAACTGATCGCTTGGAAAACCTTGTACTGCAGGAAACTACGTTCATTTAAAAGACGGCTCAGGAGGACACCAGGTATAATCTAGTACGTTGTAAACTTGTGTAAAACTTTTTTAAGATATTCCAGAAAGTATGGAAGATGTAATCTATTTTTATTTTAGTGTTGGATATTTAGTTACTCGTTCATAAACGTAGACTGCAAAAAAATCCGTCCAGTGTTAAGTAATTACCTCAAGAACATGCAGCATTGAACTATAGCATCCAGCACGATTTATTCTTCAGAACTTGATTAGCTTTCCAGGAAAGAGATTTAGCAAACTGCTTCAACTACTCTGGGAGACTGGCCATTTAGCTCTGCAACGATCACATCCAGCTTCTTCCCCTTAGTTTCTGGCACCACAAAGTACACAAAAACTACTGCAAGTGTGCAAATGGCGCCGAAGAACCAGAAAGGAGTGTACGTTCCTAGAGAGTCCACCATGATCTGGTAGAACTTAGTAACCAAAAAATACACGACGTTCATATATACTATTCCAATTGCCATTGCAATCCCTTTCACATTCGGTGGGAAAACTTCGCCGATTACGGTTAAAGTTATGGGCCCCAGTCCTAGACAGAATGACAAAAAGAAAATGACCAGAAGGGTCAGAGGTAGCCAGCTGAAAGGAGTGGTGTCCACAGTTTTGGCCTCGTGAAGGTAGAATATCGCCCCGAGCCCGAACACTGCTAGCGCACATCCTCCCGTAGATACGAACAGCAATGGTCTTCGCCCAATACGGTCTATGAGGACTGTGCTGCCAAGAGTGGCCAAAACCTGAATGGCCCCGAGGAACATAGCGGACTGGCGCGAAGAAAGGGCAGTTCCCGGTGTCAGGTTGAAGATCTGCTCTGCATACGACAGAATGACCATGATGCCGCTAAACTGCTGCGCTGTGATGAGACCCAACATCACCAGGAATGCTCGACGGCAACCTCGAGTAGCGACCAAATCGCGCAGATTTCCTTTCTGTTGCTGTACATATGCAGTGGTCTGCTCCAGTTCTCTCTGAGAAGAGAGGGAAATACATTAATACATAGCATCCTAATTGTGCTCAAATATCATCTCCAGAATTGAATCCCCCTAGAATGTATTGTGGTGCAGTTTTAACTAACTGAAGTCAGGGTGAAAGCGCAAACTTTCCAACTGTATGTATGAGTGAGTCAAGTGAAAACTTTAACTTTTTTATTTATTCTGCAAAAGCGTGCAGAATTGTGTCATTTTTTTAATATAGCCCCCGTTACGTTCAATACAATTCTCCAGCGCTGACGAAGTGCTGGATTTTCCTCTTGAAATAAACGTTTGAATATCAGCACAGCCTCTCATGCACCGCCTGATGTACCTTTTCATGCACATTCTAATGATGTGGGTGCTGAGTCAGGATAATGTTCAGAATGTCTGCAATTTTAACCGTCGTCACTTGGTGAGTTTCCATCACTGCAGTTTCAACTGCCCCAGTGGCGACGCGTCAATAAGAGCCAGATGGCCCCAAGAAAATTCCAAAATTATTTGCCATTTTCGCTTTTCAACTATTAAAAAATAACGAAAACAGCGATGTATAACCCATTAGTTCTTAATTGTGTCTTATGAAACAAGCGTTATTTCTCTCTGCTGTAATAGTGGTAGCATGCGTTATAGAGGAAAGCTCATGGGCCAGCCCGAAAAAATGTTACACTTTAAACTTATAACTTCATAGTCCAGTAAAGAATTACAGGAACTTATATTTGTCTTCCTCCAAGATGAGTTAGCCCTTATTCTGCTATATCTGCGTTCTCTTGGACAAGCAGGAAGACAACCCATGACCAGTGCTCGGTATTCTCTCTTTTTTTAGTCGGTCCTGGTGGTGTAGCGGTTACCATACTTGCCACCTAAACCCAAATCGCGGATTCGAACACGGCCAGGACCGATGGATTTTTTCGGGCGTAAAAATCCTAAGTATGGCTTCCTTCGGAAGGGAAGTAAAGCCGTGGGTCCCGTGTCGTACATTTACGGCACGAAAAAGAACCTCAAGCCTGAAAGAGAGGCCTCTGAGCAAAATTTGTCGGCAGTTTCACGCCCTGAGTTGAATGGGACGCTGATGACCTGAGCTGTTAAAGAGCGTCCATAAATAAATCAATCAAAAAAAAAAAAAAAAAAAAAAACCTGCCCCTCCTAAACTAGACATTTTCTCCTAGTTATTTAACTTTATGTTATACTCCTATAACATCTTACGATAAGACTATACGCAGCGTTAAAAGGAGAGGGTTTTCATTCAGTCATTTTCAAATGAATGTTGCAATTTATTTTACAATTTTCTCTTCCGCGATGGCAGTGTATGAAGTAATTTTTGTTAAATGTATTCTAAGACAGACATTTCTAAAATGTAATAATCATAATTGAAAAACCGAACAGTATATTTCATTCAATTTACAATGATATAGTACTAAAGCCTCTAGTAGGCCTTTTTAATAATGATATTTAGAATGTTTGGTCATGTTTTTATATTTTTGGTCACAAACGTATGCATATACCTCAGTTTTATATCATAGGATCCACTCCTGCTTATAAATAATCTAATTTTCCTGGCATCTCCAGTTTATTATGATGAGGGTAATCCAAAAAGTAAGTTTCCACATTTTATTAATGTAGAACAGAAGCACGCAGTTGGCTGCAACATGTGTATCTGCAAGTGTGGCGTAGAGCCACTGCAGCGGAAGCAGCAACAGCTACAAAATGGCATGAATGATCCAGGGAGGAGTTATGCGAGTTCTGTGGTCAGAAAATACATGCGTCAATGAACTGTGTTTGTCTATTGAGTGGAGTGATGTCAATTCAACAGGTGCGGTAATGGCGCCATGAATTTGCAAAAGGTGGAACAATTACCAATGCCTGGAACTGGCAACATGCACTCTACAGAACATTGACTTCCATCTGTTTTGGAAACAGAACTGTCAAGGATGAAGTGTCGACATGGCTCAAGAGTAAGATGCCAGTTTCTACCTTATGGATATGGAAACAGTGTAATAAGACTTGGCGTTGAAGTTGTAAGTTCTATCAACTAAATGCACATACCTTGACGTCCTTGGTAGATCCCCGAAGCAGAAGCATGAGGGATTTCTCAGCTTCTTGGACACGACCCTTCATTAGTAAAAAGGTTGGAGTCTCAGGCATCACCAATATGAGCACCACCAGTACAGCGGGAAACACGGCTGAACTCAAGGCGACTTCTTGGTAGGTCAGGAACTCGCTAATTACAAACTCGAACATTGTACCCAGTGTCAGCATCAGCTGCATGAGCGTACCTTTGTCAAAAGAGAAATTCGGTGATAAGGGATATGGCGTATTTAATGTGACTGAGAATTGTTTTAGTCTTTAAATTATTTTGATGCGTTAATTAATGTACAAACCTAGCACTCCTCTTATGTCTTCCTCGGCGATTTCACAGATGTACATAGGACACAAACAACATGTAACTCCTGATGACAACCCCAACAGCAGTCGTGCCACTAACAGAAAAACTGCAGATCTAAAAACAATAAATAAAATAAAATCAATAACTTTCAGCTGGTATTTTTATTGTTTCTCTTATTGTATAGTAATACAAATTTAAAGAGCAAATAAGTAGTCAAGACTATCCACCCAGACTCTATTTTGACCATGAAGGCGATATACAAAACAGTCCTGCTGTAATCACAATGGAGTCCTTCTAAATCCACAATTAGTAAGTATAGAAAACACAGGCATCTAGATACTATGGGAAGGGGATGAATCTTCTACTGCAGTGAATTCACCTTTTCGATATCCATGACTGGTCGCATGTCCTTTCCTTTTAAATGTTGACGCGGAACTAGAGGGGACAGTACTCCTCTGCTTTCGATTAACGCGTTAAAATTATTGTTAAAATGTGAACACGGAATGAAAATGGATATATGACTGTTAATCATTAATGATGTTATGTGGGACTTCGAATTCAGTTAGAGCGAGCTATGGTAACATTAATATTGGTAGTAACAATGGTTATGAATATAAGTGTAATAGAGCTATGCGTCTGTGATGGATCACATTCTAGACTGATTTGTTATTTATTGTTAATAACAAATTATTGTAAAATTAAATAATGGGATTTTGATGAAACAGAAATGGCACCCTTCTTCCATGTTTCCCATAGCTACTGCCCCATTAGACTGGGTAGTGTGTAACAGCCCTCGACGACAGTACTTGGAGGCGTCCGATAACCCTAGAGGCTTTGCTTAATACATGTAAGAAAAGTAAGAGGGTGACTTCAATAAATTCCGGAAGACAAGTAATGGTATATAATTAGATACAATAAGCGCCAAGAACTATACAAATAAGGAAAGAATGAAATATTTCCTCTATAAAGTGCGGCCACTATACAACAAGAATTCATTTAAATAATGCTTCTGCTGCAACCCAACATTTAAAAAATCATACATTCATTAAACAATCATTACAGAGCGGGCTCCTCTAAATCAAATAAATACTTAATGCTCTTGAATAGAAATGAGAGAAGACTGAAATGCCTAAAAGGGAGTTAGAATTTTGAGTTACCTCATATCCTTACGAAAACAGAGGGAAGCTTCCAATGAGCACGCAATTAAACAAACTGTCTCCGAGGTCAGGCCGCAGTCTTCCCCTAGTAGTTGGGCTAAAGTAGCATTCGCCATAATCTCTATCATATGCTCTTCAAATTTCAGAATCTGCTGAGTAACAAATTGAAAACAAAACCCATAATATCCGAATCAACACTTGACAGCTTAACTAATGATCGGTCCGCGAACGAGCATAGCGGAGAAAGTTCAAAATACACCTCCTTTCCACGAATTTGAATGACAGCTTAGGGGAAAAAACTAGAGAAGCCATATAATGCAGAAATTAATGATGCTTGAATACTATGTCGTGAAAAAATAAATATAAGCCTTGACAAGGACCCATCTATCAAGCATTGATCGCGGTTTGCTACCGCAGAAGTTGTAGAAATTGCCAACATGATGTATTATTGTTCTAAAATTGCATCTGGCATTGAATGTATAACCAACCATGCTATGCTATAATTAAAACCCCTATTACTCATACCATTAATGCTAACCACTTATACCATAATATATACAGTGTATTGGCACCTTTGATGTTGTTTCTAAATTTGACTCCGCATTGGGTGTATTTCTCAATAAATTTATCTGATGTCTGGTTATCGCCACAGATAACAGTTTAACGAACTGTTGTTAACTGTGCACGTTGTAAATTCATTAATTAAAACGTTAACTATAGTGAAAATGTGTTATTCCTTTCAACGTAGGCATGGAATTCTAATGCTTGTCACTGAAGTACAGCGTAATTGCGTAGAATACTATATTAATAGGCGTGGTTAAATCTCGTTTTGTTTTGTTTTGTTTTTACTCGGTTTTCAGTTTTGATTGTTTATTGGTGTTTCTGAATGACTATTAAACATTTTTAAGCATTACTATTATTATTTTGTTTTCTCCAAAATATTTGTGTTTAGCTGAGAAACTATAATAGTTGCCCAAATGAAACTAAGGCTAAGCGTCGTAGCTTAACCGTTTTGCTGCCAAGCGCCGATGCGGTCGGCTTCCAGCGATCAGCTGAAAGCGGCCATGGTTTGCCTCACTTGTACAGCCGTAAAAATACCGCCCTTATAAAAGTAAAATGCACTTTGAAATTTTTTTTCTATACATTCAAGGATAGCAAATAGCGTCACAAAACTTTCCATATAAGGAGTACATATTGATTAATAGTAACACAAAAGTATAATAACTTTAAAATCCTCATTATTTCAACCGATATTAAATATTTTCAAAAGCTACGAGGGTAGGTCCATAAGTTTCCGACCTAACTACTTTCTAGGTATGATAAAGACAAGAACTATATTTCACTTTTCAGTACAGTTACCCTTTATTGCAATACACTTCTCACTTCTTTGAATTAACATTTCAACCCCCTCCCCAAATAGTCAGACGTCTTGTCTGCAAAAAGGGCATAAGAAGCACCCATCACTTTTTTGCTACACTTAAATTTCCTTCCTCGAAGGTCCTTCTTGAGTTTTGAGAAGAGGAAACAGTCACTGGGAGCTAGATTTGGGCTGTAGGGTGGATAGTCGATCTCCTTGAAGCCACATTTCTTCACAACTTCCTTTGCAACAAGAGCTGTGTGCACAGGCGCGTTGTCGTGAAAAAGGCGCACACCACCACTCAGCTTTCCTCATCTTTTCTCTTTGATGGAAGCATGTAGTCTGTGCAGTAGGCCAGCATCGTACTCCCCATTTACTGTGGTGTTCCACTCCTTGAAGTCAATGAAGAATATTCCTTCACAGTCCCAAAAGGTTGTGGCCATGATCTTCTTGGTTGACTGAGTGACCTTGGCCTTTAGAGGCGGTGCTTCGCCAGGTTTACGCCACTCTATTGATTATCTTTTGGACAAGGGATCATAGTAGAGGACCATAGTTTCATCTCCTGTAACAATGGTTTGCAAAACTTCTTTCTCGTTGTCACAGCAGAGCTCCGAAAATGCCTGAGAAAGATGAGTCATTGCTGCTTTTGGACTGAGGAAAGAAGCCTAGACCCCCATTTTGCACTAACGTTATTCATGTTTAAATGTTCATGAATAATTCGAAGGACTATTGTTTTAGAAAGGCCCAACCTTGCTGCTGTTTCTGTAACTATGAGCCGCCGATCTTCCATAATTTCTTCTTCCACAAGAGCGATGTTTTCAGTAGTGAGCACCTTCCAAGAGCCGACCTGCACGCTCTTCGTCTTCAATGCATTCTCGACCCATTCGAAAATGTTTGGCTCGTTTTTTACTGTAGAATATGAGGGGGATGCTTCCTCATATACACCGTCCAATCGCTGTTTAATTTCATTTGGAGTAAGTCTTTCTTTTGTGAAGAACTTAATAACAGATGGATACTCCAATTTGAATATGTCACAATCTTCTACAAATAGCCTTCTTTATGCAACTATATCTGAACTACTGAAGACAGCGAAGCAGAAGTTACAGCTGCAATTATTTACTTAACAGATAAGGTATGACACCAGATAAGGGTTTGAGAAGGCGATAACCCTTATCGGCGAGGCCGGAAACTTATGGACCTATCCTCGTATATGTTTTTCGTTTTGGGGTGTAATTATTAACTTTAAAATTAAGATACACAATAAAATTAAATGTTCATAACGATAGGGTGTTCATTTATGAATAAAATGGCATAAAATAGGTTATGCAAACTGCCCTGTTCGACTATACATTTTAAAAAATTAAACATATGCGCAAATAAGGAAAGAAAAGTGAACTAATTAAATGTACTGGCCGATACAAGCAAACGTATCATGCACTGAATTATTGTATTTTTATACTGCGAGATGTCTCAAAACAATTTTATACGCTCGGATTTACTTAAATATGTGTTTATTAATGTTCAACACTAACATAAATACTTTATCCGGTACTGACAGTGTAATACAAATAAGAAAAACATACAGAACTGAAATATTATCTAGACCTAACACAAAATGAAGAAAACGCTTTCTGCTAACTGTACACTCTACATGTTATTTATACATCCCTTAAATATATATATATATATATATATATATATATATATATATATAATTACTGCACTTGTATTACGCTGCACATTTAGCATGTAAGCCTTGATCACACCGCATGCACACTCTTCGTCTTTCTCTGTTGTGCGGAGTGACAAATTATTATACATTGTCATTTTCTTGGCATAATTTTCACTCCCCACACAGGACTATGAATTGTTTTTGAGAGTCAGGGTTGTCATCACTATTTTCGTGGTCGGATTTTTTTTTGATTGATTTATTTATGGACGCTCTTTAACATCTCTGGTCACCAGCTTCCCATTCAACTCAGGGCGTGAAACAGCCGACAAATTTTGCTCAGAGGCCTCTCTTTCAGGCTTGAAGTTCTTTTTCGTGCCGTAAATGTAATCCATCGGTCCTGACCGGGTTCGAACTCGCGTTCTTGGGTGTAGGAGGCAAGTATGGTAACCACTACACCACCAGTAGTCGGAAACATTGGTATTAATGGTGAGAGAGTTTACTAACAATCGCATTTTCTGTAGTAGCGAAGAACCAGGTAGCATGCCAAGTATAATTTCTTCACTATCATCAGAACTTAAATTATTACTCTCACTATCGGATATCAAATCATCAGCACTAACATCGCACTCTTGAAACTACGCAATTAATCATCATCTACACCTGCCTTAAAAATATCACGGGAACAAATTGCCATTTTCAACTCTCACTACGAGACAAGAACTGACAATGTTACTTTAAAAAAATACCACCCTTGTGCAAGCCGAAAATCTCTCATTACAATGTGTAATGAACATCAAAGATATTACTTTTCAAGGTCTATGCATTCCCTCCCCATATACTGTCACAAAAATAAGTATATCATAGAATTTCAAGCTGGCCGACGATATCGGCGCTGGTAGTCTTGGACTGGATTAAAGAAGCGGATCAAATTGACTCTGGCGTGTTAAGGACGGGGGACCATGCGGCACCAATAGGGTTAACTATGCAGATTTTGTTCTGGTGGGTGGTGCTATATGTAAGAAAGCAGAATGGTATTTTTTTATTTATTTTATTTATGGACTCCTCTGCCATCTCAGGTCATCAAGTCCCATTCAATTCAGTGCGTGAAACAGCCGATAAATTTTGCTCAAAGGTCTCTTTTTTCAGACTTGAGGTTCTATTTCGTGTTGTAAATCTACGACACAGGACTCACGGCTTTACTTCCTACTAAGGATTTTTACGCCCTAAAATCCATCAACCCTGTCAGAATCGTAACCGCGATCTTCGGTCTACGAGGCAAGTATGGTTACCACTAGACCACCAGACATAGCAGACTGGTATGGCTTGACAGTGCAGTGTGTTGTTTACATGTGCAGAAGCGCGTTGAATTGAATACTTTTCTTCCGTAAGAACACGTTTCTTGTCATTGAGAGATCAACAAGTTGACGAACAGTTTTTCTTCCTGCAACACGATTGCCAGGATGCTTTCTTGGGAATCGCTTTAGCACTTCTCTGCAAGAGTCCGTTGTTATATATTGTCACATGTACGGCTTGGTCAATGGTTAAAATCATTATACAAACAGATAGTTTTATTTGCTTGAATATTTTATATTCTTACATTGTCTAGTCACATCAGAAAGTGAGAACTCTAGTTATATTTATTTGGTTTACCACTTCCTTAAACGACTTAAAGGACTTTACCATGACTCAATCGTTCGCTTAGCGACCAGCAGAATTATGCTGGACTTCAGATTCTTCCGCTACCCGTAACATATTTTCATTGATTATTATGATTCAAACACAGGGCGTTGGTAAGCCATAATCGATAAACATTACAACATAATGTAAAGACCCCTCTAGGCGATTGCAAAGCTATATTAGGAGGTAGGAGAGCCTCAAGAATTGTCTGTTTGGCGGCCCGTCTGGCTGTCGCCTGACCTGCCCCGTGGCCGCCCTGACCCACGGCTCTACGAGACATCACCCCTAAGGTAAAACGGCCCGTTTGGCCCTAATGGCCTAACGAATAGATATATTCGCTTATTATGGTTAACGTAAGCCTTCAGCTTTAGAGCAGATCACATATGTGTATTGTACAACCACCATTCAATAAAATCAATAGCAATGGCAGGATCATTCTTTTTAATTATACCTGCGAGTGCTCCTGCCGCTACGCTCCCCTAGCCCACACCCTTGGTGTGACAATATGTATCGTATATCAAAACCCGTTTTCCAACACTATATTTATGCAGTGGTATGACTAACGAAGGGCAATAGCATACAATTTACACACAATGAAAACATCGCACAGGAAAACCACTTGTTGACATCTCTCAAACTATCTATAAGTAGCTTCTTGCATATGCATTGCATTGCCTTGACGATTGACATTCGTCATAGTACCCGATACACCTACAGATTAAGGAAATGATGAATGCGCTTGTTGCTACCTTAAGTGTGTAAACAATCAACGTAACTTTCACTTGGACCGTATTAACCACTTCGTGGTACTGCCACCTAGTATACTATTTGAATCGGTTCATGCTATAACGGTCTCAGCCAATACAACTAAGAAAAAAACTTTGCTGCAAAGTATTAAAGAGATGAAAAAATTATGCACATTCCTTGCAAGAAATGTAGTTCTTATGTATAGATAGAAAAATAATAGAAACACTTCTAATTGGGTAAATTTTTTCAGTCTATTAACTGAGGTTCTTTTAGTATAAATTGATGTTTTATAATGTCACTATACTAGAAAGTATGTTTAAGTATATTATTTTTTTTAAAACACTACAACAGTTCTGTATAAGATAACTTGAAAGTTATAATTGATGTTTTGCAACAAAACATTGATAATCTATCAGTCTAGCAGTGTGTCATTTCACTAGAACTCCTGATATACATAAGTCATTAAACTTGCAATTCAATTTATTTTTGCTATTTTAGGGATTGTTTTATACAATAAGCTTGGTTTCTGGAAAATGACAACATTGGGTCGCCAGGCAGACTAAGATGAAATGCGTGCTTCGCGACGGGATCGATTCCTGGTTGTAACTGCAAACATCATAGTATTGATTGACAATTGACTTTTGTGATATCTTGGTACATTTCCAGTACATGTTTCTTTTCAAATATATTTTTTGTGAAGCTGCTACCATAAATTCTTAAAATCTAATACCTTCGAAGTATCCAGTTCTCTCACAGTAATAAATTTAATTTTCTTGATGCTGTGATTATCTGGGTATTCATACATTGTGTAGATTCTGTTCTCTTTCTTGATAGTGCCAAAATCTCAGTAACAGAGAGATGTGGATATGTCTTAATAGCACAGTGTTTTCATTATTATTGATTCTTTTAGAGTCTGTTAATGCTAAGAGCAGTATAATCAAAAGTAGTTCTTATTTTATCCCCACAGACCTATTTTCTTTGCTCGTACAGTCTTCCTTTGTAGTCTATATACTCTTCTCTCTTTATACTAGAAGATTTTTCTTTAATGAGCTTTCGTGTATGTATTCTTTTTTGCACATTTCTTTTCTTTCTTCAGCGTCTTCCCTAATGAATTCCAACAAGATATCATTCAGCTCACTAGAATAAAATAATAGTGTCACACACAGTTATCTGAGAGGGAATATGTTGTTATATAAACAAGAGTACCAACTAATTTAGCTGATAGCCATTACTATGTTATGTACTAAAAGGTTTTCTCATCGACTGAAGACCTTTAGGCATGGGACACACATATCTCCGCTGCTATTTCTGTGATACCCATCTAACTGATTGAGGTGTTGTTAGCATAGAGCATTAATCCTACCTCTATTAAGCTTAAGTGTATTTTGCTATTTTCTGAATTAGGTCCTTCTAGCAAGGACCGATTTATTTATGAAATTACTTTTGTATCAGAGATACCATGAGTTCTGTATATGACAGCACCACAATAATCACACTCAGATATTCACCAATGAAGCCCTTGAGGCCTGTTAGACAGGCCCTCTACTCTACTGTAATCTCTTATTACTAGCTCTCTTTACCTAGTGAAGGCGATGAGAAACCACGACACCAAAACCGGTAACGCAGTGAGGATGATCACAGGTTTGCGACCCACTCTGTCAGCCAGTAAGCCTACAGGTATGGGAGCTAGGATGCCGCCAATTCCCACAGCCGACACGATCCACGACCCCATTTCTCGAGATACTTGGAAAGGTGTTCCCTTAGTTTCTAGCTCAGGCAACATCGGGGACGACCAGGATACCCCTGTACCCATTATCAGGAAACTCAGTGTAGCTGTAACAACAGTAGTTAATGCTTTGATAAAAAAAAACTTCTGAAAGGTCCAAACATTTATTTGTGCTGAGGCAGCATGATTGCTTGAGTGATATCAAATTTCCACACCAGATTAGAAGGTTATCTGGAAAAAATGAGAATTAGTTCTTTAGAAATGTGAAGTTTTCAGGAGAGCGGTTTTAAATTTTAATATTGTGTAATGATTAAAATATTAACACATTTGTCTACAAATTTATTTCACAGTATTCCAGCTACCCCTATATGAAATATGTGCTCCTGTATGAAACAATTTTTTTTTTAATTTGTCGTCCAGTTGCATTATATTTCATTACAATATATGGAATAGCTGCAAATATCTTACAGCAAAGGTGGTGAACCTGGGTTTACAACTCGCATTAATTAATTTCGAAATGGCTAACAGCAATCCAATAGTTGTCATAACATGATGACAGGTACAACGATCCTTCGCTGCTGTGCTTTGCAGGCATAGCATATATATCGAATTTAATTCGATGCGGTCATCGGATACGAACGGCTGCGGTAGCCGAATTCTAGGGAACACTGGAGCTATATTAGTGATGTACAAATCTTAACCGGTAGCGTATGTACTGCTTGAAAAGAAATAAATGTATAACAAGGTTCCCCGTAAATATTTTTTGAAAAGGAACATGCCATTTAATTTTTATAACCTTCTTCATTTCAATATATTGAAATTCTTTATGTACTTTTTAAAATGCGTAAATAATGGCAGAAAAAATCCATAATCAAAACAGGCAAAAAAAAAAAAAGTTTTAAGCCTGAAAAGAGACAACAGTGGTCAAAAGATGCAAAAAATGTAAAATAAAAACTGACCCTACCGACCCCATATGTATGCAAATATGTTCATTTCTATCTGATTCTTAACATTCGGATAGGAAAGGCATTCCGTCTAACTTTCGGGCTCTGGTAATTATATTATAAGCAAATGAGCCCGCATTTGGTTTATTGATACTGGAGTAGGAATAGAAAAACCTTCTAATTTTTGTATACAAAAAATTCAAAGTTCTAGGAGTTGGGCGTTCTAACTTTTGGACATATTTTGAGCAAAGGGCTTCATTTCCAGGAAGCACTTGGGCACTTAAAAATGCGTAATTAAGAATGGCGAGTAATTGCATCCACTATGAATAAGTTCCGTTTAGGATGTGCTCTGTTTGCCTTTGCCTACTTACTGCCCGACAGATTTGAAATGACTGATTGATTATTCAAGAAAACTTTTCAGACTCGTAGTACTGGGAGGGAATTGTAGAACTCTTTGTTACCGCATTTACTTAAATATAAGACAACCCTGAGTTTGCAATAGCTTCTATAAGATATTCAAGGTAGGTAGATACCCGTATACGCCCCGCAGTTGCAGGAAGAGAGATCTCAGAGTGATTGTAGCTGTTGCTATGCATGTGAGTAAACAAGCGAATGTCGCTGTGAATCAGAGCCATCTGTGGTCAGAGTGGTGAGGTAATACAATGTTGCAGGAGTTGCAAATTATTTATGTCGAGTGAACTGCGAGTAAGCGAGCGCTAAGGAAGTGTAACATTGTTGTTTTTCGTTTGAGGCACTGTAAATTGCTTAAAAGCGAGCAATTGAGCATCACAGTGCTGCGAGGTGTGCAAACACCTATTAAACACCACAAATAAACAGATTGCACTACAAATACCTAGCGTCGCTAACCTGTAACCTCGTATTATCTCGCTTTATCTACTCCGTGAAAAATGTAAGGGATACACCATGATTGAATAATTGTACTAGTAATATTCAGCCGCTGGGAATTATATTTTTTAATATATTAATATTTTTTAGGATGATTCCCAGTTTTCAAAGTGTAAAATCGAAAAAAAAAAAAAAAAAAAAAAACTTGTATTATATTCAGGCAATTTGTGTAAATATTTATATTAATTTTGAGTTCTTCTTAAAATAGCTCGCGAGAAAAAATGAATAAAATAAACACAATCTTCCAGTTTAACCATTTCTTACTCTATATTCTGCTTAACATGATTGACTGTTGGAAACTTTCTACAGTATAATTTATTATGCAACTGTCATCATGTTTGAGCTCACATATTACAATTATTGCGAGTCCATGGGAGCCTTTTGTTAATTATCGTCAGCACACTCCTGGTTGTACTCCACTTTGTAGGGCAGTGACTTGATAAATCCACCATTTTAAAAGAATGTGGAATTATCATGATAGTGCCACAGAACCAGTAATACTGTTGAAGGATCGCCTTAAGAAGATTGTGCATAAACCACACCTTAATAAATCCGCAAGGGCGGAAGAGAATTTCGGTATTTCAGCCGTGCTCAAGATCAGGCCGTTTGAGCCTACGCCCCCAGTGAGGGTACCTCCAGGGAAGAGATGGGTAGCGGCCGGGATCCAAATAGGTATATTACCCTGGCACGTG
Organism: Metallyticus violacea; assembly: GCA_030762175.1. Taxonomy (NCBI): domain Eukaryota; kingdom Metazoa; phylum Arthropoda; class Insecta; order Mantodea; family Metallyticidae; genus Metallyticus; species Metallyticus violacea. The sequence goes on along the minus strand of CM060830.1, from coordinate 42,140,785 downwards.
CAGAGACCGCCCCTCCAGTTAGCTCCTCAGAAGGACCCCTGTCATACCAGATTTCGAGACTTTTTCAAGTGCAAGCCACTGATACACCGCACTAACTCATTCGCCTGGAACTTTCGACCCTGTAATAGATCAAACGAAGGAAATTATATGGATTGGGACCGCAGACAATTAGTGCAACGGAAAGTATTTACCTAAGCGGCCAGGGAAAATCACGAAAAAATATAAGATAAGATTACCGCTCTAAAGAATTGTGAGGATTATCAGGGATTGCTTTTCTACACTGAACTTGAAGGGGAAGAAACGACGAAAAGCCACAATTTAAATTGATTAGCAAATTGCGAATGATCTCGATGAAACCGAACATCTAAAGAAAAAGAAAAATGATGGGATACGACAACACTTCCACTTATGTTTTCTGGAAACAATGTGGTTTGAAATAGGCATTGCCTGGCTAGGAATCGCTTAAAACTGCTTTCCAACGAAAGTTCTAACAAAATAATGACACGTAACTATGAGCTATTAACGCCACTCTGCCATATGCCTAAATGCTGGGAACCTGTTTACGTTGATTTCCTAACCAATATGCTTGAAGGTTGCTGCTTTTCCATTGCGCCCAACTGCTATGCTATGCAACGAAACTCTAGTCATTCTTAAATTTATAATTTTTCAACGGCTCTTTTTATTGGAATCTCGCAGTCAGCGAGGGGAAAAAAACTAAACGTCAGTCTTTTTTCGCAAGCGCATGATATGCAAGGCCATCGATAGAAAATGAAATGTGATCTAATAATACGCAGTATAATTGAAGTGCCTCCGGCTAAAATAGATAAGCTTTGAAAAGGTCAAAACGTGTTTCTTTTTAAACTTCGAACCTGTTTGCTATTGCGTTGGTTCATATTGAAGACGATGAAATTAATTTATCACAACTCTAAAAGTATATACTAGCCTATGAATTTAATGCAAAAAATAGTATAGGCTATAGTACCTATTATTTAAGAGGGTTGGGATAAATGATTAAGCCTTTGAAAATTGAATATTAATAAAATGCACATAAATATACCGTGGGTCTATATAGATTGGTGCCAAATATTTTAGTCATGCAATTGCAAACAGCAAAACATAAACATTTATAAACTTGGGTATAAAAGTTCGTTTCAGAGTTACAAGTTTTATTGCTAACAAACCAGTGATCAATTTAACAACATACTGTACAAAAACTGCCCAGAGTGATCTCCTGCCACTTCGATGCACCCCATAAGATTGGGCTCAATGTTTTAGCATACTCTGTTGAAAACTTCTGCAGTTTTTCCTATTTGCTCAAATCTGTACTCTCAGAACATCATCAGCTAGAGGAGTTGAACAAGCTAAGAACCATAAATGTTTCTCATGCACAAACATCCATTGGATTCAAATTTGGTGATCAATTCAATGAACCCCTTCCCCCACTACCAATCTATCTTTGCATAAAGTTGTCATTCAAATGACGAACTATCTGACTAAAGTGACCTGGGAGCACTATTGTGTATGAACCACATTCGCTACATAGCACTCAGAGGCTCGTCAACTTATCTTTCTGCAGTTTCATTTCTTAGACACTGCAGATAAATGCCCCTGTCAGACGCGGAGGGAAGAAGTAGAAGAAGTCTAAATGTGAAAAATGAAGTTCTGTTGATATTTGTCCTGTCCTACTTTATTAGGGCTTTCATATGCCCGGATATGATTGCTATGACATTAAAAATACCATCATTTGCAAAGCTAACCTTATCAACAGTGATGGAACGTTTTCTACCATGGACGCGAAGTTGCCTTAGCATCAACCATGAGCCTGACCCTGAACTCTGCTTAGCATTCCGATGTAAAGAACAGCAAGTTAATGCATTGCAATCACAAACCCTAACCTTTCTTTCTGACGTCATGTACTCTTGCCTGCGTCAGGTTATGCTTACATTTTTCTTCCAAAGGAATTGGTATCAGTGAACGAAGTAAGGCTAATAAATTTATGGCACAGTACACTGCTGTAAAATGCGTTGCAAATTTTTTTTTGCATAGCCGAAAGTCTGCCGCATTGAGTCCTTGCATACATTATAGGTATAGGGATACAGCAGAATATTCCAAACAATCACGTGACTCTTCCCTTGATGCAGATTTACTTTCTTTCTTTATGTGAAATGGCCGATAAAGTTTGTTCGGGGACCTCTTCCTTCAGGCTTGAAATTATTTTACGGCCATACTTTTTAATCTTGAAAAAAAGCTCTGGCCGGTTTTCCCATACTTTCTTATTGCTATCTGATGAGATTTCGCATATGTTACGAAGAACTCATCCCTTTCTCTTAGGGAGGCCGCACACCGGCATGCAATCAGCGCCTAGTCAGATAAATTTGATCCCTTCTTGTCTCTTTAGTGATTCAAGAATGCTGCCGCACACCGGAGCAACACATGTCTGCGTCAATCTTCTAATCCAGTGGACGACATGGCCTCTTCAGTGAAGACGATGTTTTAAAGTACAGAAGCCTGAAATTGCGTAACAGGAGGGAAAGAAAATGGGTTCACAATTTCTATTATCACAATATCTGTACCACGCAGCTAATCTGAAGAAAGTCGGCTTCAGTGATCTCTCAGTGAATGCTGAATCATTATTATCTATCTCAATGTCCGACTTTGAAACATAAACCCCACTTCCTCTCGGTCCTGATGGTGTAGTGGTAACCATAATTGCTTCCTAAACCCAAGATTGCGGGTTCAATCGATGGATTTTTTAGGGTGCGAAAATCCTAAGTATGGCTTCCTTCGGAAGGGAAGCAAAGCCGTGGGTCCCATGTACATTTACGGTACGATAAAGAACCTCAAGCCTGAAAGAAGAGGTCTCTGAGCAAAATTCGTCCGCGGTTTCATGTCCTGATTTGAATGGGAGGCTGATGACCTGAGCTGTTAAAGAGCGTCCATTAAAAAAGACAAAAAAAAAAAAAAAAAAAAAAAACCTTCCTTATTCAGAGCACGTGAAATAACAGCATGCGTTATCACAGTTCAATGTTATTACATAGGGAATAACAGAAGGAAATAGTTGCAGCTAGTCAGCAATTTCATGATAAAATGACCCAATCCAAATTGTACTATTTATTTTATGTATATATGTGATGATGAATATGAAGCCATATTTGCATTTTCAGCATTGACACCTGTTGTGTGACTCTTTATAGAATGTAGCACTATGACCTTACATAGAACAAGAATCCTCAAATACTAAATACTAAAAAGAAAACGGATTTCAACTAGACAATATTCTAAAAAAGACTAGATTTCCCTCTAGACACTAAATCATTAATTTTCGAACTAGACAGTCTTTCAAAAAGACCACATTTAGTTGTAAAATAACAAAATTGACAACAAATGTTTGCAGGAATGTGTGATCTGCATCTCGTGAAATGTGTCTGCGACATGTTCATGACGCAAACCCGTATTTCCATTGCTTTTCATTGAGCTCCATTTCTTTGCGACATGTTGCATCATCGATAATGCTTGATATTATGACTTGAAGCGTTCCGGTATGCGGCCGAACTTAAGTCTTCCAGCGTCTGTCAAATGAAGTTTTCTCACACGTGCCTTTCAGGATTTTCGAGAATGTTTTTGCCCAGGGTAACTGTGTATTGGGATAACTTTCTGCACAAAGTTCACGAGGTGCTAATTCATTCCCATCTGCCATATGACTTACTGAATAATTTTCTTTTATTTCTTCATACAGAAAAGAAATTAAAAAATAAAGAAAGAAAGGGAAAAAACACCATAGCGTGCTTTAAAGAAGAAATGTACAGAAAGTCCGTACTAACTTTGAAACTAATATTTTCAGCCTCGTGTAAATGGACATTTTAAAAATTTTTTATTGTTAGGGACATATTCTTAAAATATTTGACACAAATTTACATGCAATCTGTCTATATGATAAACTTTATTCCATTATTTATTTCCGTTGCTAAGAAGATAAATAACATTAACACATATTATTTTAACATAGACGCTGAAAGGGATTTTGGAAATTTTTTTGTTATCGTTAAGTTTTATATATTTTAATAAAAGTATATGATCCTAATTTAATTATTATCCATTTATAAATATATCTAAATGCATTCATAACTTCGAAACGAAGGAATTTCAGCCCCATATTTAAATGGACATTTTTAAAATGTTTCCTTGTGAGGAACATAACCTTAAAACATTTGACACAAATTTAGTTACAATATGTATATATTAATCTTATCTCCACCATTTACTTCTCTTGTTAAGAATATAAATAACAACAAACAACAACGTGTGTTTCTTTTCGAACACATATGCTGTTATTGTCAAGTGTTTTCATATATTTTTAATTAAAATACCTTGATCATGATTATTATCCAATTATAAATATATCTAAATATTTTGTATAAAGAGATATAAAATTAAATATATTATCATATTACAAATGCAATTTACTATTAACGGCACATAACACACATACTAGAGGAAGTTGATAACAAAATGAAAAGTTGAAACATATCTCCATCAGCGGCGGTATTCTACGTGGAGGCCCCGAGTGCAAACTACTGCTCTTCATCGCAGTTTCCATTGCACTTCCATTTTATTCCACTCCTCCTGGTAGGCTTTCCACAGTTCGCAATCTTCTGCTTCCAAAGGTCCAACTGTAAAATGCATTGGTGGTGCATCAGGCAATTTAAAGGGATGTCGTTGTAACGGATGGAACGTATTTCTATCCTTTCTCCCTATTGGCAGGTTGAAGCAGGGGTGTAACTTGAAACCTTTCTGATGACAGCTTTTTAGGGTTGAATTATGATTCGACATTGATGTTCACAGTTGTAACTGAGGCCTCCAATATCAATGAAATAGCTCCCTGGGTAGCTGGATTTGAGTCAAGAGAGTATGGCTAGTGGCTGGTTGTGCATTTACCTGTTTCTTGAGCTTTGGAATATGTCGTATTTTGACTTTAACTTTTTTTATGCACACGTGAGAGTCTTTCTTGGAGATGGTGAAACCACATCTCTTATATTGCTTGAGAGTCTCAAAAAAAAAAATATATGATGTATCTTTTTTGCTTTCCTATGTTTGCAAGCAAACTCATGTATAGAGTCAAACTTCCAATTAAAATGTATTAGTAAGAGCTGTGATATACTCTTCCCGAATGGTTCTAATTTTGGCACCATTCTAAGTGGCAGACATGGCTATACACTGTGTATCGTCCACATTGTCGAAGTTAGATTCGCTTCCGTAGATTTAACTTCAATGCTAATGTCAACTTCTGTAGCTGTCACCATAGTTTGCAAACCATCCTCTGTGCAACAGAGTTTCAAATATTATATGGTCGCAATGTTACACTGTTCAACCATGTGATAATAGCCGATGTTTACTTGCTCTTTCATGGTTTTGTCGTCCCTGGCGGATTAGCGGATCTGTGAGTCAGAGCGGTAACTCCCGGCTCTGCCAACGTAGTAATCTGCATAAATGGTTCAAGTTCCCGCAATTACAATGAAAATAAGCACGTGCTTTATGACACGTGTAGGAAATGTTATCCTGCTTCATCCGCACATTTCTGACATTATTTTAGAAAATTGTAATTTACACGCATCATTTCATCTTCTAAAATTGACTCATTTTCTGAATTTGAATCAATTTTTGGATTGATATTTAGTTTCAGTTCTAATGTGTGGGGGTTTGTTTCATACATTTTATTTTTCAACCTCCCCCATAAATAAACGTATGCATTTACTGCGCACCTACGCCGATTTTCTCGTCATGTAAGGGTTCATGTATAAAATCCTGTTTTTCCTTACTCTAGTACCTATTTTGTGTCAAAACATGACTACGTAAATGGAACAATGCTACGTGGATCAATCAATTAATGTATGATTAACGGTAGTAGCATTCAACTACAGCTACCTGCAATTTCTGGACAATAGTGACCTTATGTGTTTTCAAGTTAACACTTTCAACATCTCCTGTTATAAGATGTGCTTAATTTAATTGTAATTGCAGTTGTAATTGCCAGAAATTGAATTAGTTACGGGGATATTACATTCGCTTCACCGGGAGTTACCGCTTTACTTGCCGACCCGCTAGCTGCCGTGAAACGGGCTACAAAACCATGAAAGAACTGATAGTTGTCTACAGTAATAGTGTCTGCACACGAGTAATAACATGTTAATTCTTCCGTCATGTCTTACTTTTTTAATTTATAAGGGGATATGTCTCTTATCACAAATGTTTATATACTCAAAGTTGTAATACTAGCATAGAACAAATGGCAGTTTACAAGTGTTATAATTGTAGAAAATCATCTATATTACATGTTTATTTACTATAATATATCTAAATGGAACCTTTTAAATTGCAAGTATAATTGCTACATATGAAATGTGAATTTCTGTTTCCTCATCCATTCCACTCGTAAAACCTACAAATTACCACAAACTGCGATATGTATGAATTATTTTTCATAACAACAACAGTAAAGTTCTTTTTTACCTGTTGTAGCAGCGGAATACTGAATTAACTTCCCAGAGTTAACAGGCAGCAAACAATTGAAGTTGTATAGCATTTTTATAGAATCTGTAAAGCAGAAAAGCATGAGAATAAATGGCGAGAAATACTAAAATTTCACTTTTCTGTATGCACATATTTTTCACACGTCTATAAAAAGAACTGTTAGTAAAGAAATGTATTTTGTTTTTAAAATTACATCATAAAGTGTAGATGGCGTTAATTCATCATTTATGTTTAATATGTGTAATTTATTGATCTTTGGATTTTTTTGATAATAAGTTGCCTAAATCTATATATAATGAGGGTACCATTACAGGATATAATTGTATTATTAAATAAAATGTTTTTGAATCAGAATACTTAATTTTTATGGTAAAAGTCGAAAAAAACTAATATATTTTTCATTAATATTAGAAATTTAAATCATTGTTTTGTAAATTATTTTAAGGCTTAAAAACCACATTCATTTTCCCAATAGACACCCCTTAGTTCCTTATTGAAATTCTTTCTTGATAATAAAAATAATAATCGAATTTAATATAACAAGCATTTTCCCCTGAAAAAAAAAATGTTTGGTTCCTTTCCCAGCCAATAGCTTGCTTTTTGCAACATCTAAGGGTCAATTAAATTTCATTAAATTCTTTTTATTATAACTTTTCTGTGAATTTAGGCTTCTTTTTTACCATGTTCTCAGCGGGGGCAGCATCAAAGCATAGCACTACTGATTTGAAACTCAAAACACTGGGAAATATATTTTATTCATACCAATTAACCATAGCACTAAGTAAACAAATGCTACAAAATCAGGGAAGTTAAAAATAAACAAACGCTTCCTCAGAAAATGAACTATTCTCGTGGTTTAATAGAAAGGACTATGAAAATATAAAAATAATAGCAGAAACATTAATAAAAGCATACCAGAAATTGTTGAGCCTGATTAAACTGTTTACAAAAAGAGTGAATATTCAAGCCATGGTCCGTACTTTTTTCTGTAAACAACACATCTTCCACCAGCTGCTAGCCGTGCAGCCTCAACAATGTGAGTTGAAAGAAACGCTTGTGTCAGTAATTCAGTGTCACACAATGGAGCTGGTGCCAGAACATTGCCGTGCAATGATTCATTACGATTTTAAAAAGGAATATGGTCTTGAGAGACTTATGTACACTTTATGGGAACTAGCTCCTTTGCAAGCAGTAATTAAGAGGGGCTGAACTTCTGTGAAGAAGATAACTGCAAGAATACTCCCGAGGCATCCCTTAATATTGGACCTCTCTCAAAAAGTTACACGTTACACGTTTTTTTTTAAGGTCCGGAAAAATTGTACACCACAATAAAGGGTAGACTTTGAATTGTATCCCAGAATGCTCCAAAGATACAATAACGACGACTCTGTTATTGACTCTGTCAATATGATCTGGAAACAAGACATCCATCGTCATTTTGTATCTTAGTACAAGTGACATACCCTCAATGTAAGTCAAGAGAGCAAATAGTGTGGGGAAGAATAAGTGGTGGCATTCCTCTCCATTAGCGGTCATGTAGCAACAGTGACCTTGAAGATAGAAGGACAGTTGCCGCAGAGTTTTCCAAATGGTGTGTGAAAAACGGCCGAGAACCGGGCTTAGAGGCCTACATCGCCGACATCACACTTTACGTTCTGATGCATCCTGTGAAGCTTGACAGGTATCAGACAGTCCTGGTTAGCAGAATTGTATAGCAGAAATGTACAGAAGCAGCAGAAAGCGAAAGAAATATGACGAGTGTAAGGATAAGAAAACACGAGCAAGAATAGTAGAAAGTTCAGGAGAGGAAGATTAAAAATAAGAAATAAAAAATGATAATCGAAGTAACACTATGAAAAGAAAGTACAGTGTAGGGAATAGAAACTGAAGAAGAAGGAAAATAGAGAAGTGCGAGAAGAAAAGGAGAGATTTCAACGACCGGTCAAGGTGCGCTCTAGACGTCACTTGACTGACACGATCTCATATCATTGTTACTTCTCTCCAGTTGTGTTATCATCTTGATTTGCAAGAACGGGCCTTTCGTGTAGCGAAAATACAACTCAAGGTCGGTGGTGTTATTAGTAAGTGGTTCAACCACTTTCTTACATGTCCTATACAATTTCATCTCCAAAGTACGTACGTTACCTAAGGATCGAGGGTAGCTTCAAATGTTCTGCATACTGCACACAGGCAGCTAGTTTTATTTATTTTATCAGGTTCAACATGTTAGAAGCATCTTTAATGTTCTGTGGCCCTTTTCCAGCCTTCTCTGCTCTTTCAGTCTCCATATCCCAAACCTTTTTTCCCTTCCTCCTGTTTCTTCTACCCTATGGAACCCTCCTTTTAACATGTCAGTTCCAATTAATTTCTTATTTGGTATAAAATAAAACATTAACTTTGACCCTTCATCTTCCCTCTAACAAGGATGTTTCTTAACAGTTTTTATAAACATTTGCATAGAGCTGTAAAAATACTTTAACACTTTTCTCAATTTTTACTCTTAACACCAGTGAATTTTTGTGGAAGGAAACCTAAAACATTAATTCATATAACTTAAAGGTCACATTATTACAATTAAACTCTTTACGAAAATTGATGATTACCTAAGAGCAGCTAGAAAATCAAGAAGTAAGCAAATTAAAAATCAAAGAATTAAAGTAATGTGAAAATTGAAAAGAATATTATTGAGGTAATTGAAGAGAACATTTTGAAATGGTTTGGACACCTGAAAACGATTAGAAAAGAAGGAATTCCTAAAATGATATTGGAGCGGAATGCAGAAGGGAACAGCGAGTAGGATGGGAGGGCAGAAGATGTTGAAGACAGAAATTTGTAGCGAAGTAAAATTACTTTGTGTTGAAGGAAAACTATTATATTCTATAAAAATACTTACAATAAAGTTTCTTTAAACGCTTTTTCTTCACGTGGCTAATGTTTACTGAGATAATTTCACTTTTTCGAAAAAATAGGAGGGGCGTTCGGAAATTGTTAATAGTTGTTTTTTGACCGGTTTCCGAGAGCTTTCCTTTCAGCTTCTAGAAGCTGTCTACACACTGTTGAAGCATCGATGTTCACCCTTGCAGCCTACAAATCTTTTTTGTACATTAAAACTGTTTTTCAGGATTAAATTTGCTCATTCCTATTAGATAGACAATATCTTTCCTGAACGTTTTTCGCTTTCGATTAAATCGTCCTTTCTTTTGAGGTGAAATTCGTTCCTCTTATTTTTCCTTCTAATTGTGTTATTAACAGCTCCCAAATTTACATTACATTCAACTGTTATCTGTCTCCGAGTCATATTACTAAATTCACGGTGGATTATGACCTTACTTCTCTTCTTAGGTGTTTTTTTTTTATTTGTTTTATTTACGGACGCTCTTTAACAACTCAGGTCATCAGCGTCCCATATACTTGCCTCCTATACACAAGATCGCCGGTTCTAACCCGTACAGGACCGATGGATTTTTTCGGGCGTAAAAATCCTAAGTGTGGCTTCCTTTGGAAGGGAAGTAAAGCCGTGGGTCCCGTGTCGTACATTTACGGCACGAAAAAGAACCTCAAGCCTGAAAGAGAGGCCTCTAAGAAAAAATTGTCGGCTGATTTGAATGGAACGCTGATGACCTGAGATGTTAAAGAGCGTCCATAAATAAAATCAATCAAAAAAAAAAAAAAAAAAAAAAAAAACTTCCCATTCAATTCAGGACGTGAAACTTAGGATTTTTACGCCTGAAAAAATTCATCGGTCCAGGTCGGGTTTGAAGCCGTAATCTTCGGTTTAGAAGGCTAGTATGGTGACCACTACACCACCAGGACCGACATTATTAGGTGTGATATCTATTATGAATAAAATATGTTTGTAAAATAAAATGTTAAAACAGCTAGAAACGCAAAGAAATTGCTTAACTTCTAGTGCATTAATAAAAGCAATAACTACAATTAACAATGTAAACAATGAGTATCAATAATGCGGTGTAGAATTGGAGGAAAACACCTATTAGCAATGAATAACTTATAAAATTAAATGTACCTGTTTGTTCACATTAATTCGCAAAGGACTGTAAGGTCTTTATATTACCTAAAACATTGGTGATAAAAAAATATGAAAGATTTACACAGTTTAATACGGGTTTTTTTTTATCCAATTCATATTTGTGAGCGTCTGGCGGTTAACGCACTATATATTTTTAAATTAATATATACATTGATTTATTAAATTCACAAAGTAAACTATTACTATTACGTTAACATATGTTACAAATTCTTACACTTCTTTATTTACAAATGGATTGTATTACCAAAACATTCATCGTTCCCACCGTCACAGGTGGCCGAGGTCGTTAAGGCGCGGACTCGTGAGGGGAGGTCTGGGGTCCAAAGTAAAAACGGGCGTTAAACACCATTCGAAAAAACATTCATCATTGCTGAATTACTACTTAATAATAAATAAATGTTTAGTTTATTAACTAGATGTCTCACTATGAAGCAGGCCTTTTTGTTTACTATTATGTTGTAGTCTGTTAAAAAATTACGAGATAGTCATTTTAAAATTATTTATTGAACCGTTATGAAAAATAGCAAACAAATTCCGTATTTACAACGAAATGAACAATTTAAGATTGTAAAAAATTTAACTGAATGAAAGATTAAAATATTAACAGAATAAAAAGTATTAACAATAAACTTTAAACCTTTTAGAAAATCTTTGAAATATTTTCCTTATTCACAGAGCATTTATGGCAAACACATTTAACAATAAAAGACAATTAAACTACTCTGTTGGTTTGCAAATATGCTTAAGAGGAAACACCTTCCATCATCAATTAAGCAACAAACAAAACCAGCACAATTGACTAACTTTAGTAGCAATCTTTGTCCCAGCACACCTCGAGAACACTCATAAATTTTCAGATCATTTGCTCTCGAAATCAGCCATCGGCCTTATTTAAAATTTACCTTCAGAACAAAGAAAACAGAACAAAATAAGAAAAATTCACAATTCATCTTTATACAGCGAGTTCAGAGAGAAATGGTATTTGTACCTTACTTATTACGCAACATGGGATCTCTCAATATACTCATCAACGTCAATGCACTGCTGTCATCCTGCTGGTATATACACTACCAGGGGGCCGAGGTCGTTAAGGCGAGGACCCGTGAGCGGGAGGTATAGGGTTCGATTCCCATCAGGATCATCCTCCCTGACTGAGGCTTTCCTCAGTCCTCATAAATGGCAAATGCCGGGGAGGCACCTTAAACTTAGGCCTAGAACGTTTCCTTCCTTTAAAAAATTCTTTCCCAATTAATCATTTCATCTCATGTATCATCAGTGTCCTCCGCCTATAGTGCCTCAGTAGTAAAAACGGGCGTTAAACGCTGCTCAAAAAAACTTCATTATAACATCGTGAAACTATTGTTTGGGAGTACTATGCCACCTACCTCTATTTCTTCGTTGTTGCCAAAATTCTCGCAGCGCGAATAAGGCATAATCAGACGAAGCGAGATTCGGCGATTAGGTGCATCACTACAATGAACTCCACAATGCCAAGTTCCTAATGTTGCTGGTATGGGGCGCGCATTGTCATATTGGAAGAGCACTCCTGTCAACCACCTCCCCTTTTGCCGTTGCTTAGTCCTGCGTCTAAGCGGTGTAAGGGTCTCACCTTGTTGCTGACAGGCCTTCTTTGAGGAAGCTAGTCCATTAGCATTATACCTTAAGAGCCCCAAAAGATCGTGTTCATCTGCATACCAGTAGATGGAGCAGCAGCTAGACATTTCTTGTTCCGGGTATTCCCTGGAGGTTTCCAGTGCAATGGATTTGATGCTCTTATTTGATATGCGATAGTGACATCATGACTCTCGTCAGCCACCAGCTTCTCAAAAAAAAAAAAAAAAAAAAAAAAAAAAAAAAATAATAATAATAATAATAATTATAATGCTTCTCCAGTATCTGGCTACAGACTTCAACTCTTTTGTTCTTCTGTGACTCTTTCAAGGAACCCAATATTCCCAATATTTTTTAATGCCCCTCATAACACAGCTCTTTTCAGGTTTATAAGATTTGAGAGGAAGGCAACGCCCCTTAAGATTGCAGTATATCACTGCAAAAAAACGCATTTCTCTGGAGAAGACTATAATTAAAGATTAACCTATAAAGTCAACGAAGTGACCTTAGAAATTATTTCGCTGAATGTTTTCGCCATTTTGCATCAGCATTTGAAAATGAGAGCATCTCTTAGCTATGGCATTTTACACCCACTTGCCTTTTACAGCGTTTCATTTTTGTTAAGTGCATAATGGATTTTGGAAGTTCCATTTCACACAGCATATAACTACAAGATATTGTTTTATATTATAAAAAAGAAACTTTCGGAAACTGCAACTTTATCTTACTTGTACCGTATTGCTACGTAACGGTTCTATTGATAAACATACCTTTTACATTCCGATAAATACTAAACCTCTTTTAAGACGATATTGCACTTTCAAACTCAAGCGACTTGTTGGCAAACTCCACTGTGTGTGTGTCCTTGCTAGCCATTCCTTTTGTGTTATGATACACTATGCACTATGTTTGTTATGCTTCCTTATAAGTGATGGTAAAAACACTATTTCCCTTTTAAGCAATTATCAGCTACTGTAAAGATAATCCCATATCACAGAAAGCCTGAGAACCAGTTCTTTCCTTTCTCGTTTTCTGAGCTAACGGAGTAGAACCATTTGTCAGGCTAGAGCCCTTTGACAGTATATAATCTAATAGATAAATGCGAGGGACTCTAACGGTTCCGTTTGTACCTAAGAAGCTCTTCCGGGAGTAAGGAATGAGATGAACCTTACATCGGCCGACCAGGAACTAGAGGGGGTGATGGGACGTAGGCTCTATCGTTTCCACAGTGACGCCGCGAAGTCCGCGAGAACCAACTCAGTACCACCATCAGATAACCCGTGACATCCCAAAGACGACCCCTTCCCACCCTCATGACTTTCCCGGAACTTGTTTGCACCTCTTTGGACGCTTTTGGCGAGGGGAATTGGTGTCTTTTCATGGTTCCCTTTTGACGTTTGTTCTCAAACTCAAAATGAGAGAGACATGTTTCAATTCTGATGACGATACGATACAGGAAAGAAACGCGTACTCTGCTTCATGGCATCACTGCAGGGGGTCTAGAGATACTGCCATGCAAGTGTTTTGTTCCTCCATCAGTTGGTAGCTTCCTTCGGAAGGGAAGTAAAACCGTATTTACGGCACGATAAAGAACTTCAAGCCTGAAAGACGAGGCCTCTCAGCAAAATTTATCAGCCGTTTCACGCCTTGAACTGAATGGGACGCTAATGACCCGAGATATTAAAGAGCGTCCGTAAATAAATAAATAAAAAAAATTATCAGTGATGCGAAACCACTTCGCACAAATATTTCGGTACGATAGATGATTTTCGATAAGGCTTATCCACAGCAAAACGCGAATTTCTTCCGTTATAATACATCAGTTTTACCAGGTAAAAACATCCACTCGAGCGAAAACATGGGGGGGGGGGGTGACAAGCGAGCTCTCAGAACCTCTTATGTCACTCCAGTACATGTGAACATTACATAAGTGTTAGTTATATGACAGCATGCATGCAATGATGGATTTCTCATCCTCAGCCCCTCAGCAGCCAATATATGAACCCCTTTCCTCTGCTCTTCTTATTCGCTACCCTTTTCTAAGCTTCCTTTCAGGGCACTAAACAAACAACGAACCTACCGCCTCTTCAGTCTTTATAAATTGCAAATGTCAGGAAAGTATCCTAAACTTAGCTTGAAACGTTTCCTTCCTTAAATTTTTTTTCTTTCCCTATATCTCATTTCCTCTCATGTATGTTCACCCATGTGAAGCCTCAGTTAAAACGGACACTAAACACCATTAAAACAAAACGTACTGCCTATTTCTTCACAGATTATTGTTAGTACGCAGCCTGGACCACTTCCTTGGTCCAGTGTTTAACATTGCCGATTGCTGGCCGAAAGGCCGGGCCTACTTAGAATTTTTTTCTAAGTTAGGGAGGTCTGGAATGGGGTCCACCTAGCCTCGTGAAGACAACTGGGAAGCTGCCTGATGGATTGGTGGCGTTCTTCGATCACTAAAGCCGCGTGATAAACTGATCACATGTCCACCCCCTGCAATACTGCCCTCTATCAATGAAGTCATAAGACGGAGGTAGAGGATGCATAGGTAACCGCGGCAGGCCAAGGCTCATCCCGGTCTCTAGCGCCAAATTAGAACACGAAACAACTTTGTTTGCAACTATTGTGCTCCTTGAGTTCTATGCATGGTGATCTATTTTCATTTTACTGCGCCTCATGAATACTATTATAGAGAAAGCAAGAGTGGCTTGTAGAATATGACTGTTAAAGTCGATTATTTTTATTCCGAGTCATTTTTAGTTAAATGCGTCTTAATAATGGAAAATTATATGCAAAGTCTCTGAGGTTTAAGTTGGCACGTTTTCTACTGTCCTTGTCTAACAGTAGTTGTCTCTTGTCATCCATTTCCTGTTTACCATCTATCTTATTGTTGCAGATGTTGACCACTACTGCTATCTGCCTGGTGAGTCATTCGTTTTCGGTCCGAAGGGGAACTTCATATATAATAACAGCTGTAATCAACACATAGCTCTTGTAGTTCCAGTTTCAGCCCATCTTTTTGTAGTGCATAGTACCCTCATTCTGGTGTGAACAATGCTAGGTGGTATGTATTTATGTATTTATACTTATTTTTTCCTTTGCTATGGAATCTACCCGCAGACGTACCTTATGCATTTACATATTTTCTGAATAGAGAGTGGAAGAGTCGAGAAAAAATGCAGCAAAGTTGAGGTCATTAACAAACATACGTGGGACAGACCAAATAAGTCGAGGATAGGAGAAAGTAAGGGGGGAGGGATTATGGGTGAATACAGAATTAGTTAAAGTCCACACTTAACATTTTAAGCACGTGGTTCATTGATATGAAACTTGCAACGTGGGAATAGCCGTATACTGAGAACTCAAAAATTATATTACTGAAATTTTTTTCTTTCGATTTAACCCAAAAGTAACTCCAATTTTCTTATTTTAAATGGACTACTCAACTTAATTTTACATTTACGAATAATGCTCATTAAGAAGTTTTCAAAACAATATACAAACTAGGTACTTCCATGCAAATTTATTGTTGCTAAAACAGAAAAGTGTACCAAATAACAAAATCCTCCTTCCTTAATAAAAATAAAGCAAAGCTAGTAGGCTCAACGTCTAAATTCTGTGTTCAAACTGGTAGCCGCTTGACAATGTGCCAATTGATGATAGAAACCATTTAATAAATCACTAAACCAGGCCATAGGAATGTCTTGCACTGCTTCCATTGTTCGATACTCCAGATCTTCTCAATTGTTGGTCGGTCCTGGTGATATAGTGGTAACCATACTTGTCTCCTAAACCCAAGATCATAAATTTAATCCCGGCCAGGGTCGATGGATTTTTTTCGGGCGTAAATATTCTAAGTACGGACGGCTTCCTTCGGAAGGGAAGTAAAGCCGTAGGTGCATTTACCGCATGTAAAAGAACCTCAAGCCTGAAAGAAGAGGCCTCTGAGCAAAATATGTCGGCCGTTTCACGCCCTGAATTGAATGGGACGCTGATGACCTGAGATGTTAAAGATCGTCCTTAAATAGACAAATCAATTCAACTCTAAGCTGTCTTTTTCGAAATACTACTGACTTCAAACGACCCCACAAAAAAGTCCAAAGGCGACTATCTTGCTGGAATTTCCAAGTGAACTCTTCTACCCATCCATCATTGTGGAAAAATCTACTCTAAGTGCTTAAAACATTCTGACTGTAGTAAGTTGGAGCTCCACCTTGTTAGAAATATGTTATAATCTATAATTGATTAGACGTAGAAACAAATTTGCAATTGACGGTACTACTTGATTTCGAAGCAACTGTAAATATCTAGTAACGTTTCAGCATTTCTCTGAAGAAGAAAGGACTGGTGATATATCAGCAACAATACTGGCAAACATCATGTTTTTGTGTTGTTCTCTTCTCCATTGTGGGTTTACGTCTGACCTGTATCGACAGTTGAGTCTGTTTACAAATCTATTCATGCAGATTGTGTTCATCTGAGAATAAATTTTGTCTAAAATTTGGATTATTGTTAATGCGCCCCATCTTTAGGTCACTAAACTTCATTCTTCTATCGGGATCGTCCTCTGAAAGTTAATTTTTAGAAGGATGTTGCTTGGCAGTTTTAAGGATTTACACTACCGGACTTTAGCTCATATTTGATTCTAAAGACAAACTTGTAGTAGAAACTTTTATATTTTCTTGCACATAGACGAGATCATCCAATAAAATATTCTCACTGGTTGCACTTTTCAGGCGAGCTGATCTTGGTAAGTCCTTTACGCTTCCAGTTTGAGTAAATTTCTTTACAATCCTTGTCACTGTTGTATGCGGAATTGGATTGCGATCCGGGTGCAAATCATTAAATAAATTCGCTGTCTCACGAAGAGATCATTGCTTGTCTCCATAGTCATTCCTAATTAAAATTAGAACTCTTTCCCTTCCGCTCAACATCAGATAGAATTCATTAACAAATGTCAGATCTAATCCCTTAAATATGTGTTGTTTGAATAAACATAAACATAATTCCATGGATATGAAGAAAGTATAGTATTTTAATAACTTATTATTTATAAAATACAGAAATCGAAATAAGAGGTTTATTATTCGTTACACTTTTTTATTTTCTTGATTTAGCAACAAAAGTATCTACTGTGGGTACTTTTTGAAAATATCTTAATGGACAGTATTCAAAATTTTAAAAATATATTGGGTATTTAATTAAAAGTAGGAAAGTTGGAGTAACTTTCGGTTAAAACGGAATATAATTTTTGAGTCCTCAGTATACGGCTCTCCCCACACACCGAGTTTCATATCACTAAACCATTTTATTCAGGTGATGAGGGACTTTTAACTAATCCTGTTGAAATGTTATCAAAATTACATGTGTAAGTCAGAAGCGAAGACGACTGCAAAGGTTTTCCACTCCATGCAAAGACCGCACACATTTAATGAAGTAAGTACTCGTCACATCGGTTATTTGTGTGTTGTAAAACTTTGGAACAACTCCAAGTGTCTCTTGGCGACAAGCAAATTGCATACTTAAGATTTCATTACGGAGGCACGAAGTGGCGCTGATACATGCTATCCAGTTTATTACGTATTACATCAATTTCTGCAAACTCCATTTCTATATCCTCAGGATGTATCACGATTCATATTCGGCATGTTAGAAAATTAAAGGAAATGTATAAACACACAAACAGAATGAACCAACTGCTTTTGCTTGATGATAGGAAGCTCTGTATTTGAACTTAATAACATACCAGGGGCGATTTCTCGGGTAGAGTACTCTAAAAAAGCTTGGGACTTCCAACAGAAAAAGATAACACAGAAAAGGTTCACCTTATTGGGGTGAAGGATTTTATTTCAGAAAAGAACATAACTAAATTTACCTAAAGAAACAAACTATCTAAGAATTTACAATACCAAAACTAAGGTTCGTCCATATCTTAACCACCTTGTTATATGTAACCCCTACAATAAATCATAATTTTCACAACTGCGTATGCCCTCAAGCTCCTCCCTTGTCACTTACTTTACCTAAGAATTCCCCAATCTTGTTTATTTTCTCTACCTTCGTATTAGACAATTGCCACTTCTTGTTTTAGCTTATCCTATCTTTCATCACAGACACTCTCCCCACCTTTCACATCCTATTAGACAATGGGAAGCACTAACCACCTTCCCACACACAATACATCTCGTTTTAAAATACTTTTCTTAATCATTTTACTCTATAATTCTGAACCTTCCCACCGGCTATCAGAATTCTAAAGTGATATTTCCATTCCATCGGCGTTATCATATTTCCTATCATTTTCTTTCTCGAGATATCCTCAATAACTGGCCATTGTCTTTAGCTGTCACAGCTTCCTTGATTTTTCCGCCCATTCTCTGCTGTCACTCTTTCTTTTTATCCTGCACTAGACACTTGTATCCCCTTTTTTAACAAAACCATTTGCCTATCATCTTCCTCTTCTGGCCGTCTTCATTTTTTTTAAAGCCATAAACACTTTTTCTTTACCTTTCCATCATGTCATTCATAACCTTTTATGTTTCCTCTTTGGTTCACTTTCATCTTACGTCCTGCCCACCTTACCATTGACCTCACCCTTTCTATTGTCCTCTCTATCTTTCCTGTTTTCAAAGCCTCTGAAATTCCGCACTTATTTGGATAAAATAACCCCAGAAATATAAGGCATGCTCCTCTTCGCACTTAAAACATGTTAAAATATTCAATTTTGTTACTTTCTTTTCCCTATAACATTCTCTTAAGCTTGTCCTCATTTTTAGTGCAAAGTGCCCACTACTTATCACATCCAGGACTTCAAAATCTACCAGCACCGGATCGATTCCTTCACTGTATAGCATATAATCAATCACACTCTATCTATTTATATTTATGGGAATGTTCCCCATTGGTCCTCTCCACCCTATTATCAAAAACACTGGTAAATATACTCGTATATATATCCTGCCGCCTTTAAAATGACCAAATCTTATTGCTTTTAATATAAGAAAAACGAGTTTAACATTTAAAACTCACGAATCCAGCTAGCAACAATGAGAAAATTTATATGATTTGGGAAGGAAACATCCCAGAACATAAACACACACAAAAAAAAAAAAACGCAAATGCATTACGAGGGCGAACTGAAAAGTTCTCGGTCTTGACCATAGGTGGCCATGCAGTTGGTAAAACAATTTGTGTTTTACATTGGAACAGTTGTCCTATTGGAAGATATTTGGCACATTCTTCTGGGTAGCATGCACCCCTCCAGAATTTTGATAAAGATATTCTTTAAATACATATGGTGAGATAACTGAATCATTTCTCCTACTCTATTAGCCCTCATCTACCCCAAGGTGCGATATTTTTCCTACTCTTAGCTGTAGCAGTGGCATACTTGAGGTCAAGTGGACGCCACAGGTTCAGACAGCCAACGTGATGTAATGAAGATACGATTTTCACCTGTCCACATTATGGAAT
This sequence comes from Metallyticus violacea, assembly GCA_030762175.1. NCBI lineage: Eukaryota > Metazoa > Arthropoda > Insecta > Mantodea > Metallyticidae > Metallyticus > Metallyticus violacea. The sequence goes on along the minus strand of CM060830.1, from coordinate 42,121,122 downwards.
ATCTAAATTCATAATGCTGAGATGTTGCTAAGCGAAGTGTATTCATTCATCTGTTAAAGTATATTTTCTGCTGTGTCTAAAATTAAATATTTTTTTTAAAAAACTCACACAATTAAATTTAAAACAGACAACTGAAGCTCATATGTTACAATTCTTGTTTCCAAGCTATACACACATTACAAAGCCTTCTTTTGGACGCGTGGCCGGTTTAAAGGGGATTTGCATGCGATGCACTGGTTTCTAACCGGTTCTGTCCCCTTCTCTGCGTATGCCGGCTAATTAGTTGATGTGAAGTCTGTGCTCTATGCTGTAGAGAAGTTGATGAGACCACTTGTTTCAGTGTTATAATACCAAAAAGTCCGTGTACTTTAGTACACATACTCTTCACGTATGGTTCCTATTTGACAAATCTTGTAGAGACTGATATGGTGATTTATAGACAAATTCCCTGCTGTTCGTGCGCCTCACAGAGAAACGGTTCGTAATCTTGTAGATAGATTTAGGGAAACGGGATCTGTTCTTGATAAGAGACCGAAAGTAAAAGAGAGGAAAAAACTCAATGATATCGTTCGAAAGAAGTCTAAGGAAATCTCTAGGAAAGCTTACATAGGAATCAGGAATTTCGCAAACCTCGACTTGGAATGCCACTAAAATTTTATAATTAAAACCTTCTAAGATAGCTGTATCAAGAACCATAACCACACGATAATGTAAGTAGAGTTAATTTCTGCAATTGGTTTTTGGACTATGTTATGGATCGCTCTTTTTCCCGATTTTAATTTTTTTTACGGACGAAGCATGGTTTTATTTACATGGCCATGTAGCGACACGATATAATAAATATTGGAATGTAGAAAAGCTCGATCTTATACTGTAGCTCGAAAATATACTGTAACAGATGAAGATTGCCAAAAAAATTGCTATTTGGTGTGCTGTGGAATGCTTACAGAGCCTATAAGAAGAAAATTTATGCAATTTGAGGAGCAGGATTAACGAATGTTAACGCAAAGTTTCTTAAAAGTTGTGAAAAATGTGTGCCGGCACAAGGACATACTTTCCAACATGTTCTATGACGAAGGTATTGTAGTTATAATTTGAATGAGAAATCTATGCGCTTGAAGTTAAGGGGCTATCAACGTCCACCGGCAAACAATGTGCTTCCAGGTGCCAAGCAAATCTCCGTTAAGCAGGCCAGGCGTACTGTACTCACTTGACTTAAATGAATCAACAAACAGAAGGTAATAGAAAATTTAACATATATCAAAATTAATTTTGCCTCGAACTGTTGGGCTAAACGATATACCACAGTAAATTGAACATCATTTACTCCAAATAGACACAAATAAAATACAGAACTACAGTGAAAAATTATTTAAACAAACTACATACTCTTCTAGCATTACTGTATTTGAAAACCCACTGTTCATATTTCAAAATAGTTATTCTATATCGTTCCACGTTATCTAATTTCTCAAAACATATTATGTATTTAGTAGTTTCCAAATTATAGTCTGCCAGCTCATATGTTATTTTCTAACACTGAGTCCAAACAGCTTTTACTCAATCGAAAATTTGTGTAACAAGATACTCTTCAATCTCAGCAGGTGAAACTTTTTAAATCTACCCAAATCTTTATGTGTTCTATTAAACCATTTTGTTTGTTCACTTAGCTCTGGTCGGTCCTGGTGGTGTAGTGGTAACCATACTTGCCTTCTAAACCCAAGATTGCGGGTTCAAACCCGGCCAGCATCGAAGGATTTTTTCGGGCGTAAAAATCCTAAGTATGGCTTCCTTCGGAAGGGAAGCAAAGCCGTGGGTCCCGTGTCGTACATTTACGGCACGAAAAAGAACCTCAAGCCTGAAAAAAGAGGCCTCTGAGCAAAATTTGTCGGCCGTTTCATGCCCTGAATTGAATGGGACGCTGATGACCTGAGATGTTAAAGAGCGTCCGTAAATAAAACAAATAAAACAAATCAATTTTATCTCTGTGCCGGTGCTACCTAAGGAACACTGAACATTTTAGAAGCTTTAAGCCATCTAATATCTTCTTCTTTTAGAGCATTTAAGGCTCATTAGATTTTTTGCTACTTGTTTTCTTTTCCGAAAATAAAACATATGCACTTACTAATTATTATGTTTCATAAAAATACACTCTTTGCATTTACTGTAAGCCAAAACAAAGGTAATATATTATATAGATTGAAATAAATCACATTCTGTAAATAACAAATAATGGCTCTTGTGACGGTAATATAAATAGGTGTGTGTCGACGTTCACTATTATTACTACAACATGCTAGGCTAGCTCACAGTTTGTTATTATAGCTGTATTTTTCAGATTGATACTTCTGGGGTGAAAGGAGTGTGAATTTAAATATATCAAATTCACACTGGATAGTAATCTACGAAGTTTATTAATATCTTGTCATTAGCATACAACTGCATACTTTTTGATAAAACAAGCTCTGAGAATATTATTGGATGTAGAATGGATACGAGACAGACGTAACGGAGTTTATATTTCACTTCCAACAAATGTGCTTTAGTGGCAATGTTACTTTCATGGTTGGTACCAACGACAATAATCTACTTTATTTTGTTCGATACTCCACGCAAGTTCTGTTTTTATTACTAATACATATTTAACACGCCTTATTTTATCTTTTTAAATCATATAATATGTTCTTATACGGATACTAATTCCAACTCCTGACTCTTAGTATTCACCACGACTGATAATTTGTAACTTATTCCCACGAAATATAAATAGCAACTTCTCCCTACGTAATATTAAATGCAACTTCTCTTTACGGAGTTCGAATCACGGCATTTCCTCACGAAATACAAAGTACATCCTGTCCCTACGGAATACAAAACACAACTAACTAAATATTTTAAAATATATACCGTCACTTATTGCAATGGACTATAATAATGCTATTCATTACAATGCATCATTTTCAACATAAGTATAACTAAACGAATAAAATTCGTCAATTTCTATTGAGTCTCAACAAAGCTGTCTGTTTCGTGTTTCATTTTTGGTACACATTATTAATGTTGTTACGTTGGCCATTGGTTGATTTTCTTAATATTACAATTTTCTTTATCTGTAGTTAATCTATACATATTATTTGAAATGAACGTATTAAATTTATATGACTAAAAACGTATTATCAATGAATGATTGAAGCTTCAAGTCGAATATTAGCCTTTATCTAACGTAATAACATACGCAAAGGAACTTCTTAAATAAGCATAGCTTGATAACTTTTACCATTAAATGTTTGGAGGTTTATATGGAACATTAATAGCCTTTACCAAATATAAAAACATGTGAAAATGAACTTATTAATATAATTAAACAACAGCTACCAATGAGTGTTAGGGCCTTAAATCGTATATTTTCCGCTTCGCTCTACATTATTGACAGGTAGGTTATGGTAAAAAACAAACTATAATTTCATGTTCAGAAATATAGGTAGCTACCAGAGTATTACCCATGTGTCTTAAAATAAAAATTCGTAGGGTTTCTAATCTAGTACAAAGTACGTGTAAAATCTTTTTACTTGCTTACCTGAATTACATTTTTTTCACACTCAAAAGCTGCGCATGTTAGCCATCGTTTTGCATGTAACAGCGTTAACACATTGTCACACAAAATATCCCACGATGGATTCCTTTTAGCTTTTAGAGAAGCCTATATACTACCCATATTACCATAACTCGTATGTCATATAAGGCAAAACTTCCCTATTCGATTATGGATTTCTGTTTCATGAATACGTTATTTAGAAGTAAACGTAGGGAGATTCCCACCGTCTAAGAAAAAGAATTAGCTTTACTAATCTTCACGATAGCTTGGTTGGTTTCGACTGTCGTCTTAAAGCCAGTGTTAAAGGGGAAAGTTTGGTTAACATGAAAGGACAAACGTTTTTGAAAGGTGAGAACTGTGAATGCGATTGCGTCGTTTTGGTATTTTAAATATCTGAAAATAACAGTTCAGTATTTCCTCTAAACTTATAGAAAAAATTATAGTTTCAAAGTTCATTGAGCATACTTTCGTCCACAGAGTGTTGCCGATCTTCCAACAGCCAAAGCTTACAGTCGAAAAAGATAACAACAGAGAAGAACAAAATGGACAACATAAACACTCCGCTCAGTGGGTGAATTCTGCGGGGAAACTCAAGATGATTAGGAGAACTGAAAATGAACCGCATTTTGTGTCAAGTCTTCCGTTTACATATTGCTAGGAGGTTGATAGAGCAAGGTTCCTGTGTTTTGTTTATTTGATATATATTTCTTGCGTTTATAAAACTGAAAATTTGTTGCACATAATATCCCATCTATTCTGGAGATTGTAACTTAATTTTATTCCTTAAATAAACCGTCATAATTATATTATTCTAAGTTAATCATACAAAAATGTTAAACTTTGCAATAAGAGTACATAATTTTAAATTTATTTATTTTATAACTAATCAATAAAACTATTATTGAATGTGTTCAATTCACAATATCAACTTCTCCGTTAACTTATGTTAACAGAACAATTATATTTGCTAACAATACAATTGAAAAATTCCAGTTTTTTTTGCTTTTCCCCTAAAGTTTGAGAATAATATGTACCCTTCCTGATAGGATGCTTCAGTTGCCCTATGTATCTTATTAGAATAAAATTATTTGTATAATTAAAACGAACGCATTTGTATAAATGATACAGAGCGCTGTCTGTGCAAGAAAGCAAACAACTCAAAATGCTAATTTCGCACTTACCAAGCGCACGCTGCTAACCCATGTCCAAGGTAAAGACCCAGGTAGCTTAAATTCACTGGTTTCTACTCCACCAGCTACTAATATCGAAGCTTAACGTTTAAATAAAAAGTACATCAACACTATCGTAAATACCAAAAAGAAATGCAAAAAGTTTTATGATATTGATGTTCTGTCAGCGACGATTCGCCAAATCCTTACAAGTCACTTACGACATGAACATTTGCAACAGATGGATGGATGCTTGGCGTACCGCATGAAATCGCAGATGTTGATTGTGGAAATCATATTTATAAAACAAATGATGAGCGTGTCGCGAATAGATTGCATGTGAAGTTATTGGTACTGCGAAATGCCTACTATCTAGGAGTCATCTCTGTTGAGTGTTTGAAATTTACATCGAGCTAAATTCAACCATTTCTGTTGGTAGAAAAGGCCAACGCTGTAACCCATAGCATTTTTGTAAAGAGGGCTTTCATTTCAAAACTAACCAATCAGAAATATTAACTAATTAAATTTAATTTTAACAAATAACACCTCAATTTAGACATTAAGGGAGAAGTTGAAAACCAATCTTGGTTATATTTTAACTTTACCCCTCATCTCCACCCACCCCATTTTAAAAATTTAAATGGTACTCCTTTCTTGTGGCACTAATATTTTAAATAAGGGTTAATTATCAGTTTATCGCTTATTTATAGTTGCCTGTTACCTTATTTGTTGTTATAGTTATTTGAATTTGGAAAGAATTTCACGAAAATACAATACAATATCTTGTATTTTGTAACGTAATCTATTTCGGAAACCCTATCTAATCCGCTTATGTTCTGTTCTTTCTTATGTACACAATTTTGAAATAATTTATTTCAAAACGCAACTTGTATTATATTAAAATCTCCGTAGTTTTTCTAGTTTGTTCTTCCCACACTCAATAATAACAATAATCCAAATGTTTTAATTGTGTTTAACGCCCATTTTAACCACTGAGGCAAGAAGGCGATGGACACTGATGATACATGAAATGATAAATTGGTAAAGTGTTTTTTTAAGGAGGTAGGGGTTCCAGGCCTAAGTTTAGGATACCTCCCTCGCATTTGCCATTTATGAGAACTGAGGAAAACCTCGAAACAGTCAGGGAGGACCGTCCTGGTGGGAATCAAACCTAAGACTCCCACTCACGAGTCCACGCCTGGCTGTCCATCCAGGTTGCCAGATAAAAATATAGCATAAAAATGTGCTAAAAAGTTAATCCTCTCTGAATTTTAAATAGGTAGCAGCAGCAGCAGTTGTCTTTTGACGTGTATGCTATTCATTACACGACATTTATAGAAAAAGGATATCCACTTCAAATCAAATATGTACATTTACAGTAATTACCTCCAAGCACAAACACTTAAATATATGTACTCACACACACACACACACACACACACACACACACACAAATTTTATATACGAGTACAAAATGGATAATACTAAAATACGAAGTAATAAAGTGCTTCATTTTGAAGGGTTTAAACTCAGCAGAAATACAAAATGAATTAGGATTTTTCGCCTTATTTTCGATGGTTAAAAAATGGGCTGCTGAATTTAAGCAAGCTAGGTCATACATTTATTTATTCAGAGATGATGAGGCTCAGGGCGTCTCAAAACTGCTAAGACCGACGAGTTTGTGACAAAAAATCATCATTCCGTACTCAGTGATCGCCAATTGCAGAGATGCGAGTTGGCTGACATTGCAAATACCTCGATAGGCCGTCTCCACAATATTTTGCACAGGTTTCGGGTATGAGAAAGATTTCCGCTGCGTTTGTTACCATTGGACCAAAATACATTTGAATGAATAGTTTGTAAGAGTGTCTAGACTTGTTTAAACGAATTTCAGCGAGTTTCCTTGACGTTTCTTAACAGTAGACGAAACATGGAATCGTCACTATACGTCACAGTGGAAGCAGCAGTCCAAACAGTGAGTGGCAACAGGTGAAAGTGCACCAAAGAAAGCAAAAACGGTTTCATCTGCAGTAAAAGTCGTGGCTACTGGTTTTTTTTTTTTTTTTTTTTTTTGTATTCTCATGGTGAGGTGATCGTAAACAATCTCCAGAAGGGCAGAACTATCACCGAGGAGTATTACGCTTCACCACTGAGTCAACTGAGGAATGCTATTCAGGCTCACACCTTGCGAAAAAGAAATTTCTCTTTCATCACGATAATGTGCCTTCACACACGTCTGGGATTATTGTTACAAAACTACATGATCTTTGCTTCCAAGTGCTTCCACATACGCCATATTTGTCGAATTTGGCTCCCAGCGATTACTTTTTGTACCCAGACCTGAAGAAGTGGTTGGATGGGCGAAGATTCACATCAAATGACGAGGTTGAAGCTGAGAAAGATTTATTTTTCACGTTGCACAAATCATTTTACCAAGGGTATCAAAAAGTTGGAAAATCGTTGGATTGGATGTGCTGATTTACAAGGTGACATGTTGAAAAAAAAAATATAAAAAAGATTTTTTTTTAATCTTGTACTTTCTTGGTCAGGCCTAGAACATTTAGAATGCCCATAGCATTTTATAAAGTCTAAACCTCGGATTTTAGGTTAAATGCCATTTTTACCCTATAGGGATAAATTAAATCTAGTAAATTTGTTCATTTTAATTTAAAAGGTGAACATTTGGCAGTGGTTTTACTCAACCTAAAATGTTTATTTTGCCAAACTTAAGTTTTTATAATCTAAATATGGCTATTTCAATTTAAAATATGTGTTTTTAATTTTTTATGCAGCAATGAAATTGAAAGTTTTGAATATCTTGTAGGGTTCAAATACGTTGCAATAGTTTGATTGTAGAAAAAAGATATTTTTGAACAGTTAACAGAATTTGCTGGGCAGTGAAACACGTAGTTGGAAAACAAAAGAGCAGTGTCCTTGTGAGACCTTGGATTTTCCGTACGGGCGGTGGGAGGGTTAGTTTTAGAGAAGCGCACGTGATACATGCATCAAGAGAGAGGTGCAGATTTTTCTAGTGCTGCTAATTTATAGTTCGTTTATAAGATTGCATGATGTGTAATGCCGAAAGAAAGGCAAACAGAACCAGAAGCTCGCTTTTTTATGATGAAAAAATTACGTTTTGTTAGTATGGTTGCAAATAGATAAGTAAGTAACAAAATAAAACTACACAATCAATCGCAATACTTAAAGAGGGAGAAGTAACAATTCAATGTTAAAATGAAAAATTGGGGATAGGGTTAAGGATAAATGTATTGAAGCGAAATACTGGATTTTATATCCTGAATACTACGCGTAATGCGTCTAATGGGGGGGATGGACTTCTCCCTAAAGAAATCAGTATGGTAAATATTACTGAATTTAAGAAATCACACATTACTTCGATAAATTTGGAAAATTTGTTTCAGTTTATAAAATGATTCTGCATAACGAAATTTAAAGTTTCACAATAGAAAATTTAGAGAAAGTCTTGTCATGCATTGCAGTGTCAATAATAGATAGTGTGTTTATAAATTCATTGGTAAGTTAATTAATTTAAATGCAATGTTGATACTTGTGCATTAGTAGTAATAAAGTAGCAAGGCTGATGCTTTCATTATAGTTAATCGTAATAAAAGATATAATAAAAATAAATGTCTAACAACAATAATTATTTACTGTTTTCTCACCATATACTCACTAATTAACTGCATTCCATAGACATTGTAACTTGAGTAGGTAGACACATTTTAGATACACAAAGTTATATTTGTTGCTTCTTAAAGTTTATTTTAAAATATTTTAGTGCCTATTTTGATAATTCAACCACCTAAAACTTGGTTTTTAAGGGCAAAAAATCCGATATCTATTATAATACAACTGGGCAAATATATGCCACTTAATTTCAGTAAAGTTATTAAAAACGAATATAAGATTACTTTACCATTAATCGCTACTAAAATTGTTTTAAAAAGAATAGAGTGTTGAATTGCATTCAAAATTAAATGTAAATTACATTTATTACACATTATACAAAATAGCAAACAGTTAATGTTATTCATTATTCAGTTTTAAAAATATAAGCATTTGAGAATTTATTTCTACTTAGATATGTTTTTCTTTAGCGTTAAAAACTAATTTAAAAACAAATAATCTAAAAAAATTTTAATTGTGTATTATTGTTTGTTGATCCTACCATTCAACTGTTTTTCTCTTGGTGATCACATTACTCGACCGACTGCTCCGATGTTGTTTTGTCTATTGCATCGACTACATACACTCTTGGCTACACTGTCCAAGTAAGTGGCATTGACATATATAGGCATTGAGATTGCAGAACGCAAAGAAAACTGTAAACAGCTCAAAATGCGAACTAATGAAAACTGGTATGTCTGTACAGGCAAGTTTGGAATTTACTCACTCAAGATTTATGAGAAAAAAATCCCTCCTTTTTAGCATCTGTTTATGCTAGCTGTAGAGTAAACTGTGAATATTTATTCGTGCTATAATAGAGGTTAAGTTGTAGTTACTAAACTGGGATATGTTTGCATTCGAGCTATATCAAGTTCTGGCAATGAATACGAGAACTTTTAATTAATATATAAATTGCTTATAACTTATTTTTTCAAAATGGGGTGCTTTGAAATGAAATTATGCTATACAAAAGTATAACATAATTAACATAATTATTAGAAATAATGAAAATTAAAATTTATGTTATATTATTTACCTTATACTAACATTTATATAATTTCTCTTTTTCCCCACAATACCTCTGGACAATAATTCGCACCCTTACATGAACAAATAACAAATAACAGTAACAGAACAGCAATAGAATTATTCAAATTAGGTATATGACCTTCAAATCGTATCAAATCTATTTAAACAAATAGACGATTACACGAGCTATATATAAAAATGAGATTAAATTTTAAACATGTTAAGAGTAATATAAATTCTCTTGGAATATTTATAATAAATAAATATTTAAAATTTTTCTCATTGTATTTAATTTCCAAGGTTACAGTAGTACATTCTGGTCTCTATGTATGACGTATTTGTGTACAGAAAGGAACAATGTGTAATGTACATAGTTAAAACTACATAAAATTGCTATGCATTTTTCCCGGTCTGAAATGTTTTAGAGTGCTCCTGTAGTGTGTTCACGTTTTTCAATTGCAGGAATTCAGGAGGTTAATGTCAAGTACAGGATCTCGAAATCCTGTAATGCCGGTTTTGCAACTGCTGACCTTGCATTGTTTGTTTATTTTATTATTGATGGACGTTGAGGATAAAGCTGTTTATGTTGTGAAGTGTTTGCATATAAATACAATTCTGTCTTATTCAAAATATGAAAAACACATACGTTCTTCGAGAGAGAATTTTAGTATAATTCCTAATATCAATTTCTCTTGTTCAGCATGTTATCAATTCAATTCATCCATACTTTCTGAATATTTCCCACAACTATTCATAAGTTGGTACAGTATATTTTGACGATCCTACTTATCATTGATGTTTACATCCCTCGTAAATTAACAATACCACTACAGTGTATACAGTAGGGATGACTTGGCTTCTCTCTAAGCGCACAGGACACGAAATTGCCTCTACTAATTGCGTTTCCTGCATATATAAAGTAATGGCATAATTGAATACATACCGAAAATATTTATTGATTTTTATTTAATAAACTAAACAGCTATGCCATCCAAATCGTAAGAATAATTATTACCGAACGTAAACATTCCAAAAAATTTACTATTAACTCTTAAGTTTAAGCACAGGATTGGTGGTGGTTGGTATACCCGCTAGAATTCCTGTAAATAATTGTGAACAAACGAACTTAAACGTTCTAAGTTCATGCTGTTTCACTACTAGAAACTCTTAAGAACGCTGAAAAGTGTTCCACTGATTTAAATTAATATGATAGTAAAACAAATCGCGCGACCCTTTCATCTTTGTTATTATTATTATTATTATTATTATTATTATTATTATTATTATTATTTCAAGTTATGTTAGGCTGTTTAAATGCCGTAAAATTCTGCCGAGAAAATGAATGCAGAAAAATTAACTAATTGAGATGGTACTTGTGCAGTGAAATTTGCTTTTGGACAATTGCTTGTTTTATATAATAATGTTGCAATACAGCACTCATAGCTCTTCTCAGGTCATCAACGTCCTATTCAATCTAGGGTATTAAACGGCCGGTACGTTTTGCTCAGAAGCCTCTTTTTACGGACTTGAGGTTCTTTTACATGCCGTAAATGTACGACACGGGACCCACGGTTTTACTTCCCTTCCGAAGGAAGTCGTACTTAGGATTTTTACGCCCGACAAAATCCATCAGCCTTGGCCGGGATTGAACCATCGATCTTGGGTCTAAGAGGTAAGTATGGTTACCGCTAAATCACCAGGACCGATTGTTAATAATGAGAACGTGATTGTCAAGCAATATATACAAACAAATAAATATAAATGATCAATAGGAGACTGAGAGCAATCGGGAAGCTCGATTCTTCTGCCATCTCTTGACGGCTGAAATTGGTGCTCCTAAATGTAGCTGTAAGGTACTCTCGTCTCAAAGTGGATTATTACACTCGATAAAAGCATAATAAAGTATTTAAATTATCATTATGTCTGAGGGAAAAAACAAAACAAAACCCAATTAGCAGGAATGACAATAATCCGCTCTGTATATGAACACTCCCTTAGAGACCGCCACGGGTGGCCGAGGTCGTTAAGGCGCGAAGTCGTGAGCGGGAGGTCTGGGGTTCGAATCTCGCCAGGACCGTTCTCCCTGTTTGGGGGTTTTTACAGGTTTTCCTCAGTCCTCATAATGGCAAATGCCGGAGAGGTACCCTAAACTTAGGCCTGGAACGCTTCCTTCCTTAAAAAAAAATATCCTTTCCCAATTTATCATTTCATCTCATGTATCATCAGTGTCCACCGCCTGTGGTGCCTCTGTAGCAAAAACGGGCGTTAAACACTATTAAAAAAAACACCCTCTAAGAGTTGGACATAACCTAACTCAAGATATGACACGTATAGCAAACAGCTGTTCCTCCATCTTGTTTTTATATGGCGTCACTTGTAACTTTTTACTAATACTCTACAAGTGTTGCACTTATTTCGTGGAACAGAAAGTTACAAGACCATACTTTACAAGGACTTGTATTGATATTGTATTATAATGGGCTGTCCAACGTTCGTTTGTTTCATTATAACTAGGCGTGCGCGAGTGGCAGGTTACGATTCCACTACTTCGACACTACAAATAACAACAACAACAACAACAACAACAATAATAATGAAAATAATAATGAAAATAAATCTTGAATTAAAATATAAATTATTATATTTCTCAATCAAAAAGTCTCTCTACAATTGGGAACATAAGCTAGCATTACACAATAAACATAGGGTTTTTCTTTGTTTCCAATAAAGCAATGCTGGTCCTCTCATTCACTATAAAAGCTTTACTTTCTTTGACATTTTAAGAAGAGTTAAGCTTAAAATATAACTGATTTAATAACTGAATAACTCAAAGTTTAAAAAGTAATAAAAACACTTAAAACATATTGAATGTACAATTTATCACAACACTAGGCACTCAAAAAGCTCAGTTTGCCTGATAGCAAGGAACTTGAAACATTCCTACTGTAAGACAGTTATAAATTGTTTGCGGCATACTTTGTTGGAATTAAAGTTACTCTGAGGGCAAATTGAGTGTCCCAATGTAGTCTTGGTGAAACTCTGACATGGTGGTAGTTTATGGCACTGCAATAAAGCGAATCATAAGGAAGTGGTCTGTTTTGCACAATAAAAATGCCGCCATAACCAACTTGCTGAACTTGACTGTGCTTTTAAAACAAAAGTAAAAATCTTTATTCAAATAAAAAAAGGTCAAATATTAATTTAAATTTAATTTGGAAATTAGTTGCGAAGGGCGCCATGTCGCCCGCCAGCGCCGCGTTTGACAAGGTTGAATTAGACCATACTTTTTTTTTTTTTTTACCGCCACGGGTGGCCGATGTCGTTAAGGCGCGGACTCGTGAGTGGGAGGTCTGGAGTTCGAAACCCGCCAGGATTGTCCTCCTTGATTGAGGTTATTCCAGGTTTTCCTCAGTCCTCATAAATGGCAAATGCCGGGAAGGTACCCAAAACTTAGGCCTGGAACGTTTCCTTCCTTAAAAAAATCCTTTCCCAATATAAAATTCACCGTCTGTGATGCCTCAGTAGTAAAAACGGACGATAAAAACCATTAAAAAATAATTTTGTGGAATAGAGCCCAGCCCACGTCGCCAACCACATTCGATCTTGTTATAGAATCCAGAAAATTAAATTATATGAAATGAGAGAGCGGAAAATTCGTGAATAGGAAAGACATAGGAAGCGAGAGAAAAGAAAAAAAAAAAAAAAAAGAAAAAAAAAGAGGAACATAATGGCTGACCCGAAGATATTTTAACCCGGAACTTCCCTAATGTGAATCCCAAGCGTTACCTCCTGAACGCCCCGCTTTGTTACTACCTTTTCAAAAACAACGTGCTTTCTGTTTTATATCACGAGTGCGACTGATTAAAATAAAACAACTTAGCAGGATAATATTGGAAACTTAATTCTATATAGGATTACTATTGCTTTATCTATCTGATAGCATTAATACCTGTTTATATGTAAACAATTCCCTAATTTTGCGTTCTTCATTTTAAACAAAATATTAAAGGCTTCTTCTGAACTGTCGGTTCTGTTCCAGGTTAAGCACTGCCTCGTTGTTTTACTGGGCGAGTAATAAACAATCACACATAAACAATTTTAAAACTTCTTGAGACTTAAAATGCTGAAAATTGTTTAAAACTGACAAAGAAATAGAGATAATCCAGGTGGTATGCACAAATTCATTTGTTTTGTTCAAATACCACGGCTATCAGGGGCTTGCACTTAATTACGAAATGTCTTACAATAAAACCACGTTGCAAGCGACAAATGGAATGTATAAACTTATGTTGTTGAACAGCTAGACTCCTTGTCATGCTCTAACGGCGCATAAACGCATAAGAAATAGCAGTATGTCAATCGCTTTTTCAAGGTCGTGAAAAGGTCCGGTACGTCGTGATACGTTCGTCTCTTTCAACCGTCTCCAACCGGTTAGCTGACACGCGAAAGGCAGCAAACATTAAATCGTAAGGTAGGTTGCAAAAGTTTCCGGCTTGACACATGATACTTGCGTCGCAGTTATGCTGATGTAGTGTATCAGTTTTAAATTCCTTCAGGAATCATTTAGCAATAAGGTGATGTAACATTAAAATTTGAATACCGTGCTATTCGGTTGAGCAAGAAATAAACTAAACAGTTTCTCCAAGGAAGAGAAAGCTTCCAACATGACCTTCATAATGGTGAGCTTATGGAAGTCATGACCTCTCTTAGCAACCACTCGATGACCTGTAGCTGAAACGCAAAGAAAACTCAGTAATGATTTTTTTGATTGATTTATTTATGGACGCTCTTTAACATCTCAGGTCATCAGCGTCCCATTCAATCCAGGGCGTGAAACGGCCGACAAATTTTGCTCAGAGGCCTCTCTTTCAGGCTTGAGGTTCTTTTTCGTGCCGTAAATGTACGACACGGGACCCACGGCTTTACTTCCCTTCCGAAGGAAGCCATACTTAGGATTTTACGCCCGGAAAAAACCCATCGATCCTGGGTGGGTTCGAACCCGCACTCTTGGGTTTAGGAGAAAAAACTCAGTAATATTTTGGATCATTGCTACAATAGCCTTTCAAATAATTCACGAGAAACTTCACATGGCAAAGCGGGCGCCCGAGTTTCAGGTGCACACTACTGCTACTGCTGAATACCAGGTTAACAATAAGGTACGTCCAAACTTTCAGGACTTATTCCTCATACATAGAAGACGAAAATATGCTATATGGACATGGATCCGAAAACGTTTTATTTCTATGTTACAACTAATTTTCTACACTTCTTTATAGTATATTAATCATGGGCAACACAGGAACAAACATACCAGCATATCACATGAAACTATTTTTGCAGAAAATTTTCAAAATGCCCTAAATACAGATGGATAGGTAGAGGTAGAGCAATTCCCTGGCCTCCCCGCTGTACGAACCTAAACTCACGACTTTATCTCTTGTGCACCGAACCCTCGGTACAAGATGTGGAGAATCTTCGTGCCCCTGTTGTAAAGTCATGGGTGATCAAGGTCATTAACGCGCGAACTCGAGAGGGGGAGGTCTGGGGTTCGATTCCCACCAGGACCGTCCTCCCTGACATTTTTTCCAGGTTTTCCTCAGTCTTCATAAATGGCAAAGGCCGGGGAGGTACTTAACTTAGGCCTGGAACGTTTCCTTCCGAAAAAAAAAGTCCTTTCCCAATATATCATTTCATCTCATGTAACAACAGAGTCACCGCCTGTGGTGCCTCAGTAAGAAAAATGGGCGTTAAACACCAATCAAAAACATCTATTTTCATTACAATATTTCATTTATTTATTAATTGTTTTTATTTCATTCACATTCTTTCATTAACTGTTGAGATATTATGTTTATACGTTTTACTTTTAATTAGCACGCATTTTTATTAAAAAATAGAAACGAAATAGTCGCATAATGAAGTAAAATTAGATGTTGTTGTTGTTGATCTAATGTGCAGGATTTTGATCCATCAATTTTTCCCTGGTCTTCTGCACAATGCTGTAACTTATTTAGCGTTACCCAGGGGACATCGTCGGTCCTGGTGGTGTAGTGATTACCATACTTGCCTTCTAAACCCAAGATTGCGGGTTCGAACCCGGTCAGGACCGATGGATTTTTCCGGGATTAAAAATCCTAAGTATGGCTTCCTTCGGAAGGGAAGTAAAGCCTTGGGTCCCGTGTCGTAAGAACCTCAAGCCTGAAAGAAAAGACCTCTGAGCAAAATTTGTCGACCGTTTCACGCTCTGAATTGAATGGGACGCTGATCTGAGACCTGAGATGTTAAAGAGCGTCCGCAAATAAATCAATAAAAAAAAGGGGGTACACCACGTGAAGGCAGGCTACTTTATCCCCCACTTTTAAAATATCCAGCTGCCTAATCAACTGCACTGTTGCCATTAGTACTTTGTTGGTCTACCACGTGCTTTTATCACTGTTTGGCATCGTTTGTGCACTGAACAAACCAAGTTCTTAATGTATTCCTAACTCAGATGAGTCGGTCCTGTTGGTGTAGTGGTTACCATACTTGCCTCCTAAACCCAAGATCGCGGGTTCAATCTCGGCCAGGGTAGATGGATTTTTTGCTAAGTATGGCTTCCTTCGGAAGGGAAGTAAAGCGGTAGATCCCGTGTTGTACATTTACGGCACGAAAAAGAACCTCAAGCCTGAAAGAAGAGGCCTCTAAGCAAAATTTATCGGCCGTTTCACGCCCTGAGATGTTAAAAAAGCTTCCATAAATAAACCAAATTTTAAAAAAATCAAATATATAGTATTAATATTGCAAGTAAAGGAAATAATTTTTGGATTGTAATGGCTCAAATTTAGTGAATAATAATAACAATAATAATAATAATAAAAATAATAATAATAAAATAATAAAATAATAATACAACTTCTGAATTTTGTCTTACATGAATAATTTATTTAACTGGACGCTGCGGAGACTTTCTCTGTTACAATTAAACACTTTCAAAAGTCACATTGAAGAATTTTTACTTCCTGAACTACAGTTAAAGTGTCATTCTGTTTCTTCTTCTTCACCTTGCTCAGATGCTGAAACTTCGTGTTGTGAAGGCTGATCTGGAGGAGCATGTGGGGAGGATATGCTCTTCATTTCAGTGACTATGGAGGCAATTGTCTTGCCCTTAGTTTCTGGCACGCAAAGAAATACAAACACTGTTCCCAAAAAGGATACCATAGCGAATATCCAAAAGAGAACATACTGTCCACAGGCTTTCTCTACATGGGGAAATGACTTGGTCACAATGAATGCCGCAATTCCGATGTACACGGAACAAATGGAAACGGCCAGGCCTTTCATATTCGGAGGAAACATTTCACTTTCAAAAACGAAAGGTAAGGGTCCAATTCCTACATTGAACATCACCAGATACCCAATGATACCGACAAGTGGTAGCCATTGCAACGATTGCAGAGCGACGTTGAGAGTCTTTAGAAATGAGAACAGCCCAGCCACTACCATAGAGATGCCACAACCAATAGTCGAAAGCAGTAGCAACGGACGTCTACCGCATCTGTCCACGAAAAATGCGCATGCAATACAAGCCGCTGTCTGGAAGCAGCCCACGATCATGGCCGCAACGTCATGGTCGACGAATTTCGATCCCGAATTTCGGAATATCTCTTCGGCGTATGCCAAAATGCTCAGAAAGCCACTGAAATGCTGGAAGCTGAACAAAGCTATTACGATGATGAGTGCTCGTCTAGGACCTCTGTGCTGAATCAGGTCTTTGATGTTACTTCTTTCATTCTTTTCTCTGTCCACGTGGGACTTGGTTCGTATGAGCTCTTCCTAGAAACGGAATACATGAAAGTTAGTTCAACCGAAATATGCTTAATGTGAACATTATTAAATACTGGGTCTTCTCTGGTCTTAGAAGAAGTACTTTGTGTCCTTGTGTGCATCTGTGCAAAATATCTAGGCCTAACAAATTTATCATTTGACAAACGTGGAACTCTTATACTTGAAAGTTTTTAGTTTGAGTACACAGACCTGTAAATTTAAAATGTGCTCTTCAGGGTGAATTTTAACGGATGTTGGGTATGTTGGGCTTTGGACTTTGGGTGCGCTGTATGCTTATGTGCTTACTCCTATTCCGTATCAAGTTTATAATGCTGAAATGAAATATTGTGAATTGTTCAGTGATTTGCAATAAATAATCACATGTTTTATGCATGAAATGCTTACTAAAATTGGAAACCATTTTCATAAAATAAAAACAAAACTCTAAAAAAATGGATTAGACTCAAAATATATAGAATGAGTCAGAATAGCACAGAACAACTCTGAGACCTGATTTAGAGGCTCTATATGAGTATTTTCTTATAGGGAATGTATGCCCGTAAACGTCTTGTTATTGAGCTAGAGGGCATTAAAGTTTTACTAAAGATTCTTTGGGTTACATGAAATTCCGCTGAATTGGTCGCTTTGCATCTTTTGCTACAAGGCATTGGGAGAGTTTCGGAATAAGAATTAGCCGAGTATCTTTAATTTTAAAAATGCAAACCATTCTTAAATTGACTTAGTAACTTGTAAATATTTGTTTAATTATGCAGCACTTGAAGTATTTGTGATTGATCTCCATTGAAATATTAATGCAATACATGTGTTGTGACATTTTATTATATTTTATATATTGTAAATATTAAGTGCATGTATTATACTGCATTATTTATGGCAAGAATTGTGTCACTTTTGAATGAGAACTTCCCTGGTGTGACTGTTTGCAGAACAAAGCTAAGAGGGAGATGCCAAGAAACAATAAATTATTGATTTTAACAAGGAGGAGGAACACGAAAGACAAGTGTTATGTTGTTTCTTAATGACCTAACATCTGTTGAGGGTCAGTATATGCGTATGGGGGCGAACATGCCCGCCGTTATGACAGTTGACTTTAAACTAGTCAATTACAAATAAATATCTTGAATTTTTGAAATGCAGCCGGAGGCTTGCTCTTACATTTGTAGACCCCGGTGACTTTTTTAAACGAAGCCTTTTGGCGATTTGAAATGTATATATAAAGAGGTGTTTGCTCTGCTCGGCACAGTCTTTGAGTCTTTTTCAGTCAGGGGCCATTCGCACCAAGTTATCAAGCGCGGACATACGCGGCAGAAAGAGGCATTCAGTTTTGAGTCAACGGACGTCATTCAAGCATTCAGGCAGTCATTCAGTCATTCTTTAGCTTCCACATTTCAAGCGCGGACGTACAAGGGTTAATTTCAAGTTTTTACGCACAGGAATAGAGTCTCTTTACCTCAAGTCTACGGGAATACGAATCATTTTATCAAGTTAATATGTTGATAACGCGCTCGAGTGAAGTCTTTAATATTCAAACTGGATTCCGACTATGGTCTCCGCGGCGCAGTAAATTTATTAAGATTGAGAGTAAGCCAAGATTATAACACCACTTTCAATAATTTGCAGAAACACCAGAGGTTGTGAAAGACATGATCAATAAATTGCTGAATGTATATGTTATGTCGTGAGATCATTGAAACAGCTTATATATCCTCTCCCAGTTCTGTTGAGCAAGGACTCAATAAAATAGGAAAAATACGAAGCGTAGACAGCAATCGAGGCAATCATCATTATCAGCAAGACCGATTAAAGTTAGTATCCAACCCCCAACCAACCCGTTTCACACTGCAAGAACAAAACAAGAATTGAAAAAGTGCGTAAGTGATTATAACAAATTTTCAAAATCCCAACCGTTGACTTCGGAGTACAGTTGATAGCGCCGTTGTATTGGCTGCCGAGTTTTTTCAAAATTACCTGGCATATCACGAATAACATGAAATGCTACAATGATCCTGGCCATCATCTCCTCTCCACTATTAACAGACGTCTCGCATATTAAGAGTCTGAACATGTCCCCAAATGATAAAATCCAAAGGAGTTAGATCTGGTGTACGCGCTGGCCATGATGTCGGTGCTCCTCTACCGATCCAGTGAAACTCCTTACGTCACCGATAATACGCAATTGTCCCATCGCCTTGGAACCGCACTAACTGGCCTATTCCAAAGGAACATCTTCCAGAAATTCTAGCAAAGTATGCTGTAAAAACTGAAGGTAAATGTGCCCTGTCAAACTTAGAGGTAGTAAATGGGGCGCAATGAGTGAGTTATTAACATGCCAGCCCAGATATTCACTGCAAACCGGCATTGTTAATTTTCAACCCTAATACCTCTTTCCTGTGGGCTTTCCTGTGCCCAAATATTACTGTTACGTGTGATAAACACGTCCTCTCGTGTAAACACTTTCTCGTTCTTCCACAATATGTCTGTAAGCATATTTTTTGATGAATGCATTTTGAAGAAACCAATGGACAAATTTTAGTCGGGTGGAAAATCATCTGACTAGAGTGGTTGAACTCGGGTGAGATGACAGGAATGTAATTGCTGTTCACCAGAATTCTAGCAACCGAAAACTGGCTTGTTTGTATGACATACGCTATTACTTTTGTGCTTGTAAATGGGTAATTATGGAGCCTGTCAAGAACATCCTCTTCCAAAGTCATGTTCTTACATTTCGTCCGACTCCCGAATGATGAGTTTGTTTCCGGAAAAGTTCATGTTTCTCGCAGTCGTTGATGTAAGGCAGCAAAGGTGCTTTGATGAGGCAAATACTTTTTGGGCAAAACTCAGTATAAAAATATCGTGCCTTTTTCGCATTTCTCCAAGCAGCACTGAAAACTGAACATTTTTACAATAGTCTGTAAAAGTGAAAGTCCTTTGGCATACATTTCCTGTAGGAAAATACTTAAATAGATTCCTTGAATCACGCCTTTGAGTTATTTAATTTATTCTGACTCTCACTATTCTGTTTCGCTGCGTTGACTTGCGTTTGTGCTTCCCATGTGTACTAAACATAAGCAGTATCGAACATGGTGGACTTTTTTCTTACTGTTGAGGTTTCTGCTTAAATCCCTTGAATCACCTTTATCTGCAGCCCTTCGTATTCCCCCCTTCACCTCTATCTCCCTAATGTTCAGTAAGATACAATATATTCTTGTGCTTCCGTGTCTGAAATCCTTCTCTGTCCTAACCAACCCAATCCAAATACCAACAGTAGTCAGCCATCATGGAGATGTCCCATCGACCGTGGTATCTCGTTTCCATCTTCTTTATATCCTGATGGAATTTATTCTTAGCTTTGTGCTTCTGTTCTGGGAAGTAATTACGTACAGAGAATGCAAATTCGAGCTCATATTACATCCAAACTGATATTCTTTATTCTCAGGATTTACAATAAAATTTAAATGACTTAAAAGTAGATTCTTAACAAGTACCCGCTGTCTCTCAACCATGATTCTTATAACCTCTAGTAATGTTGATGTTTAACAGCACCCAGAAAATGGTCGATGATATAAATAAATCCCATACCCGAAGCTCAAGGCCGTTCTGGTATTTCTAAATGCACTATGTCTAATAAGATGGCGGATCCATGTGCCTTCAAAAACAATTGCTCTTATTTTTATTTCGGATTTGATCTTCAGATTTTGCTCCTACTCAAGAGCTACATTTGTTCTGCAAAGAAAACTCACCTTTCCGATGTTATTTTTTAATTATAATAAAGTTGTTCAATTTGTATAAAACGTTTACATTCACCTCTTTATTCTTCTTTAGCTGCTAAAGAAGTTGTTGCAAATTATATGTCTGGTGATATTGGGCAATTCCACGCAAAAATATACGCGGCATAAATCATAGGTCGTGGCAACTATTTATTTTCTCGTGTACAAGGAATAATACGAAAAATCTAAGATATACAATTGAAAGTGTGTGGAATATCCTTTTGAGTGAAGTTACCAGAGGGTGTATGTAAGCAGAGCTGCGTGTTTCAGCATGCCTCAAAGTTCAGTTGTTGAACGACAGTGGTAAGGACTGAAGGCTACGAAGAGTGAACAACATGCATTTCTGCTCGGCAAGAATGTACGAGAATGCCACATAAAGCTTAGGGAAGCACTGAGTGACGTGCCCTGCCCGGTCGAACAGTGGTGAGGTGGACAGAGGTCTTCAAATAGGGCAGAATGTCGATTGCCGATCTGCCGCGTAGTGGGTGTCCTGTATCTGCGGACAAGGATGTACGGGTGATGATGGTGGGACAGTATTTATGCAGTGATAGACGCTGGACACTTGTGGAATTAGAAGAGCAAACAGAAATTCCGGCAAAAACAGCGCACCGCATTTTACGGGAGGACCTAAACGTGTTGAAAATGCTAAGTGGGTACCACATCAATTAAGTAACGCACAGAAGTGAACTCGATTCGAAACATTTCGCATCAATCTGGCGAGATTTCAGGAAGAATGGCATGTTGAGCACCATCATTGTAATTGTGGGCAAGAGCGTATGAATCAGAACTCAAGCGACAGTCCAGTGAATGGCGTCACCCTGGATCACCACGCTAAATTCCTTCACGAACAAAAATCATGTACATTCTTTCATATAACAGTCAAGGTGTGATGTAAATAAATAAATATTCATTATTTACTTACTTTATAATGTGTTTAAAGTGAGATTGCTTTATGCTTTAAATTTTTGAGATGCCATATTTTATGGTTATACGTTTCAAATCGCAAGAATATTAAAATCTACCTATAGCGAAATGACATATGGAATCCTATTTCTGTCAAGGCGTGTAGAGACTTTTGTCAAACTGGAAAAGTCGGTTCAGTATTTTCTGGACTGCTTGCTTTGAACCATTGAAGTCGTTAAAACGGCATGAAATTTGATATTTTGTGCATTTAGTTTTTGCAGCAAAAATTCATCTCAATGCATCGAAGAATGTTCAACGTATTTAGAAACGGACTTTGAACAAAGTCCACAATTCCGTAAAGGCATCGTCGGCCTTTGCTGTCTTTCGGATGTATCTGCTGCATTACAATGCTAGTTTTAATCAAACTTAACAGAAACCTGAAGGCTTGAAGTGTTGCACATCCATCTTCTGGCTGCTGAAAGATGTGCTTCCTTGGCTTACTTTGAATTAAACGAAAAGATAAAAAAAAAGCAAATGCTTCGGCGACCTTAACATTTAAAGTTATTTTCATCTTACTGGATTGGTTCAAGTATTGGACGAATCACAACGGGAGGTAAATAAATAAATTGACCTGTAACGTCTGTATCCAGTTGAGTCACTGCAGTGTGAAACGGAAAATTCACGATTCAAATCCTAGGAGATCATTATCAATATTCATTTTAATTGTATTGCATTCATAGGCTTATTTTTATATATGTTTGTTAATCCTACAATGTGTACTTAAAACATTTAACTGCAACGATTTACTTTACTTTACACAACCCTAAAGGTCATGAATAGCCAACATAAAGTTAAGAAAATTGACAAATGCCAAGCGCTTAATAACATCAACAATGCTGCCTGGAACGAAACGTAAGACCGACACCACACATCAATGCAGATTAACGAATTTAACACACTCAGTTGAACAAGAAAGCAGTTCGCATAATCAGTATAGGACATTTATCGTTGATTATTGGAATATGCGAATTCGAGTTCAGTTCGCATTCATAGCTACCTCACGTGAATTGAAACGCGAGTATAACTAAAAGAGAAATATGACACGTCTTGGAGCTGCGCGAAAGTTTTAGTGAATAAATAGCGAGATTCGTAACGAAACTAAATATTATTATACTTTTCAGCAGACTTAGAAACATGGTCGTAATTGTCAGTTTTGCTAGAGAAGATATACATACATAATCACGTCGCTATTCGTTCTACTTATTGTAACATTTCAATATCTACTATTTCAAGAATTGTACTTATGGAGGACAGCCATAAACCTCACATATTATTCAGCAGCCGATATGATTTTTAATTAGTTTCATTCTTCAACCCTTTCGCCCCAGATAATAAATGTGAAAATATCCAATTAACAAAATAACAACAGAATCTACCGGGAAACAGGAAGATGAGGCATCTGTTCCTTATGGTGGTGTGGGAAAAGAGATATACGGCACTACACATTATCTGTCATCTCGGCCTAACTTAACTGAACAAATCGAGAAGTGATTTGCGTTCTTACCAATTATCACTTCATACAACGTGGTACCAACTCTCGTCTCAATGTCACTACACATGACACACCAACGTTTTACTACATAAAATACTAGCGAACACCAACCCCACTGCATTTATCGTTACAACGTGGTGCCATTCACATACCACTGCAAGTGCTTGTACTCTGATCGACATCATACAGAAGTTTCCCTTAACGCTTCTGTTGGGAGAGTAAATTTAATCCCTGCATAAACCTGTCACATATTTTGACAACTCATGATCATGTTGATAATTAAGAATACGATTACTACATGGTAGAAACGCGGTTGGTACTCACCTGAATTTGCCCTTCGCCAACATCACCACGAAGTTTCGATATTGCATTTCCAGCTTCCTCCCCACGCTCTTTTAAGACGTAATAGGTGGGCGACTCTGGCATAAATAACATCAGCACCAAGAAAACGACGGGGAATATGGCTGACAGTAAAGCTAGTGTGGTGTAACCGACGAAAGGGCCAGTGAACAATTCAAACAACTGTCCGATATTCAGCATCAGCGCCATCAGTGTAGCTGTGGAACACGAATGTGTTGAGTTAATAGTCATTTCCTACAGTGAACAACAACTTCTGTTTAACACAAAATCAATGTGACGAAAGATAAAGCTTAATCAATAATTCATTCAAAGAGTTATTTATGTTTGATGTAAAACTGTCTATTTTGTAAAATAGTGTTTAATGATATTAATAATTTATACTAAAATATCAAATCAACGTATTACACTTCAGCATTAAGAAAATCTCTGTTTTGGAAATTCAACTTTATACCTGATATTCTGAAAATAAATACCTTTATATAAAATGTAACTATATAAGGGCATGTTAAAATATTCAACATAATTCACTTCAAGGAAGCCCATGTGTCAGGTGTGTATTGTACTATTGTCATACATTTTCAGACGCAGTATTACATCAAGTTTGGCCAAAACTTTAGAGATTTCCAAGTGAAAACAATTCCAAAGATTCAATAAGCTATGGGGGTTACACAAATTTAAGAATGGTTTAACAGCTTCAGCAATTAACGCACATTGGGGAGGCCATCAACAAGTCGAAAGTTGTTTAAAAGTGCATTCCATTAATGAACTAAGTGGTTTGTCCGCCTCACAAATTGCTGACCAAGTTGGGATGAGCACCGTTTCTACACACTAGATAATAAAGGAGAAATTGGACATTTGTAGTGATGGAGTTCAAGTTGTGTTCGCAGGAGCAAATATTGGAGAGTGCCAACAACGGTCATTTTTTTATTGTTGATGGGACATAGGAGTATAGTCGTGGAAACCACGACTTTTGACAGCAGCGAGAACATCATTGGACGCGAGAGAGGAATCTCCAGAAGCACTGCATTTACAAAGGACCTACCTTGAAGGGGTGAAGAATTAAGTCTTCAGTCTGGTTAGTTATAATTTTTTTATCAGGACTAAGGTAAAATATTTTAACTACATACCTCGTGCTCAAAGGGATGAGAATGGAATGGCAGACTGAATCTTAGTTCACTTTGGTGTTGTTGCGAACCTACCTATCCACTTGGACTTAGCGGGTGAATAGCGTGAAAGATGCTTATGATCTGATAGATGGAAGGTAAGTAGGTGATGTCCTTTTTGAGGCTCGTTCCTTTAATGCGAACGTCAGCTAATTTGGAGTTCTTCCTCCACGATATATAGGCCGTATTTTAAATTAAAGTAGAATAAATGAATAAGCATTCATCTTCTATACTTAGATAAATAACTTCTTTTTTTATTCTCTTAAAACCCATTTTACTGTACGAATCTCCTCACATTTCAAACAGGTCGTATGTCGATCACTAGAAATGAATGTATAAATGCAGGACGCTAAAAAAATATGCACAATGTACGAGTAAAAAGGGAATTGAAAAATAGGATTTTCAAGAAGCAATGGTCTCGGGCATTTCGTTCTAGTGCTGCAGTTGTTAATTCCAAGGGTACAGACGTGTTTATGGAATCAAAAAGACTAAATATGCAATAGCTTATTTTTTAAAAAAAATATTTTTGTCAAAGTCAGAACATTACTTCAGTAAATCGCAAGCCTTCATCAAATAATTGAAGTTCAATAACGACGATCATTCATAAAACTTACCTGCTGTAGTTCTTAGAACGCCTTACCACTTCCAGAGAGATTGTTAGACTGAGTGAAAGTGCATGATCGAGTGCTCTCTGCTTATGACTATAACTCTTGCAATGACATTGGTTAAATTTTTACTGGCTGTGAATACACGCCACATTGCATCGTCGTTATGACGTTGATCAATATCGATCCTGTAGTACTATATTGCAGCATTTAGCGTTTATGACCATTCGTTCCTACTTTCAAAACTATTTAGTGTCAAATCTCCTTTATACTTAAAGTCTTTGTACATATTGTATGAACACTTGTATGTTACACACTCCAACTTCCATCAATCTAAAAGGGCACTATTTCCTTAACTTCCATCAATCACATTATAATCCTACATGCTTTATCCTAGGCATTAGTTGAGTCGAAGTGGATTGGTCTGTTCGCAACATAACGGACGCTAATTTATATTCCGTCTGCCATTTTGTCTCATGCTGAACATAATTGGCATCCAATACCGATGAAAGAGATTCATCTCTAAGGTTTAAAGTAGATAAAATGATTATAAATGTTCATTAGGTATATGCTCTAAGTAAAAACGGGGGTAACAATCTCATGATATGTTGCAAATATGCGTGTGTAAATATAAATATATCGATTGTAATCGGCAATTATCTAAGGTGATTTCGATGCTAGTATAAGAAACAATCCAATGCTTTTGAATAATGCACGCTATATTGAAATGGAAAAGAACTGAAAGATTTTTCAATTTTTACCATTCTTAAAATAACTGACAATTCTTCAGAAACGAAAGTTGTACACAAGAAGGAGTCGGCCAACATTAGATAGCATTCTAGTGATTGTTTAAATTATAGCACTTGATACTGGTTATTTAATGAGTTTAAAAAATTAAAATAGTGATGTGCTGGGAAAATATAAAAGATTAATTTCAAATTTATACAATAAATATTTTAACAGATGGATTAATTGATGATCATGAAGTGAAAAATGTAACAAACTTACCCAGTACTCCCCTGTATCGCGTATCTGCAATTTCACCAATGTAGATCGGCGTGACACAGGTAAAAACTGCGGTGCTCATTCCAAGTAAAAACCGCGCTACCAGTAACG
The DNA here is from genome assembly GCA_030762175.1 of Metallyticus violacea. Lineage (NCBI taxonomy): Eukaryota > Metazoa > Arthropoda > Insecta > Mantodea > Metallyticidae > Metallyticus > Metallyticus violacea. The sequence goes on along the minus strand of CM060830.1, from coordinate 42,094,352 downwards.
GGGCAATTGATCTGGAAAGTTTACAGATCAAGTTGTCAGTAACAGTTTTAAAGACCTAGCATCGATAGCGGCGAAAAAGAACAATAAGTGCACTGCATTGAAACAGCGATAGAAGTCAAAAGGGCTTTCGAATACAGAACAAATTGATGAAAATAAACATTTAATCTTTGTACATATATAAATAGCATTCAGCAAGTAATTTAAGATTTATTTTATTGCTCTTTTAACAGCATTTTGTTCTTCCCCAGCTCTTGTATTGAATTAGCTTATTAGGTACGGAAAATAATATTTCAATACTTCAATCTAGCTCAACTCTGAAAGGTTATATTGTTCCTATACTAGGAATACCAATTTACTGACAATGAAGTGTGTCTACAAATTCCTCTGTGATTATGACAGATAATGAATGAATAGTGTTTAACGCCCGTTTTTGCTACAGAGGCACCACAGGCGATTTATGACATATCATTTCTTGTGATGTATATTACAATCTGCATGTTTATGTCTATTCAAAAGAATTTGTATTTTAAACATTGTAGTATGTCTCATTGCTGCAACTTTATCATTTACAATCTGATGCATAAGTTGAAATCAGACGGCCATAGAAAACGACTAGTTTTCAATGAAAGTTTATTAGCACTGATGCAGAATGATAAAGATCTGCTTTCAAGAATACTTGAGGCATCCAGTAAGAGTGGTCTATGTTCGCATTCAGTGAAACGGAGGTATTTCGAATTTTGTATTTACCTAAATAATTAAAAAAAATAGTTAAGATGCACTTTTTTATTTTTCATCTTAAAGTATACATTTTAAACTATCTATAAAAATTAACGGGGGCTTTTAACCGTTGGATATATTCCTTAATGTGGAGGCAAGACCAGCAAACTATAGATTAATACATGCAGGTGGATGGAGACATGGTTACTATTCTGGACGTACTAAGATAATAGAGGTCATGGATAGCCCAGACTGGAGATGGGATCAGATCTCGTGATTATCCAGTACTGTTTTCAATTAATTTTCAAGATTAATCTTGGATCCTGATCTGACTGGCGTGAAAGATCAAAACCAAAGGATATCCATGAACACCTAATACTTTTTACTGACGGTTCACGGATATATAATCAAGTCTGAGCCGGAACGTACGGCAAAACCCCTAAAGCCAACATCAGTTTAAGTCTCGGGAAGTACTGCGCGGTGTTTCGGGCAGATATCTTTACTCAAAAGGGCAGTAATAAGATAATTAGTACTGTCAAAGCAACTTTTGCCTATTCTTGAGTCGAAGTTCAAACAACCATCACAATTCTTTTAGATTGTTCGGAAATGAATGGCGGTTTTGTATTATTATTATTATTATTATTATTATTATTATTATTATTTTGAAACAATATATAGAAAAATATATACCATATATTTTTCTTTGTAGCTGCGACACACTATATTCTAAAATATATACTTGACTTAATCTATGTTCCCACCGTAAATAAGGTTATATCTGGCTTATAATTATATTGGAAAGCATAGATCTGCTTAGATTTTCATGCAGATAGAATCTTGGAAATAATACTGCGCAAACCGCTCGAAATATTTTGAAATACTTCATATTGAAAGTGCTAACCTAAAGACGAAAATGGTACAGGGCGATCTGGTGTTGTTGAAGGCCATATAAGTCACATTTTTATAAACAACTATCTGTCAAATTGCTCTAGAGATTGCTAAAGAACCCGAACTTGCATGTTCAACAATTTTGTAAACACATGGAAAATCTGAAAAAATTAAAAGTGTCTGAGAAATTAATCCCATATGAATCAGTGAGCATTAATATCTACGTTGGAATGAAACAAGTTCTACACTGCTGAGACGGCCCATTACTGGGTTTTGCTGTTGCCTATGATGAACAGTGAGAGCCCTACGAATACAGAAATTATTGACACAGTGGCTTGATCTTTGTAATCTTATTCTATTCAAATAATTACTTCGAAGACATACTGTCAATAATTTGGAAAAAAATGCATCAGAATCTAAAAATAAACAACCACGATTTGTCAATAGAAAAGAATCAATTCTGCTTCATAACAATAACAGACCACATGTCTCGCCAGAATCTGACCAAAACATTAACTCACGTTGTATATTCATACGAATTTTGTTTTATGCATAATTTTTTCCCCAGTCTCAAAAGTTTGCAGAAATACAAAGTCTTCAGTGATTATGGCATTTACAGATTTCATCGTCTCCACAATTTCTGCACGATTTTTATCCAATTAACGCGAAGAAACTTACTACAAATTGTTAAAAACTTATAAAGATTAAAGCTGTCTACTTTGAGTTATAAATTCAAATTCCAAACCCACCATTTGTTTTCGAACAGCTTGTAAGATACATATAATTGCAGGTGTATTTATTTCAATAATGGTTTACCGGCTACATAAATTAAACATTTATCTAGCCAGACAGTGCGTGCTCCATAAGAAATGTTGAAAAAGGGGGGAGGGGGAACGCACACGTAGAAACACTCACAGTTGCAAGTATTGATGTGTTTAAAATATAAGCCACTTACCCCAATCATGACGGGAAAAGAAATTATGCAACTAATGAGCATCATAAATTTATCATTACAGGGCACTAAACAAGAGAAATACATCAATGCATATATAAACATTAAAATATAAGGAGAATTAAAATGGATAAGTACATTACATGCTATGTCCTCCTTAGTCAAAGATTTTCTTTTGCCCATCTTATCTTCTTGATAAATTTATCTGATCCTTTCCAGATATTCTTATCCAAAACCAAATTTAGACATGCCGTCCTTCGACCTCACAAAGTTTTCAGAGAGAATCTGAGACCTACAGCACTCTGTAGCTTCACATTCTGCAAGAATATGTACCCAATTCTCCTTTTTACCACACATATCCGTCGTTTTCTGCGCTTTCCATCTCTCTAGACGCAGATAGGCTATTGCCGTTTCTAATTTCACCTGCCATTACATTTATATGAGCTTAAAGGGACCATACTTTAAAATACACGATTAGTTAGAGAATTATAAATTTGAATGAAATACATTTTTAATGGCTTAAAAGAGGGCATTGTTCAATACTTGGCTAACATTCTTCGCACAAACCTGGTGAAGGCGATGACCAGCCATGAGATAAGGCCCGGAACTCCAGAAAATACAAGTGCCGGTTTCCGCCCAATCTTGTTAGTCGCATATCCCGCAGGAATTGCGAACACCAAGCTCCCAATGGACCTGATTGACACCATCCACGATATTTCGTTTATAGTTAATTTGAAGGGCATCCGTGATATCGTAGGTGATGTCCAGGCTATTCCCGTTCCTATCATCAGACCTCCTAAATTGGCTGAAGAAACAATAGAGTTGTCTTTAATTTTGTTTAAAACAATGAGGATACAAGGGTGAATAAATGACAGTAATATAATATTTATGTGTTTTAATATATTAATTTCGTTGTTTCCAACAGTGACTTGTAATAGTTTATTCAATTATATAAATAGTAATGATAGTCGCAGTGACTTATAGCCCTTTATTTAATTGTGTAAATAGTAGACAATAGAGTTAGATTAAGATATATTAAATTGGAATCGGAAATGAATGCTAATATAACACTGGGAGACTTTTCTTGTTACATAAGAATAGAAGCGAAAGACGAACCCTGGCATCCAAAGCTATCTTACAGTTTTTCCGAGATCGGCGAGCATAGTTTTAATGATGAGAAGATACCGCCACGGGTGACCGAAGTCGTTGAGGCGCGGACTCGTGAGCGGGAGGGTTGGGGTTCGAATCTCCCCAGGACAGTTCTCCCTGACAGGTTTTTCGCAGGTTTTCCTCAGTCCTCATAAATGGCAAATGCCGGGCAGGCCTGGAACGTTTCCTTCCTTAAAAAAAAACCTTTCCCAATTTATAATTTCATCTGGTGTATCATCAGTGTTCACCGCCTGTGGTGCCTCAGTAGTAAAAACGGGCGTTAAACACCATTAAAAACCCCCACTTTGAAGGTTAGCACGCTTAAGTTTCATGCCCTTACAGAACGTTCTATACGAAACGGCTGATCAGTCTTGACCATTTTAAACATTTGAAGCTTGCCGAGGCTCATGAGGGTACGTGTGCAGACTCCGGAGGCTTGACTGGATATGAGGGCACCTAAGCCGATAGATTGTACATAAAGAGACAAATCAACCAGTTTCAGGCACTATTGGACTCTCCCAGATACCCTCGAGTAACAAACAAGTGATTGCAAACTTTATTCCTACGAGAAACTCATATTGTAGATCAATACTTAGCAAAACCTTGCTGCGCCGTGTGAATCAACTGATAAATTGATTGTTTACCAGCTCCAGAAGCTCGCGGTCATCATAAGTATCTAGCTTGCGAGCGCACCGAGTCAATTAACCGCTAATCCAAGGATTACAGGCACATTTTCCGATACGAACATTAGCTTCTTTGTAACGTGGAATTAGGTCAACTTGTCTCATCGCAAGCCTTCGTGTGTCTATATTATGAACGAACCTCTGTCCCTTCCCGTCGTATGAAGACAACAAAAACGGCGAAATCCCTGAGACCATGTAATCGGTGAAAGTGACGATTGTCTACTACACTAATGCAGCAATTACTGACGTCGAGAACTGGACTATTCTCGTCGGAGACCCCTACGGAAACCCAAACGACACAACAACGCTTTCATTAATAATGATAATTTCTTACTAAAAACTTTCGGTGCAATATACAAAATGTTCTTGTTGATTTCATTCTTTCAAATACAACAGATGAATTTACCAATATCGAACTTTCATCAATATTTCAGAATTCAGATTTTTGTAGTAACCACTTATTTCAATTTTACAAAGCATTCATTATTCATAACACTTCAAAAGTTTTGTGAAAATGAGAGTATTTAAAGCTTCATCATTCATTATTATAAAGAATTTTCTCTTTTAAGCGACTACTGCCATTAGAAACGAACAGAGAAGTTGACTAAGTATTGTTGATAGCAGTAAACTTCTATTGCATCGGCTAATAAGCATCGCTCAAGGCCAGCCGGGCTACATGAGTCGGGGTGCACGGGCTAGTTTACTGAACTGCTACGTTGACCTTGAGTCTCCCGTCAATCAGTCAGTGTCCTTTGAACATTAATTTTATAAATGTGCTGGAGTTGGGTATCCCGAAAGAAGTTTGTGTGTTGAAAATGAAGGAAGGCGTGACATGGATAAATAAACGGTATGTTTAATTTAAATGGCGGAGTTAAGGCCATAAGGGCTTCTCTTCCACACACCAATTCTAATTAATACAATTAGTGATACGCCTAATAGACAAATATTTAATTTATTATATTTACACTATTGAATTTATGTCACATATCTTAAATTAATACAAAACAACAGCCTGGATTTTATGTTATTACATATTTATGCGCAAACAAAAGGCAAATGCTGATGAGATATAATGTAGGAATGTTGTCCATATATATATATATATATATATATATATATAAATTAACACTAATAATAAAAGTAGATAAAGATAAAATACAGAGAAAGAGTCACACTTGAAACTGCTATATTTCGAACTACTGCGAGTTCTTCAATGGCAAGAAGCTAGACAAGTGAAGGTGATAAAAGTAAATATTGAGTATCAAAGGTAACGTTATGCATGGAAACAGATGAAACTATCTTTCAATCCGTGGTCATCGTCTTTGTAACAACTTTTCATCTCTTGACAAGTATATTAAAAACCTTACTCAAAAGTTCCAAAACCAAAATTATCCTTCCGCTCTTTTAAAATCCCGTATAATCCCATCACACAAAACTTTCCAATGCAAACCTAAAACCTCTAACAAGAACTTCATCAACCTAGTTACTACTTACGTGCCTGGAATTGAAAGCATCAGACCTATTTTGAAAGAATGTCACGATACTTTGTTAATGTATCCATCTTTAAATGATTTTTCTAAAATTGTACCCCGCCTTACTTTCAGAACACCCCCTAACCTTAAAAGTATATTTCGCCGTAACCTATCCTCTCCGAATTTACCACGTCCCTTTGCTGGCTCGTATCCTTGCCAACGTCCTAAATGTAAAACCTGTGCACTAATTATGCCGTGCAAATCATTCCATAGCCCTAATTTATCCAAGGAATTCAACATTTCTTCATTTGCTACCTGTTCTTCCAAGAACGTCGTATATATGTTATCTTGTAAGCTTTGTAAAGCATTTTATATTGGTTTAACTTCTACTGTTGTTTCGCTACGCATGAACAATCATAGACGTTCTGTTAAAACCAAGTCTCCCTTGCCGGTTGCCCAACATGCCTTATCTCACTGTAAGGATTTTGATGATGCTTTTAGTCTAACTCTTATTGATGCTTTACCTACACATTGCTGTGAAAGTTTACTCAGAGATAGAGAAATGGCAGCTATATTTTTACATAAAGCGCGTATACCACCTGGTTTAAATCTTACATATTAGTTTTTTTCCTCCCACACTCTCATATCTAGTTTCATCTGTTTCCATGCATAACGTTACCTTCGATACTCAATATTTACTTTTATCACCTTCACTTGTCTAGCTTCTTGCCATTGAAGAACTCGCAGTAGTTCGAAATATAGCAGTTTCAAGTGTGACTCTCTGTGTTTTATCTTTATCTACTTTTATTATTAGTGTTAATTTGTTACATTGTTAATAGTGTTTCTTTATTTTTATGTTTCATATATATATATATATTTTAATGTATTTGGTATAATTACATATTTCATAAATATTTTAACATTATTATAAATTATTCCGTTAATTTTGCACTTCTATTGAGTTACCCAATACCGTAGTAGAGAAGGAAAAAAAGTTAAACGCTATTGTGCTGCTCATTCACTGTCGTTACATTCAAAACTAAATTGCACTAGTTCGATGCCGCTCGTTTCAGACGCTTTCCTTTCTTTGTTTTCAAAACGCATTAGAATTTATAGCAGTCATTTGTCAACCATGGTATAGTCACGTCTTCGTTATCGTCCAAGCTGAAAACAATGAATTTCTATTGATATTACTTTCACAACAGATGATCCTCTGCCAAAGTTGTGATAAATGTATCGGCTGTACGATGATGTCTCAAATTGAACAACATTTACGAAACAATTTACATGTTAGAAATGAACAACGGGTTCCTTCAAAGAAGCAGGTACTGCTTGCGCAGTTGCCTACATCATCTAATAAAGACTTTTACAAAAAAAGTCAATGACAATGGTTGCAGCGAACATGTCCTGTAACAAACTTCAGCTACCTGAATATAATGTTTATTACAGAAAAACTGCAACCGCAACCTTCCGGACGAGTCAATTCTCAGGAAGAATTACTTGGATTCTTGTTTTGGAAAAAAATCAGGACCGACATAGATACTTTGTGCATATGGATTTCTGATGATGAAGCGACAGATACTTTAGGCCTTTTCATCGCGCATCTAATTATGAGCAAGTTGGGCTCTGAGGCTGCATCTAAATCTTATTTAATTTCCTGTAAATCTTTGGAGGCAATAAATAGTTCAACAATTGCAGGATGATGATAATGATGGACTTGGGTGCTGTGGCCAGTTGTCGTTAAAGAAGAGAGGGATCCTATTGTTTAAAGGATGCAGTTGCATACATAATGAAAGTAGGAAAATCGCTTTCTGTATTTTATCTAACCTTGGTGACCACAAGGTGGGCAACTTGGATTAAAGTGATGATTTTCTACAGTAGGCATTTCAAAGCTATGAAGTCAGTGAAGGAGAACTTTGCAGTTTCATGCATCACAAGTTACTTCCGTTAGCTTACCGACAGTATCAAGAAACTGGAGACTTCAGGTACCTTGGCTACTCAACTCCTCTTACCATGTCTCGTTTATTTAATGATAATATTATTGCTAGCACAATCCTCCCCTATAAATATGCACCGGTGACTTCTTGCAATATTTCTCTGCATATAAAAACACATTGTAGGACAGAATACTGTGCATGACTACAGAACATTTGTAAAAGTAGATTATAATTAATTGTGAATCCCCTTCCAAAACAACTTAAATGAGGGACGCTTTCTTTCAGTACTTTTGCATTTATTCCCATGTTCTAAAATTAATTACAGCTTAATATTTGCAGCAGAAGTGAATTGATTAATATAATCTTAATTTGATTAACTACAATCTATTTTCTAGCTCAGAAATTTAATATTTGATTTTATATGTAATTACTTCATTACATATTTATCTATATATATTAATCAGTATAGTTACATATTTATGTACATATTTCTCAAATTGATATTACATAAAATCCGGGTTCTAAAGATGACATATTTGACCACTCGTGAACGAAGTATGAAAACAAATGAAATCAATATTCAGTTACAATCTATGAATATGATTCTATAATTAAAGTGACTATAAAACTTCATATTAATTAAATAATACATAAATAAAACAAAGTAATATAATAAACTTTAGCATAAAATAAATGATAAATCTACATCGAAGGAATCAATAAAATTTAGGGGAGTATTAAAGGGAAGGAGGGGGTTAAATAATATTTTATATCATTTTAATATTTGGGTGTTTCTGTTTATTTTGATATGATTTTCATTAATATGGTTATAAATATTTTAATACAATTTTAATTATGTCACTGCAGAAGTCATTTTTAGAATTTCGCGAGTACTTGTTCAAAGTGCTAAGATATGATTCTATGTCTTAGCAACTATTTGCTCTAGAATGCTGTGTTTTGTCTTAATTGATAGAAAAAGGGGTATTTCATAAATTGGTAGCGTTTGTTTTCATGGCAATTTGTTTTACAATATTGTAAGATTTTAGCTGGTGTTTCCCTCTAAAAGTTAGTTTTTCTGTAAAAAAAGTGTTTTTTTCGCAATCATTGAAAAACTACATTTTTCATATTTTTAGAATCTATATAATCTATTGCTTTGAATCTTTTATCACTTATTCATGATATTATTGTGATGATTTGGATCTATTATGATAGAACCAGGACAAAATTGGATAACGTAAAAAAATATAAAAATAGCAAACAAATGAAAATAATTTATAATTCGCTTCAGAATAATGGTAAAGTCGCGAAAATAGAATCATAAAATTTCAATTATGTTTATCTGTATGCTGTAAATATTTCATTTCATTATCTTTAATAATATTTGAGGGAAATGGCAACTGAAGCTGGTAAATGTACAATGATAGACCTTTCATGCCCCCCTTAATATGGTGAAATAGAAAATGCACTTTCGTTAAATATCTATCAAAATTTACATGTAAATCAATCTATTAAGAAAGAAATTTAAAGTTTAATTTTAAAAAATGAATAGTAAATAAAATTATAACGACCAAGAGCTTCACACATTTTAGAATTTTAGCACACAATATCAAGTATTGGCAAAAACAATACTGTAGAAATAGACAGATTTTCAAAGTTATTTAGAATTTAAATGCTTCTATCTGAAGCATGCCAAATAGCATAGCTGCAATTCTTACCTACCACCGATGCTATTAGATGAAGACCTTTCATTTCCTAAAACTTAATGTTTAGAACAGAAACTCTGCGAATATTGCCTACATTTAGTTTCTTAGTTTCCTGTCCATACTATATTGTTCTCTGTTAACTATCATTTATCTAATTTTGATCTTCACTTTTTCTCTACAAAGTCGCCATATCTATCAATGCCATCTTAATATGTACGCAGCAATGCACGTTATTTAGACGATATTAAACACGGTATCTATAAAGAGAAAGAATAATGAATGCATTTGATGTTGCTGCTCCTAAATCCGCTCAGAGTTTAAATTTTCAATTAATTCCCCTGATTTCGCTATTAATGCCATCTAGCATATGTGTTTAACGAACAGCTGTTAAATGTGGAAGTAACGGCTTCATTAATTAAAACGTTAACTGTAATGAAAATGTACTTTTTATTTTCAAAATATACACGGTATTACAGTGTTTATTATTGACAGATAATTGTGTAGAACTAATTGAATCAGTGATTTAAAAAAGGAAGGAAGTTCAGGGTCTACAGTTTGAGGAAATACAAAATATATATATATAAATTCCAAAGTTGACTCCACCGAAAGTTATGTTCCATGCAGAGCTAATCATTGTTGGTTGTTTGAGTTGTTCCTGGATCTTGATTTTGTATTAGTCTGACATACAGAATACTTTTTATATCTAGGACTTGTTTCCTTTGTAAAATAATTCTAGGCTTGTTGTGGAAAGTAACAAAATACTGTTTTAATTTTTTTAATTTCATTATAATTAAACAAAATAATCCTCTGACATACTTCTCTTAATGCTGATTAACATATTCTGCTATGCAGACATTATAAAAAACTCTCAACAAATTATAACTTTCAAGGGCTAGCTATCAGGACGGATATCAGTTGTTGGCCGTGAGAGAAGTTTCTAGTAGAAGTACTGATGTTCATCTGCGATAAACTGTACTATTTTTCCAACATCTGCTATCTTCTTATTGTTTATTGGAACACCAGCTACACTATATACTTTTTGGGAAGGCAGGACTGGATTTGCATTACCTTTTGCCAACTAGAAAGAGTGCTGGATAGTGCCATCAATGTAATCAAGTGCCTCGAGATATCCAAAGTGTTCTTTATTATATGTCAGGCGCTTATACTTTGAAAGAGTTAACCCACGATCACAATGAGGATTACCAAGACGAGAATAGCCTTGGTAGTCTTCTTAAAATACATTCGTTACCATTTTTGAAGTCCATAACATCTTCCTATTTTACTAGTGTTGCCACGGAAGCGTTTTGGCACCTCCTAGCTGATAATATTAGTGAAATATATAATGTGAAGTACACACTCGATCATGATGTCAGAGGACACGGTTTATGAGACCAAAGTCGCGGTCACAGGGTAAGAAAGAGTGGCCTCTTTCAGGAAAGTACAAGGAATATTTTAATATATAATATTTAAAAAATGTGTTTCATAACAACTGGTAAAGGTCTTCAGGACAAGGAATGTAATGTAGTTTATTATTGTTTAGAACTAACAATAATAAACAGTAACAGTAACAGTATTAACTATTTCTGTCATTAATGACAGTAAAAATCGCACAACTGCATGCTTTTTGTTTTATCCACTACAGGAAGTGCTGAACACATAGTGACTTTATAGTTGCTGGGAGCTGATGAAGGTAATCTTGCAAACAGGTACAAACTTCATCTGGTCCTCTTTTGGCCTGATTATGTAGATGGCATTCGAGGCCATCTCTGATTTGATAAGCGAAACCAGCCCAGGATTTGTTTCCTTTTTAAAATAAATGGGAATGTTAACCTGATACCGGATTCACAATTAACGCAGGATATTTTTCTCTTTTACACCAATATTTTTTTAACTTTTTTACTTTTTTAGTTTGATTTTCATTTTTCTTTGATCATTGGTGATTTCTAAATGACGGTCTAGCATCTACGTGATGCTATCGATATATTTTGCGAACTTCAGAAAATATTCATATAAACATCCATAATGAAATTGAGTGCTTTAACACATACTGACATTTTTAAGGTCTAATAAAGGATATTTCGCATTTGCAGGGAATCAGAAGAATGTTCAAAAAGGTTATTCACGGCTATGGAGAGTGCTTTCGGGTTTGCAGTTATCAGCATTGTCGATTTTTTTTATGTTTTAATATTTGATTTTTTGTATATGTTGTATGTCGGTCCTGGTGGTGTAGTGGTAACCATACTGGCCTCCTAAACCCAAGATCGCGGGTTCAATCCCGGTCAGAATCGATGGATTTTTTCGTGCGTAAAAATCCTAAGTATGGCTTTCTTCGGAAGGGAAGTAAAGCCCTGGGTCCCGTGTCGTACATTTACGGTACGAAAAAGAACCTCCAGCCTGAAAGAAGAGGCCTCTGAGCAAAATTTGTCGGCCGTTTCACGCCCTGAATAGAATGACCCGAGATGAAAGCGTCAGTAAATAAACCAAATCAATTGTATATGCTGTGTATTCTAATGAACAATTTTTAAAAGGCAAACTTACTGCACTTTATCATATACCTAAATAAGGAAACCAAATTGCAAAAAGATAATCTGTTATAGTTTAAAGGAAAAAGATTTTTTTTTTTAAATTTATTTATTTAGTTTGTCTATGAATGTTCTTTAACATCTCAGGTCATCAGCTCCCCATTCAATTCAGGGCGTGAAACGGTCAATAAATTTTGTTCAGAGGTCTCTTCTTTCAGGCTTGAAGTTCTTTTACGTGCCGTAAATCTATGACACGGAATCCACCCTTTACTTTCCTTCCGAAGGAAAAGTCATATTAAGAATTTTTACGCCCGAAAAAATCCAGAGGCAAATATGGTTACTACTAGACACCAGGACCGATGGAAAAAGAATAGAAATTAAGACAGAGTGTAGTTATAAAAGCTCATTGGAAAACTGATATAATAGGCAATAGTGTGGTATAGGATCGTAAAACATTAAGAAACATGGTGTTAAAGAAAAATAAATTAAGTTAGGAAACGTATTCCAAACATGGCCTGAGATGGCAAAAAAAAAAAAAAAAAAAAAAAAAAAAACTAGGAGAATATAGGTACGCAAGATGAGAGAGAGATTATTAAAAGGGGCGATAAGCTAAAGTACAGATAACAGAAAACAATATCTCGTCTAGACCTGAGATAGGCAGCAGGTAATCAAAGACAGGAAAAGAAGGAAAATTTATGAAATAGAAGCTAAGATAGGCCAGAACTGGGCTAAGATGGGCAAAAGGCAGTCGAGATCATTTTTTTCAGGCTAAGACAGACAAAAAAAAAAAAAAAAAAAAAAAAAAAGGCTCTACCCGATGCACTGAAATTTTACACGATAGTTCAATTCACATAACGTTGACTATGCTGCGATTGCAACAGTCACTACTGCTCAACTGCTGATTTAGAGTTTTCAATTTCGCCTGGGAAATGTACATTAAGTGTACATAATAATGAAAATGCTACAGAATTATTTATAGCCGCAAAGGATTAAGTTTTACTTCATGAATCCCTCTGTAAATGACCTCTTTGGATCATTTTCTAACTATAAACACAGGAACCAGTAATAGAAATAAGTTACATACACAATAAGAAAACACACAACAGAGAAGCTTCTGCGTCACGACTGACCGATAATGTAATTGGTTCAGAGGTTGTTACGAGTAGCACTTCTTATTTGTTAATCCGTAGTATTGCTAACTGAAAAAGTAGCTGTCAAATCAAATGCGGCCCGGGTACAAGGTACGCTAATATAGGTAAGGGAAACAGAAAACCAATTGTGAAACAGAGCTAATATAGGATATGATAAGATGGCCAACAATGATCTTACTTGAGGTGGGCAAATAGATAGGTAAGGATTAAGGACAAGCAAAAATGCTCTAATATAAAACACACGAATTTCTTTTAGATGTCAAATTTATGGTTTTATTTGTGTACACAAAACAATTTCTTCATAACCATCATCCAAAAAACTGTCACGGTTATTAGTACTTAACGTTAGAGGAAATATATCATATTTTTTAAACGTTATAGTAATATAGTGACGGTACACTATAATTATACACCTAATTGCTTTCACAATTTATCTTACAACGCATTTAACACTTATTATCAGATTAAAATCCATTGTTCTAGCTTATTAGAATGAAATCTAAATTAACACTGAAGTAGAAACGAGGAACAAAATATATGAACTGGTAGGATTTTGTTCAATTTTTAAACAAAACATCAAAATTTCAGATTTTATATTCTTGCATTTTGATTTTATTTTACTTTTTTGATTTAATGCCTTGAAAACTATTAAACTCTAACAAAATTAATTTTACATCTATCAATACCAGAGTACTAAAGAGGATAATTTTATGTCCACATTAGTAGTTCTTTTTGGTATACCATCTGAAATGCTTCTTTTATGTTTTATGAAATAGTTTTTCACATGAGACTGCATGATTTCACAAATTACCCCGCTGAGCTTGGTCGATCTCAATGGCTTCAAACAAAGCCTTGAAATTCCCGGCACCAAAACCCTAGAACAAAAAACAAAGCTTTTAGTGCACAAGTTTATCCCTGTTTATCTAACTATGTTTGTACAAATGCAACATACATTATGATTGTGTCTTTGTATCACTTCCAGAAACAGCGTAGGACGGTCCTGCATGTTCTTCGTGAAGATCTGCAAAAGGTAACCATTCTGGTCATAGTCCACAAGAATCTTCAGCTCCTGAAACAAAAATATATTCACAGTTATCTATAAGCAATATTAAAGCTCTATTTGTGCCTGGAAATGGCGACATAAAAACAAAAAATTCAACAAGTTCTTATTTGTAATTTGTTATTATTGTCACACTTAACAGCAAGTTTAGCAAAACTTATCATTGTCATTCTTTAAAATTATTATCGATAGTGTTTCTATTTGTAAATCTTTTTAACAACCGAACTCGGTTGGTCAGGATTATTATGGATTTCAATCTTTTATGGATAAATAAATGCAATTTTAGACCCCCTGTTGTGATCGTTCATCTCTATTTTGATCAAGGATATTTTTCTAATGATCTTAAATTAGATGATTTACTTGTTTTATCCAATTACAGACTATCATCTTTAATTTCTTGCATATAAAACATTTCAATGGTGGGTCAGCCAATTGTCTAAAGACCGATGCTGCGCTGGGGTAGATAAGCCTCGTTTAAGGCCATCCGGGCTATACTAGTCGGGGCGGGTTGTGTTTAGCAAGGTGCTGTTGGCCCGAGCCTCACTCCACTCAGCCTGTGTCGTTTGAATAGCGAAAGAAACATGTGCCTAATCCCAAAGTTAAATCTGCTTAGAAAGCTAAACAGTAAACACTAAACCCAATCATTCTACTCTACCGTGATGTTTATTTATAATTCATAAATCCTGACCATGTCCGCTTATGCTGACAGCAGGTTTTTAAAGAGAAGTTCTCAGGTGATTGAATTCCAAGTCTAATGCGATTTATAAATTAATTAATAAATTTCGCAAAATGGGAAATGTTCAAAATAAGAAGCGAAGACGACGCAATTTCAAAGCAGATGTCAGAAATGTGTGGAAAATGAGAACAGGCAGTTCCAGCATCTCCTTGAGACTTGGTTGAGTACATAATTTTTAGATGTATTAGAACTTATCAAACAGTCACTCACTCTAGTGTCTGTTTCAAGATCGAATCTTATGTTGCTCCGAATTTAGCGCAGCCCTACTGGCCGTGATCGGTGGCTTGCAAGCCGAAACATTGCCATCGTGCCGGTCATCAGATAACTAGATAACCCAATAGTTTAATGCTTAACCATTTTATTTCATATTTTAAAGAAAAAGAACTACTGTATACTGTGAAGGAAATCAGCTCTGACAACAATTGCAATGTACATGTGATCTTTATAAAGCATTCGACTTCTCGTCTTATTTTCAATAAACTTACTTTTACGGTCTAGCTCCCATATAGGCAACAAATTGTGGAAATAAAGGGCAATTTGTCTTTTCGTTTTATGGTAAATGGTCTATTTTGAGCCTCTTCCTCTTTATAATTTCAGTAAATGATATGCAAGCTTCAATGCCAGAAACAATTATTTCCTGTGCTGATGAAATGATCCAATAACTGTTTCGAAAATCTTTGAAAGTGCACTGGGAAAAATGGAAGATAAGTAAAACACTTATCTGATTGGTTTCGCGCTAATGCTCGAGTTAAAATGGAATCAAACTCAAAATATTTATATTCATTCTGTGTAATAACGTAAGTTATCAAGCTTCAAACTTTCTGGAAAACATTGTGTGCAACTTGAGATGGCTTCTACTGGTTAATATTGGAAGTGTTTCCCACTACCGAATGATAATCTGCAGTAATAACAAAATTAACAGTAGAACAATTCACTTTAACAAAGAAAATGTTAATGATTGCGTCGGAACTCAAAAGGAAGAAGTAGCGTGCGAAATCTTCAATAGTGTTTCGTCGCTGCAATTCTGATCGAGGTTTTGAAGAAAGACATGGAAATGATAAAGAAGGTCTTGCGTCAAGCTACAGAACGAAACATTAAGCTGGGAAAGAGAGAGAGAGAGAGAGAGAGAGAGAGAGAGAGACAGAGACAGAGAGAGAGAGAGAGAGAGATTATAAGATCATTAAATAATGATGAAAAAACAAATTATAAACAAAGAAATGAAAATGGAAAGATAACGGCTGAAATCTCTAACTCGTCACTACCGGCAAAAGCGTGTACAGGAAAAGAAGGTTACAGCATATGATGACAGCTAAGAAACTTAATAGAAGAAATAGCGCAGAGGCTACAAACAAATGCTACGGCGTCTGGTTTTGTCAATTGAAGAGGTACTCGCTGCTGCTGCTCCAAACAATGCAAAGAGATTGGAAAGGAACATATTGTGATTTGTGGTGGCACAAATGACACAGAAACAACGGAGAAAACGTGACAATGACTCTCAAAATACTGTTGTCCAAGATTAGGCACACAAATGAGATTATTGTGAATATTCCACAAGACATGATTTACACGAAAACTCTCTCATCAACCGAAAAAATTCACGATGCAATACATCGACTGACAGGTAAGTAACCAAGGGTTTCACATATACAAAAAAGGGAAAGGATTAATATCAAATCAAATTGAAGTTCGCACATTTGTCACGGAAACTACACATGTGGGAGTCATTTCATATAGGCCCAAAAGTTGCCCCTGACATTACAACCAAACAGTAAAAATAATTAACCTTCAAATTAATATTGCAAGACCAGGAAAGCAATTATACACTCTGTTGCTCTGTATACTTCATCAAAGAAGTATTTAGCACATATAAAATAAAATAGAGCAATTAAATGTTGTTGAATAAATCTGAACTAATATTATGGTACTAATAGAACTGGGTTAAAAGACTTTTAAACAGATTACACCAAAACAGAGAATTATAACAAATTACATTCAACAGGCACATGCAATCAATGCATAAAATGTCTTAAATTATATCATCTTGGGGTTATGTACTGAAGTTACATTTAAGACAGCAGCAATAAAAATTAAAACTAAGAATGGGAATAGATATATTAGTAAATGCAATTTATAGGTCTCCAAATTCAAAGACAGAAGGCTTTCTTAGACACTTTGAAAATGTTTATGAAATATTCCATAAAATTGTAATTATAGGAGATTTAAAAATTAATCCATGATCTAACACTATTGCCTATAAATATTCAAGAGATATGTTAACTAGCTGTAACTTGCAAAATAATGAATTCCACATTCTTTATCACTGTACTCAAGATATCTGATTACAATATGATTATTAACAAAACTATATTTGCAATAATGTAGATCAATAGTCTAACATAAAATCTTAATAACGAACTTAACTCATGAAAGGTAACCTAAGTTTACAAAAAGCAGAATATAAATAGTAAACTGAAAAACTTTTTCAATATCACTAAAATACTTAAATAAAAATATCCAGTGAAATAAAAAAAGCTACATGGAAGCAAACACTTTCATGTAAAAATCCCCCAAAAAGTAAATCATAATCGAAAAAAGAACTTGTTTATAAACTGACAAACCAGGAAATATATGGAATAGAATACAATAAATAAATAAATAAAATCACTTAATTACCATAAAAAAGCAATGGTATTGTAAAAAGTTGAATTAATAAAACAAGGAACTATTAAGGAACAGAAAGCCAAAGCTCGACAAATGACAGCATGAAAATATAACTCTAATATCAAATGGGCAAATCATAGAAAGCCCACAAAAGAGATATGCCAGATCTTTAATAAATGCTATGGAAAAAAAAAAATTAAATACAAGAGGACCAATATATTAAAAAAAACCTGCAAACTAGCTACAATCTTCCATTAATAAATTATAGAGTATGAAATTGAGAGCATTATTAATAAACTATAAAACAGAACTTTTGCAGAGTAAGATGTGGTATCACCAAACATTATTAATGAATATACTTTTCCAAATATTCTTAAAATGAGTGCAGTTAAATTCCTTCAGCAAGAGGAAAATAGAAAACTACAGGCAACCACTCTAATATGAATCTTTGAAAAGAGTTTAAATTCCAGGATAATACATTTTTAAACAAACACAAAATACTAATTGCATCACAACATGGTTTTTAGAAAGGTTGCCTACCACAGCACTAATAAATAAGTTACTGTAGTTGTTCTAAATTGAAGTGTGTCAAAGATATTGTCCCCTATAACAGGTCATGGCATGATAAGTATCACACTTTTCATAACAGAGTTTGCACATGCACTCATCACAGCCTGGTGGAAATTTTTCCTTATTTAGAGGTGGTGGTTATAAAACCATGCATTGCAAATTGCTTCACTGTATGTCTTAATTCGTATTTGCTTCCATCCAATAGCTGTAGTGGCACCAATGAAGTTCATCTTTGTTTGCAGCTCTTGTAGTAGTTATACATTTGCTGGTGTGGATGACAGGATCATCTATATCCTAAAATATTATCAGGAAAGGCTCTCTGGTGTATCAATATGTATAACAAGAGGGCATAATTCTGATATTCCGATTCTTTTCAGGAATAATGTTTCAAGGTTTTCCAGGACTTGCACAGTTATCTTCATGACATAAACATCCAGAATGACACTAATAACATGCCTATATCTTATAATACTAACAAGATTTAGACCAGACAATAAATGGTAAAAATATTTCTTGACCTATCTATAGCTTTTTATAGTGCATCTCATACAAAATTAGAGGATAAACACATAGATATGGAATAAAAGGCAAATTGTAGTTATATTACAGTACATATATGGTTTCTGTAAAAAATTGGTAGATAAAAGTTTAAAAGAAATAGAGATATCATTTGTATTACATTACAGGCCTTTTTCATTGTTTTTATAATATCAGTGTTGTCTGCATTCCATTGTGATTTATAACACTGCCAAGATAAGTAAATTCTTCTAACTCTTTAATTATGCAACTTCTTAGATGAATATCTTCATTCTTTGTATTCCTAATACCCATTTCTTTTATTCTATTGGAGCTACTCTTTGAGCCTAGTACTCCAGGCTTTCTAAAGTTACTAAGATTGCTTTTATCATTTAACTTAAAATGTATGAGATGTTAATTCTTTACAGAAGAGGTATTTCTCACGATATTTAAATTTAATGCAATAAATTCTGAAGTGCTTTAAAATAATCATCAAACCTGCAAAATATCCAAGTCTTCTATCAGCTTCACTTTATCAGCTGCAAGTCTTTCCCGTAGAATATCATAATATGTATCAGGCACCTTAAGAAATTCCTGCCCACGAGCTCGTAAATTGTTGATCTAAAAACATATATTTGAAAAGTTTAATATTTTATATAGTACCCAGTAGAGCTAAATTAAAATTGTTAATAGAGCAATAAGTCTAAACAGTTCATCTTGATATTACAATTCAAAGTTATTGTTTCTTATATATATATATATCTAGCATTCATAAAATTGACTTATAATTTTACTTTTCAAACAGTTTTGCTACCAAAGGTGTTAGTGTTATTGGTCTATACTTCTTAATTTTATCTTCTTTCCCCTTTTTAAATACAGCTAAATGATACTGTTTTTTAATATGTCTGGAAATGTGACATTTTGTATGGCATAATTAATTAAATATACTAGTATTTTTAGGAGCAAGTTTTTGCAGGATTTCAGAATTTTCGGAGTAATACCATCTCAACCAGTTGTACTATTATTTTTTAATTTACTTATTATGTTACATTTTCAGATTCATTCATTACAAAGAGCCAAATAGTTCTGTCACTATGATGCTATTTTGTTCATCATGAACTACATTAAAATTTTCTCCTGTACTTATGAATTAACTTTTGAATAGGTTAAGATTTCATTTGGATTTACAGTACTCCAAGCATTACATATAAGCTAATGTTATTTAATCACTCTGTAATTGCTTATTTACCATTATCCACATTGTTTTGATAATGTTTTCTGAATTTGCTATTTTACTACTATTGTTTTGTTTTTCAAAATTATTTAGTTCTTGTTTGTATTGCTTTTTATATATTATATAGAGATTTATAGATGATATCATGGTCTCCATTTTGAACAAACTCATTAAAGAAATGTAAGGCGATTAATTAAACATACATATGATTTATTCTTAACATAAACATCATAGGCCATATCATACAATTATTTTTTAATGTGTATATTTTATAAAAGGTTGTTGTTAAATTTTATATTGTTGATTTTACATGCAGAAAAAACGTTTGCTTTTAGTATTTTTAAGGTGCATGTCCCTATAGTTTGTTAAATTAATTTTCTCCTTATAAAAATGTTTGCTTACTGCACTGATGATATCCTGAGTATTTAGAGCAATGTGTTGAACTCCTGCTCCTCCATTGTACTCTACGTATTCCTCAATTTGACTTTTCTTCTTCCCTGGTGCTGGCTCATTTATCGGCATCTAAATATATTAATTTTAAAACTTAGTAGGAGCCCTAGTGCATATTGGCATAGCAATGGCTTAAAATTGAATATAATGCTTTAGAATGGTTTTTCATTTTTTTTTGTTTTATGAATTTATTGCAAATTGATATATAAACATTTTATAAAGACTTTCTTTCTTCAATGTAATCTCCAGAAGACTTTACAATGAAAGTTACATGATTGCCATTAGTTGCATGCAATGCATCAAATATGCAAACTAAACATGAAAATTTTACATCATCAAACCATGCCAAGTACAGAAGCACTAAAAAAAGAAATCAATATTAAAAACATCTTAACATAATAAGTCCATCCTATTATTCTTTTTTTTTTTTTGAGTAGTGTTTAACGCTCGTTTTTACTACTGAGGCACCACAGGCGGTGGACACTGGTGATACATGAGATGAAATGATTAATTGGGAAAGGATATTTTTTTTTTTTTTTTTTTTTTTAAGGAAGGAAGCGTTCCAGGCCTAAGTTTAGGTACCTCCCCGGCATTTGCCAGTTATGAAGACTGAGGAAAACCTGGAAAAAACCCCAGTCAGGGAGGACGGTCCTGGCGGGATTCGAACCGCAGACCTCCCGCTCACGAGTCCGTGCCTTAACGACCTCGGCCATCCGTGGCGGTTCCTATTATTCTATTAATCTACAAACTGTTCAATTCCATTTTCCTCCCAAATAAATAGATCAGTTGAATGAAATCATAATTTCCCACCATGAGAGCATCGAAGATCTCATGGAACATACTTAGGATTTAACCAACATATGAGGGGCAGTTAATAAGTTATCTACCTGAGTTGAAAATTCAATCTAAAGGTGAAAATCTCCTGACTACTTTTCACTTGACTTCCATGACCTTAGTCCACTTTGCCCCAGTGAACTAATGAATTTCAGGATGTGTCTTGATACTTCAACCCATTATCCCCTCCTTCATGACATCATGGTTGGAACATTTCTATCAATGAGGAGTTTCTTCAGGTTTTGAAAGAAAAAGTTATCACAGGGGAGAACTGGACTTAGGTGAATGACTAAGCTCCAAGTAGCCACAATCCTGGATAGCAGCTCTTGCTTATGGGGTTTGTGTCAAGGTGCATTATCATGAAGTAGCAACATACCACTATTAGTTTTCCATACTGTTTTTCC
Source organism: Metallyticus violacea (assembly GCA_030762175.1). Classification (NCBI taxonomy): domain Eukaryota; kingdom Metazoa; phylum Arthropoda; class Insecta; order Mantodea; family Metallyticidae; genus Metallyticus; species Metallyticus violacea. The sequence continues at coordinate 42,072,713 of CM060830.1, read as the reverse complement.
TTGATGGCCTCATAAATACTTCAGTGTAGAAATATAGTTTTCTCCAGTGATGGTGCAATTATTTGGCATGAATTCCAAGCGCAGAACATACTCTGTATTACAAAATACGGTTGCCATGACTTTCTGGTTACTGATTTATGTAGAATTACTTGGGGGTAGGGAGCCCTTATGCTTGCATTATATAAACTCTAATTTTCATTGAGAGTCACAGTGATGCACCCATAATTCATATCCAGTAAAATCTTTGAGATAAGATAATCAGAATTTTCTTGGAGGAGGTCCAAATTCTATGAGCTAAATTCCTGGTTATAAGCTTTCTATTTTGGTGCCAATATTCAGGAAATTTATCTGGAACTGACGTTTGAAACTCACAGGAGTATGAATGATTATGAAATGATTCATAAATGCAAGTTGAAATGCCTAGTTCATTGAACTATTACATCTTCATTGAACTCTCGACTAGCTTTAAAGTGCTTAGTCTAAAAGCTTACTTGGTTATTGGAAAAGTTATCATTAACATATACAGTATCCATTCTTTCTTAGTAGTAGTAGTCGATCCTGATAGTGTAGTGGTAACCACACTTGCCTTCTAAACCCAGGATCACGGGTTCAAACCGGCCAGGATTGATGGATTTTTTCTGGCATAAAAATCCTAAGTATGTTTTCCTTCGGAGGGAAGTAAAGCTGTAGGTCCTATGTCTTACATTTACAGCACGATAAAGAACCCCAGGCCTGAAAGAAGAGGCCTCTGAGCAAAATTTATCGGCCCTTTCACGCCCTGAATAGAATGGGATGCTGATGACCTGTGATGTTAAAGAGCATTCATAATTAAAAAAATAAAAAAATTAGTATTAGTAGTAGTATTTATTTATTTCTCCTGCATCATATACAGAATTTTTTTTTAACAAAATAAACACGCATAAAAAATACATTACTTTTAAATATAATAATTAGGAACAGTGCCTTCGAGTTCCAGAAGGCACTGACTCCAATCAAAATTTATTCCAATTTGATTGGCTTAGTCCCCCAGTCCCAGGTTCATTATCAGCTACCTACTACAATATCCAGGGGACCGGACTTTGATCCAGCCAAAAACAAAACACAACATTAAAAGTAATTTATATATTCAATACAATATTAAGTTATATTTCCTACAATACTAAACCTTCCTTGTTTTTTAATTAAACCAATTCGGCCAAATTTCTATCCTTGAGAGTTGCTTATTCCTTAGAACCTTATACACACTAACACCCTGGCTATTTGTGTATAAGGATCCTGTTTAACTAATACTAGATAACTGGTCCCATACCCTCCCCTACTCATTTCATCCTCCTTTCACTATCTGACAATGTTATTCTCAAGCACATATTCTTTCTTAGATTTCTTTAGGCTTCTTCCCTTGTGAGAAATATAATCATGGAATAAAGCTCTACATCACTAACTTTTACTATAGAACTGCATGGCACTGCATTTCTATCGTCCCCTCAGTTTCAGTACTTACTGCATACTGATCTGTAATATCTGTTTCAAGTCAGGATATGTTCCAATCTATGCATTCAAGTTCAAGTTTCCAGCAACATAACATCTAGAGTAGATAATTTATTAAATGCCCCTTGTGCAGGACTTACTATATTAACAGTAAATACACATTCATTTTTGGTATATGCAACAAACTGTCCGATACTAGGTTTGATGTCATGCAATGCGGTGCTTTTAATGTTTCCACTAGTAGTATTTCTCAATGGCATAGCCCAGTACCTTGTCATGGAAGCATCTTTCTCTGTTTCAATATGTGCATTAACTGCACTTTAAAAGGCAGGTAGCACTGGTCATCTATAACACATAGATGATCAGTGCAAAGAAATGTTGAATGCAGTAATTAAAGTCAAAAAGGAAAAAGCTCTTACTATACCTTAATTGTTTCTTCCCAGTTTGTCACAACTATAGAACGCAGGGCAGAGTACTGAGTATGAATTTGAGAATCATCTACGGACCAAAATCTGTGGAACATCAAATTTTTCTCATACCTGAAATAAAGAAATAATTTGTCCATTTATAACAAGAAAAAATGTCTGAATCAGCTAGTTAATGTTATTTTTATAATAACAAAAATGCATCATTGTACGTGTCACTTTAGCAAAGAATTTTCAGCACTAACTTTTCTGAGAATAAAAATGGAGGAGGTTAAGTAAAAAATAATGAGTCTCTATACATAATGTATGCATATAATAAGTTTAGCTATTGCATGCAAAGAAGTTTCTGTCAGCAATCTTTAGCTCTTTTGTTTTTTTAATATATCAACTGTTGAAAGTGTCTGACCCACTGTCGTACAAACTTTGTTCAAAAAATATTCAGCCATTTATCATTAAAGAAATTTTTCCTAGCACAATCCTTTACAAAATATTATCTTGTAATGGATTAGATATCATTGGTACATATCAGCATTTCCAGCATCTTCCCTGAATTAGATAATGAATTTGAATAGTGTTAACTCTCATTTTAACTACTGAGGCATCTTAGGCAGTGGACACTGATGATCATAAGATGAAATGATTAATTGGGAAAAGATATTTTTTAAAGGAAGGAAGTGTTCCTGGCCTTAAATGAAGGTACCTCCCTCGCATTTACTATTTGTGAGGACTGAGGAAAATCTGGAAAAACCTCAGCCATGGAGGACAGTCCTGGTGGGAATCTAACCCCCAGACCTCCAGTTTATAAGTCCCACCTTAACAACCTCAGCCACCTATAGTGGTAAGATAATGAATGAGCTAACATTCATTATTAATGTAACTCTTGTAAGGTGGCACAATTTTAATAAGGTATAATTCTGATCAAATTAAAGAAAGTTGCTATATTTGTAATTTTAATTTTGGTACCACTTTGTGTGTCTGAAAAAGTTCACATTTTTATCTTTCTTTTCTTTTTCCTTTTCAAGAAGATTATTGGAGGTTCATTATTTTTAATGGCATTACAAGTTTGAACTTATACAGTAAGGTTATTTGAGTTAAGGGCTGACAGAGTGTGGCTGCATACTGAGAGAACTCAAGTCATCTAGGCTGTATATGCATGTGCAGGTAGCATATTGTAATTAGAGGGTGGCTTTTGTGCATTAATGTGTTATTCAGTGCTTTCATTGTGTACTAATTGTTCTTCATTACATAATCTTAAAGAATGAGGTTTTATGTACAATACATATATGGATTCTTGGAGAAAGTGGTAAGGCAATTCAGATGAAATTGCGTTCCTGGCATTTGTGTTTCAGGTAGAGAATCTATTCACCAATTAGTTAAAAAAACATTTCAAATCACCATATTCTTATGGAAGAACAGCTAAAATGCAGATATGTACTGGCATTGCATTTCCACTGAGAGGCATCTCTTATGACACAGTTGTGCTTATTTTTATTTTAAAAATAGTATAATGTTATGCTTTTAGTAAAAATATAAATACTAAATAGAATACTAACTTTATGCACAGCAAATAAATCTCTCTTTTACTGGTTCTGGCGGCTGCAGTAAGCAGTAATGAGATGCATAACTCAAATAACCTCACTGTATTAACTATTTTCTTTGAGTATATAATTCTATTACTCAATAATGCCACATTCTGCTAACATTAAGGGAGTGAAATACTGCTAGCAATATTTGACAGGAATGTTGATGACATCTTTGCTGTGGTCAACAAAAATATTTAGATGATGATTTGAAACTATTAAACTTACAGAAAAAGGAAATCAAATCCACATCTGAAATAATATAATTCCTTTTCCAGATATAAAAATCATTAAAACAGGCAATAAATTGCAGTTTGAAATATATAGAAAGGATATGCATTCTGTCTGACTACATTAAGGTAAGTGGTTTCAATCCCAGAGCACACAAGTATATGGCTCTAAAAGCATAGCACATAGAGTGAATCTAAATACAACCAGAATACTTAGATATGAACACAGCTGTGACATATAGATATACCAAAGAAATTGTGTACTAGAAAATCAGGAAATTGAAACAGAGAAGTAAATTAAAAGAAGGTTACAACTTTGACAGCAGGAAAAGAAAGAACCAATTTGCAAGAAATTCACTTATCATCCTTGGACCAGAAAATTTTAGGAAATTCTTGATTTCAATATTACTTTATTTCCAGTAAATAAATTCAGTCTAAATAGTCTGCTTATTTCTGAAGTTAAAGATAACTTTTCTAATGAAAAGAAATCATGAATATATAGAATTAACTGCTCAGATTGCAACAAAGTATATTTTGGGAAAACAAAAAGAAGTATATGAACTACTAAAATAACACTGGATAAACATAAAAAACAAACAGGTAGAAAATTGGTGGTTTCATATCGCTTTTGGAAGGATTTATTTTTGATTTATTTATGGAAGTTCTTTAACATCTCAGATCATCAGCATTTTGGAAGGACAAACATGACATAGAAATGAAAACCATATTGTTGAAATTCCTGGATAGAGAAGTGGAGGTGGGAATGTTGGAAAATATTTTTCATGAAAAAATATATGAATATAAATTTATAAACTTTGAGATCCCAACAGAGGAAAAATTTATTCAAAAGTTCATTAAGAGCCCACCAGAGCTACAATAACAAAAGAATGTCCAATCAACAGAAACTCTGGCAGTAAACACACAGCTGATTATGAGAGCAATAGCTTGTGAAATATGTTCTAAGTAGGTCAATGGAAGTGCAGAATAAGAGTCCAAAACTGACTTACCAGTCTAATATGTTTTCATTGTTTATTAGTTGATGCAGAAGACCGTGCTAAGTACATTTAAACAGTATAATTCTCATGTTGTCATAGTTATAACATTTACCATAAAGTTTTTATTTTCAGAGTGACCAACCCAAAGATCAGAACTCATGGTGCAAGACTATTTTAATATGTGTATTTAATAAAATAAGATTAAACATATTACCACATTTTCTCTTTCACTGAAGTGAATTCTTGTTTTTATATTTTATGTTTCTTCATTTGATTCATTGAAAGTTATCTGTTATTAATATTAAATGCGTTATATGATGCTGTGCAATAAAAAATGATAATTAAGTGAATAAACTGCATTTATTTACATAACACTAGAACATGTTTTGAAAGCTAATTGCTTCCATCATCAGTTATTGACTGACAACTTGAACTGACTGCTAGATCCCAAGATGCTTTTATGGCAGTCTCTGAGCTCTAGTAGGAACTTACCTAGTTTGTCCATGGGTGGAAAATCGAAATTCATCAAGTTTTCCTCATTTTTTAAGGTAATCTTTTCTCAAGTGAATAGGTCTACTTGAAAGAATTTGTGAAGTTCTGTTAGCAGCCTAGTCTCTAGTTTAACCTCATTATTATTGGTCCAAAAGTGAGCTGCTACTGCTGATTAATCAACCTGTTTAAAATGAATATTCTGAAAGTGTTCTTTCCTCTGAATTTCCCAATTTCTCTTAGTTATTCCTAAGTATCTCTGATCACAATCCAGAATTTTATTTCTTTAACTCCTGATTTCTGTCCTATTGGTATGTTTTTTTTTAACAACAGAAATCAGGAATTTATTAAATGAAATGTGCAGATCAATGATCATAAATTAAACCAGAGGCTAGGCTGGTAAAAGAACTTTGCAAACCAATTGAACTTGGGAAATGATTTTTGTCTTAAAAAATAAGAAAAACTAGATGAATTTTGATTTCCCACCCATTGATAAACTCACCAAGTTCCTACTAGAACCGTTAGAGACAGCCACAAAAGCATCTTGGAACACAGCCACCAGTTTGAGTAGTCAGTCAACAGCTGATGATGAAAGTAATTAGCTTCCAAAACATATGCTAGTGTTATGTAATTAAATGGAGTTTAAAGTGAAAAGGTTGATTACGTTAATGTAGGATGGTGATCATAATATTTTTACAGGCATAATTTCTCATGCTAAAATTTATTTTGTTAGCCTTATATGTAATGTACATATCGTACTACATAGTTTCATTCCTAACAATTTGCTTCCCATCTGGAAGAGGTGTGCAAATTGAGACATAGTTCAGTTTATCCCACAGTTAAGTAACAGGTGTCAGAGAATGAACAATACATTGCTCTGAAATTCTGCTTTCGTCTCAACTAATCTTCATATAGACATGATTGTGTCTGGTGGGTTCCAGATTCCTTAAAAAAAAACATTTGCAAGGTTTGCATACAGTTGAAGTTTGTATTACAGGAAGATGTGCAATTTTTTCATAGGTAAATCACTGCTGATAAAACTTGATTATGTCATTTCAATCCTGAGAGCAAACAGCAAGTCTCTGTGTCAAAAATCTTCATCCTCAAAAAAAAAAAAAAAAAAAAAAAAAAAAAAAAAAAAGCAAGCCTATTCTAAGCCTTGCTTCTGCTGGGAAAGTTATGGTCATCTTATTTTTGATATTCAAGAATGGTTTAGTTGTATCTGCACACACAATAAATTGGCAATGCTGCAGAGATGTCTTGAAAGCTCTGCAAACCATATCACTAATGTCACATTTCCATGCAACAAGCTGGATCCACCCACAATAATCATAGCTGCACATCGCAAATGCTGTTGCTGAATATCTCATAAAAATCAATGTGAAGTCTGTCTCAACCTTCCTATAGTCAAAATTTAGCTCCAAATGACATTATTTCTTTTCCTCAAATTGAAGAAATACTTTCATGGGAGGTATTTTCCTTTATCCTGATGAAGGCTGCAGAGGCAATTCTGAAGGATCTGTCAAAAAATGGTTTCCAGCATGTCTTTGAAGAAGGGCAGAAATGCTCAGAAAAGTGCATTGCACAACAGGAACACTTGAGAAAGATCATAAAAATTATAAGAATGAGTAAAAGTATGTTGTCAAAAAAAGTTAAGATCATTGTTTATTGAACAGTCCTCATAAATTTTAATATTAACTTTTGTTTCTTTGGAAACTTAATTAGAATTTAGTAACAGTAAAGTAGAACAATTATAACAATAAAGACTGTCAGTGTTGTGTTACTTAATATCAATGTCCTTTATTGTATTTTATTTCCAAATATGCCATTAATTTCATTTATGACTCTTATTTGTTTATTTATTTATTTTTAGCTACACGTACACATATATTAGTCATGAACAATTTGTATTTTATAATGACAAATACTATCATTATTTCTATAAAGGTTTTAATTGGTCAAAAAATTAATTACATAATCCTTATGTTCTTTATTTTTAAATTTGCACTAACAGAAATACTGTTTACAGTAATTCATTTTAACAGAATTTAATTTTGTATATTTTCTTTACCCCTATACTTCCTCGGACTTTAATAAAAAATACACTTACCAATCTGCTGCAGATATCATGCCTGATTCTGGTTGGTTTCCAACAACATGATCCACAAAATCCAACTTTGCAGGGGGTCTGTGAACAATGAAGCATGCAAATTATTTCATTTTCATTTCTGAATTTACCTTTATTCCTTTTTTTTCCCTCTAACTTGTATTAGAAATATATAAGAACATCTTGTAATATCCATTAACTTTTTCTCTCTTGAAAAGAGAATGTTAACTCTACATTAGTAACTATTAGAACATTATAATTCTGAATATAATAATTGTAAACCTTTATTATAAAGTTCTCTCTTTGAAAATTCCAATGGCTCCTTGCTGGAGAATTATTATAAAAAAATTTAAAGTACATCTTAGATGCAGTCCATAAACTGCCAATATTGTTTTTCTACGTAAAAATTATCCTTTAGTGGTAGAGATTATGTTTTTATAAAATGTCACATTATCTACCATATATTTTTATTGAGAGTTTATTTTAATGCATACATGACATTTATGTGAAACGTTAAGTTATTTTTTTTTATAAAATCAAAATTAGTGTGTATGAATCATCTGTTTCAGTAAAGCCATTTGGATATATCTTGTATGCAATATTTAAGCTTATTAAACTAAATTTAACATTTTGACTAACATTAAGGCAAAATTTAGTGGAAAGCAGTAAAATTATGGCTACAACCTATATACTGTGATGTTAACAACCTTTGGCAGCTGTAAATATTGAAGACTTAAAAACTGATCAGCATCTAGTTAAGATGAGAATAACAAACTTCATAATATACTAAGTCAAAAGTAACATAGCTCTAAATGTAATTGTATCAATTTTATAAAATGAATAGTTACATCACACTATTCAAGTGCATTACAAATGTTCATCATTTTAATTTGACAGTTTCAAAAAATGTATGGTTATTAATGTAGTGCACCCAGAATTGAACATTTAATAAAATATACTGTTAATTCTCAAAGTAATAACAATTTTGTTTATATAAAAAGTAGAAGCATTTGTAATAGTTTATAATATTGTAAAAAAAGCATTGTCACATTTTACATTTTAAACTGTAGCATTTACAGAGGATGATGATGTGGTCCTATTTACCAAAATACAGAGAGCACTACAAATTATGCTTGAACAATTATGTGACCATAGCAAAAATGCAGGGCTCTCACTGAACACATTGAAGGCGCATTAATATCAAATGAACCTGAAACTCGATACAAACAGATGGAACAGTCCTCACATATGTGAACAAATATACGTATTTAGGACAACAGATTTACTTCCAAAATAAAATGGAAAAAGAAATACAAAGACGAAAATCATTAAATTGGAAAACATTTTGGGCTCTAATTGTTAGGCCAAGCACTAAGAAAATCAGATTCCAGATGCAGAAAACATATATATACCCAGTATTACTCTATGGGTGCCAGACATGGCCACTAAGAGAGGAAAAAAAAATCCAAATATGCCAAATAAAAGTGCAATGCAAAATCCTTCGAATAACTTTGAAGGAAAATACCTACAATAGTAATAAACCAGCTATCTCAGACAACAGACATCACACTAGCCACCAGAATCAAATGGCAGTGGGGCAGTCATGTCAGAAGAATGCAGGACAATAGGTGGACCTACAAGATCTCCACATGGGACCCCAGGATAGGAAAAAGGACACAAGGCAGACCCAGAAGAAAATGGACAGAACTCTTCAAGGAATATGCAGGTCCACAGTGGTCAAGAGTACCAAGAGGAAGATAAAAATGGAAATCACTCTGAGGACACTTGCACAGGGAATATACAGTGCAGTGAGATATAGTGAGAAACCAGTATCTTAAATAGCATATGAACAAGTAGCATGGAATAGCTCACCACTTTAGGAAAAACCAAGTTCTCCCTACTTGTTCGGAGACCTTAGTCCTTTAAGGTACAATAGGTATCTTTATTTACACAGAGGGCCAATAATAGATAAACAATTTAAATCTGTTAATAATTGGAAAGTGTGACTCATATGTTCTTTGTATTTTTGCATAAGGAAATGCAAGTTTGGAAGTTCATGTTTTTAATGGTTTTATGGATAATAATGCATATTTTATTTTATTCTGTATAATTCATTACCACAAATAAAATTACATTGATGTACATTTTTTTAATTGTAGAAAAGTGTGCCAACTTCTAAAACTTTTTTCAAATAGTGAACACACTTACTAAAAATTGAACTGTACTTAAATATAGAAAATATGAGTACTTCAAATCTGCTAAGCATGTAAACAGATAGTGTACAGCAATCCTTAGATCAAAATCCTTATAAAGAAAGAAGTTCAGAGTGCAATTAACATCTCTAAGGATACTTTTAAAATTGGTGCAGTTTCCATATAAAATACAGGTGAAAGCATATTAACATGTGATGATAACTTTTTAATAAATTTATGCATTTTAAAATGTTTCTTTGTACACAAAGCGCATTTTCATTTCATGATGAAGGAAATTATCAACATTGGAGATTCTGCACCCCCCTTCCAATCCATAAATCATCATCTCTTTTTCTTTCTTTTCTTCCTCTTGTTCTTCTTTTTCCCCCTGCTCTCATTTTTACTACTGAGGCACCATAGGTGGTGAACACTGGTGATACATGAGTTGAAATGATAAATTGAGAAAGGATTTTTTTTAAAGAAGGAAACATTCCAGGATTATTTTAGGGTACCTCCCCAGCATTTGCTATTTATAAGGACTGAGGAAAATCTGTAGGGACCTCAGTCAGCAAGGACAGTCCTGACGGGAATTGAACCCCAGACCTCCCAGTCATGAGTCCGTGCCTTAGTGACCTCAGCCACCTGTGGTGGTACACATAAATCTTGAAAACAACTACTTAAAAATGGAAAGTGCACTGTTTGGTGAATTACGTGCACAAAAGGTTAATTGACACCTGGTTTTCAGATGAAAATGCATCAACATTGATGTAATGAAGAAACACTGCCAACAAATCATCAAACAGTTCATAGAAACATCAGAGGACTTCAAAGACTTCAGTTATAAGTTGATCCAACAGAATGTTGCAACTCCACATACTGCAATTTTAAGGTAATTTTATAAATATGATAATTTCAAACAAAGAAAATTGCTTTTAGATACCTCATTCAGCAGACTTAAGCCCTCTCAATGCCCTTTTGTGGGACTATGCTTATGATATTCCATCAGTCTCAGAGAAATATGGATGATTTCTTTAAGTCAATATATTTATTTTGTGAACATTACAAATTCCCCAGTTATAATGTTCACTTAATCAGATACAATATCCTTATATTACAAAACAATGAAAAAATAAAACAGAATACAATAAATCAAATATGACAAAAATTCTACAAAAACAAATAGACCAAAAAATATTTAATGTTGGTACATTAAAAGTTAATCAATATACACTTTGTAATAAATGATCACAGGATAAAGTAAAAGTGTTAAAATTCATATTGAATATATCAATAGTTAAATAATGTAATTTATTATATAAGGTTTGCATTCTAAACACAGGAGAATATTTATGTGCATCAGTATTGGAATAAAAAAGATATCACGAAATTAGTTTGGTGTGATATTTGGAACATAAATGCATATTGATTGTCTCAGGTTTGAATCATCTACCTTATTACATTCAAGTTTAGATCGGACAAATGAACTGTATAAAATAAATAGAATTCTCAGATCATTTAAATAAAATGAATTATGAATAATAAATCCCAGATTCCTATGTGCTGTACTAACAATAGTATTAATATGTTTAGTAAACGATAAATCTTTGTTGAACTACTAATTGTAATTTTGTTTTATCTATAGTGTAAATAAACACAACATTACTTTTGAGTGTAGAAAAAGATATAAACTGACATTTTGATGTATTAAAAGAAAGATTGTTCGCTTTACTCCATTTATTTAAGGCATTCATATCATTTTGAAGTTTAATACAATCCAGGACAAGTTTTATAGAGCTAAATATTTTTAGATCGTTTTCAAATAGTAGGATATTAGTAGAATTAACAAGTAATGGTATATCATTAATGAATAAAAGAAATAATAGGGCACCTAAATTTCAGCCTTCAGGCACTCCAGAGTAAGCTTCAAAGCTGTATGATGTACTATTTTTATATTTAACCACATTGTGATCTCGACTTTAAATATGATGCCATAAGAAATATCACAGGCTTAGAAAAACCATAAAAAGGTCATTTGTTTATTTATTTGACATGATCAACTTTATCAAAAGCTTTTTGAAAGTCTGTATAAATAACATTAACTTGATGTCTAATTCACCAGATATGTAGTGGACAAAATTGCATAAATTAGTCACAGTAGATCTATTGCACATAAAGCCATGCTGAGTAATACTAATGCTGCTTTTAACATGCCAGAATTTATATTTATAAAGTATGCTTTCAAATATTCTGGCTAGAGTTGACAAAATGGCCACTGGCCTGTAATTTGTAATCATTTTATAATCTCCAGATTTGAAGATTGGAGTAATCTTGGTTAACTTCCATTTATTAGGGAAAATATTTTTCTTAATAATGAGATTATAAATTATAGACAATGAACATATCAGAATATCTTGACAGCCTTTAAATATATAAGGTAGAATGCCATAGGGTTCAGGTGATTTTTTGGGTCTCAGTTTTCTTATGGCAGTTCTGATAGCATCATAGATGATCCCTTCAATATGAAATATGTCAGTTGTTGGAAAAGTAGAATTGTTTGATTGAATGTTATACTTTGAAGGTGTTGGTGAATATATTGATCTAAAGTAATCTGCAAAACGGTGATATCCTATGATTTACAAAGAGTTTCATTTTGGTAAACGATTTCACATTCATACATATTGTGTTTTCTTTTAGCCTTTATAAACTTCCAAAAATTCCTACTATTACTGGTTATACCAACTTCCATTGATGTCAAATAAACATCAAATACTTCTTTAAAATCCCTTTTCACTTTCTCTCTGAATTCTTTATATATTTTTAACCAATGCTCAGATAGATGTTTTTTCTTTCTAAGTTTTTCTTTTATTTTTATGTTTTGGATTATTTTACCATTAAACCAAATAGGATATTTTTTGTTTGTAGTGTTTAACTTTCATAATACATTCATCAATGGCTGAAAATAATTTACTATAAAAAGAATCAACTGCAATATATTTACAGTTTCACAAATATACAGGTCATTCCAATCACAAACTTTTAATCAGTGATACATTTTTGAGAAGTATGCCTTGTTATAATTTAATTGTGAAATAAAGATGTCTTTTATGTCAGTATATGAACTGTACCATAGAGTTACTGGTAATTTTAAAGAACATTTTAGTAATTATATTTTCATTTGTGTGCTCATTTTGAAATTGAATTCAACTTATACAAAGTTCTCAAATTTAGTGTTCATGTCTGTGCAGTAAGAAATAAAAATATTTCACTGAAAATTATATACAATAAAATGCTATACATAAAAATAAGCAGGTATTGTTGTTATGGAACAAGTGTTTTGGAAAAACTAGTAGATCATTTTATAGCTTCCAGAAAATCAAAACTTGAGAAAATATATAATATATATCTGATTTAACATACTTACAGAAGTTTACAGAGTGCATCTTCTTGTAGGGGTTTTTTGTAACCTGGTAGAAAAAGTCCAGAATATTTAGCTCTTTCTATAAATGTGTGAGTGGTATCTCCATACTGTAGGAAGAATGTGAAAATGTTAATTAGAATACTCATATCTTGACACAGTTAACACAGGTGCACTTTGAAGAATTTTCTATTAAATTAATATATATATATAATTAAATTATAACATTAATAACATCTCTAAAGTCAGTATAACCTTTTGAATTTTCATTTTCTATAGTCATATAGCTAAGTTTCAAAGATTTACAATATACATAACAACACTAACCGTCTGCACCCTTGCAAAACGAACAGTTCCTCCTTCATCACTTTCTTCCCAGATATCCTTTATTACCTTTGCACCACGCTCTTTTGCTCTCTGAAATTAAAACACACATTGCTATAAAATTATCAGTTTCAATTTTTTTAAGTGTATGGGTTTAGAAAGAACTTTTGTTCCATATCTAATCCTAAACCCTACAACTGATCTGAGTATAATTCAGTACATGTACTCTTTAGATTCAGCGAAAAAATATAGGCTATCTTAAAGGCTTGACAAATTATCTACCCACTAAATCCATCATGTGTTTAAGGAATATATATGGGTTAAAACCAAGAGACTCCTGTAGAGATATTTCTATAATAATAATAATAATAATAATAATAATAATAATAATAATAATAATAATAATAATAAAAGTAGATAAGGATAAAACACTGAGAAAAAGTCACACTTGAAATTGCTGTATTTCGAACTACTGCGAGTTCTTCAATGGCAAGAAGCTATACAAGTGAAAGTGATAAAAGTAAATATTGAGTATCAAAGGTAACGTCATGCATGGAAACAGATGAAACTAGAAATGAGAGTGTGGGAAGGAAAAAAAACTAATATGTAAGATTTAAACCAGGTGGTATATGCGCTTTATGTAAAAATATAGCTGCCATTTCTCTATCTCTGAGTAAACTTTCAGAGTATTGTGTAGGTAACGCATCAATAAGAGTTAGACTAAAAGCATCATCAAAATCCTTACAGTGAGATAAGGCATGTTGGGCAACCGGCAAGGGAGACTTGGTTTTAACAGAACGTCTTGGATTGTTCTAATCAACAATGTGTCTTGAGTTGTTGTCATACGACGATATGCCTTCCTTGAACTGTCTCGCTCCACTGACGATGAATTTCAGTCGGTGTCAAACCACGCAAATGAAGAAAACGAATGATCACACGCTGTTCTTGTAATGAAAACGTCGCCATTTTGAAGTATCAAAAACAGCCCTCGCTCTCGCCGCTGGCGTCAGAGTTCTGTGTGCCATACAGTGCTGCCATCTCTGTCACGCATTGACAAGAGTGTTCGTGTATTTAAAAACAAACCACATATTTCTATCTGTTTCCAGTCCCGAATAAAAAAAAAAAAAAAAAAAAAACGGAGGTGTTATAGCTTGAATGCACCTTGTAGTTGAATCCACCCTTCGTCCATGGTCAGAAATCGGCGTAAAAAATTATGCGAACTGCGATTAAACATCAGCAAACACTGCATTAAAATACCCGTCAACACTCGTGTCACCCATTGCACATACAGTTTTTTCATATAGTGCACTCAGTTGAGATTTCGACAGTGCATTTCAACTCCCCGGTCTGCCATTACAATAATATTACTTTTTTAATAATATAATTTGTGGTGGGTGACCTCCTTTGGGGGTCCGGAGCGCACTTAGTCTGCGGTGCAAGTAATGTCATATTTAAACTCATTTAATAATGTGTCACATGTGCCTAAACGTTATGAAAGACATTTATAAGAATTATGCTCATCAAAAATGATAGTATTTGAGGAAGTTTAGCCCCAATTTCATGGAGATTTCAAACAACCCCCGTGTTTAGGCATTAAAAAAATTAACCGAACGATAAAACTAAAAAACAAACAAACAAAAATGAACTGATTCGACAAAACTACTTGTTACGGAGTGTACTTCATTTGCGGTGCAAGTAAGATCATGTTTAAACTCATTTAATAATGCGTCACATGTTGCTAAACGTAGTCAAAGACTTAACAGTTATTATGCTTGTCAAAAATAATACTCATTTAATGAAGTTTAGCCCATTCCATGGACATTTCAAACCCCCATATTTAGGCATAAAAAACAGACAATGAACTGACTGACCCTCGACAAAACTAGGAGGAAACTGTGCTCCTCTTTCAACCCTCAACTGCTTTTATTTCTCACTCATGGCCGGATTGTATTCCCCAGTATCGCAAATGCATTATTTTTATGTTTACTCATCCTATTTGGTTAGCTAATGCTGGAGATCGGTAAAAATATTACAAATGTATATATAATTAAATGTACTGAAAGTACTTTGAGCATTTTTTGTTGTAAAAATTAGAAACAGTTGGCTATACTGCCATCCTGTTTACGAAATGCTCTCCTCACTCCTCGACCTAAGCCTTTCCGAAAGCCTTGTGACTGGGGTGCGTGGTGTATTTTCGATGGCAAGGCAGTCAGGTCTCGAGCGTGAAGCAGCGAACAATGTCTGGATTATCCGACTGGCAAACGGTTTATGTGGTGAATGTAGACGAGGTAAAGAATATTCTTTTAGTTCCTCTAGATATCCATGTTCACCGTAGACTACCAGCGAAATTTATGTTATATATTTTTATTTTAGTCTTAATAAATGTTAATTTATTCGTTGCAATATTCTACCTTATGTGCCAAGCCAGAAATTGTCTAATGTTGGCCTGTTAAATAAAAATTTAGGCAAGTGTGGATACGTGAGCTTTTGGTAATCTGCATTACTTCCTGTGTATTGTTTTAATTATGCCTCCTTTTGGAAATTACGTTGATTTATGTTTACATTTATTAAATTTTCCTAGCGATTTTTGGGATGGTAATGGTTGTTATAATAATTTTCTGGATGTATCCTTAAAATTATTTGCTATTATATACTATAATTCAAGAGTCCTGTTAATTATTTGTTAACGGAATCGTTCGCTCATTACTGTCTATTATAGTGTTTGTAGAGACTGGAGTGAGAAAAAAATGCTGTCAAAATGGGTTACAAACAGGCAGAGGGGTTTTAAAGAACGCACCAGGGAAATTGGAAACCCCTGTGAACTTGCAGTGTTCTCTGTAAACAAATATGATGCACATTCGAAGGCAGTACGCGCTGCTTCAAAAGCAGGTACACCAGAATTAAGGCTTTTTAGAAGGAAGAAAACATGTATGTTTAGCTATTTGTAGTGTGCAGTAAAGTACAGGTATTAATTTACAGAAATCTGAGTTACTTCGGCTTTTCTTTTACATCGTGAGTACACATATAATGTATGTCCTAATTGCAAGAAACGTAAATAGCACGTAGACAGTTTTTATATTTAAAAAAAAAACCTACTTTCCACATCACGCGGAATAATAGGAGCAAATAAAAACATGAAATATCAGAGTTGCTCGAGATTCCCTGTCTGTGTGACGCGTCCTTAGTTTTACACATTTCTGCTTACCCACTAGAATACTTTGTCACCCTTTCTTTAACAGATCCTGCTTTACTTGACTCCTGTGTTTCTGAATCCTGTTCTATTGTCTCGAGAGCTTCTGGCATTTTTAGTGCAGATGACTGCTAATATGTTATTGTGGTTGCAAAATTACGGAAATAATTCCGAATATATGAAAGATCTTCAAACAAAGCTTGTGAAATTATTTCCTTCACTAACGTATAACGTATTCTCCTCGTCAAAGACATTAATTATGTTAACACTTTTATAGTAATTTTTAGATAGTGTACTGCAGGCTGTAGCAAGGAGTCTTCACTAGCTAACATGCCTTGTCCCCCACCGAGTTGCAATTGGTATACTTGACGTTATGAATTGTAGTTGTAGTAGTTCGAACCATAGTGAAGAAAGCTGGCTAGTTACTATATGATAAACGGTAAACCGTTTGTGTTGTGGAGTAAATTTTATTTTATATTCTAATATTTTTTTTTTTTTTTTTTTGTTAATCTGAAACTAAACTAATCTAACCTAATGTAAGAAAAAGTAGCATTTATTGAAATAAAATAAGTGTAGAAAAATGCATTATGTAGTAATATTAATTTTTGTATGTTCTATTATCTTTTATTAAACATAACCTAACCTAACCAAACGTATGAATTAATTTTTATACTCTATTGTGTTTTATTATTTTATTATGTTTTATTGTTTTATTATGTATTATTTTTGTATGTTCTATTATTTTTTTTGTTACACTTAAACTAACCTAACCTAAGGTATGAATAAATTTTTATGTTCTATATTTTTTTTAATATGACTGAACTAACCTAATCTATGAAAAAGTAACTTTTATTCGATTAGGAATAGTGTAGAAGAAGTATGAAGATTAAAAAAAACTAGTAACATTTATTCCTACAAAAAAATACAAATAAGATGACAGTTGCCTATAGGGAGTCGAAACTACGACCTTCACATCATTAGAATGACGCTCTAACCTATATGCTCGGGGTGGAAATTATTCGCCGAAAGTAATTCCTACCGGGGTTAGAAATCTTAAGTATGACTTCCTTTCGAAGGGCAGTAAAACCTCATTGGTTCTCATTGCAGATTTACGGTACGAAAAAGAACCTCAAGCCTGAAAGAAGGGGCCTCTGATCAAAATTTATCGGCCGTTTCACGCTCTGAATTGAATGGGACGCTGATGACCTGAGATGTTAAAGAGCGTTCGTAAATAAACCAAATGAACCACTAAAGTCGTAACCTGTCTGCTTTCTTCGCTACGGTTCGGCACTATAGCTCCTTACAACTTTTAAGGATAAATATTGGTTGTGGAGGCAAGGGAATTGAGGTGCCATCTTAAATATTTTGAATCTTGAGTGTGTCTTGCGAAATATTTTAAGTTAGATATACAACTGTCAACGTCCGGAAAGCAAGCCCTAATTTCTTCCGGAACTGGGTGAAGATCATGTTAAATGTATTAATTTCGGACATGATGCTGAAATTCCTGTGGTGAATCCAGTAGCAAAACATTTTCTTTCTTAATACTGGCAGGTCACAACAGAGACAAGTAATAATTAAACAAGAGAGTAATTGTAGAATGAAACTACATCTCTTTGGAGATTAAGAGAAATGTTTTACCTGGATCATCAAGCATCAGGGTTCCTACAACATTAGCGACTGACTTATTAGCGGTATGTCTATAGACAGGAAAAGCTTTTTATATCTAATCATTTTCTTGTATTATTCCGCAATATGTCATAAGCTGCTGGTTATTATGTTTTCGTAATTGTTTCCAAAGACATTTTTCTATTATTATATTTACTTATGAAAGCTACGAAACAAAGGCGCTCTACCTTTTTTAAACGAACATCCGCTCTTATTAGCGTGCGACACAGATCCTCGAAAAGTTTTTATCAGTATAATGGGGCTGAGGAGGTTGAAGGTCTACTTTACTCATTGTTTCTTTCAAATAATATCACGTGCTTCTTTGAATTAGTTTTATACGTCCTTTGGTTTCTATGTGGCATCGCTACATCTAATGGCTTCGGTATTTGTGCCAAATTCCGCCCAATTGATGTTAATTGTGATGATTTTGATGTATGACGCTTATTTACTTTAGGCTTATTGCCACTGTTAACTAGTTTCCTGTATGCAGCGAATCAGGCGGTTGAGAGGTTAGTGTCCTTCACAGAACCTGACGTCATCTGTGTTCCGTGCGGCAATACGACTGCTCTGTTTACGCACTAAAACCCCTCTGCCTAGGTATAAATTAAGAATGGATTAAAATTGAAAGTTAGCAGTAGAAAAATTACAGTAGTTATGGAATATGATTAGTTGATTATTTAGGGGTTAGATCTAATAGAGAATGGAACTAGCAGATGATAGTAGTCAAGAGAAAACTTGTTATGAGGGAATAAGAACTTGCCTAAGGAATTAATATATGTTGAGAAATACATAGTTTTATAAGGTAATTATAGAATTACCTAGAGCATCATCTAATGGGGTAGGCTGGTTTACAACTAAGGTAAGGATGCTGAGCAGCCCCAGGTTCCTGACCTAGGGTTTTACAAGGTCACTTAGGTGAATGCAGCACCCAATTTCTCTCATTTTCTTTGCTTTTATACCATAATATCAGTTACAGAGTCAGAAGCGTCAGGAGAGCCGGGTTGGTGCCTTGTGGTGTTGCGGTGGCTTGCCCTAAAGAAAATTTCCTGTGCTGGTGTCGGCGGATTCTGTCTCAGGGTCTCCTCGCGGCACCTGGATTCCTCGAGAGACACCTTGGTGAACTCGCTGGCGTCTGGGACTTATCTATGGAAACCCGTCTACTCACGTCCATCGCCGTCTGGTATATCCTATCTCATCCTTCCTGCCAGAGGTGCCTCCTCGGGGACATAGGTACAATACACCAGCGGCAGGGGTACGAAATCCCCCTCCGTAGAGAAGCACATGAAGGTGAGGATAGTAGACTTATGAAATACTTAAAGCAATAAGGAAGGAAATATAATAAAATTGATAACATATTTTAATAAATCTAATTATTAATGCTAAATGAATTCAAATCATTTCTAGAATTGTGTATTTCTGTAATTACAAATGGTATACGCTGAATTGATGCGACAGTTGACAAGTATGAAAAATAAACGACGAACCGCTGTACAGCTCGCCCTGGTGGTGGAAGAGGAAGACGTATGGGGACATGCCCACGAAGAATATTGCTGTATTAATAACGCAACGTCTAAGTCTAACCTCCAAACTATTCACATTTGCTTTAATAACGTTCTATATTTTAGATAAGTTTAAACTTTAAACTTAGAATTAAAGCAGGATTTGTAAGTTAGCTGCCAAGGAGTGAAGGACAGACCTACATACCACCCACATGCCTCAAGACCTCCAGGATCTGCGACACTATCACAGCTGCCATCGCCAGAGTAACTCCTGATATGCTGGATCGAGTTTGGGACGAACACAACCATAGGATAGATGTTTGCAGAGTGACCCAACGGAGGACACATTGAACATTAGATATCAAAATTTGGTGAGTTTATCTTTCATGTTATGAATTTTCAGTATATTTGTATGTTTTGTTGTAAAATATAACTAAATGAAATGTTTTACACACTTATACACACCCTATATTAAAATAATACTTGTATGTGTAACTGATATATTAGTCGAAAATTAGTTGGTAATATTGTAGTGTTTGTAGCATTTTTTTTTTTGTTTTTGTTTTCAAGTTATATGTTTTTTAAATTATAACTGTTGATAAATTCACAAGCTAATTAATTTAAAGGAAACACTTCTCCCTTATAGGCCAATCCATATGAATTCGAAAACCAAAGAAGGTTATAAATTAATACTACCTTGAAAAAAAAAATATATAAAGAGGGTTAAGATGTGATTATACGGACCCGTAATTAGCTTTGCTTTAATGCGACAAAGATGTCGTAATTTCTGAAAATTAACTTCGAAGGACATAAATCCGAAGAAACTAACGTTAGATATTACAAGAAATTTATTATTGTAGTTGATAGCAGACATTCTACAGTGTGTCCCACATAAAACCGGCACGTCTCACTTTCTCACTGCTATTCATGTAAAAGACCTGTATCACTATATTATATTACTACTTATGTGAAGATCTGCAGCTTTTGCCGTTGATCGTCTCATTGAAAAAATGGGGCTAATAAAGTGCATTCCTGACACTGATATTACATGCCTATTTTCTTTGATTGAAAACTTTCTTCATGCACAATATGTGGATTATCCTACCAATATCTGCATTTCTGTGAGTTAACATAAACAGACAGATGAAACCAGGCTTCCATGGGGTCTAAGTAACCATCGAAGATAGAACCAATTGCAGTAAGTAACTCGTTTGTCTGGGTCTTTCAATTCATGCACTGCGCTCACACGAAATGCTCGGAATTTGAGCTCTTTAGCACACAATGGCATGTAGTGTGGGATACACCAATATACTGAAATAATCTCCTTATTCACTTTTCCTAACGTCCATGCGAATTCTGTCGAATACTGGTCTCCACTGTCGGACGCTTATTGTAGTCCTCCATTTCTTATACAGATCTTGAATTGTGCTGGTTGTGGAGGGTTTGGTACCAGGATATTTCGCCTCAAACATAGTCTCCTTAAAGGAGCCTTCTTTATGTAAAATTCCATAATATCAATTCGGTGCTCCACTAAAAACTGCACTATTTCCCTCAACACGTTCACGACAATTACTGTTAAACTAAACTGTCGAACTCTTTAACAATCACCTAAACGGAACACAGTGTAGCCAAATTCTAAACATGAACGCAGTGAGGCGTAAATATTAGCGCCAGAATGTCAGTGAGGCGTACCGATTTTTTGTGTGACACCCTGTATAAATCCATTCACATTTGACCAGTTTCTTCAATGAAAACGGTAAACATAAAACTTTCTCACTGACAAAGATTGTGTCAATATTATGATGAACTCCCATAAAAACAATTTCATTAAAATATATTTGGAACACACAGGTCTTATGGTTGCTCGTGTGCAGTGGAGTGAGGAGTCAGCTGTACTACTTTGACTTAGACAGATATAAGGACTCTACTTCTAGGTATGACATTTTTTCCCTATGTTCCTTTATCTAGAAGCATAAATGTGAAAACTGTATTTATTTGTTGTAATTTCCAATTTAGTAAAATTTTTATTTCTCATTACTTTCTCAAATATGCATCAAATCGTTTTTTTTTTCTTTCTAATTTTGAAAAACTAATGACCATCTTTTACAAATCATTCTGTTTGGCAACATATAAGCTTTAAGCTTAGCTATTGTTCAGATTTCTGTTACATTTTAAAGGCTCGGGGGTCATGTCTATAAAAAGATAATTTTAATGCAACACGACAACTTTGATGAATTTTTGTATGAAATTTATCAAATCCAGGGAAGTTGTATTTCATAAAAAAATATAAAATATAAATTTTAAAAAATATGAGGCCATTATCGTTATACTTTTCCTCTCGATTTCACATTTAAACTCTAGTGGCTTATGCATACGAATAATATCAGAAACCATCCATGATTAAAATTGTTAATACGTTTTCTTTCTAGGTCTTTGTGTCTATCGCAGACTTAGGGCAAAAATGAAGGGAACATGAAGTAATGTTATTTTTTACGCACCACAACAATCGAGTCCAGATCCTCAACGGTGAAAGCGATGTCTTTCACAGCATCTCCGTGACGAACCAGATGTGCACCAAGATCTTTGTTGTCAGGTTCGTATGCAGATATAAACACAAAAATAATCTGAAACCACAAAAATACCAAATTTCTTTACAGTTAAATGACATAACTATCATGTAAACCACAATAGGGGATAATTTGATCATTAAGATTAGTATTGTTTTGTACATGCTCACCTTGTTTTGTCTCACCACGTGAGCAGCTGTTTCTCTACATCCTGTCTCCAAACCTCGATATGCCAGAGGCTCAAATCCAAGTCTTGTGCAATAATAACTTGCTGCCTGAAATATGAAGCATTTGCTATGTACGTTAATTCCAATATTAAAAATAATGTAATTGTTTCCTACTTTGTACTATTGAGCAACGAAAATTTTAATTTTAATAATGTACATTTCTCTGAATAGCCTACAAAATCCTATGAGGATTGACCCCACATTCTCTAGCATGTAAAGAAGGGGGAGGGTTCCGAGTCATTTAGATTCTCTGTGCGAACTCGGCGGACACTGAGCACCCTTACTTCGGACGATAATATAAAGTATATTGTTTCGGACAGAGCTACTCACCTGAAGAGTTGGGAAGGCTGTTGCTGGATTAGGCCGCTCTACCAGTGGTGTCGAGGTTGGTTTAGACTCTAGACGTCGATCAAATGGAAAGACCCATCAGGGGAGGACCTCGGGCGTGTACGCTTAAGTACTTAAGCTTAATTCCTAGATTTTTGTGGGTCATGAGTTTCTGGTGAAATTAGAATCTATTCCTATAGCTAAACTAAGGCTCGGACACCATTACCGGCTCTTATGTAGTTAGTTGTATTTAGAGTACTAATATACGGCTATGCACTCAAACGTGTAGTGGAAAGCGCGAGATATATAAATGCAGATAAAGCAGTCACATAGAGAATAAGGAAACAGCATGTTTTATTTATAAACTACTGAAATGAACGAATATATTGTTTTAAGTTAGCTTTATTTTTAAGATCTCTTTTACGCATTCTGTTCGAAAGATTTTTATAATACCACCTTAGAAAAGGGGACTTTAATAATGAAGTATAGTATAGGTTATTGGAATTCATGTATTTCTTATTAGTACTTCTATTAAAAGTCTGTTCTTAAAATATGTATTGTTATTTATACATATTTTAAAGTATCAAAAGAAAAACTTTTTGCTTTATTGGCGTACTTTTAGAAAAATAAGAGAGTTTTAGTTGTTTACACGCCATATGAATAATATGTTTATTTTAGAATAAAGAATTAATAAGAGTTAAGAAATTCTTCCACTTCACAATTACAATATATACAATATAGTTTATAGCATTTACAATTTTAGCGTGGTACATGTTAAATGCTGCATTCTCCAAATAAACAGTCTTCGAGCAATATTCTAATTTATCCTTGTGACCAGTCCTTAATATGAGACTGCAGAGAGTTCCAAAGACGAATAGCGACAATTGTGAAAGAAAAGTAACAGGTTCGGTGTAAGAAAGAGAGAGAATGAAATTGCTATTCTATTGAATGTTTAAACTATGATGAGAAGATAACGAGCGAAAATGGATGGAAAGATTGTGCGGAGTTGAGATGCATAGAATTCGACGCTGATCAGGATAACATTCCAAAAGCTGAAGTGACATGATTCCTATATCGAACGTGAAATGCTAGTAACGAAAAAGCACAGTGGGGTTATTTTGAGTTAATAGGCCAACAGAGCACGGCGGCTTATTGGGAGAAGCCAATCGTCAAGGTCATATAATGCATTTGCAGATAGCAGCTTGTAGCTAGTCTGAGAGGAACTCTTTCAGCAAGTGGTTGTGCCTTCGGTTTTTTTTTTTTTTTTTTTTTTTTGTTTTGGTTGATTTATTTTTGGACGCTCTTTAACATCTCAGGTCATCAGCGTCCCATTCAACTCAGCGCGTGAAACGGCCGACAAATTTTGCTCAGAGGCCTCTCTTTCAGGCTTGAGGTTCTTTTTCGTGCCGTAAATGTACGACACGGGACCCACGGCTTACTTCCCTTCCGAAGGAAGCCATACTTACGATTTTTACGCCCGAAAAAATACATCGGTCCTGGCCGGGTTCGAACCCTCGTTCTTGGGTGTAGGAGACAAGTATGGTAACCACTACACCACCAGGACCGACTTGTGCCTTCGTGTGTTCGGTACTTTCATTATGTGTAAATTGTGTGCTATTTGCCCTTCGTTAGTTAAAAATAGATTTGTACTTGATATACGTATGAAAATTTATGGTAAGCAGATTCTTTAGAAAATATCCTGGCAATCTCGATCCAGGTAGAGAAACTGTTCGCCATCTTGTTAAAAAGTTACGAGTGACAGCATCTCTCAGTGACAAAAAACGTATTCCGACCGGCCGTGTTCTTGCGGAAGTAAAGTTGGATAAAATACAGGCATTTCCCATACTGATAAGGGCAATAGCATTGAGGGACATCGTTTTTAACATGTCCTATAACACTGGATAGTTATTATTGTTATTAATAATAATTTAAATTACGGTATCATTTTATGCTATAAAAGATTAATGCAAGCGTTATCTCCCTTTTCTTGTCGCGGCGGCTGTACTTCCCCAGTTAAAAGCCGCGCTCAGGCGGTTCATAATTAAAATAATCTTGATCCATTCACTTAGGAACGCGTTTTCCCCCTGTATAATTCTGCAAAAAATATTTCAAATGCTTTTTGAAAGTGAATTTTGCTGCTTACCATCACTTCACTTCACTTCACGGTTAGAAATGTTCTATCACTAGTTACAATAAGCTTGAACTCCTTTGCCACACGGCTGCTCAAAACAACTTGTCTTGAGTATTTACCATGTCATGTTAGGCCAGATTCAATTTCTATACACTACCCTGGAAGTGAAGTTGCCTTAGCATCAACCATACAGTCTAGATGACCCTGAACTCGCCTAGCATTCCGATGTGAACAGCAGTAGGTTTTCTGGCATGCAGTCACAAACTCCCTCTTTGACGTCATCTAACCTACTTCGGTTCAGGTTAATTTTGATAGTTTTTTTTTCCGAAGAAATAATTCCATCTGTAGTTATATCTGACACATGCAAGTCCAGAGTGGGGATGATAACAGGCCTAACACTATGCAGCGGGTATAAAAACGCCAACTCCAGATCGACAGTGCCACATTTCCCACAGCATGTTTCTTATAGGGGAGAAAGAAAATTAATATTTTAAAAATGCATTACTTAATTACATATTCCCCTTTGTATTGTACAACGTCTTTAAAGGAACTATTTTAATTAATTATGTAATTTAATACATGTGTGGAATGAAATTAATTGAGGAAATGTATAACACCCGAAGTTTCTGTATGCTGATATAATGCAATGAAATAGGCGCATTTTAACGACGTTTAAATCTTAGCTAGAAAGCGGGTAATTGGTGATTCGCCCTATAGTTCTATTGCTTATTTGCAAAGCATCACATAACTGCAGTCTCTGGCCGTTAGGTTTGCATGTAAGCAAGGTTACACATTTAAAACAAGTGATTCCCAGAGGACGCGGAACTTAATACTGTTTAAGTTGCAGCACAATTGAGATTGACAAATAGAGGCAACGACGAGGGGTACAATAATATGATTTTGAACATTTACAAAATAGTTTATAGTAATTGGTGGAAGAGGGCATCCAGTTTAAACAGACCGCCACGGGTGGCCGAGGTCGTTAAGGCGCGGATTCGTGAGCGGGAGGTCTTGGATTCCATTCCCACCAGAAACGTCCTTCCTGACAGGTTTTTTCCAGATTTTTCTCAATCTTCATAAATGGCAAATGCCTGGAAGGTGTCCTGGCCTGCAACGCTTTCTTCTTTAAAAAGTTGCTCCTTTCTCAATTTATCATTTCATTTCATGTATCATCAGTGCCAATCGCCTGTGGTGCCTCAGTAGTAAAAAAAAAGGATGTTAAACTCCTATGGAAATAATAGTTAAATATATTGATATTAATATTAACGTAAACTTACTTTCGACATGCCCTGCATGCACTATTTTTGCAGTCATTTAAATATTGCAGAAGGATGTTGAATTTTCTCCTTTCCTTCACATAACTGTCGTTTGTATTTGTTTGAACAGTGAAAAGATTATTCTTAATTAATCTCCCTAGAAATTCCATTTAAAACGATTGTCCAATGTTGAAACATATACTGGATAACAGCTGCATTGCATACCTTTATCAAGAGACTTTGAATAGTTTGCTCCATTCTTATATTGAGAAGGTTGAAGAGAAAATAGAGATAATGTAAAGATTTGTAAAGAGAACTTACCTGTTTTGCATTTCCAACCCAAAACGTCAAATGGTCAAAGTGCAGGAAACGACCTTTATCGGGCTAAAAGTAGAAGTAAAATTATATTAATTGAACATACTTAACATGCTATTAATTACCATCAAACCAATTCGAACTCAGTGAATGCTTACCTTGGGTCCCTTGTCTGTGTAAGTTGTCTGCAAAGAAATAAAATAACGTGATTACTAAAATTATTTCCCAATTTATTCAAAGGATATATTCAAATCTAAGAGATACTACAGAGAGGTTATTTGAGTTACGGGCCGCCTGAGTTCTGCTGCTTCATACGAAAGTGCAGCCGCCTCAATCGGAAAAAGGAAGACAGTGACGCCGTTTAATTTTTATTATTTATATTATTGCCGAAATCATAAAAGATACCGTATTTAAATTAATAATAGGCACTAATCTTTATTATAAATATGCCTCTCGGCGGCAATGCATTGCTATCTACTGTGCTGCTTCCTATATTTCCTCAAAACTTTTCTTCCCTAAGAACACGTGGTTGGGAAAACGTTTCTTGTCTTGCTGCCTGTTGTAACGTTTTAACAGAGTGGAGAAAAATTTCTTTGCCCGGAACACTATTGTCAATATATTTTCTTGCCAATCTCCTTACCACCTCTATTTTAGCATATGTATCATACATAACTATGTTTATTTAATGGCATAACAAACGAAGAACAGTTGGCACATAATGAAAGCACTGAGTATCACGCACAATCACTTCTCCCAGTACATAGCAGCCCTCTGCCGGCCCGTAACTCAATTTCACTGTATATAATGTTATATGACTTAGAAATCTATATTGTTCTAGTCAACCGCCTGCTCATAAGCAGAAAAAAAGTTAAAAACAATTCACTTGTTTTTATTAAAATGTAATAATACAAAACCATAAACAACACCAAAATAATAAATTACAATATTAACCAAATGTAAGTGTTTTACTTCTAGAAATAAACACTCTAATAACAGTCTGTGATCACCGCCTGAGCAAATTCCGGCATTATCGCTAAGCTGGCATAACGTTAAATGGAATAAGAGAAACTTATTAATTTCATAACGATTTATCACATTTGTACGACATGGGTAACCAAACCAGAAAATGCTGCTGCGTCAGTATACTCAAGGTTGACTATAAGTAACATTTTTAATTTAATTATATTATGCATTACAGAAGACTAGCGCAATAGAAAATGAAATTAGTGTAAACATGTCAATATTTATGTTGTAGTAATGTTTTATTTTGAATTTAAATATGCATCGTTATTGAGCAGTTGTACTACTAGCAAAGAATTAAACAATATTTCATTAAATTCTAAATTTTTATTTTACTTCATTAAATTTAAAGAGAGATTTTTTCCTAAAATAAAATATCGTTAGCACTTAAAAAGTAAAAGGGGGAAAAAAACTGATATCACATTTAACTAATTTTACAGGGGAGTAAAATTAAAAGTTAAATATTCACTATATTTTATATTCTTTCTGTATAATTGTTCTTCTGCTTTAAAACGGTGAAGCATAACAACAGACATTGTTTTTTTTTTTTTTTTTTATTCGGTTTATTTAAGGATGCTCTTTAACATCTCAGGTCATCAGCGTCCCTTTCAATTCCGGGCCTCTTCCTCAATTCCGAGGCTCAGAGACCTCTTGTTTCAGGTTTGAGGTTCTTTATCGTGCCGTAAATGTACGACACGGGACCCACGGCTTTACCTCCCTTCCGAAGGAAGCCATACTTAGGATTTTTACGCCCAAAAATCCATCGATCCTGGCCGGGTTCGAACCCGCGATCTTGGGTTTAGAAGGCAAGTATGGTTACCACTACACCACCAGGACAGAAAACATTATTTGTGAAATGACATAGACTGCTTTCAGAAAAACAATCATACACTCGATTTTTTAGTGTCAGTACAAATTTTACAAAGAAAACAATAATCTCGGTAAGTAATTACACCAATTGTTCTATTATAATAATAATAATAATAATAATAATAATAATAATACAAAATGTTATTACTTTATATTTTAGAATTTAAATAAATAATGCTGCTAGGTTCCTTATGTATTTTTTGCACGTGAAAATATTTAAAAATCCTTTGAGCTGCATAAACTAAATAAATTCCTCACTGGCTGAATAACTTTTAATAAAAATGAATATAAATTCCAAATTAGGCCTTGTTAATTAATAAAATGAAATAAATTATGGCATTACTTGTGGTATTAGAGGAATAAAAGTATAATTCAAGTAATCTGTAAGTATCGCAAAAGAGAAACCACATTTTTAGGATTATTATAATTATTGAAATTGAACCACAAGAATTAATGATATACTATTAATTAAATGTAATATATGTCTACTGATAGCTAAAGGTAAACTGTGTTTTTAAACATTTTTAAATGAAACCATTTTTATGAACTTACCCATATCTTCACATTCCCTTAAATTGAGAAGTATTACAAAAAGTTTTCAATTACATTCTGTATTTAAGATGATCATTGTTTCAGTAAAATAAAAACATGCTATTATTTAAAAACAATTTCGATGTACTAAACAAATATACAGAACCAACAAAAAATAATCGAAAGTTTCATCGATTTTCAATGGTTTTGAAATTTAATTTAAATATTATTGTATTAAAAACACGTAAATGTTTTCTGGAGGTTATTACAGAGCGCTCTTAACATATATCATTCTCAAACACACATTAGATTACTATTTCACAGCTGCTATCTTCATGACGATACTTTTATTAAATATAAAAAAATATGCAAAGTTATAAAGACAATTTATATGTTGAAGTGATTCTTCCTTTTATTTTAAAAACAATATTGAAAATTTTAAACGCAAGACACTATTTAAATTTCGGTTTTCAAGTCCAATTTCCCTTATTTTCAAAAACTATTTTTCTCATTTATGTTTGTTGGGAAGAAGATATTGGTGCCGATAGAGCGTTTTTTTTGGTTTTCAGGTAAACCTCGCCCCGCGTCTAATAGTCTCCCGAGTTTCAGAAACCATTTTTCTTTTTATATTTAAATGGCATATACGGAATTTCGTTGTGAAAAAAACGTATTAATGCCACTATAGCGATTTTTAATCTTGGGATACTAACCCACCCTCTCCCTGCAAAATTTCCGATTTCGCTGATTTTCAGGAACTTTATTTTTATTTAAATTGTATATACGGAGTTTCTTGCGAAACAAAATATTAATGCCGCTAGAACGATTTTTAAAATTTGGGTATCCTCTTTCTAATCCAATTTTACTTATTTTCATAAATTATTTTATTTTATTCAATGGCATAAATCGAGTTTCCTTTAAAAAAAATAAATTACGCCCGTTAAAGTGATTTTTAATTTTGGGCTTAACCCCCAAAATTTTTTCAGCTATACCCCTCTCCCAATAATCTGAAAGTTTTCAAAAGCTATTTTTATCTGATTTAAAATTTATGTGCCTAGTTTTGTTATGAAAAAACAATTATTGATGCTGCTAGAACGATTTTTAAATTTTGGGTTTCAGGGAACCCTCCCGTCCCTAATGACCTGATTTTTTTGATATTCAGAAACTATTTTTCTTATTATATTTAAATGCAACGGAGTTCCGTTGAGAAAAAAATATTCTATTAATGCCCCTATAGCGATATTTAAATTTTGGGGTACAGACAAACCTCCCCTCCTAATGCCTCGCTTTTCTTCATTTTCAGAGACAATTTTTCTTCTTCTATTTAATTGACATATACAGAGTTTCGTTGCGAAAAATAATATTTTAAAGCTACTAGAGTAATTTTTAAATTTTGCTTTTTCGGATAACTCCCCCCTCCTCCTAATAATCCGATTTCACTGATTTTCGAAAACTGTTTTCTTACTTTATTTTAATGACATACACAGATAGTTTCCTTAATTTTTTTTTTAAATTGCAGCCGCTAGAGCGATTTTTACATTTCGCTTTAACCCCCCCCCCCCTTAAGTTTTTCAGGTAAACTTACCCTCCAAGTGAACCGATTGCCATGATTTTCGAAAAACACTTTTATCAATTTATTTTAAGATTTTTACTTAGTTTCATTCAGATAAAGCAAAATATTGTGGCAACTAGAGCGTATTTTTCAATTTTTTTAAACAATTTTCGCTGTGAGTTAACCTCCCCCATCCACCAAAATGGTCCAATTTTTCTAGTTAATGAACTCGACGAATCGTTTGTTAATTGAAAGCTATGTGCCGAGTTTCATTAAGAAAAAACAAAAAATTGCTACAGCTAGAGCGTTCACACACACGCGCACAAAATTGACGTATTTTTGTAAAAAGATATTTTTTTCGGTACCTAGTAGGTGCGATTGGATAGGGAAGTAAAAGGTATTTCCATGGTACAATCACCATAGCTTACATTTCCTCAGAATTCGCTTAAAGGAAAAAAAAAAAAGGGGGAAAAAAAAAAAAGGAAAAAAAGGGGAAAAAAAAAGCAAATTACTTAAAAAAAAATAGATGCATAACTGGTACGGCTGCAATGGCTTCATTCCTTCGGAATACGTTAAAACGACTTTAAAAATTCACTTTCTGAGACGCTATTGTCAACAACGTAGCTATCCACAATAAATGCAATAAATTCACCAAGGCAGTGCAGGAAACTGTAAAACATTATAATTTTTTTCGTTGTATTCCATGGTCTTATCAGATTATTCCCCCAGTTTCTCTAAGACTTACCAGATTTTCCCCCTGTATGTTGTTAAACCACATATAATTATACTATCTGAGCTACTGAATGACATCGAAAATAAAAAATAGGTATTTTTGGACTAACAACTCCCCCCCCCCGTACTTGTAATATTTTTATAAAATTTATGAGGGTATGATTAGTAAAAAGGAATAATATCATTTCATGACGTTCAGAAAAATATTTTTAATGTGCGATTATTCTACTCGACAAACCACCCAAAATTTCCCAAAGCTTATTTCCCTAAAATTCCACACGAAGGTTACAAACACAGTCTCAACGTAATGCTTACCCCTTACCATTATCAAATGTCACTGAAGCACCTTGCGTCGCGGAATCGACTTCTGCACTGGGTACATTCAAGCTTCTTAAAGTGTCCCTCCTCAGAAGCGTAGTACCGTGGACTTCTCCAGTTGATCCAGTCTGATGAAGGTCAACTTCTCCAACCTCTGATTAGGACACGGGAACTTTCTGTGACGCCGTCCGTGTTCAACAAAGAAAGAAAAACGTGCATATGTTACGCATTCAGGAATCCAGAAGCGATCTTCTGATTGGCTGAGACGGGTGGGCCGGTGTTAATGTACACTTCGGCCACGCGTTCAGTGCAGCTGGAAAACATAAGTATTAAACAGTGTTCACTGATTCAAATTAATATATATATATATATATATATATAATCAACTTATATCCATTCTCACACTTGGC
Source organism: Metallyticus violacea (assembly GCA_030762175.1). NCBI lineage: Eukaryota > Metazoa > Arthropoda > Insecta > Mantodea > Metallyticidae > Metallyticus > Metallyticus violacea. The sequence goes on along the minus strand of CM060830.1, from coordinate 42,040,861 downwards.
CTAAAAATTGCATCCACTAGCCTATCATTCATTTGACACATCAACCATTTATGAGGAGGGAGAGCCTAAAGCTACAGATTGAGTTAAGTGAAACTGAGAACCACATAGAAAGTTCTCGGAATGAAGCACAAAATGATGGCATAGCTTTTTGAAAGTATTCTTATTTTTTAACATAGTTTCCCTTGACTTTGTCCAGAGTTACTTCAAAGCCTTTATCCATAAAGAAATTCATATTCCTGTAGGCTTGCAAAAATACATCTCAACTGATGATTTAAGCTCTTCATTAGATGAACATTTCTGTCCACCAAGGAATTTTCTCCAATTTAAGGAACAGATTGAGTTCGAAGAGCCAAGTCAGGGGACGAATGTAGCAGCAAATCGTACCCCAGTTCAATTGCAACAACACGTGTGAGGGCAAGCATTGTCTTGGCGCAAAAATAGTTTCTTCTTTGATAAACCTGAACTTTTCTCGCCTATTTTTATCCAATTGGTCCAAAAGGTTAGCATAATACGCTCCAGTGATAGATGTTGCAGTAGGAATATAATCAATTAGCAGCACACCTTTGGCATCCCATGGTCTTCCCGGCCAATTTCACACATTTGGACTTTTTGACTGCTGTTTTACACGGTGTGTAGTATTTACCACTGGTCACAAATTGACATAAAAAGTCGGCGAAATCTCTGAAAACGGGTCAAACTTGGCTGAGAGATTGGCACTTAATTAGTTTTTGATCCTGAGTCAACAGTTGCATCATCCATCTGGCCGATTATGATTTGTTTTTCGTCAAAATGTGAAATAAGCGTACTCCTAAAATACCCAAGGCTTCAGAAATTTCGGACACTTTCAGTTGTCTATTCTACACAATCACTCTGGCACCTTATATGTCGTGAGGAAATTTGATCACCCGCTGAGTGAGTAATCTTCCAAGCTTTCACGGCTGCGTTTAAACGTTCAAAATTATGACTTAGAGCACCCTAGACTGCTTGTCATATCTGTGTGAATTTGTTTAGCATTCAGACCTTACTTTACCAAGTACTTAATAACCGCATGATGTTCGATATTGCTAGTTTGCCCCATTTACACACGTCCGCACTGTAACAAATAGCTATAGCTACTACGATTCTTGACCAATTCAAGTATTATTATTGTGGTGGTCCTGGTGGTTTAGGCGAAAATAAATTAACTGGGGTACGATTTTCTGTTACATTCTCTCCCCGACTTGGCTCTTTGAACTCAATCTGTTCCTTAAATTGGAGAAAATTCCTTGGTGTACAGAAATGTTCATCCAAAGAAGAGCTTAAATCATCAGTTGAAATGTATTTTGCAAGCCTAGAGGAATGTGAATTTCTTTATGGGATAAAGGCTTTGAAGTAACTACAGATCGAAGGATCAATTCTGGCTAGAGTCGATGATTTTTTTCGGGCGTAAAAATCCTATGTATGACTTTCTTCGGAAGAAACGTAAAACGACGCATCCTGAGTCGTAGATGTAAAGCATGTAAAAGAACCTCAAGCCTGAAAAAAGAAGTCTATGAGCAAAACTTATGGGCCGTTTCACACTCTGAATTGAATGGGACGCTGATGACCTGAGATGTTAAAGAGCGTCCGTAAATAAAAAATGCATTATTGCATCAATGTTTCTATAGAAAACGATTGGTTTTGATGATAAAATAGATTCGAAACTGCTACTGCAATCTGTGGGCCATTCTGAGAAGTTTTTAAATGACTCGTAAATGGCTAGTACATAATTTAGAACTTGCTCCTCATTTAGAATTACTACAAACTAATATCTCTACTGCATTTTGCGCCGTAATGGTATAGCAATTTAGAATTCCACGCGTCTATGTCATTGTTAAATAATTCAATGATTTAGTACTACAGAATTTCACAAAAGCACCGCAATATTTAAATTAAAATTAAATAATAATTATATTTGTATATTATGTAAAAATATAATTTTTAGACTATTGTTATAAGACTATGATGCCAATGAGATTTTTAAGACATCCACAAAATTTTGTCTTATTATATGAAAGAAAATATTTTGTATCGCTTTGAATTCGTTTTACAGCAGCATGTTACCATAAATAACAAAATCATTTGTTGAATAGATCAATTAGGCGCTAAATTATGAACAATTTTCTATATTCAATCAACATAAAATAACATTATTATTAGAAAAGTTATTAAGACACTAAGATGGTAGGATATGACATAAAATGTAATTAATTTAAGTTTAATGTTTGTACTCGGATAAATTCGTTTATTTATTGAAATATTTGTTGTTAATGTTTCAAGGATAATTAAAAGTATGCTGAATTCAAATATCAAAACTTTAAGAGTATAAAATTTCACTTGTACCTTCAAATATTTTCATTTGGATGACATGAAAAAAAAAATATGGTTCATTTAAAATATTTATAAAATTTTCAAAATTATCGTATAAATGTAAATTTATAACGCAAGACAATGTGTCGCAATATTTTCTTTCATTTTTTTTTCAAAATGCTATTTATTTCTTTCTGCATTTATTTTTGTCGCATTTCATTTGCTTTGATATTCTTTCAACGCCCTTCTTAACAACGCCATTCGGCAGCTTCCCTATTGAAACACAGTTCTATAATATTTTCTTCTTTGTATTGGATTAGTGGAAGTAGTAGGATAATTCGGTACTTCAGCCTTGCTCAACGGCTGGCCGTTTGTGTCTACGCTCCCAGTGGGTGCATCTTCAGGAGAAGGGGAGACACAGGACGCCCAGGATCCACGGGCGGAGATTCACGAACGTACACGGGGTCCCTAACATTATCTCCAGATAGAACAGCCGTACGCCGGTGCGGTGGATCCCTTCTGAAGGGCCGGTTCTATGCCAGACGCCAGGACAGAAACCTTTCCAAAGCGCAAGTCACCGCCACACCGCACCAGCTCACCTCGGTCCTGTAACAGAACCAACGGAACGAAACGATGTGAAATGGGAGAGCTGAAAAGTTGGGAAAGTAAAGACCAATTCGATTCCCACCAGGACCATCCTCTCTGACTAAGGTTTTTTTTTTTCCTAGGTTTTCCTCAGTCCTGATAAATGGCAAATGCCGGTAAGGTTCCCAAACTTGGCCTGGAACGCTTCCTTCTTAAAAAAAAAAATATTCCTTTCCCAATATATCATTGCATCTCATGTATCATCATTGTCTACCGCCTGTGGTGCCTCAGTAGTAAAAACGGGCGTTAAACACTTAAAAAATGCACTTACATTCAACGTCATTTGGGAATATAGAGTAGCAGTTCCTGGCATCAAAACATGCTGATGAATTAAAAAGACCCAAAGCTCACGGAGTGCATACATCGAGAGGGTTTGGTTGTGCAACAGGGACACCCAAACTGGTTTCCCTTAGCAACAGACTCCAGCACTTGTTCTAGTATACCTTGAAGCCTTGCGCGTAAACATGTCCATCGCAGTAAACAACGCATACCTGACTTTTATCTGTGCACGACATGCACGAGACAGTAAAACTGCTTTGATCATCTGCAACGTTATATTATACTATAAGGTAGTTAGTCCTTCAGTTGATGCTTCAGATCATATTAAAAGCCTGAAGGAGACAGTTCCAAAATGTCTAAAAAATGTTTGGGCTAATATATCTATTTCTGCATACTTTTTGTGATGATGACAACCCGGTCCTTAAAGAGCTAAATTAGTCGAGAGAGTAAGGGAGTATTGTGCTAGATTGTTATGCAATAATTGCATTGTTTCTCTATGGATTTTCTGTATCAGATGATGTAATGAAAAGGACTGTGGTCACATCAAGCTTAAAATAATTGCAATATAAGGCATTAAAAAAAAAACCATTAAGTTCATCGAAAATACCAGATGTATGGACTAGTATGGACTAGTACATTACAAGTGTGTTAGTACAAGTCCTTGTAAAGTATACACTAGTAATTTTCTGTTCTAAGAAAGAATGCAGAACACTTGTAAAGTACTAGTAAAATGTTACAAGTGATCTCAAATTAGAGCAAGATGGAGGAACATCTGTTTATCACATGTTGCCATACCTTGAATTAGATTATATAGTAATAAATTAAATTCGTATTTTTAGTGTAAAGAGTGGATTATTATCATTCCTGCTAAATAGGTCTTGCGTTTTTTCTCATAAATAATGATAATATAAATACTTTATTATGCATTTGTCAATATTCAAGTCTAATAGTTCACTTTGTAAAGACAATCGAATACGATGCATATCAGCTTCAATTGCAGTCGCCGAAAGATGCAGAAGAATCCAACTCTCCTATTGCATTCGATCACTTATTTTATTACTCCATTTGATCATTTGCATTTATGTTAAATGTGTTTATATCTGTTATTAATCACATTTTCATTATAAGCAAACTATTGGAAAATGGTGTCGAGAGATTATTTTAAAGGGAAATGAGGAATGGAATGGAGTAAGAACCTTACATATAAACAACGATGCTGGACCTTATTCCACAAAAGTATGGTCTAATACATACAAGTATATTACTACAAGTCCTTGTAAAGTATACTGTTGTAACTTTATGTTCTAAGAAAGAAGTGTGAAGTGTAAAAAGCTACAAGTGATGTCACATAAGAGCAATATGGAGAAACAGCCGTTTGCCTTACGTCGTCATACATTGAATTAGGGTTATGTCCGCTTCTTAAAGATTTTAATGTACAGAACTGATTATTGTCATTCCTGCTATTAGGGTCTTGCATTTTTGTCAGATATTATGTTAATTTAAATACTCTATTGTGCATTTATCGATATTTAAGCGTAATAATCATTTTGAGACGACACTCTTACAGTATCAATTTCTATCGTCTAGAGATGGCAGAAGAATCGAGCTTCCCGATTGCTCTCGGTCATTTACTTTATTAGACAATTTGATCATTTATATTTATTTATTTGTTTATATAGCTTGACAGTCACGTTCTCATTATAAAAAAACATTGGAAAATTGTGTAAAAAGACATTTTAAAAGAGAACAAAGAATGAAAAGATGTTCTTTTTGTGGCATGGAGCAAGAACCTTAAAAAATGCATTAACTGAGATGTTGGTCTGAAATAACATTTGAAACAGGAAATGTCAATATCTACTTTAATTGCACTTAACCTAACTTTATCATAGTACACAAGTTTTGCTTTATTTTTTCTTTATACATATTATTACTAATCGCTAACATCACTTTCGCTAATATTTAGCACGTTTGGGCTAACTGACTCCCAAAATCATTAAAAAGATAATGCATTTTGTGCTAGTATTTGAAGTTGAATGTTCCTACACTTGTATAGAAATATACACAACTTTAAAGTTTACAACTAGTACTTCTGTGGAACAAAACAAGGAAAAATCACTTGTACACTTGTTAAGTATGGGGTTGTAAAGTACAAGTGTAGAAGAAACTTTTGTGAAACAGAATTTTACAAGTTACAAGTACTTGTATAATGTATTAGACCATACTTTTGTGGGACAGGACCCAGGAAGATTATCAAAGACTTTAACATTCTTTTTGCGTGGTAGCAAAAAGATAGGTACTAGAATTAATATTCAAAGATGGAAAAATGTATGCATTTTCTAATAAGTTAATGTTTGTTGTTATTGAAATAGCTGGGCAATAATCAATTTCAATAACAACAACGCCGGCCGCGAAAGCCTAAAGAACAGCTCAAGTTCGTTGTTGGTTTTGAAATCCACCCTGTTTAAAATGCTTCACTTCCAAAAAGCGTTCCCTTCAGAAAGGGAATTCATTTTAGGAAAATTCAACGCCAACTCCGTGGAAGCTTCTTTCAAGTATCCAAACTCTCCGAAACTCACAGCAGAGAAACAACGCGACGTATAAACTCTTTCACAATAGTGTGTTCTAATACATTACAAGTATATGGACTTTTAACTTGTAAAATTCTGTTCCACAAAGCACAAGTGTAGAAGAGATTTTCCCTTCTTTTTGTTCCACAGAAGTATTAATTAAACTTACAACTTGTATCAATTTCTGTATAAATGCAGGAATATTAGTAACTGCAAATATTAATACTAGTATTTTTACTAGTGCAAGTTTAATATCTTTTTAATAATTTTGGTAATAAGTTGAACTAAATATGCAAAGTATTGGAGAAAATGATGATAATGGGAGTGCGAACATGTATACAGAAGAATAATTCAGGGTTTAAGTGTAATGATAAAGGTAAGTTATCTACAGTGATTGCCAAAAATATAAAACAAATTTATATAATCGTAAATGATCAAATGGAGTAATAAAATAATCGGAATCGCAAAGCTCGATTCTTCTGCCATCTCCAGTCAACTGATTTGAAGCTGTTATATATCCGTATGCTATTGTCTTCACAAAGTGAACTATTACACTTGAAGACTGACAAATGCAGAATAAACTATTTAAATTATTGTTATTTAGGAGGGGAAAAACAAGACCTATTTAGTAGTAAGGACAATAATCCGCTCCGTACATTAAAATTACGAATATATTACTAACTTAATCTAATTCAAGGTATGGCGACATGTATTCCTCCATCTCGCTCTTGCATGAAGTCGCTTGTGACTTTTTACTAAAATTTTACAAGAGTTATGCATTCTTTCCTGATCAGAAAGTTACAAGTGATATTTTACAAGTGTAAAACATTGTAATGTAATGTACCAGTGGAACATGGTCCTGATGTTTGCTCCAGTGTCTTAAAAGACATTTTTAGCAAGCTATCAGCGATGATCATAACACTGAATTCAACAAAACATTTTCCAATTGTAGAATGAATGCAAACTAAAGCAGACTCTTATATAATACCACTTAATTAATAGTGACTTATTTACTCAATGATGCACATTATTTACATTTTAATTTTCTAAGTTTTATTATTTTGGATTTATTTTATAATGTCCAAAGTATTCATAGCTTATCTCAGGACAAATATACTATTTTTCTGGTACAGTCACAATCAAACGATTGTCATTCATTTCTATTTACTTCTTTATGTTTCATTGTAATAATTTCATTATTTCCATATTATTGTATATTCGCCCTTAGTATCCTTTGTTTCTCGACTTCAAATGCTATTTCTCAAAACCACAATTTTTACATTCGCCCTTTCTACTGCCAACTCGAATGGGAAATGTGGCTAGTTAGCCTGTTAAATATGTTAGATAGACAACTTAAAAACTTACATGCTTGAAGACTTGCCTATAGTGAAGGACTCGAAACATTCCTTGTCGATGATTATTCCATTTCTTAAGCTGTATCTTTTATGCTAAAAGTGTTTATGCTTAAGCACTTACGTCAAAGGCAAGCTTCAGAGCACGTCTTCTTTGTTATCGCAAGATAGGAGTGCTGAGGGAGGGGAGGACAAAGTAAACTGAGATTAGATGGATGATAGTTGTTCTTAAGCTACGTATTTAGGTAATTTCCCTTACAAATTACATTTGTATGTATGCAAGCTTGGCCCCAATACATCTGCATAAACGTATATTTGATAACGTCTGGGTTCTTTGGTTATGATAACACGTTATCGCGCAACGCAAAGGGAAGCCCTCGTTATTGAGCAAAACTACGAACTTTTTGTTCACATTACATTATTAGGGGTTATTGGTTCCTTGTTCATAATAATTAATTACTAAAAGCATATACAAATCTTTTTCCGGATATATTCAATTATATTTTAACGGCTGTTTGCAGATGTGGAATCGCAGGTGTACAGAACAGAGCCGCCAACGCGAGTAACAATTGCACGCATTCAAGACAAACTTGAGACTCGTGGTACCGTATGCAACAGGATGGTGCACCACCACATTACCATCGAGTGATCGTGCGTAGACTGTGGCGATTAGACAGCAAAATTTCAGGGCCTATTTGTTCCTTAATATATATGAGAAATAAAATCGGAATATTGTTATGTGGTATTAACAGCTTAAAATATGTAGTTTTATAGGCACATAAATGTCTATGTTGGTCTTAATGCTTAAACCTTAGTTTCGTGCTTAAAATGGCAAATTTGCTTCTAAAACTGTAAACGCAACCAAATCACTTTTTTCCCCACAATTTTTATGTTCAGTGACGTGAGTTTTGACTGGTTGAAAGTAAGAAGGCAAAGCATTAAATGTGGTCACAATTCATACCTAAGCTATTGTCGAACCCGATGGAGAAATATAAAAGATGTGACAACTTCAAGAAAGAGACAATTTTAACTATAAGAAGGCTGACATCTAGCTGTTGTGCAATGTTACCAACAAATACGAATTAAAGTTACTACAAACATAACAAAATGTTCGCATTTTTTTCCACGTAGAAATTTTGAATTCCAAATTATTCCCATAGAGGTAAAATGTATATATAAATACAAATTTCACTAATCAATTTTAAAACGATTTGAGCTAATCCTAATATTAAGTGCCAATACAATCATATTTGTAAATTAATCTTATAGTTAATTCTTTAAGACTGAAATTCTATCAACATTATAAAAATAGTATAACTTCTAGAAATGACATGTAAATGTTGTAGCGGAATTAAGGGACGCCGACGTTGTCTAATTTTAAGTGCAAAATTTATGTTTCGTCGTAGACGTTGACGTCGTTTCTAACTACCACCATAATATGCTTGGCATGTTTTGGTATTTTAGCTGGATTTTTCAGATTGATACTTCAGGGTGAAAGGAGTGTGATGTTTAAGTATAACAAAAGCACAATGGATAGAAATCTACGGAGTTTATTAATGTTTGTTATTACCATACAACAGTACACTTTTCTGATTAAGATATACCCTGGGAATAGCATTAGATGTAGATTGAATACCAAACAGATATAAAAGAATTTATATTCTCTCCCGAAAACTGTTAATTTCTATTCAGCGCAACAAAGCTGTTTATCTCGTATTTCATTCTTGGTGCACATTATTAATGTTGTTACGCTTGCCATTGGTTCATTTACTTAATATTACAATTTTATTATCTGTATAATCTGTTCATATTCTGGGCTATGTGCGTATTCCTTTGAACATTTACATTTATACTACAAGTATTTTCATAAAGGCCAACAAACAAATATTAAGACATATATTGTAATAGCCCTTATCTGATACATGAAATCAATACAAATGAGCTTACTAGATTTATACGATTTAAAACATATTACCAAAGAATATTTGTTCAGTTGAAAATTAAATACCTTACCTAACATAAAACACGTGCAAATGAACTTATTAAATTTATGTGATTAAAATATTATCAATGAATGTTTGGAGCTTTAAATCGAATATTACAGCCTTTGTCTTATGTAATAACATACGAAATGAACTTCTTAAATTAGCATAACTAAGCAGCTATTACTATTAAATGCTTGTGGCTTTATATTGCGTATTATAGCCTTTACCTAATATAAAAAAATATGAAAATATAAATGAGAATAAATAGAGTAAAAAGACATACAACAAGATCTGTCCGCTGGCCAACCTTAAACTGCATAGGAAAAAAGGAATATATCCGATACATTTTGCCATCTTTTCACACAATTTTGCTACTACATTACAAATACTTTAACTTATTGTTATGTGTAATTAGTACACCCACCGTAAATATAACCAAACCGCCACGAAAAAAAAAAACTGTTTATAAGAAACAACCAAATATCGCAACTATGCTTTCGGTAAGTAAACGTTAGAAATTAATGTTAAACTATTAAGCAATGAAATTATTTTAATTGTTAGTGGCTAACAATTAACGAAACTTTTAATGAGTTGAAAAGAACGAATTTACAAAGAGAATATGTACACTCTTTGGCCAAAAAAAAAAAAAGAAAAAAAAAAAAAAAAAAAAAGAAAGAAAGAATCCTCTCTTGAACGCAAAATTCTTCAAGTTCTACTCATTACAGCGGCAGTTCACAAGTTAACCAGCAAAACTGTGTAGCCAATGCAGCAGTTGTTATATGGCATGACTAGCGTGTCTCTGGCAGCGTGTGCAGTGTGCGCCGTGATTAAGAACGCAGATTGACCTCAAGTGCTTCACATGAAGCACTTTATTTTTAATAAACCTTTTTAACATTAAATTGGTTTCGTAATGTTGTTTCTCATATTCGACAAGCTTTGACATTAACATATTACATATTATATAATGAATATTATATTTCCTTCAGTATTTTTCCTATTTAAATGCAATATGTAGCGCACACATTCCCTGCACATGCACGAAGGATGAAAGATAACTTAGAGGCACAAATTCAAGAAGCCTGGGATATTGTAGCCTCTCATCCACCACATTACTGCAGAAATGTGATGGCATCTATGCCCCGAAGATTGAGGGCAGTTATACGTGCTGGGGGTTCATACATCCGATATTAATTTGTGTTAATTTCTATGTATTTTCATTTTAGAAGATAAATGTTTCTGTTCATGTATTTATTTAGTTGTTTGTAAAGAATACGTTAGTTTGTGATTACGTTTTTTTGTGTGTGCATTGGTAATATCATAAAACTCAAACTATACGTTAAAATATGATATTAAAGCAACATGATATTCTGCATAAACACTTATAAAATCAATAATAAAAAATAAAGCACAAATGTTGTATGGGATTTGAACCCAGGAACTTACGCAGAAGAGCAATGCCTTCTAAACCGCTCGGCCACCACTACTGTGCCCTAAAGCTCTTTTTTCAGATGCTATGATTGTGACCATAACGTTTACAGACAAAATGCCTACTTGTGTGTGCCAGTCGCTGCATGCGCGTTGTGAATACAGCCTTTACGAGCATCTCCGAAGTTCTCCGATTGACACGTAGAATCTGGGGATGACTTAATTTATTTTTGCCAAAGTGTGTGCATCTTCATTTTCTGACACTTATTGCTTACAGAGGTTGGTTTCGTGTAAATCAGAACTTTTATATCCGAATGCCTTTATCAGACAAACTTGTAAAAATATCGTCTTAAGCATGCATTCTTTAAAAAAAAAATGAGAATATTTCTTCCTGTGAAACTTTAACTTAAATACTAATACAAAATCTAGCGATGCCTCACTTTATTGCTAAGTTTGTTACAGTGGTCTAAGTGCAGGGTTTTTACAGAAACTTCAGCGTGTGAACATCTATGGAAACATAACCGTCAAATGTAACAGTCCGTAATGAAGCCTGACATATTACTTCACATTTTATTACAAAATTAACAAAACCGATCGTGTTACATCTTCGTTGACAATACATTTGAATGTAAATATTCTTAATAATACCTTACCAGAAAACTTGTCTTTCCATAATCTTTAAATGCCGTCTTATATTTAACAAGAATAAACCTGGAGAGTGAAACAAGACAAAACACAGTAAACAAGAAACACTTACGCGTTCATTGAAATACAAAATAATATCTCTCCCATTACTGTCAAAAAGTATAATTTATATGTTTAGATAGCGCCATGTTTCAGTTTACGGTACATTAGGCTATACGCAGGTGATATATGAAATGGGGATTGAGGAGTAAACAGGACGTCGCTCCAGGAGCACCAGTTCTGCATGCTTATCCTAGACTTATGATAACAGGGAAATTCCGTGTGTTCAATTTTAAATGGGCCTTTCGTTTTTAAATTAATATATAGCTAGTTTAGACATACAGAAACGAAATAAGTCATTGACATCGTATACTGTTACTGTTTGCTTTGTTTATGTTAAATGTCACATATGTTTTATTCTAACAAAAGTCATTAACTTTTCAAAAATATTTCTTAATGAAGTAATGAATATTCAAGAAAATATTATATGTTTCTTCTTGAAAGTTACTTTCAACAGAAGTTTTAGTTGGGGAGGGGCATCGTTACATATACTTCAGCGTGTAAAAGAGTTTCTGGCCCAATGGCTACAATTTTAACGAAGTAGCCCATCTTTCATATACTACAAGTAATTTGTACAAGAATAATCATGAACAGATAACAAAATGTATTAGCGGTTATCTTAATTGAGTTATGTTCCTAAGTAAGCGACTTTCTATACTTGGTAACGTTCATCATAGTTTATTTAATCCTTTTGTGAAGTAATATGTCATGTCAGTAGTTTATATCACTAATTTATATGCCCATTTTCGAATGAATGTTGCTTAGTACTAAAAGCACAAAACTTTTGCGTAATTCTTTGCAACAAAAGAAAAACATGCAAAACGTATTTTTGCTCCATTATCAAACGAAATAAATAGATTGCTATCTTCTGTTAAGCTCGAAAATATACCTATGACCTTTTTTTGGTAAATTTACGGACGCCCTTTAACATCTCAGATATGTGCGTCCCATTCAATTCAGGGAGTAAAAAAATACGTCGATTCTGGCCGGGATTGAACTTGGGTTTAAAGGCAAGTATGGTTATCATTACACCACCAAGACCGACAAGTATGACGTCATATATTGACAAGATCCCGTTTAAATTTGAACATACGGTATAGCCACAGTATATACAGCGTGGACAAATTGTGTCGACCTCTTTGATATTCTTGCTCCTAAAATTCAGTTCAGAGTTGGCTGCAGTTCTCAATGAATTCATTAGACCACGCCTTATCGCTGGAGTAAAATTGTGTTTAAAAATCCCTCTCTCTGAGGCGACCGAATTAAAAGAAGAAAAACCGTTAGTAATAAGATATTTCAAAGAGCCGACTTAAAGCACACAATTCGGGAACAACAAAGAAGACCAAACGGTAAGTATTATAACAGTTATTGAGTTACGTTTTGATATACGTTGGAAACTGTTATACACCTGATGCCCAGTATGTTGTATGCAGCAAAATCCTGGCTGATAACACAATGCTAAGTATGACTTCCTTCGGAAGGGAAATAAAGCCGTGGGTCCCGTGTCGTACGGCACGATAAAGAACTTCAAGCCTGAAAGAAGAGGCCTCTGAGCAAAATTTGTCGGCCGTTTCACGCCCTGAATAGAATGGGACGCTGCTGACCCGATATGTCAAAGGGCGTCCGTAAATAAAACGAATAAAAAAAAAAGCTGACATTCTGGCACTCCACGCTAACTTCATAATTTAAAATGGTTAAACTCTTCTGGGATATTTTAATTATAATACCAGCCATGAACGCCTAAGATATATTGTAACTTTATAATTTTATTTTCTTTGCAGTCTTCATCATATTCTTTTTAACATTTCCTTGTTATTATACAAATAGTCATACATATAATATAATAAGTTATTTATGAGAAAATCATTAAAATTTCACTGAAATATTTCCACTTACTTGCACATGTTTCAAAGGCTGTTGCCTTCATCGGCATCGTTCCTCTGTCAGCTTCCCAGCATGGCATTAAGATGTCACTCTTATAGATTTTATGAACTATGGGAGATCAAGGAAAATTTGGTTAATTGTAATCTCACAAACAACAGTAACCTCATCACTATGCCTGTAAAATCTAAGAGCAACATCCTAATACCATGCTGGGAAGCTAACAATGGAACCATGCCGAGTATGAAGGCAACAGTCTTTGAAACATGTCCAAGTGGAAAAATTTCAGCAAAATTTAAGTGATTTTCTCATAAATAAATAACTTACTATATTATACTATATTTCATTGTAAAAATTCCCTATATTCAAAACTAGTCAAATATATGTTTGCATTCTTAACATGCAATACAATTGAAACTGTCAATGAAGCAAATTATCACAACATATTAATAGTTATAAAATATCAGATATTAAATTTTATTAAAGTCAGTTCTTTCACAGAATCGATAGTAAGTCTATATCTTTCCTTGGTCCATTGTGATCCATTGAACTAAACAGCCTTTCACATTGCAATTATGATCTGGTGTTGAAAAAGAAATTCAAACCATCTTCAAAATCTCTGCATACTGTTCTTCACTTCTGCAAAATGTAAATATAGTTGCATCATTTTTCTTGGTTTTATTTGCTTTCCTATCTTTATTAAGTGGCAAATTTCTTCAAATTTGAAAACTGATCAAAACATTTACTGTGTCAAGTTGCACATTTCTTTGCCAGATATCGCCAATATGACTTCACATTTTGAAATGAGAACTATGAAACATCAATTTAATTGCCAATTGATCCTGTCTATGGCCAAAATCTGCACTCTTTTTATTGTTGAGTGAACACACTGAAGACAAAAGGAATGCTACCTGATTTATACAAAACAAAAATTAATAAGCCTTTATTATAAAAAATATGGATAAATAAGAGGATTTCCAAAAATGTATGCAGATAGGTATTTTATTATAAAAAAAACAATGTTTACATATGTGCTGACATATGGTAACACTAACTCGTGGTTAAGTATATATAAAAAATATGGTAAAAAATGACCTAGGACTCTAAAGAAACTTAATACTCAAGTAGGTACCTAAGGGGGTTCCTACTATATCATTTAATTAAAAATGCCTAATAAGAATATTCGATAAACTGCTGTAATAAAAAGAGCAAAGTTATTTTGTTTTAGATGAAAGCCAAAGGCAATAGTTAGTAGAAAAAACTAACTTCATTTATTGTTATTATAAAATGTTAATTAACATAAAATACTTGTTTTTCTTAAAAAGAATTGCAAATGTTTCACTCTAAAGATGATACTGAATGATTAAAAGATAATCTAATCTCACAGTTGTACCTTTCATGGAGCCTGCAATGAATAACAGATGTACCTCCATTGCAAATTTCTTTCTTCTTTATGAATTGTAGGATCAAGAAGTATCTGCTCAATGACTAATGATTTACAAAGCCAAAAGCAGAAATATGGTATATTTTTTATAAAATGACTTTTTATGTAGCTCATAATTTCTTTTATGAAATTTGAAATAAATGGTCTCATTCACTCCAAAAATGTAATATTTGCTATTTAAAATTATGTTTAAAATATTACTATTTCTGTGATTATACCTTTAAGCCTAAGTCATCCCAGAATTTAGGTCAGCTAATCATGGAGGATATATTGCTCACAATAAGCATGATGAAGCCCAGCTGCTCTTCAGCTGTGTTGCACAACCACATTAAAATTAACACCTTTAGGGAGAAATAGAGAGGGAAAGGGGAACCTGTCCATGGCCGGTCACTCACACAACTTAATATCCCTAGATTTGGGGGGAGGGGGGCATGTGCATGACCTGAGTTGGCACAAGACATGTAAAAGGAAATATTCACCTCTTTTGTTCAAATACTATTATGGTAATGCATTTTTAGCATCTGTAATTTGTCTCGAGGGTACTTGCAAGATTAATTAATAATATAATGTCATAATAGTAGAATGTTTCTAACACCTGTGTTTCCTTTGATATGTATGTATGTTAAATGATGTGTCAGAGAACGTGAGTAGTTTAAAAAGAAAATTTCTTATTGAGAGATCTCTCTCTCCTCTTGATTTGTCTCAGAAGTTCTGATTCATCTTGTTGGTGTGTGTTTCTATTAGGAGTATCCTAAACCAATTATTCTGAAATTATCAATCAACATAAATTTCCTCAGCATCAAGAATATCGTATAAATTTACCTTATAGAATGCCACCGCTATGTTTAATTAAATATACACTATTTAATTTTCACAATTTATAATAAAAATTAATATTTTCATTATTTTATTTGCTCTTTAATGTATGCAAGGAGGTTAAATAAAAGCTTCTTGTCTTATTTGAGCTGTATCATGAACAATAGAGTAGAATATGAAAAAGAATATAAAATAAGATGTGTAAATTAATTTTTAAATATACTATTTATGAATCAATCTTATCAAATGTCATAAGAGGTTTAATATCCTTTGAATAAACTCAGGAGTCTTATTACAGAATCAAAACTTCTTGTTATATGATGTATTATAAGAGAGGTTTTCTTTTAGTATTATTAAAATATGGAAATATATATAATGTAACAATAACAAACTGCTTACATTTTATATAAAATTCTCTTCTAGTCAAGCAATCTGTTCTTGATCATGAAATTTTTCGTGTCATAAATAAATGATAAAAATTTCTATAGCAATGGGTAAATGTTTTTTCTGTTTTAAAGGTATGTGTCTTCTCACTTAGCTATGTGCACACTTTTTTTTTCTACAACTCTGGCTCCCAATTGGCAAGAGCCCAAAGAATTTACCTTTGATGTACAAACAATGGAGTTTGAAAGAAGTGACTAAAATATTATCACTGATTGTTAAATTATTGCCTAGGACCAGAGTTAGGCATACTCCAAGTACTCTGTGTTAAAACATCAAACAATGCTGCAGAGAAATTCTATCAGGCAAAGGCAATAGACGTAACTTTTCATTGATGTCAAACTTTGTACTGGATACAATGTATACCTTAAGGAAATGGTCTGCTACCAGTAAAAGTATAACTTGGGTAACATAGTAGCACTTGATAAAGCTGGATTCAAAGTAGCACAAATTTTATATTTCCAGTCAATGTCATATGTATCACACAATATCTATAAGAGCTTATCTGTCATACTTTAGCAGGTTAGCAGGCATGAATGTCATTTCAAATTTCCATTGCTTGTGACACTGTCACAGCTGTACTAAAGGGGGTGTTTTGTACAGTACTTCCTACTGCACTCAGAGCCTGACAGCAATTCCAGTACAGCTGAGGAAGATAACTGCAGCCTAGCCTCCAGGAGGGTTGATTAACTTTGTGCTTAGTGGAAGTTTCTCTTTAGCTTTCCACGGATGCAAGGCAACCTGTTTGACTGTTCAAAATTCTAGTTCTTTTTCGGCATTGGAATTTTTTTCACTTCCATTTAAGAAATTAATTATGTAATTTAGAGCAGTCTGCTGTGTAATATTTGTATAATATATTATGTATGAATTGTTTTAGTTTTGGAAGGAGAGTATAAGTTTTACTTGGATGAATTTGTTGCATAGCAAACCAGCTTTTTGAAGGGAATATTTCCTTATTTCTTGATTAATGCAATTCCTGGTGTGTGTTATAAGTTTGTGAATACCATTGCCTGTTTATTTTAAAATATGTAACTGTTTTTTGGATGGTATGCTATATTGCTTTCAGGATTGTCAAATTGTTTACATGCCGTTACTTATTTGGTTTATCCAATTTTTAAAGGCACCTTCAAACTTTTACACATGTATTAAGCAAGGCCTCTAGGATTATGGGACATCTCAA
This sequence comes from Metallyticus violacea, assembly GCA_030762175.1. Classification (NCBI taxonomy): domain Eukaryota; kingdom Metazoa; phylum Arthropoda; class Insecta; order Mantodea; family Metallyticidae; genus Metallyticus; species Metallyticus violacea. The sequence goes on along the minus strand of CM060830.1, from coordinate 42,023,774 downwards.
AGTGCTGCCATCTATAGCTGTTTACACTACCCTGTTAAATGGGGCAATAACTAGGGAAAATGTGCAGCTGGAGAGGGTGTGGCACAAATAGAATAGTTAAAAGGAGAACTTAGTAAACAAAGCAATCAGCTGAGGTGGACTTTTTTTTTTTAAATTAAGGGGAACATGTTAAATGTTAAACAATGTGACTTTTTTTAATTCTAAAACATGTGCAAGTTAAACCTAGCCTAAACTATATCAACCTTACAACTATTGTTATTATATAAAATGTCAGATTTTACTCATATTGACTGTTGGTTGATGTATATGTTGGACATATCTTGAATATATCCCATGATACCTAGCATTATGCTCAAAATAAAACCTTCATACTTAGCAGTTGCCTATGATTCATTTTGCAGCTGATAAAATTATATAATGTAATTTCCCATTTACCATTTACATAAATTAGAAGTACAGATTCCATCTTAACTTTTGTTGGCAGTATTGCAGAAAGTAAGTTGGGAATAACCTCTCCAAAGAGAATCGAAAGATAATGTGTACAGATAGTTTGTAAATTTATATTTGAAACTTTGCAAAGTTTTCTAGGTTCAGTCATAAAGTGACTGCTTGAAATGTATTAAACACACTAGATTATTATTATTATTAAATATAACTTCCAAAATTTTTTCAGATCAAATCACTAAGAACCCCAGACACTCTCTGCTTAAAATGTATTGAAAATGCTATATAATGATCATTTTATAACCTATACAGTCTTCAGTTAATGCTAACATAAGTTTAAGCATTTTTTTTAAATTTTTACTTCATCCATTGTTTCAGACCGAATATCTAAATAAACCTACATCATTTATTCACTTTTCAGCTTTTTCTTCTGAGATGCAATATTCCATAGCAAGACAGAGCCTGCCACATAGTCATTCCTTCATCTGTCTCTCTACTTGCAAAATATGGACAAAGGATAGTGTTGCAGGGGACATGTAGTCAGCATACTGTCTCTTACAAATTCATCTTTATAACAATGTCATAATTAGTTTTAGAATTTTCTGAAAAGAGACTAAGAAGTGTGGATTGTTATGATAAGATGGTGACAACTTGAGATAGCACATGTGCTAAGAATTAATACCAAAACATGTTTATGGATATGTATTATATTTTCAGAAACAATTTCAACAATTTGAGCAATTTATACATATTTTTATGTTCTTTTGTTGTTCAATATGATATATATGTATAGTTGTTTCTTTCTTACTTCCTCATAAAATAGAAAAATAGCTTCAACTCTGTGTCAACAAACTGAGTGTAAAAATGTCCAAACTTAACAATATCCTCAGTTCCAACTTTACTCATGACTTAATTGCATTAAGTGATATGCAAACACATTTAAAATCCTACCTATTTTATATACACTTTCTCTTTTTGTCTATATATTTGTACATATAAATCAAATGCTAGAGCTGGAGTTTTGGATGTTTCCATAAGTATAACAAGTTTATAGTTTCCACTGTTGAATGCATTGAAAAGTGAATTGTTTTTGAATTTTCAACTTTGAAGCTGTCTAAAACAAAACTGAAAGACATGGTTTGCAAAGTATGAGTACATAAAATGCACCATGCAGATTAACGGCTATAGCCTTGAATGAGTGTTTGTACTGGGATTGCTTCATTCCAAATATGAACATCACCCAAAGGTGGGACCTGACTTACTTGGACATTAGAATTTTCTGCATTAATAAACCTTTACAAATAAAACTGTTTCTCTCCCTGAAGTTACAGGAGTCATTCCTTTGATACAGAAGTGCCAAAAGGTTATCAATCATTAAAATAAAATTTCTGACAGTCACTTAAAATAACAGAACAAGAAAGAAATTTGACAAATTGATTTGACAAATTTGATGTTTCTTATTGCACCACAAAAATATCACTTCATACTGTTCCAGAGATATACTCCTGGTTTGTCATGTAAGAATGCTTTGAAACATCCACTACAAGTGCTCTTTAGCTTAACTTGTGTAAATCTTAACACCACTTTTATAAGAATGATGAAGTTTTGGAAGTAAACAGCTATGGCACTAGTTTCTGTTTCTAGTCAAAGTGGAGGAATGGGAGAAGAACTTTGCACACAGTTTTGGCACTCAGCACCTTTCTTACATTCACACTTAATTGCTTGTTACCCCATTTTCTGGCCCTCCAACAAATGCAGGATTAAGCATTTCTGTAGTCTTGCCATTTGTTGCATGTCCGTTGTTGGAAGGTGAAGGTTTCTTCTCAGGTTTTGTATAGTGGCTGGTGCCTTCAAGGTTAAGAGTTTCCTGACGACCACTGGATCGCACCAAACATGTCACTGCTAATATCAATAGCAAAACCCCCAGTGCAAAAAGAGCATAGGATATTACAGCTTGGGCCAGTGGAGGTGTCTTTGTTGCTAGGCTTAGAAGGTCTGTCACTTCCTCAGGAAGTCCATTTATTCCCTAAGCAGATATTAAAAATTATTAAATATATTATATGCTTAACTGTTCACAAAACATAAAAGCAAGCACTCGTATCCATTGATCAGAAAATTTATCCTTAATATTCCCTTAATTTAATGTAAGCATTAATAAATTCAAACCAATGTATTATGCATCTTAGTGCTGCATGCATATTCATTAAATCACATCACAAGACTAAGGGTAAGGCACTTTTCATTTCTTCCTATCACATGAAAGTGCTCTAAATTAACCAAAAATTAATATTTATATAGGTACACATTTTTAAAAAAATTCTTAATAAGTACATAATTCTTAATATTTTGACACATATTAGTTACAGAAAAATCTTTTTTTAATATTTTAGCTGACTGGCTAGATGCTGTTGGTTGCAAATTAACAGTGAACTGTTTAGCATAATGTAGCCATTCACTCCATTAGCTAATTCTTGGAAAGATATTGGATTGGATAGATTGCTTGGGACAGAGAAGGATATTTTGATACTAGTCTTGCTCAAGGGCTGGACATTTGTGTCTATGTTTCAGCTGGAGCACCTCTGGGAGGAAATGAGGAAGATACCAGGCAGGCAAAATCCATAGACTGTAAGGCATGGACTAGATTATGTCCCTAACATTCTTTCTAATTAAAATACCCTGGTGCTGGCAGAGTGTCTCTCCAAGGAGTTTGAGCCCCTCAGAAGAGCTGCTTCTATACCAAATGCTGGGGTGGAAACCTTTCCATAGTGGAAGTCCCTATCATACCTTACAAGTTCCCTTTCCTGATGCTGTAATAGAACAAATGGAATAAAGTTATATGAAATGAGGGAGCAGAATATTTGTTGAAAGGAAAGATTCATCCCAGCATTTATGTAAGCAACCAGGGGAAAACACCAAAAGCCCAAGATCTGGATGTCCAACTCCAAAGGATTTTAATGCAGAACCTAACAAATGCAAGTCATGAGTATTACTGTTCGAGTCATCTCACTTGGTCTTGGGAAGGGAGGAAATTATTTCCATAACACACAACCACAAACAATATGATTCAAGTGAAGCTGTTAATGTCCAATGTCTTAACTTGATATATACAATAAGCATTATTTTTTGTGTAATATTTGTATGGACTTTACCTGCTCAATAATTGTACATAGTTCAGCCTATCCATTAAGAGTTGTACCCAAGACATGTGTTGTAGTAGCATGATTTAAAATTGTTTGCAGATATTAGAATTCATTGATGATAGTGTGCAAGTATTTTGAACTGGTAAAATGTTGAAAGTCAAATCTAGTTAATGATTGCATCTTTAACAGTGTTAAGTGAATTTAAAAAAATAACTACTTCTAGAAAAGAGTTGCACAGCAAACCATGAAGTAAACAGTAAGTGCAGAACAGCATAAATGACAGGAAAGTAAACATTGTTGTCAGAATGATAAAACTGCTTGTAAACAAATCTGTTGCTGGCATTTAAAAAATGTTTGAAGTAAATCTTGCTACAATAACTAGGCTATTAAAAAGTTCTATATATTTACTATAATCAACCAAAGTGAAATGCACAACAGCATCTCACTCCTACTTGCAGATAGCACAGTATACATGAAATAGCAGCAGATGATCTGTTATTGAGCTTTCCAAAGATGATGCATACATGTGTGTGATTTAGCATTTGTTAAAACATTTGACAATTTTATTCTAATGTACCAAAAGGAGAAAAAGTTTCTATTAACTTAACACCCTTAAGATGTGTTCAGGCAGAAAATTCAAGATCTTTTGCTTCCTCCTTTAACCATCATACACTAAGATACAGATTTGAAGTGTTATATACTGTGCAAACAATTCTGAAGCTTTTGTTGATTTTTAATAAGTTGGACAAAATAATCATCAGACAAAATTCCTTTAATGTTTATTGAAAGACTGTTGTAAAAAATTATCTGACTTTCATTATCTCCAAAGCTCAGGTTTTTGTGCAGCACAATAACAAACTTGAAATATCTACAAACCTGTTGTCCAAAATAATTAAGGAATTGATAATATACTGAACATATTACCAGGCTTACAACTGTAAGTGCTTAGAGACAAAATTTAAATGTTTTTTTTTCTTACCAGGATAAACAGTGGAAATAAAAATTCATGTTATATTGCTAAAATATTAGAGAATACAAATAAAAGTGTATGTTAATTGCATGCATATCTGACAACATGCAATATGGAATGATCATTTTCCCAAAATTAGTGATGATTCAGAGACAACTGCCATGCATTTATGAAATAGTTGGGAGAGGACTTTCAGAAACTGTCAAAATTCAAAGGGAGCCACTCACATGAACTCTTAATAGTTACCTGTGATGAAAAATTGATTCACTTTTTCAATCTGTTCTAACTTTCAAAAAAAACATTTTTTTAAATATTAGTAAATATTTTTAATCTTGTAGTACATAAAAAATAAATATTTGAAACATTTAAAAAATAAGAATCTGCTCCCCAGATATGAGATTTATATGCTCTCTTAATACAAAAATTGCTCTTAACTGTACTTACATCTTCAAACCATATAATGGGGAAGACTATGTCAGGAAAGGTGGCAACTTGCTTGATATCAATTACTTGGCTCACAGCCAGGTTAATCTGCACACGTGCCCTTGCTGCTAATGCCACTCCCATTTGCTGTAACACAATATCATTTTATTAACAAATAAACATTTTTATCTGAATGGAAAGGGACCTATGATTTTCCTCTTAACCTGAGAAAAATGGCAATATTTAGATAAATTTTATCTAAACGCATTTTGTCAAGGTGGTATTTGTTCCCAAGATAATAAGTTTTATTTTGCACAATTTTAATGTAGAAATTCTCCTACTTCCTGATAATGATTTTAAGCGTCTGCAAAACTACATTAATTCCTTGGATACTACAACTGCCAGAACAATGTCTGGAAGCATATGTTAAAATAAATAGTAGGCAGGTTCTCTCAGCATAAGATAAAGATTAAGCAATTATTTAGTGTACAAATTAGACCAACATAAAAGCTTGAATTCAAATTGTTAATTGGAACTGTTCAAAAATACTAGCATATATATAAATAAAAGCATATAAGCGTAATTGACACCTCTACAGCTCATGCTATACCACATCTACTTCTTGCAGAATATTCTTCCACTAGCTGTAATATTTCTTCTTCCTCTGCAATGTTTCTCTGACTAGCTCCTTTGTAGTATGGCATTATGTAGCATCTTGAACCTGCTGTCAAAGGCTAATAAAATTCCTAGGATTTTTTGTTGAAAATCTGTCTTGATAGATATGTGTTGTAATGCCATGTTTTGATGCATTTCACCTTAAATTAGCAGTATCTGAAGATCTTGTGCATTACTAATCAGTATATTGACATTATTTGTTTCACATTTGATGATAAACAATTGAAATTGCTATTAAAAATAAGTGCACATCAGCAGTTGAAGACTTAATCATGACACATACACAATCCAATTCTTGGCTATATAGGTTGTCACATTGAAATTCACTCAAAATAATTTTTTTTATAATTAAAAGGTTATGAAATGTATTACTGCAAAATAAGTGTGAACATGTAGAGGAGCAGTTTATCTTGCCATTTCCTTGAAAAATACCTCCAAATTCCAATAAATTACATAAAAATGTGTTTAATAAAGCAACCGATTAAGTGCATTTTCTCAAAATCCACTTCTAAAAGGGCAAATTTGTATTAAAACTTTTTATTCCATTCATCATGAAGGATAATTCTGTAAAAGGAAGTTATAGATATCCTTCCAACCTGTAAAATGCTGTTAAAAGTATACTCAGATTAGAAATTAATGAATATGATTTGGGAGTAAATCCCATGCACTTCTTGCAGCAATTGACAAGATTCCTTTACCTTCAGTGATTAATTTTTCTATTAAATGTATTATTTTTATGTGTAAACATTTTGATTAGTTCAAACTTACAGGCTGTACGTCAATGAATAGCTGATGTTTTTCTGGATCAGGAGGACTGATGCCCTCAACAGCCTCTCTCAGCTTTGGATCTGCCAGATAGAAATGGGGGAATGATAGCATGACTGGTGAATCTGTAAAACAAAAAAACATTTACCATTAACACTTGCATAATTATACAATAATTTCTTGCCTGTGAAAAGCTACATTACAAATTTCTGAGTATGCTCAAATTAATATTAAAAAAATGTAATAGATTCTAATGAATGTTTCTGCTGAATTGGATTTTATTTCACTTCTCATTGATATTTTGAAACAATTTTCAGATAGGATATGAAGAGAATGTACCCAAACTTAAGTAGCATTAAACCCTCAAACAGATATATAGAAGCAAATGTAATGAAACTTATTACTAAACTTGTATAGAAGTTTTAATGTGATCAGATAGATGTTTGAAAATTAGTGTGCACTCTTCAGGAACAATTTACTGGCACTTCCTGGCTAATGATGTGGTATCAATTGAGGTTGGAACCCCTTTAGATGCTTACTAAAATTAGTTTATTCCATCTAGGGACCGTGTAATGTAACCCAATGCAATTATTTTACTTTTGTCCACTTCCCTTCTGGCTTTCCAATAATATTCTGTTCTTTCACTGTGTGTTTTTCTTCTCCCTTCCTTTCATTCCTTTTCCTGGAAACCTTTAACTTTTATATCAACCTTCTAAACTTTCTTCATCTTACACTATTATCTTCTGTTAGCCCCATCTCATTAAATACTTTTCTTTTTCATTGTGTCCACTGGTTGCCATTCTTATTCTTCAAATACTTCACTCTCTGGTCTATCATCTCACCAAAAATAATTAGCTCCATGCACCAACGGCATTGCATTTTTTGTGATTTGTTTTACTATAGGTTGCATTGTTACTATGTCTGGAGCAGGCATCTTTTCTCTAACTATTGGTGGATTTTTGCTTTATAGCACAAAAATTGCATTGCAAGATGAACTTGTTGAAAATGAATTAACTTCATCTTCCGACATAATCTCCTGATTACTTTCTACACACACAATGTTGATTTAGAATCATGAGCACTATTTTCCACCTCATACTCTTCTGATGTGAATAATTTGTCTATAGTTTCATTAGTTCAAACTTGTAACATTGCTCTTATTTTCTCCTCTGTAAATTTTTTCTTTATTTTTTAAATTATGCCATCCAAACAGTACACATACATAATCAATACTCTAGATGCAAGGCATGTGCAGGATAGAAACTTTTCTCTGCAATAACAATGCTATCAAACAACAGAGCTACATATTGTAAGGGAATGTTGTATATATGAAAAGGTGATGGAGTTCAAACTAAAATATATAAGCTTCTGCAGATTATTACATAACATTTGCATCTTTAAAAACCCTAGCAAAAATTTCTTGCATGCTTGCTTTAGAATAATAATACTTAACTAAGAAGGAAGATGCTGCTAAATTTGAGGGTTTTATTCCATGGGTCTATTATACGACTCAAACTTGTCAAAAGACAAAGCCTATATATACATCAATGCAACAGCAACTTTGGGTCATTTTTTGTGTTTTTAATAAAAATAATTGTCAGGTTAATATAGGCTAGATTAGGGTTAGCTCTTACATTTTATATAATAAAAATAATTATATTATTTTAATATACTCCCAGTACTAAATTTGACATCATGAGAAGTTTGCTCTTATTGCTTTGATCAATAGAACAAGAGTATCATAAACTAGTTTACTTACGAACTCTTTTACTGAATAAAATATTATTCATTTAAAAACTTAAACAGGTATTTTTAAAATTTATTTTTTTTACTTCTGGTTGATTATTTTGCTGAGCAACTGATTGAGAGAATGCTCATACAGCTTGGAGTTATTAGTATATACAAGTAACACTGAAGTGCCTCTTGTCCTATGATGACTCGTGGAAGTATGGAACCTATTTGTATATATTCTTACTTGTGTCTGTCAAGATTTTTAGTTTCTTCAACTGTGTTTTGCATTTTTAATATGCTTGAATTTTAACTTTCATCTTGGTGCTTCATTTTGTAATTTGAATATTTCATCATCAATTTTTGTACTTACTCAAAATAAGTTCTATTTTAGAAGAGGGTGAAAATATATAATAAACTACTCCAGTAATCATAACACAGTGAAAAAAAGCAATATTATTAAAATCACTACAGGGACCTACAGAGCTAGAACCACATGGAGAAAATGTACTTTTATAAATACAGACACAAATTAATGAACTTCGATATTTCCAGGCATGAAAATATAAACATTAAATCCATCTCCACCAGGGCATAATAAACATCCCCAAAGTGACGCACTATCTAGCAGTTGACTGTTAGCTGAGGATGCAGATGATGGTCTACAAAACATGTTCTATATTTAAACAAATAAATGGAGCCAATAAAAGTCTGTAGTTCGACTCAATCATGTAATCTTAATTACTCTAGCAATGTTTATATCTGACATTTTTAATATTTTAATGGTGTATATAACAAAATTTATTTATAGTTAGTGGTTAAATTAGAAGCCTGGGTTAAAAATTATAAAAATCTTAGCATTATGCTTCGCCTCACATGGAATTAATCTTTCATAGTAGTAAAATCTTAGGGAGGTCTCCAGGGTATAGAATCCGATGAAAGGGGTTTATGGTTCTATGCTTAGAGGAGGGCATGGTAGCTCAGTTAGTTAGAGCATTAGTCTGGAAGGCTGAAGATTCATGGCTAAAATCTCAGTCATGACCTGAATTTTTCAAGTCCAATCGTTCATTTCCAAAGTATATTGAATTTTTTTTCATTTGCTTTCATAGATTTAAAATTCCTGATCTTGTTTCAAGAAAATACTTATATTATGGAAAACTGTGGTCAGATGAGTTTAACCTACAGCCGGTGGTATATATAGGTGTTATTGAATAACATTGAAATAATTTCACTGTATATAGAACAATTTTAGACAAGTATTTTGAGATGGGGGACTTAGGGTCACAGACATAAAATATTGAGATGGGCTCTTAGGTCATTGAAATTTGGTGCTCAGAAACTCAGACTAAAGCTAAATGGTGTTAAAATGTGTATTCATAGAATGGCTTCACTCCTGCTTAACAATTGAATTATACCTGGTTATTAATAATTAATGAACAGCTTTTTACAATTTAAATAATGAGCAAAATCTTAAACATATGATGCATGCTACTGCATTGGTGTATTAACAGGAATTCAGTTATTAGAAAAAAAAAAAAAAAGGTGTTATTCTACATTTTTCTTAATGTTGCAAGGTATGTATAAATTATTTCATGCAACAGTTATCAAATATAAGACAAAATAACTCATAAAATAAATTATAAATTGAAGAACTGGAGAGTGGTTAAAGTTTTTCTCAGCTTGCCAACATGCACCTGATTTATGGGGAAGCCATCCCATCAAACTACATTTCAATCTGTTGATAAACATTTGCATGAACTGGGATGCTTTAAGGTGCAAGTAAAAGTAAATCAGCAGTGTGCATATCCCTTTGAAACTTTACACCCTAACATGTTAAGTTTAAAACCTTTGACCTTGGGGTTTCTTCATCTGAAATTGCTTGTCCAATATACCTCTATATAGGGTGCAGATATTTTTTGATGCTGTTCTTTAACACTCTGTATATATTAAATTATGAACAGGAAAGAATATAACCTGAAAATGTCAGGGGGAAAAAAAGAAGACATTCAAAGATAAATGCCCCTGAAGAACAAAAACCACAACTGATGATAAAATACTAATGTAAGTTCATTATTTTAATTACCTAGGATGTGATATTACTTACTATATTAATCTTACATAGTTGTTAGATGAAGTGTGGAAGTGGTAAAAGTATTTTAAATAATTCTAAAAAATTACACAGCTGAAGATCTATAAAGTGTTGTTCCCTCTCTTTTGTATGGTTGCAACTTCTAATTCCGCAGAAAGATTTTATTTGTATTATTAGAGCAGAAATGAAATTTGTGAGGTCAGTTAAAGGGGGTGTACAAAAATACATGAAAGATATGATCAAATAAGGAAATAAATGGAATTATTTACAATTAATGCTAAGATTTTACAATAGAGACAAGTGAAAGATCATCTAAATATATGATATATATTAAGGATACCAAAACCAGCTTTAAGCTATGATCAAAAGGAGAAATGAAAGTGGGCAATAGCAGAAAGAGATGGAGCTGAGGCTGATACAGGCTTGACAAGCCTATTCAGTGTGAAGCAGAAGGAGAAGATTAAGTTGGGTAAACTGCACTCTCAATTGTGACTTCCAGAAATCTTGTGGCAATTACTTATGCAGTTTTGTTACCATTACAGAAGTCATCAGCACTGTAAATTGAAGCTACTTCATTAGTGTCAATTGATTCAAAGTTGAACATCCCTGGATTCATGTTCATCTACAGAATCGTAAATCTGTCATCATAGTTATATATCATGGATGGCAGAGGTTTTTAAGGCATGAACTAATGAGTGCAATGCCTGTGGTTCAATTCCCATCAAAGAACGTCCTCCTTGACCGAGGTGTTTTTCTAGGTTTTACTCAGTCCTGATAAATGTCAAATGCTGGGGAGGTATCAAACTTAAGCCTGGATCATTTCCTTTCTTAAAAAAAAATCCTTTCCCAATTCATCTCGTGTATCATCAATGTCCACGTCGGTCCTGGTGGTGTAGTGGTTACCATACTTGCCTCCTATACCCAAAACACGGGTTCGAACCCGGCCAGGACCGATGGATTTTTTCGGGCGTAAAAATCCTAAGTATGGCTTCCTTCGGAAGGGAAGTAAAGCCGTGGGTCCCGTGTCGTACATTTGCGGCACGAAAAAGAACCTCAAGCCTGAAAGAGAGGCCTCTGAGCAAAATTTGTCGGCCGTTTCACGCCCTGAGTTGAATGGGACGCTGATGACCTGAGCTGTTAAAGAGCGTCCTTAAATAAATCAATCAAAAAAAAAAAAAAATCAATGTCCACCACCTGTGATTCCTCAGCAGTAAAAATGGGTATTGAATGCTATATTAAAAAAAAGTTATATGAATTTCTGCACATTCTTCATATCCCTTTAGCTGTCAAAATTTTTCTTAACGATAATGTTCTGAAATAACCTAACCTAACTTATATAGTCAGTTTGTATAGTAGAGTCCTGCAAACTCTACTCAATATAACTGAGAGGGTGATGAGTTACTGAAAATTATGACTTTTATGGATTTTGGAAAGAATTATTTGTAACAATACTGGATTGTTAGTCTTTGCCAGCCTCCTATCAATATCTACACTACATCTAATTTATTGCATTTTATTTATATTCTTCCCTTTATCTATAGTTTTAATGAATTTAATTATTTCCACTGTCACATTTTTCATTTTTTAGTCTTGATATTTTTACTATATTTATAATGCACACTTGCATAAAACTTTTCTGCACCACAACACTTTCATTTACTTTAAGTCAAATTTTGTAGGAAATTGACGTAAATAGGTTCAGGAATGCCATTTAAATTTTTCAATCTTCTTTTCATCGCTGAAGAAATGGCTCACAAAATAGAAAAGGTTAAGGTGGGAGAATAACATCCGTTGCTCAATCTTATAAAATCTCTACGAAGGTCTGAAGGACAGTCACTAACAACAACAGTTTAATGTGATCCTTTTGTACCAAACATTGTCTGTAACCACTCGCATTACCTGGACTCTCAGAAATTGAATGAAAGCATGCTGTTAGCCTTAGTTTATTGATTTAATTGAAAATCAAAAATGAAATAGAAATAAGCAATTTTTAATATAATATTGCTGGCAGATGATGAATTATGCAAGATGATAAATTATTGAGTATCAAGTTACTGGAACTGCACTATAATAGAATTTAGTATAATGCACTTACCATATTGGCATTGACTGACATTCTGAAGTCCATGAGGAGCACATGGAGGTCCAGCTGGACAGAAACAATCATTATCTGGATTCGTTGTTACATCTGCAAATACATCTGTGGGTGGAGTAAATCTGTAGCCTAATACTCCACCATTTGTTTCAACTTCTTTCTGAAACCTGTCAAACAAATAACATATGTAGGAATTGTGATATTAAGATGTGAAATTCATAAGTGAGCATTGGAATGTAAATAGCATGTCTGTGTAAAATATAGAACTTTGAAAATTCTGATGTCCATAATCAGGTATGATTCAAGAAACAATTGAAACAATAATGACAAATTGATTTGGGAATAATTATGAAAAAGTATTTCACAGGTATCATGAATTAAAGTTTATGAAAATGCAGTTACCCAATAAGCGAATTCTATGAATTAAAACTATTCAACTAAAAAGAAGCTCTCTTTTATGTGTAAAGTATTTCATCAATTTGAGTACTAGCTATATTTTTACTTTCAGCCCTGTGTTATAACTTTATTATTAGGAATTCTACAATCTCTTAATTGACAATGTGGTCTATAAACTGTACACTTTTGGTAAAAACTGAATTATATGATTTGTTTTATATATACATAAATATAATCATAATCAATCATCATAGTATATACCACAGACTTATCAATGGGAGGTCAGCAGTTTGATTATTGTCAGGATTGTCTTCTCTACCTAAGATTTTCTCCAGATTTTCCTCACTCATCAATGGGAAATGCAGAGGTATCCTAAAATTAAGGCTAGAATGCTTGCTTTAAAATTTTTTTTTTATCAATTTATCATTTCATCATCAGAGACCATTGCCTGAGATGCCTCAGTATTGAAAACAGACATTAAACACTTAAAAAAAAAAAGCATGAACTTATCGCAATTATTGCTTGAAATATCTTGAGATAAATCTGTTATATTTTGGAAAAATTCTTTACTCTAAACTAACAAATATTTTATGAAATATTTACTGAAACAACTAGATATCAAATTTAATTTAAATATTTTCTTTATCAAGAACTATATAAGCTATATCAATTTAATTAATATTATTGTTATATTCACCTAAACCAGATAATTTTAAATAATCTTCATTTCTGTATTATATATTATCAATTATTACTAATCATGTTTCTGCTTATGCTACAACTTGTTTAACCATTGAAGTACAATCTTCAAGATTCAAAACAATGGAATGAATGTTAGTGAATTGTAATTTACTGATGGCTAGAATTATCCAGCACATTTGTCATTTTAGAATATGAAAAATAAACAGAAAATGGAATACATAGTAAATTTAACTACTGAAATCCAAACCAAATTAATTGTTCTGGAATCACTCTCTTTAACTGAAGGAAACTACTGCTGCTTTGCCTTTAGTAACAATGACAATTATAACAACAGCAATAATTATCCAGCATCTGCCTTTCTAACATATAAAATATAGTTAAGCAGCTTTATCATTTCACTCCTATTGGCTAGGTAGGAGCCAATAAAATAATCTCTAGAACACTATTGGAAATCCTCTGTTTTTAGATCTGTATTTATCCTGTTTGCTGTATCCAAGATACTAGATGGGTGGATTATCTATGAATCATTAATCCAAAAGAACTCCAACAGGAGGTTAGCTTGGTTTTGTCAAATATGGAGGGTAACCCTGCCATAATAGCCTTGTGGGGTATACATTTGGTAGCGTCAAATGTAGTCTTTTGTGAGATTAGACACTAAACATACATGTTTATTTGTGAGTTATATACAGTCTGCTAGGAAAGATCAAATAGAAACTTATAGACCTAATTAGTCCATTCCTTAATGAGTGTTTCTTTATGGTTCATATGTTCTTACATAGTCTGCTAATCTAGGAATTATTTCAAGAGAAATTTCCAGGTTTTTCTAAAATTCATAATTTAGTTAATAAATTTCATGAAACAGGAAATATTAAGGATAAGCAAAGAAGATAATGTACAACATCGACACACAGACTATACATCATTGCTAGGGGGCACTGTCTTCAACCCAAGACATTACAGGAATGTAATTACTGAAAATGCATTTCTTTAGATAAATACTTAAAGCTACTCAATGTGAATGGAATGCATTATATAAAGTGATACTTTCCCATTATAGTCTTGATTGTATCGTTTAGAATTATGATTTATTGATGACAATATTAAAGAAGGGACTGACTAAAATATCTAATCTAATCACATTTTACATGTGGTAGTTTTGTTATAATACAAGCTGCAGAAGGTCAAGTATATGTGGGAATAATATGATGTTCCATTTTTTGTTTGTGACTAGATTACAGGAAATAAACCAGCTGCAAATGCAGATATGTAAATATATTAGATTAAGCTATAGAAAGAAAAATAATTAGATAATATTGCAGTGTCCAGAAAGTATTATATCTTTATATATTATTGGTGAAAGTTACTTATAATAATACTATATGTCCCATGTGCATTGAATAATTTTTTTTATCATTAGTATGCCAAGAGAACTGTAGAAGACTTGATGCCTATGATACTCATAGATAAAATTCTTGAGTGATAATGGAAGCAAATCAGTCATCTTTACAAGTAAACTGAAAATTTCTAAAATTTCATAAGAATAAGAGTATTTCTTTTAACAGTGTTTTATACTGCTGGGGCATCACAGGAAGTGGGCACTGATGGTACATGAGATTAGATGAAAAGTTGACAAAGGATTATTTTTAAAGAGGAAATGTTGCTGATATAAGTTTAGAATACCTGGCAGGCATTTGACTGAGGGAAACCTGGAAAAAACCTCAGTCAGGGAGAATGACATCAACCACCTGTAGCAATTTTCACAAGAGTGACTGCACATTTACTTAAGTTAAAATTCTTT
Organism: Metallyticus violacea; assembly: GCA_030762175.1. Lineage (NCBI taxonomy): Eukaryota > Metazoa > Arthropoda > Insecta > Mantodea > Metallyticidae > Metallyticus > Metallyticus violacea. The sequence goes on along the minus strand of CM060830.1, from coordinate 42,008,549 downwards.
AAATTACTGTAATACAAGAATTTAAGCAGGATGAGTCTGTAGCCAGGGGTAATTTTATGAATCAATACTTTTTGATAAAATAAATTATCATAGGTATATGCATAACTTTTTGCTATGTTTTTAATGAATTAACTGTGAGAGAACATATTTATGCATTTTTTTCTGCAGGATTCTGTGACTGCACCTGCAGGAAATTAGCATCATTTCCAAGATCAGCTCATGGCCTGATTGATGCCCTGATCTTTGCTCTGTGATTATTATCTCTTGGAATATTAGAAGATAAAGTCTATGTACTTGGATGAACTGAAAGACATCTTTATTGGGTAATTTCTGAAGCAGATGTGTGAACAATGAAGATGAGCAGTTCCATCTTCTTCTTATGTGACATGTGTGAGTATATGACTTTATAAGTGCAAATAATTAATACTTTACTATTTATTTACTGTAGTGTTATGAGATTAACTGCAAGCCTATTATCAACCAGAAAGCCTGCCAGCCAGGAGAGTAGATTAATTCCCTATTGCACTTATGTGTTTTAGATAATATTTAAATAGATAATAGATAGTACTTTTTAAGTTGACTAAGCTAATAAGTACAAAATTATTCTTCATCCTAAAATATTGCTAACATATTTTTCATGCAGTGAATTTTATTAAAACCAACCATGGATATGAACTTTTAAAACAAATTCTTTCTTCAATTCAGTAATGATACTTAAACAAAGTAATGCATAAATAATTACATACCTGAGAGGAAGGCGTCTGCAAAGATCCTTGTCATACACATGCAGAGTGGTATTTTTTGTGATGTGAGGAGGAAAAATAGAGCCATCACTGCTCAGAAGGCTGTTGCATTGGTCTGTCTTCCAGTGCTCAAGATGACTTCTACCATTGTATTTATCTATCAGACCAAACATTGTAATGTCAGTTGCACCGGTAAACACTGTCACTTTGTCTGCTGATGTTCCATTCTTCTGCTCAGGCGAAAGGAGAAAATACAATAACATTAATTCTGTGATGCTGCAAACATTAATTTATACTCACTTGTAACAACCTTGCATCTTTGCTCCATTGAACATTAGAAAACAAATTATGGGTCTTATTTTCTTCAATTTTCATGCACATCTTGTTTCACTAATCAAAAGAGGAAAAGTTTAAAAGCAGTAATGACTTGTGGAGTTACAGAACAATATAGCCGTTCTAAAGAGAATTAGTATGGTTCATGTGGACCAAATAAATTTGTGCTGGTATTTAAATCTAAATTTTCATAAAGCGCTTAATGCTAAATCTTCCTTTGCAAGAAGAATGTTTTCATTAATTTCTATAGCTGCCAGCACCAATATATTTTATTAAGATACTACTTTGCTTCCAGGGGCTGCTGCATCCTTATGGTGTACAACCAATTCATTGCTGACATTTTGTATAGACTACTTGCTCTGATGTAGAGTTCAGAAGCATCAGGGGAAATAGTCTTTTCCTAAGTGGCTCCAATAGCTTTGTAAAACAAAACATCAGCATTGAATTTGTTTTACACCATGTAGCGGCACTGGTAGCCAAGTATCTTAACATGCACAGCAATCTAGAAGCCTACAACTTCACATAAACAACATTTATTTGTACAGGTGTCTTTTATACTAGAATCACTAACATCAGAGGGAAAGCATATCATTTTCTGAACATGTTACTCTAAATTGAGTTGATATGGCCATGCTATTTACCAGTCTAATTTCATCACTATTGAGCACTAGTTTTGCACTTAAAATTCTGAGAGAAAAATGCATGCACAGAATGCTACTTAACTATTTGAATAAAGGAGTGAAAACCAATTAAATATGTTCATATGAACATGCTTTTCAAGTTACATTAACATGATAATTACAAAATAGGAGGGAGAGTTATTAAAAGACTCAAGAATGTTGACCTCTAGAATTTTTTTATGCATCCCCAAATGCATAGGAGATGAGTACCTTTTATAAAGTTATATAAATCGTTAAGAGGCATTATTGAAAATTTTTTTAAATCTGGAAAAAAGTGCCCCAAATACTTGACCTCATAAATTAGAAAAATATTTGCAAAGAATATGAGCAGCAGTTTCATTTACTTCTGTGGCAAGTTACTTCTGTGGCAAGAAGGATAAGTTGATTCATAATCTTGTTCAGATATGCTTTTAGAAGGTAGTGTCCCTTACTAGTCCTACTATCCTAGATAACTATTTTCTACCTAGCATGAGGAGATCTTTGGATGGGATGTAACCTTACTGGTCCTTTTCATCATAATTCTAGAACAATTTTTTTCATTAATGGACTGCCTGTATTCGTCAAGTTACTGAAGTTTTTATGTTTCAATTATCTTTTTATTTGCTAATGCAACATGCCAAATTGTTCACTAATGAAGTTGTTTTTATCAAGGGTGAAATACATAAATTTCACAACATGTATTGATGGGCAAATCAAATCCTTGCATAACTATGAAAACAATATGTAATTTAGAATTAATTTATGATCAGGCAGCATTGGAATAATTGGTGGCTGAAACTTTAATTTTGACTGAAAGACTGACAGCAAATTCATTAGAGTTGCTAAAAGTTCCACTTAATGTTGTTTGCCATATGTGGCACATCATGATGGAGTACTACTATAACCTGTCCACCGTAATTTCATAGTAAAATATCACTTTGCATTTCAAGCTTTGCCACTCCCCTTTATTGCTACTGGCTATCAAATTTACTGCCATATAGAAACTCTTGTAAACTCTGATGTTATTTTCAGTATTTCATAGTTTTGTTTAGGGCAAACATTCAAACCAAACTTTTTATATATAATAAAACATTCTTTTCAAGCTATACAAAGAAAAAGAATGGATATCAATGACTGAGAAATTTCATTTAGTATGCAGTACTACTTCACAAGCTAATTTGGAAGTAAAGAGACTGGTCAATTAGTAAAAATTATTTCTACCTTGTGCTTTTATTGACATCCACTATAAACTTATGATGGACAGACAAGGCAATGTGCTTTACTGCCAGAAACATTTTATACCGGTAATTCAAAAGAAAATGGATGACCGTTGACCTGTTCTCATTCCCCTGACCTTAATCCATTGGAATTTAACTATGGTAGCATTTCAAGACCATGATGTTTTAATAGCCTACTTGTATTGATGACATTGTAACACTGTACTAGCACATTTAACAATGCCACAGATAGGTCAGACAGCTGGAACACTTAAGAGAGAAGGAAAATCCAACATGAGATATTTACAAACTTGTGTTAAAGTTTCAGGAGGTCATTTTGAGCATTCCCTCAGATAGCCAGCATGACATTTCAAAGCATAAAAATAAATTTAAATTTAAAAGTAAATAAAAATAGATTATGTGAACATCAAATGCTTTCTACCATTGGAAAAAAAAAATCCTATATACTAATGTCAAGAATAAATTTAGATAATTTTAGTGTTAAGTCACATTGCCATCAACTGAGAGGTTGGATAGGCTATAGGAATGTATGGAAAGTCACATATTATAAGATATTTTCTGTTGTTTTATAAAGACATAACAAATATTTACACAAATATGACATGTGGTAATGAAATAGAGTCATCTGAAAACCTTGCCTTCAGTATTGCAGATACCCATAGATAGTGGAAGAGAAAGATATCAATCACCATTTCAATTATATTGTTACATCAATCGCAAAACATGGCATATTTCATAAAACAGAAAGTAATTAAGTCATTAATAAATATATTTATCCTGCAATATCACATGCCATATTGCAGTGTGTTACTTGGGCCCGGTAAAAAGCCACTACTTGTATAAGAGTTGTTTCCAAACTACAGGCCTCTTAAACATTTTTTTATACTAGATTGCTTACCCCATACAGAAGACCAAATTCCTCATAGGGCAGCTTTTGTTCCTTGGGCACCACATCTTTGGCCAGTTTCAGCAGAGGATCTTCATAGCCCCACATCAGTTGACCTACTGTCACCTCGACAAATGGCTTGATCTTGAGTATGTCCATGATGGATGCCATAGCAAGTCTCAAGAACCTTGCTGCATGCTTACTCTGTGATGTTGCACTCTAAAACAACATTGATTCAGAACATTATAGTCAATTTTAACATATGATTTAATTATTACATATAAGCTCTTATCTTCTAAGTTTAGTAACATTTCTAAGCTAGCTGTGAAGAATTTATCATCATTAACTTGCATGGATACCAAAGCTTGTTCCAGATCTTAACGTATAAACCTTTTGAATTTAGTTGCACTTAGCACCTACAAAAAATTCAAACAATTATTTAATTTAATTCTTTTAATTCTTAATTCTAGCAAAGCAAAAAAAAATGAAACCTAACTTTCTCATCAATATTTGTGACCAAAGTAATCATAGAGGTATGATCTACTAGTGTGCATAATGTTTGTAGTCAACAAATTTGGATTGTGTCTGCAAGGATTTTGTTCTGTATCTGGGGAGGAGATTGCGTATATCAGATGAGTTTACAGAAATTTAAGGATAAAAAAAAAACTTTTTATTTTATTTTCAATTTTGTAAACAGTTGTTGATTTTGTTTATTTACGGACGCTCTTTAACATCTCAGGTCATCAAAATCCCATGCAATTCAGGGTAGGAAACGACCGATAAATTTTGCTCAGAAGTCTCTTCTTTCAAGGCTTGAGGTTCTTTTAGATGCCGTAAATCTACGACATGGACCCAGGGCTTTACTTCCCTTCTGAAGAAAGCCATACTTAGGGTTTTACCCTATGGTTTTACCATCATGGTTACCATTACACCACAAGGACCAACACTCTGTAAATAGTGTTTAACTTTTCCTCCTCATTAACATTATTATAGGCTTAATTTTTTACTCCATAACTTCTTTATAAAAGAACTTCTTGAATTGACCCAGCTTTATAGCAATACACGTTATCAGCTACCGCCACGGTTGGCCGAGGTCGTTAAGGTACGGACTCCTGAGCGGGAGGTCTGGGGTTCGATTCCTACCAGGACCTTCCTCACTGACAGGTTTATTCTAGGTTTCCCTCAGTCCTCATAAATGGCAAATGCCGGGGAGGTACCCTAAACTTGGGCCTGAAACTCTCCCTTGCTTAAAAAAAATTCCTTTTCCAATTTATAATTTCCCTGTGGTTCATCAGTAGTAAAAACGGGTGTTAAACAGTACTAAAAACCGACTATCACAAACAAACTGTGAATGGTTGCGGCAGGTTGTTTCTAATGTTTGAAAATGTTGTTTATAGCATGCTTATTATATTTAGAAATTCGTAATGGCGCCATGGCCGAATGGTTAGACTGCTCGACTCTCACCAAAATAACACGGGCTCGATTCCAGTTGCCGCAAGTGCGACTGGGCAGGTTTTCGTCCGGTTTCCCCCCATTCATTCCGCCATTGCTCTATCATAATCCTACCCCCATCTTCACCTTCATCATTCAGCGTAATGCAGTTCGCCGATTCTCATTGCGCGAATTTCAAATGTACTACACTGCCGCACTCTGCCACCCGCGTGCGCAACCCCAATGCCTGGCCGGCAAGTGAGTTGGCATTAGAACCTACTAATATATAGGATTTTATAATATTTGTGACCATAGGAGTCATATTCTCCTTTTTATTATTGTGGAGAAGTTAAATTAATTTTATAACAATTTTAATAATATATCGTCATAATTATAACGCTGAGTCAAATTTTGTGTGATTGGTGTACAGAGGGTACATAGCTAATGCTGGCTTTATAAGTCCAAAAATTAAATTCCCGCTCTAAAGATTAATACCTGCATGCGTTGATTTTTGGGCCCAATAACTCACGGTATTTGGTCCTCACCGCATTACTCTGGTTCTCCCCAAAAACAATGAAGCATTTAGAGTACAAAAAATTGTATTTTGTGAACATTTCACGTAATTACAAAATCTGTAGATCTGGTAAACAAAGCTATTCTGAATAACTGACGGGAGATAAGGGCATAAATTGTGAATCCTGTGAGCGTAGTTTTTTGATTTGCCGACCTAAGCCTTTATAGCGAGACGTCTATTATCAGGGGCGCCCGTAAGGAGTCTAGTAAGGTCAATTGAAATGTTATTTAATGTGCATGGATAGATACCCATGTATATGATTGTGTTAGATTTCCTGCAATATACAATATTAAGAGGGTGTCATTAAGTAAAGTACAAATTGATGTGGGGTACTACATGTTTTAATGAGACGCCTAACGCTATTGCCACTAAATGGCAGCGGTGGCAATTTGTGGCATTCGATATGAGACAATCGATGTTTACAATAGCGAAACAGCATTTGCAAGATGACAGCGCCTCTTGGGTGTACAAACTGCAAGCAGCTCTCCGTTGTGCGATTTTTATGGGCAAAAAGTATGGAGTCAAAGAATATTCATAAAGAAATAGTTCCCATTTACGGCGAGAAGGGCCTGTTAAGCCAAGCTGTTTACATTTGGGTGCAGAAGTTCTTTGAAGGATATACAGTATCGAAGACGAACACCGCGTCTGCCGGTCAACAGATTGCCATAAAGAGTTCTATAGACACTATAACTACTGCTAGTGGTTGCTCACACAGTATGGCGCATCTCATGTAAGATTTTCACAAAGTCTGTGCACGATGGATAACGCGCACGCTGACACCACGACACAAAATGCAAAGCATAGGTCGGACATTACAGCATCCCAACCGTTACCACAAAGGAGGACACGATATGCTAGCCCGAATTGTCACAGGCGATGAATCTTGGGTTCACGTGCACTAATGCAGTGACAACATTTAACATCGCCTGCCCCCCTCCCCAAAGTTTAGAGAGACATCATCCGGCGGGTAAGTGATGCTCGCAGTATCCTGGGATCACGAAGACATGCTGCTCACTGCATTCCAGCCTCAATAACAAACCGTAAATGCAGACTCCTACTGTAGCATCCTCAGTAAACTTCGTAAGGCGATACAATGGAAGCGACCAGCACTCCTTATCAACGGCGTGTTTCTCTTGCATTATAGCGCGCGACCTCATGCTGTCAAAAAGACAAATGAGTCGCTGCGAAATTTCAAGCGGGAAGTCCTCGAGCATCCTCTGTATAGCCCCAGCCTTGCTCCAGGTGACTATGCGGCCCTCATAAACATACTCTTCGGGTGAACATTTTCCCGAATATAAAGCTTAGAAAGAGAAGTCGCAACAGCCCAAAGAAGTTTTATATAGGAGTTATCAAGTTTTGATTTTCAGAATTAATCTTTAATCTTTGGGAAATTAATTAAGGATTGTAAATGTTTTCATAATTTTAGTACCGTAAGAGCGCAGAAACATGGCTAAGATCAACAATGACTCAGCATTTATGTGTTGTATCAGATTATTGATAAATAAAATTAGTCAAGGATTTTTTTTATTGAAAATGTGATGTACCATTACGAAAAGTGGTCAAAGCGAATCCAACATTGGTCCAATTCCGAAGTAAATGAGTAGATTAACCCTCTTAAGTATGGCAAAAAAAAAAAAAAATCAATTTTCAAACTGTACTCTAATCTTTCCTTAGGCTTCTCATTATATTTTAAAAGAATTTATGAATCATAGAAGCTGTAACGATGGTGATATGAATCCGCTAATTCTAACATTGTTTAGATCTCTTAGTGTGTGTAAACTGTCTAGTAATATGCATATTTATAACATTTTCAGTACTTTAAAAGCAAAGTAAAAACAGAGGGGCAGAGAGTAGGGTCGATGATACCATGATAAATTTTATTTATTACGTACCATGTCTATGAGATGGAAATCTGTGGGAGCCCCTCTTCAATATATCATTAACATATCTGAGACTTATTTCTCATAAAATCACTGGCACATTGGGGCGGATTTGAAAGTGTAAGTGATAATCTTCTCAGATGGTCATGAATAGCGAAAACTACCAGTTTAGCCCGAGGATTAAAGTTTCTTTGTTAACTTTAAATGTGTCAGAAATAGCCTGTTGCTCTTCTAAAGGTTTTTTTTTTTTTTTTTTTTTTTTTTTTTTTTTTTTTTAGACATGTATTTTCTAAAACGAAGCGCGCCAGTCTTTCGCACCTCCATTCCTTCGTTCTCTATCCTCCTTCGTCTTTTGTGCAAAGAATGCGCTTTAATAATCAATTTTAGTCTATCTCCTTTGGAGATTGTGAGCCTTGAGTGAACATTAACTAAGAATTAGCAGAAATTATGCCAATATTAATACAGCTAAGTCAAAACAAAACTCCCCGTTGATACATCTTATTTCATGGAAATTCAATTATTTTTACTAATGAAGAAATATTGACCTTGATTGTTCTTGCCCTTTCTATTCTGGAGGGAGTGGTCGAGTTAACGAATTTGAGATACAGAATTTATGGGACATTGCAGCTAGTAAATGAAATCATCTGATCCATTGTTGTTTTGCTATCTTTCACAGAGCATTGTGCATTTGATTGATTTCTATCAATATATTTATCTAACCTGTTCATTACCATGGAAAACTTAATAGTTCGGTTGAAAGGCCACTTTTTAATTCAGAAATTCTGTTTGTTTTTCCTTCTATTACATTTTTTGAAAATTATACTTAATTACATATTGAAGCTGTAAATTTGTACCCTTCCTTGGCAATGCTTTGATACTGTATTTCGGATTCTGCATTCGTCTTCCTAAAGTAAATAAGTGGGGTGAGGATGTATTTGGGAGGTCCCGGGTTCAATTTCAATAGGAGAATCGGATGGATATTTACATTTCACGAAATTTTCGAAATCATTTTATTCCGTTGTGTCTGTTACGGGGTCGAAAGCGTAATGGTGAGGTGGGCTGGCGCGGCGTGATGGCTTTCAATTTGGAAAGGTTTCTGCCTCTGGAATGCAAGCGGGCTTTCTAAGGGCCTTGCACAATTCTGGGGAATGGGGCCATCCAAGGCGTCCGATGCTCTATCTAGAAATAATGTTAGGATCTCATTTGCGTTCCCAGTCACCGCCGGGTGTCTCCCTCACCTTAACCCTTCCTCCTGGAGGTGCCCCCATTAAGGGCGTAGGCGCAAAGGGCCAGCCGTAATCAAGGCTGAATACCGAAAGCATTCTATTCCGCCCCAGACCATCCATCCAAAGTAAATCCGCCTGTATTAAAATACTGGCAAGGTAGATAAAATACCCTAAAATCACATTCACATACAAACATTCATTTCAGATGTCTCAAAGATGGAATCGTCTTCTCTTAACATACAGTTGTAATTTTATTGACTTTTACCATATCTGTATATCCTCGTTGGTGACAGACATAGAAGAAAAAAAGAGAAAAATGCTTATTAGCATGAGTGTGCTAGAAAAACGAAACTTATAGTACACTTTCCAGTAATATTCTAATATCTACTATTTCTTAAAATGTTGCTGGAGTCATTTAAACTGTTCACTTTGAAAAACACATGCATTTTGAGTAGGAATACTATTTTTTCCTATAAAACATTAACACCATTTTGAGGCAGTAACGTATTTTTATGTTTCCAAATGGAAATAAACAGTTATTTTTCTGGTATGTTTACAAGCCTTCAACGTTAGCAAATTAATACATTTAATACTAATAAAACTAAAAGGTCTAACTATATCTGAAACAAAATCATGACTATGTTTACTCCAGGCCTACATTCTTTTGCCAGGAAAACAGTCTCTCTCTCCACCATGGGTAAATAATTTCATCACAGTTTGCTCTTCAGGAACTCTGGAACTTATCAAAGATTTTTGCAACATGAATTAATTTGATTTCTTAGACACCCTTATCTTAAGCTATTTGTACGTATATTATGCCTTTTTTACCCTCTGCAGCTGCTTAACACCAGCATTTAAACCTGTTTAGGCCCATATTTGAAGTTACTGATTTTTTTTTTGTTTTGTTTTGTTCAGATTATATATACTAGAAGTACTGCTTTGCCCCCAATACCGTGTTTATTGCATTATTGGAACCTGCAACACTACTCAAAAGAACAAACGGAAAACCTTGAATCGAATTTTGTGCATAGCATTTCACAACAGCAACATGATATATAAATTAATTTTATTTAGTTTAGAAATGCTATATAGATACATTATTACTGATAGTAGAAAATCTTGTTGCTTTTACTCTCTTGTTCAGTTTATTCTGTGTGTTTAGAAATGCTCTTTTATTTTCTCCAACCACATTTTCGCAGCTTCAAATTGTTAAGCCTTTCTACCGTTCATCCACTTTTTATGAAGATTTTTCTCTATTCTCAAATAAAAAGTGGGTTTGTATATAATATTTCTTTAAGGGTTCCTAAATGTTTACGAAGATTTTTTAAAGTTACGGTAAGCTGGAAAGTTTAATGTAAATGTTTAAGCAAATATATATTTACACATTTCAAAAATGCGTTTATTACACTACCCCTACTATAGACCATATTTACTTCTAGACTAAGAAAACATTTATTTTAGTTTATCTTTGATTGGAATAACCAAAGATCGACGCTTAAATATTACCTACTTGGCATAAACATTTTTAATGTTTGAAGTGCATGAGCCATGGTTAGGGTCGTCTGGTTTTAAAATTAAAAATCAGTAGAAAGCACCGAAGAAAATATATGCACGTAGCACGGATATTATAGTTCGTTATGTATATATGCCATTTATTACAAAACGGAGTCAAAAAGTAATCTTAGTGATTTTATTCATAAAATATGTACCTTGAGATTGAAAACACTTCATTTTTTAACATAGTCTCCACCAGTTCAGTGCAGGAAGTCTAGTGTTTCACTAATGCCTGGGTTCCACGCGAAAATTTTCTTGTGATTGACTGCGTAACCACCTATGTACAGCGTCTTTCATCTAGTCATCTTCTTGCCGCCTAGAGCCTCTTTGAGCGACGCTAAGACATAATCGGAAGGTGTCAGGTCCGGTGAATAAGCAGAATGTGGTATACACTCAAAATGAATAACTGTAGTTTTTTGTGTCTTTGCTTGAGCTGTGTGACTTCTTGCATTATCATGCTGTAAGAGTGCAGCAGTTATGAGCAAACCTCGAAGTTTCGACCTGATTTCAGGTTTCAAATGCTGCTAATACATGACAATGAATTGGTGTTAACATTTCACTCTCTCTGCAAGCAATATTCCATGATTGAACCTTAGATTCCCGGAAGACCATGATAATCACTGTACCGCTGACACAGCTGTGTGGAAGTATTTTGTTTTGGTGATGATAAATCCGCTGACTCGCTTGGTCTCTGGCTGCAAATTGTGAACCCAGCATTCAAGGCGCTTTAGGACAGCATCTCCTTTGGCTTCAAGACGTCGTAGAAGTGATTTACAAACATCTACACATTCAGTTCAGGCGTGAATGATTTTTGTACTCACCTAGCGGACTGATCTTCATTTCTACAGCCACCCCATCGATTGTCTCGTATCACTTGTTCTACTGCAGCGATGTCTGGCGCGTAATCGCAGTATGTCGATTAAAGCAAGCTGCATTACTGTTGACTCTCTACTTTTAAACTTTTTGTGCCACTTACAGGCCTGCTGAAATGACATATAAGAATCCCCGTATTACCTCTTCATTCTTCGACGAATATCTATTGGTTTCTCACCCTCTCTAACCAAAAAACCGGCTGCTCCTCGCTCGTGCGTTTCCAAACGGGCTCCATCTTGTTATTGTCGCTGACGTAACATTTCCCAAGATGCGGCGCGCGCTTGTTCCTCCAGCAGGACATAGATAGCAGTTATTTATACCCATAGTACACTACTACATAATTCTGATTTTTATTACTAAATTAAGACTAGTTTTTTTACTCAGCCTCGTATTACTTGACATCGAGGAGAGTATTAATAAAGAACACGTTTTATAATAGTTAATATTTTAATATTAATTCAAAACTATCTAATTGAACGACATAAAATGTTCAGCATACAAACATTTATAAATATATTATTCATATACATTGGTGTTAGATGCATATTTTGCAAGTCGTTAAATATTATGCCACGCTAACGAAATAATAACGAGAAAAATAAGAGTTACAATACTAATACCATTCCTGTTTACTCCGTTATATGAATATTATCCCGCTTTTTAGTATCTCTGAATTGAATGCTATTTATAAAAAAGTTAAGTTTTACTCACCAACATGGGAATATTCGGTACGACGACCATGTCATCCTCATCTCCTGCACTCAGTTCTGGGCTGAATTGAAATACTTTCCGCTGGTTGAAGCTTACTGTGCCATTCTTGTTAAATGTTAAATTTACTTTCTCCCACGTCTGTCTGTAATAGCAGAAAACGTACAAATTAAAACTCTACCCTTCTATAGGCATAAAAGTTGTTTAAAAAATTTGCCGTGCGCAAACGTTAATGAATTTATTTGAAAACTTGTAAACAAATGAATTAGCTAAACGTACTTGAGCAGCAATGCATAAGTGCCCAGCTATCCAATCATTTAAGAGAAAGTACAAGGTAATTGTGTAATCGAGACACCATTATACATTCTCAACATCTCGTCTATTTTGCTATCAAGAGCTACGTTAAGAAGCAAGAGAACTTATAATGATTTTAATACTTACAATCTATTACATATTTAGTGAAAAAGTTAATGCTGCTGTTAAAACAACGAACGCATAAAGTTGTTCATGCGTTAAAAAAAGGTTTAAAATTAAAAGCTATACATTTTAAATTAATTTCAAAAATCCGTTTTGGTTTATAAATCAAATTATTTTGTAATTTCTATAAACTACTGCATTTTCGTAACTCTAATGAAGTAAGGCTGAATAAAGCATTTCTTCCTGTACAACATTATGTTTTAAAGTTAAAATTTTGTAAGGCTTAGTTATTCTGAAATAACAGTAGAGTAAACAGTGCAAGAGCTACTTTTAAGAACTAAATTTAATCTGCAGAGTGATAAATACAAAGAAAAGTAAATCTTAAATGATCAATAAGAATAAAATTAGATATCCTAACCATTATTATGGAATTGAAACAGTAACACAAAATAGTGGGAACCACACAAACAAGACGAGAAGAAGGGGGAGGGAGGAAAGGTAGAATGAAAAGCTTTAAAGGAAAAAGGGAAAAATAAAACAAAATTATTACTATATGTACACTCGTTGGCAAAAACAAAAAAGTAATCTTTTGAACACAAAATTCTTCTAAGTCCAACTCGCGCGGTTCACAAGGTAACCAAGGCTGTATAGCAACTGCAGCAGTTTTGTTATATGGCATGCACTAAAGAGCTGTCTGGTATGTGCGTTCTGTTAGCTCTGTGGCAGAGTGTGCAGTGACAAGGCTAAGAGCGCAGGTTCGTCTCCCAGCACGAAGCACCGTTTTTTTTATAAATGTTTGTAATATATTATGACCAATTAGTTTCGTAATATTGTTTCTCCATACACAACAAGCTTTAAAGTTAACATATTATAATGAATATAATAAGATTTCCTTCAGTATTTTTCTATCTAAATGCATTATGCCTCACACGCATTCCCTGCACATGCACGAAGGACAAAAGATGATTTATGGGTACAAATTCAAGAAGCCTGGGATATTGTAGCCTCTCGTCCACATTAGTCTGATATCATCCATGCCCCAAAGATTAAGGGCAATTATACATGCTGAGGGACCATCTGCTATTAATTTGTGTTTATTTCTGCGTGTTTTCAATTTAGAAGATAAATGTTTCTGTTCATGCATTTATTTAGTTATTTGTAAAGAATGCGTTAGTTTGTAATTACATTTTTGTATGTACATAGATAATGCCATAAAACTCAAATGACATGTTAAAATACTATGAGGTATTAAGGCTACGTGATTTTCTATATATACATTTATAAAACCAATCAAAATGAGTGAGATTTGAACCTAGGAGCTTACGTAGAAGAGCAAAGTCTTCTAAACCGCTCAGTCACAGCTATTCTGCCCTAATATTCTCTTTCCAGATGCTTATATTGTCACCATTATGTTTATAAGCAAATTCCCCTCTGTAGTGCGCACTCGCTGCATGCGCATTGTGAATACAGCGTTTACGAGCGTTCCCGAAGTTCTCCGATCGATGCTGGAATCTGACGATGGCTCATTTTTTATCAGAGGGTGTATATAATAAAGTAAAAATACTAATGCAATCACTGTGTGCTGACAGGACTATAGCAATTCTATGAACAAGTTTCACTTTTAGCGTCTAAAGCCTTAAACATTTTACATTACAAATATTATGCTAATAATGTTGAAAAATGTCTTGTCGCTTGGAAACCTCATTTCCTTGTGTAAAACCAAGCGGAGTGGCTAAGGCGCTAATGCTTGTGACTCGTTATTCGGGAAATCCCGCATTCAGTTCTTGTTGGGCCTGCCCAAGAGTTTTTTCGTGGTTTCTCCTGAATGCTGGAATGAATTTTTACTTATACTTTCCACGAATGTTATGCTATTCTATTTCCATTCTGTAGTTTCTCTTACAGGGTCGAAAGGGCCAGGACTAGATGGGCTATCGGGGTGTGATGGTTGCTTGCGCTTTGGAAAGATTTCTGCCCCAGCGTATAGGAAGGAAGCGAACTTTCCCAGGGTCTCTACATATTTGCAAACACATTAGGGAACCCGTCTGCGTCCGCGCAGTTACCACCCGTAAATTCTGACCACCCAGTGTCTCATATTTTCTTCCCGGAGGTATCCCCACGAAGAGGTGTAGGCACAAAGTACCTCGAGTACCGAAAGAACCTCTTCCAGTCCATCCTCCTTGTGTAATACATTTTATAGCCTTTATGGAAGTTTCAACTTGGGCTAGTCTGGAAATAAATGTGTCACTCTATACACAGGGGGAAACAGACTGGAAATTGCTTGAGCCCGTTTATTGCTTTTACCTGTAGTTTCTTCTTTGAGGGTTGCAACCATAATGTTGGAACGTTTTTCACTTAAATCAAGAGACATTCTTAGAGAAACGACATATAGAAATTCCGGCGCAGTGAAAGCAGTAAAGGAAAATCGGACTAAAACACAGAAAACACATTAAGTTCGCGGTCTGTTATCGACAATTTTTGAAAACATCATTAAAAGCTTCATTAGTATCTTGGACTGAACAAGAAATCTCAACACCGACATTTGTGTGCCTATTAGCACAACACTCCAGTAAGTCAATAAACCACCTCAGTTGCCATATACCATCATACAAACATCTTCAAAGCGCATTTTATATCCATAATTTATATTATGAATGGAAGCTCTACCACGCGTTCAAATCTTTTATATTAGTGTTTAGACACTATGCATTAATTGTGTCTCTGAAGAATAAGCTACTTAATTAACTTCGCAGGAGGCCACTTTAAAAACAAGCAAAACTTTAAAGTATTAGTTACAAGTCTTCATATTACTTCCAGCATTTCGTACTGCTAATTAAATAATGCCAATGCCACTCAGTGACTCCAACATTGAGAAACGATGCTCCAAATCTTCTGTCTCATATGACATTCCAACTTCTTGCCACATATAGTTTATACATCGCTCAAAAATTGGAATATGAGTATGTTCCAAGGTTTTATTAACAGATTATTGTTTAAGATATGCACGCTGTATCTTATTGTTCCTACATGCTTTATAATGATAAGCTATCCAAACATTACTTTTCTAAGCATGGTTTCTAAGAAATATTGTAACGTATTGTGCTATGTTTAAATTGATTTCTAGTGCCTTTAAGTGAACAGTTCACGTTTGTATGCCTTGACATCATAAGGAGTTCTGTGATTGGTGGCTTTGGACACATGTGTGTACGTCATTCATAGAACTTTTACTTTGAACGGAAAGATTTGTATATACAGTAGAGTGTCAAGTTTAGTCACGGCCTTTCTGTGCCCATTTGCATAGCCCCTCACCAAAATAATAAGAGTTAACGCATATTGTTGAAAAAATCTTTTCCAATGGAATCCTTTCTGATTTATTAAATAAAAAAAATCTAAGACCTGTGTACAAACAAAAAGGATTAACATTTCTTTTGAATCTCTTTTTAAGTTGTGTTTTCTCTTAAATTATAGAGAAATTATATCTGAATCAGTTATTAAAATGTTACAGCAAGTTTAATATGATATCCAGTTTTCAATATGGTTTCAAAACGCACAAATATACAGTGTATGCACCAGGAACAGTAAATAACACTACAATTAATGCTTTGGATAAGAAAGAAGCTGTTGTTGCAGTATTCATTGATCTTACCAAAGCTTTCGACTGTGTAAACATAATATCTTATTGAGTAAGCTTCAAAATATGGCTTACACATTATACACAGAATCAAGTACAACGTGTAGAAATAAAGCATAAATTTGAAAATAAAAGAATCAGAAATGCCAGGTCCCTCTTCTACACGTGAAACAAGATGTATTACAAGAACCAAAGTTGGATTCATTTCTGTTCTTATTATACAACACATATGAGGTACTGAAATAATATATAAACATAAGGGAAGTATAGGTTATGTTAATAACATCACTACAGTTATAAAAGATGCAACAGTAAAGGGTGTAAATCGGAAAGCAAATCAAATAATGGAACACGTACTAATACATCCAAAAAGTCTTGATACGGCCTTAAATGTTGCAAAAACTTTAGAATGAAATTTAATCTCAGAGGGCAGGGGGTAACAGTATTAAAATTAAAATGCGAAACAGAGAAATGCCAGAGACTAAATATATAACATTTTTAGGGGTCACCATTGACAAACATCTCAACTCACTCACTCACTCACTCACTCACTCACTCACTCACTCACTCACTCACACACACACACACACACACACAAATGAAATAATTAAAAATAAAATATGGGCATTTATGTGATTAGACAAGTACAACAGATAATGGACGTAAAGTGTGTAAAACAAACGTACTGTGCAATATTCAGCTCATATCTAATATTATGGTATACTTTTATGGGGTAATGCCAGAAAAAGAGGAATGAAACATGTACTTAAACTACAAAAGAATGGTTTCAAATTAAATATATTAGAATCATACAGAAATAGCTTTAGAGAATTAAAAAAACCTAACATTTCCATCTCTTTGGGCGTGTGTATGTGTGACATTATATGACCACTAGAAACAGATATACCACTTTAAATAGGTCATTGTACAACAGAGAACAAAAACAATGAAGCAATATTTTACAATCTATTGCCAAATGATATAAAAAATAAAACGGGGGATACCTTAAAATTAAGAGAAGTTAAACATTACTTAGTAACGCAAGCATTTTCTTCAATCGAAGAATTCCAGGCAGCAGAGATGTATGTTCTCAAAATGTGAAATGTACGTGCAAGATGGATACGAACTCCACCGACAAACTTTCAGAGGTTATTCAACAGAGTGTTTTGATATAAGGAACCCATGGTCTCCGGTAGCTCGTTACCGAGTAATTTGATGTTAATGTGTTATGCATGATATAACATCTCGTGACCGTGGCAAATTTTAATCGACTACTCATTAAATTCTGATGACTTTAATATACCATGTACACAGAAACAAATTACTATATTGTACATGAATAATACACAACACTCAAGCAAAACACGTACACTTTTGTTATATGTTCAACTGTTCTGTTACTGTACTGTTGATTTTTGCTTTATTTAGGGATGTTCTTTAACATCTCAGGCCATCAGCGTCCCATTCAATTCAGAGCGTGAAACGGCCGAAAATTTTGCTCAGAAGCCTTTTCTTTCAAGCTTGAGGTTCTTTTGCGTGCCGTAAATCTACAACATGGGATCCGCGACTTTACTTAGGATTTTTATGTCGGAAAAAATCCATCGATCCTGGCCAGGATTGAACCCGCGATCTGCATTTAGGAGACAAGTATGGTTGTCACTACACCACCAGGACCGACTACTATACAGATCTGTTCCTTTACAGCAGCTGTTCGAAAAATCCACCGCCATGATCACGACAAGTTGTACAGCGAAGCGTCGTGGACAAGCTCTAGCATCCCATGAAATTGTCATACTTAATAAAACAACTGCGACAATCCTAGTAACCAGGTTGATGGCATTGTCAACCGGGGTCTCGTAAACAAGGCTCTTCACATGACCACAGAAGTCCATCTGTGTCATGTCTGGTGGCCATGGAACAGGAGTCTAGCTTACGACATTCCAGTCGACTCTTAACCTCCACGGGTGGCCGAGGTAGTTAAAGCGCGGACTCGTGAGCGGGAGATCTGGGGTTCGAATCCCGCCAGGACCGTCCTCCCTGTCTGAGGATTTTTCCAGGTTTTCCTAGGTCCTCATAAATGGCAAATGCCGGGGAGGTACCCCAAACTTAGGCCTGGAACGATTCCTTCGTAAAAAATAAATCCTTTCCTAATATATCATCTCATGTATCATCAGTGTCCATCGTCCGTGGTGTCTCTATAGCCAAAAAAAAAAAAAAAAAACAAAAAAAAAACAAAAAAAAAAAAACAAAAACGGGCGTTAAACACTACTCATTCCAGTCGACTCTAGTTTTATTTATCTGTTTTTGTACACACGATATATACAGTTCTCAGAATGTATTGGGTAGTTGATTGATTTACATCTGTAACGGTTCACGAGACATTATGTCCAACACATCAACATCAAGTTATTTAGTCAGGAGCTACCGTAATGTGTTCCTTATATCAACACACTCGGCTAACATCCCTGAACAACCTGTGGAAGTTTGTCGGCAGAGTTAAAATTCATTCTGTATGTAAAATAAGTAGTTTAATTTGATCAAAATGTATTTCATATCCTTAAAACAAATTGTATATATTTTAACTTGAATTTTATTTCCTATTTAAAATATTTTTCGACAAACTTGTTTTGAATGTTATACTTTGTATTCACGATGCCACCTGTATATGCATACTATAAAGAAATGAAATTAAACGAAACTACAATTTTCAACTAGTAACATATAAATTAAGGACACTTTGACGCGATAATTTTACATATGTCTTTTTATACCTCCCATTGCATAAACAAATAATTAATGTTAATATTGAGGATACTATTAATAGCAATATAAAATAACTATAAACTGGATTTATTTTGTACACTAAATACATTGTTTACTCGTTGAGTACTAGTTATATTTATCACAGTGTTATCTCTTTTTTAATAAAAATCTTAATAATTTGGTAATTATGAAATACAACACAATTCGTGTTTTTAATATTATATTATAACATTAACATTTATTTTGCATAGGTCGCTTTAAGCATATTCCTTTCATCAGTTCATTGACTATTCATTAAGTAGAAAATTATTTGAATATGCCCCGATAAACAAAAATAAAACTAGTTCTCTTTCATACATTTTGAATATGTTCAATATTCGTACAACTTTTATAAAATGTAATCCACTTATCAGAGGCTAAAGAAAAGCTGTAATTTTCATTTTGCTTACTTTGGGA
This sequence comes from Metallyticus violacea, assembly GCA_030762175.1. Classification (NCBI taxonomy): domain Eukaryota; kingdom Metazoa; phylum Arthropoda; class Insecta; order Mantodea; family Metallyticidae; genus Metallyticus; species Metallyticus violacea. The sequence continues at coordinate 41,989,180 of CM060830.1, read as the reverse complement.
GGACAAATTTATTTAATAAAAGTGACGAGTGAATGCCAGAGTCCACTTTACAGTAAATACATCAATTCTATTTCAATGTCATTCCAGATTGGAACCTTTCCTAACAGCATCCAATTAAATGCACGAATATCAGCAAACAACGCTATCACCGTTCACTTAAAATGTACACCACAATAATCTTAAACAGCAAATATTCAAATTTACTTATAGAACAGATTAACACGATAAAGAAAAGAATACCGGTTTCAACAGTACGTACAAAGCACAGAATGACAAAGCTTCAACGAACTGATGGCTTATATCAATTCAAAATCAAACATATAGCAAGAAAAATTCAAGCTTCTTGCTACTTTGGAAGCAGATTCTACAAACCCTGTGCTCTCTGCGATAACGAGATCGTTCTCCACTGCTCTTTACCGGAGAAAGTTAGTATACATTTTTAGTGCATTTAAGAGTGATTTAAATTGCATGTATATTATATGCTTTAACCCCCCCCCCCCCAGTAACATTAAAAATCTAGAACATTTTCGAGAAATTAAACATTAACCGAAAAGTCAAGTTGATCCCGCTTTTTCACGGTGGGGTTAACCAGTTTGTCTTTAAACGATAAGTTCAATAGAAATACCCAACAGAAAATGCTGGGTGAAGTGCAACAAATACGAGCCATTAGTAAAATTGTCTATAATATACTATTGTGTTTATAATATATTTTTTAAATCGATTATCAAAGTTATGTTTCCAGTTATTGAAACTGCACTCGCTTCATCCAGGAAATCCAGTCTTTATGTCTGCCACAACTTCTCATAACAGGACAGAAATGAAGTCTTGTGTATTGTAGTTGTATGGAAAAGGATATTTCCCTGTGTATTTTGCTATGAATTCCATAAAATGTCTTTATTTTCGGCCATTTCAAGTGGAATGTCAGTTAATACCAAAAATCGGTGGAAATGATTGTAAACTTCTGCTCGTTTGTTGGGAATGTCAGAAACGAAAAGTCTTGTTTCTACCCCTTAAAAAGTAACAATTGTAACATGTGTTTTCATATTTCAGTGTTATTGTATGAAACGTGTTTTTGTTTTTATTTCAGTTTGGCATACCTTACAAAACATGTTTTCCTGCTTCCTAATGAAGTGCTCACTAGCATACTCTTTTACAGCACAAATTTACATGCGTCTAGAATTTACCTTGTTTCGGCATGTTCACTACCTCACCTGCTGAACTGCAGCAAATGAGGTGAGGTGTCGCTAAACAATACTCCATGCACAACTACGTTATTGCGGATTGCTTGGAACTTCACTGTGTCCACAAGTTGAACTGTATTTATGAGTAGGAACTTAGAAAAGCTTCGAATAAACCTAATTTACTGGGTAAATATGTTTAACATTCTTGAGAAATTTGAAACTATTTTAGTCCATTTCTTTGAAGGGAGCATTAATATGGAAAAAGCTGTAATTAATAAGTACCCAACATTTAAACTACATCTACTTCTGCAAGTAATCAGCTTCTCTTTATTTTAACCTCATTGAACAAGCCAGGTATATGTTTTGTACGTTACTTAACCTGAAGATTTGTCAGACTTAAAAAAATGATTCATTTATAGAAATCTCTGCAATCCACAACTTGTGAAACTGAGTTTGGGAAAACCCAAAATGTAAACGAGTCTCTAAATTCCTTGATTTGTGACAGGTAAGATAAGTTTTGCATCTAGGCCAACAGTAGAAACATTGGTGTCTACATAAAAACACGTCAAAAAGGGGATAAAAAGGAATGGACAGAGATTTCAAATAATAAAAAGCGTCCAGCAAGAAATAAGAGAGAAAAGAATAGCAACTAGAAGCAAAGGGGATGAAGAAAAGTATAATTTATGAAGCAGGGAACCATTAATAGCATTATAAAACTCTAGAAAGCAAAATGATATTACAAAATGCAGAACTTTTCGTGCAAACTTAAGTTCTACTCATTTAATGTACCTTTTCTGAGTGAAATATTTCGTGCACTACAATGACGTAAAAAATGTAGAAATTTCAGTATTGAGTATCGTTTGAAAAAATTACTAATTAAAAATATACGTTAGACATTTTTCATTAAGTTAAATTTTGTTTAATTTTGCATAAGATGGAATTAAAATATGACGAATTTAGTTTAACATTTTTCCCATCTAGAAATAGCCAAAAATGTTCATGGTAATTAAAATTTACTGACCCGCTGGGATTGTTGCCTGAACAGACGAGGGGATTATGTACATCTGATAAGGAGACAATGGGCGCAAAATCTCCTGGTTGAAGAGCATGTGCCACAGTTATTTTAACTTTAGCAGCTCTTTGCACAGAGACATAAGAAATGTCCATTTGTTGTGGAAGATGTATCGGCTATTTTTTGTGGAAATTTTTCAAACGATGACCGAAGTAAAAATCCTATGCTATCTGGCTTCTTAGACTGTACACTACCTGTGATCGAACATTTATTATAAAGATCATGCATTGTTGTATGATCATGAGCCATCAATAAACACGTTATGTATTAGAAAACATACGCTGAGCCATAGTTCACTTCACAATTAAATACAGAACAAAACACATTCCTGGCAATAATTGAATTTAACACAACTGCATCAAATCCACGCTGGAAGCCGTAGCCGCAGTCGTTTCTTCGTTCCAGTCAACAGTGGGAAACCCCGTAAGTTAGTTCATTTTTCATACTTCCTGTATGTCCACATATTCCAACCATAAACCGTTAAAAGAGAGAGGAAATTTCACTTTCGTTTAGACAACCCTTATAACATATGCGCAAACTTTTACCGTATTTTTTCTTTTTTTAGAGGTAGCAGTGCAATTTTTTGAGCTATTCCATCAGTTCTGGTTTGGTTCTATAAAGAGGTATCAAATTTGCTATAATCTAAACGTATTTGTCTTCAAATATAACTAATGACTCATGTTTAATGTTACACTTATCAATTTTACTTTGCTATGTAAAATTTTGGAAAGGATAATTCATGGCACCCTAACAACATTTTTTAAATGAGTTGCTTTTTCTACAAATGTGCTAATTTCGTCGATGATGGTAAAAATCTACTTTACACATTTGTCCGATTATGATAATCTCTCAGCTCATTTTATTCTCGAGTTTATCTTTAGAAACAAGCGTTAACGCTTAATAACAAATAAGGTACCGGTCTCACTAGAAGACCAGTCAAAATTTGTGATCACGCAACGAAAAATTGAATCCAGAGGTGTATTTTGTATGGAGCCAGCTGGAGTTGATATGTCTACGGTAAATCGCATGGAAGCGGCGGACAAATGACTGTTTCCGGCTTCGATAATAACAAACGCAAAATCTTAACAAAACCAACCCAAAAGATAAATAATCATAGCCAAATATATAAGTCCTCAACCTAAATCAATAAACTTTGATAAAAATCAAACACCCATTTGATAATAATAAAAATCTATTAAAGAATAACTGTAGTGAAAATCATGGACACTTATAAAAAAGTTATACGAAGTTTAGATACTAATGGTAGATTTAAGTCTTATTCTTTAAATAGTAAACTACATATAATGCACAATTCAAATAAAGTTATATTAATATATATTTATTATATTCCTTTTACTGGCGTGAGAGCATAAACATTTTAATTTTTTTTTTCCGGTAGACGCAAGCTTTCAAATGTTATACACTTTTGTTGATCTCTGCACCGCAATACAAAATTATAGCATATGAAATGAGCGCATGGCCAATTTTTGAGTTGTATAACTCACACGGGGAAAGAAATGCCTCCTGTAGTTTGATTGGAGTAACATCGCATTGCATCACGTGACGCATTGCGTCAGAGACGGCTTTCTGGTGTTAGGTCATCAAACTGGTGGCCCTTCACTTTCACCCGGGGGCTGCTAGAGGCAGAGAAAGTTGATAGTACTCTTTCAATTCAATGTCGCCGGTCCTTTCTTTGATGGACAGGTTCCATTTGTCGCAAAGTTTTATTAAATGATGGGTAGATCATACAGTCTCTTATATCTGTTTAGATATATTGGGTTTAGGTTTCATATCCGAAAATGTGAAATTTATTTATTTACAAATTTCCTTCTTGTGTTTCTACCTATGAGCAAATAGTGACCACTGAAAAACACCAGTGTTTAGAAATTTGCATATCATATCTTTGAGAACTAACTTGAACATATTTTTCAGTTACTTCCTTAGGTTGGAGGTACAAATTATGGTTCTAAGAACATTGTGTTCCTTATTCCCAATACATTGGTCTACAAAATAAAACGTATTCTTTTTAATGAAAACTAGCAAACATTTTCTTTCAGAATTAGGATTTTTGCCTTTAGTTTTGAGTTTTAAAGAAGTGCTTAAGTATAAAAATGACAAATACTAAACAGATTCTGCCATACCTTTTTTGTTGTTGATTTGATTTATTTATGGATGCTCTAACATCTCGGGTCATCAGCGTCCCATTCTTCAGCGCGTGAAACGGCCGATAAACTTTGCTCAGATGCCTTTTCTTTCAAGCTTGAGGTTATTTATTGTACCGTAAATGTACGACACGCGACCCACGGCTTTACTTCCCTTCCAAAGGTAGCCATGCTTATGATTTTTACGCCCGAAAAAATCCATCGATCCTGGCCGGGTTTGAACCCGCGATCTTGGTTTAGAAGGCAGTTATGGTTACCACTAGACCACCAGGACCGACATAATGTCATACCTAAAAAGATGTAGATGATTTTGGTACATTTTGTCTGTGAGATATTTGATTGTCCAATACAACGTATTGGTACTTCATTTACCTGGATAGTTGTTTTAATTGTGAAAATTGTACAAATCTGCTGAAAGAAACATTTTCCGTTCCAAAAATTTCTGGGAATAAGGCTTACTTAAGTGGGAATCCAAAATGTGAATGTTTTAAAGACATGTTAATTTTGCACATCTTTGGATGACTTAAGAATATTACTCACTATCACGTATTTTTCTAATTTCTTATTTTCAAAATATCCTAGAAAAATGTTTTTGAATAATTTCCAGTCTATTTTTTCCCTTAAAGTGAATGACTTTAACAGATTTCTACACTTATCATCATCCAGTAATCTTATTTGTAGCCCTATAAATATGCATTCTGAAATTTTGTACCGATAATTTTAGGGAACATTTACTTCTAATGCAAAAAAAAAAAAAAAAAAAAAAGTATCCGTTGTTTTTAAATCATTTTAAAATGTTCTAACTGGAAATGTTATCCAGGTGAATGCACTTCAACTAACGAGTATTTGATGCACTTTTCTATCCAGAGTATATCGCAACTGCAAGCCAAGAATTAATGAATTAATTTGAAAGTTTTATAAATCTCATTCATATGCACAATATGGGCTACAATTTATGCAGATCCGCCTTCATATTAAATTCTGATGAGTGTATAAATAATCTCCATTCAGTAGCTGGTGTTGATGTCAAAGAACCTCCATAAGAGAACAAACCAGGGTGCTGATTGCATAATAGCCTAAAGGGCGGGGGGGGGGGGGGATAAGCGTTTCATGATCAGTTGTACAATTTGTAAAAGTTGATGTGTAAATTTAATTGTAATCTTTACTGAAATAAGTTCATTCATTCATAAGAGAACAAATATCGTTACAAAACACCAATATCTTTAGAAAAATAGTCCTTAAAATCACTATGCGGGCCACGATAACTTTTACCTGTTTCAGCCAATTTTACCGCTTACCTAAAGTTATCTGATTAAGTCTTGAAAATATTGATGTTTTTATTCTTATTTGTTATTCCACACCATCATTACAGAATGCGGCTTATAGAGAACAGTACTCTATTGAGCGATTTGATATATATTGAAGCACAACAGGATTTACTTGGAAATACCGGAAAGCATTATGGACACAATTTTCTTTCTTAGCACTCCCTAATTTTGCTTTGGGTGTGAAAAATTTACCAACAGATGGATAGGTAGAGAAGTTCACTTCGAATGGGCCTTTTATCAAAGTTAAATGTTTAGGGCATTTGAGAAATATGTCCAGCGATTTCAGCCAAACGTTTCCAAACATTTTCCATACTGCATTCAAATGTTGAGCCCAATGCTTTGAAGTGGATGACTGGCGACCATGTTGAATTAACATAAAAGTACATACCAATGGCTCAAAATTTCCTTTTTTGACAAACCAATTATCTCATTAAAATGGGTCGAAACTTTGTCCATCCAATATTTGAATTTCTTATTACAACATTTTTGGTTTGGGCTCCTTTTCATGAAACATCTAGTTTACTAGTTACTAACCGTATTTCCACCAGTTCTAATACAATCTGTTTCACAAACATTCATTCCAGAATGGTAGGATGGTACATTTTTTGCATTAGTCACTTATCAAAATTACTAGCGTAGTAACTGTATCCGAGCGTCGAGAAGATTGTCTCGTGGATATTTATTGCTTCCTGAACTGTTTGTTGATGCGATTTTGTTTACGCGGTACGTATATTCAAGCCAAGAAATAGCATTATGTCTTCCACATCGAAAAGAATATCTAGTATTCGAAATAAAGTAACAGTGATACATTTAATTAGTGAGCACAAAGAAGTATTTACTATAGGGCAATTCTGCGACAAAATCACGAAGAAAAACGAAGCCGAAATGTGGAAAATAGTAACGCAAACTGCGAAAGCGTTGAGGTTAATTACATCGGGGAAAGATTACGCATATGTAAGGGACACATTTTGGCCAAACATCAAGAAAGCAACAATGGTAAGTAATTTTATTTTACACTCATATTCGCCATTCATATTATTATCTACAAGTAATAGTGTAAGTAGCCCAGTTTCTATGGCATTATCCGGTACAATAGATAATTCAATAGGTACCGGAATGGGTGGTGAATTTGGTGTACACGATTGCATTAATGACCCTCAATGACCTTAATAATTAAAATGTGTCTATCTCAATTGATAATCAATACCTAACCAAAATATGTACACTAGTATATAAATTCACCATTAGAGATTCAAGGGTAGAATTCCCCAGTTAACAAGACGAAATGTTTCGTGAAACAAAACAAAATCGCATTCTGATAATATCAGTCTGCCACACTAGTAATTAGTAGTTTACGCTAGCAAGTTCTAGAAAAACATACTTGTAAAATAAACTAGTACTAGGATGGAGACTAGTTTTACTAGATCACGAGCTTCGTGAAACAGGATACTGTGGTATTATTGAACAGTGAGTGCTGACATCTTAGCTCAAATTCTCAAAGTGTGGTTTACATTAGTGAAATGCTATTCATTGCAGGGGTTTACATTGCGAGAGGGATTGAGTATTTTATGACTTTAGCGTTAACACTTGCAGTACTTCGATACTCGCCATAGTTTAAACATATTTAGAGAGTGGAAAAATATGAAATTATTTCATATTTTAGACCATTAATCTCAAATTACTGGGGAAGCGTATTGTTTTACGTTTCAGCGTGAGTAGAGCACAATGAGCGCAATTTCATATTTCATAATATTTTGTAAAATTTTTAATATTTTTAACAAATGTTAATAACTTTCCAAATTTTCATATTTTTTATTTTTAAACTCATTTTAAGTGGCTTTATACGGTTTTTTTTCATTCTTCAGTAAATTCGCTAATATTTGTAAAAATCCAAATGGTATGCTATTTTAGTTCAGACTCGTATATTGTGTTCTTACTATTCACTTACTGCATTGTTAGAACTCCAGAGGAGTAACCGACCCTTGCTCCTTTGACGTCGTTCCGATGAGTTTTCCGAAATAGTAGGTCTGAGCTCGAAAATTTTTAATGTCAGATGCATAACCACAGCGTATATAATTGCATTTTGAGTTGAATTTTCAACTTATTTATGCATTATTTCGGGAAAATGAGACTTTCATTTCTTAAAAGTTGTGAAAAATTTAGCTCCGTTTATGAAGGAATGTTAGAAATAAAATTACATATTCCGGTAAGATTGGTCATACCCTAATCACAATCATTCCTTCAACAATGCTGTAGTACATTGTGGTAATAAGTTAGTAATACCAGAGCATGTAGAGTATAAACGTTCACTTCGTGAAAAAGTGTAAGAGGTTGGTGAAGTTGCAAGTGATAAATAAATGGTGATAAAAATCTTGATATTTATTTATTAGTTATACTTCAATAATAGTTATTCAAATGGAAAATTACGTCATAGCGACCTACATAATTTGTATAATTAAAAAAAAAGGATTTTGATAATGCCTAATTAATTAACACTGTTTTGTTGGCACAATTTACAATGTATAAAGAATGCTGCTTAATAAATGCGACAGTGAAATCACGAGATGTAAGAATAGCATCAGATGTTTAAAGTTAATTACTTGAAGTCTAAATGAAACTATAGTAATTAAAAGGTAAAATAAAGTCTGTTCCAGCGAACATAAAGTTACAAAATGTAGCACGGTGTATGTTCGTTTCTATCGCATCATGTATGTAGAGTGCGGCCTTTTCATACTACAAAAATATACTCTCTGGCAAACGCTCCAGTTTCTTGCCAGAAAACGTGAAGAAAAGTTGGTGTTTTGCGGTCAAATGTATGGTTCAAATTGATATATTATAACATTTTAGCTTTTAAAAATTAAAGTATATAAAATCTTAGTTTTACTCTTTCAAGTTGGATATATTAGTGTTCCCCCCCCTCCTTTTTTATATTTTAGTAATGTAGATTTCATAATTCGTCATAATGTTCTTTTTCCGTCTCTTTCCTGCTCTAAAACTGCTACCGTTGCCGCTTCAAAGCCTCACATTCTCATATGTCTTTCGTACGTTCAAAACGGAAGCTGTTATCATTAGGAGGTTTTGATTAAAATCCTATGCTCTAGATCTTTCCGGAGATTCAGATAATCTTTAACATTTGCTAGTGTATAAACTTCCGCTTGTGTAAGTGTCGACACGCTGCATATTTGTACAACGGACGTTATATACCGGAACACTTTCACTCCAAGGACATCTGAATACGGAACACAGTAGTGCACGACCTGCTTCCAAGCGGATAGGAACACCAGCAGAGTCACCGTTATAATTAATTATCAAGTGTGACGCAAGGTGGACCTGGATGCAGGTGTTTGGTTTAACAATTTAATTTTATTTTTGTGTTTATAAATAAATTAGCATTATTTAAAAATCAACATTGCTTTAAAATTATATATTAAGAGTTAAGAGGTATATAATTATGCTAAGGTCGTTCTTTTTCACGTCTATTTGGCGTCATAAATTGAAAATCAACGGTTTAAAATATAAAATCGAAAATATTAATGTTAAACAGTACAAAATCAGTTGATATATTAATTCACTTCATATAAATGAGTTATAAATTTTACCAGGGATATAAATTAATTTATATTTGACTAACTTCCCCAATGAAAGCAGTAAAAACAAAAATATTGTCTGATTGCTTTCTCTTACAAAGAAAAAAAAAGAGTGTTGATGTTATTTTCATGTTGCATCAAGAGCTGCGATAAAAATAATATCATTAAATTATTTTTGGAACATGCGGGTCTTGCTAGTTGCTCTTAATTGTGTTGAATGATAAATTGGGAAATGATTTTTAATTTAAGAAAAGAAGCGTTCCAGGCCTATTTTTGGGGTATCTCCCCTGGCATTTGCCATTTATGAGGATTGAGGGAATGTAACTTTAGATCTCTCGCTCACGAGTCCCGTGCCTTTAGGATCTCGGCCAAGTGTCGGTCACATATGATAGTGTGGAACCGAGCAAGATGTTTGGTCTGTGTACTGCACCGAGCGGGGTGACTCAGGTGGTAACGCTAGGGACTCGTAATTAGAAAGTACCGGGTTCGAAAATATTGGGGCCGGCCATTCAGACCTTGGATTTTTCCATGGTTTTCCTCTGCAGAGATGAATCTTTCCTTTCAACGTTTTTTCTGTTCTCGCATTTGATATCATTTCCTTCTAATGGTTCTGCTACAGGTTCGAAAGTACAGGGCGAGGTGGGTTGCTGAGATTGACTTTGAAAAGGTTTCTGCCCCGGAGTCTCTAATGGAAACTGCCCTTCCGAGGAGCTAGAACTCCATCGGTCTAGGAGTTTTCTATCTGGAAATAATGTTAATGATTACATCTATACCGCCTCACCGCCTGTGCATCCTGGCCGCCGGAGTCCCCCTCACCTAATCCCTTCCTCCCGAAGGTACCACTGGTTGAAATAATGAAACATTTTTCTCCGTCCCTAACAGCAATACGTTGATTTAACTGAACTGGCCCCCCTCATTAGCTCCTGCACTCGGGTAATTTTACTGAGTTTGTGCTACTTCCCAATATTTATCTGAATAAAATTGATTTGAACCGAAAAGAAAACCATTATTTTTTTTTTCTATACTCTTACCGTAGATCACAAACCGGAAAACTTTATTTATGCTAATAATTAGCAATTTTATCATGCTTTTATTTTTCTTTGTTTTTAAGTCCTTTTATGATTATGTTTTACAAAGCATTATGCTCGGCAAGATAACTTTAAAATTTGCTATTATTCAGCTTTCTGTTTAAACAATTCCAGAGATATGACTGTTTGCAAATTTGGCAAATTTTGATCGTCTTTACGTGTGTAGTAAATAAAAAACATTACATTATAAATGTAAAGTCAATTATTTTCGATTTTACATGCAATTGTCCCAATAAGCGAGCATTAGTTAGCTCACACAAGCTGCATTAATACTAGTGTAGTTAAATTGGCTGTATTGACTTCCTTTATTTGTATTAACAAACTTAATATTGTATTTTATTTAAAAATGTGACTTTTAATATAATACGAAAGTTAAAATAATTTATGGAGCTCTGGAAATTATAGAAATAATGCAAAATTTAACGTTATTTTTGAAGATACTATTAATTAAACTTTGTGACAATTCCTTCTTTTAAGGGTGAACAGTTTATATAGTTTGTTAGCTGATAGGCATGTTATAAATTGGGGGGGGGGGAAGCATATGTCTTGCTAGGGCGTACCTCGATTAGGAACTGCCCAACAACTGAACGATTGCTTACAATTTTAACTTACTAATGTAGCGAAAATCAACAGAAAGCATTTCAAAGTTGATAGGCGGCAACTATTAAGGCAATAAGGGAACACCGAAGTGAGAAAAATGACGTTTTTGGTCAAAAAATTATATTTTGTTTTTGCTCTTAAAAGTTACTTTGCACTCCAGAAAACCTTACTGAGGCATCTTCATACCCCTATGCCCTTTGGACCCTTTTAGAGCGATTTTTAAGGGTGTGACTGTTCAAAATTGACCCTTAGTTTTTAGGCAACCAAAACTTTAAGCACGTTTTCTGGGTTTTAACTTGTAGTAGCTTTGCCTGTACTCAAAACATTCTGTTTTATGTACATCCCTGAAACTTTGTTAAGGTATTCTGAAGATCTTGCCTTATAAAATTTAGCAAGACTTTTTCTGTAAAAACAAAAATAGATTAACAAAAAAAAATAGTTTTAGTATAGTCAATGACTAATTTTTCCATGATTTTGCATGGGAATGCATTTATATATTTAATATTGCTAACTCATAATTAAAAGTTCATAATAACATTTATGTAAGACAATAATTATAACATAGTCACAAATTTTGCAGAAAAATGTAAACTTTTATGGATGCAATAGTTTGAATCGCTAAAAAACTGAACATTTAAAACAATAGTGAAAACAAGCAATTAAGCCGAAAGTGTGTATAGATAATACTAAAAGCACGAACAATAAATAAAAAATCTCTGGGTTGAATTTCAAAATTTTCTAATTATACTTCGGCTTTCCTTTACTTAATTCGTATCTTACTTTGATCGCATCCTGACAATTTAAAAACTTCAGAGCTTGCAAACACTCTCTCTTGCAAGTGGAATGTATATATGACACAAATAATAGGACAAAGGATGGGTTACATTAGCTGTTGCATAGAGACCGTGCTGTTATGAAACATTTGCTTTAAGACCCCCCAGTACTACGCAATAATGCGTGGTGGCTACGCAGCTTTCACATGGCTCTCCGTTAACTCTCTCTTTTCTTCTCCGGATCTTCGTCACCGTTATGCTTGAGAAATACTACAATCATTTTGGCGTGCATGCCCATTCACGTCAACAAGCTCGGTTTCCTAGTAGCCTTGAAAAAAAAAAAAAAAAAAAAACGAAACGGTACTACATGCGGTAGCACAATATGTATGACATTTTGTAGTCAACAGATTCTCAAATCTTTTCAGCAAACTTTCTGAAAACAAAGGAAAGGAAAGCGTTATATAAAGTATGAAGGCATATTAAAGCAAAACCGAACTTCTACAGAAGGAATAATAAAATTAATTTTTCATAAACCTGGTCATTTTAATTAGTAATACTAATCTAGTGAAAACTATGTTGTACTAAAATAAATAAATAAATAACACAGATAGTAGTTCAATTATTGGAAAGATATGAAGGTGTAATTCCTGTTCATTTAAATGTTTTTTTTTAACTATTAACCCTTAATTATATTCTTTTAAAATAAAAATTTTACCCTCTTTCATTCCGAAATAGCTTAATATTAGTTTTTCCTCGTTTACACGCCAGAGACGAAGGAGCAGTCCGTACAGTGGGTGACAACAGGTGAAAGTGCACAAAAAACGGTTCCATCTGCAGGAAAAGTTATGGCTACAATTTTCTGTATTCTCGTATATAGTACTCATATAGCACTACCTCCAGAAGGGCAGCACCATCACTGGGAAGTATTACGCTCACTACTGGACCAACTGAAGGATGCTATTCAGGCCAAACGTTCACACCTTGCGGAAAAAGAAAGTTCTCTTTTTGCTCCTTCTCTCTCTCTCTCTCTCTCTCTCTCTCTCTCTCACACACACACACACACCCACACCCACACCCACCCTCCCTCCCTCCCTCCCTCCCTCCCTTCTCTTCCAAGTGCTTCCACATCTAGCTACCATATTTGCCGGATTTCGCTCCCAGTGATTATGTTTTATTTCCAACCCTGAAGAAATGATTACGTGCACGAAGATTCACATCAAATAATGACGTTGAAGCTGAGACAGGCGCTTATTTTTCACAGTTAGACAAATCTTATTTTACTTAGGGTATTAAAATATTGGAAAGTCATTGAACTAAATATATGGATTTACAAGTGGCTATGTTGCAAAATAAAAAATAAATAAAAACAAAACAAAAAATCTCTTAAATGGTGCGTTTTCTTGGTCAGGGCGAGAACTTTTAGATGGCACTTCGTACGTTATATATTACTATTTAGACGTAATACCGACTTTGATGCAATGTGTACCAAAAAGTGATTGGTGAACAGATTTCCTACTGCGAGGCAGCAAAACCGAAGGATAAGCAAAAGCGTTTAAGCTAAAAAGAATTCACCATTGATGAACATTTTACGAATATGGTGCAAGCTGTTGAAAATAGAAATACAGATCTCATTTAAACCTTAAGCTGAAACGAGCATTAATCTGTTGTCTTCAGACGTGGGTCTGCAGAATGATAATGCTCAACCTTATACGTCATTCAATTACAACAGAAAAGTATTAGATAATGATTACCACATAATTAAATTAACGTTGTCTTTAGAATGTCTAGGATAAATTTCAGGAATAACTTTTAATTTCGATAGCCAAATATTTATGAACTTTACAGCACGGTAGATGCAGCCAGTTCATTTGACAAGCTGGGAAAGTTGCGTGGATAAATATGCACGAGAAATGAGTTTAGGAATAAACAATTCAATTCCATTTTACATTCTATTTAGTACTTTCCAGAGTTGTTTGACAGAAAGATGTGGGATCATTAATATATTCATCATAAAAAATGTGACCTGCAAGTGAGAAATGTATTCCATCTTTGCAAGATGTGAGCATTAAGTAAGTTGATCTTTTAATTCCACCTTTGTGGCATTATACCAGCAGTATTATTACCTGCCATCATAGATCAACAGGTAGGCTTCAGAACGTATCATCAGAAAGCAGACATGTTTCTTGATCACAGCAATTGTCAACACAATGTCTGAAGTACTTGACAAGATAACGAAATGTTGATGAGGGATTTCTGGATGGATAGAAAGCGGTCACGGACGATTTCGGTGGAAAGTTGTTTCGCATCAGGCTTCAGTTGACAGATAGGGGGCGTTGTGCGACTCAACGAAGAGTCGCATTAGTGGCGATCGCCATGTTAAAAAGTGAACACCCGCTCAATAAGATGTTTTTTCTATTATTCCTTCACTGTTATTTATATTCTAACGTAAATATAATCATGTGGTGCAGATCTTTTCTCATTGGCTCCAGGGCAACTTATTTCTCTATGTTGTGCACACTAGTCCCTAAAGGAAGTCACAGTTTCAACTTTAATAAGAGCTAATTTTTATTAAGAAAACCTTATTAGTAAATATGGAATAATGTTGAAAGGTACCAGTCGTTACGAAGCCTTATTATGCATTTTAATTGTTAGTAGTTTACGTACATGTTCTCTGTACAGTGTAATCAGTTTCAATGCAAATAGGTGCTATGGCGGAAGCTTGTTCTGGTCCTGTTAGTATTGTAAAACACTGTCAAGGAAATTCGTTTAAAAGTGGCGATAAGGTATCGTGCAAAAATTTTATTGATGAAGTTTGTAAACAGTAGCCAGAACTAACAATTAAATACGTTGCTCAGCTGTTTGTAGCACTAGTATTACTAATTAACCAATCGAAGTCGGGCACGGCGGAGTGATACATTTGTTCACTTTGGGATAGAAGTAACGGGGAACACATTATAGGTACCGGAAGCATTGAATATATCCTAAAATAACACATAGGTAAATTGATCTGGGTACGAACCCGATAATATTCCGAATTTTGACTGAATCGACACCGAAATTCAACATAAACCGACTAATAAACTCATGAATTCAAATAGTATCATGTTGCACGTGTAAATGTAACGTTTTTATCTCTACTGTCACAATGCAAGGAGGGGAGGCAATTGATCCCTTAACTATTTGAAGTGCTCTTCACTATTCACATTTTCATAAGTCAAATTGAAATTTATTCTGGTAATTATTCAGGGTTTTCATTTCAAAAGCTTACCAATCTGAATAGCTGAAAGTAAAGTATTGATTACAATGTAGATTTCAATTTCTTTACCCAGCCACTCCACTTTGAAATTTTAAATGATACATTTACCTTATGATATTAATATTTTTTCAAAAAATTCAACTGTTATTACATTTTTGTTTCCTTTCGTTGCCCGCAATTTGCATTGTTGCTATTGCTGTTTCAATTTCAACAGAGTAAACTACAAAAACTGTTAATAATTTTGTTTTTGTAATAAATTGTTAATAACTTAATAACTATGTACTAAAAGAAGAATGTCTAAGTACCAAAGAAAACACTGGGAAATGAGAGTTGGTATGGGGAGGTGGGGAAACTATTAGAAGAAAGTGAAATGGAGGATGTGCTGTGGCTGGGTGAAAGTAACGTCAGTGGATTTTGGAAAGAAGTCAGCCAGAGGGTAGCAGATATAGAAAAGCAAGAGATTTTGGCTAATTTTGAGGATAAAATTTTTTTAGACTTTCTGGGTAATTGAAATTGGGAACGTGGAAATAAAAATGTGTAAATAATTGTAATCAATTCAGAAATTTAAAGATTGGGATAGTGCTTTGTATTGTCCAAGAGAATATTAAATGGTAAGAAGGAGATATCAGGATAAAAAATGGGACAAACCACAACAAGATATAGTGGCAATTAAGAATTGAGGGGTAGAGAAAACAAACGAGACTGGGGAATTTTCAGAAAGGTACAAGCGGATGAGAAGTTTAAGGAAGGAGCTGCGGTGTACACACAGTTGTGAAAATTATGAGCTATCTCTCCAGCCTTCTGTCAATTTGGGTCGTCTTCTTTTCTAGCTCAGTTAAATCCATTTCAAATATATCCCCTTGGAACCTTTTAACTGTTTATTTTTTATAAACTCCTATACTGGCTTTTGAACCTTACATTTCTTATGACCGTATGACATTGTTCCTTAGTTAATCTCTTGCAGAGCGTCGCCAAAAATTATTTCCATGGACCTTTCCTTGATGTTCTTTGATTCACACGTTTCTTTTCAGTAAGTTATTGTACTTCTTGTAAATATTTAATTTGTTGTTTCGGTCTTAGAACATATATTCTGATCTCACAACATATACTTTAATTTTGACATTTGTAAGTAATAAATTTCATGTTCACCTTTCAGAACTAAGTATTTTTGTTCATTTCCTACTAATATGTACGTTTTTAGTCAAGTTTATCTTTAAACTCAATTATTTTTTACAAATCTATCTTAATTTTCTTGTCATGCGTCACAAATCACTGTAATTTTCTATACGTTAACATTTCATTTGTCACGTTTCTATGGTGTTCTGAAGATATATTTCAAATAATGTCAGGAACATATGCATTTTATCCATTGTGGCTTTAAATGAGAATGTAACACATCTTTTTATTACGTTAATAATATTTATATTACCTATAGTACAGTTGTTATTGTAGGGCATACTTTTTGCTCAATTATTAATTTCAAATTAAAAATGTCACTGGTGAATTGACCTAGGTACGGCACCTATCTGTACTTCTGTTTCCGTCATATAGCATTTCGTTTCATATATGTATATATATATATATATAATGTAACAAATTAACAGTAATAATAAGAGTAGAAAAGGATAAAACACTTAGATAAAGTCACATTTGAAACTGATATGTTTCGAACTCGTTGAGTCCTTCAAGACCATGGCCTCTTCTTGCCATTGAAGAACTCCAATAGTTCGAAATAGAGTAATTTCAAATGTGACTTTATCTGAGTGTTTTATTCTTTTCTACTTTTATTATTACTGTTAATTTGTTACATTGTTAATATAGTGTTACTTTATTTTTATTATATATATATATATGTGTGTGTGTGTGTGTGTGTGTACCGATCCTCAAACTGCAAAGAAATGTTTATGAACCCAGTGTCAGCACAAAAAAGCGTCATTTCCGGAGCATTAAAGAGCTGAGGAAAAACAAGAGGGAATTTTCTGCGGAAAATGCATTTGAAGTCAGAGAAATTAAGAAATGTGACCGTATTAAGAGTACATTTTTATGTTTTGACAGTATAATATTATCTATATCATAATTTTTCATTTTTCTTCGTCGCAATACATTTGCCCACAGTATCTGTACAAGTAGATAATTGTGATCATTTTGGTCGTCAGTTTTATTGATAAAATAGATAATATGTTAATTATTTGCGACAATTGCGTTAATTTCATTTTTAAAAAAGCTACTAATGAAATGAATTAGTTAATAGCATTTGAAATGGTATCATGAAGTTTTGTACGAAAATGTTAGACCTAAATTGTGTTACAGATCTCCTAACACCTAATGAACTTGCAATGGACGTAGGGGGGCATTCCTGAAACTTGACAAACACGGGAAGTTGATTTACAGCCTGAAAATGCAAAAGACCAAAAGCACATGGTGCCATATGATAAAGCTAAGCTTTTGCAGAAGTCATCTAATGCAGAATCCTCAATTTTGATGTTTCACAGCCAAAGATATTGACTTTCCCAAATATTATGCTCGGCGCTTAAGTTGGATTGCAAAGAACACTAATGTTCGGAATTTAACAAACTGTGATAAGTTTCCTCTTGGCAGCAGTAGAAATAGCGTGTCTTGATTAGTAACCGTAACCGCGGCACCCATTGTTGCAGCTGCAGCAAACTGTTAATTGTAGTAGATCGCTCGTTGTCTGTTGTAAGGCGGAGGTGACTCGGAAGTATTTCCTTGCGATGCTTTTTTACGACTATAAGTGTGGCATAAGCCAACAAGAATGCTTGAAAAAATTAACAGATGGTTTAACCATAATCTGCACTTTCACGCACAAAAGTCTATAACTGGTTTGCAGACTTAGACGAGGAAGAACAGCTTTGAAGGACAAGGAGATGAAAACAAAAGTTCATACAGAAGCCATAGTGAAGATCCATATGCAAGTGACCTACATTCAGATAGAGTAGTCTATAAATATTTATCTCCACAAATATCTTCGTCTAAGGAAGCTTTGTTATCCTTGCGTACCCCACAACCTACAAAACAAAAGACAGTCAGAGTGAAATGGTGCCAGGGCATGGTTCGTCATTTGGACAATAGTCACTGCCGACGTGACTATGATATCCATTTAAAACTGACTTTACCACTACGGCCTAGAATCAAAGAAGTAATCGGCGGTCGGGGCCTTCTCAACCCCCCAACCCCTTTCCAGGGAAAGTAAACTTATGTCTAACTTCTTCTCAGCAAAATTTCTAGAGTCTTCAGAACACTAACAAAAAGAAGATCGAAGTCTGGGTTGCCAGGATTGTTGCTTCAACACGACAATGCCTCTGCATATACCGCTTTAAAACAATGACATTTT
Organism: Metallyticus violacea; assembly: GCA_030762175.1. Classification (NCBI taxonomy): domain Eukaryota; kingdom Metazoa; phylum Arthropoda; class Insecta; order Mantodea; family Metallyticidae; genus Metallyticus; species Metallyticus violacea. Next base: position 41,970,781 of record CM060830.1, on the reverse strand, counting down.
TGTACAGTTCAGATTTGACCCCTTGAGACTTGTTTTCTGATTCCATCAGTCAAGGAAAAAAAAAAACTGAGGAGATATCAGCTTGGGAGTCCGGAAAAAACTATGTGTTCTACGAAGAGAAGTTGGTGCCATATCTTAAGAAGAATGGCGTGACATCTTCCATGTTTGGTTCCGGATGATACGACTTTGTAAGGAGAGTGGGGAAGACTACTTCGAAAAGAAATGGGCGGAGTTGGCGATTAAGGTATTCTACTCAGTAAAACCCGGAAAATTAAATAATTACCCTGGTATATTTACTCATTTTACCGTATCTTCAACGCCTTCAGTAACAAACTCGTGAACAATCAGAACAATCATAAAGAGAATAATCTACTTACATATAAGCGTAAGGTCCTAACTCTTCTAGAATGGGTTTCTCACCCTCGCTGAGGAAGGCTTCTGCATTCGTCACGTTGTACACATAGATGCGCATAACAGGATTCACTGGCGGCAACCTCCACCAGCCAAATGTGGCCGAACCATTGCGCAAGACAATTTGCTGCGAACAAAAACCAAGATATCATACACAACTCTTTACCTGTTCATATTAGTTACTAATAAAATTGCGGGACACATAAGAAGAGATACAACGAGATAAAAAGATGCTTCTGAAATTTATGAGTGTAATTTCGAGGAATTATGTCTCATAATCTGGCCACACCGCGTCATTACAGTTTCATCATCCATGACAACAGAAAACTACACTGATTGTCATTTGTTCTCGGACGTATTCTATTTGGGGATTATAAACAGCAAATAACTAAGTTCAAAGAGTCAATAACCTTAGCAAATTAATCTATTACATAATTACAAAAATACACTTTGAAATTACATTTCTAATACCAGTCTTGCTAAGTAAAATGCACGTTCGAACAACCGCTTTAGAAGCCCTTCGTATTCCTATCACTGCAATTTATGCCGAAGAATATAATGGCCCACTAAGACAAAAGTGATTTGATACATACTTAGAGAAGTGTATAAATTGCTTCTAAAAATGACGTTACAATATATTAAGTAAAAAATACTTAGCAAGGAAAATTCCACTTTGGGAGTCAATTCTTTCGTCAGTATATATAATTATTTAATTACTAATAAGAGCAATGTTATTACACTGATGATATAAACATTTCCATTAAAGATAAATAATTCTGTCTTATTTTTTAAAAAAAAATTCAGCCATGTGTCAGAACGGTTTAAAATAAGCAGGTTGATGGTTAATGAAAAAAGCGGTGCAGTAATTCAGCAGTCTTAAGAAAACAGAGTGAATTAATATGAAATTGACATTCATATTGATTCAAGTGTGCTAAATACTAAAATCAATTTAGTTTATTGCCACACGTAAGACTATATAATTCAATTATTAATTCAAGTATGCTAAATGCTAAATACTAAAATCAATTTAATTTATTGCCCCACGTAAGAGTATATAATTCAATTTCGTTTTATTTTTATTAAAATAACGAAATTTTCACCACACTGTTTCTGAATACGAGCTTCTAAACACAACAAAGAAGAAAACTTTGTTAAAAAAAAGCGTTAAAAAGGAACTATAATATCCATAGAGAGTATTAATCATAATTTTATTTTATATACAATTTATCTTACATTTTGATAACTTTATATCACTATGCCAGAGTTATTAAATTTTTATGATGTACATAATACCTAGAATGTTTTTTTAGTTATTTTGCAAGTACGTTATTGAAATTGTAGCTTTTTTTGTGGTGAAAGTTCCTCTGCTGCGTTTCCTTTTATGTAAGATTTCTGAATTTTCTTGCAAAGTATCCAATAACAATCGATAACATATTGATGTGCTATCGTCCCTGATACACGTTGTCTCAAACGTATTTAAATCTTTGTACAGCCTTACACCTTGTTCTTCACTAAGAGAACGCAGGTTTTCGGGAAAGTTGTTTACATGCGAGTGTAATTTTCAGACCAATTTCCTCGAATGCTTCAAGCATTTGGCCAACAACTTCTTTATAGTTTTGAGACTTGCTGTTGCCAAGAAATTTTGACTTCTGTGTAGGGGTTCAAAGTTATATTCACCTTTGTATCCATCGTTGATTCAAATGTGCTATGAAACATGAGTTTTCTGATATTAAATATGCCTTTTCTCAATTTCGAGAGAGCTGGGATTTGTTATAGCTGAAAATAGACACTAGCCTTGATAAAATGTTTCACTTATCCAAGTATGATATGGAGGGTGATAATCACTTATGAAGGACTGGTAAAGCTTTCTCGTATAACGTTCTTGTAACCAGCAGCAAAGTGCTCTCCAGGTCTTTCAGTCCAGTGACAGCCTATTGTCCTCAAAATAAAATGTATGCGAGATTATTGCTGATTTAAAAAAATTAATCCTAGTCGTGATGGCACGACATCTTTTTTCCTCCCATTTTTTATGTTTCCTTGATTCTCCTTGCTTTTCCCCTATCAATATACCCTTTCTCAACCTGTGGATCCTGAGGGCGTTTTCAGAGGGTAGCGAAATGTCCCGAAGGAGCAAGGAATCCATAGAAACACTAACGTTTTAATAACATTTTGCTTTTGCTTAATTGAAGTCATCACTTACTTTTTGTGTTAGTTTAATTTTCTTCAAAGTGGGTCCCGGACTTAAAATGATTAAGAACCACTGCTCTTCAGTATTCTAGATGCTTAAAAGCAACACGTTACTGTCAATTTAGGAAATAAATAGGAATTTGTGTTTGATATAAATTTACTAAACATTATATATATAAAATTACATACATTATCAATCTCCAAACAATCAGTGGGTGTTATAAGATTACAATTGTTTTGTATTTACGGTGCTATCACTGTTTCAAGAATAAATACTTTTTTTTTTTGATTGCTGGCAAGCACATTTGTCATCATGTTCAGAATGAGAGTTTATTAAACGCCAAACTAATATTGTGTTACAGCTTTAACAGTGCCAGTGTATTAATATGCCAAATGTCTACTGTGGCGCTACAGCTCATAACCACCACGGGTGTCTGAAGTCATTAAGGCGCGGACTCGTGAGCGGAGGGTCGGGGGTTCGAATTCCGCCAGGACCGTCCTCCCTGACAGGTTTTTTCCAGGCTTTCCGCAGTCCTCATAAATGGCAAATGCCGGGCAGGTACCCTAAACTAAGGTTGGAACGTTTCCTTCCCTGATAAATTCTTTCCCAATTTATAATTTGATCTGATGTATCATCAGTGTTCACCGCCTGTGGTGCCTCAGTAGTAAAAACGGGCGTTAAACACCATTAAAAAAACTGCAGCTCGTTTCGAACCTTATCCTCCTCTCTAAGACTGTCAAGGACAATTTAGTTACAGAGTGCAGACGCTCATTGCCATCTAGTAGAAAACTAATGTATTATATAGGGATCTGTTTTTCAAGTATGGAGCTCTTTAACGTGCCGTAAATCTGCGGCTTAAAGTCTCTGGATTTTCACATCTTGAAAACCCCATTGATCTCATTCGGGATCTTGGGTTCCGAGGAGAGCGCGTTGCCCCGGGGTCAATGAGGATGACTGGCATATATAGCCATATGTAATATCCTTTATAATTATCATTTTCATTAATTTTGGGCTAGCCATCTTCAAACTTTGTCTCTCCTTACATGGATTTATCTTATCACGTCGGGAATACATGCGGGTCTTCCATGGTAGTTTCACTCTGACAGCTGTTAAACATAGAAGTGTCTCCATCGCATTAAAATTGATGCAGGTCAACAGCTTCGAAAGAGATCAAAACGTAGGTGACAGAAATAAATCAAATCACTACAAGCGGCCAGAATCACAATCTGTTCTAATTTACCAATTTGTGTGTAACGTTCAATGAGGGCAGTTCTTCAGGAAAACATCAATGTCTGCCACTTGCTCCTTTTATAAAGAAAGAGGTCTGGTAATCAATAACCTTGAAGCTGTTCTGCGTTGCAGAAATATTCTAACCTGCTTCAGTAATGGAAGTTGCCGAACCACTTCTCATATAGCCCTGGGGAAATAAATTTACTTGCTGGGCCTGATTCTAAAGTTTACGTAATATGCAACAAGTAAGTGATAGGGTAAGGATGACCATCAAAGTGTAAATGTTCCTACGTTGACACTTTTGTTAGCTTATGGACGCAATTAGTATCATAAAGTTGCGGGTACAATTCCGATCACTATTTTAATAGTGTTTAACGCCCGTTTTTACTACTGAGGTATCACATGCGTTGGACACTGATGATATATGAGATGAAATGATAAATTGGGAAAAGATTTCTTAAGGAAGGAAACGTTCCAGTTCTAAGTTTAGGGTACCTCCCCGGTATTAGCCATTTATGAGGACTGAGGAAAACCTGGAAAAACCTCAGTCAGGGAGGACGGTCTTGGCGGGATTCGAACCTTAGACGTCCCGCTCACGAGTCCGCGCCTTAACGACCTCGGCCATCCGTGGCGGTATTCTGTTCACTTAAAGTATATATATATATTTCCTTCACCTCCAACATATATTTCATATTACCAAGTGCCATTTTGTTAGCACGTCGAATTTTATTTCTTCCTTCTGAAAGTAGTCTATGGCTTCTTGTGAAGCAGGTGCAAGCAGAAAAAGGCAAAGCTGCCACGTGTCGAAAATGCGCCTCTTGGAAGAGAAATGTAAATGTATTACCTCGATATAAAGAATTACCGAATTTATTTTTAGTTGCCTCAACTGAGCGCAGCGCGAGCTTAGCTAAGGTCATACCACAGCCCTATATCACAAAAGTATGGTCTAATACATCACAATGTATTAGTACAAGGTCCTTGCAAAGAATGGATTGTGACTTTGTTCCAGGAACATTAGTAAAGTATTAGTAAAAGTTAATTAAAAGTGATATCATACAAAAGCAAGATGGAGGACTAGGTATTTACCACATGTAGTCACAGTTTGAGTTAAGTAATATCTACTCCTTTGTAATGAACTCACAGTTTTAACGTACAGAGCGGACTATTGTCATTCCTTATATATGTATCTTGTATTTTTCTCCTAAATATTGATCATTTAAGTAATTTATTATGCATTTGTTAATATTCAAGCGTAATTGTTCACTTTGAGACGACGATCGCATATGGATACATAGCAGCATCAACCAGGTCAATCAAGTCAAGGGGTGGCAGAAGGCTTCCCCATAACGCTCGGTCATTATTGGTCCATTAAATTTATATAAAGTTGTTTATATTATTGGGCATTTACATTTTCACTATAAGCAAAGGATTGAGAAAACGGTGTCAAAACACGTTATTTTAGAGATACGTGTTAAGAGCCATTAAAAAATATAAACTAAGTTACTGGACTGAAATATTCATTTGAAACAGAAAATATCAATATCAATAGCCGTACTTTAATTGCAATTACCCTAATGTTTTTCATTATACTTAAGTACTGGGTAATTTTTGCTTATATATATATATTCTTACTCATCATTACCATCACCCTCACCAATACTTCGCATATTTAGGTCGATTAATTCCAAAAACTGTTAAACGGATATTAAAACTTGCACTAGTATTGGTAGTTAAATATTCCTACACTTGTAGAGAAATCCATACAAAGTACAAGTGCCCCCAAATGCTAATACTTCCGTAGAACAAAACAAGGAAAAATCACTTGTACACTTGTAAGTATGGAGTTGTAAAATAAACTGTAGCAGAAACTTTGTGGAACAGAAGTCTACTTATAACAACCAGTTATAAGTCCATGTACATGTAATGTATTAGAGCATGCTTTTGTGGAACATGGCCAAGTCGTGTCATAATAACAGATAGTTCCTTCCTTGGTGACTGAACATGAACAGTCTTTGTTTAGTATATGCTATTGTGTGTCAGTGTGTTAGTGAAGCAAATGTTACTATATTACAACACAATGTTGCAAGTAAAATAGAGAAATAATTTAATAGGCAATAACTACACGCTAGAGAGAAAGTTAAAGCAAACATTGGGTCAACATTTTGAAGAATTACAGGAGCATAAATATAAAGTTTATTAAAATACGTCAGAAATGAAGACGGGCATCATTTCGAACAATTCCTATTTATCAGTTAAGTACACATTATGAAATAAAACTATTATTGTGTGCACAATGCATGCTATATTGATGATCAAAGTTGTTTGAGTAGAAATGCGAGGAAAAACCGTCCATCAATAGTCTGGTACTGGCTCTACCTTGCGGCTTACGTTCAGCTGCAGATCAAAAATAATTTGTTAACAACGCAAAATAAAAATGAACGGCAATCATCTGTCAAATACAATCGTTACGGTTTGTGAACTTATGGATAAAAATTAACACTTTTCTAAATATGCAAAGAAAGAAGTTATTCTTTTCCCTGCAGGTCACACTAACATCCTGATTGAGACTGTACCTATACCCTCTTAGCCTGTACCGACGAAACTGTAAGTAGTTTCGCAGAACATAGCAGTTTAAGTTGAAAGTATTCAACGTTTTCACTCATTAGTGGAAGAGTGATTATGTGTCAACTTAATGTTTATGACATATTCTACAGTGTGTCGGGAAAGTTCGTACACCCCTGTACTTTACTAGATACCGGAGCAGCTATCTGTGCGGGTCTTTACATGGATACTGTGCAGAGAGGGATAGCTATATTTTCACGCAGGTGTCAAACCTCCATGTCCTGGAAGCAGTTATTTGAATGAGAAAGGAACGAAACCATACATATGAAATAAACTAAGATAATTAGTTATGGGAGAAGATAGCATTAGTGTTGGATGGGATTATTATGTCAGTGATAAGGTGAAAGTCTCACTGCTTAAAGATCATGGTTCTTAGCGATGTCAATTTCATATGTTTTGCGCCCTGACTTGCTCATTTTTTCCAACTGCAACCATTCACCCGTGTCTATGTAACAGAATGCGGAATGTTCTTGCTGAACAACCCAGTGATTATGTCCGCCTTCCCAGTGTTTGTGCAAAGTGCTTTATCTAATTGAAAGAAATGGATGCTGGTATTGTCCATAACAAAGACAGAGTTAGGGGCAGTATAGAACAATAATTGTTCCTCAAACCATTTTATGAACAGAAAATATGTCATTTCAGCATTTACTGTTTAACTGTCAATTTTTTTCTAAAATTAACTTGCAATCTGGAGCTCTTTTTTATGCCAAACAGGCATGGAAAACAAAAAGCCTTTACCAATTGGAACTTTCACGCCAGCAGAGCGATCTTCACTTGTCCAGCAAATCTTCTCTGTGTGGTTCTGGTTCACCATGTTTTGTCTAAATAATAATTGTTAAATGCGTTAGCTTCTAATTTCATATATGGCTCTAAAAAGACAACATAGTAACTACTAATTCACCCCTTTCCAAAAGAAACTCTCTCCCATCGTTAAATAGCCTATATTTAAAGTTCGTGTACTTCAGAAAACGCAGCGTGGATTTCTTGCCCCCTTTAAAACCAAATGAATTCCTCATTTTAATTGCTAGTATATGTGCAGTAGGGAACTCCATGTTCTTATATATGTAAAAATCGAGTTACGTAAAACATCTTTATCAAAGTCAACTAAACCAATTACTTCTTTTTTGCGCATACGATTTTCCTCTGGTGATCTAAAAAGAATTATCATTCATGGTTGATCTTGTTTCTTTAGCAATTTTCTGCACAGTTCTCACACCTTTACCAAAGGCTTCAAATGTTCTTAGACACTTGTCAACGCCGTTAGCCGAGCTGCTGGGCACGTGCTGTGTATATGCTGCCTCTTTCATAAAGAACTGTGCATTTTATATTTCATTTCACGTGCTTGTTTATACAAAACTACATGTTTACGTTTTTCTTGCTCCATGTTTACTGTTTTCTTTAAAACAGAAACTTAAGCACAAACTGGAAGAAAACCAAGGAAATCATAGACCAACTCATAGACAACCAAACACACAAGACTCTCTACTTCAAATGACACCTATTGGTTGAGCTTGGCAGTGACTTTCCTTGTCCACTGCGGAACCTTCCCAGACCCGTACGGATAGCTGCTCCCGACTTAGTTTCTTACTGGCACATATTTTATTATAATAATGTATTATAGTAATATTGTGACCTCAGCGTCATTCTGTGAGTTGAAATGGCAGATACATATCATTTTCTGTTGAGAAGGGGTACATGTATACACGAACGTCCATACAATTAGCATCATACGAGGAAAAGGTTTAATAAGCCTCCGCGAACAACGATTTCTGGAAAAGAAAGGCGTTTATGAGAGGAAGTGTGAAAGGCCGATCAAGAAGTGGAAGAAAGAAGACGTCCCTGGAGACATGTGCTCAAGTTGAGATGTCAGTTGAGCGCTCCATTCGCAAACGAGTTGCTGAACTTGACATTCCACGATCGACTCTTTTCGATTACATGAAGGACTTAAAGGCGAGGCCGTATCGTCGACCTTCATCAATGAGCTATCTGACGTAGATATGAACAAGCGTTTTGACGCATGCTCTAGCAACATTCCAACCCGGCATATCAAGATCCAAGGCATGTTCTCAGATGAGTGTGGTATATGCCGGAGCACGCAAAAGAGAAATATGTTTTTTGGTCGAAGCAAAATCCTCGCTTCACTTCCAACTGATTTGATGATATCTGGCAACTCGTTGTGGGGTATTATCAAGATGGAGGTTGCCACGCGTAACTAGCAGTACGGGGTGCCTTCGGTACAGTCTACCTGCAGTTTTGGGAAAAAGGTTACGAAGAACTTGGAGGCGCGGAAGATTATGTGATGGATCACATACGTATCCCTTGAACAACTGCCGTAAGCTCATTACTAAATTACTGAATTCGTTTCTTATTAATTCATTAAAGTAGCGTATAGTGTCGAAGGGTTCAGGTATAGACTTCCCGGACACATTGTACAATACTTTAAACTTCGACTTCTATACTAATACTACAGTCCATAATGGATTTAGGCCGTTTTGAAGGTAATATCTGAGGAGAATTTAGTTACACTTATTTTCATACATAAGTATTATGAAAGGTGATACGCTCATTTAAGCAACACTTGGACGTGAAACGGCCGATAATTTTGTCCACAGCCCCTCAAAATTCTCGAATTAAGAATTTAAAAAATGTTTTGGAATCCAAAATAATAATGAAAAATAACTATTATGAGTAGAATAAAAAAATTTTATTAGTTTTCCTAAGCTTCCAGGACCATTTGCAAAGATATCGTAGATATATGAAATGAAATATTGATACAAATTGAGGGAGTAGCGATTTCAAGGACTGAAGTCATATTTGGCTAGTAACTCAAAATTTGCAGGGTCATCGCTTTTTCGCCACCCCTCACCCACTGTCCAGGTCATTGCGAACGTTAGTTTTATTTATTGTAATTTTATTCTTTTAATTTTGGGGTTTTATCGTATTGTACAGTATTTTAAGACTTTAATGTGTAAATGAAGGCAAGATGTGATAATATTATTTTGCTCATTATACTTCTTCGTTGTAAATGCTAAACGTAATGTTTTGGTGAGCATTATACCTTTGTTTCTCTCTTTGCTTTCAACAAATGAGTTCAACAGTTCCTCTCCCATAAATGAAGCTACCTTTTCCGCTTACTTTTAAGATGCCTTTCCTAGTTCGTTTCCTAGCTTTTTGTTTTAATAGTGTTTAACATCCGTTTTAACTACTGAGGCATCGCAGGTAATGGACACTGATGATACATGAGATGAAATGATAAATGAGGAAAGTTTTTTTTTAAGGAAGGAAGGGTTTCAGGCCCAATTTTTAGCGTACCTCCCCGGCATTTGCCATTTATGAGGACTGGGGAACCCCTCGATTAAACCTCAGTCAGAGAGGACGGCTCTGGTGGGGCTGAAACCCTAGACCTCCCGCTCACGAGTCCGCGCCTTAACGACCTCTGCGGGTTTTCCTAACTTAAATGCATGCAACACATAAGATTGTATACTTATATGAGTCATTTGAACATTTGAACATTTCTTGTAATGACCTACAGCAGCATTTAGAAGCAGTTTTGTTATCAAAACCCGCCTTCTTCCATAGGAACATTTGTGCAGTAATACATGGACTAATTAAATATCGTAGTAGCTATGCTGTTTGTTGCAATGCAGAAGTGTGTGTCCTGCGATTATTAAGTACTTGCTAAAGAACAGTGTGAATAGAAGAGAAATTAATACAGATATAACAAACATTCCAGGGGACTCTGCATCACTATTTTCGATTGGACCGGAGAATTTAAACGTGACCGTGAAAGCTTGGAAGACCCATCAGCGGATGACTAAAATCCACCACATCAGAATTTATTGATGAAGTGCACGATATGTTTCTGGAGGATCGCCATCATTGGTGTAGCTCTGGGCATTTCAGAGGAATGTGTATTTCACATTTGGAGGGAAGATTTGGCTTGGAAAAATTATCAGTAAAATGGGTGCCGCGAGTGCTGACTCAGGGTTAAAAACAAATCAGAGTGCAAATCTCTCAGCAAAGTTTGGTCCGTTTTGTGACCAATAATGAAACTTGGATGCACTAGTACTAAACAGTGAAACAAAACAGCAGTCTAAATAATGTGATTATCACGATTCTCCACCGCCAAAGAAGGCCAAGTGAATGAAATCAGCAGGGAAGATCATGGCGTCGATTTTCTGAGATACCAAGGGTGTACTGCTAATTGATTATCTTCCCACTGGAACATCCATCACTGGAGCGGATTATGCTTACCTTTTGGATCTATTGAAAACAAAAACAGGCGAGAAAAGTGCAGCTTTATCAAAGAAGAAAGTCATCTTTGTCATGTCCTCACACTGTCGTTGCAATGGCGTAAAATCAATGAATTAGGGCACGATTTGCTGCCACACCGGCCTTATTCCCAACTTGGCTCCTCGGACTTTTATCTTTCCTCTAAACAGAAAATTCCTTGGTGGAAAGAAAGTTTCATCCGATGAAGAACGTAAATCACCAGTTGAGGCGCATTTAGCAGGCCTGGAGGAATCTGGCTTTCTTTATGAGATAAAGGCTTTGGATAATTGCTGGGCAAAGTGGATTAGTGTCAAGGGAAACTATATCGAAAAATAGGAATACTTTTAAAAAACTCTGTCGTCATTTTGTACGTAATTCCGAGAACTTTTCAAATGATCCTCATGTTAAGGAAGAAGCACATTGAACATCAATGAAAGAGGATCGAACCATTGCTAGACTAAGTAGATGTTTGATTTCTGAGGCAATAGCAGAATCCGGTTTTTAGTAACTTTATCCCGAGGTTGAATGAGCACAAGGGTTAATGCTACAGAGAGTTGCAGAAGTGGGGTCAAGGGAACGAGTCAAAAATGCCCTACTCTTGCCGGCCTCGACAAAATGCCTTCTTTACATATGGAAACTATCTATTGTTATGTGCAGATTCGATCCCCGCCTGGTATCTTTACTTATTTTATGTGCTTTCTTCGTGTATGACTTCTTTCTATGTTACAGTTTTATTTTCAAAGCTTAGTAGGTTTTACTTTTTCGTCTACGTGTAATACATACCTCATCCAGCTAGTATTAGGGCAAAAGTGTGAAGCTGGTGGGCTTTTGTGTCATTTTTCCTATTAAAAATATGAATACATTACATGTAAACGGGCACCAGTTAAGAAATATGTGACTCGCATGACATTCGCTGGAAACGCGGAGGAAGAAAACGAAAGTCGCCCTACTTTTAATCCAGCTTTACTATAGGCCTCCGACGTTATCGAAACTCTGGAAGCATTTTGTTTACAGGAGGTACATCCCCATTAATATAACAGATGAAAAATATTTTAATGAATATGTTATGTATTATAAACTATTTGCTTAATTTCTCTTATATTAAACCTGTAAATATTTTTACTCGGTGTAAAAATGTAAAAATATAAAATAGTGTTCGATACAATGTTAAAAATGGCATTTTATTTCATAAATTCCTTTTTACACGTATATCATAACACTACTTTTAGACAATTTCTAATATTTATAAATAAATTAAATGCATTGCAGTCATTCCGAAAGATTGCTTATTTCAGTAGCATGAAAGAAATGTTACCTAAATCTCTGGATAATGTTACCAACATCCCAGTGTGGTAATTAGTGATTTTAAACGTATTTTGACGCGGTAAAATTGAAAATTAAAACATTTTTATTAGGTCAGTTTTACAACTTCTGACAATCAATTATAAAATACAAAAAAAAAGTTTACATCTATAATTATCTAAAACTATAAATTGCACGTACTGCTAAAAACCATTTCTCTAGGTCCAGTCATTGTTTTTCTCTTAGTTGTCTATTCTACGTTCCTTCTTGGTTGTTCTTCATCCATGTTGTATGTGGCTTTCCTAGTTTCCGTCTTTTTAGAGGAATCCATTTATGTATCATCCTTTGCAATCTTTCTTCCTCCACTCTCATTAAATGACCATATCATATTTTGTTACAATGTCTTTAAATTCCCATTTTTTGTCTTATTGTGTAAATTCTGATTTATCTCTTTGCCATACCCTTGCTGACTCTCTCCAGTAATCCATTTCCATTGTAAGAAATACATTTTTGTATGTATTTTTAAGTTGCCATGTTTCTGCATCATATAAAGTAGCTATGCTTCTATAATCGTTAAATTTGATGTTTTATTTCTTTATTAAACTGTCTATATTGTAAACGTTCCTTTCTTTATGCGTTATCCAATTTCTTTATCAGCTTTTCGTCATCAGAAATCATAGCACCTAAATATTTATATTTTTCAATATATTTAATCGCTCTTTTATTTTCAATATATAATAATTTTGTTTTTCTCCTTCTTTTATCACATGTTTCAAAATTAAACTTTATGCCCAGCTTTTCAAACTCAATAATGAGCTTTCTACTCATGTATTCTAGATCACCACATTCTTCATTTGATCATTTGCTAATAGCGCAGTGTAAATATTCCTATCATCAACCTTGACCCCCTTACCTTCACATTTCCTCTTCCAGACCTTTAAAGTATCTTAAATATATATTTTGAACAATTTTGGAAAAAAACAACATCCCTGTCACAAGACCTTGGTAACATGGTATTCTAATGACAATTTTTTTATATTTTAATTTTGCCACATAATTTTCAAATAAATTTTGCTTTGATTAAATATTTTGAAATTCTGGTGTTTTTTTAAATGTTTCCAAAATTTAGTGCTTGGAATTGTGTCATAAGCTTTTTTTTCAATCTGTAAATAATATATGTACTTCCTGATTAAAAACTACATCTTTTTCGATTAGCTGATACAAACAAAATAGTTTATCAATCCTGTTCTAAATGCTGTATGCTTCCTTGTTCTTATCTTCCTCCTCTAAGAATTCTTTTAATATTCAAACATATATGCGACTAATAGTACTTGCGACGGTCAATGCCCTATATAATTATTACATTAATTTTATCCCATTTATATACTGTGAATATATATCCCATTTTCCATTCCATAGGTATATATTTACCATTTATACATCTTTCAATTAGTTCACTTAACTTTTCCCAAGGTTTATTCGTACCTAAAGTTATTCGTTTCCTTACATGCCACAATATACAGAGGTTACCAAAAATGTATACACACTTCAAGCAAAGAAAAAAGTGTTAACATAACAAAACCGAATTCACACAAACAGAAAATGATGAGCACTAATCATCTTACACTTTAACAGTTACGACAGTTGCTCAAAATGCCCACCATCGGCGTCGATACACTTCTGAGTACGTTGAACTACTGATTGAGTAACGTTTGCGAAAGTGTCCTCAGCGATTGCAGCACATGCCGTTTCACTTTCTTCCCGAAGTGCTGCTAGTGTAGCTGATTTTCTACGGTATACAAAACCCTTAAGAGTTCCCCATAGATAGAAGTTCAATGGAGTTAGATGCGAAGAACGCGGTGAAAACTCAATCGGACCTCTTCGTCCTATCCAGTATCTTGGATAGTGCCTAGGATAGTGTCTTGGATCCAATGCGCGGGGGCTTGTTGCTGTGCGAGGTCTACCAGATCTGCTCTTGTAAACAACGCATACGGTACCACTAGTCTCAAATTTGTCTCGAATGCGTGCAACTATTACTCGCGTTGGCGGTTCTGTTCTGTACACACATCTCCATTGCCTTTGAACTTCAACAACATTCTCGCTTTTCCAATACCACTTCAAAATTGCTTTCCGCTGTTCAAAACGATAATCTTGACTCCATTTTGTTGTAGCATCGCTAGCATAACGTAATGTGAGCTACATCTGTTTACAGAACATCATACCATAATCTTGGTTTCATTTGTTCATTGTTGATTTACCTGACACGTAGCGACGCTATCATAATGTATTGTGAGTTACATCTATATTACACATTACTGTTGTTTTCCTGTCTAACTTTGAAATATATTAAATAGGTATCTACTGTAAAAGTGTATATACAGTTTACATTTTATTGGCACCCTCATTTCAGTTTAAAAATTATTTTCCTCGTGCTGAAAGAACTTGATTGTTTGAGCACGTGCAATGAGGAAATTTGCTGTTATTGATTGTATTTTCAGCCTGGCATGGTTTCAAGGTCGCCAACATTGTTACTTATACAAGCATATCTTAGAAATCAGTTTAATAGCCATTATGTAATATCACTAATTGCACAGGCATGATTTCGAAACGCCGTGAGGAACGTAAAAAATAAAAATGACGTAATTTGTATCCAACTAAATAGATTAATAATTATTACATTACTTCTCATTAAGCGTTAGCAATTTGAGTGCCTTGTGTTAAAAGAACTACTTTTAATATGAACTTTGTAAAAAATATAAATAGACCTATACAATTATTTTATTGTAAATAAAATGCTCCCCAATATACATATAATATAAATGTCAGAATATTTGCTGGATGCATCTGTACAGAAGATATGTTTCAAGTCGGACGATTCTTCGAGAGTATGTAAGTTTTGCCTGCTATGCCCGAAACTGTTTAGTGTGTAGTTGACGCTATTAGTATTCTGCACCTTACGACACGCTAATGAGCGCTTTCTGTTCTGAACTCGGACGCGAAGATGCACCACTAGAAAAGTAAATAGAAAGCTAGTGCATAGCTTAGCAGATGAATCCGTTAGCTCTTTGTAGACATGAGACAAACAGCTCGATGCTGAGGATCAGGGGAGGGGAAATAGTGTACTAATTTACTCTCTGAATACTCTCTTGAGGATGTTTTAATAGCTTCCATAGCATTCCAAAAATCCAAATTACCAAACAATCGAAAAGTGAACATTATGGAAATAATATATATATATATACTATTAATAGAGTAATAAAAACTTCTAAAAAGCATAAAAACTCATAAAAAACACTCAGAGTGCAGTATAAAAAGGTTCACATAAAATTTCACACTAAAAACCGTAAAATTGAACACTAAAATCACACTATATTTCGAGCTTGGCTCTTGGTCACGTGATGAAAATGAACTGCAATATATATTGCAATTAATACTGGTAAAAAGTATTAATTAAGACATAGGTCTAGACCATAGGTAGCCTTTCAATTGGCAAAGTAATTGTTTTTATGTTGGTAGATCTGTCTCAAGTATTCATTTTTTAAATAGTTTTTAATACAGTTTTTTTAAGCATACGCGTTGTGGGTATTTCATAAAATTGATAAAATTTAGAACTGTGCATGCAAAATTTCTTTGTTAAAGATATTTAATGTAAAAGAAATTTATACCACTTTATAAAAATTTATGAGGATTTCTCTTTAATTAATATTATGGCAAAATGGCGCTAGCACTAATCTTGAAGTTGACCTACGTGAAAGATGTCCAAAATTGCTACAATAACAGAATTCATTTAACAATTATTACATGATATTGTATTAATCACCGGTAAGATGCTAAGGCTATAGGTATTTTAAAGGAGGTGTAATTTATTTTTACATGAAGAATCCCAAATGTAAAAGCTTTGCTCACAAGATGAGTGCTACTCTTGCTGATGACAGACCAAAAGCGCATTGGATGAAAATATCGCAAGAGTGAAGCGTTTTAACAGTTTCAGAACATATGATACTTGAGTCTACCATCACACACCAGAATAGAAACAGCAATCAAGCCAGCAGAGGACAGAAGCCAGTGATTCAGCACCAAAGAAAACAGACCATCTGCAGGAAAGTTCATAGCATGATCCCTTTGACTTAATTTCCAATCAGATACTCGGGATCGAACGCCGGACCAACCGATTATAAAACAACAAGTTTTATATCTGCCATCAAACAGGCTTAAGCTGATATATAATACATAATAATTTATGGAAAAGCTGAAAATAATATTTATGTCATAGGTGTTAAAACATGTTTGCAAAACGAGGTCACCAAACCGAGTGTATTAAATTTACGAATAAAATGAACTCACTTTACGAAATATGGTGTCACTATTCAATATTTATATGCATTCAGAGCGTTCGTCATTTATTTTTAAATATTTGAAAGTCGTTTATTAGCGGAAACAGCTTTGACTGTGCCTTGATCTATTCCTACACAAGAAATAACTGGAAGAAATCGCAGCAGTTAACAAATTAATATAAATTTATATTTTAAAATTATGAATTAATTATTAAGTACTTTATTTAATCTTATGTCTTTCCTTATCAAAATATAGTCGTCAATTGTTTACAGTCTTGACTGTCGTTTTCTTTCAATGCGGTTCCCTATTGCATAATATTCCAACTGCAATATGATTGTCGACTGTTAAAAAGATCTACTTCTAGCATTTGTTTTAGGACACTCCTGTGGTCTAGTGGTAGCATTTACAGCTGCTAATCCGGTGTTTCTGCATTCAATTATCGATCAGGTTAAGCTCTCAGAATAAATTTTATTTTTCGAAGTTTTTCTTTAATCGTAGAACGGAATACCAGATAGAGCCATCGTTTTTGCATTTCACCCATTCTAACTACATTTACGTACCCAAAGGTTTAAGCTCCTCTTTACTCATATCACCCTCACCATCATCATAACTGTGACAACGGAGCAGCGACTCAAACATTCGCTACATTATCTTCATGCTAGGGGGCAATACCCATAAATTCATAAGACAATGGGCTGGCGTTGGACAAAACAATTTTAGCAACTACTGTCTAAAAAGCATTTAAATGTGTTTAATTTCAAATTTAAATTGAAATAACTTAGAACAAAACGTGTGTATCTATTTCAGTATACGAAATAAAAGCTTAATATTTAATTTAGAGTTAAGGAACTAAAGTTTTGGTACATTTCAATAACCATTACAAAATTATCAGAGATTTTCAAATAAACAATCTTATAAATTCGATCGAAGTTACTAAATTGTATTTCAGTTTTTAACATTCTTTTAGCATTTAAGCTTTATAAAATATCCTTTTCTTTTTCATTATCGATACCCGAATCTGCTTTAAAATACGGCAGTCACGTTTCCACCTTCGTCAGACCTTGAAACAGCAACAGAAACATTTAATATGCTGAAAAGTCATGACCTACCCATCTAACTTGAATTGCATATCAATTTGGTGTTTTGGGGTCAGGAAAACAAACGCTATCTGAATTTTATAGTAGGAACATCGTTAAATCATGTTAAGGTTGCTGCATTATTCTTTTTTTTTTACTCACATTCTGTTGGTGTCAAACGCGAAGACATTGGGTGATGTATGTGAAGGGCACGGTAATCAGCTTGCACTTCTTAAACATATCTGCAGCTTTGCACAAATTCTACTTTGGGTATTTTTAAAGCACCGATAATAAAAACAAAATATATAATTTTCCTAGAAACAAAAGAAAAACGATTGAACAGCGGAATACTCTACAGGATGTTTCAGAAATACTTTACAAACTTTGGTGACGGGTTCCTCACACCAAAACAAGAAAAAAAGTCCAAAAAACGCATGTCCAGAAAGCCTTAATTTTTAAGTTATTAATGAAAGTTTATCATACAAGAAAAAATCCGTATAAACATATGTCGTAAACCCTTAGTTTTTCAGATATTAGTTCAATTTTACCTAAACAAGTAAAACATTCGTATAAACGTATTCTAAGTTTTTGAGTTATTAATGAAAATTTACCAAAACAAGAAAAAGTCCATATAAATACAATGTTTTCTGAGAAACACAATAAATGTTCAACCTCTTGCTTCAACACACGCAGGCACTCGTCGGTTCATGGATTATATCACCCTTTCAAATACTCCCATACGCTATCGAACAGTTTCCCATGTTTCCATGGCACATTGATGAAATGTCTGCTGCGTAAACCAATTGTTTTAGGTGGCCCCACAGGTTTGATGATGAAAAGCCGTCACTTCAGTACATCAATCAGTAATACACAAGAAAATGTCTGAAGTTGTTGGTGTCGGATCTATGATACCATGTGAAGGAATGATGAACAGTGAGAAATATTTACAAATACTGCAGAGAAGAGTGTTACCGAGCGATGAAAATCAATGAAGATTCCAGCAGTTAAGTTTTGGGTTAGCCAGTTAATTCCCCGAGAATTTATACTCTATACACAAAGACGGGCTAAGAAATCAATTGCTCCACTAAAGAGGAATTCTGAGGGGCTCGAACGACTTAGAGGGGGGCCTTCGCCGACGTAGGGATGTTTTACCTGGAAACATGTTAGGGACCCCGCGCAGTGAGCGTCCGGTGTTTCCGTTACTGCATCCTTTCTTCCCGGAGGTGTTCCCATTGGGGCCAGCTGTCCCTAACAACCCAACCCAATTTAGTTCAAGAACCCTAAAAGATACCTACTGTTAACGCTTCCACATTAAGTTTCTCTCTGATTGTGTATCAAGTTAAATTGAATCTCCGCTCGAAATTTTAAAATTACTGGAAACTATTCGGACAAACCTCTTAAATATTTTAGATAAATTAGAATCTTTTTGCATTTACAGTTCACTCATGTCCTATTAAATATGCACAATACATAAAATCTCTCTAATTAAAAATGCGTTAAAAGGATGGAAAATCATGGAATTTCATTCTGGGACTCAGTGCACGCAGCTAGCATGTGGTTATCACGAGACTATCAATTTCCTCTGTCAAATGGTGGGAGATAAACTGCACAGCATCCTTTTGCGGTACTGCATCATTCCGTTTATCGGACGATTGTCACGCATGAGCAAACTTTTCTGCACCAGCGCATGAAAAGACATGCTTTTGCGTTACCTCGCCCAGATGTCGACGCCCCGACGAGGAAACGATTCTCTTGCCTCATTTTTGTTCTGGAAAACATTAACCTTTAATTGTAAAAGTGGAACTTTGGAAGTAACCTGAATGAAAAGTGTGTATTTTGAAACGTTTGCTTTGTCAAGTTTTGGAAAAATGCTTGGAATTCTTGAAAAAGATATTGCAGCGTTATTTGCATATCTTAATTTGCAGAAAATTAAGCTCTAAAGAACAAAAAAAAAATGTATTTATTCTACAAAATGGATACAAAAATTACGATTGTAAGGTAAATAACCAAACAGCAAACAACTAAAGTGTTTTTTGAATATAGACATTAAATTTTCAAATAAGATCTTCTTGCTGTGTTTCACAAATGAGGCTGCGTGAAGTGTTTTCATCATTCATAACGCTCTTTTACTACTGAAGGTCTCATGTGCAGTAAAAGTACGGGATACTCCTAAAGGAAGGCTGAAAATTGATTTAATTATAGAGTATTTTGTAGAGAGGTGTTAGGATTGCCTAAAATTTCACCGGAAGGAGTAGCTTTAGCTGAATTAAAGAGAGTTTTAAAATGTTGGCACAGTATTTTGAAATTGAGGAAACACAATGTTCTAAAAGAGAGTATGAAATATCAAAGGGAACGAGAGGGAACAGCTGGATGGGAGAAGTGGGGGAAAATATTGCAATAAATTGCGAAGGGGGAACTTGGGAATTTGAAGATAAAAGTAGACAAGAATTTTGGAAGGAGGTAAGGCAAAGAATAGAAGATATAAACAGGCAAGAACTTTGGGCTAGTTTTAAAGATAAGAGTTCATTAAAATTGTACAGAATAATTAAAAAGGAACGGGGAGAGAGAAATATACAGATTGTTGAGATAAATTTGGAACTGGCCTGGATGCGAGCAGGAGCATTGTTTTTAAAGGGCCTCAGAGGAGAAAAGGGGGTATTATGTGTAGAGAATCTAAAGGAATTTTTCATTGTTTATTAGAGTGTGAAGGGGTAAAGAGATATAGGGAGGGAGTATGAGAAGCGAAATGGAATAAATTACAGAAAGAAAGCGTAGCACGTAAAATGTTGACTGGTATGGAAACAAAAGAAATAAAATGATAGGGCAATACTTAGGAAAAGTAAGAGAGAAATGGATTAGAATAGTTAAGAAGAATGAGAAAATTAGGATATGAGTGATAAATAATGCTAACCAGGGAACTATAAGAAGTAGAGAGTGTCATAATGCAGATAGCCAGGGGTTTGTGTGTAATGAGGCCTTTATAGATGAATGTTACATTATTAATATTATTATGTAGGTTAAGTATGTTAATTTGTTAAATATTCATAAATATTTTCTACAAACTGGTAAATAATGATTTTTGTATGAATATTGATGTGGCCGAACCTGAGTCTTCAGGAAATTCCACTGAATAATCACTGATGAGCCGAAGATCAAGGTAGGGTGGGTAGTTAATTAAAAATTGTTAACTATTTATGTAGAGATAGTATTGGTAAATAAATTCAAAGTACTAAAGGTCTTCATTATATTGCTACATTTTCCTTAGTGACTTTTCATCAACCTGTCAAAATCTTTTAGTTTTTCCTGTTTTACTGTGGCAACTGGGTTTTATTAGTGTTATCCTTCTTTGGTTATTCCTCTAAACTCAGTTAGGTCACTTCTACAGAATGATAAAAAACCAGCGATAATGTTTAGTACTTTTTGTGAGACAGCAAAATAATGGTTTTTCAAGAAGGGACATATGTGCGAAAATGCTGGTTTGAGCACTGTGGGGCTCCAAAGTATGATACCTTTGGGTATGGTGATGAGCTTACGTTCTACATTTTGTCAAAAAACCTTCACCATCCCAACAAGAGTATTACATCGTGCAGTTAACTACAAAAGAGTTTCTAATTGTCAGCTCCAAAGTGATTAAAGGAGCTGATTTTGGCCGTGCACTCGATCAGAGACTTGTCTGTCTGTGCCAAGTGTTTCACACGCTGCATGGGTCCGTGCGTCCCTCCTCCTCCAGCCAACATGCTAACACTCGTGTTCTTTACTGTGAGCCATTTGGGTTTCTCATTTTTTCTCGCCATACATGCATGCTGTGCAAGTTCACGATGCATCTCCAGACTAGTAGAGGACCTTATCACACCTTTCAGCCCACTGTTGTGCATTCAACCTTGGCGTGGCTACGTTGTCCCAATGGGGATTGGTGAAGGTGATACGATACATCAGGAGGGTCCTTAATCCTAAGGTAATCTACTCTAACCAGACCATGGTCGCCTGAAAGGAAAATTCCTTTTGACAGATCCGGGAATCGAAGATAATCTTTAAGTTGCGGTAAAATATGTGGTGGTTGATGTAGTGAGAGGTGATTTAGTATCTCAATTTCTGCTGTGATGATACATGAAGAATGTGGCTCAAAAACAGTAGTCATAATTAGGCTTAAGCGCTTAACATTCAGTTAGGTGCACTCAAACTACTAGATCAATATAAACGGGAGGGGGGGACACCAGAAATGATGCACCATCACCCGGCAGATAAGCATAGCATATGAGTGACAGGTTTGTAAGGGGAGATTTTTACCCCTCCCATCTGTTGTCTACAGTCCAGTACCAACTTCATTCGGGTTCATTCTGGTTTTAGTGCTTAGAAATGTCGATACCTAGTCACGAGTTTTCCAGCTTAAGCCTGTGATTTCATTTTTTTTTTTTTTTTTTTTTTTTCCTGAGATGAGTCTTCGTTTCATTGTTTCATAAAATAACTTTTCGTCTCCTGTCACAATGTACTTTGCTTTTATTCTCAAAACCTTGCGTTCCATGAAATTGTCGACCCTCCCTTTCAAACTTTTTTAACATGTGAATGAACTTAACTATCAATAATTGTTCACTATAAGCCTATCTTATGTTTTTTAGATTGATTCCTCAGCTGTTAGCATGCATCTGCATTTTTATCTGCGTGGGTATGGGAACTTTGTACGAAGCTTTCTCGCCTCTTCGGGGTCATGGTTCAAGAGGTGATACGGTAAAAAAGAGTCTTAACTAAAAAGTAGGCCATGAAAAGTTTTTAAAGTGCAGACATACTGGTACCTTTACAAGTGTTTCTTTATTATTAACATTTAATGTTGTGACTTACACGTGTTATGGACCATCTTACACGAGTTTTGGCATTTCCCTCGTGTTGTGGGTAAGTTACTTTCCTAACATGAGTTAGTTTAAACTCTCTCGCTGTCTTGTCAGCTAAGCTGTTTAATATTTGTGTGAGATGATGTTTTTCACAATATGGAGGGGATTTTAAGTCGTAAAATCTTCATTTTAGATCTTTTTAACTGTCTAAAATAATTTTTGCAGTTCTAGCTATGAACCAACATAATAATTAGGTTAATAATTATCTTTTTAATTGTTAATATCCCCATGATAATACATAACTAATATTTAAAGCCCGATATACTGTACCCACTATCTTCCTTATTTTTAATTTCTTTTTAATGACGTTTAACGCCCGTTTTCAATACTGAGGTACATAACTGGTGAACAGTGGTGATTTTGGATCAGAAATTTAGGTATTTAAATCCTTAAAATAGGCAGGCAAAATACATAAATAACTAAAATGAGATAAAGACAACAAAGTAAAACATTTTTTGAGCTTATAAAATATTATTTATCATATTAATCGATCAGAATGCTTATGTTAACGTTGTGATGCAGTTTCTTCTTCTCTTCTTAGGAAGATTCCTCACCACGGTTGCTAACGGGCTTATTACATTTACTCTCAAGGGGGAAGGAGGGAATGAGACGGATGATACATCGGGTGGTCAGTGGCGATGCACGAGCGTAGGTGGGGTATCTAACGTTTCCATAAATGATAAGGTACAAACGACAACTGACCGCGAGAAGCACCTCTGGTTCCACTAAGGTCTTAAGGTGTCCAGATGTTACCCGAGGAGGCCCTCAGATAGAACTCACCAGACGCTATAATCTTTCCTTGGCGCAAGGCACCGCATCGCCTGACGCTTCCGATCCTGTAACCTATATTGTGAAATAAAGGAAATAGGAGAGAGGAAAATTTGTGGAATATAAATGCCCATGCTCATATTCCTCGAAGTGACCAGAAGAAACCACGAAAAAACCAAAGTCGAGATGGCCGGTACCAAGGAAATTGAACCCGGGACCTCCGGAATGCAAATCAAGCTTTACTACCTGAGCCAACCCTGTTGGTATGGTGGGGTTTTAATTGCAGAAATTTAAAGCTTAAACTCAGTTTGTATTACTGAAAATGACTTCTCGACATTCACAAATATTTTTTTTTTCATTAGTGTGGATGCCAGGACATAGTGGAACTGAGGGATATGAAACCTTATCGATCTGATCTGGTTTCTCTAAAAATTCACTGCTAGAACCAGAACCTGTTGCTTGTAACTCTCATGTGTCATTTAAAGCGACTATGACAGAAAGGGTACTGCCAAATCAATTAAGAACCCAAATACTGAAAAACAATGTTAGAGAGATGCGGGGATCTACTTGTGTTGGGAGGACGCCAACTTTCCTGGGTGCTATGCCCATTGTCCGTTATATTTTCAAGTTGGCAGGAGTCAGTAAGCAAATGAAACAATTTATCTTTTTCCGAACAAGCTTCAGCTAATTCAAATGTTCAACCTTTTCCAGATTTACCAATATTAATTAAGTCTCCCTTAAAGAGTGCATTTACTTCTTGAAAGGTATAGAAGTGCTTGGAGACAAAATGAAACTAACTCTGCAATATTTTTTCTTCAGAAACTAAAACAGCTTAAGGAAGCTAAATTAATAATTTTATAGATCCTTGATCTCAACTCTTAAGCTTCGAGTTATAACTTATTTACTGTGCCAAAACATCATTCAATGTTTTATTTATTAGAATAGCTTTCATTACATACCTTATCTATGATTAAGTTGACCCATGTCATGAAGAAAATGGCTATGATGGCGCCAAAAAGTAGCAGCACCAATGCTATCAAGATCACGAACCCTGTAACAAGAGAAATGTGTTGGTAAGTACATTGTCATCACGCCATTATTTAGGTTTATTCCTTAAAGAAAATTACAGTTGCTTAACCAGTTATAGAGACTTGCAACAATGTCCCTAGCAGTGCAAGCTGAACTGTTAGCTCTCAATGATATAATAGACAGTTCGAATAATGGACGCTTCTTGCATGACGCTGAAGCAGGACAAGCCTCTTTTGCCGAGGTAATCCCGAGTTATTACTCCAGTAGAGTTCAAACCAACTTCTTATTTTAATCTTTGTTCCTCTCTGTCTTCGCCGTAGTAGACCGGCAGCTTCCAAAAATTGTCTAAATCGTCCTCCCGTCATTCTCTAACTAGTTTTTGCAGCCATTTCTTACATTTTGTGACAGTTTTTCATACCTCCGCGAGCCTGAAAGTGAATGTTTATATAGAATTTAAATAGCAATAATTATTAAATATGTTATATAGCCTTTAGTAGCCAGCAAGGATATTTCATGCATTCAGGTTACATGGACGCATACCTCCTTGACGAGAGGGAGAGGCTGCCTATTGTAATCTCTTGTGCTCTCATTTACTAATAATGGCTCGAGCAATGGGTATCTCTATTGTGACGAAGCTAAGTGCATGGGTGTCCGGCATGAGCCGAACAATAGGTCCTTTGTATCTTTAGTTGCTGGAGATGCTCCGAAATTCGTTAAAGATAGAAAAGGAACAGGTGTTGGGGATGACGTCATTACATCGAATGATCATGAGCTCCCCAATGAGGAGTCGAAGCGTGAACGAATTTAAATGAGCGCGTTTGGGAGCACAAGAACTCAGCAATAATATTTAAATATTTTGAAGACTTAGTAACCGTGGGTGCTATTCTGTGAACCCCGTGAGCTCTTACAAACACGTGGGGACACTTTGAATTTAGTACATAAGTGGAAGACGACACAGTCCTAGGACACAATGGCAGACAGTACAGTAATTCCCAGGACGCAGTCCCAGATACAGTAAAACGCATTTGG
Organism: Metallyticus violacea; assembly: GCA_030762175.1. Classification (NCBI taxonomy): domain Eukaryota; kingdom Metazoa; phylum Arthropoda; class Insecta; order Mantodea; family Metallyticidae; genus Metallyticus; species Metallyticus violacea. The sequence continues at coordinate 41,945,633 of CM060830.1, read as the reverse complement.
TAGGTTTAAAATCAGTGGTGTAGGCAAATGAAAGACGAGAGTCACACAATTTAATTTTAGGGAGGTAGATGCAATTTCAAGCAGCGTAGGTAGCTCGCGGTGTTAATGTCAAAGACTTAATGAACCAGGTGACCTACAACAAATTATCGTGTGAATAAACACTTCTACGCGTTTAATGAAACACAATTGTCGTGTGATTTGAACCTTTTCCATCTCAGCTCCCTTCTCCCGTGACTACGAGGGCACAAAAGGTGAATTCGTGCTCCTGAAGGACCGGGGTATGAAGTGGGACCTGGGTAGACATCCAACAACAACTATATCATCATAATATTGAAAATCACTTCAATTTCAAGCAATAGCTCTCAAATCCATAGTTAGGACTGATCCTCATCAAATGTCCCGCCCAAGTTCATATGACACGCTGGTAACAATTGTTTCTCTTTTGATTCCGATTCTATGACTTTTATCCACGAGCATTATTATTTTTTAAATAACATTTAACGGTCGTTTTACTGTTCAGGCACCACGGCTGTGAAAACCGATGAAATAAAACATGACATGATAAATTGGGAAGATGTTTGTGTTAAGAAAGAAAAATTTCCAGGTCTAAGTTAGGGTACCTTCTCGGGATGTTTTATTTATGAGGCCCGAGGAAAATCTGAAAAATCCTCAGTCAGAGAAAACGTAAGACATGGAGATCTGAGAGTTACTTTGGGTGAGCAAGATAAATGGCACGTCCGGTATACTACTATAGTTAAGAAAAAAATAAATTGGTGACGATCTACTTAGCACCAGCAGAGATATTTAATCGCGTCAATCAGAAACCGCAAATTTCGCTTGACCGACTTCCGTTCGAAATTAATATCCCCCGCAACACTTTGTATACGACTACATCGTCAAATCCATAAGGTAGCTAGCCGACTATATTGCATAGTGTCTCAAAGAGATGTACAACAAAGCTATTATATCTTTTAAGTTGAATGTTATTCCAAAGAAATAGTACCAAAAATTATAAATTTTAGCCAACAGGCGAAGAAAAGATTAAATAGAACGCTTTACTCTTTTTAACACCGTGTAGGTAATTGCCAAGTAATTAAAGCTTATTAGAGAGCACACGATTCGTGTTTTAAGCTGTCTGGAAGATATCTAAACAAGGATCTTTAACTGCAACTGTCACTTTCATTTATTTATTAACGTAGTTTTTGTGATATACTGTGACAGTAGCTAGTTGGGATAGCACGAGGTACAAGATGTGCTCTGAATCTGATTCGAACTGCAGTTTAAGAGAAAGGTAGGAGAAGTCGTTCAAAAACTTGTCCACAACAATTACATAGTATTATTGAAACCAATAAAGAAAAATCATGTTTAGGGCTTTTCCTGGATACACAAAAGACTTTCGATAAAATTTAAAGTCATACATATCTCACATATTTATTACAAACTAATAAAATCCTACCTTGTTAATTGCATCTATTGTGTAAAATAATTAATTGCAGTCAGAATCGTCAGTTCTGGTAGTCTAGTGGTAACCATGCTTGCCTCGTAGACTCAAGATCGAGGGTTCAATTACGGCCAGGATCGATGATTTTTTTCCTGAGTAAAAATTCTAAGTATGGCCTTCTTAGGAAGGGAAGTAAAGACGTAATGTCCCGTTTCGTAGACTTACGGCACGTAAGAGAACCTCAAGCCTGAAAGAAGAGGCCTCTGAGCAAAATTTATCAGCCGTTTCACGCCTTGAATGGGACACTGATGACCTGAGATGTTAAAAAGCGTCCATAAATAAACAAAATCAACAGTCAGAATCACGTATTATTCAATATGGCGTTCCCCAAGGAAGTTTTCTTGTATCTACAGAGCCCCCGTTTGTACTCGTGGCCGACTTAACGGAGATTTGCTTGGTATACTGGGAAGCACGCTGTTTGCAGGCGGAGTCGGATATTAAATTCAGGCGCATTGATTTCTACAGCACACCAAATACCAATTTTTTTATTGTACAATGGCATTTTGTGTACAAGTTCAAGTTTTTCTGCACGCCAATATCTATTGCTTTGTGTCGGTACATAGTCATGTAAATAAAACCATGCTTCGTCCGAAAAAAGTTAAACGCGGGTCATTAGAGCGGTCAATAACGTTATTCCGCACCTAATTGCAGGAATTAGCTCTACTCATGCTATCGAATGGTTACAGCTCATGAACTATATTTATCATTTAATTTTAAAAGTTTAGGGGCATTCCAAGTCGAGTTTAGCGCAATTTCTGATTCCTGTGCAAACTTTCTCAGAGATTTCTTTGCATTTCGTTTTAACTTTTCTCCAATGTCCTCGAGTTTTCCCTATGTAAGGACATGTCGTTTTACTTCTGGTTTCTTTCAAGAATAGATTTCGTTTCCCTAAATCTATTCACAAGATTACGTTTCTCTATGAAGCACATGATCAGAACGAATCAGTCTACAAATCGCCGGCTCACTTCTCTACACGAGTTTATTGTCACATAGGAATCATATATGAAGATTCTGTGTGCTAAAGTATACGGACTTTTTGGCATTATAACAGCATTAACATACTTTAACACTGAAACAGTGGTCTCACAACGTTCCACTTCGGTACAGCACAAAGACTTCGCGTCAACACACGAAGAGGAACAGACCGGTTAGAAACAGGACAGGTAAATCCCCGTTAAGCTGGCCACGCATCCAAATGAAGGCTCTGTATTGAATACATATATACATAATCTGATTTTCAAGTAGATAATAGCCTAAAAATGAACATCGCAATTCAGAGTAAAGGTAGTTATGAATCAAGTGCTAGACCACTTAATACTCTATGTGCGAAATATCGAAGACGGTGGAAAATTATAATGAACCATATAAGTCAAAATAAACGAAGAGAAATATCATTCTGTCAAATTAAAAAAAAAAAAAAATACAGTAAGCCAACGTCACTAACTGTTCAAAATAGTGCCCTAGTTTTAGATAGCAAGTGCATTAAATGCCCATATCACTAGCTAAACTCACATTCACATCGAATCTATCTATTGAAGTAAGAAATGATTGCTTACCTTCAATATAAAACAGTATTATTTAATTCTCTCATCCAGTCTACATAATAATATGGATATATAGTTTGGAGAAGTGCATTACCATTGCAACTTCAAAGACTACAAAAACTACAAAATAAATATCTTAAATTGATAGCTGGCGCACCACGATATCTACGCAACAGGTTTAAATTCTTTGGGGCTGCCCATCTTCCCTTTGGGGTTTTTCGTAATTTTCAATAATCACTTAGTCGAATGCTGGAATGGATATTTCCTTTCCACGAATTTTCCATTCTTTTATTTCATATCATTTAATTGGTTGGTTCTTTTACAAGTAGAAAGTGCGAGGCTAGGTAGGCTGGTGCTTTGTGCGATATGACGGTGGCTTGCGTTTTGCAAATGATTCTTACCGGGCATCTAAGGGTCTCCGCCAACGTTGAGGGTGCTCTATCTAAAAACAGTATGTGGGACTTCGTCTATGTTTGTCTCTCAGCACAGAATTCTTTGCAACGGTATTTTTCAGCAAGGCTTGCCCACAAAAGTCTTCTTTTGAATTTAGTAAATTTGGAGTTCTCATTTTTCAGTGATGACAGCAACTAAATAATCATTTATTGCTTGTATACTTTTCTGTATTTTCTTTTCACTGTAATCGTAATTGTGTATAAGCTTTCAACTAGTTTACTCTTGTTATGCTGCATATTGGAGTTGTTTTCGTAGCGAATTCTTTCGACATGGTTTATTTATATGGCCAAGATTTGTGAGGAAAATTTATATGCTAAACACTTGTTAACTTGTTGATTATTTTGAATTGCTAATTTTAGCTGTTATATCCGTAAAATCAAATTAATGTTTCATTTATTTTCAATTTAAATTAAGGATGCAATATTCAAGTGCATTTTGGGAATTACGATTATTTTGAAACCACAGATCATTAATATTTTATTAAATTGTTATATATTTTATGAATATTAAACTTTATTAACCAATTAGGTGTCATAATGAAACATGCATTGTTGCAGTGTCATCAATTTCTATTGTTGGGTAGAAGGAAGTAACCGTTAAGTGAAAAGTCCGTTGAAAGTGGCACTTGATTATTTAAAAATATGAATGTGATTGGTAGTTTATATTCTCCCACCACAACTACGAATAGTCGGAGGATAGACAGAAGTATCAGTACCATATTTCTCCTGTACTTAATTAAGCGAGTATATAAGAAATATGTGAGACCGTTAGGTGAACTCCTTAGGGTTACCTTCACATATTTTAGTGTCATAGAACGTTAGGAAAGAAGTCAGATCGTGATATTTAGTACTATAATTTGTCTACTATGTTTTGCTTTAATTCAAACATACACGATCCACCCACAGTCTGTTTACTGGGCCGTTTGCCCAAGTCCTTCCCCATTAAATCGACTTATTTGTAAGCATGTGTGGCAAAGCTTAAGTGCCCGGTTATATTTACCCACTCCAACGTTAATCAATCACTTTACATTTAGAACATACTCCATTCAGAAGTGAACGATTTATTTTAAAATTCAATATAGAGTTGCCTTAAGTTTCGTATTGTCATAGTCAAAGTATTTGTTAAACTGAATTACTTTGTAACAATGGCTACAAGGAACTGAAAACGTTCATTTTGTTCTTACGAGGGGCGTTCTGTAAGTTCTCGGTCATACCAAGAAACGCAATATTTAATAGGAATGTTTTTGCTTTTATTTTTCAACATAAGCACCTTGTAAATCATATTTACCAACTTTATAATACTCCCAGTAAAATAAGATTTGTCCAGCTGTGAAAAATAAGAGTCTGTTGCAGCTTCAACCACAGCATTTGATATGAACCATCGTCCACTCAGCCATTTCTATAGGCGAATATGGCAGATGTGGAAGCACTTGGAAGCGAAGATCATGCAGTTTTGCAGCAACGTCCCTGACGTGTGTGATGGTGCATTATCGTAATGAAAGAAAACTCTGTTTTCGCAAAGTGTGAATGTTTAGCCTGCATAGCATCCTTCAGTTGCTCTAGTAGTGAAACGTAGCACTCCTCAGTAATAGTTCTGCCCTTCTGGAGGTAGTCTACGAGCACCACACTATTAGAATCCCAGTATACCGTAGACATGACTTTTCCTGCAGATGGAACCGTTTTTGCTTTCTTTGCTGCACTTTCACCTGTTGCCACCCACTGGTCTCTGTCATGTAGTGATGAATTCATGTTTCACCTACTGTTATGAAACTGCAGTGAGTTTCTTACAAAATGCTTATTTGAATGCATTTTTGGTCCTTTGGTAACAAATTCTCATCGAGCGAAAATCTTTCTCATGTCCAAAACTTAGTGTAAAATATCGTGGAAACGGTCGATCGAGGTCCTTGCGATGTCAGCCAACTCGCATATCCTCAATCGGCGATCACTGAGTACGCAATTATGAATTTTTGTCACAATCTCATCGGTCGTAGCAGTTTTGGGACACCCTGAGCGCTCATCATCTCTGAATAGATGCACGATCACTCTTAAATTCAGCAGTCCACGTTTTAACCGCCGTAAACGAAGGGTAAGAATTCTTTAATGTGGAGCCTGAGTCCTTATGAATTTCTGTTGGGGTTAAACGCTTCAAAATGAAGTTTTTTTTTTAATCACAGTTCGCATTTTAATTTTTATCCATTTTGTACAAAACGTTAACACTAGTTTGTTTACACGATCGTCACAAACAAGTGACACACTTACGCGCCATCTAAAGGATGATGTCAAAACATCTCCGAATCAAGCCTATAACTTTTAGAACACCCCTAGTAAAATGACTTTTTTTAAATGTTTTATTTAATGTCAGTTTAAATGCAACGTCTGTAGATTGTGGCCTAAATACTGCAGATGTAAATCTGTAGTCATTAATAAAACCAATTAATACTGTCGTAAATGAGTTCGGAATCCTTGGTGCCTTGAAGTTATGTGATATTCACCTACCAGATAGGGAGAAACCTCAAAAAGCCTTATCCAAACAGCTTGATCCGACCGGGATTCGAATCCAGTACCTCCAGATTAGTGGTCGTATATCACTAGACCAAGGGGGTAAAATAATTTGTTGTTTCGTTGAAATTTTATGTGGAGCAGAACTTATTTACATTAAACAAGCAATTTTAGTTTTCGTTCACTTCAGTGCGTGGGATTACAAAGAGGGATATATTAGAATGACATTTTTGAATCAGATAATAGACTGTTAAAGGATTGCATAACCACTAAAGCAGTATATATTTATGTAGTTATACAACCGCAAATGTTTATGTATCCTTATGCAATTATTTGTCATTATTATTATTAAAAACGAATAAATACTGGGCTGCCTTAGTAAAGTATAAATATCCTCTTTGTCCTTTAAATATAAGGTATTTAAAGAACATCAATCCTAATGATCCTATAATGAAAGAGACAAAAAGTATGCATTTTATGGATTGGTAATCTCTCACATAACACATGCAATTGTAAAGGACCTTGGGCTTCGCAGGAGCAATTGGATGGTTTGAGGTCACCGTGAATGACGGAAATTGTCGTTTTCGCGGAAATCAGTCCAGTTTCCTGCTGACCATTACCGCCCGTACACTTTCCTCCTCCTTCCGCCAAGCTGGCAACACTTTCACTAAATTTGACCGGAAGAAACGGCCCATGTTGAATGCTGTAAACAGCTGAAATCTATATCGGGTGCTATCTCGAGGTAAAAGAAAGCGTATGGTGTTTAACAACGTACGAAGTTCTGTACGACAAATAATGAGCTTTGATATATACAGAGTATTGATAAACAGTACCGAAATATTTGCACTTTGTATAGAGGAAGCAGCCGAGCGAATTAACCTACAGATAACGCTTGGTTCATTGAGGTTTTCATTTGTTTCGTTCAGTCAACTTTAAGACGGGCAATATAATTAACCTTGCATTTCATCATTCGTCTTTATTCCATCCATCTCTCTTCGGTGATTGTGATGTCTTCAAGGCGATCCTGATGTAGAATTGATCACCAATTCAGTGTGCATGCGTCCAGAGTAAATAGCTCCCCGACAAGCGAATGAACGGGGCATTGGGGTGTAAGTCCTACAAACGAGGGATGGTAAATACACCGAAAGAAGAAGAAAATTTGGGGATATTAAACATAATTTCAGATAGGAAACCCAGGCTCATAAACGCAACATGTCAAAGTAATGGGTCATTGAAGTAATTGAAATGTTAATGCCTAGGCTATTCAATGCTTAATTTTTCACGACATATTTTCACTCATCCTCATAATTTTTATGCTGTTTCTCAAAGTAGCCCCCGTTGGATGCAATGCACCTGTCCCAGCGTTTCTGCCAGTGTTCAAATGCATGCTAGAAACAATTTTTGACCGGTGCTTCCGAATAGCTTTCGTAGCCTTCACTACTGCCTCTGATGGTTTGCTCTCGGTCATTTATTTTATTAGTTCATTTTATTCTTTATATTTATTATTTTTTGTATTGCTTGACAATCACCTTCTCATAAGCAAAAAACTGGGAAAATGGTGTCAAAAGAGATTTGTTAAAAGAGAATGAAGAATGAAAAGAAATTATTTTCGTGACACGTAGCAAGAACCTTAAAAATACATTAATTAAGATGCTGGGCTGAAATATGCATTTGAAACAGGAAACGCCAATATCAGTCATAAGTCGTATTTTATTTGCACTTAACCAACTTTATCATTATACACAAGTACTTATTTATTCTTGCTTTATACATATTCCTGTTCATCATTATCATCACTTTCCCTAATACTTAGCACATTTGGGTCAATTGACTCCCAAAATCATTAAAAAGATAATAAGTATTTGAAAGTTACCAATATTCCTATAGTTGTAAAGAAATTTATACAAATCATCAGTGTCTGATTAATACTAACACTTTTGTGGAAGAGAGGACGAAAAATCACTTGTATATTTGTAAGTATGAAGTTGTAAAGTACAAATGTAGCAGAAATCTTTGTGCAACAGAATTTTACTAATAACTACAAGATACAAGTTCATACACTTGTAACGTATAAGACCATACTTTCGTGAAAAAGGGCCCAGGATAAAGACCATAGCGACACTGCAGGGGGATTCTATGAGTTGACTTTACAGAGAAGAACCATAGACCACCACAAAGTTTGAACAGCAATTATTAAAACAGATGCGTATGTTGAGATATGGTGTTCGCTTTCTGCAAAATATACTGTGGAGATATGTGAGCTTAGCGGATTGGGCCATGTTGGCAAATATGCCATTACTTGACTTGAGTTTAATTGATATCAATATCTATACACATTGCTGCGAATCGATGCTGCCACACAGTTTAGCGGTGATCGTTGAGAGATATACAAATTAGCTTTATATAATATCCCCGCTCTTCCTAGCTCATATAAGAAACGTTCCTTTTGTGCGTGACATTGTGACCAGTGTCAGAGCAGGGTTATATATTACAGTGATTACAACAAGGTAAAACATAATTACCCCCCTAAAAAAATTCCAACACGAGAACATAAAGATTAAAGGTTTAGTTGCGTAACGTCTAACGATTTTAAGATCCTTGTCTTGCTAGTTGGACTTTAATTAAATAAATGAAACGTTATGGCGTAGCGCTTCGACAACTTTCCACAAGAATGTATTGTTATAGTGTGCTATGATTGGTTAATTGTTCTATTCTGCCCCAACAGAGCTTGGACTGAATTAGCACGTGATTTGTTTTACGAGAGAAAGTAGGGAATTTTATAACAATATTTTACTGGGATATTTAGAAACATTGTCGGCACCCTTGATACACCTGTCGTGCGATACCCTTCACAAATAAACGTTTTGGTGAGGCTCTTAACAAAAAACTTTGCACAATCTCCACTATCTCGTCATCTGCTAGTACAGAAAATGTTCGTTTTAAGTCTTGGAGCCGAGTCAGGACTCTGGTGGATGTTTCCACAGTTTGCAGAGTGTTATGAGGTGAGCAGTAATTTGAGAGAAATACCGGTCTCTCAGTCGTATTACAGGCTTCAACTTGTTCACCAGTATATCATTAGAAAAGACTGTTAACATGATTTTCCTAGGTCCTGTGTTTTGAATTATCGTTACTCTCAAACGTGTATGCTGTCACAATCGATGCAGCAGCAGCAGCATACAATCATCTGCCGCATAGGTTTGTGATAACCGGATGACCGCCTTGGGACCCATCTGCGTTACACTTTCATGTATTAAGTCCATCGTACATGACATTACATGCAGATACTTGACTAATGTTGAATCTATGGCAATTTAATCAACATTTTTTCAAATAATGCTTAACTCCCGTTTTTACTACTGATGATAACATGAAATGAAATGATATATTAGGAAAGGATTTTTTTAAGGAATGAAACGTTCCCGGCCTAAGTTTAGGGTACCTCCCCGGCGTTTGCCATTTATGAAGACTGAGGAAAACCTGGGAAAACCCCAGTCAAGGAGGATGGTCCTGGCGGGATTCGAGCCCCAGACCTCCGGCTCACTAGTCTGCGCTTTAATGACCTCGGCCACCCGTGGCGGTACTTTATCAACATCGCCTGCAGCCAAGGTTCGATCTGCTGTTTCACCAAATTCGTTTCCCAGTTCGAGGTTCATTCCGTATGGTTTTGTGTTCAGTTTTTAAAGGCTTCCACCCTTTCGTACACTTTCGCCTTACTTAAAAAAAAACTGTCACTATATTTGACATTAGTTCCGATGTAGGTTTCAGATCTATCATTCTCTCTGACCACGTAAAATTATATCCAGAGTCAAAGATTTTAACACAGTGGCAGTGAAAATATTTGAGTTACGAGTCGACAGAGTGCGTCTGCGTACTGGAAAAATACGAGAGACAGGATCTCTCAATGACAAGAAACTTGTTCACTACCGCCGTGCTCTTAAGGAAGGAAATTTAGATAAAATACAGGAATTTCCTACGTCGGTGCTCGCAATATATTGCGCCATTGAGAGGTGTCGTATTTAACATCTCTTACAATACATTTATTATAAATATTATTATTATTATAGCACAAGAAAAGCATTTGATTGTTGTATATTCCAACGCATTTGAAGGCCTTCCGTAAGGTTTTGTTTAATAATAGGTAGCTTTTGAATACAAATACCTTTTCATTTGAAAAAAATTAACAATATTTTAACATATCACTCTGTAAAAAAGAAATTTGGAAGATAACTGACCCATGATATGGTTAAAATGTAATTGCATTCGTCTCAAATTGACCTCCCCTAAGGCACTACAGCTGTACTGCGGCCAACACTTAAGAGTTTCTCGGCCAATTGCAGCACAGTGGCTATTTCAGTTCCTGTTGTGGCAGTAACTAGTCCCGCCCATTAACGTGATCGTAACGCCAGATCTGAAATCTTTTAAATTTAAGTTCCCTTTAGGGGCCAAAGCTTTAAATCTGAGCCAAAAATATTCTCGGCATGGAGATGTTCATTAGTTACTTAAGATAGACGTTATGTAAAGAGCAAGAACAAATGGAAACACCAGGAACAGTTTCTGTTTTGCGCTACCTCTAAAAATGTCAACGTTTAACTTTCTATAGCTGTTGTTAGGTGCGTTTTTATGATTAAAACAACAACAATGTCTGTAGAGGACCTCCATCTTGCACCTAATGCTTGTATTTGCGGTTACGGCGTTTCTGTGGAGAAATTACTTTGCAAATGAGATGCAAACCAACATTGCGGAGTATTTTGATCGAGAAGGAGGTCAGTGAAAGAAGTGGGAGGAACCTCTTGCCCATAAGAGTCATTATGTGTATGCATCACCTGAAACATCACTTCTAGCCAGCACGGTTCTAGGAAAATTTGCCTTCAGTTGCTTACAAAAATTAATAAAATGTCTTAAATTATTATTAACTTAATAGTGAAATACAATCATATACATATATATGGGAAAACTTGCAGTTATTTTAACATTAAATAATATTACATTTCAAATTACAATGTTCTCATGCACCTTGAGCATTCAATGATAATCGGTCCTTTCGTAAGCAGTCAGCTGTTGGTGAATAGCAGGTAGTGTGAATTCGTAAAGTACTTTTATTTCGTTTTGTGTCGATAGAATGTAAATATAATGAACGCTATACAAAGTTTACATTGTAACTTTATTGCGATCATTGGCAGGGAAAATTTAAATTAAAAACTGGGTAGACCGACTCCCACTATTAATTTGAGTGAAATTGTGATTTCAAAACATAGGAAGTATGTTAGAGACAGACTTCATCCTGCAGATTCCAGTCTTTAATCAAAGGGTCATTGACAAGTCTGCTGTCATGAAAACCAGGAGAATTAACAATCGTTTAAATAGGTACGTTTGTAAGATATTTTTGCGTAATACTTTTTTTATTTTGTTGTTCAACCACTCGTGTATGAATGTTAATTCTAGAAGTTTGTCAATATGTAGGAGCAGTAAAGTTGTGCAGCCCGAGTTTATTTTATTGCGAGCCGCCGCTGACATCTGGTTACTTGAGCAAACCTATACGTCTCGTATTTCATCTCGGATATTGTTCATGTGACGGCTATTAGATTTCATTTCTATTAAAAGATATCTTATAACGTCCTTCGACAAAGATGGGATGTGATTCAAGTTGGTACGCTTTGCAAACTGATATCTCTAACACTGGCAAATATGAAATAGCATTTGTAAAATGTACACAAATTTCGATTAAATTACGTTTTAATAGGTTAGGTTAGATGTCTTAAGAAACATCTCGCTTTCGTAAATTACTATGACATTTCTCTAAATTTTCTTAGATTCTAAACAGAACGTATCACTTAAAATGTAAACAACTTCTGTTGAAGTTTAAACGTAAAAATTATTCTTAATTACTGGTACACAATGTTTCCTTTATACATTTTCAGTTATTGTTAGTAGTATTTCTCTACACTCCTGTTCTGTCAGCATTTCCAGGACCTAATGGTTGTACAAATTATGTACCCAATGTAGTTTCTTTTTGTTATGATTTCCGATTCATGTAAACACAAACGCCCTGAGTAGAAAATGGGGATAGATAACTCATCTCCCTCACACCTCTAACTGTCGTTGCTTTAGTTTACATACAGTGTACTGTAGTCATATATCAGAGTAAGTTAGTACTGCCCTGACCTTTGTGACTACGATTATTGTTACAAGATGTACAGACATGAAGAGAAAGTAGAAATGTTGAGGATCTACGGAGAATGTAAGTTGGCAGATAAGATTTATTCGATTACTGAAGAGGTTAAATGATTTAGTTAAACAAATGTACTGTAGTACTGTTAAATGAAAGAAGTCCTGCATTTGACTAAAACCGTACAGTGGGATACATTTCTGAATAGCTCTTGGAGAGGGTAAATGTATTCTTGAATAAAATATACCTGGTGACATTTAAAAAACCAAGTTTTATTCCTTATCTCCTGCATTAATAGAGATAAACTGTTTACCCTCAGCAATATCTCCCCCATGATATTAAAATAAAACTTTTGTTTGAAACAATTTTTCATTTGACGCATAAAAAGTTATTTTGGGCGAGCAAGACAAATTGTACCCGGAATATACATGTATGTATATACATGTCATATGGTAACCATATTTCTATCTATAAACAACAGCTGCTACCCCTGCCATCTCAACAATGTGGTTTGTAAGGAACACGTGTCAGTAATTCAGTGTCGCGCAATGGAGCGAGGACTAGAAGATTGCTATGCAATGATTTTAAAAGCAACTGACACCAGACATGGTGTCTTGCGAAATTTAACATAAGCTTTAGGGGGCCTTGCTCCTTCCTTACAACAGTCTTCAGTTATTTCAGGAATTTAAGAGAATCAGTACATCTTTTAAACACAAAGGGAGAAACGGAAGACCATCGACGGCAATGACTGCAGAAAACATCGTTTCTGTGGAGATGTTGCAAAAAGACCCCCAAGTGGCTTATAAGGATTTACATAATATTGAATTTGGAAGGAGTAGGGGGCACTTCTTCTCGCTGGATGCTCCATAACCTGAATGAAGGGCAGAAGGTCGCTGTAGAATACTACCGCAAATGCTCCAAATAATCAATAATTGAAATTTCAGCTGTGTTTCTGAAATAAAAAACTTTGGTCTATCGATATAATCCGGAAAAAAAGTACGGGTCATCAGTTTGAACCTTCCCAAACGATAAACCCCAAGGAAAGTCGAGAGAGCGGCAGTTTTGGGGGGAAAATTGTGGTGACTTTTGTTCTCCATTAGCAGTAAATGCCAACAATACTCCTTGAAGGTCGAAGGATAGTTGACGCATAGTGTGTGGAAAACCTGCCGAGAAACGAACTTTGAGTAATCAGGCTGCACACTTAACTTCCTTAAGAGACTGCCTCTTTGAAGCTTGCCACTTATCATCCTTGCAGTTCTGGCCTGGTCCCTGCGACATCTTCCTGTTCGAATTGGGGGCAGGTGAAGCGGTTTTCAAGTATAGACGATGTAGCTGCATACGAAGAGGTGCCACTGACTCCAGTCCTGGTTTTAAAGGATATTACATCATGTAGTAGCAAATTTCATTTATGTCTTGCCTGGATCCGGAAATGTCCTCATTGTCCCAATTCAAGAATTATCAACAAAACAAATGAACTTTTTAACTATTGACTTTCTTCATTTTGGCAAGAAAGAACAAACATATATGCAAAGAAGTTTTTAGTACTTCTAATCGAGGTAGCAAGTCAAGATTTAGCGGCGATGATTTTAAAAGGATTACGATTTGATCTTTATTAACTCGTGATGGAAAACAGAAATTCATCGGTGACCTGACCTTTTTGTCTATTGCAAGTTGTTGATGTTTTAAGCTGAGGTGCCGTGCCTCTAATAACGGCATTGAGACTCAGGTTTGGATTCCACCTTAAACATTCGGGTCACCAGTTGCTTCTGTCACTTGACTCTCAAGCCAGCCAAACGAGCTCTAACGAGAGTAAAAGGTTATTTACATGTAATCCAATGTCTACTTCATGGGTGCTCTTAGTAATTAAGAAAAAGATATCCCCAAAACTCAACATTTGCCATCATTCGACGTGAAGCAATGCACAACTGAGAGACCTCACCTCAAGTCCTTTGATCTGCCTTGAGGACAAACCTGGGTCCCGTTATGTGTACACAACACCAAGTTTACTTTAGTTTTCTTAGGTTGACACCATTGGGTGTTTGGAGAGTTCGTAAGTGAAGTCATCAACAGTCTTTCCAACCTGACGTTTCGTATACACAAAGGTTGATTAGTTCTGTCACAGTGTTAATTATGTACACATTTATTTTATCATATTTCTTTAATATCTATTTTAACTTAGGCGTTAGCGTTTTAAAGCTCGTTTATAAGGGTTTTTGGAAGAAGAATTTTCCTAGACATACTTTATATTTTCTGTTATAATAATTCATTGCCTGGTAGACGAAAAACCTGGACCACTAATATCGTTTTTCCCTTTTAATCTCAGGAGTTTTTGTATCGTCTCCCACAAACAGCGTTTCGATGTATCGATTAATGCATAGATACTTAAGACTCAAGAAATTATTTCCGTTGTTTTATTAACGATTTCTTCAGTTTCTCTATAAAAGTTTACACTATTTTTGTCAAATCACGTGATTAGTTTTTAAATTAGTTTAATATTAAGCTCCGATTTTGAAGAATCAAGAAATAAAATAAGATAATTAGTAATCCCGAAAAATCCATTCATAAATGCAGCAAGTATGGCATTAGAAGCTACAAAAATATCCAGATAAAACTGGTGCTAAATTGCAAAAATGTTCAATAAGTTATTATGACAAACTTTTACTAATAACTAAGGTGAAGTTAAAACCCAGCATGTAAAGTGATATCAACTGTCATTAAACATCATCTCAAGAAGCAATCGAATATTTGAATGGCTGCCTAAACATAACAGCAGCACTATTGGGGGTGCTGGAGCAGATTTTTAAGAGGTGATCCTGGTGGTGTAGTAATAGTAATAACCATACTTGCCTCGTAAATCCAAGATCACGGCCAAAATCAATGCATTTTTTCGGGCGTAAAAATCCTAAGTATGGCTTCCTACGGAAGGGAAGTAAAGACTTGGATCCCATGTCGAATTTACGGCATGTAAAAGAACCTCAAGCCTGAAAGAAGATGCCTCTGAGCAAAATTTATCGGCCGTTTCACGCTGAATGGGACGCTGATGACTTAAGATGTTAAAGAGCTTCCGTAAATAATCAATAAACATTTTAAGAAGATATACAAAAATATTCGATAAATGAGGAAAGGGAAAAGAAAAAACAATAAAATGTTCTAAGCATTATAAACGTTTTATTGTTGATAAAATTGTTAATAAAAAGCTACATTATGACACTAGTTGCATAAAATTACCACAGTAATAGTTAATATGAGTGCCAAATTAATTAATAATATTTTATAATATTAACCTATTCAACACTAAAGTTTCTGAAATATCATTAATATCTTTTGGTTCATCCATTTAAGGCATCTATCATATCGTATAAATATCACAGGATTTTCTGGATATTAGTGATAATTCTGCATTTTCAGCTTGGATTAAATTTTCTTGCTATAAATCTTTGCTAACAACAATGACACTTGACAAAACGACCTAAATACTCTCCGTCGACACAATGTCTTCATAAGCATAATGAAAGCAGGCATTGATTTCAGAGCAATTTATTATAAAGTCCGTATTCGCGTTTATTTTATCAATATACTTTTATAGTCTTGGTATACCAAAAATAGCGAGTGAAACTCGTATATTACATAAGTAAAGATTGCTGAACTCATTTGCCATGTTTAAATATTGTACTGAAGATGAAGTTCCATAACACTGAAGCCTAGAGGCTTACTGTATTATTTTCCTATCTATAAAATTCTTATATGAACAGACCTCTTCCTTGTACAAAGGCCCATATATTGTTGACTAGATTTTTTGAGGGAAATGCACCCATCATAAGCACAATCTTACACTACACTGAAATGTTTAAAATGATGTGACCCATGCTTAACATTTGTCTAGTAATTGCTATGGAAATTCAGAAAAAAAAAATTGTTTTCATTCACACAATTTTAAGCATTTGCTGGAAATTTCAGTTTTTGCTAGAGTCAATATATTTTGCTATTTAGAATAAGACTTTGCTAGAATCTTATTCATTAAATATTAAGCAGTCACTTACAATTTCCCAATAAAAACATATGCTGAACTTTTATTCACCACGCCCATTGTCTTGCACTCACTGTGTTTCGGGGAAGCTCTGACAATCGAGCATAGCAGTACACAGAAATGATGACGCTGGAATCGTTTGTTTATTGCAGGACTGTCGCATCGACTCGTTAAGGTACGCGTTCAAATGACAGAGCCAAGGCTGCCCCGAGCTGTCAATTTCTCATTTAATTTCTTTGGGACAATCTCAAAGAACATTTTTCCGAACACCAGCAAACAATATGAGAACTGCAGGTTGCCATTTCAGGTTCACAGAGACATTGGAGCATTTATGAATGTTACTTTGAAGAAATGAATGACCTGAAAAAGTAGTTATTTTTACATTCTTGCATATTCTTTTTGTAACACCTATTATGTATTTAATGACACTGTAGTACAGCATTATGATTGCAAAATGCAATATACCAAGCTGTTTTATACTTAAATGGATTTAGTATTATCACAGTGAAAATAATTGTTGCTGATGAATTACTAACCAGGCTGTTTATACGTGAATACAGTGAAATTTGAAGGGAAAAGAAAAAACATTCGTTGATGAATTTATCCACTTGGTCTATTTCATACACGTAAAATCACAATCGTGGATACCCAAAGGTGAAACCTGGTCTGTCTTCAAGCAATGAAATTTTTGTTTTAAAGCATAAATAAAACTGAAAACTTGCTACTTTCGGAGTATAAGGTATAGATAAGAATAATGTAAAAAGAACACCAGTTTAGTTTTATTTTAAATTGCCCGTTTTTCAAAATTATTATCCCTACTTTTTTCTTCATTTATTATGTTTCACAAGATGCGTTTCTAACCGATCTTCAAGTTTTCAGCTTGTAATGATAAACTATCTTCTATGGATTGGATTAGAAAATATTTAAGGGATGATTCTGTTGAGATTATATTTGAATTGTTTGCTAGCAAAGGAATGAAGGAGAAGAGATTAATTTCCAATCCTATTCATGCTGATCCTTGATTTCATTCATGATATAATCCAATGGTTAGGATTATTAAAAAGATTTCTTCTGCATTTCTAAGATTTGGTTTTATGCCGTTCCGTGCTAAGGTATTTTATGTCATTTGATACGTCTGTCCGGCTATTTCCAATGGCGTTTTGAGTTGTGTAGTTTTTACATGAAGGGGTTACCTACCCAAATGCACAGGCCTCAACCTGGAGGACCAGGTGTTTTGAAATAAGTTATGAACAAAAAGGTTATATAATTTTCAATACCCTTTTATAGTATTCAAAATGTACAATATATTTTGATTTGATCAATTATAAAAAAATATTAAAACTATAGTACTAAAAGGTTCTTTGTTTCATTTTTCTGTGGCAACCAAGGCAGTGCAAAGGCTATCTATATGATAAATTTTTATTTAATATGAAATCAATTTGTAAATAATTTACTGTATCATGTAGAACGTTTAGCACCTTAGCATACTAAAAGTAAATAAAATGTTATTTTTTGAAAGATATCAACATGGAAATTTGAACATTATGATAGGTCAGCCTGCAGGGGAAAAAAATGAAAAAGTATGACTGAAAATTGCTAGATTTAGAAATGTCACCAGTGAGTACCCTTATCCCAAACATCGTTTAACTTCAATGCATTGGGTTGAGACTAAAATGTTATTGATTTTACATTCCTTTACGTACCAGCAGCAAATGAATAAAATAAAGTCATTGCATTATATACAAATACTATGAAACACAATGTCTAATTGCCTTGTGCAGTTGAACTTTTAACTAGAAAACTCTACTGCACGTTTCTTTCTCACAAGGTTATGTAGTCAGCAAGAAAACTGACAGGTTAACGTTTCTAAAAACAGATGAACATCATCATATCTTGGTCGCAAGCAGAGAAACGTCAGTCCTTCAGCTGTCCTTGTTGGAGGACAGTGCCTAGTAACCTATTTCTAAACCTCATTTCCTACCGGGAACATGATGATACAGTTCCGGGGCCTATTTGAGTTCTGAGTACCGTCGTTGGGAATTTTCCCACTCTTTACAGAATTACGTAAAGGCAGCGACTGTCTTTGACAAGGAGTCTGCCATGGGATATGCACACTCTTGCTTATACTTCTGCAAAGCTCATTAATCTAAGGCGTTTGCTCTGAGAGCTTCAAAACACTTCAAAATTAAAAGTTTCTGAACATCTTAATATCTTATAAAGATAAACTTTGAGCATACTGCCGAAGGATGGCGGTGAATTAAAAATAGTATAAATAGAAACTACTCATCAATTAACTAATTTCATCGATTATTATATTTCATATTTCACAAGAAGTGCTTGAATAAAATAAATTCGTAAAACAATGCTTTAGAAACCCAAATGCAAAATAGAAAGACTAAGTTTAGAAAGAAATCTTGCTATGGTAGCAGTGTCAGGTAAGGAAACAGCAAACACGTGTACATATTGTACCAATTTTCAAACAGTATGAATACTTTTGCATTACTACTTTATTATATCTAATTAACACATTCAATAAAAATTGGTCAAATTAATGAAAATATAATAATTTTAAAGAAAATTGTTTTATTTATTGAATAGTTCCCGTACAATATTCCAAAGCAATATATTTTAACATGTGCTACTAATTATTATCCAAAACGAAAGTAGCATTTGTAAAACAGATGTGACATTATTTCTTCTGTTTGTACTTGAATGTATTAGAGGTGCCAACACTCTTAACTTATATCCAGGACCTGGATTTTGCGGACCTAAAAATCTGCTAAAAACGACTTAATAAATATCCCCAAAAGCTTGTGAACGTGACCTAAAAATACGTAAAAAAATAAAACAACGTTGGAAAAAGAATAAATTAAGATTCTATAAATACTCAAATTAACAGCCTTCCTCTTCATTGCAATAGTCGGTCCTGGTAGTCTAGTGTTAACCATACTTGCCTCGTGGGCCCAAGATCGCGGGTTCGATCCCGGCCTGGATCAATGGAATTTTTCGGGCGTAAAAATCCCTAATATTTCTTCCTTCGGAGGGGAAATAAAGGTGGGTCTCTTACGGCACATAAAAGAACCTCAAGCCCTGAATTAAATGGAACGCTGATGGCCTGTATGCTACAGAACTTCTGTAAATAAATCAAATACTACTACCACTGCATTGCAGTAGATGACAGCATACATAGGAAGATTAAACTCACAAGGTTTGTTAAATATAACTTTACATCTATGACTACATTTCAAGGGAGTTAAATCCTTAGGTATAATCATTTATAAACGTAAGCATCTTGATTAAGGAAAATATTAAAAGGTTTAACAAAGTCATAAAAACCTTCTTCGTGGTCTAATGATGGTGTTCGAATCCCGGTAAGGTCTGGGTAATATTTTTCAGGCATTTTTAGTACTAATTATTTATAGCTGCTATTTAGAAATAACGTTTTACCGTGGGCTACAACAATACTCGTTGCTTAAGAAACAATCCACTTACAAAAAAAGAATTTTACATAAGAATAAAAAGTTATTGACTTGCACCAGTTCGTTTTCTTACATTATTTGGGTGCAATGTTTCAGATTGTAAGCCGCACTAGTTACGAGGTTATTGTGGTTCAGAGTATTTATCTGCTATGCACCGTACTGAGCAGTTTTCTCTCTTCCAGCAAATGCATGTTGCTACATAGATGTTAATTGTTGTTTACTGTGTTTATTACTAAAAGCATCGGCTACATTATATTTCCTGCGAGTATATCATTATAAGGAAACATTTATTACTATCGATGAAAGTCACTGGGTTAACCATTTATAATTGCTATTTACAGCAGCCGTATATCATGTCGCCTTGTCAGGTATTTAAGAGCTAATCTGTACACTATGAAGAAGGATGCATACTATCAGAAATAACTTGTCAATTGTGTGTTTATTTTCATTGTTACTGTTTTTACGTGTATTTTACAACTTTCGTAATCTTATATATCTACCCTGAAGGGTATTTTCTATACTTATTTACTGCAAATATATAATGTGGCGAACTAGTGTTCAATGTAGAGTGATAAAACACTGGAGTAGACACAATTAACAAAAATTAGTATTTCAAGCCTGTTAGGACCTTCTTCAGTAAAATAAAACGAAGTACTTAAGGAGATACTTTACTTTTTCGATATACTAATATACATATGTTTGTGTGTGTAGCTAAAATAACAAGAACTACAGAAGTAGAAATAAATGAAAATACTTAAATAGTAATAGGAATGTTGTTTTTTTTTTTTTTTTTTTTTTTTACCGATTGTGTTTTAAGTATTTTTTTTTTATTCATTTAAGCTTCTCTAGTTCTTATTATTTTAGCTACGTTGTTCCAAAAGTTTTTTAATCTCGTGTTCACTATTCAAACAATATAGTTCTATATAAAATAATGCATTAAAGTTTACATTGTTGTATTGAGTAACTCATATTTAGAATGCATGTGTACTTATCGTCATTGTGTAGGATGTAAGAATTGACATATAAAACCCCGGACCTTGCTTATGACTTTCCACATCCGCTTTTCCATAAAATATGTCCGTAATATATTGTAATTTAAATGATTTCAGCAATGAAAACCGATTATAAAACAACGATCCCTTTCTTCAAATTTGTGTCGTATTTTGTTTACATGCGGAACTGTGCAAGTGTTTGTCTAAATTCCGCGTCTTATTGCGCTGAGCTTTTTTTTTTAACAATCTGTTGATATCTTACTTATCCGGCGATTATCGAGGTCATGTAGTTCACGAAAGTAAGCTGTCTTTTGTTCTATTCCAAATTTGAAGGGGAAAATAAACACTTGACGACCACAATCAAGTGAAAGTAAGAGATAAATATAGTGATAAGCAGTGGATTAATAAAGGAGTACATGTCAGAGATTTTAACATTTCACCAAGGAAAGAAGCAATTGCAAAGTTTGGAATTTACACAGAATGTAGCAAGGCATTAAAATCATTTTTAATATAAGCGGCGAATGCATAGTTCGCTGATATTTAGATTAAACCGATCGAGGCTGAAAAGTAGGCAATTGTTTCAGCTTTATACTCCTTCCAAACAAACGGTATACAAACAAAAGCCAGCGTGTGATAACACATAAACACGATAGCGTACCTATCTCAATCATCTAAAATGAACTGACTTTTTATTATCAATTTATTTTCCGCTAGTTTTCATACCTTTTAGCAAAGTACTTAAGTTGAACAGAATATTTTATATAACATTTATAAAATTAGCTATCTATCTCCTTTTATGCCCAATATATATTTAATTTCCTGGCGTCAACGATACTCCCAGCTTCTTAACTTTAGCTAGACACATCTTACACTGGTTATTTGATGATGTACATAACTTAAATGAGCGTTTTTGTATCTGCTAATAATATTTTCTTTATTTCAGCAAAATGTGTCATAATCTATAGTAGGCATGGTTCTTTTTTGATTTGGTTTACTAACGGACGCTCTTTAACATTTCAGGTCATCAACGTCCCATTCAATTCAGGACGTGAAACGGCCAATAAATTTTGCTCAGAGATCTCTTCTTTCAGGCTTGAAGTTCTTTTACGTGCCGTAAATCTACGACATGGGAC
The DNA here is from genome assembly GCA_030762175.1 of Metallyticus violacea. Lineage (NCBI taxonomy): Eukaryota > Metazoa > Arthropoda > Insecta > Mantodea > Metallyticidae > Metallyticus > Metallyticus violacea. The sequence continues at coordinate 41,923,840 of CM060830.1, read as the reverse complement.
CCACGGCTTTATTTCCCTCCGGAAGGAAGTCATACTTAGATTTGTTTACGCCCGAGAACATCTATCGGTCCTGGCCGGGATCGAACCTGCGATCTTGGATTTAAAAGGCAAGTATGGGTACCACTACACCACCAGGACCTACAGCCATAGTTCACTTGAATGTATTGTTATATAATTTGCTATACACATAATTTAGTGCAACGATGGTGAAACTGTGCAAATAGGCTTATAAAAGTACCATTAAGTCCGCTAATGCCGTTAAACTTATCCTAACCCAGATTACAATCTTAAAAGCTAAATTTGAGGAGGATATTTACCTTAATTTATTTTACTCTTTGCCTTTCCTTCCTTGAACTATTATCTAGTTGTTAACAGCCATGACGTCACACACTCCGTCATTTCTTCCTCATTTGTTCGATTTATGCTATAGAAGTTTATGCACTTTTTCCAGGCAGTGGACGGGTTATGAACTTTCAACGCGTTCAATTCATCTCTCCCACCTCCTCCTGCTACGCTTTTATATAATTATAGCATTTTGCTAAGTTCCCTAAATTTTTCTATCATTGAGCGTTTTCGAAAGCCTTACCAAGGAGCTTTATTAACTCATGGGTATTAGAACACTCTCTGAATTTGTATTCTAACTTGATCCACCAGATTATAGATTTTCTCAACAACAGAAAAATTATTTAAGTTACGGGCCACCTGAGCGCGCGGCTACTTATTGGGAAAGTGAAGCCGCTGCAATCGGAAAAAGGGAGATAAGAGATGCAGAGCGTAAAGTTAGTATTATTATTTTAGTATTTCTATTTTTACTGAAAGCATAAAATTATACTATATATAAAACTGACAACTATTACCACTAACGTATGATATAAGGGATATTTAAAACGATGCTCCTCAGCGGCAATACATTGCCGGTATCTGCATAAGAAATTTCTGTATTTCATTTAATTTATCTTTCGTAAGGTCACTGCTGTTCTGACCGCCACGGGTGGCCGAGGTCGTTAAGGCGCGGACTCGTGAGCGGGAGATCTGGGGTTAGAATCTCACCAGGACCGTCCTCCCTGACTGGGTTTTTTTCCAAGTTTTCCTCACTCCTCATAACGTAGGACAATTAGTATACTAACTACAAGCTACTATGAACATGCATTATGCGGCCTTACGACTGACTTCTCTCTGTATTTAGCTGGGTTCTGCTGGCCCTAACTCAAATAAGCTCGTAACCACATGCACCGTTTTATATTTACACTGGTATACCAAGTAATTTAATGTGGTAATTTCCTGACAAACTGACTTCGTGTGTTATTTTTTTTAATAACTGTATTGGTAACAGCTGCTGTTAAAACTGTAACTGTTTTTAACTGCGTTTACAAAAGAAATTAAAAGTAGTAATTGGGGCAACTGCAATATAAATATAACTGTTGCTTTAAAAGTTCTTACCAATTATGTTTATCAATAAAGCAGTTAATTATTGAAATAATTACTTTATATCGTGCTCTTCTGAACTTTTAAGCAGCTCTTACATCACATGTCACTCTTTGAACATGCGATATTCCACTTTTTAACATCAATGGTGCATCTATTTGTATGCACCTTTTATGGTTCTGTGTACGTTGTTCATTAATTTCGATGAAAATCACATAGTTACAGTTGCGATATAACGGCAAAAGAAAATTTCTTCTAATTATAATAGATATAAACATTTCTAATGTAAATCCTATTTTATTGAGACATTTTCCAGCTAATGTTGGATCTAAATTCTTAATAAGATTATTGTTAAACTGAGTCAAAATGAATTTACTACGGCAATTCATCGAATAACGAAATTTCTCTAGCTTTTAGGTCAACCTTCATTTTATAATTTGATTTGGTTGTTACAGGTGTAGCGACAGAATAAAATTCGAATTTCTCGCTGCAGATCCTTAAACTAATTTTACAAATAAATTACTTAAATGGTCTGACGAGAAACTGTGTCATACTTTTTTAAGTAAAAGCATGTGAAAAATGTTCTACTTTATGGTTTCAGAGAATGCGCTCGTGAACTAAGTTGCATATTTGCTTTTGTTCCTTATCACCACCTAACATATTTCAATCGAGGCCCACGTTATCCGCTGAAAACTGTTACTGCAACATGAGTCACCTAGCAAGGATGTATGTGGGCATGCAAGACTTGTCCCTGTCAGCAACCTCTGATGACAGATTGTTCGTAAATGTCATTGCACGTGTGTGAAATATACGTGGAGAAAGCCATTAGACATTAAGAATAATGAAACTCTGGGGTCTGTTTCTTAAAGTCATGTAAATGGTAATTTTTACTGGAATTTACAAGTCCATATTTTATAAGACTGCTATACTCTCGGCCACGTACTTTAGCTGAAAATTGTGTTATCCACGTTGGATTTCTAGAAAATGCGACAATCAACTCCGAACTTTAAAAGTGGATTAAAGGGATCTGAAGGGGAAAGGAAAACGTTTTTCCTGCAAGACGAAACTGCCGAACTGTTCACTTCACATGCTCCATGTAGCCCAGATTTGGCGAGTCATAATTTCCACATTATTCTGAAACTTAAAAAAACGTCGTGGTGGATATCGCTACATACGCAATGAAGTTGAGATAACTGCCAACTTGTTGGAAGTTCTTCAGCTATGACTTCATATAATTGGACAATATTCAGTTGTCTGGTGACTGTGTTAAATAACGAGTACATAAAGGGCACATTCTTAGGATTAATTTGTTATTTATTGAATTTTTAATACTATTTAACGCCTGTTTTTAATACTGAAGCACCACAGATGGTGGACATTGATGATACATGAGATGAAATGATAAACTGGGAAAGTTTTTTTAAGGAAGGAAACGTTCCAGACCTAAGTTTAGGGCACCTCCCCGGCATTTGCCATTTATTAGGACTGAGGAAAAGCTGGAAAAAAACTAAGTCAGGGAGGAAGGTTCTGGTGGGAAGCGACCCCGGACCTCCTGCTCACGAGTCCGCGCCTTAACGACCTCCTGCTCACGAGTCCGCGCCTTAACGACCTCGGCCACCCGTGGCACTATTTATTGAAACGATTCCATAAGTTACGAGTATGGACAGGTTTTTATCAAGTTATTTTTCCCCCATTATTTTATTTTTGAACTAAAATTTATATGTTTCTAAATATTGCAATGAAAATGAAAAAGTTTATTAGTAATATAAATTCGTATTTAGATGTTTTAAATTTTTAGCTCATATTTATAATAAATTCTTATTTTGATTTGTCTCGGAAAAATGAACCTTCAAGAAGCAGGTGGAAGTTATTGTATGGCTTTTTACAGGAAAAGACTACTGGCCATTGTTTTAGTATATAGGTAGTCTCCACTCCGCTAAGTTTGTGTGCGTTCTTGCTCTTCTAGGAACCATATCTTTCCCTCGCATCTCCGAAAATCCTTCCTCCTCTTACCGTTGTATAGCGCCATGCTTTTCCATTCCTTTTCTTTATCGATCTACGAGTATTTGTTGGCACGTAGCAATTGACTCTCGTCTTTGGTATAGTTAAATACAGTAAGGACAACAGAGCGCAGCTGCGTACTAGGAGAATTCTATCATCAAAACCGCATAATGTATGTGCAGGTAGTAGCTTGTAGTTAGTTTCAGAAAGGCTTCTTCATTAAGTGGTTGTGCGTTCATGTGCTACTCGTGCTTTTATTGTATAAAAGTGTATGCTAATTGTTCTTTAGTTATGCCGTCATATAAACATAGTCTTGAAGAGCAGATGTTTATGTAAGGTACATTTATAAAAACTGATTATTGCATAGAAGTAGTAAGACGATTCGCAAGAAAATATCCTGGTTAAAAACAGGTAAAGAAACTGTTCGTCAATTTGATAAATAGACAAGATCTCTCATTGACAAGAAACGTGTTCGTCTTCTTAGGAAGAAAAGTTATATGAAATACAGAAATTCCTACGCAGATGCCGGCAATGTATTGTCACTGAGGACCATCATTTCCAACACATGTTAATGTTTATTATTATCAAATTTAAATACAGTATCATTTTATGCTTTCAGCAAAAATTAAAACACTAATTTTGCGCAAGGCGACTCTATCTTTCCTTTTTCGGCTGCGGCAGCTGCACTTTCCCAGTAAGAAGCCACGCTCAGGCGGCCCTCAACTAAAAAAAACCTAACTCGTTTCGTGCTGTGAGAGTAGTGACTTGGTAACTAATTAATTATTTATTGTATGTATAGTTTTCGTTGCATGTCTTTTCACTGTCTTATAGTATTGTAATTGTGTGTAGATTTACTTGGGTTACGCTACATATTGGAGCTTTTTTTTTTTTAAGACAATGATTATTTTGAGTTGCTTTTATTAGTTGTAATGTACGTAAAATTAAATTAACGCGATAGTCGTGTATATAATATTCAAGCACATATTCTGGCAAAATGAATATTTGATTAATACGCAAAAGATTTATCTTGAATTAGCATGTTGATAATATTCTATTAAGTTGTTACATTGTTAAATTCTATTAACATATTAAATATATTTAGTACCTGAATTATCTGCCATTCTTTGTGTTGAAAACCAGCTTCAAAAGGACCACTCAGACGACCCTATGTAATGAATGCCTTGAGGGTTAAAGCACTTGTCCCTCGGACCGTGTGCAATAGAAAAGAAAGTTAGGAAAGGGTAAAGGGTTTTTCCAGTAGTTGTAAAAAGGTACTTTTGATTTCTGTTTCCTTTCAACCAACATAATTCTCAACCTTTTATTTTTCTGTCATTCTCGCATCTATTTAACATGCCTTACAGAATTACTTAGTGAATGTCAGGTAGGGAAGCTATGTTTGTATTACGAAGTCTGTGAAAAATATTTGGTAGAAACAGTGAATTCTAATGCTCTAAATTATGCAGGTTAAAACTGTTATTAATTTTGCTGAAAGGACATATATTTTGAATAGCACATGCATGCATTGTTTTTTTTTTTTTCAGCAGTTTATGATTTTATCTTCCGCAAAAGCAGTTTCTATTGCGAAAAATAAAATTGTGAAGTTTAGGACAGATATTTCAAATAGATACTATCAATAAATGAGAATCTTAACGACATAGTCTTTGATACAATGTATAATCTAAAAAATAAAATTGTCTAGCCCGTGAGCAGAGGGGAAAAGTAGCTGAAGCTTTTAATATTTGTTAATTTGATTTATATACGAACTCTCCCTAACATCTCAGGTTATCAGCGTGTCATTCAATTCAGGGCTTAGAAGAGCTGATAAATTTTGCTCAGATGCCTTTTCTTTCAAACTTGAGGTTCTTATAAAATGCCGTAAAGCTACAACACGAGACCCACGGCTTTACTTCCCTCCCGAAAGAAGCCATTATTAGGATTTTTACTCAACTCAAAAAAAAAAAATCTATCAACCCTGCAGGGATTGAACTCGTGATCTTGGGTCTAGGAGGCAAGTATGGTTACCACTAGACTTGTAATATTAAATACGTTATTAAATCTGTAAATTAGTAGAACAATTTATGTGTCGGCTGCATTAAGATTTGTTGGAATTTTGTCAACCTCACACACATCAGCCTAAAAAGCTTAGTGTACAAACCTTGCTGGAAGAGACCGTTGTACTATTTCACAGAATGTGTTGAGTATATGTCAGCGTCCGTTCCTAAGTCTACTCTGTTTATAGAAGAGTAAATCTCTTTCTTACCAGGGATGGGTATTTAAACAGAATGTTAGGAATAGTCTCCTCACTCTGTTTGTACAATCTGCAAATGGGTTCAACTTTATAGGGCCCACTTTTCGTAGATGTTTCCTGAAGTGACCAGGTGCAGTAAATAACGCATACACTTCCCTTGTTACCTCTTCTTCTAAGTTTAGGACATGAGGAAAGAGCGTTGCTTGAACTAATCTACTAGAGTTACGCTTTAATTATATGAAGAGAAATAAAACGAAACACAAAAATGAATTTCAGCAAGAATTATTATGCTTGTCCACAACCAAACAATTTCATACCGAACATTTCATGAGACTTTGGTACATAAAAGTTTTAAATAATTTACATCATTTAATTTTACTGTATCTACAAGTTGCTTATTAAAACCCTTTTACAGTTCATGTCGATAGAGAGTCAAGGAGCAAAAAATTTAAATATATGCTTTCGTGTAAGATATTTGTCCTTTTGGCACATTTGATTCATAGCCTTAATTGTATAGTTTTCGTGTGACTGTATGCTTAATATAATATATTTTGTAACTACATGGACGATGCCTAGTGTAACAACTGTAGTTACCGAAAGACTTAAAAATGAATGTATGCTATCTGCTGGTTTTTTAACAATACTTAACACCCATTTTCAGTACTGAGACATCACACATTGTGGACACCGATAATACCCATGATGAAATAATATATTTGAAAATTAATTTCGAAAATAAAAAGTTCCAGGTCTAATTTAGGGTGCCTATCCGTAATTTGCCGGAGGAACACCTGGAATAATCTCAGTAGGGAAGAAAACGCTCCTAGCGGGTATCGAACCGCATACCTCCCGTTTACGAGTTCGTTCCTTGGTCATCAGTAGAGATATTGAACTTTTTCTATATCTTTTCTATCATTTTCTAATATCATCAGTTCAAGATTTATTTTACTATATTTTATCCCTCTACATGCCGTTCCCATTCCACACTATATCCATATAAAGGTATTTATCAGAGAGATGCTAAACTTTCGCTTTTTCTTCCTTAGCATTCAATTATTTACTCAAGCTCTGAGCTTAATTCATGCATGTTTCCGCAGTAAATGGTTTCTATTACTTGGCTAGGGGAAGGCTTTAATTTAGTACTAGTTTAAGTATGCTGTTAGGTGCCCTTCATGCTGATTTTCTCCATATGTATTATTAAGTTCTCTTGCGATGTCTTCATTACTTTTTTGTTCATCCATGGCTGGCTTTTGAATAAAGACGTTTCAACGTTGTTATTACACGATGTTCTTCTGTTTCAGCGCTCAAAAACACGAACTTAAGGACGTATCATGGCCAAATATTATGTAGTCTTTAAGTGCTGAAAATTGTCTATAAATTTACGGGAATTCCTCTCAGCATATGTCTTAAAATTGTTCAGAATATTATTTGAAATAAATGCACCAGGCTTTTTATTTATCTTTACTCAACCAGAGCAATAGATAAGTAATTTAAATGCCTGCGTTATTCCAGAAGAAATTAAGTCGTTTAACGTTATTAGTGAAGCTCGTATTTTTATAAAAGAGCAATACAATTACTAACACAATTTTTAGAATTTATGCTCATATTCTCTTTTTGAAAATAAGGTGTAGAGTACAGGAGGCTAAGAATACATGCATTAGGCATTTTCATTACTACAACCTTTCTGCAAAGAGTACGGGAGTATTGAACAATATCAATTGAAAGATAGTGAATTATGTAAACAGTGAATAAATTTCAATACAGAACGTTAAAACTTGAATTAGTTTTGTGTGTGTTTTAGAACCATAAGCTGTTACGTTAAATCATTGCATTGAGTAGTCTTGGCCTTTCTGTGCGACGCGAAGCTCGTGTTAGAATAAGCAAACAACTATTTGTACATTAATGAAACACTTTTATTTATAACTTGAATTTCAATTCATATTATAAATGTATTTTCAAATCGTTTTCTTTAATACATTACAACAAAAATTTAGTTACAACATTAATAACATAAAGTTATAGAATATTCAGATGATAAATATTTAAGTTTAATTAAGTTCCTGAAATATACTTCATATGTTTACTGTTCATCCAATTAAAGAATCTGCCATTCTTTCTAATAAGTATTATAAACGTTTTTCGGCATTAGTGGCAATTCAACCTTTTCAGGTTGGGCAAAATTTTATTACTGTAAATCCATCTTCTCTAACAACAATTACAATAGACAAATGAATTAAATATTCATCGATACAATGACGTCATAAAAGTAAAACTCACAGCATGAACTTCAGAGTAATTCATTAGGAAGTTCACTTTAATAATAACTTAAGTTTATTATATTCTTTTATAATTCCAAACTAATACACATGTCATATGAAACTCGTTTATAATGGTCAGACCTGATGAATTTACATTCCTGTGGATGAAAACAAAACACAGAGGTCTGCGTTTGTCACCAATCCCGATGCCATACTTGATAGTTCCCCAGAATGTAAAAATCAGTGATTCATTGGCGTTAAGTTGGCATACAGTAACGTAGGCAAGCTTAAGCTTTGCTAATGTGGTTTTGTAAAGGTTGGAAGAATAGCCAGGCTATGTTTGCGTCTTGCAATATAAACTGTGCGTTGAGTGACGCAACCCCTTGCAAAGTGGGCCATGACAATCAATGTGGCACACAGGCCGGTGACTTCAACGCTCGGTAGACTTGCCTACTGCCACCAGCTCTTGCGTTACCTTTCAGTATAAACCTGCAATTTTTACGTTTTAGTTAAGTGCACTTGATCAAACCTTTATTTTTAGTATCGAAATGGTGAGAATAAAAAAAGATTATTCGTTATTTGAAAACATTACATCTATTTTCAGTTATAACCTTTTTTTCTTTCGATATTCTAAATATAATTTCTATTTTCTATAGAAAAGGGTACGGGAAAGCCAGAATATTCCTAAAGCTGCCAATGTTCACTATTTTATAACAATAAATAACGTTTTGTTAACAAATAAAACAGGTTTATCACCGTAATGTATTTTTTAAAACGTTTTCGCCCAAATAGCCACATTAAGTCGAGTTTTGAAATGTAAAAAGCAAAGTTATTTAACTTGTGAAAGCGTTTTTATCAAAGAGTATTTTTTGTGAAATTGGAAAAAATCGAATTAATTCTCACGACAAACTTTTGAATCGTTAAAAATAAATCAATAAATTAATAATAATAATAATAATAATAATAATAATAATAAGAAGAAGAAGAAGAAGAAGAAGAAGAAAGTCATATAAAACCTTTACGTTAATTAGTTTGACAAAATTGAACTCCAAGTTAACAAGTTTTCATGAAGTTTGTGATTTTTTTTTAATAACCTGCTAATTCTATCTGCAGTAATATAAAACTAAAATGTCAGTTGTTTATAAAATTACTCACAGAGCATTAAATGCCACTTATCCCAGATCCTCTCCCTGTTTTCCCTCTGTTCAGATCTATTCTCTTTCTAGAGTATACATTACACAATGCAACGCGAAATGCAATGCATTTCCGTTGATTTGATTTATTTATGGACGCTCTTTAACATCACAGGTCACCAGCGTATTTCCGTTGATTTAACCAAATACACTTTATGGATGAAATTATTTCCAAATCATTTACTTGTCATTTTATTTTCTTTCGTGTCATTCCTTTAAACTTTTAAATTTGTATAAGGTGGTAACTGCGGAAAGTTCTTTTTAATTTAATTAATTTTAAATAGCAATTTACCAGATTTTTCAAAGCACCTTCCTATATTTTAAGCGAGTTAAGATATTGTTTGAGATAAATCTATTTATCTTACTTTTCAACGGCAAAAAATCTTTTGTAAGCAAAATGACAGTGTTTATTACAACGAAAGTTTCAAAAATAAATGTTAAAAAGTCAGAGTTGCATTCCTTCCATATAGAGAAGATGAAAGTTGTGTAAACTTTTGGGTCGGAATTGCTGAAATATCAAATGTTAATATTTATTGGCTATAATGATACAATCTGTTATTTACCTTACATGAATTGTTTGAAATGCATGATATTAATTGCACTGTTGTTTAGACAGACTTGTTAGCTGCTGCTGAAGTTGTACGGACAGTGCATATTATTGTGCACCATTTAGCCTGCTCTTACGGAAGACTGCTTGTGAGTAGTGCGTCAAAGGATGTACTTCATGCACAATGACGCTCCTGTACATTATAGCCGTTGTGTTAGTGGATACCTAAATGATGTCATCCTAATCACTGGATTGCAGAGGTGGGCCGATTGCCTGGCCTCCACGCTCATCGAATTTAAACCCATTGGATTTATTTGTATGGGGATATGTGACTGTTGTGGGTAATAAAGCAACATTCCGTGTGTGAATTGTTCGGGCTGTCAAACAATACGTACAAACACAGGCATGTGTGTGTTTGCAACGCAATGAGAAAAGCAGAGATCTGCAGTATAGCGACATTTTTAAAGTAATCAGCAGATTGTAATCCTTACAACCGCTAAAAATATTTTAAGTTCGATATTTCAGAAAAATAGAATTTTCGGACTCGTGTTTGTACTTTTTTTTTCTCTAATGTGAGTAATCCATCCCTGAAATTTTGCCGTATATTTTTTAAACACCCGATATATTAAAAGATATTAAAATTTGGCATTTGAAATAAGTATGAATTTAGGTTTTTATTTATTTTTTTAAAGCTTTTATGTACATTTCAGCCTCTAGAATACCTTAAACCACTTGTATCCAGAGCTTCTCATCTGATTGATTTGAGTTTTGGGTTTAAATTGAAACTGCAACAAAATATAACATTATTTTGACTCGCTCATTTGACATCTTAAAATAAACCAACGAAATGAAACAAACTTTTCAATTTTTGACCAATCACAGCCGGATTACGGAGGGAAATTATCGAAACAAAATTATCAAATTCGTTTCATCACGCGACGTGTATTTGTTTTGTGGCCAATGTAGCCAACTCTATACCTCCACTATATAATACTTAAATATGCATCACCGCCTCGGGTAGCCGAGGTCGTTAAGGCGCGGACTCGTGAGCGGTAGGTCTGGGGTTCGAATGCCCCCAGGACCGTCCTCCCTGATTGAGTTTTTTCCAGGTTTTCCTCAGTCCTCATAAATGGCAAATGCCGACGAGGTACCCTAAACTTAGCCTAGAACGTTTTCTTCTTTAAAATAATCCTTTCCCAATATATCATTTCATCTCATGTATCATCAATGTCACCGCCTTGGTGCCTCAGTAGTAAAACGGGCGTTAAACACCATTAAAAAAATGCATCATTGACCACTTTTGCTAGAGGCAGTGGGGAGTTATTGATAGCAACAAAAGCCTGGACAATCGACAATCATAACACAAAATGGAGGGTTCTTCAAGGCGTTTTGGCGATGCGTCAAATGTGCTTAATGATGTTATCATTAGGAATTCCAAACCACAGCATACAAAGAAAAATAGACCTTTTTCTCTCTCTTTAGTTGGTATTAGAAAATTGCATGGTAGCGATTGTAATAGTCGACTTTTGTCCATTTCAGTTTCACGGTTTCTGAATAGAATATAACATTTTATACAAGTGTTAGCGAATTTCAAATACCCATATGTCACTTTTATTCTTACTCTACTTACGAAATAGTCTAAACCCTTATTTTGCTCTTCTCTATTGGCATTACTGACATTCGGCATTCTTCTGTCGTAAGATTGCTTGAAATGGATATGTACAAATATACAATTATTACAATTTTGTAAGCCAAGTTTAAAGAAATTATATTTAAATTCTTATTTCATTCGTGAAATAGTTCTAATAAATATCCATCGAGGGTCTGAGCTTTCCAGAGGTAATTTCAGACCCTCTCGTGATATTACTTGTGATAAAGCCGTCTAGACAAATGCTAAACGCCGAATGTTCAAAGAGCTGTTGAGTCAAGGGACGCGCAAAGCCACCTTATGGATTCAGCGCGTGGTTCCTCAAAACAATGGAGGGGATTGCCGCTGTTGAATGCATATCGCGTCGCCTTCAGGACAATGACGCAATGATAAGCAGCGTGTGGGTCTGGGCACAGTCAGCGCATACCAACATTTTGTCCTCCACAGCTGCTGCCTAGTCACCCACCTTTCTAGGTTTGTGTGTCTTCATCCTACGGCGGAGCGCGTTATATTTTCTCACGGTGCATCTGCCGAACTGTAGCCATCGCATGGGACATGTCTATGCACCATTTAGTAATTCACAGGCTTTGCAATGTTGAATAAGATCGAAGTTAAATCGAGTGATGCTTTGATTACTCGGAGACAATGTGAATATCATCCACGTGAGAATAAACGGGTTATGAACTACGGTCAGTACACGTTGCATGTGGCCAGCCTCTTTAGCACTAAGAGGAGAGCACTTTAATAATTCTTGTATGGGCTTTGATGTCTAAATATCAGATGATGACACGTTTTACGTTGTAGATAGCATACTCTTTAGGTTTCATACAGAAATTTTGCTAACACACATTTACCTTCTTTATTCGTCTATTACAACACTTCTCTTTTGTTTATATAACAAAATAACTTATTCCCATTTCACCATAAACCTACGAATCAATAAGACGAATCTGTTAGACTATTGTTCGTGGGTGGCTAGCTGATGATTGACTGAAACATGTGATTTCATGCTAAATTTCCATGTTTATTTTTTACTTTGAGTGTGCCTTATTGTTTATTTTGGAAATAATTTAGCATGCTAATGTCCCATGTCGTAGACTTACGACACGGAAAAGAACCTCAAGCCTGAAAGAAGAGGCCTTTGAGCAAAATTTATTAGCCGTTTCACGTCCTGAATTGAATGGGACGCTGATGACCTGAGATGTTAAAGAGCGTCCGTAAATAAAACGAATCATTCAAATACTAGCACATAGTATATAAATTTAATTATAAACTTTGTCCGCTCATGCGTATTTTACTATAAATTGCTGGCCTTTAATTCCACTTCGCTCATATATCATCGCTTTCTGAACCTGATTCCTGCCGGTCTCACGACAGTACGCATTTATTCATGAAACAGTTGACTCTAGAGGAACACACTTTGATGTGTAAACGTTATTTTAAATATGAATCAGCTTGTCATGTTCCTACGGAATTTATTAATAAAATTCATCTCTTTCCACAGCTAAAAATAATAAAAGTGTGCACAATTTTGAATTTTACGGGTTCAGTAGAAAAACTTACAATTTTAACGAAAGAAAATTGGCACAGATTCTGAGCATTGTGAGTAAAATAACTTCCGAAATTAGCACAAGTGCAGTTTTCGGAATGCAAAGGAAAACATTAGCAATCTAAAATATTATGGTAACCGAACTTGTGTTTGCTGTGAGAGAACAAGTTTTAGGAAGAAGAAATGAAGTATGGACGCTGCCGACTACAGCACGCTTAGCATTTAAGGCGTAAAACATCGGGTGAACGGACAAGTATTATAACTAAAGCCCGGTTGATAAACCTCAGGTGGGAATATTACATGGGTACATATTCTTCAGTTAGATTAGGACAAATAATCAAGATATTAAAATTGTAGTGCATATAGCCATGCAATTAAATCAATATTATAGTACGGGTAACCGAAAGTGATTTAGTTTTAATAAATGGTTAATCTTTTGAAAAAAAATCTATAAAGATCTAAATAATTATGAATTTGTGCTTCTTTTTCAAATTCTGCAATTGAAAGGCCTGAAAACTTAATTTTAAATATATTATTTTTCATTTTTGGGAACACAACTCAATAACTATTACAGATAAGAATATAATTTTTTGGAATGGTATGGATTTGTTAGTACTCTAAATAACTGATGAAGATTTATTGATATAACATGTAGGGGTTTTCAATTAAAAAATTAATTAGTGGAAAACTTGCGTAGAATTTAAATATGTATTATAATATTTTTGTTTGCAAACTGAATCCCATAACTAATAAGAACTTAACCGGCTTTATGTCAAATAAGGCGTGACTAAACGTCATGTAAAATTCCCACAATGATATTTTGAGAAATATGTTCCAATATATGCTGGTATGCAATTTTCATATGTTTACACGTTATATTCCTACATTATGTTAATCATAAAAAAGCACCACTAGAGAATAATAACTATGTGTACATTTGGCAATCTTACATGTTACATTAACAAAAATAAATGCTAACTGACAGGTCGCTTGGAGCTCTGGTGCCAGGTGTTAACAGTGTGTCGCGCCTGTAAACCGTGGTTGAATTAATGTCGCCTTTCCTTTGTTTATAGTTATTATTAAATATATTCAAAAGCATGTCCAATACAATAGCTTGACCTCTATTTTGCATGTAATGCTACCGTAACTAGCTGCACACTTATTTTGTACGGTACAGAATTAGAAAGCGAAAACACGACCTATCTTTTCACGCGTCTCTGTTTTGACTACCAGAGGTTTTCTCTCCATTGACTCACCTTTCTCCTTATGCATGCAGAAGCTGTGGTATGAATCAAAATAGTTGAAAGTTCTGCACAGACCGCCGCCATTTGCATAATGAAATATGATTCCGCTGAGAGCGAGCGGAACACACGCCACTTGTTGACGTCAGTCAGCAGCAGCAATCACTACTTTGCACCGGAATTGACCTGACTGTTTTGTGATATAAATAAATCGTATAGAGCATTTTAATTTATTCCTGTAAACTTTGTGTACATTTTTAGAAGAAAATAAAGAATGTTAGTCGGGGAAGAATGCGTACTTTATAGAGATTAATATTTTCATAGATTTTCACAATATACTTCCTTTCTCTTGCCACTATAACATCATTTTGACGCCATTATCATGACCAATAATAAACCTAAGATGAAAGAAATAATGCAAGCAACGTCTTTCATTGAGCAAATAAACGGATCCTGCTACGAAACATTATTTAAATAACTATTCAAACATTGCCTGGCTGTATTCCTTGGCACTTGTTTCTCCACTTTGCATTATCCCTGTGTGTGTGTGCGCACATCCCTTATTGAATACGTCCAACTTTCCACATATCTTCACAGAAATTCATTTACTAATAGAGTCCTTCCTTAAGAGTCTGGAAATAACTTGGATTAAAGTGACAGCGCAGTAATGACCCATTTTCACCTAAAAACGAATTTCATTTTCCTAACATTCCTTATGACAACATCGGCAACGTTTACGAGAACCATATTGTGCATATTACACGTGATATTTTTTCACACAAGTCGTGTGTTAGGGTAAGATTTGGAATCAGAGTCAGATAAGAAAAATTCGAGCATTTGGGCTTACCGTATCGTTGGTCTTCCTTACCAGTGTGGCCGCAACTGCGAATCGCCCCCATTTAATTGTATATAGCATGCAGACCTCAATGGTTATCTTACTATGGAGATTCTATTCGTACCATTATACTCGTAGTAAGTGCCATTTTTCTCACAAAAATTAAATAATCCTAATAGTGTGGTTAACTAAAGTAGGGTTATATAAGTAACGGACAGTCGTCAAGTTTTACAATGCATGTACAGGTAGAAGCATGTATTTTGTTTGAGGTAGCCTTTGTCAGCGAATTGCTCTGCATTCGTGTGTTCCTGGGTGCTATCATTATGAGTAAATTGAGTGTTAATTATTAGTTAGTTCTACCACTATATAAATATAGTTTTTAAGTACCGGTTTTTGTGTACGACATATGTAGAAACTGATTCTTGCCAGAGAAGTGTTAAGGCAACCCACAAGGAAATATCCTAGTAATAATGTTCCAGGTAGAGGAAGTTCTCCAACTGTTGATTAAAAGGTTACGAGAGACAGAATATTTCAATGACAAGAAATTTGTTCCGAACCGACGTTTTCCTACAGAATGAAAGTTGGGTGAAGTACAGGATTTTCCCTAGGCAGATGCCGGCAATGTATTGCCTCTGAGGAGCATCATTTTAACATCGCTTATAACTCATGTTATTGCTTATTATGGTTTTAAAAACAGTATCATTTTATGCTTTCAGTAAAAATTCAAATACTATAATAAAAACAATGACTGCTCATACATAGATCCAGAGATAGGGGGGCGGGGTGCGGAAAGGTCACGGTAGTTCAGATTGAAAAGCAAAGTACCGCCATCGTCAGCTGAAGATCCATCATTGGAGTCCCAACAATACCTCTTTCTACCTTACTCTGATTGCATCTTGTACTTTAAAACAATTCTTACAGCACAAAACATGAAAGTTTGCAAAAGCTGAAAGCCTTCTTCTAAATACAAAAGTGAAAATCGCTCCAGTTGTAGACAGTCATAAAAAATGAACCAATTAGAAATCGAAGGAGCCTTGACGTGTAAAATAACGTTATTTATGACATCACAACACCTACCTATAGCACGATGCCGGTCATTCACTGTATAAACCTAACAAAAAATAAAAACCTAATTCGTAAACAAAACAAAACTTGATTATATTTAAACGTGATATACAAGTGAAATTGTTCAAGCAGTTTGACAAGAGTACAAATTAATAGCTAATGACATCACAGCCGTAGCTTCCTTCAGGTGCGTTAGCACAACAATATAATAGATATAATAACATTAAAAACATAATCAAAATTAAACTAACTTCACAAATAAGAAAAAGTAAATACTCTCTCTGTGAGGGCTCTGTACTTCAACTTGTCTATTAACAGCAACTGCATTGTACATTCTGCCTACTGGGTTAATCATTGAAAACTTGCACCGCAAATATTTCTGAAATGGAAGGTGCTATTGATGTGTTGCTTTCACAGAAATGCGGCTCATAATTGCAGCCATGCATAGATGTTAATATTATTAGAATTTTTATTTCTTGAATAAAGTTACATTTATCAAGAAAATAAAACTAGAGGAATTTAGAATGTCACTGGAGTTTTTTTTTTTTTTTTTTTTTTTTTTTATTGCACGATTCTAATGCAATTAATTTAGGAGCAATAGTAATAAGAACATTTTAAATGTCTATAGTGTCTATCCCATTTAACTGCTTAGTTACTAGGCTACAATGTTCAAATGTTTATTTACTTTTACACTGATTTTATTAGGACTTCCTTACCAGTACTTTATGACAGTTCTCGAATTAGGACGTGATGAAAGATGGTATTTATTAATGCTGATAAAGTTGACATGGAGAATGTAGAAAGAATGATATTCTTTCTTGTGATGTGTACTCTGAAAGATATCCCTATAGACGTACTACGCATGTCTTCACAGATAGTTAGAAACGTTGGATTGGACGAAGGGGAGCTGTATGTTGGCATGCCCGTTCATCAGATTTGACCCGTTTAGTCATTTCTCTGTAGGGAAAGCTAAAAGGACATAGCGATTACACCAGAAGATATGAAACGACGTATTACAGCTGCCTGTTCTGAAACTTCTGCTGAAATGCTACAACATATGCAGCAATTTTTACGTGACAGATTGGAAGCTTATATTGTAACTGGTGATCATCATTTTCATATTTATTAAGAGAGTAGTGTCGCATAGAACCCCAGATCTGCCGCTCACGAGTCCGCGCCGTAACCACCTCGGTCACCAGTGGCGGTAAAAAAGCAATCTTATTGAAAATACCATTTACAAGCTTGCACTCATAACGTACGTCAAACTGAGAGGAAACAAAGTTTAAGTATGTTGAAATTTACGAGCATGTGTTAATAATTTAAAATACACTACCTCATCGAGAGTTAAAAAAAGTATATTAAAATCGCTACTATCACGAGGTATTCCCGATAACACCAATTCGTGAAATTACTAAACTCAAATTCCCAAGACAAGCTACTAAGTAAAGAAATGTAGTCGCGTATTAAATGTGTAAACGGCAAATTCATTGTGTCAACGTTATTTACCTATTCTGTTATCACTAATAAATCAGCATAAGGTGACTTAGGAAAATTTCTAAGAAATCCCTTCCTACGAACAGGTATCACTAATGCAGGCAAAGTAGAAAAAAATGTCCAACTCGTATAAATTGGCTCTAAACAACTTCTAAGAATTGTCTCTTATAAGACGCGGCGCAGCATTCCTTAGCATACCAGAAGGGAATCCCATATTTCTACGTGAACTGTTTTAATAGCAGACTCCTAGCTTGGGAATGAATCGGCGACAGCTAAAAGCGTTTGTTGCATTCCTAGTACAAATCAGCTCCTTAACGCAAACTCTGTGGTGAGGTATATGGGATGACTCAGAGTTTATGCTTCTGACAAGCATTCTAGAGGTCCTTGGTTCAAATCCTTAGGAGCTGACCATTCTGAACTTAGGATTTTTTTTTGGTGAGTTTTCCTAGTCGCTTAGATGGATGTTGGGATGGATATTTCATTTCCACAAAATTTCCAATATCCCGTTTCAACTCATTTCATTCTATTAGCTCTGTTACAGGACCGAAAGTGCTAGGAGATGTGGGCTGGTGCTATGTGCGGTGTGGCGGTAGTTTACACTTGGGGAAAGTTTTTGCCAGTAGTCTAGCGTTCAAGTGACTCTTTTGAGGGGCTCCAGTTCCT
Source organism: Metallyticus violacea (assembly GCA_030762175.1). NCBI lineage: Eukaryota > Metazoa > Arthropoda > Insecta > Mantodea > Metallyticidae > Metallyticus > Metallyticus violacea. The sequence goes on along the minus strand of CM060830.1, from coordinate 41,905,673 downwards.
TGGAAGGGAGCCCTGGCCTCGGGGTCTATAGTGTTAGGGATCCCTGTGCCTCATCGCCCCTGGATCACATCACCTCCATTGGTGACCGAGGTCGTTAAGGCGCGAACTCATGAATGGAAGCTCTGCGGTACGATACCCACCGGAACCGCCCTCTCTGACTGAAGTTTTACCCAGGTTTTCTCAGGTAAATGCCAGGAATTACCATAAACTTAGGCCTAGAACGCTTTCTTCCTTAAAAAAATCCTTTCCCAACTTCTCATTTCACCAGTATCCATCGCGGGTTCGATCCCGGCCAGGATCGATGGATTTTTCGGTCGTAAAAATCCTAAGCATGGCTGCCTTCGGAAGGGGAGTAAAGCTGCGTGTACCGTGTCGTAGATATACGGCACGAAAAAGAACCTTAAGTCTGAAAAAAGAGGCCTCTGAGCAAAAGTTTTCGGCCGTTTCACGCCCTGATTTGAATGGAACGCTGATGACCTGATATGTTAAAGAGCGTCCATAAATAAAACAAATAAAATCAAAAACAGCCTTGTTGCCTCAGGGGGTGCGTTAAACAATATTAAAAAAACTTAATCCGTTCCTCCTTTTAGAGGGTTAAGCACAAACGTCCAGCCCTTGAGCACGGCTGAAGTACCGCTCTACTCTAACAATTTAATTCCAATCAAATGGAATTGAACAAAGCGAATTAATTACAGGTGCCTATTTCATAAATATAAAATAATACGTGTTTACAGCTCGTAAATTATAAGCAGTTGTAACTAGTAATGGTTTAAAAATAACCCATAAATGGCAAGAATATAGTAAATTTACCATATGAATAAAAACATAACCTATATAGATTCACACTATTACAATATCACATAAGGTTAATTTTGATACCCTAAATACCGGCAATTTTGCATTTGCTTGTTAGTACATGCATGCGGTTTTTTCCCACTCCCAATGATGCTGTTTTTAGATGTTTGAAAAGCAAAGCTGAGGTTAGCATAAAATGCTCTTCTTATTTAATTATTTTAATAGGGTAAAAATTGTGTGCAATTTTCGTATTGCACGCGGCGTGACACATCTTCGGACATATTGTGGGAATACGGCAACCGTCTTTAACAGTCAATCAATTAAAGACATTGTTCGGCTTTGATAGCCTGATTCCAAGAGCAAGTAGAGAAGGGTTGAAGAAACCATGCGCAATAAGTATGGAAAGGCATAAGATTGAGGCTTTGATATTTGTGAGTCTCTTATCGATCACTTGCGAAGAGACTAAACGAGATCACGATTGTTAATGGACCTCAAATTGATTAATAAAAAAAATATTCTTCTTATAAATCTTACGTTAATGATAATTCCTTCATAGAATATTTTCCTTTTTTTAATTTTTTTAATTACAACTCAGAAGAACTTGTTAAGTTCTTGCTTATGTTTATATCAACCCTAGCTGTACAGCGCACATAAAGTTGTAATGTCTAAAAAGAGTTAATTTTTGTTATTATTTTAGAGGACAATTCTGCAAGATCATTTGAATTTCTAAAAAAAGATAAATGTTTCTCGTTTAGTTGTACATCGCCGTGGGGAAAATGAAGAGCCCGGTTACTCCTTATATACATAAAAAGTGAGTCCTGCTCTGTTTCAAACGTCTCTAAGTTTGTGTTTTTATGGATCACTGCCACTGCTCCCTTTCACAAGTGCAACAGACTACTGCCAGCTGACCAACGAAGATATATATTTTTTTTTCCGCACTGCACAACATAAATATATTCAAGGAAACACTTTTGACCAAACTTCCGTTCAGGGTTTGTTTTACATCAGTTTAGATTACACAAGATTTTCCCTCAATTTTTTGACTGTACAATTCTATTTTTCAATGCTTTGCATTGCTCAGATGTCAGATGTGCAAAGCTGGAACGGTCATCTTCCTAATGCAATTATAACTTCCTCGTCATCATCAAATTTCTTCCCGGAGATTGAGTATCAGACAGATATAGTCCAGAAGGTGCAAGATCGAGGCTGTATGGAGGATGAGTAAGGGCGGTTTATTGGAAGTTTTGTTATTTCTTCTCGGATGCGTTGTCATAGAGAAGAACTATGCTCACGATCAAGCTAAGCAGCGAGCTTTTATCCTCATGTATCGTGTTTCCCTTCATTCACATTCCATTTTGAAAGTTAATTGTACCACTAACCACGAAGCGGAAGATGATGAATCTGTGGGAAGATACAAGAATGCTTCCAATAAAAATTGACCAGGGAAAAAGAAAAGCGTTACATTGTGTTTTAATGCATTAACTTCTAACTCTTTCAATATTCATATTTTCTTTGTAGTTACCAGCTACAGCTGTCCTGTTTGCAGTACTGAGGATTATAGTGGTCTTGTACTTCTAATAAGAGGTTTTGTTTCAGCTGTAAATTACCAGTCTCAAATACGCAGCGCTGCTCCCAGGACCAACATTCTTTTGCTGCTACTAAAAACGTTTCAGGTTTTCCCAAGGACGACACCTCCCTCAAGCTACACACTTATTATGGAGCAGAAAATAATGTGATATGTTTTTTGCACCCTTTTCATGATTCTCGCTTAACAAAGAGAAATGTAGGATACACATGGTGAAGTTAGATCAATAAGATGGTGTAGCACCTTTGCTTCAACCTGCAGGTTTCTGCTTAAGTGACTATTTTAACTTTTAATAACAAATTGCATATTTGTAGGTTATTTCCATTTTATTATAGGCATTTGGAGTAATGTGTATGAGCATTCCAGTGTATATTTAAATTATAATTACAACTACCTTAAAGTTTATAATGCACAACCATCCAACTAATTTACCTTTCAAAACCCAGTTCAGGATCTATTTTGTACATCTCGGAGTTATTTCTTTGTGTTCCACTGTAAAGCACACCTCCTGAGTATACTGAAAGCTTTAATCTCATTGAGACAGTACTCTGTTTTATAGCACTCAAATAAATTTGCTTTCTTCCCCATGAAGCGGTTTTCAGTAGCAACCACGTTGGGCGCCATATTTTGAAGCGTTTGGTCGTGGGGTGTTGTTAGCTCCACGTTGGTGAGATGGTTTCGTATGGTTCCGGTTATGTGCCACAGGTTGGGTACCAATCTTGAAGCCATCTGTTGTTGGCGTTGAGGGGCCTCACGTTGTGATGCTGATTTTGAAGTGGTTTCGTGGACTGATTATTGGTCGCTTCGGTTTGTTACTCACGCTTCAATGGCAATAATAATTCTCAGGGGATCCTGCTAGTTTGTTGATTGGGACTCAACAGGACGGAGAGGTGTTCGATGATGTAAACAAGTACGTGAAGCGATAAAATGTGTATTGGTGTTTCATTATGTCCAAATTCTTTGCGACCTCTGGTGATTTTCCGTATCATTGACCTGACTACGTTGAATATAAACTTGCCGCGTGTGAAACATACAGACGAGTACTGTGAACTGCTTAACTGAGTCGAACTGCGTATAACTGCGTACTGAGGAACTGCCAGTGAACTGCCCGTCTCGCCTCGCGTAGAACTTGTAAACTGATTGTAGAGGGATAAGCAAATGCAAACTGAAGGAAAGTGAGTTGATAGAATCGACTGAAATGAGTAAACTGAATTCCTTTTTACGTTAAATTCAAATCAAAAATCGTTGGCTAGGAAATGCCAAAAGGCACGAGCAGGCCTTTCTTTAAAATTTTGAAACATACATCTATCATTGGCTGGTTTAAAGTTCACCTGCCATATGTACCATTTGTTGTATTCGAAAGTTTAAAAACATACGTCAACATTGGCTATATTTAAAAGGCGAACGGTACAGCACCTTTAAAAAATGACATAACCCCACACCCTTAGATTCATTCTTCCTATTGTAAATATTTTATGTGGCCCTCTCTGCCTCCAAGCTACCGTAGGCAGTTAACACCAGAGACTTTCTCTTTGTGTTGACATTCAAAGCAGGTTACCGTATTATACAAGATATCTAAATCACTAAAATTACATTACATAAAATGTTATCATTATGTTTGTAACAGACATGTTATCTTATATTTATATGGGGTGGGCAGCAAGTACTGTTTCACTCAATAATCTGTAAAGTACGATATACAACACATTTTATATTTATGTGGACCCTAACAAATAGAATTTTGACATTCCTTTTGACAATATTAATGAACAGACAATATTAATAAAATATACAATGCCTAAGCTTTTCAACTTTAATCTTTTGCTGAAATTCAGAGCACATAGTTGCTGTGTTTTCGCTGAATTTTATCACAGTAAAATATTTATAAAAAATAAACTATACTGCATAATTTTATGTGGTATTTTCCTAAGTACTAAACAACCATTTTGTAGAATACACTGCGATTGTCAAATTCTCGCCACACACGATGGAGCTTTATAACATCTGACCGAGCTTAAAAACGTATGCGAATGCGCTACAAGTACTGATGTATACTTCGAAAATTGTCCTATCCATCGATATCTCAAACATTTTTATAATAAATAATCTCTTAATAAAGAACAGGCAAAGTTGCTAATTTAGAATAACTGTTTGCAAGATAAGGGTGAAGCTTAAACAGGTTCTTTATTCATAACGAAGCAGCGGTAATGAAATGTTTTATGTGCCAACTGCTCAATCATTAGTTCAGTATAGATTACTGGTTCCTTAAAACAATGTCAGGAGCTTGTGAAGAAATCTGGTGGGCGTACACCATCCACCAGAGCCATCGTTTCGAACTTGAGAGAACGGGAAGTTTAGTGGTAGGAGTTGGGATGATGGAGGGTCTGAAGAAATGGTTACTGGCATCCCCACGTAAATATGTTCGGAGGTTATCCCCAGGAGATTTTCAAAGATCAGCTAAACCGGCGAAGGTTAAGATGTGCCGATTACGGTAATACATGAATCATCTGTTAGACTTAACATGGTTTATTGACGAAGTGCGATTACTCGCAAAACACACGAGTAAATTCCCTGGGGTAATCCCCAGGCCATTCATAAAGAGCCACTAATCTAATTAAAAATGTACATCTGGCATGCGAATCCTATAACTGTATCAATGAATCAACATTTTCTGATGGCACCTATATTTGGAAAATCATTTCCGATTTTATGAACAAGCTGAACGAGTAAAACCTTGCAAGTGGTTATTTACGTAATACAGTGCACCTTTGCCCATCCTCAAAAACAGCATGGCCAAACTTGCAGTTTTTTTTAGTACAGTTTATCTCCAAAGACCCGGTCCTCTCTGCGGTCAAGGTTTATGTCTAAAGATGAAATTCCTAGAGGTGACTATATATTCGCCAGTTAAGAGCGACGCATGAACACGTCTGGGCACTCCCAGCATCTTCTGTGTACATTCCTATTTGTTATGGACCAAGGCATATTTTACTTCATTTGTGACTTTGCAATCATGAGTTAACCATAAAAATCAATGTTCGTAATGAATCACCCTGACAGAAAATTTTATTTCATTTGATTGTCACTGGAATGTAATACATGTTGACACTTAAACCACAAGGTTCCTTTCGTGTAATTTATTAGAGTTAAATCTCCAAAGCTCAAGAATCCAACAAGATTAAAATTTACATTTACCTCCTAAAGGATTGTATCCTTTCCAGAGTTTTACACTGTAGTAAGATATGTTCTACAGTCTCATCAACTATTCACATAGATGCCCATGGTAGAGTTCCATCGTCCATAGGGACCAATGTTCAGTAATCATGTTTATGATTTACTGGTTTGCTTTCCATTCCTACAGACAGATTTTCGGGCGTAAAAATCCTAAGTATGGCTTCCTTCGGAAGGAAAGTAAAGCCGTGGGTCCCGTGTCGTACATTTACGGCACGAAAAAGAACCTCAAGCCTGAAAGAGGGGCCTCTCAGCAAAATTTGTTGGCCGTTTCACGCCCTGAGTTGAATGGGACGCTGATGACCTGAGATGTTAAAGAGCGTCCATAAATAAATCAATAAAAAAAATCCTACAGACAGTAAGTCTTTAGCTAGAGTGCTATCGGATGTTTTAATGAGAATTTTACCCAGTTCTTGACCGGGAAAGTTCTTGATGTTCTTGCTTGGTCTATTGATATACTGCAGTTCTAGGAGCTTTCTTACTTAATGCCACAGCAAGGTTAGTATGCTATGAAGTAAACGTTAGTTCCTTCTTGTACCCAAACGTCCAGACACCCAACAAAATTCTAGTTGATTCTTCATTAACGAGATCTTCCGTATATATCTAGAGCAGACTTGATGAGTTTATATGCACTGACAGCATTTTTTTTTTTTTTGTCATGCTTCAACTGTTCATTGGGGTCTGTGGGATGCTCCCCCAATTTAGTAAGTGCGTAGCCAACTTTGGAGGTTGGGATGCCTGGAAGGCGCAGCTACCTTACCCCAAGGATAGTTGCAGGTGATAGATGATAATTCAGTCGCATGAATTCACGAGACTTTGTGACCTAAGTTTCCCAGGCATCCGCCTCAAGACCTGAGGGAAACCCCTTAAAACCCTCAGTAGGAAACTGACTCAATCGGAAATGCAATGCTGTCAGTGACACGGTGGTCACTGACAGCAATATTAGCTTCTGTATAAACCTTTTCTACACTTTGATATAATAACTTATTATAAATGCTTATTTTATGATTTGCATAAGGTGCGGTCCATAAGGCGGTCCCAGGGTCAGATATGGTCACGGGCTGTTTTCTCTAGCTCTCGAAGGCATCACTTTGTTTCGTTCACTCCGGTCAAATTTGCTGCTTTCATCCTTTCTGGTTATGTTCTTTCCGATTCTTTAAAAAAAAAAAATTAAAATTAAAAAAAAAAGCTTTGCATTCTATGAGCAACAAATCGTGCAAGGTCGCTTCAGCACCAAGACGAAAGTTCGTAGAAGGAAAAAGTCTCATACCTTAACAGGACTAGAAATTACAGTTATTTCCAACTTCTTTCGTTGTATCCTCGACTCGTTAGCACGTGTTAGTCACTAGTTAGCAGAAATGTGCGAACAAAAGCGTGGTTCGTTCTGAATCAATCATGAGTTGAATAGTTTCAAACAAACATGCACATAACGTACATTCATATTTAACCAACACATCATTACTTAGTGATTGTATTTTGAATATTTTATTATGCGCAATAGTTCTGAACATAATAATAATAATAATAATAATAATAATAATTTAAAAACGTAAGGGTAGCCCTTGATACATTCTTGGGGAAAAAATAAGGCCTGTAACTGAAAAACTGTTGGATCATACTGACTTAGAGGATTATTTTGCCTCCAGTTTCTACAGTTTAGTGTCTAACGTTCGCAGCTACAAAGGAATTTAAAATTAACAAGCATTTACTTCTATACAAATCTGGGAAGTTTTGGCCATGTGTCTATCGCAGCACTCAAGTTACCGATACGGGTGACCGAGTTCGTTATGGCACTCGTGAAAGACGGATCTGCGGTTCACATTCCTCAGCCCCCATCAATGTCAAATGCCGGGGATGTATCTTAAACTAATGATTGAAACGCTTTCTTCCCAAAAATTCATTTCCCAGTTTATCCTTTCATTTCGTGTGTCCTGTGTGATGCCTCAGTACTTAAAGCGGGAGTAAAATACTTAAAAAAAAAAAAAAAGATTCTGCATTGAAACTGAAACAGAGGTTCAAAAGACCAATGTTCAGCCTTGAACAAGCGAGTTACATTCTTCTCCCGCCATCTTTGCTTAGTTTGAGCTATGCACAGGTTTATAATCTTGGGATGTCCATGCGATTTTTTAATTCCTTAGTGCCTCCACACTAAACCATAACATGTAGGATAAAGGCCTCTTTGTGGGCCATTTGCGACACTTCTAGAGATGACAACGCATACACCCTATCATTCTCTTTGTTATCCATTTTTCACCGTGAAAGTTTCATCGCCAGAGAACAAATTTTCTGTGCTTTCCATTCTCTTGCCTTGCCAGAAGCTATTTTGAACTTTGCTTTCTTTTTTGTGTCAGTGTTGTAGGCAGTTATCTGGTCTGTGTTTTATAAGCGCCCAATCTTCAATCTTGCCGGACAGATATCAGATTTGAACCAATTATATGATGCAGTCGAATGAAAGTCGACCATGGCCCAGTATAAAAATGTTATCACCGCCTCCGTGGTCCAGTTGTAACGTTTGCGACTACTAATTCAGAAGTACTGGGTTCAAATCCAGGCCTGGATAAGATTTTTTTTCTTTCAGAGTTTTTCCCTACCCTGATAAGGCGAATGCCAGATAACTTTAATGCAAGGACTCTGAGCTCATTTGCGCCAGCATTAATTCATTTCATTTTATTCATCTCTACAGACTTATGTACATGTATAGTGTTCAGCCCACAATCTACAGACATGGTGAGACGTCAAAACAATGATGAATAAAATATTTTACCAGTTTTCGTCACACTGGTAGTGGTGCTCCTTTTTCGTTGGTGTGGTTGACATCTATGTCACTGCTACTTTGAATAAATTAAGACACCCACTACGTGTCATTTTTTACAGTTTAGTATCATCATTGAAATATTCACATCTTTTTTTCATGAGAATTCGGAAAGATAAGCTAAACAAAGACATGTTAAGTCATTGTCAACCAGCCTCTGTCACAACGACAGGCATTTGGCCAACATGCATGAATCATAAATTAATTATCAGTAATCCATATAATAAATTTCCGATGTCTTTCTCCCTGTTTCCAATTCACTCTATTCTTCACGGTAAAATACACCCCTGAACTGCACACAGATGGAAAAATCAGGCAAGTACAACACAAGAAAGCTGTTAACGCTCCCAATAGCAGTCTCAAAAAGTCTCAAGACAAAGTGAGGTCAACTAGACTGACCACGGCAGCACTGCAGACCTTGATGTGCTTGACACAAGGTCGCTATAATTGGCCACCTGGATTTTAAGGGTTGTGTTCTAAAACATTGCGCTTTATAAGCATTTTCAGATTGGTTTCCTTGATTAACAGCTACATACAAAGTTCTCCCAGAGTATAAACAGTAGGGACAGCTTATGTCGGCACCTTTAATGTTCTTCCTCCTCATAGTTTGGCTAAAGTTTTCAATTTTTGATAGTGTTTAACGCCCGTTTTTACTGCTGAGGCATCACAGGTGGGCCATGCGATACATGAGATGAAATGATACATTGAGTAAGGATTTTTTTTAAGGAAAAAATTGTTTCTGGCCTAAGTTAGGGTACCTCTCAGGCATTTATCATTTATGAGGACTGAGGAAAATCTGGATTCGAACCCCTCCCCGCGCCTTAACGCTCTGAGTCACCCGTAGAGGCAAAAATTTCAATGAATCCATTAGATGATGGTAAATTGTGTTTTAGCATTCATGTGTTTGGTATTGGAAAAGGCAATTATGTACAACACCACATTATTTAAGGTGGATAAATCTGTTTTTTTAATCTGGTTTTCAGTTTTAATTGTTTACTGATGGTTTCTGAATGACGGTCAAGCATTTTAAGCACTGCCGTTGTTCCTTTTTCTCTTAAACTCCTAGTTTATATTTTTCTGAGAAAGTATAACAATCTTTTTGAATTATAACGTTTCTGATATAAAAAAAATGTTTAGGTTAAGAAATGGCGAGCGACGCGAAATTTTATAATTAACGTAAATTATAGATTTCAGAAAAGAGTAACATTGTGATTTCCGCGCTTTGCAGTACCTTTACCAATGATATCCATCACTAGATAATCAAGTAGGTGAAAGAGAAAAGAGCGATGTTTTGCAAAATTTCTATATAAAATAAGCCAATATTGCACTGCACAAAAACCACCTCGAGTTGTGACTGTTTCTGCATTCATTTTCCTGGCATCATTTTACGACATAAACACAGCCTGACATAACCTGTAATAATAGTTTTAGTATTGGTATTGACTACTATTCAGTTGAACCCTTTTCGGTGTTTTTAAACTTTTGCAGTAGTGCAAACGTATGAACTTGGAACTTCTAGGGCCATTTGGTCAGAATTATTCAGAGGAATTCGACTTAGCATCAAAACGTATATTATTACCATAACCTGCATCAGTGCGCAACCAGAAAATTATCGCTGGAGAGTAGTGCTAACATAATCACACTCAAAAATATCCCGGTGACAAACTTTAAACTTAAGCTTTAGCGTAAACATTTCAAAATGCTTGCATCCTAATGACAATAGCTATTATTAGGATTTCGATTATATACACATGCTTTATAGCTGTTTAATTTATTAGAAAAGTAGTAATAAATATTTTTTTTGTTTGCATTCAATTACGTCATCTCTTTGTTTATGCAGAGTCATCTATAGGAGAATACAGGTAGTAGAGTTAATTTCCTGACATGCGCACTCAAAACTCTGTCGTGAAATACCCTAAGTCGTACCTACTGTCCGCATTTAACTGGTGAAGCAACATGAAAGGTCAATTCTTATTTATGTGCAGTTAAAACGGCGACGGCGTATGAAAGCCATTTTGTTAGAAACGTATGCTAATAATGGCCGCTGCTACTCGGGTGATAATTATCTCATACATACAGCTTGAGTTTGAGTAGTTGTTCGGAGATGTTATACCTGAAACTTGACTATGTCGCCATCGTGTAATTTGACCGTTTATTATTATTATTATTATTATTATTATTATTATTATTATTTACGGACGTTCTTTAACATCTCAGGTCATCAGCGTCCCATTCAATTCCGAGCGTGAAACGGCCGATAAATTTTGCTCTGAGTTGTCTTCTTTCAGGCTTGAGGTTCTTTTACATGCCGTAAGTCTATCACATTGATCCTACACCTTTACACCCTTCCGAAGAAAGCTGTACTTAAAATGTTTATGCCCTAATTTGAGTATCCCGAAGACTCAACTATCTAGAGTGCTGCTTTGCCATGACTGCGAACAAGATTTGGATAAATCTTAAGTTATCTGAATGGCAGAACTCACACGAGTCTCTACCCATCTTTCTCACGCTGTATTGGGCTATAAGTGAAAACTTTTTCACACTGAGATTTTGTCATCGCCTCGGATCCTATAAAATCACAACTAAATGTTAAATTTTAACACCCATTAAATCTAAGGCTTGCTCAGATAGTTTATCGAATTAAAATGGGGGATGTTGTGTTAATATGCTCAACGGTATCCAAATCATAAGAAGAACGGGAAACGCATTATAATCCCCCTCTGGTTGCCATTCATTTTCTTTAATACATAGTTATGATTTTAGTGTTATATGTAGAACAGGTACGAAATCTACTTAAACCGGATTACGTCACAATTTGACTGCGTATGGACAAGAGGCATGAACTTTCCCATAGCAGTAGAAAAGTGTTTTTTATCTGGCTATATATCGTCTCCATAGCAAAGGCTGGGTTTGTTTACTCTTCAATGCTCTCCTGCAACGCCTTCACTTGACACATATCCAAGCTCAGAAAACTTATTGTTAAATGGTTACTTTTATCCAGAATGTAATAATTAGTCATATTGTTGTCAACTGTGCAAAACAAGGTGCATTAAAACTGTTTCCTTAAAATGCTTTTACTTGAAACCCGTTATTAAAATCATTAAGTAACTATATCTGGAAGTAGGTTCGTGGATTCAAACCCAATAGGGGTCGAAATTTTTTATTTTTCCTCCGTGAGAAACTTAAAGCCGAGTATCCCATGCCGTAGATTTATGGCACGTTAAATAACTCCATACCTGAAAAAAGTAGCTCCGTGGACAGAATTACCGGCCATTTCATGTTCAAGTAATACCTTCGCATGGCACTTGAAACCTATCCTTCTGATATCTATTGGTGCTAAGTGTATTTAAATTAGGACCCGGAAAGGGTAACCGCAAACAGGTGGAAATGCTAAAGAAGAAGAACAACTAATCTTCATTTGAAACTGTTGCTAATATTTGGTAAATGCTTCCGCTTGCGTAAGAGTAGTAGTTAGAAGGCAAAGGCACTGTAATAATTGTCAAGAAAGAGAACATTTTAAAGTACTGTAGTTGCTGATATGGAAGTTGAAACCTTCTTCTACACCTCAACAAGTTGGTGAAGAGTTTGCCCATGTCCAGCCGCAGACTCTCTTTGTGAATTACCGCCTTTCTCCTCTCGTTCAACCTTCACCAGTTTCCTCACAAATGTGTTGCTGACGAGGGAAAGTGTTGGTATCGGAGTCCGGGGTGACAGACAAGTAACTTCAGCAATTAACACACGCAATTTAGTTTAACGTAGTTTTTCAAAATTAAAATTTCACCAGCAAGCGAAGCAACTCAAATCATGTTATTTTCGAGCTGGAAATCGAATACTTTTAGTACCAAGAAATATAATTGTCCGTATTATCTCCAGTGACTCCTATTCGCCAATTACAACCGATGAAGTGCAAAAATCGCAAGCACACCCGAGAGCACGTAAGAGGTTCCAGAGCGTAAGAGCCCCGCGCACCACCTCTAAAACACTTTAAAGTGCCACACGCTTCCAAGACTCTGATTGTGACACATTTAGTTTCCTCCTTCGCTTCATAACATTGTAGCATCATTCCCTGCTCTTTTATTGGTTGATATATTGGGTTTTTATCTTACTACAAAATTTCCTGCAAGGTTTTCCCCTCTGGTTTAAGTTCTATTGCGTAAAAAATGGGGAATTTTGCTACCATGAGGCTTCCTGCACGGTCTTCAATGAACTTTCAAGCTTTAGTGTGATTAATTTTGAATTCGATTCGTCCACGCTGTATTAGCGTTATGATGAAGATAAACTCTTTTGCATTTATAGGAATTCTCAAACCCTCTTAGAATTACCTGAAGGTGCTTGCTTTTTACAAATACAATATCAAAGTATATGCTGTGTTATGGTATCTTTTGTATCACTACCTTCATGCTTTCGTCCTGCTAATGACATGCTGGTGTAATCTTTCAAATGCAATACATGCAGGTATACAAACCCTTGCGTCTGCTTTGCGTCTCTAATGGCTAAAGTAGAACAATTATCCAGCTGGTCCGTACTGCCTTTAGGTACCTAGTCCTATTGTAATATATAAATAATATAACACATTAAATTTAAATTACCTCAATTACATTACAAAGTAAACCAAATGTCTCACTCAATAAGGGTACACGTTAATATATTTTAACAATTGTTTGCTATTCATTTCAGGAAACTCCCCGATCTGATGTCACAGCTTCACAAGAGATTGATTATCTTTGAACTGAAAACATAAAATGCGGTTAGGTTAAAACTCTCAAGAAAAAAAATCCGACAATTTTCAGCTCAAAAGTAGTATTTCGAGCGTATCTTGGCAAGTTAATAATGTTCAGTTTGACACGATTCATTCATTTTGTCTCATTATAGCGGCTTTAGATGACTATTTCACTTATCATCAAATCTACCAATGAAATGAATCAAAATTTTGAATGTATCTTGACCAACCACAGCCCACAGTGAAATTATCGTAAAGTTTTACCAAATCTCTTTACCGCCGAATTGCATTTGTCTTCTGGGCAGTGCAGTCAACTCTATACCTCCTCTATAATTCCTAAACATCATACAAATAAGAACATCATTCGGCAATACTAAATAAAGTACCGAATTCTGCTTCCGCATCTTCCCAAATATCCTTTGTGTCTAATTAAATTGCAGCCCCTTTATTCAAAATTTATGACTGTTTTCAATAATTGTATATTTAACTAACCTAACGTGTACTCACTCCAACAATTGTTTTTGCACATTCAAACAGTCTGAAACTATTATGTAAATTATGTAACAATATCTGCCAAGTAACCATACATTTTAATAAACACTGTTCAGAAAAGTAAAATTTCTTTGTTTTGTTTTTCTCAGTTGGTATTAGTAAATAGAACGGTAGCGATTATAATAGTCAACTCTCGTCTGTTTCATTCCCAAGGTTTCTGAATAGGTAGCCTAGCTGCTCATAAGCAAGTATAACATTTTATACAATTGTTAATATTCTGTGCCCGAATTTCAGATATATTTTACTTTTATTCTAATTCTTTTTATGAAATAATCTTAAACCCGTATTTGGCTCTACTCTATTGACAATCGATTCGTCTGTTGCAAGATGGCTTCAAAATAAGCATTCATTATACAGATGTACAATTATTACAATTTGTGAGCCAAGTTTAGTGAGATTATATTAAAATGATTATTTTATTCGTGAAATAGCCCTAATAAATATCACTCGAGGGTCTGAGCTACGTTGGTGAATTTATCGGCAATTTCAGACCCTTTTGAGATATTACATGTGATAAAATCGCATTTGAATGAAACTTAAGAGTGGTTTACAGAATGTTCTTTGTATCACCAGATTTAAGTTTATTTTACTTTTGGACAGAGGCACTTGAAAAGCATTGCTGTAATGGTTTAAATCCAATTTTAAACTTAACCTGATGCTCATCTCTTGGAATAAGGCTCTCATGACGTTGACGCGAACTCGTGAGCGGGAGGTCTGGGGTTCGAATCCCGCCAGGACCGTCCTCCCCTGACTGAGGATTTTACCAGGTTTTCCTCAGTCCTCATAAATGGAAATACTGGGGAGGTATCCTAAACTTAGGTCTGAAACGTTTCCTTCCTTAAAAAAAAAAATGTTCACCCAATATATCATTCATCTCATGTATCATCAGTGTCAGTAGTAAAAACGGGCGTTTAAATACCTTTCAAAAAGACCTTGACCTAGTTTCGAAAAGTGAACATGGGTGGCCAAAGTTAAAAAGCAACAGTTGGTTAAAGTCAAAGACTATCATGCAAAAGAACGAGTTTTTTTTTAAACCGAACGGCGAGTTGACCATGAACAGAGGTGCTATTTCTGAAAAGTGCAAGAGAACTTAAAATTACTTTTTATAACAGTAAAAGCAAACGTTTAAACACAAGTGCAAATTACTTCCTGTTCGCCTTCGCAATTTTGTGATTTCGTTATTAGATAATGAACAACATTAAACAACGCCTAAACGTTAAATACTATTATTCCTTCAGTTTCCCTTCTCTTCCAACAGTGACAGTCATGCAGTGTGTATTGCAAACGTAGGTCAAGAAAAAATGTACCCACAGCATTTGCTTGACTGAATAATTATGCAATTGCGCTAAGAACATACAGGGTTTGTCAAGAAGAAAATACATTTAAGAAATGTTATCAGAGACTACAAACTATATTCATGAGTAAGCGTTTATCTTATAGTCGTCCAAGGATTTGCTCAAACGTTAATTGATATTAAAATGACGTTTCAATATTATGTGTAATTGATGAGAAATATTTTTAAAATTAAAAAATGTCACCCAAAATTTTGAGGTATCAATGTTTCTCTTATTGTGAAATATTTTAGTTTTTGAAAATTATTTTAATCCCTTGTTTTTTCTTTTATAAAAACATCACACTAAACATGATATTGAGTCTGAAATGTTATTCAAATTAGATAATACATCCATATTTCTGTTGCTTCACCAATAAGGTGCTCATAAGTGGACTTGTGTATCTGGTGGTCGAGGAAACAAAAATTGTTTGAAGAGTGCAAGGTTTTCCGAACACATCCCTTAAATCCAATTGGCCAATGAAAGTGATTAAACAGATATATATTGAGAAAACGCGGTCATCGTAATATTTCTGATTTCATTACTACAGTTTTCCTTTTAAGTTCCGAAAGTCGGTCCTGGTGGTATAGTGGTTAACCATACTTGCCTCCTAAACCCAAAATCGCGGGTTCGATCCTGGCCAGGAACGATGGATTTTTTCTGGCGTAAAAGTCCTAAGTATGGCTTCCTTCGGAGGGGAAGTAAAGCCGTGGGTCCCGTGTCGTACATTTACGGCACGATAAAGAACCTCAATCCTGAAAGAAGAGGCCTCTGAGCAAAATTTATCGGCCGTTCCACGCCCTGGTTTGAATGGGGCGCTGATGACCTCAGTGTTAAAGAGTGTCCGTAAATAAACCAAATAAAACAAATGCTAGCATATGCTAATTTCGGGAATGATTTTGTTGGCAAACGTTCAAGAGTTGTGCGGGTTTTCGGGTTTGCGCTGAACCAGATGATATACATTTGTGTACAATAGTGACTTGCAGCTCCGGAAGAAGGAAAGCCATATGCAATGTCCTGGATTCGTATTTTAAGCAGCGTTTACATACAAAAATGCTACTCTGCAGAGTCGTATAATCATCTATGCTGTCGTGAGACTAGCAGGCATAGGTTCAAGGGCATGTAAAAGGAGAGCACGAGGATTGAAATGTGGATGCCTCCAGCTGGGGCACATCTAGTAGCCGAGACACCGCGTGGGTGGACAAGTGTATAGCTACCTTAAAGACACTCATTCAGCATTCGAGAGAGTATATAGATGCGCGCATGCGCAATATGTCCCCTTCCATACCAGTTCTTCAAATATTCATATTTGCTGTATAATTTTCGGACATACATATAAGTTACCGACACTTGATAGGCCAAAAATCTGTAAAAAGTTCAATTTTTTGATTTTGATCATTCATTATAATTCAGACTTTCGTCTTTAAAATGATTAATCATTTATGTCTCTATAATATCTCTAAGTGTGCTAATTATTTGTTTCAAAAATATATAATTCGTTGATGAGTGTGTCATCTTGTAGCCGTCAATGTCTAATGTTTGTTTCATTTTCAAAACTTACGCTTGAAATAGGGAATTTTTGTTAAGTAACAACAGGGGAAGTCGTTTGTCTTCTGTTCATAAGCTTGGAAATCGCATGTTTGAGACCCGGCATTACCTATCTTAGCAATGTTAAATTATCAAAATTTTGTTTTCTTTCCCTTAGCATCTATTTGGAATAGATCTTTAATTTTTTTGGCATATAGTTGCATACATTGGCTTCACTTCAACACTTTCTTTCCTTTATAAACTAAATTTTACTTTTTCAAAATAAAAGTTTCTTTGACCCAAACTTTTTTACATTTTTGTACAGACATTGCAACCCACATTTCTAATAATTAAATTATTGATTTTATAAATGTAATGCATAGGTACCAAAGAACAATTCCTGAAATTTTGAAAGCTCTAGGTAAAGTAGAAGCTGAGGAAAAGAAACGTTTTTGAGAAAAACGAACAAGAAGCTACTGAAAAGATAATTCTAACTTCGCGTCCATTTTCCCGTAATGTATATCGTTACAAAGTTTTCTTTTTCTCAGTTTCTACTTGACCTAGAGCAATACTTGCAATGTATGTATAAAAATGTAGAAAATATTGGGTCAAAGTAATTTTTTTTTTGAAAAAGTAAAAATTGAAATATCAAAAAGAGTTCCATGTTAAAGTGAAGACAATACATGCAACTACATGCCATAATGAAAGACCTACTGCCAAGAGATGCTAAGAAAAAGAAAACAAAATTTCAATAATTTCACAACACTAGGATAGGACATACTGGATTCCCTTAAGAAAGTTTAAAAAATGCCGTACTGAAAAAAAGTTAATAGAAGATACAATTAGTAATCTGGAAAGAAATATTAGCTGTTTTATAGTCAAACGAAACGAAAGTAGTGATTTATGCTTTTCGAATTACACCTATATATTGTGTTCCTCTTGTGCAGATGTTATACTAAAGACAGAGATGATGTCCAGGTCATCCAGTAGATTAATAGCTAAAAATTACGATGCGGTTTATTTGTCACTTCAGTGAACCATAAACACACTTATAAACCGCATAGTCATCACAGAGGTTTTTTTTTTATTCTATTTTTTTATGAGCCAAGAAAGCCGGACACCTCAAGTAAATCGCTTGCTGCAAATAAAACGATTCGCTTAAAAAAATACTTGGTAGAGATATCTTCGTTTTGCCAATTTAATTCTTGCACTTCTTTTGCAGCCTTTTACTTTCGCCATTCGTGGATTTGCTTCAATATCAAGAGCAAATGTTTTTTAGCTTTTTATTTTTCTCTCGGGCAAAACCATTAACCTTAATGCTTCAACGCTTCTTCTGGAAAGCAATAACAGTAAACACTCTCTTGTCAATCGATAAAGATCTCAATGTCGAATACTCAGACACATCCTACCCAGCCGGAAGTATATTGGACAGTAATATACCATTAATTTATGATAAATTTTAGAGCACTGATATGACTGATTGAAAATATACTGTTTAAAAATCTGAAATTATATCATTTTAATTTTAAAATAATTGTGATCTGTGCTGAAAACAAGCCATTAAAATCTAGCCAAGCACCACTTTCTGTAAAACCTTTTATATAATTTACAAATTTTTAAAATAACTTTATCGTGAAATAACTTCCAAATATACACATTTTTAAAGTGTTATAACTCAATTTCTGTCCCAAAGTAGACTTGTTTCCTAATGGTGCATTAATTATTTATCAAATTAATAGCAACATTTCAAGTAGAGGTTATAGAATTCTTCCACGTGTCATATTGGCTGTTGTCAGATACAACAGCCAATAAGCAACAAAACAATTTAAATACTTAATTATTTATATAACATTTATACATGATATTGACAACAGTTTTTTGAATATTGACCTTGAACTACAGATTTGCTGCCCTTTGGTTGTATACCTCAGGCAGTAACGCTTGGAACTCGCATTTTGAAGGTCTCGGGTTGAAATTTATGACTATCCTGACCTTGGATTTCTTCTTGATTTTCCCTGATCACTTAGGCAAATTCTAAGATGGAAATTTCCTTTCCAAATTTTCCGCTCTCCCATTTCATTCTGTCGGTTGTGTTACAGAGTCGAAAGTACCAGAGTATATAAGCTGGTACTATGTGCGGTATTACAGCGGCTTGCGCTTTAGAAGTGTGCAGCGGAGGCTCCGCCGGCGTTGGGGTATTTTATCCGGAGACAAAGTTATGTCCTTTTGCCTCACTGCTCCTGGATTCTGACCTCCAGGTGTTTTTCTCACCTAGGGTGTAAGTACAAACGGCAAGCCTTGAGCACGGCTAATCGTAATTTCTCCAATCAATCCAGTGAAAAGTGTAAACATACGCAGATTCACATACACAAACAACAACAAATTAAATACAAACTAGCACATTGTCTTAAATGAATTCACAATAACAAATGTACCTATTGATGCTCTCTCCTAACTCTTCACTGACACAAATATGCTGGTATCTTATTTACGTATATTAATTTTAAATACATCAAACCAGAGACCACAGTGTGATAAAATTATTAAATCAGTAATGTAGTGGTACAATAAACCTATTTTATATCCTGTGTAACTTATAAAACAATAAACTAATATACTTTCTTTGATGGAGAAAATGTCATGGTCATTCGTAAAAAATATATGCATTGTCCTGCCAAACGCGCTGCTTGCAATTTTTCTGTATGTACAAATACGACTCAAATTAACTATCTGAGATATACATGTGGCGGACGCGGATATTTTCAGCCCGGAAAATTTTGTAACACGAGTTTAATAAAAATCTGCTAGAATGTGTGACCTTGGACCTGGAAAGAACAACCTGTTTTTGTTTTAATCATGATGATCTGGTACATACAAGGTGACCAATTTCAAGGGGAAAAAAGTAAACGCGTTGTTAAAAAAGTTTAGTTGCAAAATTGGCTTAGAGCCAATCACGTGCGTGCATGTGGGAATCCAAGGTCATTTGGGGAGCAAGCTAATGATCGTCTGTCAAACAATGTCCGAAAGTTGTGTTTCATACCGGAAGGAGTTCGTCCTGAGCGGTACTGTTTTATATAGTATTTCTTGAGGATAAATATAGGAAGAAAAAATATTCATTTAATAAATATTACTAGATCGTCGTAGTACACAGTATATAATAGTCAGAAGTAAATGGTTGTAGTTTTATAATGTTTCTTAGCATATCAATAAATAGCAATATGAAAATTTAAGAGTAAACAGTAAGGGCAGCTTAGCTATTATGCCGGATCGAATACTGTTACAAAATATGATTTACTACCTGCATTTTCCTACAGATGACTCTGCTTAAATAAAGGGATGGCACAAACCGGGCGGCTAAAACTATGCACTCAACAGCTACCTTTTCTACAGATTTAACAAATGAGAAATACTATCCGTTAAACCTTCTGAGCCAATCACAATATCGGTCAGTCAGTCGTGACCTGAAAGCCGCTCTGTTGCCGGTTTTATTATTGTATGTGCAGCTTATTTCTGTCACATGTATGTATGTAGTATGTATGTATGTATGTGTGTATGTATGTATATGTATGTATGTGTGTATGTATATGTATGTATGTATGCGTGTATATGTATGTATGTATGTGTGTATGTATATGTATGTATGTGTGTATGATGTATATGTATGTATGTGTGTGTATATATGGGTATGTATGTCTGTGTATATGTATGTGTGTATGTATGTATGTGTGTATGTATGTATATGTATATGTATGTGTGCATGTATGTATGTATGTGTGTATGTATGTATGTGTGTATGTATACCGCCACGGGTGGCCGAGGTCGTTAAGGCACGGACTCGTGAGCGGGAGGTCTGCGGTTCGAATCCCGCCAGGACCGTCCTCCCTGACTGGGGTTTTTTCCAGGTTTTCCTCAGTCTTCATAACTGGCAAATGCCGGGGAGGTACCTAAACTTAGGCCTGGAACGCTTCCTTCCTTAAAAAAAAAAAAAAAAATATCCTTTCCCAGTTTATCATTTCATCTCATGTATCACCAGTGTCCACCGCCTGTGGTGCCTCAGTAGTAAAAACGGGCGTTAAACACTACTCAAAAAAAAAATGTGTGTATGTATGTATGTTTTATTCTTCCTATAAAATCATATTGATGTACAAAGCACTTCGATATATTATATATCAAGCCACTTATTTTATCGATTTTTTGATTCGGTTTATATATGAACTCCCTTTAACATCTCAGGTCATCAGCGTCCCATTCTATTCGGGGCGTGAAATGGCCAATAAATTTTGCTCAGAGGCCTCTTCTTTCAGGTTTGAGGTTCTTTTACGTGCCGTAAATCTATGACATGGGACCCACGGCTTTACTTCCCTTCCAAAGGGATCCATACTTAGAATTTTTACACCCGAAAAATCCATCAATCCTAGCCGGTATTGAACCCGTGATCTTGGGTTTAGAAGGCAAGTATGGTTACCACTACACCATCAGGTTACGACTATAATACCAAATTTAATACTGAATCGAATTTATCTGAATAATTCTGACCAAATGACACTAAAAGTTCGAGTTTCTTTCTTTTTTTTTTTTTTTTATACTGGAAGACATTTAAAAACGTTGTTCCATTGAATAATAACTACCACTGTACTAAATCAATCGGGTAATACTTTCTTCGTTGTTATTAGTATTGTTATTATTGTTTTGGGGTACGCTGTTCTTATGTGATAAAATATCGCAGGTAAAATGAATACAAAAAAGTGAACTCGAAGTGGTATTTTGAAAATTACTCTTGGATAATTTAGCAATTTTGCAAAACACCACTCAAATATCTTTGTGTAAGTTATTAATCTTTTTTTCTCCACTTCGATTATTGTAATAAGTTGCTTATGGTAAATCTGCTGCAAAACGCGGAAAACGCATTAAATGTTTTTCACATATCATTAATTTACGGTATGTTCACCAATCCTGAACTTTTTTGTATCGCAGTAAAATTCAGAAAAGCTACACTTTCTCAGCTTAACGTAAAGTAGGTATCAAGGGGAAAGCATTAATAATAATAATAATAATAATAATAATAATAATAATAATAATAATAACAATAATAATAATAATAATAATAATACTGCTTGACTATCATTCAGAAACTACCAATAAACAAGCAAAACTTAAAAAACAGAGTACAAAAACACGATTTATCGTGCTTAATTAAGGTGATTTCCCAACTTTTATTTTAGTAATAATCGCTGTAATTTCATGTCTATTTAAAAAAATCATCACAGTTAATGATACAATCAATGAATATGTTATTTCCATACAGCTGGTCGTTAAACTTACGTCAGCTGCAGCGATATCAAATGGATTCATTGAGAAGTAAACACAATTCGTTGAGAATTTTACAAGCAAGAACATCAAAGGTGCTGACACAAGCTACCCGTACTGTATATTGTGTTCGTAGTTTAATTAATAATCTGTTTTCCTGAATTAATTACAACTAAGATCGTTCGTTAATTGTTTGAAAGGACATTTTCTTTTTCTCACTAAAGTGTCGGTTCTTTAAACACTTAAAAGTCTGTAGCTCTACATATTTATATATTAATAATATATTGCACTTATGTTAAGTTAAGAACATGTTAAAGTGGTATTTAAAAACCTATGGAAACTGATTCAGCACTGGTCTGGCCCATTATCTAGATGTCTTTAAATAATGAAAATTGAAAATTGAAATGAAAGCAGTTTGCGTCGTATTGAACACCCAACATCAAAAATATTTCGAAAAAGAAATTTCACAATTATTAAAAAGTTGTACTCTTTAAAAGTACATAGCAAAATGTTCCATTTTAATCTTAAAAGATATCAGTTTTCCAGCAATTAATACTTTTTATTTTCACTAAACTTTCAAAAATAAACATACCAAATAATAAACGTTTAATCGTTGTTAGATAAATTTTGAAAATTAAGAAATTGACAATAATGAAAAACATGATTATATCTTAATATTTTGCGTACAATGTCACATTTTGATGTCGAGTTTGCAGTTTGTTGCGAATTTAAAAATATCTGTAGTTTAATGAATAAACAAAAATGTTTGAATCACTTAGCAGGTAGCGAAAACAGCACAAAAAACTAATATCTCCATCAACCTGTGCAAATGATGTATAAAAAATAATTTAAACTTTTATATTAATTTTTTGTAATATTTTATTAGACATAGTTATACTTTTTGTATTGTGTTTAACTTTTATTTGATGAGATAAATACATCTGGAAGGGCACAAAAATACTTGGCTGAGTTAGTTTAATCTGAAAGTGAAGTGAAATTTGATTAATGACTTAATGTTGGTTGTGAAAATTTAGAAAAAAGATGAGTGTTCAAGGCTGCAATAGGCGAGCACAGATAGAACAGACTATGTTACATAAACAACATCTGATTAGTAATGCTCGAATTCCTACTTAAATTAATGTTTTATTTGCAACGTAATAAAAACTTCTAAATTATTTACGTCTCTTACATGGTCTCCTGAACTTATGCTTTATATTTTATATGAGCAAAAAGTTTATGTAAACACATCTCTTCAAATACAGAGTATGGTCTTTTTTTTTTTTTTGAGTAGTGTTTAACGCCCGTTTTCACTACTGAGGCACCACAGGCGGTGGACACTGATGATATGTGAAATGATATATTGGGAAAGGATATTTTTTTTTAAGGAAGGAAGCGTTCCAGGCCTAAGTTTAGGGTACTTCCCCGGCATTTGCCAGTTATGAAGGTTGAGGAAAACCTGGGAAAAAAAACCCAGTCAGGGAGGACGGTCCTGGCGGGATTCCAACCGCAGACCTTCCGCTCACGAGTCCGTGCCTTAACGACCTCGGC
The DNA here is from genome assembly GCA_030762175.1 of Metallyticus violacea. Classification (NCBI taxonomy): domain Eukaryota; kingdom Metazoa; phylum Arthropoda; class Insecta; order Mantodea; family Metallyticidae; genus Metallyticus; species Metallyticus violacea. Next base: position 41,882,268 of record CM060830.1, on the reverse strand, counting down.
CACCCGTGGCGGTCAGAGTATGGTCTGATAGGATGGTTATGAAAATAGTAACTATTCCTAGATATGTGTTTTTTTAACACTGTACAGTTTTTGTTAAAGCCTAAAGGATATTTAACTCTTAAAAGCGACATCTTTCATTTTACAATTATGTAGCTGGCTCTGGAAGCCATCAGGTGCCCCGCGCAGTGGAAAAGATCCTTTAGAGATAGCCCCAAAGAAAGAAAGCTAAATCTGGACGTGGTCAAAGAGTCGTTCCGGTAGCATTTCAAATTCTCGCCACACCTGAGGCTTGAACCTTTCCTGAATTATTCAATTCGTCGCAAATGAAATGACGATAGTATACTGGAAAGAATAATTGCAGTGTTGTCGTTACTATCTACCGCTATGCTAGGTGTAAATATGCATACTATTACATAAATATTCATAACAGTGATTTATGAGGAAAAAAATCTCCTACAATTACTTTTCAGCAACTTACATGCTCCCTGGCATTACCACAGTGCATAACAAGTGATGCAATAAGATATGCCTCTCAGTCCCTCCAAATACAAAAACAACGCTCCCTTCATTAGCAAAGGTCAATACCCGCTGCTATCACTGCTGCATGAACACACCTTTTGTCACTATTGCAGAGCTTACAGGCGAACGCACATAAGAGAAGTTAAAGAGCCTACCTTAATAATGTTTCCTAAGGCATGCTGAGCACGGGAAGCGTGTACAGGGGTAAATTGTATGATTTTGGAGAATGCATTATGTGCAGATCATTGCAGCGCATCACATGAAATTGACTCAATTTCTGTAGGAGGTGAATAGAGAGTTGACCAGAGATAGGACAGTGTTACATGCATTGACTTACTGGGATATCCTGATATTGCATTCCTGAGTGCCTTACTACCCAAACGCATCTCTGAAGGATGTGGAAAATACTTGAGCATCCTCCATAGTCACCAGACATAAGCTCCACACTACTCAAAGGAAAGCTTTTGCAAACAAGATAAGCAATCCTTCAAGCAGTTGGAGTTGCTACTGATATTCCGCGCCCTACAGACTTGTGGGTAATAAATATGGCAGAGGTTTACACTCTTAAGGAATGTAATAGCATTCTGATTGTAGAATAAATGATATCTCAGAATAGATTTGACAGCAACACTTTTTGAACCCTTGTATGTCATTAATTAAATTTCTCACAAATGACTCTTAGCGTAATTTCAGTATCTTTCTTACAAGGTATGAAAAAAATCTGACATAGCGAATATACAATTGACTCATGTTTATTCTCTGCGTCATGGTGGATGAGTTTCAAACTGGTCCTCAGCTCACAGATAACGTTCCAAAGGAAGTAGTAACAATGTCTAATAAAAGCCATGAGTTATCTTTTACAGCAATATTTCTAGGAATTTAAGAATGTTTTATCACAAATAGAAACTACTATGCGGGATAACCATAAACACTAAGTGACAACAAACACATTGCCTTTCACGACAATCTTTATTCAGTATGCAGTTCCGAGTACTTCTGCAACATCTTCCAACTTTTCGGTTTATTTTGTATACTTGTGCAAATCATTTATGTCAGCCGACAATTCACAAAAATTATTCACGAACTATTGCAACATTGACGCTCCATGAGTGAAGTTCGGTCAGATATGACCTTTTTAAGTGTTACAGAAAAGGACTGTAACAGATACCTTCAGTATGTCGAGATGAAAAAAACTGACGAGCATGGACGAAACTTCAAGCGCCACTGGCAGGAAATTTGCCAGATTGACTTCTTGTGATGTGGAACAGTAATTTTCGTCAGAGTTTCTGGATAATCGTTGGCCATTTCTAATAAGCAATAATTGATGATAAATTCTTGTCATGAGCTGCACCTCTTCAACAATTAGCAAATGATGTCTCTTAAGTTAGGCACATTATATTATATAAGTTAATTATAACAAAGTATTTGGTGCCTAAAATCCGGCCTTACTGATGAGAATGGGAAAAGAGTTTCTTGAACAGATTACATATGGAAGCACAGTGGAAGAAGAATTGAAGAAATGATGAATGCAATGAAGAGCAAAGACTTGAGAATGCAAGTGATACCAGAACGAAATTTGACACAGGGTTGATATCTTTAGATTTTTAAGCTACTGTTTATATGATCAACCAAGCCGCGGCGATGCACTTGTAGGTACTATGTTACCTGTAAACTTCCGCGAGAGATTACGCTCAGAGATGTTGGAGAGGTCACGAAAGCGCTCAACTTGGCAGTGTGGCGAATACCGGGATCACGCCCTTAGCTCCTTGCCGAAATGTCGGCATTGCGTGCCTGGCAAAGAAATAACTCCCGAGCACGCAATTGCAATAGTGCGGCGTAACAGAAACAAGGAACTGATTTCCTTCTGTGTGTTGTGCATTTCTTGCACGTTGTGGGATAAAGAAGAGATCTGCGCGAGGCGTGACGATGTTTATCTGTTCATTAATCTTCAAGTTGTAGCCGGAATTATATCGCAGGAATGAAACAACTAAACTTGCAATTGTTATTTCATTTGTTCATTAATCTCCAAGTTGTAGTCTGGATCATACCTCAAGAATGAAACAACTGAACTCGTGCAATTGTTGCTTCATTTGTTCGTTAATCTCAAAGTTGTAGACGTAATCTCACATATCTCAAGAGTGAAACAACTGAATGCGTGGAATTGTTGCTTCATTTGCTAGTTAATCTCCAAGTTGTAAGCGGAATCATACATATCTCAGAATGAAACAATTGAACTCTGTAACTGTAGTTTGATTTGTTCATCGTTCTGGTGTTTTTCCTTTGTTATTTTATTTATCTTTTTTCCATTTCTATGCATTTATTCCTCTTTCTCTCTCTAATCTGTTCTCTCCCCCCCCTTTAACCCTTTATCTTCATAATTTGTATCTATTTTCTTCTAATGTGCTCACTGCCTCGTTTTTCGGTCTTCCCCCTATTGCTACTTATGAATATTCTCCTTCTATCTCTCTGATTTGTTGTCCTGTTCTTATTACATTAATATTCTGCTACATTTTCCTTCCTTTTCTTGTGTCCTTTTTTTTCTGATTCTTTCATTCTTTCTTCTTCTAGCTTTCTTCATTTATTTGTTTTTATTTATCTCCTCCTTTTTAATCGCCTCTCCCATCCTGTTCTATAATTTGGAAGGAGGAAAGCTAGAAGGACTGTGCCTTCGCATACTCTATGGTGTCGTTAGCCCCAGTTCTACCAGAGTCCTATTTCACAAAAGTATTCTAATAAATTACAAAGTGCGTTGAATTATAACTAGGAGTTAGTAGAAAGTATTTCACAAAGATTTCTTGTACAATTTTCAAGACTTACAACTGTACAAGGGACTTTCGTTATTTTATTCCACATAAATATTTATATTATTCATAATGCTGTAATTTCCTTACATTTCTCTAGTAATGTAGACTTCGTAATTTCAAATACCACTGCAATTTTAAAAATTTTATATAAGTTAGGAATCAGTTGACCTAACTGTGTGCTGCAGTAGTGGTGAAAGTGATGAATAAATAATGAAAATTGCCTTGTATATAAAAAAGGTTAACTTTTAATTTTAACGCAATGTTGAAATACAGTTTAAGCTAAATGCAGTTAAAATAGAAGACTTTTCCGTTTCGAATGTTTTATTCCACATTTTATTTTATTTTGTTTTTACAATTTTTCACTAAATGCGCCCATGTTTTTCTTTCCCTTAATGTCGGTTTAAATTAATAATTTAGTCTATTTTGACACACTTTCCCCTCTGTTCCCTTGCATTTCGAAACAATGCAGATAAATAATTACGTGCAATCGGAAAGATCGATTTTTTTTTTGTCATCTCTCAACTGCATTGATGCTGAGAGTAGCCCCAAGCATGAAAATTATGTTGGTAATTTCAAAGTGGAAGATTTCGCTTGAATATAAACGAATATATAATCAAATATTTAAGTGATCATTATTTCTGAGCAAAATATCAGATCAATATTGTAGCAATTAATGTGCTTCCAAACTATACCCAAACAACCGATTTTACAAGGGAGTTGAACTAACCCAATTCAAGGTATGTCGTGAGGTAAACAGCTGTTTCTCCATCATGAACTTTTATGACGTCACACTTTAAAACGCTCGTATATTATTTTGTGGAACAGAAAGTTGCAAATTCATGTTTTACAAGAACGTTTACTAATGTATGGAATACGGTCTGGGCATCTCTAGGAGCAAGTGTCTCTCTCCATGTGTAGGATTTCGGTACTGAAGAGCTTCCAGATGTCACTCACGAACTCAGAGACCAGAAGTCTCCAAGAGGAAGTCAGAAATATGAGCTTAGGAATGTAACAAGAGCTGAATTAGGAGTATCCACTAGAGGTGAAAGATGTCATGAACTTCGGTCATCCATTTTGATAAGATGAGCATGAAGAAGGTAGTGGGGAGTGTTCATGAATTAAAACGACAAAACTCAGAGGGGGGAAAAAAGTCAACCTTGTCCACAACGCCACTTTTCAAATTCTCCCTTTAATCCCGTCCCAGGTCGTAGTAATCTCAGCGTTTACGTCACTCAAGAGTGAGGAAACAAATTGAGTTAAAATTTTGGAGATAATTTAATAGTATGCATTATCAACAGTACCAGTAATTTCAATCCCACACATGTTATGGAATTCCATCTTGTTAGAAGATCGTATTTAAACTGTTGACCTTCGCTTTTATTCTGAAAACAATTTAGAAATGAATGTAAAGAAATTTTACTTACGTAACCAAAAGAGGAAAGAAAAAAACTTTGTAGCTGCCAAAGCAAACCGTGCAAGGTGAAGATCAGTTGATGTTATAAATGCATTTTGAATGTCTCAAAGCAGGTTTCCACATGTGAAGGAGAAACTTGTATTATGCAAGAAAGATCTAGAAGTGGAAGATAAAGAAAAACCTCGTCTATAGATGACAGACACTTAACGACCCATTATTCTCTATACGGCGAGTTCCAAACTAACGTCTATAATGCAAGATTACAATTACTTGAGAAAGACATTTACTACAGATATCCTTTAATGTCTCATACTAGCAACAGATTAGCATGGGCACGTCTTCATCAGGAATAATACAAAAGAATCAAGTTGTCAAGTCTGATAACCGTCATATATGGATAAGGAACACCTCAAACTTTTGCTATTTGTCCAGAAAGTCGCATCGGTACTGTCATGATTTGGGGCGACATGATATTAACATCATACATATCTGTATATCTGTTGCAGACCCAAAAACGCTCAGGTGTGCAGGATATATTCATGGAGACATCGTTGAAAACTTCACATTTCTGCATCTCACAAGTCTGAACTTCCAGTCAACCGAGCACGCATAATACACATGTAGCGAGCGCTGAATAATCATTTGCCAGTTGCTGAGACTCTGAGAGTTCTTCCTTCATGCCCACTGCGGAAATGAGCAATCTTCTGAACAGTATGTATCAATCAATGAAGAGGCAGGTGTGAGGCGTGTTCCATTATTCGCCACTCTCATTGCACATCCTCCAACAAATCAGTCCAGTGATAAACTGGTCTGAAAGCACACCAGAAAGAAACTTCCTTTTTGGATTATGCATCAATCAAATCCTGTAGCTATGAATACTTCCTTGCAACTGACAACATTTACTTTCTAATTCACCAAACGCGGAAAAACTCTCCAAGATACACACTGGTAACGTAAGGCCCTGTTTGTGAAAACAGACTATATGTCACATTAGCAATAATTTTCCAAAGCAGCAAACCCTCGTTGTTTTCGCCGAACATTGCATGCCCGTGGTTACGGAACGATAGTCAACAACAGAAAACCCACGTGATGCACAATGACATGGAAATTGCTGCTACTCTGAATATGGTGATGTAACGTACATATCTGCGTGACTTGTCAACTACGATTAGGCATGTGTTGTCTGCGAGACTGTTTGAAACTTCTCATATGACTAAAATAGGTTAATGCATTTATTTTACAAGTGTTCGGAAAGTAATTACACTAAAATTTATATAAAATAGTTCAATCTTTTTCAATTGCTTATTTCATCTAAGCTTTATGTTCAACGTACAGTATAACAAAAATTATTTTTTGTGACTTCCTTAAGCAGTAAAGTCTAAATTGAAATTTCTGAGTATTATCTGAGGATTCACTTTCTTAGTAACTTCTTGTTCATATATATAGTACAACAGTTTTCCTCAACATTACTCATATTTTTACTAACAGTAGAAAAAACATGTGTATATATTTAAAGAATTGTTGTTTCTGAAACACTAAAATTAAATGATTATTTTTTAAAATTTATTATAATGTAAATAATAAAATAATTAATGAATTTTATAAACTCAGAAGAAATACGATCGTTATAAAAGTCACCGATCCCTGTAAAACTGGAAAAAGAACGTCAACGCAAATATACTACATTTGATAAATTACCATCAGTTTATTGCAAGTGCAGGGGACTAAAAGTTTCTGAAATATTTAGAAAATTAAATTATGGAGCATTTTACAACGCTGGACAATAGAGTCAACCGATATTTACCTGAAACCAGTTTAGCGCGGAAGTAATTTAAACTGGTAGCTGAACATATGATTTCGAGTATATTTCTGATTAAAAAAATATAAGAAATTGTTCAACTTGTCTATAAAAAGTGAGAAATTTTGTATAGTAATTAATGTTATAAAATAGGTATAATATTGTAATTTTATTTTCATGATACTTTTGAATCAATGTTTGTATGGAGTGATTATATTCTGGTGAATGGTCAAAGAGACGCATGATGCAAAAATGGCTAAAATGTTGTGCTAAATAGATCCCGAAATCTGGAGATTTAAAAGTACTATTATAACATGTACTTTTTGGGTTACAAGTACAGCATACCTATAAAACACTTCCGACTATGTTTCTCAACAATTCAGGTAACGCCGTTATCTACAGTATTACTTGTTATGGGTAGCCTATCATAATTCGCCTGTCTGGTACTAACGAGGACTTTTGGATGGGAAGAACCAAAAAATTTCCATTCTTCCTTTTTTATTATTTGATTCGTGTTTTGTCCATTTAAGCCAAAAAGTTAGACGAACCGTCTCGCAAAAGGGTAGCAATATGACTTGAAAATTGTCAATCTGGGCATTTTTATCAATGTTCCGCCCATCGCAAAGCATATCCTGTTTGTTATTAAAAACAAGCTATCAAGTTGTTAATGATAATATTTTTAAAGGGATTTTTGCCCGGAGATTTCAACGAGTGGTATAGCAAAAACTACTTATCGAAAAGCAAATTTAGCTCATGAAAGAATAAGGGGAAAATAATACAAGTAAATGTATACTTAAATAACAAAACCCTGTTCTTAACTCATGATATTTCGGGTTAAATTTCTAGTTATTTCTGGGCTGTTTTAGATACTTTAATTATCAATCTAAGAGCACAGAATCTTGTTAAGGTTTTGTGCTCTGTTGTAGTGTATCACACGCATTCTAAATGCGAAAGAGCAGCTTTGTTGCATACAGAAAAGAATCGCATTGGATACGAGTTCACAGAGAATTCCATTCCAAGGCCAAAGCGGAAATCGAAGCTGAGCTACCAGTGACTGACCTAGAAACTGACGGTATCGGCAGCGTAGAGCAGAAAGCGGTTCAGAAAACAAAGACGAATTGCAAGGAATCACTTGGCAGAAGTCTTACGGAAGAGCTTATACAGAGGTTTCCCCCCAGTAAACTACCGCCGCACGGTACATTTATTCTCGGCGCGTGTACCAGTAGTTGGTGATGAAAGTCTCTTATTTGCGGAACGTCATCAGATTCTGTATAAATTATTAAATATGATTGTGCATTTATTTTCCCTCTATAAACAGTAAATATTTAAATTTTGCAGCCTTAAAGAATTTTGGTATCTGATAATAAGATTAATTAAGAAAAATTTGACAGCTGATTTACTATTCACATTTGCGCTTAGAATACGGAGTGATGTAAACAATTGCGTTAGCCATCGGGGTATAGCTTTTCCATATGCAATTTTTCGTGCAGGATATTGTGTACTCTTTCAGTTTACATGCTTATATCTCGCGTACATTTACTTGGCGGTCTTTCATTGTAATAACATGTTTATATATATCCTTTTTGATGACCAAAATTGGACGTTAGAAACGTGCTTCATCCTCTATCATGTACTACCTCGATTAAACTTACATATCCAGGAAAAATGGACTTCGATGTTGGGGCGAAGTTTTCTTGAACCTCACATAACTTGGCTTTGGTCTGTGCGAATGTTTTTTTTTTTTTTTTTTTTTTTTTTTTTTAAATTTACGGAAGCTCTTTAACATCACAGGTCATCAGCGTCCCATTCAATTCAGGGACATGAAACGGCCGATACATTTTGCTCAGAGGCCTTTCTTTCAGGCTTAAGGTTATTTTTCGTGCCGTAACTGTACGACATGGGACCCACGGCTTTACTTCTCTTCAGAAGGAAGCCGCACTTAGGATTTTACGCCCCTCCCCCCCCCCCCCAAAGCCATCGATCCTGGCCGGGTTTGAACCTGCGATCTTGGGTTTAGAAGGAAAGTATGGTTACCACTATACCATCAGGACCGACTCCCTCTTTAAATGAAAATGTTTAATCACAGCATCATCCGAGCAGATAGCTGTCAAACGTTGGCTATGTATCGCATCCTAACAGACCTTACAAGAATGACAATAAAATTACAAAATTAACGAAATTTTGCTGCATTTAATGGCAATTTACAGGACTTTTTAAACGACTCTCGTAAAAAATATATGCTCGGTTGTGAATACATGCTGTTGTAGCGCAAAAATGGTCTGAAGAAAATCCCCGACAACAGACAAAAATTGCATTTTTCTGGATGAACTATGAGTGAATAATGCGGCCGTTTATGTGTGAGTAGATTCCTATATAAATACAAAAAGGCTGGTATTCTTACAGAGTTATCAACTGCACTAACAACCCGACTGGAAAAAGTAGACTTCTTGTTTTATGTCATTTTGGATAGCGATTTTATTTATTTATTTACGTTTGGAAAATTTTTATGAAATGTAAGAAATGGCTGTAGACTACCATAAAGAAATGATAGGACATGTGTTTTTGTGAGCTGGTTTAAGTAGATGTTAACTCTGCTGTCCTCTCAATGGTATTCGTCTAGATCATTTTATTTTTTTTATTTCTTTTATTTACGGACGCTTTTTAACGTCTCAGGTCATCAGCGTCCCATTCAATTCAGGGCGTGAATTGGCCGGCGAACTCTAACCACAGGCTTCTTCTTTCAGGCTTGAGGTTCTCTTACATACTATAAATCTACGACATGTTACCCATGGCTTCACTTCTCTTCAGAAAAATATCTGTCGACCCTGGCCGGGACCGAACTCCCAATCTTTTATCTACAAAGCAAATGTGGTTTAACACTAGATCACCAGAGCCGACACCTGGACCATATTTCTGCTGATGGCTTCAGAATGACACTCAATGGATGGATACGAAAGGCAGCGCATAAACCGAGAGCATGGTGAGTTCATAAATGAAATAAAGGTGACTGCTATTGTGTGATAAGCTTGTTGATACTCTGGCCGAGTAAGTAGGTCATTCTGTGCTATGGCTCCCTTTCCAGTAGGTAGAGTCAATGTGGAGTCAAGTGAAAGGTTGTTTTTCCCGAAACAACAAAACTTTAAAACTGACTGCAGTCAGGACGTTGCTTCAGTAAGGAATACTGCTAATGTCAGGAGAAATGTGGCAGTCGCGCATATACCACTGGAGGGGGAAGGAGAAACACTCTGGAACTCGCACGGTATGTGTTGACGGGCTCACTATAAACATAAATCAGTAAGCAGCAATGAATAGAAGTGAAGGAATTCGCCCCACATCAAATTCTCATTAGGTCTGTAAGACATTGAATTTGTGGTAGAACTCCCAAAATTGCATGATTTACTTTATTATTATCGATTGTAAAATAATTATGCTTTATTTACTTGCATTAGCAAATAATTCTTGCTGCTTTGCAAAGGAACACTTAGCACTAATATCATATATTTTCACTGCAGGTAGAAATGGTCAGAACAAGTAAAAATGTTTCTATGAATATAGTGAGAAGTAAATATATGATGTATAATGGTCGCATATCCTCTACTGTCGATGGAGTAGTTATTATTATAGATGTTCTATGTGATTACCAGATTTATCGCATATTCTTCAGACCTGGCTGCTCTAAATGCAAGGTGCAACGTTTGCGTGTTGTCAATGGATATGGCATATACTACACAAGCAGATAGTCTATTATCTTGAACCCACGTTTACTACATTCTGTTTGACCACAACAAAGAATGGCTATAACAAATATATTCACAGTTTTGCTAGTTTTTATCAACTCTTATCAGCTGTGAAAATATACGATAGCTAAACATCCTGTACACATTTACTGTTTTCGGTCCTCAAAGGGGATATCAGTCATGTTTAAATTGTTAAATTTGATTGCCAAGACTTGTCTGCATGATACAGTATATCTGGCTGCTGACACCAGAATTCGGTTTGAAAGTTGTGTCTGCAACGCGGTGCATCGGCATCGCGATGACAACCGAAACACTGATAGGGAATGCCGGTCTCGAAAGCCGAACTGGAGGTAGGGAAGGATTCGTTGTGCTGACCACGTAGGTCCTCAGTGTTGTTTGTCGATTCGGCAGACCAGGCCCAGTGCGAGTTACCGTGATAGGAATTATTAATTTTATAGCTGCTAAATAAAGCATGTTAATGGCGTTATATACCGGTCATATGGCGGATAGTACATTAGACTTGTTAATAAATATCCTATATAAGATATGAAATAAATGTATGCTAGTAATTCTTAACCAAATGTTTTCAAAAATAAAAAATTATATGTTCTGTTCATTTCAGAATTTAAAAAAAAAAATGTAAGTGCTAAAATCACTTTTTTGTCAAATATTGGAAAGCATAAGTGCTAAAATCACTTTTTTGTCAAATATTGGAAAGCAAGATAGAGAATAACTTAAATGTTAGCTTGTGTTAGATAGTCTATCGTTTTTGGTGATGACGTGAGGTTATGTTATATTATATTTCGTACGCCAACCCCGCTTCCTAAAGCGAGTATATAAACTTTACCTTATAGAAGATTGGATTGTATGTTAAGATCGAGGAGGATATTTCGATATTCCAGCCTTGCTCAAAGGCTAGCCGTTTCTGCCTATGCATTCAGTCTGTCACGTCGCACCAGCCCATCTCACTCTATAATTTGGAAAATTGGTAGATAGTGTAGATCCATCCCAGTATTTGCCCAAGTGACCAGGAGAAACCACGAAAAAACTGAAGGTCAGGATGGCTTGCCCGAAAGGTTTTGAACCCTTACGAGTCCCAAGCATTATCGGCTTAGCCATCCCATTATAGAAGATGCTGGACGTATAGTTCCTTCCTTGGATAATCAGCCAATCCATCCAAACTCCACTTGTGCTAATTTCGGGAGTGATTTTGTTACCGAATATTCAACATTTGCCCCAATATCGTCCAGTTTTTCCTCTGTGAAAACTCTTTGTAAATTGCACTTCTGGAAGAGACTGAAAATGTCAGGAAATTGTGAATAAATTCCGCATGCTGACAACGTGCTTTTTCGTATTTAAAACAAATTTACACATAAAGATGTGTTACTCTAGGTTAACTGTCTAATAATTTTCACGATTGAATGTATACTATTGTAAAGCCGGCGAGAACAGGTTCTGAAAGCGATGTCCAAAGGACATGACAAAGTGGAGAAGTGGACTTGATGTACAGGCACCGCCGGCTGCTATACATCTAGTAACCGAGACGTAAAACGTGGCATGAGAAGACAAGGTTTATAACTAAAGGCCTGTAATTGATTAGAGGACAATTCTGGGATTTCTTTCGGAGTTTATATCCTTGCACAAAATTCAGAAAGATTTACAAGATGGTTTATAAAACGCTTGAAGACTCTGCACTGCATGTGAAAGAAAGAATAAATTTAGAAGTTGTTATAGTAGATCTGAAGATTCTCTTGAGCCAAATAGAGTAGACAAATTAAATTTCTGTATGTTAATATCTCACGGAGGTACGAAAAAATGCATCCCTAGAAGCTGGGGTCAAATAATTACATGCATCGCATAATTATAGCATAATGCTAAGCAACATTAGATATCCTGTTCGCGATATTCGTGACAATAAGTTTCCCTGGGAGATTGTGTACGCCCATTGCTACTCACTTGTTTTCATCTTTTTTTTTTTTTTTTTTTCCCCAGCTACAGAAGCTTACGCAACCTGCGATTAATCCTTTGCTCATAAAACTCTTGAGGCAATTTGTTTTTGCTTAGATATTTTAATTATGCTTTAATGACCTAAGGAAACCACTGATGCGAATATAGCTTGGAGAGAATTGAGATATTTTATTTCAAATTTACTGGAATTTAGGCATTTGTTTTCTAAACACGATCACAGTCTTATACATGATCTTTCCGTAGCATTATAACTAGATTCAAAATATAAATTTTGCAAACAATTAACTACAAAACTGTAATAAATTATCTTAATATAAAGCGTTGAAAATAATTTCAAAGCCAGCCAAATAAAATGGTATGACTGGAAACTTAATCATTTATCCTTAACTCTTTAAAACAGTTACAGACGATACACGTTGTTAGTTTGTCACGCACGAATTACCTACATTTTGAAAAACTTATCCCTCAGCACAGAGCAGATGTGTGGCTGTAGCATGATGGTGCGCCGCCGCACTTTGCAAGATATACATGTCAATTGTTTCAATAAGATAGATGAACCTTACACCTTTAGCTCTCTCACTTGACATTACCTCTTTGGATTACTCTGCACAGGGGCACTAAAAGATATGCACACCTACCATCGAAGAGAATATCAAAGAACGAATATGTAAAGCGTGTGTATTTTGGCACACATAAGAGACAGTATTGATAAAAGAAACTAATATGTGCTTAGGTGTTAATGAATATTAGTTTAAGCACTTAAGAATGTGATGTAATTAATAACTAGGTTAATAGTAATTAATTAATTAATTAATTTTTTATTTATTATCTTTACTTACTACACCTTATTTCAAACATCTAGTACATTCTTAAGATTTACATTTAGAAAAAATATATTAAAAATGTTATTTATTGAGGTGAACCAAATTAAAAATTACCAAAAATATTAAAACTCCCCGCCCCCCCCCCCCTCATAGGACCTGTGAACACTCTATATGTCCGTTTGTGTTTCATATATAGTCTTAATCTTTTGATATAAATATTGTAGAGGTATTCTTTAATAGGGGAAAAATACATATTACCTTAAAATTTACACAAACCACCTCCTTCCCTAATTTCATCTCCTTATGGAACCATAAAATATTTTAGCTATACGCACATCTCTTCATTTCCCCTGGTTTTATCCATTAAGGGTGGAGAAATAAAAAAAAATTCAAACTCTTTTTGTCTCATTAAAATAATTGCCCATATAGGAACATTTGATATGGGTTACTCTATATGTCCGGTTATGTTCCCTATACAATCCTAAACTCTTTTGATATAATTTTTGTAGAGGCACTCATTAATAGGTTAAAAATTACAGATTATCTTAAAATGTCTACACACCCCTTCTTTCCCTAATTTCATCCCCCTATAAAACCATGCGATATTTTAGCTGTGCACATTCTCTCGTTTTCCCTGACTTTATCCAACAGGTTGCGGTAGTATAATAATGGACGGGAAAACCTTTCTGTCTCACTGAAATAATTCCCCTTGTACATGTAGTATGCATAACTTAAGAAAAAATAAATATCTACTCTTGAAGCCTGTATGTCCGAGTCAACTTCGGCTCAGCAAACATTCCTCGTTATCCACTCTGCTGACGGCTGTAGTATAATAGACAAGCTTCGCGCGCGATATTCACTGGAACCCTAGTAAATGAAACGAATTCTCTTTACTTTGAATCCAACTTTACGAATCACCACCATATTACCATTCTGGAAGCACGTCCTTTTTTGGGGGGGGGGCTATTTTAGCCTGCAAAATAAAAATATTGTATAAACTTGTACGGTATAATGCTTTTTTTATTTCCAACAGCAAAATATAGGTAGAAAGGAGGGGAAAAGAACTTGCTTTTCTGCTAAGCCATTAGGACTATTTTTTCGCCAGTACGATGTGTTTATATCTTATATTTTATTAATTTTTTTAAATTTTCGTCATGCTCGTTTCAATTTTGCATCCATAATGTGCCAACGGATTGAAGGTTAAACAAATGACTATTCACAGACATGTCAGCTGGAGAGTAAACACTCACCATTGCATTATTTGGACAAGGGAAATTCCACATGTCTCCCTACGAACTTGACCAAAAGGTCAAGTCCAAAAGTTAACCTGTGCAAGGACCATTCTTCTTTGCAGAAAAGACAGTACGCTATAAATATTATTTGACTATGTTGCAGTTGTTTCTGTTGCCACAACTTAGGAAGACAACGATATGAACACTGAAGACTTCCAGCAAGATGGTGCACCCCCCTCACTGGGCTTGGGAGGTTCGTGACTTTCTAAATATCGCTTTCAACCATATGTGGTGTGGTCGTGATGAACCAATTTTTTGGCCCCCAAACTCCCAAATATAACCCCTTCTGATTTCTTTGTGGAGGTTTAGATACTGTATATTCACAGGAACAGTGATGATCTGAAATTAAAAATTACTCAAACCTCCCAAAAAATCATCCCTCTGATGTTATAACGGACATACTGAATTGCATCACCGCATGAATCGTATAGAGTACGCATGGGGTCCATGTAGCGTTCTGAGAAATCTCCCATCTTCCAATGTTGTATACACCAAGTTTCAAAATGTAAAGTTCAGTAGTATATGTTATCCATACCGAAATGGATCACCCATATGTCTGTTAAATATTGATTTATTTATTTTGTTTGCGGACCTCTTTAACATCTCAGGTCAAGCGTCCCATTAAATTAATGGCGTGAAATGGCGGGTAAATTTTGCTCAGGGGCCTCTTCTTTCAGGCTTGAGATTCTTTTACATATTTACAACATAACACCCACGGCTTTACTTCCCTTCCGAAGGAAGCAGTACTTAGAATTTTTACACCCGAAAAAATTCATCGACCCTGGCCGCGTTCTTGGGTCTACGAGGCAAGTATGGTTACCACTACACCACCAGAATCGACACCTGTTATAGAAAAATGAATGTCGAAGGCTGTGCAACTGTGGAATAAAATGTCTAAGAAGTGTTAAAAGTAAGCACTGATTTAAAAATGACAAACGAAGAAGTAAAACTAAAGAAACATTTTTAATACAAGGAAATACAAGGTCTAAGAAATGCAAAGGAACATATTGAAAAGATGTTGAAATGCAGAACAATCTATCCCTACGTTTTTATAGAGGAAAAGGACAGTAAAAGAATATAAAAGTTTGAGCTTAGCTCATGTTTTGAAGATCGAACGAAAGTCTACGATACAAACAATTGCCTAACGGATATGTAGAGACAATGCGGAAGTGTAAGTTTGTTTTATGTTACCGGAAGTACTACAATTTTCTTGCAAACTTCCAGCGGCATGTAATGCTTTTTTTTTTTTTTAATCACAGTGGACGCGAAGGTATAAAGTAACTAAACTGGTACAGAAGCCAAGGACAATATTTATTTTTTAACACTGTTACCTTGAGGCTGCATACAAGATACTTAAGACAATAACTTTGGTACATGACCTTTGTTTCGCTCGTGCTAGCTTATTAGGAGATGACCCTGCCTGATGCTTATCTGACATTTAAGCCTAAACTTGTTTTTTGCCTGCTCGGAATGTGGTAGATGGTTGAAGTTCGTGAAAATATATTTAAGAAATTAAATAAAGTAAAAGTTGTAAAATGTCAAGATTAAAAACGAATTCTCAAACAATAAACTTACATTTTATTGCTAATTAACATACTGTCTGTTATGTACAGGAATAATATCAACAGATATATTTTTTTCTTAGGAAAGCCTTTTGGTTGTGCATGTTTTACAATAAAAATGTTGAAAATAAATTATATAAAGGCTGCCGACCAAAACTATCTCTAAATCCTACAAATTTCACATTCACAATGGGATTTTTTTCCTTAATGTATTTTCTTACTTTTATTTTTTTTTTCCTGTTCTTCTTGCTTGCTTCCTGCAACTTTCTTCCTTTCCCTTCCCCCTACGTTCTGTTGTTCTTCCTTGCTTTCTTTCCTTCTTATTTTAATTCTTCTCCCTTGCTTTCTTGGATTATTTATCTCTTTTCTACTTTTTTCCATTCTTCTTGCTTCTTTACTAACTTTCTTGCTTTCTTTGCTTCATTTTTCCTTTCCACCTTTTTTCCATGCCTTCTCTCTTTCCTTCCCTTTTGTTGCTGCTCTTTCTTGTTACTTCGTTCCTTCCTCATTCTCTCTACTTATCTTTCTTTCTTTTCTATGAAAACTCTAAAACACACGTCGAAGTCCAACTTATTGATTCAAGTAACGTTAATGCCAATGTTATTACTTTTTATTACAATGTAAACAAATCTTTTACAATTGCACAATATGACATACAAAACTTGTAATAATTAGAATAATTATTACTACCATTGGGGGAAATTAGTTAAAGCAATGTGAATTATTATTATTATTATTATTATTATTATTATTATTATTATTATAAAAGTTTGGTAAAAATGGTGAAAAAATTTTCTCTTCTATACGAAGCTCCAAACATTGGAGTCACTTGTAATATTGAGCTCCCTAATTGTAATTGTTTAAAGACCATTGTTTAGAATATTTATACTGAACGCAGATAAAAAGAATAGGAAAGGTTTTATAGTCTAACTAAAGTATAATATCATTCCGTGATTAAAACAAGTTAAAACTTGCAAATATGTATTTATTATTGCCTATATTCGATATAATGTGGCCAAAACACAAGTTTGTTTATGTAAAACTGGGCTGTTATTCAGAATACTCTCGTGCAAGCTGTTAAAAGGACTGATCTTGGATTTTTTTTTTTCTTCTTTCAATCAGATACTTACACATATTTTTTTTAAAAAAAACTGGCATGTCAAAGTACACAAAATTAGCACATATTAGCTTCTAAATTCTAAAATTTAACCTAATAATTACATCTAAGCAGCGTAATAAATAAACTGCAATAACCGCCTTTATTGTTGGTCTTCTGACTGTTTTGAACACAGTAAGAACCGTCAATAGAATCGCACATCACAACTCAAAAACAGAAAAGATGTTAGTAAAAATAAAATACTTTGAAAAAAGTCAATATTTGAAGATGGATTTATTCATTTATTTATGGACGATCTTTAACATCTCAGATCATCAGCGTCCCATTCAACTCAGGGCGTGAAACGGCCGACAAATTTTGCTCAGAGGCCTCTCTTTCAGGCTTGAGGTTCTTTTTCGTGCCGTAAATGTACGACACGGGACCCACGGCTTTACTTCCCTCCCGAAGGAAACCATACTTACGATTTTTACGCCCGAAAAAAATTATGGGCCCTGGCCGGGTTCGAACCCACGATCTTGGGTTTAGGAGGCAAGTGTGGTAGCCACTACACCACAAGGACCGAGGTGAAGATGGAGGATGATGAACAGGTCAGATTGAACAAGTAGAATAAATTTAAATGTCTTAAGATACAATTTTGAATCTGATGGAAGAAGTTCATATGAAATTGAAAAAAGAATAAACGA
This sequence comes from Metallyticus violacea, assembly GCA_030762175.1. Taxonomy (NCBI): domain Eukaryota; kingdom Metazoa; phylum Arthropoda; class Insecta; order Mantodea; family Metallyticidae; genus Metallyticus; species Metallyticus violacea. The sequence continues at coordinate 41,864,550 of CM060830.1, read as the reverse complement.
AGGAAGGAAAATAATTAGCATGTTAAACGCAATCCTCTGGAGTCGGAATATTTTAAACAAAACAAAAAGACTAATAAATCAATGGTCCAAAGTGTGTTTATATGAAGCAGAATCCTACCAGACAGGAGCAGAAGAGGACAACCTCGAGAAGAATGATTGGGTAGTGTTAAGCAGGAACTTAAGAAAAAATTTGTGCAGAAATAAAATTAACTTGGGTAGAAGAAAAACTACTGCATTGCAGAGAAAGTTCTTAAAAATACGAATACATGCAGGTACGAAATGTCTACACCAAGATAACGGAGAAGGTAACGCTGGGGATTCCATGGTTCAAATCTCTTGGTGCTGATCTTGGGTTTTTTGTGGTTTCTCTTGAATGATGGGATTGCTCTTTCCTTTCCACGAATTTTCCGCTCTCCCATTGCATTCTGTTAGTTCTGTTACAGAGTCGAAAGTGTTTGTACTTTGGAAAGGTTTCTCCTCGGCGTTTGTTAAGCAAGTCGTCGACGCTGAAGTGTTCTATTTGGAAACAATGTTTGGGACCCGGTCTATGTTCGTGTCGCACAAGGTCGCCCAGTGTCTCCGGCACTTCTTCCCTTCCTCCTTGAGGTACACTCAATGAGGCCATAGGGCACAAACTTCTAGTAAGGCTGAAGTATTGAAATATCATCCCTGGTCGCAACAATTCAATTGAATAGTTCACGCTATATGTCTGGTCACTTAAACACTCGAGAGCTGCACGTGTTTTCAACAAAAGGCAAACGCCCATTGTTAGATTTCAGGCTTTAATTTATTTATCCATCCTATACACAAAAGACATGATGGTCACCCCATTGAATTATTTTAGTTATCGGTAATTCTAAAGCAGATTAGTCAGTATACGCAGTCCTAGGCTCCAAGGGCATTAACAAAGAATATCTTTATGCTGGGGCACGAACTCTGATCAAGTAACTGTGCACTATGTGATCCATCATTTTCACATGCTGAGTGTATTGCGTTACCTACTCCGGCAGGTCCACGTTCTCACTGTAGTTTTCTCGTTAAGCACAAGACTTCCTGGCGCCAACATGCAAAATTTGTGTTCTGTTAATTCATTGAAGTGATGTCTAGCATGCTGCACCTCACGGCCTTCTGGCATTCATATTATCTAGCCAAGGGCATCTTTAACTTCCGCAGCGTCTCGTGCAGTAATGAATTATGCGTATAAGGAATGTTGAAACAATGATAGCATAATTTCACAGTCTTTAAAACAATCACCTGCTTAGATATGAGCTAGGGAGTGGGTGAACTCACGAGACAGCTCGGTTTTACCGAACATGCTAACACGTGTGGTCTTTCAATAATTTTTATCAAACGAATGAAGGGTCTCCTTTAATGCGTAAGGAATGTGGATCGTGCATAATGGGGCGCTGCCTCATTTTCTACATCCTAATGAACTGAATGAGAAGGTCCAGTAGTTTAGTTTGCCTGATCTTCTGACCTAGTGCAGCACGTCTGAAGGATGTATGGCCACATCTGAGCCTAATTTTGCGTTTTAACCCAAAATAATTAGACTGCTTGTAATACATTCTACAACAGTAAGTATACAGCATTAGTCAGAAGTCTAGAGTGGTTTATTCAATTGGACTGTTAGGGACAGTGAAGGATAGTTAGGTACTCAGTCTTGCTCAAGGGCTGGCCTTTATAACTACACATTGGGTCTAAGGACTAGAGCCGCAAATTCCATGTCATAGATTTACGGCACGTAAAATAATCTCAAGCCCGAAAGAAGCAAAAATTTTCGGCCGTTTCACGCCCTGAATTAAATGGGATGCTGATGACTAAAGAGCTTCCATAAATAGACTACCACCCTCAGCTTTATAAAATGTTACTGTTTATTATTAATAAATATACAATGCAGTATATGACCCAATTCTTCGCTATACTGAAAATCATCACCTTGCGTGAAATTTTAAAATGTCAAATTTTAAGGCGGTCATATGGTCACTCAATATTAAGCAAAAGATTATTCGAGTATTCCTGTTGTTTTCTTAAAAGTATTAAAAGATGGGAAAAAGACAGCGCCATAAAGAAACAGAGTAAAGGAAGAGGAGAGTACCTTTTCTTCTTTTTTACAATACAAAATGAAAGAAGATACTGAGAAGGGGAAGGGGAAAAATTAAAATATAACTAAGAAGTTAAATATCAAGGTCAAAGACAAACAGAAAACTATAGGTCGACTCCGAAGGTTTAACGTTCAAGGGACAGCACTACTTTCTATTGGGTAAGGTAGTCAGAGCATTTGAGTATTATGAAATGTTTATTTGTATAGCAATGGATACTCTTTGACTCAACGCACATACTATTTTAGCGTCAGAAAATACTAGTCGAGGATAAACTCCACGTGTCTAATTGTATGGCCTTTGTTTCACTTGCCGGTTGTTAACAATCATATAGTGGCAGTAATACACGATCATGGACTTTGCTTGAACGAGGCCACACCTCCAAAGTGCATGTCGTAAACACAACCAGCAATGCCTATAGTGTCTCAATTCCAAGTGAACTACGTGTAAAAGTATATCGTTATGCTGATTTTAATACTATGATCAGTTAAAACTATGAATTAAATTAGTTAACCAGCTTTTTCTCCCAGGTTTAATAAAAACAACTTAATAATAAATATAAATAAAACGGTAGCCATTTATTCCAATATAAAACCAATAAAAAGTTTTCTTATTGAACATTAACCTATGTTATCCAACATGTTTCAGATATCAAATTTCTTAAGTAACTACAGACAAAATTTTATCCTGGCACTCACATATTGACACTTTACTGAGGAAATTATCAATAAGTAATTCTGCGAGTCTAAATATTCTAAAAGTGATGTATTATACAAACTTTCTCCCTCTGTAATCTACTTATGGAGAAAATAAAACAAATACGATCATATATTAGGCTTCAAAAAAGATAATTACATCAAAGATGAATCTATCAGCAGAAATAATTGTAATGCACATTTCAAAAAATTAAATTTTGACCTTTCCTTCTGCATATATTTTAGAGATGCTTAAACGTTAAAAAGTAGCATGACAAATTTTATTAAGCAAACAGATGTTCATAAACATTGTATTATAAGCATATTGAAGCTGTGCCATATTCAACACATTACATCATATTTGAACGTAGTCCTACCTATATTGGAATATATACAACATTTTGCATAACAGCTTAAAGGAAATCAAGGACACGACAAAATTGAAAAATGTCTGCTAGATTATATGAATGACTAACATAAACATATTTCATGAGAAGGTTTCCTCTCAGGTTTTTTTTCTTTAGTTTAAAATATACTTTTTACTAGTTTTGCTATATTTTATTTTAGCTGTATGTATTTCTCATTAGTTTTGTTTTATTACATATACTATGGTTTGTATGTATTATGTATTTGAGTGCTTATACGTGTCCACAAGTAAGCAATACATAAACAAAAATTGAGAAACAATGGCTCACTCCGTTAAGAGGGAGAGTTGAGTGAGTGATGACGTCGTAACGTAAGTGAACCCCTTCTCCGGTAACTGGTTACCTCCCCTTCATTCAACATTTGTTCTGGTGGAACCTGGCTGGATCTAGTAAAGCACTCACTGCCAAAGAGGAGAGACAGAGAGAGAGAGAGAGAGAGAGAGTATTTCATGAAAAATGTGAGGGTTACTTAATTATTGTGTAGAAATTGAAAACATCGTCTTATTGGGATGTCAAAAGTTTGTATCTAGAGACATCATTCTACATGCCATACTCATTACAATAGAATATAAGAAAAGAACTTGTGCAAATTAAAACATTTAAAATCTTCTGGGCTGTTTTGCCATGGTTCATGCTTTAATATGCTACCATAGCTTTCACCAACTACTGCGGTTGGCATCATCAGTGGACTGTTTTAATTATCAACCGGCCGTGAAAGTCTAAGAAGTATTATAAGACAGTGTTCTCATTTGCATGTTCAGTATTCGATATATAATTTACAATAACATTTTTAAATCATAACGACAAATTTAGATTACTCAAAATCTGGGTGAGCAAGCTCATAGTTTATTAGCTTTGTAAGCATAGTGTTTATAAAAACAAATTCTTTGATATGAGTGTTATGTTTTGAGCAAGATTAAAATATGTAGTTAGTTAAAATTAACATGAATTTTGAATATTAGCAGAATGTATTATTAGTCAAGTGGAACATTTAAAACATGAAAATAAATTACATGCAGAACCTATTTTAAATATTACTATTTTTATTTACATAAATGCTGCAAGTTGATTACGTTTGCCGAGGACTAAGAAAGAGCTTATTGTTTTTAACAGAGTGCTGCCTTCAATACTTCGTAAACGTTACTGAGCTGGTGAGGAAGGGTTCTATCTGCTTAACCTTAGCGGTAACTAGTGATACTGCATTTTGTGTATGACCGTTAACAAAGCAGTTTGTCCAGTTGTTCCTGTATTTGTGCCTTCAGTTAGCATTCCTACATGGCTGCATGAGTGTCATGTTCGAGCAAGGTCCGGGAAAGGTACCAATAGGAGCGGATGTAAACAAAGAAACCGACATACGTAAAATAAACAGATAATAAATTTAGGTTCTTTATTGTTATACAATTATATTTATTACGCAACAGTACTTGTACTTTACAAAAAATGAAATCCTTGATTTTTATTGTGCATTTTAGCTGTTATATTTACAGAAGAATGAAATTTATTCTGAAACTTGTAACTCTTCTCCAAGCCTATTGATTAATTAAACTGTTTCAAAATTAATTTGTACTTCTGCTATTGTTTTCTTGTTCGTCTTCCAGTGAGCACAAAACCTGTCCTTGAGAGTGTTTCCGACTTGCAGCAAACTGCACAACCCCCTCTACTTTGTTGCGCTGGTTGCATATTATGTCTGTACATCACTGACATAGTCATATAGTATACTTTCTGCTGCGTCAACATATTATGTCACTCACACATACAGCATAAACCTGACTGCTATAACTACGTACAATATATACGTCATAAGGCATGTCTCTGCCCATAGTTGCAAAATCTGACAGACTTGCAGCCTTGATAAGTCCTCATAAACTCCCATTTTCGAAAGTTTATGAGTGCTTGATCAAATCTGCTAAGTTTAGCAGCAAATGATACTGTTTGAAATTTTGCTCTCTCCTGTTTAAAAAAAAAAAAAAAAAAAAAAAAACAACGCGAGGCAACCTTCAATTGTTGATTCCTATCTCCATAAATAAATAAATTAATAGAGACTACCAACTTTATCATAAGTGAGCCATTTTGTTATCTGCTGCCACGGGCTATACTGTTTTGAACGATACTTTGTCGTAAAGAAATGCAATATAAAGCATGGTCCATAAATGAAGTGGTATCCAAAGATATGCGTTCAAGAGTTAACAGTTTTCTGCATTTTTGCTGCTATTTGGAAGCTGGAATGAAGCAGTAATTGACCACAGCGTATTCTGAGATACACGATCTGACATTTTTAATATATTCATAATTTACCTAAACGTTAGTTAATTTGTTTCCTCACGATACCTTATGGAATATTTATTATTATTACGAGGACTTCAATAAAGACTGGGTTCTTTTCTCTCTCTCATCACACAGTGGAGATATGGCGTTGAAACAAAATTTCAGAGAACAGCAGATCAAAGGTAATGGTGAAAAAGGGTAAAGCCCTTACGGGCATACTTCTTAGTTCAGGATGCCGGCAAAGAACAAGTGTTTACCAGTCGGCTGAGTAAAATGGAGTCGCTTCACCATGAAAATGCACGCCCTCACGAGTTCTGGTGGTATAGTGGTATCCATATTTGCCTCCTAACCCAAGGTCGCAGGTTCGATCCGGGCCAGGATCGATGGATTTTTTCTGGCGTAAAAGTTCTAAGTATGGCTTCCTTCGGAAGGGAAGTAAAGCCATGGGTCCCGTACATTTACGGCACGATAAAGAACCTCAACCCTGAAAGAGAGGCCTCTGAGCAAAATTTGTCGGCCGTTTCACGTCCTGAATTGAATGGGACGCGGATGACTTGAGATGTTTAAGAGCGTCAGTAAATAAACCAAATCAAGAAACGCTTTCACGTTTGCAACCGTTGTTGCTCAACATTTAGCCCAGGAAAGACACGAAATGCAAGCCCCACCCTCCTACGGCCATACCTAGCTCCGTGTGATTTTTTTTTTTTTTCGTTCCCTCGTTTTTAAAACGAACTGCGGAGTCGTGTTTTGGTTCATCAACGGATGTCATGAAGAAGGGGGAGGGATTCTGAAGATGATTTGAAAAAACTGTTTCCATCACATTTTCCAGAACTGGCAGATATATTGGGCTTTGTGCATACCTCTCAGGGTGAAACATAGCTACCTTGACCCTGCCTAATGTACTTTATAAGAAAAAAAAAAAATCTGTCTTTATTAACTAGCCCTTGTGGTATGTTAAGTCATTAAATTACTAAACATTTATATTTTATAACCCAGCTGTTGTTAAACTTGACCACAATTCTACCTTTCGCAACCTCTAAGATTCAAAGTTTAGAGTCCTAAATATCATCCCATGTGTTTTTAAAGTTATTCATCACTGGTTTATAAAATTTAAAAATTGAAACATACAAATAATGCACATTTTCTCAATATTTGCCTTTTTACTGTAGCTTATGCTTACATCGTAATAATAGTATTGTATTAACGGATAAAGTATATTAGAAATAGCTGACAATATATGTATATTAACAACATTTAATTTCCGAATAAGAGAAATAATGATACATTTCATATACAAGTCCTGCTACTTCGGGTTTAATAGAAGACGAATTGTATTCTGAGTTCTGTTCTGCGTCTCCCAAACGATTTCTATACTTAATTTTGCATAAATAACAGCAGAGAATGATTTTTTTCACCCGTTAAGTTGTTATGAAAAGCATCAATACTTTCCTGGCATACGCAGTTCGCTGCCGAAAGATTCGTGCTCTTGACAGGGAAACTATGACGGTACACGTGAATGTTTTGCATGGTCCACGTTCTTTATTTACCAATTTGAAAACTTCCTCTAGTGAATTACTTTACCTCGATGAATACAGTTCGAAAATATTATCATATTTCGTTTTCTCGTAATTCACTGTCTGTATCTACATTCAAGAATAAAAACTGTTAACAGTACTCCAATGCTTCTTGGATCGCCATGTAAGGGCCACGCAAACCGGGCGTAATGTTTGTTTATTAGCAGCATAAGCGGCAAAGTTTCCTGCGCACTTTTATTTATAGCCCTTGTACTCTTATATCTTTATCATCAGTTTTTTAATAGTTTTTAGCGCCCCTTTTTACTGCTGAGGCACCAAAAGGGATGAACACTGGTTATAGATGAAATGAAATGATATATTGGGAGAGGATTTCCTTTTTAAGGAGGGAAACATTCCAGGCCTAAGTTTAGGGTACCTCCCCGGCATTTGCCATTTATGAGGACTGAGGAAAACCTGGAAAAAACCTCAAATCAGTGAGTACGGTCCTGGCAGGAATTGAACTCCAGAACAGAGTCCGCGCCTTAACGATCTCGGCCACCACTGACGGTCCTTTTTTTTTTTTTTTTACCAATTTCAGTGCTTGCCTTCAACAGACCTTAGTGCAACTCATGGATTAAGTTTTCAGGTCATTTGGAACGGCTCTTGGAAAAGTTCATTCTTGTCGAAAAGTACTATTAGTGCGTCATTATATTCCAAATTTAGACAAGCTTCTGATTAAAAATTCAGGAATCAAGTCCCATGAAAATCCATAGAGTGGTTCCGAGGTGATTATGTCCTCGCGGACGGTTGGGGCCACCTTCAGCTTGCAACATTCACAGAGCCGTCTCTCCACTTATAGGAATCCGGTTTGTACACACACACCGGTTATGTTTGACATTAGAACACGGCTGGCGACTTGTGCTCGAGTACAGGTGCCGCGTGCGTGTGATATAAGTCATATTTCTTGCGAACCTGATGACGTTACTGTCTACCTGTATTTCTGGGGCTCGTTTTCTGCATCGTGCCACTGTTAGGTGCAGATGTAAAGCCTACAATGTGCCTTTGTGAGTAGTCCTCTATAATTAGCTGCACATCTTTTCGTTTGTATCACCGGATATTAATAAAAGGTATTAGTAAGACTGTTGCTGTCCATCTCTTTCGTGACCTTATCTGAATGCCAAACGATGCATGAACTACGATACCCAGCTGTCAACTGTAAATGCATGGGAAAGAAAAAGTTCCGCTAAAATGTGTTCAGTGTACCTTTTTCCCATAAAAATGTCATCTATAAAGCTCAGAAATAGGGAGCTTTGCTTTTATATCATTTGATGTATATTGACAATATATTGTAGGCTCCTTTGTTTATAATTAAGCATTCTTAATTTCACTGCAGTCTACTTTTATTTATAATAATTAATCATGCCTTTATTACAATTAATTACTGTTCCATGCTGAGACTCGCACGAGAAAAAACTTTCTTTCACGTATTAGTTTTTGAGCAGCATGCTATTCCATTCTCGTTTTTTTTAATGGTGTTTAACGCCCGTTTTTACTACTGAGATGAAATGCAAATTGGGAAAGGATATCTTTTTTTTTTTTTTTTTTTAGGAAGGAAACGTTCCAGGCCTAAGTTTAGGTACCTCCTCGGCATTTGCCAGTTATGAGGACTGAGGAAAACCTGGAAAAAACCCCACTCCAGGGAGGACGGTGCCGGTGGGATTCGAACCCTAGACCTCCCGCTCACGAGTCCGAGCCACCTCGACCACCCGTGGCGGTTTCTCGTTGGTCAGTCGAGTGTCAATGAAGCGGTTCATTCGCTGAAAGACATTATCATGGAATTATCTTATGAATTTTAAAGAAAATGTAAAAATTTAAATAATTAAAAATTACATAAGGCGCATTAAGGGGAGCAGGAAGATATCCTGTCAGTCCTGGTGGTGTAGTGGTAACCATACTTGCCTTCTAAACCCAAGGTCGCGGGTTCAAACCGGGTCAGGATCGATGGATTTTTTCGGTCGTAAAAATCCTAAGTGTGACTTCCTTCGGAAGGGAAGTCAAGCCGTGTGTCCCGTGTCGTACATTTACGGCACGAAAAAGAACCTCAAGCCTATAACAAGAGGCCTCTGAGCAAAATTGTTCGGCATTTTCACGCCCGTAATAGAATGGGACGCTGATGGCCTGAGATGTTAAAGAGCGTCCCTAAATAAAACGAATCAAAAAAAAAAAAAAAAAAAAAAAAAAGGAAGATATCCTATCTTACCAATGTTAAATTAGCTAAGTTTATGTTCCTATTATGGCAGAACCATTACAGTTACAACGTTGAAATTTAAACCGGTTATTTCGAAGCATTTTATATGTGTACTGAAGCAGAATTAATAGAATTCAAGCATTAAAACAAGAATTAGAATGCTTTTATTTGAATGTTTTTAGTAAACATTTTATACAAAAGCGTCCAAGTTATGAAATGCTGTTAATAATAATGCTGCTTCAATAGCTTCATTGCTAAGTCTAGAAACATTTCTGAAAATGTAAAGGTAAGTGATGCAGTAGTTACAAGTGCAGTTTGAGAAAATTGCAATCAAAGAAAAAGTAGTTAAAACTCACTCATAGCTCTAACCTGGAACCTAATGCATAGCAAGGAAATATTTAATACAATTTACATCAGAGGAGCCAATAGCAAAAGCAAGTTTTCCTTTAACAAATGGTCAAAACCAGAACCTTCAAGCTCAGTCTGTTCGAAAGTGTAATGTTGAAATGGATGGTATCACAACCATGAGTTTTATTAATTATGCAGATGTTTGTCAAATATTAAAAATATGTTTATAGACTATGTATCATAATAAAAATTACATCATATAATTCAGAAATTTCGAAAAATTCTTGTAATTCATTGTTCTTTGAAAAATGTCGAAAAATTCAAAATGTTGCCTACCAACTGACCTTAAACAAACTAGCATTTAATGGCGCATATTTTAACTGAAGAAAGGTTTACACTTTTCTTATTTTGGACAACACTTAGTCTGTAACCCAGCTTTTCCTAGCCCCGTCTGGCTTCTCTTCATTGAAAGCTTACAGCATGGGTATACTAATCTGAATCAATTGATAATCTTCTGCCTCCATTTTACAATGAGGTAAAAACTTGCGGTAGGCGGCTAATGAAAGATAAAATAGAAAGTCTTCATCAATTAGCAAAGTGTTACAGCTTTTCCAATCAATGTCCCTTATTTTCCCCGAGATTCAGGGGAAATGTACCGTGACTGTCTGATGGGGCTAATTTCTACAAAACGTGGCGCTTTAAATTCCAGAACTACTATGCAGTTAAAATGGTTATCCGGTGCGGCATAAAGTTTCAAAAAATTTTAACCAAAATGTGAGAACATTTAGCTAGTAGTTAAAAGTTCTAAATGCAACAAAACACAAGGGAAACATGTAAGTATTTATTACTTATGCTTTAATAAACACTTGTCAGAATGTGAATTGTGAAATTGATGGGAAAATTTCTCACTTTTTTTTTCTTTAGGATTTGATGTACATTTTGTTGCTTTTTGTTAAGGTAGATTGGCCAAAATATCGAAAATCTTTTTTTCTGCAAATAATTCCTTGAACCTTTGGGCGCCCACAGAGAATCAACATTTGATTACTCCCCCCCCCCCCCCCCCCCCTTTCAGGCTCTACTGCTATTTAAAGAGCTCCGCATGTCGCTTTAAATCACACTTTTTCCCAACATACTATATATAAAACTCGAGTTTTTCTCACAATTTCATTTTCACACATTCATAATGTCCCTCAGGTAACAGTATTTGTTTAAATACAATTAAAATTCGCAGAAGTATCCATTGTAATATTCTATAGAACAATATACATGCCGACACCAATAATAATTTTAAAAAATACTTAATTTTAAAGATTAAATTTTCTTGTAGATTTAAAAAAGTATCGCAGTTCACTCATTAAATTTATTTAAAATATCTTTGTATACAAATGTTGTATGTGGTTCAAAGCTCCAATGCAAAAATAAACCAATTTTCTCAACTCATGAGCCGCGTGGAGCATTTTGGTTATACGATGTATTTACGTAATAAAATTTATGAAATAATATATAGCTCACAAAATATTTATCCAATTTGAACGACATTTAGTATACACAGTAACTTAACAGCAGTGCAATCACAGTAAACGTTTCAGAAAAATCCATACAAAAATGTGTAGCTTTGAAAATTCACTTCCAGTGTTCCTTAACCTAAAGATGAAATGATTTTTCGGCCACATTTAATCTGATATGGAATTTAAATGGATTACTAGGTACTGTGGAGGGTTTTTCTATCTTCCTCAAAGGACCGTTGGTGTCTGCTTCCCCAACAATGGTACCTCCGGGAGGAAGGGCAAAATTGGGAGACACCGGACTGCCAAGATCCCGCTGACAGTGAAACACATACTTAGACGTGATTTCTATCATTGTTTCCAAATAGAACACACTAACGCGAGGAGGACTGTGTCCTCCCAGCTCCTTCCATTGCAGACGTCGGAGTGGAAACCTTTCAAAGCGCAAGCTACCGCCACTCAGCGCAGTCCCATCTCATCCTGGCACTTTCAACCCAGTAACAGAAATTTTGTAAACTTATTGATTTATGGAGATGTCATTTTTTCGGATATGCTTATTCAATAAGTTTATAATTTTTATGTTTTATCTTCATTTATTTGTTTTGCTTCTTGATGATATAGATCACTAAAATTACCTGTTAGACGTAGAAGCTGGGATAATTATGGAATATTTCTTGTAAGAATTTGTTTAATTTTTAAGCCAGGGCAACGCAGAGTAAACTGGCTAGTTAAAGATAAAGTTTACAATGTAAAATAATCTTCAAAGAACAAAACATTTCATTGCAGACAATGAACAATTGAGAAACGTCGACCTCTTGGTGACTTCTGAGATAAGTTAAAGCAACGTGCAGATCTAACATGACTCAGTAACTGGCATCATAGCAATAAAAATACGCATTGCATGCGTCACCCTTCAGTCATTTGTTTCGCAATCTAATCTTTCTTTGAGTAATACAGTCGCTATGATAAATTTTCATTCTCACCTTCATGGTGTGAAATCTGACGCCTTTTCTGTTGTACCCATCAATGGTAAAGGCATTAGTGAAAGATCTCAATTTTTGACAGATTTTAAAGACAAAGAGTCTCAGGGGAGTCAAAATGTCCTAACCCTGCCAGTGTTAAATTTAGCACCAAATTCAATTCTCATTATCTCAGAAACTATTAAAGATGGGTAGCTGATTTTCGCATAGTGTACTTATGAACAATTTTGATTTGATTGATGAATAATGAAATATTTGCATTAAACAGTAAGAAAGTAATTTTTTTGAATATTTTGATGTATTTTTACTCAATTTTAAAAAATAACTGTGGATAGTATTTTTAAACTTTTTCATAACTTATTTATTACTCTGTTAAAAGTAGATGGTAAACAAGTTTCTAATATAATAGGGTATTTACATGGAAAAGTGTTTTTGTTTTTTTTTTTCAGAAATAACAATTAAAAACAAAACTTTTAGAAGAAATAGAATTTCAAAACTCTCCAGTGATAATCCTTTATCTCTTTCTCTTGATTCTGAAACCTTTTTATTCTTTTAATTGTTTATTTATTTACCGAACAATTAGTAAAACAATCTCCCCAGAGCAAATACTCACAAAATTATTGATGTTAGTCATAAATGAAGAATCCAGAACTACATAAAAAGAACTATGACATATAACTTGTTTTTAAATGTCGTACCACTTTAAAATAAGCGTGTAAATCAAATATTCAAATGATATCAAAAACTGAAAATGTACAAAAACAATGCAAATTACCATTTTGGCTTTCTTTAGCCCTGTGTGGTCATAAGGAGGATCAAAGCTACTTTTCCTTTTGATAGAAGAAATTCCTAGGACTTGCGGGCTTCATTCATAAGGACCAGAGCATATATAGAGACTATGCTATAACCTGTTTCAAAAACGCCTTTAAGGAAAAATGCCAGGAAGACTACAAAATGATACGTGGTCAGAACAATACATCAATTCATAAATAAAAAGCGGTAATGGCAATAAGTCATCCCTAGGGCTTCATACTGGTTACGTATTCGCAATGTTTTCCTCATTTGGCTCCATGTGACTTCTCATAAATCAAGACAGTTGGTACCTTAATTACCACTTGTGATAACGTTGCACTCTTTAGGATTTCTGTAGCTTTTGAAGCGTTCAGTTTATCCAAGTCAAGCGCCATAAGTACTCAAGTCAAAGTATGCACGCAACAGTTGACTAAGGAGTAATTCGTGAACCAAACGTAGTACCATACAAAACATTTTCCCCCCAAAAGTTACATATAGTTTCAATCAAAATTAAATGAGATGCTTCTTGACAAAACACTCGGACTTCCATTATTACAGGTGTTCCGTAAGGTACCTATTTATGAAAACAGAACATTTTACGTATTTGTTGAGCGAAATGTAACGTCTTAAAATAATTTAAAATACTATGTTTCGTAACGCAACATTTCATTTGTTTTATAGAATTGTGTGCTACTATAGAAATAAATAAATAAAACAAAATGATTAGTTTAATTATTCCTTGGGTTAGAAAACATTTCAATTTTTAAAAGTAATGCTATCTGACTCTGATTCCAAACCTTAGCCTAGCACACAGCGTGTATGAAAAACCCACATTTCGTATAAAGTAAATCCAATGAATTAATTATGAAGCCCTGGGTCACAAGTGGAAACTTAAAGGTTTCGGTTATTCTCTTTAAGGGATAAAATCTGTACAATATTGACTCGGATGGGAGAGATTCGCGGTTGTTGTAGCCAGGGCACAATATCTCAGATGGTAAGAGCATATGCACGGTAAGCCGAAGATCCGTGGTTTCAAGTCTCGGCATGACTTTGTCCTATTTGATTTTTGATTCCAAACAGCCACATGATTTGTGTGAAAAAGCACCTTAAATATAATGTAATACAATATTTTAGGAAGTAATTATGATAGGTTATAAATATGCTGATAGAAATGTACACAAATATCACCAATGGTAACTAAAAAATATGTCTATATTGTTCCTTGGACATCTACAGTTTGTAAATGGTCAACTAAGAGAGATTTATTTTACTTAAGTATTAGTAAATGTTATTTTATATAATGCTATGAAATAAGTGCGATTTTGAATTGTTCTAAACTTAAGACGTTTTAGAGCTGTGACTTCTTAGATTAGCACACATTTACATAGTCCGATATTGAAGATATCTTCAAAACCGAGTGTATCGATAGGTCGAAGTAGGCAGTAATTATCACCAGTGTTATCAACCGTCCTCCACAGGTCCGCGTTTGACACGCAAGAAGTTGGACCTTTTATTAAATATTATTCCAAGGTAGAAATGAATGTAGTTATTAGGGTTTTACAAGCAAAAGGAGTGAACCAGAGTGAGATTTTATCACGGTTAGAAATTGTTTGTAGCCAATGCCGATCTCATAAAAAGCTTGGTTGAAAAAAAGAGTCGGTGGGAAGTCGTGCAGCATCCTCCGCACAGTCCACATTTGACCCTATCCCATTGCAAAGTACACTGTTGTACCGTGAAGAAATATTTAGACCAGTGATGCGCTGGAATGAATGCTTTGAATATTTACGCCGACTATGAGGAGAAATATATAGTAGTATGCTGTGTTCTTAGTAAACGTTTAGGATTTTGTATAATTGTATATTTTTTATATAACTTGAATATGTACACCCTTTGACAAAAAAAATAGTCCTTCCCGGATTCTACAATCTGAGAACTTCAGGGACACTCGTAAACGCTGTATTTACAACGCGCATGCAGCGGCTGCACACTGCAGTAGGAGCTTTGCCTGTAAATGTAATGGGCACAATCATAAGCATCTGGAAAAAGAACATTAGGGAAAGTAGCGGCAGCTGAGTGGTTTAGAAAGCGTAAGCTCCTCACACTGGGAGGCGAAACTGCGCTCTTAACCACGGCATCATTGCACACTCTGCCACAGAGCTAACAGAATACATACAGTAGACAATGACTTTAGTGCATGCTATATAGCACAACTGCTGCAGTGAATATACAGCCTAGTTGGTTACCTAGGCACCAGGGGTACCTCATTTATTGGACCGCCTTCGTACTTTATATGTTATGAAAAAAATGGTGTCCTTTAATACTTAATGATGTTATGATATTTACAATAGTGATTGCAAAAGCACTCTGTTTTCATTAACAAAATCTTTTTACGTCTCGAAGCAAATTACCTTTCCACTCATTTTGAAATTCTCAAAGAAGATTCGCAGCCATTATTGTTCCAAAGGCTATCCACTGATTTCAGAAATACGTAGCAATGACCTCCAGACCATTACAAGAAAAATAAATTATATTACAGCGGTTTGAAGAAATGTTTCAAATAAAGGTAATATTTATCAAGTCGGGGCGAATGAATTTCACGGTTCACTGAATGGAACGGCCGTTTTGCAACATGTGAAGTTGGCGAAGACCATGCTGGCGTTCCAAGGAGTATTTTCTTCTCCATTACACAGGCTCTTTATAATCACGCCCCAGGCCGACCAACGCAAGAAGTGGTTTCTTGCGGTTGGCAATTGCAAAGAACTTACCCAGTCCAAGCCGGAATGTTTCTCTTGCGGCGATTTCGAGGCGAAACAGGTTCAGCTCAGGGAAAGAATTCCTTTGATGTCGATTTACTTCACACGATACTTTGCTTTTGATGCCTTTAATTTCTTGAGTATAATAGCAAATGCTGCTATCTTGACCGCGATTTTCGGATTCCTTCTCGAACATTCTTGCTCCATTATAAGGCGAAATGGCTGGACTTTTGTGCCTGCCAGATGTGTACATTTAAAAACAAGACATTCAGGTTATACATTTTGTAACAATGGTCTAGCTTTGTGCTGCATCATGATCTGCCAACTGACTAGTACCTCCAGACGGCGATGAAGACACCAAACATTCCTATTGTTATTTTATGCCTTCCAAATGATACTTACGCTTTCTCTTTCTATAATTCCTTTAAAGAAATTGAACGACATTTAAGTATTGTAAGGATTCTAGAGAAACGCTAGAAGATTTTAATGGAAGTTAGTTGTTAACACTTGTTTTAGCAGATAAGTCCAAAGCATCTAATTACCATAAGTGTCAACAGTGCTTCTTTTCTTCAGAAAGATAAGAGTCACGGATAGCAGAAGAAAACGGTCGCAAACAGCAAGGACGTGTGATATGTTGCTAATAATTTTTTACCATCGGAACTTGAAAATTAAATTTTCTAGAATTTTAAATATCATGAATCGTTCTTCTTTTCTTGTTTCTGGTTATTTATAAAAACACAGTGCCAGTAGTGCATTTTAATTCAAGGATTTCTAATTATAATGTGTCTCATATCAAAAATTGGTATAATTTAATGATTTTTTATTTTGAATAATCGTTTATCTTTCGCAGTAAACTATTAATAGCTTTTTTTTTTTTGTTATTGGAACAGCTGACACATGCACCGACCAGTGGGGGTTCATAATCCCAGGGTGCACAATTTTACTACTCATATTACTGAATGTAAATTTCAAGTTTCTAGACACTTAATAATTATAATTAACACTAAAACGTGAGTTGTTGTTAATTTGGTTTATTTACGAACGCTCTTTTAACATCTCAGGTCATCAACGTCCCATTCAATTGAGGGCGTGGAACGGCCGATAAATTTTGCTCAGAGATATCTTCTTTCAGACTTGAGGTTCTTTTACATGCCGTAAATCTACGACATGGGACCCACGGCTCTACTTCCCTTCCAAAGGAAGCCATTACTTAGGAAGTTTACGCCCGAAAAAAATCTATCGACCCTGCCCGGGATTGAACCCTCTATCTTGGGTTTAGGAGGCAAGTGTGAAATACTTGAGAGGTCGAATATCCACATAAGATGGAGAGAGAGTTTAAATAAAATATTGATATATTTTAATTAAACTCTCAATACTTTAAAAAATACATTCCCCTGATTTTAATGGCAACAAAGTTAGGCTTAACTCGCTACAGAAATTTTATTCCAAAGAAACTTTCAAGTACTTATGGTCCAGGGTTCATAGTTAACCACCTATTGGGGTTAATTTATTTTAAATGTTCCAATGTCCATACACAAAGGAAAGGTAACGTTTTAATAAACGTCTCAAGATTTTAAAAAATATATATGTAATTAAACATGTCTTTAAATGTATGTGAAGGTAGCAAGAACTTCGGTTATGAAGTTGATTCAAAGAAAGGGTAGGTTAATGTTTCCTGCTACTTCAGAAGCCTTTAACAAGATTTTGC
Organism: Metallyticus violacea; assembly: GCA_030762175.1. Taxonomy (NCBI): domain Eukaryota; kingdom Metazoa; phylum Arthropoda; class Insecta; order Mantodea; family Metallyticidae; genus Metallyticus; species Metallyticus violacea. Next base: position 41,847,218 of record CM060830.1, on the reverse strand, counting down.
GAGCCACGAGAACTTAAGCTCATTTAAAATGTTTCTTGATAAGAAAATTTTTAGTGCGTTTAGTATTTAGAAATCATTAGTCATGGTTTTATAAGGGAACCAGTTGGTAGCATCTTGGATGGTACTATAAAGGCAACTGAAGAACTGTACTAGTTTACAGTTTTATCCAGAAACTTCGATGTTTAATATCGACAAAGAAGCTTCTGAGGGAACAAATGGAATCTTCCGTGGATCAGCAGAAACAATGGCGTATCGTTGTTTATTTCTCAGAGGTTTTTATCCTGTATTCATTTTCTTTTATTTTCCTCTTCATTTCCATCGTTTCAACACTTTGTAAGTCTTAAGTGTCTGCTTCTGGTGCGTGTATTAATACCGGTCTTGCAGCTGATTTATTTTAACTTGTACCTTTATCAAACGTCTATATTTCCAAACTACGTCTCTAAGGCACCCAACCGGTCTGATAGCTTTGTTTTTGTTCCTCTATTTCTTAAGCTGCGCCATTTCTTAAGTCAAAGATTAAATACCTAGTTAAATGTCACAACTTGTACGATTTGGCCTTGTATTGTTTTTTACTTGCAACCACACATTTTCTTTTTGAACTATATTTTCCTGTATATAGAATGAAGATCTTGCAAGTTACCTTCAGAACCTACTATCATACCAATGTGATTTTCTATTGTCATTACTATATTGAAACTTAAAAATTTAGAAAATCTCTTTTTCTCCTTTGTTCGCTTCACTATTATTTGTTTATTTATTTTAATAAGTTTCACTGAAATGAGCAAAAAGCCACCGCAAATTCTGTCTGGTATGCATTGCTGAAGATAACGCCTGCCCCCACAATGAAACAATATGAGGGAACACTCAAGCACAGATTTGTCTCCCGTACTTCCTCATTTTCGGGGAGTTGAAGAAAGCTTATGTGGTCACTTGGATGAAGAGGCTTGTTTTCATTTAAACGAACATTATAACTTGATAAACGTATTTAATGTAAGTTTTGAATAAACTTAGCAATGCCAATCCCAGACCGTCAAGTACTGCCATGGATGGCAGAGGTTGTTATGGCGCGGACGCGTGAGCGGGAGGCTTGGGGTTCGATTCTCACCGGGACCGAAGGTTTTATCCAGTTTTTACTCAGTCCTCAAAATGGCAAATGCCGGGCACTTAGGCTGGAACCATTCCTTCCTATAAAAAATAATTTCCCAGTTTATCATTTTATCTCGTGTATCATCATTGATCATTGTTCACTGCTTGTGATGTCTCAGTAGTTAAAACAGACGTTAAACACCATTCAACAATTCAACCAGGCTGTCAAGAACATTTTCTATGTCTATAATAGAACATTAGATAGCTTTATTACTTTTTATTTTAATAATCATTGCCATGGCTTGATAGAGGCTTGTTTAGTGGGAAGAACGAAGGGAACATACTGCATTACAATACTAACGTTATCCTCCGTTTCGTTACCAGAATGAGGTGGACTCGTCGAAACCACTACTGCGCCAGGGGGGGGGGGGGTGATCTGTATATTCTGCTCTGACAGTCTTGATGCAGATTTTATTAACCTCGACCACTCATTTTCAGACAAGTTAAACTAGGAACTGTTCTATCTTTTTTAATTTTTTCCCTCAAACTATATAATTCAAATAGTAACTTAGTTAATAAGTAATAGCTTCGCATTCATATTGTACTCAACCGATTTACTCTAGTAGGTAACAATGGTGTATAAATTGTCGCCATGTTTTTGCCAGTTATTGATAATATAGTGATAGACATATTCTGTCTAACCACACCAATAATATTTTAGCTTCAGCCAATAGAAGTTTGGGATTTAACAGCAAATTAAACTTCACGTGAAATGGAGTAATCGCTTCAGCCAATATAGTAGTCCAGGTTTGACAGCAGGCAAACCTGCAGCTGTTATAGAGTTCATCAGCGGTGTTGTTGGAATATCAAGTAACGTTCTTACTATCGAAAGCTTGCAGACTCTTTTGAATACCGGTTGGGTATACAATGAGCGTGGCGTTTTATAAGGATCTTGGTATACTTGACAATCTACAGTCGTCGTAGGTTGTAGTAAAATTCTATATGTATTTGGATAAGAACAGTGCGCTCTTTAGAGGTTTAGTTGTGTCTAGATATCATTATAAATCATGTAACAGCAATATTAAGTATCTAGGTCACATAAATGTACGAGGAATAATTCGCTGTTCGTTTGACTGCACAATAATTAGGTGTACGGGAAACGTGAGGAATGATTCGATTTAATAGTTTATTTACCCCTCTGCTTTGCGTTGAGTTACACATTGGCGGATTGAGAGGAATTGTTTCCTCGGGGAGCCAGTGATATCATGTAGTAAATTTGAAAACATGTGAATGTATCCTTTATTCTTTTATTTTCGCAAAACTGTATTCAGAAATTATAGCCTAATTTTTTAATAAAACATAGACATATAAAAATTTAAATTGCTCAGATAATGATGATGATAATAATAATAATAATAATAATAATAATAATAATAATAATAATAATCTTAACCAAATGTGACGGGTTTCATTACTGGCCTATTGTACATATTTTCAAGAGGAAATAAATTTTCTGTGCATGTCAAAAGCGTTGTTATACAGATAGACGCATCAATGATGGCTAATAACAGCATTGCAGGAATGAGCAAAGTAGATTTAGGAGTGCAGAAATCGGAAACAGGATGCAAATTTACCTGCACACATGCCCCAAATATTGATGAAAAGTACTAATTAGTTTTAAGCAGTACAGTTTGTAGGCCTAAGGAGATCTAATTTTATATGCCTAATGCTTACCAAGATGCAAAAATAGTAGTTTTAGACAGCTTTAGATAAAAGATGGTTTTTTAACAGTTGAAAACAGAGTTACAAATTCCAATGTACATATACCTAACGTGTTAAAAGTTAATTTTTTCCAGGTGTGCATGCTTATTGGGAAACGCATAGTATTTAAGAAATATTTATATGTTTGGTGCAATTTGATGCGGTTGTTATATTAATATTAAATATTGCTTGCGACATAATGGAGGTTTGAAACATCAGTTGAATCTTGCAAGCAATTATCTTTTTATATGAAAAATCTGTATGCAGCCCTGGGATTCTGTTGAATATTTCAATCCCCACAGGGTTAAATAAATGCATAACAGTCTATTAATTCCTGATTCGTATTTTTTTAGAAAAGCAGAAGACTGGATAACTAAAACGAAATTAGTCAAAATATAAATTAACTTATAAAATACTTAATGATTGTCTAAAAAAAAAGTGCATCACGCATTTGTTAAATGTAATTTTATTTTGTTCACAGGCTTTGTTCTACTCTACTTCGACTTCGATTTGCAAGCATAAATAATTATCTCTGTACTTTTATTTCGCCTGTGTTTTATAAATTACAGTAATTATAGCAATAAGGTTTTATAATTCTTCAAGGCCATATTGTCATTTTTCTATATTTGTTGTGTTCGCAAATTTAGAAAATTACGTTTTAATATGCTATTAAATTATGCTTTTGTGCCAATTTTTCCCCGTGATTTAGGGTTGGGTAAATCAGTAAAAGTGATTTAACTTTAATTTCCTGCAGTTAAGTAATGTGATTAACATAATACCCGGTCTACTTTAGCCCCATACACATTTTATAGGAAATAAATTTTGCATAAACAATCTTACAGTATTTTTGATCGCTATTTACTTCCACCAGGAGCAAGTACTTAAAAGATAGAAATAATCATCCTACGATACAAGAATTGTACAGATGCAATTTACATGTTATATGGACATAATATTTTGAATTGGAATACAGAGCATTGGTATTTCTTCCAAGAAAGTTATTTCAGAACATTTCTTGATTATTTATCTCATAAACTGGGCTCTTTCTAGTTTACAACTCGGTAGATTTCAACCAGTCACGATCAGCTGTCATTGCAATATTGTCGCACCTAATTAACAACTATCTGCATGCAATCGCAGTTGATTCGCAATTATTCCATACTTCTAAACAATTATGAAGGAAACTTTCTTAAAGAATATACAAGATCGTTCCACGACAACACGTGCTAAACATCTAAATTAAACAATGCTACAGTATATATTTGTATTTTATTAATACTTTTTAACTAATTTATTCGGCTAATAGTTTAAGCAAACACCACTAGTGGTATTAATTATGATTATTATTTTGTTTTTAATAGTATTTATAAAGGTCAAAAGTTTGTACATAACACATTAGAGAAATACTAACCCATGATATTATAAAAAATCACAACTTTTATTTGAATTAACTTAATAAATTAGATTTCCGCAACACTTACCATGCCATATTTAATTATTATCTAACAATTTTCACAATTTGTTATAAATAATTTAATTCTTTTCCATGTAAACCCTATCTTTCTTCATTGATCTGGTTATTTTCAAATGTTTCATTATGTCTGTGTTAGAAACATGAAAGAATTAAAAAAATAGCATTCGAATTTGTCCAATTTTTTTTAAAAAAAAACAATGTTATTCAATATTAACTTTCTGAATTATTCAAATTAAATATACTTTTTTATTATATCTTAAAAGATAGCATGGAAATAATCTGATTTATGAAGTTAAAAGAAAATGTGCAATTCCTTTAGTAGGGTTTATTAATTTATCTTTAAGCTACTGTGGGATTAAAATAAAAAATAAATATATATTTGGCACATTTGGAGAGTTCAACGCGCGAATAAAACACTACCGTTGTACTTACACCACTTTCTGAGGAAACCGCTACTAAGCTTGTCACACAGTTTCTGCCTGTTCTGCATCTTGCCTTCTCACTTATTCACACCTTTGTCGCTTTTAGAACTGCAGAAGACCGGACGGTCGGGAAAAAAATATTCGTCTTGCTATGCGATCACACTTCCTCACCGCATGCTTGCTACCTCACGACTGCACCGGAGGACGTTGGAGTGGCCTGCAGACCTCCTGACGCGACCTGACGTGGAGGGGAGGCTGTGCGTCGTCTACTACTCAACTCGCGAACATTTACCACTCCGCACAAGGCCGGGGTCGAAGCCGGCAATTCCCATCATCTTTATTTCCGCAAAGAGAAAAAAATAAGAAGTTGCAAGGTTGTGCGTGTACACAGACACTCGAAAATAGAAACGTCGAAGATAAAACAATGTCAGTGGTTAGTTTGGTCTGCTATTGATATCGGTTATATCTCCAACCTTAATATGGCTAAAATACTTCCGTTGGTCAGTAATGAATATTTACAAACGTTTAGTACAGGTTCAATTTTAGGTTTAATTATGGATAGAATTAGGTCAAATTTAAAGGCAAATATAATTGTAAACTAATGTTTAAATAAAGTAAGTTAAGAAGTTTTATGTTTTCTGATGATTATTTAGCCATATACTTATATGTACTACAGAAACGATCAATTGAATTATGTAAAATTAAAAAGGAAATGAATATTACATTTATAAACAGAAAACGGTAATGGCTTTTATGGGCAAGAGGCATATGAGATCTAAAAAAGAGTTTGAAAAGTTTACGATGATCAGTCAGAAAGTAATGCCTCCTTTCCTTATTTCTCTCTAAATAATTGGTAATGTGAGAACTTTTACTTTGGCGCAATTTCCCAAACCTTTTTCTACAGTCTTAGCAGTAACAACTTATTAAGTCAATAAATCGCAGGACTGCATCGTTTTAGAACATGGCTGACATTGAGTGCGTATAGTTCCTGAATGTCAATTCGCATTTATTCGAAGCTTAGAGAGTGTTATTTACGTTTATCATTGTATTTGAGGAGACTATGTCAGATGAATGAACCAAAATATGTATACAGCATACAACCAATAGATGAAAGAGCATGCAGACGTCAATACGATAGATAGAGCAAATTAAAGGACTTAAACTTTTATTATGCTTGGATGGAATAAGATATTAATCCGCTCGTCTATTTCAAATTAATGCCAGTAATATAAATTATTAAACTAAAGAATAATGCCAAATGGGAAAAGAGACCTGTAATAAGATTTTTAGACACTGAGGATAATAATCTATTGCAATACCCAGAAAAGTATTGTCTAAGAGAAGAGAACAGAAAAACATGTATAGGTACTGAATCTGCTACTTGATGAGGTCAAAAATGCCGCTTCTATAGCTAGGTTAATGAGACAAAATCGGCGCTTTAAACTAAGAGAAAAAGCCCTATATGAATTTATGAATTTCTTGTATATGGATGGGAGTATTTTTAATAATTAAAATGCAGAACTAATTTTTAGAATTGCCCTTTAAATACTATAATCACTACTCAACATGTGTAGTTAATCTATAACTGATATGCTTCTATCAATGATGAACAAGTTCTGGGAAGTCAATATCAAGCATGAAATAAAGAGGAAGTTTATCTTCACAATGCTTCATGGCGTATCGACTCTTTACACCAGGGAGAGAGAGAGGGAGAAAAAAAAAAGCCATCAAATCTAAGGCTTCAGCTGGATAACATAGAATGTTACAACTTTCAACAGCGATTAAGGATATTTCAAAAGGGTGAGGGAAATTCCTTCCAGTAATACGACAATGCTAAACAGCACGTTTCACGTGTCATCACAGCAGCAATAGAATCTCATCATACATTTAAGATTTGCCGCATCATTCCACAATGTAATCGTTGGTACCATTGCCCAAAAGTAATCGAGTTCGGTCACTTGATTTTCTTACGTCTGCTAAAGTCCTTCGGATGTGGAACAGCTATACAATAATGTATTTCTTATCCCAAACATTATATGTTGTTTATCTGCAGCAATTATTCTGTTCCTGTATTCTTTTCTATTGCTTAACTTGGTTTCAGTTTGTTATATTTATTGCAATGAACCCTTTGTTCGAGCATTATTATTATTATTATTATTATTATTATTATTATTATTATTATTTAATTTTGCTCAGAAAACGTTCAGATGTAATTATAATTTCACGAACGTTTTCATAAATTACCCTCTTTTAGTAAACGCTGTTAAAAGCAAAACATATATATAAGATGACATCATGAAAACATAACCAAATATGATGACAAACCTACTAACCAGTTAGCTTATCTCGATAGCTGTCTTAGAAACACCATCAAGCTTTCCATTACCATCGTCCAGGCATTATATCTAGAGCAATGATTCTTAACCTTTCGAAGTTCGTTACTCACCTTGAAGGATATAAATAAAATGATATAAGTTAAAGTACCAAATTGTAATAACATGTTACAGTAACTCCCAAATACATGGATAGATCGTGAAGGGTCTACATCCTGATCTGTTCGTACTCCTGAACTCAGTCCACTGGATTTCTGCATATGGATCATAGGTATTCCAGACTGAAACTTGGAAAGTCTTTGTCGTTGTATGGAGCAAGGATGTCAGCGGCGGACGGCGGGAATTTGGGGAAAAAAAAAAAAAAAAAACCATGATGCAGTGCTCAGAGCTCATCGTGAGCATTTTTGTAGAGCATGTTAAAAAAAAAAACACTAAAAACTAAACAAAATTTGCTACCTCTTATATAAATATTACTTGATTTTTAGGTTCACTCCGAATTTCCTAAGTAGCGCAAAAGAGATATAAATATATTTTCTTTATATTTCTAGAGCTTTCATTTTTCAGTCTTCCGAAGTGTTCTGCTAACTCAACATGTGTATATATATATATATATATATATATATATATATATATATAAACTCATAAAAAACACTCAGAGTGCAATATAAAAAGGTTCACATAAAATTTCACACTAAAAACCGTAAAATTGAACACTAAAATCACACTATATTTCGAGCTTGGCTCTTGGTCACGTGATGAAAATGAAAATGACCAAGAGCCAAGCTCGAAATATAGTGTGATTTTAGTGTTCAATTTTACGGTTTTTAGTGTGAAATTTTATGTGAACCTTTTTATATTGCACTCTGAGTGTTTTTTATGAGTTTTTATGCTTTTTAGAAGTTTTTATTACTCCATTAATAGTATATATATATATATTGGCATAACTAATTCGGTACTTTCACCTATTCGATCAAGATTTAAGCTTGTATAGCAAATACTTAACCAGAAGAACACAAAGGAAAGAAAGGGCTATGTTAATTTTATGCGTGCAACTACCGGGTGACAGTGACATCAGTATTCTCTGTGTTTATATCCAATACTAACTTATTCTTGGAACGGATACAATCTCGATGCAGATCGTTGCCACCTGATGATGCAAGAAAGTTGAAAATTTTCCAATAGTTGAATTTCTCCTCTGAAGCGACCGCAGTGTTACCACATAAACTACAGATACCAAATTAAGGCAGTGATTATAATTCAGGTAGTTTTTGTCTGGATGTCTGTACCAACTTTCTCGAATACTATAGGACCATGTTAGATTTTGGTTAAATATGACAGGAAATCGTTTCAGCTTGACGTATTTCTGTGTATTATATTTTCCATTGCCTGTCTTTTATAAAGAAACAATAGTCAAGATGTTCCTTTATAATTTCTCAGCACAAAAGAGTTTTAATTCTTTTAAAGCTTGAAGAACAGAGACATATTAATTAATTTTCTGTCCTAAAGTAATTGAAATCTAATTGAATGATTTTTATTGATTTTTGCCTTTCACGTCAATTGAAAGAGAATATTTTTCGTCACCTCAATGTAACACTTCATTTGTTTTCAGGAGTATATTAGAATAGTAACAAAGTTATTTTTATGTATACCGGAATTCTAAAGAGTCTTTACTGTTAATCAAATTCTTTAATTAAATGCTACATTATGAGATACTAGTTGCATAAAATTGCCATATTAACAATCACGGCATTAAATTGCCTTTATTGCTAAAATGCTGCCATCTACTGAATATAGTTCGCCCTGGTGGTTTAGTGGTAACCATGATTGCGTGTTCAAACCTAGTCAGGGTAGATATTTGTTTGTTTGTTTGTTTTAAGAGCGTAAAAATCCTAAATGTGACTTCCTTCGGAAGGATAGTAAAGCATGGGTCCCGTGTCGTAGATTTACGGCATGGAAATGAACCTCAAGCCTGAAAGAAGAAACCTCCGAATAAAATGTATCTATCGTCTCAGAGCCTGAATTGATTAGGGCGCTAATGACCAAAGATGTTCTGAAATAAACAAATAATTAAAATTAATTGAAAAGGATATATTACGATAATAATAATAATAATAATAATAATAATAATAATAATAATAATAATAACGCAGAAGAATCACGATTGTTTTTTAATTATTATTCGGTGGAACACTTTTCGGTGATTTTAAACTTTTCAGTAGTGAAAAAGTGTGAATATGGAACTTGCAGCGTCATTGAGGAAATCCAAATGTGTATTATTGCCGTAACCTGTGCAAGTGTGCAACCAGAAAGTTATCGCAGGCTTTAATTCACAAGAATTGGTAGTGCCAACATAGTCGTCAATAGCCACCAACCCGGTTACTTAAACTTTAGCGTCAATAGTAAATATTTCGGAATGCTTTCATTCGATAATATATATTCAGGGCTTCGATGGCATACACGTGTCTGATAACTGTTTAATTTATTAAAAAAGTAACAATAAATGTTCTCGGTTTGTATTCGATAATGGCATCCCTTTATTTATGCAGTCATATGTAGGAGAATACAGGCAGTAGAACTAATTTCGTGACTTGCACACTCAGAATTCGATCTCGTGAAATACTCGAGACATTCCTACGGCATATACTATTATCATAGTATAATATTAAACTTTTAACAGGTTCTTGTGTTATGCAGACATTTATATTTTAAAACAGGATGTGCTTTAAAGATTGAGACTGTGAATGCAATGGTTTATCAGATTTTTGTGCAGTGTACAATGATTGTAAAAGTGCTACCTACATACATATTTGTAAATTTATTTATTAATGTTATTTGATGATTAGTTTATTCATTTTAAGTAATTAAAAGTCTAGTAGTATCTGTAAATGTACGCAAAAGAAAGCCAACGCTTGTGCAAGAAAAGTATGAAAATGCCTCATTTAAAATATTTTCATCTTCATGTTCATTTTTCTCAGCTTAGATATTAAGAAGTTTTATAACTTTTCTCAGATTTTATTAATTTTCTCATTTACAAATTGCCTTCTGAATAAAACGTGCATAAGTTTAATAAAATGACACTTACACATCCTTAGACAACTGGTATAAAAATGAAATAAGGAGATAAAAAGAAATGATAAAACATAGTAATATCTTGAATAAAAACCAGAAATATAATTCGTCCTTGGATGATACTGTATGAGTGCTGTTCACCTTGCCTTAACTGAAGGTTGGAACCGAAATACTGACTACACTTTTGTGGTTTGTATGAGGATAAGGCGTTATAAATGATCTCGACCTTGCAATGTTGTACATACTGATGGACCTTTGGTGATTATCATTGTGACCTTTGAAAAGGATGGCATAATAACGCCATACCTTCTGTTTAACGATGCATTGTACACGCATTGTGATGTAAGCTGCAAGTTGAAGGCTAAAAAGTTTCTATGGGTCTGTAAAATAAATCAGAAAGGCTAATATTTTTTTTTTAGCTGAAGTAGCATTATTAACAAAAAATGACCCAATGAACTGCAGGTTCCTTATAATGATGATACAATATAGGTTTCGTCACTCAAAAGATGGGTCAGGATAACACGGCCTTCATTGACGACCCTTATCTTGAGGATACAAGCTTAAAAAATGTGAATATAACATTTCTTCATTACGAATATTTATAGGGGCACTATTGATTAAGTCTTATCAACACCGACTCCAAAGACCACAATGCGAGTATCGATAGTACACAAAAATACGGCGATAGAGGTTCAAGCATGTTGTACTATTAAGCACATGGGTTTGTTTATTTGGTTCGTGGTTTATTACAATGATTTACAGTTGGAAGTAGCTGAACAGTAATTATTTTCTTTTTCATTAAGTTAACGTCACTTTAGTGAAATTACACAGAAACTTGATTTTTTAATAGCAAGTGTTTAGTATGACATGGGTCGCTCTCGTTTTGTGCCCGGTTGTATCTCTAATTAAGGCAGTGTACCAGATACTGTCATATTTAAATTTCTTAAAGAGCCGTCATTAAAGGAGCGGTGCAAATTTTGAAGTTAATGATAAAAAATGTAGTGTGTATTCAACATTTTGAACCAAAATTTGTGATTAGGGAGGGCATTGCCCCATGCTACCATCAAATGTGGAAGCGAGGCTTAGCAATGAAATAAATAATCGGAAGACGTATGAAGCGGCTTTTGGAATGAGATGAAGAAAGTTTTAATGAGTGGTGTGAGCAGGATGTTGTAACATATTTCTGCTCCTTTGCAAGTGAGTTTTTAAGAAAAGACAGATACTCCCGTTTATAACTATTGCCAAGGAAGACTCTGTCATTTTCATTAAAATATATGATGATAGATATGATGCTGTATATCTATGTCGATTAGTGTTAAGGTGTCCAGTAAATTGATGGAAGTTGGTGTATTTTATAAAGTGTGCTTGCCTATGGAGCTCAGTTAATCTTGGAGTGCAGTGGAAGTAAGGGGTTAAAATTTAACAGATTGAAAGAGTAACTTCATTAATAAACGTTATGAAGTAAAGTTTACCACTAGATCATGGATATAAGATAATATAATATATATAAATAATATATAATGCATTTTGCTTTAGAACAATTGAAGTTTGTGCAAATCAAATTACATATTCAGCAGACTTTTTTTATATGGGTTGCAAATTTTTCTTACACATATATGAGATGAACTGTATTTTGCATTACATGTTTTCCTCACTAGTTGGGTTAAAATTGTTTGTTTCATTTGTAGACAGCGTTGTACGAGATTAGATATGAATGGCTAATCATTTTGTATTTGTATGGCTTTACAGAAGCAAAAGTCAAATCTGTAAATAGATGCATGCAAATTATTCATTAATTTTGCAGTGTATATATTTGGTTAAAATAAAGTTTATGCATGTTACCTAATGAAAAATGCTTGATTAAGTTAATCTTATTTATTCACGCTGTTGGTGTTATAACCATTGTTGTTGTTATTGTTATTATTATCATTATTTTCATCCTTTTTTGCGCTATGGTAATGGAGAGGAGCTGATTAACGGTATTTTTTGTATATTTCATTTACATATGAGAAATATTATTTGCAAACAATGTTAAATACTTAAAAACCATCGAAATGTTGTCCAATTATAAATAATATAAGCTTGTAAAATGAATCTGCATAAAATATTCGTGTTTGCTGCTATTATTATTATTATTATTATTATTATTATTGTTGTTGTTGTTGTTGTTGTTGTTGTTTTGCATTGGGGTCTGGGTAATGGAGGCGGTCTTTATCTTATACAGTGCCAGTATTTTCAAATGTTGACACCACGTCAAATATGTGTTGTCTGTCTTCTGTTTGAAAAAAAAATAGTTGATAAACGGTTGACTACGATAGGAGAGCCTTCGAAAATGTTCTGATAAAGAAGTTCATTAGACGAAATATGAGAAAGAAACTGTCACCTCTAATACTTAGTATTGAAAAGGAATTTCCGTTTCCTGTCGCAGACTGCCCTTGGAGATATAACAAGTGAAAGTACTTTCTTCTTCGAAGAAAGTTTTATTTACTGATCTTCCAGCCGTGAGTCAAGCTCTAAAACCTGATCGCGACTTGGATGTTAGGAAGTGGGCAACATGTGGGTAGCCTCTACAGCTATGGTAACCTGGTAACCTAATAAAGTGAATAATCTGATGTCTGTACTTGAGGTCGTAAGTCTATCACTGTGAAGTTATGCGTTATGACTCATCACCAAACACGAAATTTCACGCAATTTTTTTCTTTATGATGTGCATGTGAGAAATAAAAGAAACAAATTTAAAGCGGCAAAGTTTAATTTCCGTAAAATAAAAATACGTAGGATTTTACATATTTGAAAATCGATTTGCACATGATGTTTAATACTATCAGACGAACATACTACTAAGCAACCCTCGCCTCATCTTAAGTATAATATTCTATACTCACGGTGGTATTTCTTTCCTTGAAGTCACCCAAGAGAATTCCTGGGTAATCTCAAAAAACAACGATGCTTTGACGGTTTGCGTCACTTCACGAATTACCTTTTGGGAAGAATCATCCTGTAGCACTGGATGTCAATACTTCTTTCTGGTTACTTTGGCAAAGTTGAAAAAGCTTGTGAGATGCAAAAAGACCGCCACGGGGTGGTCGAGGTCGTTAAGGCGCGGACTTGTGGGCGGAAGGTCTGGGTTTCGACAGGACCGTCCTCCCTGGCTGAGGTTTTTTCTAGGTTTTCCTGGAAAGTTTCCCTCCTTTAAAAATAATACCCTTTCCCAATACATCATTTCATCTCGTGTATTATGATTTAATGTACATTTAAATTGTTAATAATATTTTTAAATTTTGTTAAATATCTTCGCAATTTTCTCGTCTATTTTTTTTCTGTAATTGGAGTTTGCCTAAGATTATTTTTATAATATACCAAGTGGTTCTTATTTTATCATCAGACCTCTCAATGAGTTTTTATTACTAAAACGTTAAGCTACTTTTAAAATTTTCCTAAGCAATTTACAATATCATTTATAATGTTTTTTTAAGCTTCAATTATCAGTACATCTTACTTCCTTGCAAATTTTTTCGTTTCTGTTTACAATAAATTTTAATTTTATAGTAATCATTTGTGATTGTTTTTATTATAGCTTATTTGTATTCTGACAGGGAAGCATAATTCGAAGTGCAATTTGAAAATCCGTAGAAAACGATTAACTTTTCTATCAATATCAAAATTTCATTCCATGATCCATACTCTGTTTTAGAAAAATATTTAGATTTTATTTATTTATGATTCTAAACGTGTTATACTTTTAATTTTTTTAGACTTTATAATTGTACCACAATACTTAGTATTTGGGCATTGTGGTCAGATACCTCATAAACTATAGGGTATATTTTTGAAGAAATTGTGTTTGCTACAAATATGTTGTTAAATGTCTTTTTAGAGATCTCAGTTACTCTTATGGGAAAATTTACAGATGAGACAAGTTATGTGTGTCAAAGATTACTTTCTCAAGCTTGGTACTAAATAATCTATGCACATGTCACCGCAAATTATTAACTCTCTATTTGGTTTGTATAGAGATATATAGCAATGTCAAGATTTTTTGTGAATGTTTCAAAATGTGCTAATGGAGAGCGGTATAATGCTATCACAATTGCATTTTTTTCCTCTGAGTGAATTGCACACATTTCAATATCTTGCTTCAATCAAAACTGAGATCTAATGCTTTATATGGCATACCTTATCTGGTATACATGCAAACTTCACCAACATCTAAATTTTAGCGAATTCTGAAGGAATATAGCTTTGTAGTTATATCCATGAAAACTTTTTGAAAAATTTATTCAAACCTCCATCGATCCTACGCACTAGGCACCAAAAATAAAAAAAAATAAAAATAAAAAAAAAACAGTATGTGTATGTCTTTTAATGCTCTAGCGGCTACGATTTGTGTTTTTTCTCAAAGAAGCTAGGCATATAACGATCAATTAATGAACGATTCATCGAGTTCAAAAACCAGCATAATTAGACCATTGGGGATGGGGTTAACCTAAAGCGAATATTTAAAAATCACGATAGTGGCCGCAATTTTTATTTTTTCTCAACGAAACTCCGTATATGCCATTGAAGTAAAAGAAGAAAATCTTTTGAAGATTCTGAAAATCGTCGAAATTAGACTCTTATTGGATTTACCTGAAATCCCAAATTTAAAAATCGCTCTAGCAGCACTAATATTAGTGTTTTCGAAAGGAAATTCTATATACACCATTTATATAAAATAATCAAAATAGTTTCTGAAATCCAGAATAATTGGACCATTAGGTGTAGGGAAGACATATCTGTAAATCAAAATTTAAAGATTGGAGGTTAACCAACCTAAGGCAAAAATTTAAAATTTGCTCTAACAGCCGCGATGTTTGTTTCCGCAACGAAACTCGGTATGTGCTAATGAAATAAAATATAAAAATAATTTATGAAAATCAATGAAATCAAAATATTTGAAATGAGGATTTATATGAAACCCAAAATTTAAAAATCACTCTAGCGATACCAATATTTGTTTTTTCGCAACGAAACTCGGTATATACCTTTTAAGTTAAATCGGTGAAATTGGGCCATTAGGAGGGGGGTACACCTGAAGATCGAAATTGAAAAAGCGCTCTAGCGGCACCAATTTGTATGCTCTAGCGCTCTGTAATATCCTTCACAAATTCCACTTACTGAGGAACTAACTATAACATAATCCCCTTTGGTAAAGTCAGAAACAGCATCATAGTGCTTGCCTAAATCTCTTTCAGCAAAGATACAATGCCCCTCCCATGACTACTATAATTTTGAAATGACTTATTATCAAAACACAACTATATAATACATTTCCAATAGTTTTTGTACTTTTATTTTATTAAAAGTACCTACAAAACTATAGAAATTGTCTATTAGTATTTAATTTTGTTAAAATAATTATGATGAATATTTTGCTAACATATTTAAAATGTATACTCAAGCACTATTGACTTTGTATACATTTAGGTCTGCTTGAACACTTCAGTATTTACGATATTTTTAAGAATTTATAAAACATAGAGCTTATGTGACTTCCCCAATGTCATTTACCTAACCTCAATGACCCCTGCATGAGCCCACGATTTTTTATGAGTTTCGCCGCTTGAGATTACTGCTGTTAGGTACCTGATGCGAATAAAGAGAAAAGATCACATATAAATATGTTGGTGAAGCCAAGGTTATACGCATCTTCTCTTGCTATTTAATATTTCATTTGTTTTCCTAAGCTTTTAGCGTTACTCAACTATCTTTCCGAAAACAAAACACTTGACTAATGCACTTATCCTTTTCTCCTTCTGAAGAGGAAGTTACAAGCCAAGGTCATGATAAGATGGTAATGATCCTGGAGAAACCTTAGAGAGCTTTAAATTTATCCTAGAACAAGAGATGATGAATGTTAGTATACAATCCAGAGTTTATGATAATAAGTTGCTCGTGATGTAGTACTATTTCTCTCCACATTTTTTACCGGTCCTGGCCTAGTTGTAACCATAATTGTCTCGTAGACCCAAGGTTGCAGGTTCAAACCCGGCCTGGGACGGTGGATTTTTAGGGCGTAAAACTAAGTATGGCTTCCTTCGAAAGGGAAGTAAAGCGGGGATCCCCTATCATAGATTTACGGCACGTAAAAGAACCTCAAGCCTGAAAGAGGAGGGTTCTGATAAAAAATTAATAGCCGTTTCACGTACTGAACTGAATGAGACGCTGATGACCAAGAGATGTTACAGAGCTTCCTTAAACAAATAAAATAAACAAATAAACTCTAAATTTTACATTTTGGTTATTCAAAAGCTTTTTGAATGATGTGTTGTTTGTATTAATATATTTGTAAAACAATAAATAAATAAATAAATAAATAAATAAATAAATAAATAAATAAATAAAGCCAGTTTTGTTATCAGTAAAAATGTTGATCTATTTTGCCAGTGTTAAAATTTGTGTTGAATCTTTGACGTTATTCCACCATTAAATATTATTCTTTACCATTCTGACAATTCCATATTAAATATGAAACCAAGGAACCATATAAATTAATGTTATCTTAAAATATTACATAAGAAATATCTGGCCTATTATTTTCCTGCAGTTTTTATTTAAGGTCGGTCATCGTTTTTCTTGTTTTTATGTGACTATTTCACTCATGTAATGTCATCTTAAAAGTGACTAATGAAACGAAATAAAATTTTGAATCCGGCAATCATAGCTGGATTACGGGGTGAAATTATCCAGAAAAAAATTAATTATCAAATCCGTATTATCACACGAAGTTCATTTGTCTTGTGGTCAGTGTAGTCAACTCTAGTCCTATCCCCGTATTTTGCTCTTCTCTATTGGCATTACTGACAATCAGCATTCTCCTCTCGCAAGATGGCTTGAAAAGGTTAATTCCAAAAATACAATTATTACAATTTTGTAAGTCAAGTTTAGAGGAGTGATATTTAAATTATTATATTATTCGTAAAATAGCCCTAATAAATATCCTCGAAGGTCTGAGCTTTCCAAATATCACTATGTTCGTGAATTTATCGGCAATCTCAGACCCTCTCGTGATATTACTTGCGATAAATTTATCGTATATTTTTGAAAATGAACAATTCCGAAGTACAAAGACCAAAAATAACTATTGGTAGATATTAAAAAAGGTTGATATATAATTGTTTATATGCCAAATCTAATATAAAATTAATAGGGACAAAATTAATTAATCAACGGCGGGTCGTTGCGTATAATGCCACTGCTAAATATGACTGCTAGCTTGTAGAATCTTATTAACAAGAATTGACATTCAAACGTAAGTGCCTGAACATACACAACAGAGAGAGAGAGAGAGAGAGAGAGAGAGAGAGAGAATGTAATAAAACTACTAGTAACACACCTATTAAAAATGAATCGTGCTTGTTTTCATGCAACAAGCTAATTAACGACCTTGTGATTGAAGTCTGGACTCTGTAGGAATAATCTGTCTCCCCAGAGAACATTGGTATGAACTTAATAGTATTCTCTTTATATTCAATTAATGCAGAACAAAACAAAGCTGTTAACACTGTCTGGTGTTGAAATAACTGCATTCTCTCCCATATTTTACACGTATGATTGTTGCAATTACATACTGTTTCACTATAATCGTCTAAGAGTTCTTTAAAATATTTTATTCAACTTATAAAGCAACAACAATCAATTGTATAAAATTCAATCGACTTTTGGAAACGCATGTGATGAACAGTGGCGATTCAGATGCTGCTAGGCGTTTGCTACCTATCCCAGTTAAGCCTACCGAACATTAGTTTGCACCATAACTGCAAACCAAGCCTCCTACAGATAATAACAGCAAATATAAACATTAGGCATAAGATACAAATCCCCTTCCTTACATTTAATTCATAATTGATTAACTTCCCCGTTGGAAACAGTAAGCATAAAGTATCGGCTGAGTGTACTGCCTCTCTCTCTCTATGTATTTGTGACAATGAATGTGTCAATATTATTCTGATGATCCGTCAAGAACAACTTTCATAAAAATAATTCAATCATATTTTCAACACGCAGGTCTTGTTAGTTCGTCCACGTATGGACCTTGAGGCACCGAGTGAGAAGTCATATGTAATACTTTGACTTGAGAGTGCTGCCTGTGTGATAACTATCGGCGTATAGGACAGATACAGGAATTCTACTTCCAGGTATGAAATAATATTTTTATATATCTACTCGTTTACTTTGAAGCAGAAATCAAAACTTGTTTAATAATTTGTAACTTTACCTTATTTTTATTTATGATTGTCTTTGTAGGGAAATCGTTCAAATATGCATGAAACAGCTGTTATTGTAATCTTACAAAGTGCTGAGTATGTTTTATAAATAATTTTGGCAATATTTGAACTTTGAAATGAGTTGAACTTTTTATTTTAAGGGATTCGAGAATTATTTGTAACTATAGATTTAAAATAAATAATAAACTGCAATAGCTTTGGCGCAATTCTTGCATGAAAACTATTAGACCTAGTATTGCAATATTTCACAAAAACATCCATATATGTTGCAGTAGCATGAAATAGCATTAAAGTTTTAAAAATGTGAAAATTTTAAAATCCTAAGTATGGCTTCACATTTACGGCACGAAAAAGAACCTCAAGCCTGAAAGAGAGGCCTCTGAGCAAAATTTGTCGTCACGCCCTGAGTTGAATGGGACGCTGATGACCTGAGCTATAAAAGAGCGTCCATAAATAAATCAATCAAAAAAAAAATTCACCTGCCTAAAACACTTACTGAATATACTTAAAACTGGAGGTTAGCTGACGAAGCAGGAAACAGTTGCAAATCAGTAGCGACAATTTTACAGTGATATTCGGCTCTACATGGTTGAATTTTCGCGTACTTAATATCTGATTGTCAGCGATATGTCGACTGCACAGCTAGTGAAAACATAATGCATATATCTCATCAGTCATCAGAACAAGATTCAAGTCGAATCTTACTGCTGTTAATTTTATGTAATATCCTTATCTAAATAAAATGTGGCAAGGGAGGTCATCAATGACAGCATTTTCTCAAGGAATCTACTAAATCATCAGTTCTAGAAAAAAAAATAGGTATTTTCTTGTTCGATATCTCAGAAAAGCAAATGGCCTTCAGAGTTCAAATCTGATATATAATTCCAGATTCGAATTTCCGTGATAGGCTACCATATGGTTGTTATCCTTGTGTATAATGTGAAAATATATTTGTCCGTTTTTAAGACTTTTCTTTATTTATTCGTTTACATATTTATTACCCCTCCTCGATAACTCCCAAAAAGGCAAAGTTGACTTTCTTCCATTCTCCATCTACTGTTTATAGTCCTTCTTCTAGTTTTCTCTCTCCTCGTCTTCCTCCTATCCTTTCATTCGCTTCTTCTGCTTTCCTTCTGTCATTTAGATTCTTTACGTTCTTGTCCCTCCTCTTTTTCTTCTTCTATTCCAGTTCTTTTTCCACTTTCTCTTCCTCCTTTCATTCTCTTCTTCTGCTTTCCTTCTCTCATTTAGATTCTTTACGTTCTTCTCCCTCCTCTTTTTCTTCTTCTTCTATTCCTGCTCTTTTTCCACTTTCTCTTCCTCCTGCTCCTCCTTACATACCTTTTTTTGGTTGTTCTTATTTTTGTTCTCTTAATTCTGCTGTTCTCTGTTTTTTTTTTCTTTCTTTTTGTTCTTCTGCCCTGTTTCTCTTTTGGATTTCCATTTTCCTGATTTCTTCTTCTGCTGTTTCCAGTTCCTGTCTTTTTCTCTGCTACTACTTCTTTTATACCTTCTCCGTGTTCATCCATTGTGCATACTTTTATCCTTGTTCTTTTTTTTTTCTTCTTCTTTCACCTCCCCATTCTTTCTTATTTTCCTAGTTTTCTTGATTTTGTTATTCTTTGTTCCTCTTGTCCTTTCTTTTCTTTTTCTTCCACTTGTGCATATTTCTTCTTTATGATCTATTTCTGTTCTTCTTGCTTTTTTATTTCTACTACTTTGAATTTATCATTTCTTTCTGTTTTTCACTTTCCTTCTTTTGATTCCCTCCTCTACTATTCAACTTTCTTTTCTTGTTTTTTTTTTCTTCCTTTCCTCTTTATATTTTTTTTTCTGCTGCTTTTTGACTATTCCATACATTTGATCTATTCTTTAAACCTTTTGAGGTCTGTCGTAAACATTCCACCCTGAAGGTCACTGTTCACCCACCCCCGCTTTATTTCAAAAATATGTCCTCAGCTGATTACCTCGCGATTTTTTCAAGTTCCTTGTATCAGAAGATTGTGTCTGTGCTCACAGTTCACTTTTCGTAATGTTTTTTTTTCTTTCGATTCTATAGTTTTATAACATTTTAAATATGTATTTACTTCTTTTTGTTAATGTAATTGCTTATAATCAATTGATTTAATTAAATTTTGAAATAAGAATCTCAAAGTTAAGTGAAATTGAACAGATCGTTACTTAAATGGGTGTCCACCCTATTATCTCTGCAAGAGATAAGAGATAAGACAACTATGTGGATGGTTGCCAGCTTCTTTTACTATCATTATCTTGTTGATAGAAACAGAATCTTCCCTTAGCGCATATAAGAGACCTTCACCCTACGTTCAAGCTAGCTGAGGTATAGAAAACTGCAATGTAATGAGAGGACATTGCAATCCAAACATCAACCGGGCTGAGTCTTGTCCTGTATTGGCACCCCAATGAAGTATCTTTCATCCAAGTTCAAATTTTGCAGCCTGGCAGAAACTCGCAGGTTCCATATTTCCAAGAGGAAATTTTAGCTTTCCATTTTCAGCGCGTTTTGGCGACCTGTGGGGCATGTGATATAATTTGGGGTATTGAGAAATGAGAGGTGTTTGCAAGGATGAAAATCCACAAGCACGTACTTCAAGGAAGCATACCTATGACGTCATATGCACTCCACGACTTTCTCCTGCAGACCACTACAACCTTTCCTACTAACATCGTATCCTAACGTGGAAATACGTTCTGAAAATGTGGAAGTATGTTCTGAAAATCTATGTAAAAGTTTGGTGGGCTGTGAAACTGTACAGGAATCTATGGTAATTTGTAACAATACATAATAATTTTGAGTTACATTTATATGACCATTTCACTCACTTTTGTAGAACTATTCTCGGGAGACCAGCCAGGTAAACGGCTATGTTTCTGCTGCCACTGTTATTACTGATTCGCAATTGTTTCTTGCGTCGTGTTTGTAAATTACCATTCAATTGTTTCTTTAAAAGTACGGTCGGTCGTTACAGTTTACGTAAGTAAATAAGTGATGTTATTAACAAATGTAAAGTAATAATCATTTTGAGTTATTTTTAAATAATATTGATTTTAATATTTATGCATCTTCAGTAAGTAATAAACTTCTATAAAATATATTCATACTCAAAAGGTGGTATCCTAAAGTATTACATCTAGTGCATCTCGTAAAAACAAGACATTTTAGATTTAGCACAGGAGATAACGGAGAAAGTTCTTTTATCATGTATGATGCAGTGGATGTATATGTTGTAACACCCATAACGCCCATAAACACCCAATGATGAAAAAAGGTACGGAATTTAATTCCGGAATTTACGGAATTTATCGTTTGTTTATTTACAAGTCCAAACAGCGTTTTATTTTACTATTAAAATTAAATATCCTTTGCAACACATTGGAAACTATAAAAAATTATGTTAAATGGCAGGTATCTCCGAAGCTGACAAAATAAAGACATGTTCCTGAACACTTTAAGTGAGTTATTTCTTACTAAACGCATAGAAAGAGAGTTT
Source organism: Metallyticus violacea (assembly GCA_030762175.1). NCBI lineage: Eukaryota > Metazoa > Arthropoda > Insecta > Mantodea > Metallyticidae > Metallyticus > Metallyticus violacea. The sequence goes on along the minus strand of CM060830.1, from coordinate 41,825,294 downwards.
GCTTGAGAAACTCAAGGCAATGAAACTTATCTCGTAAGTGTTATTATTTTGGGACTAAATTTCACTTTAGTTCTTGAGAAAATGATGACAGGCATTTCGTAACCGTTAGCTATTTGTAAACACAAAGATATTAACACAAAAGCTTACAAATACCTGCTTTTCTTTACTAATGGACGGTTACAGATATTGCTGTCTCTGTTATTTCTTAAGGTTAAATCATTTTTATGTTCAATAGTTTTTGCTTGCGTTTAAATTCATATAATCTTCTCTGTTCGTTTTTTTTTTCTTCTAGATTTGTTTATATGTTCTATTTTAGTTGCTAAATTCTCTATTTAGTGCGTTTATCTTAATCTTGGTTTTGATCTTCCATTTCCAGTTAAAATGTTGGTAACATTTGTTCATTTTGTTTAGTATATTCTTCTTCGTTTGAGTTTTTAGACTTATTTCATTTCTAGTTTTCTATGTGTTTTTTCTACATAATTTCGTGCCAAAACAATGTTTCTGTTGTTTTCTGTCTGAAGTAATAAGCGCAGCTGCTGACATAAGGGTTGTTCAGATAAAAAAAAGTTATAATTAATTTCATATATAGTGAGCAACTGCACATTCATTGTCTCCTATTGGCTGTGACATGCAATCTTCAGTTTGCTTATTCCTCTTGATCGCAGAAGAAACCGAGCCCCTTTAAAGCTTTTACAGTAGTACAAAGACGTTATCTCGGAATTAGAGATCCGAACTGTACAAGAATTACCTGGCGGAAATGTTGCAGGATATTCGCCGTTGTGTGCGCCTCGTGAGGTGCAGTAAACATCACAGAGACAGTTTTTCACTGTTTAAGCTGACATATTTCAGACATATAAACGTGTTTTATAAACCTAATGAGTACGTTTATTACCAAATACGTACGTTCATATAAATTAGTAAATATTTGTACAATTTAAACGACACACAAATTCATCTTTTTTTTTTTTTTGAAACTTTTTGAATATCTTTTAATCTGTTCTTTTATTTTCCCTGGAAAATTTTCGTCATTTGCATATTATCGGTGAAGTAAATAGTGTTCGTTTGAAAAACGCCTACCATTTTTCTGTACTTTTCTGTTATTGTGCCGAATTGTAGGTGTATTGCAAAAATCCGCCACTGCATAGTTAGACAGAACCTTATTAAATAGGTGCATATTCTTATAGATAACACTAACGCTCGTTCGCTACCTAAACCTACTCTTCCCACTTTTTCCTCGGCGCAATTCAATTCCCAAGAACATTAAAGAGTATTTAGTCCAATGCCAGCCCATTGTCTCATGAACTCACGGACTTTCTCCCCTTTTATACTGCATTGTAGCGGTCTTCTGAGGCCTGACGCCTGACGCCTGTAGGAGATGATGGTGAAGGTGATATGGTTCACCAGGGAAGTGGATGAATTAAATTAATTAATCAGCATGAAGTCCTTAGCACTTTTTTTTAAAATGGTGTTTAACGCCCATTTTTACTACTGAGGCACCACAGGCGGTGGACGATACAGGAGATGAAATGATGTATTGAGAAAGGATTTTAACTTTTAAGGAAGGAAACGTTCCAGGCCTAAGTTTAGGGTACCTCCCCGGCATTTGCCATTTATGAGGACTGAGGAAAACGTGGAAAAAATCTCAGTAAGGGAGGACGGCCCTGGTGGGATTAAAAGCCCAGACCTCCCACTCACGAGTCCGCACCTTAACGACCTCGGCCACCCTTGGCGGTCCTTAGCACCTTAAAGCCATCTGACACAGACTTTCTCAGGGTGAGGAAAAATCCGAAAAATCGAAACCAGGACCTCCAGATTAGTAGTCTCAAACGCTACTACTAGATCACGAAAACGGTGTAAATATAAGTACATCTGAGAATTGTAACGAAACACAATCAACTGTTTCAGAACCAAGTGCCTTCACAATTGCAATCTCCTCTAACACCCCCTACCATAATTCGTCAGGTGTTCAAGAAACGAAATTTAGAGCCTTTACAGTACAAAACACCATTTTTTTTTTTTTTTTTTTTTTTGCAAAATTTAGATGTGACGTCATTATGGTTAACACGACAATGATGAAGGAAATGTGGCAGCAAAGTTTTAAAACCACCGCCGCTGTCCAGTAGTAGCATTCCTGTGCGGCGGGCTCAGATTTGATTCCCGATTGAGTCAGTTTACTGACTTAAGGCGAATGCGTGGGAAACTTAGGTCACAAAATCTCCTGAACTCATTTCGGCCGAATTATCATCTATCAATGATATAACTAGTCACGCCTTCCAGGCTCCCTACCTCAGAAGTCGGCTGCATTCTGACTAGGCTGGGGAAATATCCCACAAGTCCAAATGGACAATGGTGGTAAGTATAGGGGAAAAACTCGGGTTCGAATGAACTAAACTGCAGCAAAATTCAGTTATATGTCATCTACTTATCTCTGATTTTGTTGTTGATGATGTACATTTTCCTGTAAAACGCCGCAGGTGTTCAATACAGGGCTTCGTTTAATTGCCTCTCACCTTCTGTTATACCAGAATTGAGATTGTGCAGGTATATGTATTGCTTATTTCCAAGTAGCACTTGTCTTCAGAGATCACTACTGGTGTTTTACAGATAAACAACCTTCACTAATGAATTCAGAGCTATGTAGATGACGTATGACTGAATTTTGGGCGGTTTTGTTCGTTCAAAACAGAGTATTTTTTTGTTGTTAGAACTAAAGCTAACGCACTAACCTAACTACTTATTTCTAAATCTAACAAGTTCATGATATTAATTAATCCTGACATATGGGTTCCAACTTTAAGCAGTTCGATGAAAAGACCCATAACATGCAAAATTATTGACTGGTGACATAACAACAGCCTCTGACGGGTTCAGTATATCTTACGTTCGGTACGTTAACAGAAATGTATAATTCTGTACTGTATTTGTGGATAGTGAATTCGATCCGGTGCAACAGTTAAACGTACTGCTGCTATTACATGTGAAGCGTCTTAGAGGTCACACTTGCAGTTAAGTGGGCTGTAGCTTAAATTGACTTTTGTGGTTTTCCCTGAGAAATAAAACAGTTAATGTTTCTAAATCTGAGGTTGAAGAAACGGCGATTCTTCAAGGAAATGCTTCTACCTTGAGCGCCGTCCTTAATTCATATAACAATTAAATTAATGGAGGCGACCAACTTTTTTCGGCAACCTTGTTTCCAAAAATATGGAAATATTACACAGCTATCAGAATGCTTCATATCAACCTTAGCAGTTTAACGAATCAAACCTGTGTCAATTGCAATGCTCTCTCTCCTCATCTACTTCATTTATATAAGTAAACTTCGGGAAAAGTATGCAAATTTGTTGCTCTTTGTTACGGATATGGTGAAATACGCAAAATATCCCAATATATGATACGCGCAAATATGTGGCATAGGATTGCTGAGGAAGTGACGTCGACGGAATTATAGCTAATGTTAAAAAAGTATTTCTTAAGGCACCACGTCGTATTTCCGAATTCACGCAACAATGTCACGGAGTACTTTTCCTCCATCTCCAGTTGTTACTTGTTGGGGATCGTGGTTACAACCCTGTGAAGGAAAGCTCTTTGGTGATGCTGCAGCAATAAATATAATAATCACTATTTAATAACGTTTCAGTTATTGAGACAATTTTGTTTTCCTTTTAGCTTCCACTGAAGCCTTGGAGACACGTGATGCATAACTGATTACGAAATTAGACTTGAAAAGAGATGCCATTAATCGTTTGAATTATATTGAAAATGAAGCTGATGAACTCCTGTGTGTTAAAACAAAAAAGGTGCTAAACAACAGTAATAATTTCAATATTCTTAGCAAGGTATCTGTCAAATGAGTGCCGCTCTTAAATTTTGATATAAATAATTCCAAGTTTTATCTGGTTGTTTCAGCAGACTGGAACAATCGATTTCTGTGTACGAGTATAAGATTTTATTGTCTGATAAAACACAAATGTTCATTTTTTTAATCCTGAAACAATAGTACAAATATTGAATATCATTGCAAATGAAGATGGATTTACCGCAAGAAATTTTAATCTAAACCGAAAAGGATGAATTGTCAATAATTTCCAGGAATGATGATACTTATTGGAAGGATATGACAGATTCATTAATAGGATGAAACAGTAAAATATTAAGAATGTTTAAGAAACTATAGCGTTATCAAATGTTTCAGAACAGATAATAATTTTGTTAATTCATTTGATAGCTACCAGGCATCCAGAATAGCTTCTCACCTCTCGTAGTAGATTTAGCCTCTCGGCCAAGGCCGGCTCCCTTCTCCATTCACTTGTCTGTCTTTGAACCTCCTATCAGTCAGTCGTCTACATTCGTTCATGAAGACTTTAGAGCAACATATTTTTGTGTAATTATTATAAATACCGATCAGCTCGTCACGTTCGTGAGGAATTTATTCAGAAGTTCCCTGGGCATATCTCCTTTCAGAACTGCAGTTCACGATCTTGTGAATAAATTTGATACTATTGTTCAGTGCAAAACAAGAAACACGTGCGAAGAAGTACAGTTTCAATAGAAGACAAATTAGAGAAAATTGATGCAAATCTCCAACAAGTGTACACGTGTTCATTGTCTAGACAAGTTGTACGGCCCTTTCGCTTCTAACAGTTTGTAATTTTTATTTGTGGTGCAGCCTAAAGCACAAAGTGTGCAAAACAAATTCTCACGCATCGGAAAAACTCAAGAAAAATATACGAAATTAAATCAGATACAGTACAATGGTTTAACTAAATCGTGTCATTCTGAATGTGATTACGATATACAATGCCTGTAACGAGGGAGGCCATTTCCACCATTTGCTATAAGGGAAGATTTTATACAAAGTTTTAACAAGCGAAGTCTGAGTACAGGTGCGGCTGGCTAAGGCATGTCCAGATGCCGAGACGCAAAACCCCGATGAGCGGTAAGGACATGTTTTGGAATCCCTGTAATATTAACATATTTTTATGAATTGTTAATATGTATGCAGCAATGAAGATGAATGGTTGATTCTGTTTTAATTAATGAATAAATTGTTTCCTTAATAATTATTGTATGTGCATTATATTCAGGTGATGACAGCATTTTAGCAATGAAAACAATTTAATGACGTAATTGTCACTATGGTAATTGTTATGCAGCTAGTGTCATAAAGTAGAATTTTATTAACCATTTTAACCAACAATGAAGGCTTTTTATAATTCGTGTATAAAATGTCAACTACTAGTCATTCCATTACATAAATAAATGTGGATTAAATTATAGCTTGGTATTTCAACCGACTACTATTAAATCTTCGTCCTGTCACTATGTGTTGTGTTACAGGGGTATCCTACAGCTCTGTTTCTAAACATCGGACACTGCGTCGCATTGCTGAGCTTTAGCAATGTTTTTCCGTAAAGTTGGACAAAGGTGGCGGTTAAAACATTCAAAATGTTTACAGAAAGAAGAAATCATTTGTTTTTTTAGCGATTAAGTAAAATTTAAGTTAGTAATGTTGCCTATACCTTTTAGATAAAGCATGTGTTTCTAACTGAATATAGAAACCTTTAACAAGGAAATTAAAATTTATTTCACTATAAAATGCATAGAGTGAAGTAAATTCACATAACTACACGCCAACTGATCTATATTTATGTTTTACAAAGTTACGACCATTTCGATTTTCTTCATAGTTGTTTCTTAATTTTGATCAATGTATGAGACAATGCATGCAAATCATTTACTTTGTGCTGTATTAGTGAGGTTTTCTCCTCAAACCTCTACCAGTTTAATGAATAATTAAATGATTAATAATGAACAATAAATAACTTGTTATTTTCGCAATATAGTAGTTCAACACTCCATAAACCGATGCAAAGGATAGGTTTAAGCAAGAATTGAACTGTATATATATATATATATATATATATATATATATATATATAGCAAGATATTTATCTTCTCACAGATTATGTATCACTGTTTTTCTTTAAGGAACCCCCCCGAAATCTCGTTTGGTTTCTACAGTGTTGTTTATTTATTTGGTTTATTTAATATCTCAGGTCATCAGCCTGAGGATCAATTCAGGATCTGAAACGGCCGATAAATTTTCCTCAGAGGTCTCTTCTTTCAGGCTTGAGGTTCTTTTACGTGGCGTAAATCTACGACATGGACCCACGGCTTTATTTCCTTAGGAATACTTAGGCCTTGTTCGGGGTTGAATCTGCGATCTTGGATCTAGGAGGCAGTATTATTACCACTAGACCACCAGGACCGGGTCTACAGTTTTATGCTCTGATAACGACACAGAGAAGAACTTTGTAAACTCGAAATTGCCTATTAGAAATTAAGTCATGATTTCCATAACCGTATATGTCCAGTTGAACAAATGTTGAGAAAAGCATTTAAAACTGAATATATCTTGAAAATGACAACTTGGTAAATCAGATTTTTTCATAATAAAACTAGTGTAACTATATATAACGACAAACATTAAAATGACGACAGCCAGAAGTATTTTTCTTGTAATAAATTCATACAAATGCTGAACTCGTGTTGAAACACATTAGTCTGTAAAGTTAATTTCGGATACGAAAACTTGGATTTGGAAGAGAAATATGCGAATTTTCCATTCAACAATGTTTAAGTAAATATTAAATTTGCATAAATTCAGGCTTTATTTTTTCAATAATGTAATACAAAGAAATGGCATTTACTTTTCTGGTCTTTTTCTTTTCTCCTAATCGGTGTCATGAATCCTCAGCATTAATAACCGCAACGGGTGGCCGAGGTCGTTAAGGCACGGACTCTGAGCGGGAGGTCTGCGGTTCGAATCCCGCCAAGACCGTCCTTCCTGACTGGGTTTTTTTTTTCCAGGTTTTCCTCAGTCTTCATAATTGGCAAATACCGGGAGGTACCTAAACTTAGGCCTGGAACGCTTCCTTCCTTAAAAAAAAATATATCCTTTCCCAATTTATCATTTCATCTCATGTATCATCAGTGTCCACCGCCTGTGGTGCCTCAGTAGTGAAAACGGACGTTAAACACTACTCAAAAAAAAGCATTAATAACTGATTATTTCCATGCTAGTCCATAAATATTTTAAAATGAATTTGCTGTTGAGGTAAAATTTAGGAAAGATATTTTGGATTTAGCAGCTTTCAGGGGATGTTATTTCTGTAAGCTCCAACTTTCCCTTTAATTATTAATTTTTATGTATGTCCTATTCGCTGTTGTAATATTTGATCTGTATTTAATTATTTTGTAGAATGTGACTTTCCATATTTCTTACTTTCTAGCATCGGGAAAGTCTTAAAAATCCTTAATCGTGTATTGATCCACGTTAACTATATTGATTTTTTATGAGTTTTATATTATGCCTGTCTAATTATCAGTTGTAATTAGACTCCTGTTTACTTTCTCCTAACAATAGTTTTATTTCTGTTTAAACTCGTATTACATGCCGTTCTTGTGTTCTCATGAAACTCCGTATGCTAGTAACACGTGAAAAATGCTGTAAACGTGCTTTTTTAATGTCCAATGATAGACCTCAGTTAAACTCACGGCAGGAATTCTGACAGAAGACGATCGCCCTGAATCCACGTCCTCGCTGTCTGTGTTTCCTCTGTTTTCCTATCTTGTTTCAAGGATTTCAAAATCTGTGCCTTGAGCGCACTCACGCGATAGAAGGAAACCATCTTATCATTGCCAAAAATTTTTTTTTCGGTCAGATTGATCAATACAATTTCCTTCAAAACCGGAAATAACAAAACTACTCATTTACGGCCATTTACATGGCTAACATAAAACTTTTCCTTCAGTAAGGACACTGAATCGATGTTTCCTCGGTTGTAATATCGCCGGTTAAGTTCCTCAACTCCCAATATATGAGTTATTAGGCTTTTTTAAAACTTTTAACATGTTTTTTCAAATATTTAAAAGAACTATACACTCAATATTTGCGCGAAATGATAAATAACTCTACCTAATGACTGCCAATGGCCTGAAAATGTAAGCTGTGTTTCTTTCTCACGTGCTGTGTTTGTTTTAAGTATATCAAATTACATTTTTAATTTAGTAAATATTTTCACGACTCGTTAGCCTTTTCTTCAATGTGTTTTTTGCGCTAAAATTGTATGATGGTGTTTAGAAAACGTAACTTTGAGCAAAACATTCTCAAGAGCCATCTATTAGTGGTGTGGGAGATTTGCGTGGTGCGAGCGTGTGCTAGCTTTCTGAAAAGACACCGATTATGTTGGAATTGGCACAAAACGACCAGTTTTACTTTGTCATCTATTGAATCGTGGACCTTGTCTATTTTGTCGCGTTTTTGACAGCTAAATAAATTAAATCTTGAGGCAAGGAAAAATAAACAAAAATATTTCAAGCTTTGCTAAGGGCAAAGCACTAATTAGTGCCTAACACTTTCTAATAGGGCGGTTAGCACCTTTTTGCTTATAACTGTTAAAAATAAATAACTTTTAAATTTAATATAATTTAATGGTTTAATTTTAAATTTATATCACGCACAGAATGGCTGTGATTTACGGAGACTACAGGTGAATTCGAGTCAATAATTGAAGAACTATTCACAGCAATTGATATGTCCATGGTTAACGTCTTAATAATAGCCGTTTTGAACGCTTCAACAACAATACATATTTTAAATTTCATTTCTAGTTTTCTTTTCTCTGTGTGTGGTTTGGTGCTCATATCCTGCAATGTGTCTGTTACATTGCATAGCAGTGTGAAGAGAAACAAGCCGAAAGACAAGTTTTCGAAAACTTCTTTAATTCTTTCCTGGCTGAGAATCGGGTATAAAGATCTTATAGATGGGATAACGGATAAAGATTGGAAACTTTAATCGCTATGTATGTAGAAATATATAGTGCTGAACATTAAAATTGCAACGCCCATAGGGTATGACTCGTCGAAAATATGACAACAATACCAGGAGGTATCTGGATTTGGTCAAGAGAGAATTGTGGCATACCGAGAAACTTGCACGAAACACTTCCACAGCGAAACTTTGGAATTAAAGCTAATCCTAATTTAATTTATTTTAAAATAATTAAAAAATGTTTTGTAGTTAATGTATTGAGAAATGTGAAACACGAAAGAACTGCAGGTATCGTTTCGTTGAACAGATTTCTTAGATAATCACACTTTATGAATTCATGGCCAGCAACGAACGTCACGATACTAACCACTTCCGGTACACTAATTTCCTGTTTTGCTACCTCTTTAACGTCTATACATATTTGTTCCTGGTTCACAATGACTTGACTTTAGTGCCAAGTTGACAAACTTCACCATCTTGAATATTCATAACCACCGATTTTCGTGTCAGTGTTGGCTTTATTCCTTAACTTTCTTTGTTCAAAATGACGCTATAAATAAAACTAAAATAAATACATTTAAATAATTAAAATATACTTATATGATTACTAGAGCTAAATGAAATGGGAAACGTTCATGGCTATTTCACTTATGTCACGTCATCTTAAATCGACCAGTGAAACGAGACAAAAATTTTAATTTTGACCAATCACAGCCGGATATCGCAGTGAAATTATAAAAAAAATTATCAAATCCGTTTTATCACGCTATGTTGTGGTCAATCCAGTCAACTCTATACCTCTACTATATAATATCCGAGCATGCATCACTGACCACTTTTCTGTATATCCAGTAATTGTAAATTTAATGAAATAATTTAATTTGTTTCACTCAAGCAATTGTTTTTGCGTATTCATCCAAACAGTCTGAAATCACTTTATAAATTGTGTAACAATATCTACCTAAGCAACCATACATTTTAATAAACATGTTGTTCACAGTGATAAAATATTTTCTCTGTTTTGTTTTTCTCAGTTGGTATTAGTAAATCGAACGGTAGCGACTGTAATAGTCGACTTTCGTCTATTTCATTCTCACTGTTTCTGAATTTATATCCTCAGGTATAGAGAATGTGTTAAAAAGCTTTCCTAAATGTTAACCTATATTTATTTTTATATTTTGGAACTGTTTTCTTATTATACCGCAACTTTTAAAAAAAAATGTTTTAAGTTAATGTGTTTTGCCTTTCTGGCTGCTCTTAATATTAAACAAATGTTCGAAGGGAGCAGCATTTACTACCAAACTTTGTCTGAAACTATCATAAAAATCGTCTATGCCTCTTACATGTAATTGGACGGATCAATTGCATCTATGTTCTGATTATATGTTTTAGTTTTAATAAACTGTTGGATACTGAATTTTTAAGCAGTCGCACAGATAATAATCTACATAGAGGGATGATAGCTAGACACTCTCTTCTTCCAGCACTCATCTAAAAATTCTCTGACAGATCTTCCAAAAGTCGGTCCTGGTGGTGTAGTGTAACCATATTTGCCTTCTAAACCCAAGATTGCAGGTTCAAACCCGGCCAGGACCGGTGGATTTTTTTCGGGCGTAACCTAAGCATGGTTTCCTTCGGAAGGGAAGTAAAGCCGTGGGTCCCGTGTCGTTCATTTACGGCACGAAAAACAACCTCAAGCCTGAAAGAAGAGGCCTCTAAGCAAAATTTATCGGCCGTTTCACGCTCTGAATTGAACAGGGAGCTAATGAGCTGAGATGTTAAAGAGCGTCCATAAATAAACCAAATCAACAATCAACAAATTTTCCAAAGTGTGCAGGAGCATCATTTTAGTGGAATATGTTACCATAGAAATATATCTTGACAAGCTGGGATGACATTGTTCTGCAGAATATCGGAAGTTAGATTTCTTTCAATGAAAAATGGTTAATTACGTTATTTAAAGGAATCTTTTAGCATGGACGTGAAATTGTCTTAACGTCTACCATACAATATAATTGACCCTGAATTCTGCATATTGTTCTATCTTTGTTTAGCAGCAGTTTTTAACTCCTTCCTCTGACGTCATATACCCAAATTTATTCAAGTTTACATTGATATCGTTTACGAAGAAATTGTTCCTCTCTGTTTCTTATCAGCTAAACCTGTTCATAGTTTCCGTGGTTACTGTGTAGCTGCTGCACGAACCAATGTGGGTTATTCGGTGGGCAATATCAACAGTTGTGCCATTTAGACTCAAAGTGGCCTCGGCTGAAAATAATAATAATAATAATAATAATAATAGTCTTATAAACTCCAGATTTTTATTTATCACCTCCATTAACTTTTCATAAAATTCACTTTCTTGTTAAAAATAACCTTCACTTAATTCTAGTAAAAGTTGTAGTATTTATGGTTACAATTTAACGATTTCATTAAATTACAAACAGATTTTTAATTGACACTATAATCCCTTGCTAATTAACTTGTGGTCTTGTGTGAATTTTAATGGACAGGCAGTAACCCATTAAGGTTAATTTAGTAATTCAGGAAAGAGTTCAGCCTTCCGGATTTTCCCTGTTCTTCACTCTTTCCTTTTACAGTTTTTGACAATGTGGATAGTGGTATATTTCTGTATGAATTTATCTGATTAAACAAATCACACATTTGTTGCCGAGTTTTCATCCTATCGCCATATCCACCCACCATTAAGACTTGCATTCTTTCACTTTCAGAGAAATTTGTCACGATAGGCAATATTCTATACTATAATTATTATAATTGAGTTTAATTATTACTTACATCATTGATAAAGACGTTGCTTTAATTTTTAAGATGGAAAAATATATATGATAGCGTTACAGAGCCATTTTTATGATATTTAACATAATTAGATTTTCCATTAACTTCAACATCCCATGTCTCCGCCTACCCTATCCATGAATTGAATTGAATTTATTTCCAACAAACACAAATGACATTGCAATAAAATGTATATTTCCATTATTTCACAAAAATCAAATACAATGATTAATTTATTAACTTTGAACCTTAGTTCCCGGTTCTTCATTAGTAGCCTTACTGGGATATCTAATATTCAGATTACCATGCTAACCAACATTATATATATTCCTAATAAAATAACAACTGAACAGGGTCACGGGTGGCCGAGGTCGTTAAGGCGCGGACTCGTGAGCGGGAGGTCTGGGGTTCAAATCCCGCCAGAACCTCCTCCCTGACTGGAGTTTTTTCCAGGTTTTCCTCAGTCCTCATAAATAGCAAATGCCGGGTAGGTACCCTAAACTAAGGCCTGGAACGCTTCCTTAAAAAAATCCTTTCCCAATTTTTCATTTCATCTCATGTATCATCAGTGTCCACCGCCTGTGGTTCCTCGGTAGTAAAAACGTTCGTTCAACACTACTCAAAAAAACTGAATACAACCAGCTAATTTTAAATCATCTCTATTTTGACAGAACTAATGTTCACCAAAATATTTTTATGCTAAAGTTGCTTGTTAATATTCTGTTTCCAATACACACAACTCCAGGTTATCGGTGACCATCGTATTACAATTTTTGCTTTTCTGACCTACAGTACTACTAAAGTTACATTTCCTTCTAGCTTCCTCTTTGTGATGTTTATCCATTTCTCACTAAATTCTCCCAAATAGGTCCCTGTCATTTTTATATTCTTCTCCCCTTTTTCAGTTAAACTCTTTCTAATAATATTTTTCCTATCTAAATTTTCCCATTATTTATTATTATTTATTTATTTATTTGCCTAACCTTTTCTCTCTATAAATTTGTTTGCCTACAGTATAATCTCTGTTGGTTTCTCCACATACTTGACATTTTCCTACCTCTTTATCATATTCTAATCCTGTTAAACTAACAACTCCAGTTCTAGCCCAGGAAACCCTTTCTGACTTGCCTTATCACATTATTTAATTTTCCCTAACTCATACTGTATTCTATAATAACATTGACTAGTTTTGTTTTTGAAAATACTATTCGTGGCCCCCTGTAATCTCTCAAACAATTTAAAATTCATGTTTATTTACCTTCTATGTATAAGAATACAGAAAATTAAAAAATAAAAATAACATAATGGTTAAAATAACAAATAAATTAATCTATCCTTACACAAAATTGAAAAAATAATTCAAAATGTAAAAATAAGAATAGTTTGCCATTTATAAAAAAGTTTTTGAAACATATTGCACATTTTGCAAAAGTTAAGTGATATACATCTTAATAATGCAGCATTTAACAGTTTTGAGAAACATTCGAATTACTAAATAATAAGTAACATTCTACACTTTTTGTTCACTCTCTATATTATCAGTAAAATAAAGATGGAAATCTAGGACTAGTTGAGGCTTAAACAATAAAAAGAACATTGGTAGGGATTTTCTAATCAATGACTTTACGACTTGAGTAACAATGGGATCTAAATTACCACTGAGTGCCATTAAGAGATGCATGCCCGAAACCTTTGACTGTGATACTTGATCATGCGAAACAGTGACGAAGCAACAGGCAGAGAGACCACTTTACTGCCAAGGATAACTCCATCGTTACGTCAAGTTGCGTTCGTCATCGCCCGATCTCACACGTGGAATTGCTTCCTTCACTAAACGCAGCTTCTATGTATGCAAAATTGACTAACATTTGACAATTCTTCCGCTATAACAAATCCATTCAGCACGCTGTATAATATAAACCTAGATGTTCTGTTGTTTGGTTGTCATAGAGAAGAAGGAAGAGCCTGAAGGAAATTATCTTTTTTTTTTTTTTTTTTTTGAATACATGTAGCTTTGCAGTGAAATTCACACTTTTCTGTTGTAAATTAAGGGAATTATGGATGATAAGCAAACTATAGGTTGCGCCTATGTTTTCTGAATGACCGTAGTAGTAAATGTTGTTTTAGTGCAATTCTATTTTTACTGCATACTCCCTCCCGTGCCCAGCAAGACAGAGGCTCCCTTGGTGGGTTTATTTCCAATAGGCCGGAATCTAGTTTCCAAAATCAGCCCCTCCCCTTTCAAAGTGGAAACAGATGCGCCGCAAACCCACATCTTCACCCTCCCGCTATGCTACCAGTACCACTGGTAGAGTGGCCTAATCAGGCACCAAACTCCCCAACTCTGCAGGCAGATAGCCCAAGCTCTAGAGCGGAGCAGAAGCAATATTACATCTTAACATACTCAATTTCCCATGCGTCGCGGGAACACATACTGCATCGAGAACAATCTACTTCCGCCCAATGTACTTCTAGTAGCCTCAGAGGTATACCGGGGGTCCGCAGAGCTCGCACCTGAACATCTGAAGGAGTCCGAACTCCTCCCCCTTTACGAGGATATAAAGCTCTTTTACAGGTTAAAGCTCAGAAGCTTGGTGACTGCGCGATTTTTTTTTTTCCGACTCACTCAGTGCCTTGCAAAAACTTCATGTTCTATATAGTTCCTGGTTGCTTGATGTTTTAGGCACCAGCTTGTTCTTTGGAAAGGTTTCCCACTCGGCATCTGGAATGGAAACGAAATTTCCAGTAGGTTGAGCAACTTAGGGAAGGGGCTTCACCGGTATCGGGTATTTGAAAATATATTAGGAACCCAATCTGATCTCGCCCGCAGATCCTGGCCGTCTGGAGTCTCCCTCTCACTTCCCTTCCTCCCAGAGGTGCCCCTATTGGGGCTGTAGGCACAAAGAGCGCAATTAGATACCTCTTAATCTCTTCCACGGAGGGAAAGCTTTTTCAATAGCGAAAAATAGATTCTGGTTATAGGGGAACTGGTAAAAAAAAATCCCGTATTCACGATCGGTTCTTGCGACATTCAAAATGGCTGAATAATTTCCGCACGTAACCTTTTTCACCATATTTTCTCAACATAAAGTGATTTAGTGACTATAACCCGAATTTTTATTTATTTTATCTTGAAACTGAATGTCTGCAGGGAATTGCTGCTGCAGTGAATCGGAAAATTGGGGCGAAGATGGCGTGTCAGGCATCGCGGTGCGAAATAAGGAAGCATTCCCCCCCCCCCCAAAGTTTAAAGAATGTATCAGGAATAATTAAGATATTTTAATAAATTACACGTTATATACGCTATGAATATTTCATTTAGTGTAGAAAATATTACTGTTATTTATATAGTAAAAGCAAAAAGGTGCTGCACATGTTATATTATTTCACAACCTGTTAACTGAAGTTTATTTGCTTTTACTATACAACTAAAAATCTAAAATGTATTTTTTATGTTTACTGCATAAGGCAATTGAAGAAATGATACAAATATGTAGCAAGAAGTGTAAAAAGTTGAAGTAGAATAATATAAAGAAAAGAAAGATAACCTAAAGACGAGAGAAATAATAGAAGAAAGAAAATTAACGAAGAACAGAAAGATCAAAGAGAAGACAACGGTGAAAACGAAAATAAAGAGTTCAATGAAGCAAAGGTACCTCGCAAACAAAATCTCTACACGTATCTGCAAAAACAGACACTTAACCTTGGAGTAGGGCGATCGCTTGGGGCAAGAGCATACAAGAAATAGACCGAGGGCAAGAAGCTACATAAAAAGACAAAGAAGTAAGTTTAATGTTGTCACAAAATTACTGCTTTCAGATGTGTTAGCTGTATGTATGTTGCACGTTCCACAAAACATTCAAATGAAAGAAATGTTTCCCTAGACAGCAGATATTTTTTAAAAATAAAAATCTAGAGAAACTTGATATTTTAAATAGTATAATCAGGGTATTTAGTTGTTTGTTTCATTTAAAGTGAATTTTGTTGGATTAAAACAAATTCCTTGCGAGAATTGTCTATTTCAGTCTATGAACAATCCAATATGCCCCATATTTTCTTTCGGCTTCCTTTTTCTCCAATTTTCTTTTATCTGCCAGCTAAAAACGTTTTGGTTATTCAGAAACGTCACATGTAAATGTCAATGTATTCTTTTTTCTATTACTTCAAAAAGTTATTTCTACAGCTATTAATTTTATTACTTTCTAATTTTATTTTTATATTCCTTACAGATCTTTGCCAAAAGTTCACCTCAACTACTGTTAGCCTGTTTATTCAAATGTCAAAAGAGACAGTTGAGTTTCTTGCTTCTGGAAACACCACGTTCATTTCTCAGACACGTCCTCAAACCCCAACAAGCAACAGTGTAAGTTTTCACTGCAGGAGTCTTCCCCCCCACCCCTATAGCAACATCGACATATTCAGGGGCAGCCCGTCAATAAGGTCCAGAGGGGCCCTGCTCCCCCTTCAAAGAAATTACCATTGTCTCTTCTACTTTCTGCTTTTAAAACAAAAAACACATGAAAATAATTTAACGATTAGTTTTTAATTATATCTTATGCAGTAAGCGCATTTCCTCTCTACTGTAGTAGCGGTAGCATACGGGTCCTCCGTTAGCGAGGGAAGCTCGTGGGCCAGCAAATATTTACAAGGACTTATATTTGTCTTCCTGAAGATGATTTAGCCTTTCTTGTGCTTATTTCTGCGTTTTCTTGGGCCAGTAGGAAATTCGGTATTCTCTCTTTTCCTAGGAACTAGATGTTGAGGCGTTATTGACACCACGCATAACTTACTATTAGGAGTTGTTTTCTCACTTCGTTTGAAATTGGCTGGTTTACTCACTGTTTTTCACGGTGTTAACTGTTAAGTTACAAAAAAGCGTATCTGTTTTGTGGTAATGAATAAGGTGGATGTTTCATTGAAGACTCTAGTTTCGCGCCTAAGTTTAGCCGTTAAGTTGGGAGTGAAACGAGTTGAACCTCATCAACCGAAAGCTATAGGCGATTACTCAGAAAGATGGCACAAAATTAAGTTTTTTTTTTTTTTTTTTTTTTTTTTTTTTGTATCGGATTTGATTGCAGAAGGCTTAAGGCGCACTAATAGTTGAAATAGAAGAGTTCCATATAACCAGAAGTTAGAGCACAAATGTACGCTGGCGCTGCAGTTATGAGAGAATGTCGGGGAGGAATATACTTCTTGATAAATGAGACCTTCCACCACGCCATTAGGGGCACACCCTTCCACAGGAGCCCAGAGCCGCCACTGGTCATATTTATCTGAACAGATTTGCCCCATGTAACTAATGTCCGAAAACGTACCAGTCACTATTAGGACTATATTCAACAAGCATTGGGAGAACTAAGACGTCATTGATAAGAGATTCATAAAATGTGCTTTCTAAAGAGTTGCCATACCAGAAACGTTGTATAGATGCCGATTGAGCAAAATGCAGACTTGAACATTCTTAAGTGAATCAGCCCGTAATTCTGTGATGAGATACTCGCCACCTTCCAACAGAAGCTAGGGATTAGGTTTTTCCAACATCTTTTCTCCCTGATTGTGTAGAGTATATGAGCTTTGGGAAAGTTTTTAATTTCTTTATTAACTAGTAATTTGGATATTGATAGGTTTTGCATTAATGAAAGTAAAGTGATTATTAATATACAAAGTATAGCATGAAACAACAAGAAAATATATGTGTAATCTTGAATATGTATTCCTAATTCTTAGTTCCATTATGAAAGGGTTTTCATTATTGTTGTTTTAAATAATTCCATTATAAGAAAATGTGACTTTAATCACTTTTACTCTGGACCGTTCATGTGTAATGGTAAGTCCAAAATTCGTTCTGATTACCGACTGAAATATAAAAAATGGGAGGAAGTTTGCGTTGAAACACCCACAAATGCTATATTGACACATACTTTCGCGTTCCACATGCAAAGATCGCAACACTCAAAATGTACATTACAAGGCCATAACGGCCGGAGCATGAATAAGATAGGATGCCAGGAAAAATTATGATTTATTGTTGAATATTATTATTGTTATTATTATTATTATTATTATTATTATTATTATTATTCCAAGCGGGGTGGTTCAATAGGAAACGCTTGGTACCCATATTAGGGAGGTCCCGGGTTCAAATTCCTTAGGGCCGACATTCCGCTTAGGCAAAATTGGGATAACCTTCCCTTTCAAAAATGTTTCCTTCTATCATTTCATTCCGTTGGTTCTGTTTCAGGGGCGAAAGTGCCAGGACAAGGTGAACTGGTGCGGTATGACGGTGGCTTGCACTTTGCAAAGATTTATTCCCCCTCGTCTGGAATGAAAACGACCTTCTGAAGGGTTCCAACTCCTTGGAGGCCCCAGACTCCACCGGTGTCAATGTGTTCCATCTAGAAACATGTCAGGGACCTCGTTTATGTCCATGCCATATCGCCCGTGAAACCTTGTTGCCCCATCCCTTCCTCCTGCAGTTGCTCCTCTGAGGGCGCCGGCACAAACGGCCAGACCTTGAGCAAAGCTGAAGTGTCGAACTATACTCATATACCCAACAATCAAATCCTATTATTATTATTATTATTATTATTATTATTATTATTATTGTTGTTGTTGTTATTGTTGTTGTTCACCTTGCAGAGAGAAATCAGAAGTTTTAGACATGTTTGTAAACAAATGTAGTGAACATAAATTAGATAATTCAACATCCACTCTTATTTATTATTTGGAAATTGATCTGTTATTATAAATGCATTCTCTTAACATCCTACAATTGGCAATATATTATTTTAGCCCTAGTCTACAGAACTTGAAAAGAGTAAGAAAAAAGAAAAAGAGGGAAAAAGCCACGCTCTTAAGTTTTAAAAGCTTCGATGACATCTCGCGGCTTGTAAAAGCACTTTGGTCTAGGTCAGGATGTTTGGCACATTCGTTGGCATTTCGAGAGATTCTTTTGTTGTGTTTCTTGATATACGCAACTTTGAGTTGTTTAGCGAGGCGTAGGGAAATAAGAGAACAATTCTTCAGCAGGTAACTTAACACGCGGTGTGTTTGCACAGAAGAAAGAAAGGGCAAGGTTGCCCTCCTCAGTTCAAGGTTTCTTTTTCACCACTTCAGCCTTTACCCATCTTTTGAAGAGAATGTTTGTGCCTCCTATTTCATCAGTTCAAAGATTTTCAAACTCATAAGCTGTGTGTACTACTATTTTATCTGAAACACGCTTGCAGCAACTATACTATTCCAGGGTGTATCTTGACTAAACGAATGATTATTTTAAATTTCATCTATGTTTTTTGTAACGATATAAATATTTATTATGAATTGAAGTGACATTCTAAAATCACGTTATATAAGTCATACTCTAATTTAGGCAACCGCTCAGCTTTAACTTTATTATCATGCGTTTATTTTATCTTAGATAATAAATTTGAAGGAAGAACTCGTAAGTTACTTCGTCTGTGGTTTTATTTAACAAAAGTACGGTACCAGGAATGCATTATAAGTGTAAAAATTTGTAATTAATGTAGAACTTTGTGAAACAACACAAAGGTTTCTTGCACTTTGCACTTCATCCCTGAAAGTGTACAAGTGAGATTGTTCATTGTTTTGTTGCACAGAAGTATTAGATTTAGTCATGCTCTTGTAATCTGTGCAGATTTCTGTACAGACGCAGGAATATGAAAACCTCAAATACTGGTGCAATTTGTAATAATAATTAATCACTTACCTAAATATATGATCCAGTAGCAGTGAAAGTAATAACTAGAACAAACGTATGATATTCAGTATATGAGTGCAGGGAAATTTTCTAATTAATTTAAATTAAAGTAGTACTTATGACTGACATTGACATTTCCTGTTTCAAATATTTACTTAATGTTGTTTTATAAGCTTGTTGTTAATTGCCTCGAAAATAATTTGTCCTTGCTTCAGTCTCTTTCAAAATAAAAACTTTAACCTATTTTTGAGACCATTTTTAAATTTTTTGTCTTCAGTGAAAATGTAATTCCATACAATATAAACAAACGTATCAAAATGTAAATGATCAAATGAACAAATAAATAAATGATTGAGCATGTTCAGGAATATCGATCTTGTACAATCTGTGGACTAAAATTGATGCTGCGACTACCGGTAGATAATGGTCATCTCAAATTGGAAGATAATTTTAAATATTGACAAATACATAAAAGGAATTTGAATTGTTAGTATTTATGAAAAATAAATCACACAATTATAGCAGGAATGTACATTAAAAATACAAATTTATAACTACGAGTAAATATAACCTAATTCAAGGGATGGCATTTTATGGTAAAAAATTATTCCCCCATCTTCCAGTTGTATGACGTCATTTGTAACTTTTTACTGATATTTTTACAAGTGTTGTACATTACTTTATGAAGCCGAACATTACAACTGCATACTTATAAAGATTAACACAAAACTTTAAACAAATAAATCTATAAACAATCAATATAAAAGTAATAATATTTCAATTTAAAAGATAGTCTACTTTTAAAAGAGATATTTTTCGACAATAGTTATCTAGAAAAGACATAAATGTATTGAATATATTTTCAGGATCACTTTCCACCAAATAAAATGTCACTTTTAATCCTTGTGTCATAAATAACTATAGTTTGTTTTTTCATATCACTGTCTTTAAAAATATTAGAGATGTTAACTGAGGCGTGTAAAGTTCAAAAGTACTATTTACAACTGTTACGTTTCCTTTGTAAATTTCCCTTTTAATTTTTTTGCTGTTTTTTCCCAATGAAACTAAAAAAAAATTGTATGTTTAAATAAAATGCTTTTTATATTGATTTTTTAAAATTATTCAAATGAGCCTAAATATCCTACGAATGGTTTATTACTAATTTTTTTAAACTAGTCAATAAACATTTATACTTTAAAATACTTGTGTAAATTTTCATGTAACAATTTAAATTTCGGTTCGAACTTTTCACAGTTTTTCCAAACATAAAAATTGGAGTACACAGGGGGGTTATAGAGAGCACTTATACGGAAGATTGTGGGGTACTGAATTTCAAAGAGGGCCATTTTTAGGCAGCAAGATATGTGAAAGGGTACGGCCTGGAAGAAAGTAATATTTAACAGTAGATTAACGTTTATTTTATCTACATTCCCTGGGATTCATGTATAATGTATGTACTTCAGAACGTGAAAAAAGTTAAGATGTACAAAGTTGTGTTACATTAATGGTTTATATGGACATTTAAAATGATTTAATGTGTTTAAATGCACATGCTTAATAATCCCATACAATGAACAAAATGATTTAAGTTGCAATACAGATAAAAAAAAAAAAACAGAGTACATTTCATAAGTTGTAATATGCTATACAGTGGTGATATTTTGCCACGGGTGGCCGAGGTTGTTAAGGCGCGGGCTCGTGAGCGAGAGATCTGAGGATCGATTTCCACCAGGACTGTCCTCCCTGACGAGGTTTTCCTCAGTCCTCATAAATGGCAAATGCCGGGGAGGTACCCTAATCTTAGGCCTGAAACGTTTCCCTCCTTATAAAAAATCCTTTCCCAATACATCATTTCATCTCCTGTATCATCAGTGTCCACCGCCTGTGATGCCTCAGTAGTAAAAACGGGCGTTATACACTATTTAAAAAGAAATAAAATATTTATATTTTGACATATTAGATATATTGTTTTATGATTGAGCCTTATTTGAATATTTTATATTAACATTTTTTTGAATTCGTCAACTGATAAATAGGTATTGTGTCATAGCTATTCTGTAAGTGCAGATTTGAACCTTTCCCTATTATCAAATGATAACTTTATATAATTTGGAGAGCGTTATACTATGAGGTGTTTGAGTTACAGGCCGCCTTAGCACGGCTGCCAACTGGGGAAATGCAGTCGCGCGTTTTACCGAAAGCATAAAATGTTACTGTATTTAAAACTGGTAGTAATAAGCAAAAACCTCAGCGGGAAACATTGCCCGCATCTATGTAGAAATTCCTGTATTTCATTTAACATTTTTCCATGAGAAAATGGTGTTCGGAACACTTTGTTGTCAATGAGACATCCTGCCTCTTTAACTTTTTATTCAGTTGGAGAACAGCTTCTCTATCTGAAACACAAGTGACAGAATATTTCCTTGCAATTCCTTTTACCAGTTCTCGCAAAAATACGTTTTCACATATCGTACAATTGTTGGAAAGAAGTCAAATTAATAATATTAAAAAAGGGTTCTGATAAAGATCGAAAAGATCCAAAATCAATTTGTTTACTGAATTCAATGGAAGAATTTTTGAACAGTGAATTGGCAAAAGACTCGCTGAATATAGGACAATGACTGGAATGAGTGATAATCAATTGGGCTTTAGAAAAGGAAAATTCACGATAATGCAATAAATGTAGTACTAAATGTGGTACAAAACATCTAAATTTAAATACGTCCTTGGGATTTTTGTTGACATATCAGGAGCGTTTGATAATTTATTGTGGCCCTTCAGTTTAGAAATATTAAGAAAAAAAAACTATTCAATTGTGTCTTTACAACTTAAAAGCAAACTGGCAGCGTGAATGGGAGAATATGAAGTGAGAAGAAAAACGTATTACATCTTTAATAAAATCAACGAGAAATCAATTAAAACACATCATTCTTACTAAGGGATTAATGCATTATTTAACAGGTCATGGACCTGTTGGAAAAACATTTATAAACCACCTAATGATATTCCAATGTGCAAGGGACTCCAAAACACAATTCTTTTTTAATGTGTAGATTATTTACAACAGACTAAGGAGAAAAGAATTTTAGGTGGATTACAAAATGATATCGTGTATTTTCAGAGATAAAAATGTATACAAGCATTTGGAGAAACTGGTTGAAAAATTAGTAAAATTAGTAGAATTACATAGGAAGAAAAGTTGGAAGAGGAAGAGACACCAATAGCTAAGATACAAGCTGAAAATGGGATTAGAAGAACAGAAATATTACAAATATTAAATTTAGCAAACACAGTACCAAGATATGACGAAAATAATAGAGGGAATGGTGAAAATAACGAGGAAAGAGAGTAAGGTGGAGAAGAAAAGAAGGTAAAAAAGAAGATGAAGAGGGGGCGGAAGGATAACGGAGGAGGGAGTACGAGAAGAAGGAATGGTGTAGAATGAGGTCATGGTGTCCATAGAGGGGAAGTTTGAGATGAGAGGAATATTGTAGAAGCAAAAATGAGAGTTACGGGATCCGGGAAGAAGAAGAAGATAGTTAAATAAAGATAACGAGAAAAAATAAAAGAGAAGACGGGGAGGAAGTGAGGAAGAAGAGAGAAATGATTAGTGACCATATATACAAATTACACTTGAACACCTATAATAATTACAAACACTAATGGCATAACGACTAGAGACGAAGAAAGAAGAGTGAGGGAAGGTGAAAGGGAAAGAAGATCGATAAAATGGTCAAGAGAGAAGAGGGGAGTGATAAAAAATCATAAATATATTATTAGTACATAACACAAATCATCCAAAAAATACTGAAGAAGAAGAACAAGATCGAGAGAAGATGTGACGGTCACTATAATAAACAACACACTGCAGAAGGCGAAGAAAGAATGAAGACTGAAGGTGAGGTAAGGACCAAGAGGAAATGAGACTGATTCGAGGGGAAGAAAATGGTGGATAATGAACAATGGTAAAAGTGTTTAAGTGATTAGTGAGTGATAAATTCTAATGCAAATATTACATAAGTTGTATAAAAGACGAAAGCAGTGAAGTGTAGTAAGTAAATTACTTAGTGAACAATGGTTATATGTATAAATAAATAGTATCAAATATCAGTTGTAATAGTAAAGTGTAGTGTAGTGATTGATAAGAACAAATATACTTAAGTTTCAATGTGTTAAGCGAGCGTAGAATTAATCTGTGCATCAATATTGTAAGTGTAAGAACATATAAACAATTAAAACTCGAAGAGAAATAACGTTTTAAAATAAACTAAAGAATAATAAACATAGAAAGTAGAATTAAAAACGTAAGAAGTAGACATTACAATTTTCTTAGATAGCCAGGATGAGGAAGCCGGTTCCCGACAGTTAATTTTATGTATTTTATGTAGTTAGCTGGCTCTCAGCAGCTATTGGTTATCACACTGGTTCCCAGAAGATCGTAATTTTATTGTGGTGAATTGTTTATTTGATTCAGTGTTTTGATTTAATATGTTTTATTTTCGTTATATGAGTATAATTATAGATTATGATCTGTAAAATTATTATGTACAATGGAAATTAACTCATTAATAAATGATAAAATTTGGAAATATACGTCCCGGTATAGACAACAAGGTGCTGGGACGAAATATTGCAGATTTTATTTTATTTTTATATGTATCGTATAGAAAACCTTGTTTTTCAAGAATATATTTATGTAATGGAATAATTAATGAACAATTAGCGCATAATTTACACACAATGAAAGCATTGAATAGTATACGAATGCACAACCACAAAGTCTCCCTCTTAAATACAAGCTTCTACCTGCACATGCATTATACTGCCTTGGCTACTGGATTCACCCAGTACGCAGCCGCGCTCTGCCGGCCTGTAACTCAAATATCCTGAATGTATATTCTGCTGCATTCATAATAAACTCCCTATAGGTAAAATTTTGCAATGGGCCTTTACAGATTACAATTTTATATATTAAAAAGGAACAATTAAAATTGTTAGTTTTCGAAGTAGATCTGTATAAATAAACAATGTAGAATATTTGTGGTTCAATGCGCTTCCCTATCTGGTATTTTCTCCTTTATTATCTTATATTGTCTCTGTTTACTTTTTATAAGTCATATAAAGTAGGCAAACAAAAAAAATAAACGTCATAATGATCTCACACACAAAAAAATTCGACAAGAAATTTACGTCATCAACCTCTAGAGAATAAGCATCGCTGTAAATAAGTGTAGCGCAGATGTCATGGCGAAAGCCTCTGGCAGAAAGGCCAATGCGATCCTTGTGTGTCTAGTCTTGAGGATAGTGGCTGTGAATGAAATACTAGAGGTCATATTTCGATACCTGTAACTGCCCTTGTAAAGCTGCTACAAGGCCTAATTTGATCGTTTCGAACGAAACAGGGCCAAGGTAAAAAGCAAAACATTCGTAGAAAATCGGCGAGCATGTCACGAGATTTCGAGATGTTTCGTAATGCCGCATTAATTCAGTCCATACGCTGCAATGTTAATAGTATCTTGAAGTAAGGGCAACGCTTTGCGACGAATCTGCATTTTAAACTTATTTTTTAGTCTTTTACCTCTATCGTTCCAAGGGGAGGGTAACAGCGAATGAGTTATGGAAAAGGGAAATTAGAAAAGATAAAAACAAAATGTATTACATTTTTCTTCGGCATTTCTCGCTTGCATCAATACAAACACCATACATTGGGTGATAACCTTATGTCACTGTATAGAATTTCATAAACCAAGTTTCACCGCCAAAGGTGGCCGAGGTTGTTATGGCGTGACTCGTAAGCGGGAGGTCTGGGATTCGAATCCGACCAGGACTGTCCTCCGTGACTGAGCTTTTTCCAGGATTTCCCCAGTCCTCAAAAATGGCAAATGCCAGGGAGGTACCCTAAACTTAGGCCTGGAACATCTCCTTCCTAAAAATTAAAAAAAATCCTTTCTCAATTTATCATTTCATCTCATGTATCATCAGTGTTCACCGCCTGTGGTGCCTCAGTAGTAAAAACGGGCTTTAAACACTACTCAAAAATAAACCAAGTTTCTCTTTTTGTGCAGAAAAAAAAAATGAATTTGAATCTCAATACTTGACCTTATCTTCCAGACAATTTTCTTCTTAGGATATTCTGGTACTTAAAGAATTTGTAATTCATATTTGGCTACAGTACACATGTGCCGTTGTTGCACAAAAGGGCACCGCCGCTCGATATTGCATTGGCTTTGTCACGTGAGCGTGTGGATGTGACGTTCAAGTTTAATTTCATTGGTCGACACATGTCTTGTCTTCAACGGTCGGGGCTTATTACCTCGCTCCAGGAATAGCGAAGTGTCTTATTCTCTGAGCTCTGAAGCAATAGGACATAGGTGAGAAGTTCCCAGGAAATGGGGTTTGTTTCGGCTTTTTTCCAGAAATTTAATGGAGCTTCCTGCTTACTTTGGTGACTTAGGTTTTTCAGCAGTATGTTATGTATTTATAATGTAAATTATTAAATGATTTAATATGAACTTTCTCAAGAGAAATCGTGCTTCTTTTTTTTTTTTTTTTTTTTTTTTTTTTTACTTACTTACTGGCTCTAATGCTATAAAGAATTGTGTCAGATAAATGCAAGTATGTTAGGGGAGTTATTTATTATTAGTTTAATTGTATTATGTAATTTACTTACTACGAGGTGTATGTCAATTTTGCAAACCCAATTAGGCAGGTTTCTTTGTCGCCCTATTTTGACGCAATTTTCGTATCATTTTTTTTTTTTTTTTTTTTTTTTTGTAGTTTTAAAGGTTTACTTACTGACAGTTTTTATTTATTGCTTTGATTTTTTATAAATTATTTTATCTAAACCCTTAATAGCTTTTTATGTTTTCAAGTTTACCCCAGTACCTGATTTTGAATTCAGGATGTTTTATCAGTAATTGTTACAATAAAAGGGGTGAAACTACTACTTTCTCTTCAATTCTGCTAAGTCCTTGTTTTATTTTAGCAAACACATGTTTCCACGAATCTCTAAGCTTTTAAGTTTTTCTTTATCATGTGAAGTTAATCAGCAGAGCTATGTAAATAAATTATACAAACTATTCTAACCCAACCACTACGAAGGACGCGACTAGAGCACGGTTATAATAATAATAATAATAACAACAACAATAATAATATAAAGGAATTTAAATGTAAAGGGTTTTCTGCTGTTTGATATTATTGTACTTTCATTGTTATTAGGTGCAGAATTTTTTTTTATATTCTGGGGTTATTGAATGTATTATTATTATTATTATTATTATTATTATTATTATTTCTTAACAACTAAACAATTGAGGCTACACGTGAAAACAGAACGCAGTTATTGAAGATATAAAATAATATAATAAATGCTATCGCTATCAAACTAGTAGAGTTGCAACAGATGAATAAATATCAAGAAAATATTTCTTTCAACGGTGCCACAAGGAAAAGATAGAATGTAATATCATTACTCAGTTATTTTTTTCTACTAATTTATTTATGTTGCTATTTATCATGTAAACCTAGGTATTGTTGATGGAGATTAAAATGTAAATTTTACAAAAGATTATGTATAGATAGAAGACTGCTTGCTGAAAAACACTACTCAAAGAAAGAAATTTGCATCTAAGTTTAAAATATTGCAGGAACCTGTGGGTAGAATAAGAATAAGTGACGATATTAGGAAAATATGTCAACAACATAAGGCGAAAAAAGGCACTATTTCCATAAGCATCGAGAAATTTCTCTCCACAGTCCAGAATGAAGCAAATGTTTATAAGAGAATGGATCATTTATTTCATTCAGAATTATGAGGATATGATGTATCTTTAATAATGCACTGAGCGCAAGGTGACCTTCGATGGAAAAAAAAAAAAGAAACAAAGAAAAAGCGATTACAACTGACATGGTTATGAAAAGGTCCCGGTGAACCGAGGCTTTCCAAAGCGGGTCATTTGATGACACGGAAAAGTAAACACTGCAATTAAAATTAATTAACGCTTTAACAGTCGTACCTTTCGTTTCTTAACCCGTGTTGGAAGTTTTGCCTTGAAAATTGTTTTCTCTGTTCATGCAGCATAAGGTTATTTTAATTCACTATGATACTTAGAGGAAGTCATTAATCGCAGAGTATAGGAAGCATAAAATTTATGT
Organism: Metallyticus violacea; assembly: GCA_030762175.1. Classification (NCBI taxonomy): domain Eukaryota; kingdom Metazoa; phylum Arthropoda; class Insecta; order Mantodea; family Metallyticidae; genus Metallyticus; species Metallyticus violacea. The sequence continues at coordinate 41,797,788 of CM060830.1, read as the reverse complement.
TTTAGCATTTGTGGAATCCAAAAAGGGTAACTTTTAATATTTCATGTTTCACAATATTTTGCAATAACTTTTTTCATATTTTGAAAAATGATAATATTTGTTCATATTTCCAAACCTTATTATTCTAAAACTTATTTTACATGGTCTTGTTAGGTTTTAAGTGCACTTATTTTACACTCTTGAGTAATTTCACCACAATTTGTGCAAATCCAAATAGTTCTTTAAGTTCTTCCTGTTCGTTTGCTACATTGTTAGCACTCAGCTGTAAGAAGTAACAAATTCTTCCGCCTTTGATGTTGTCCAACCTGGTGACGAGTTTCGGAGACTGAGTCTAAGCTTCGGTGTTTTTAAATGTCATGCACAGGACCATAACATGTACGAAAATTCTATTTTGAGATAGATTTTCTGAAACGTGCTTCTGCATCAAAAATTTAATACCCTCAATAAGATTTGTCCAAATGTGAAAAATAAGCGGATGTCTCAGCTCTCGTAATTTGGTGTAAACCTTCGTCCACTCAGCAATTGCTTCAGGTTTGGCAACAAAGGGAGCCAAATCCAGCGAATATGGAGGATGTGGAAGTCATGGAAGCGAAGGTTAAGCAGTTTGCAAAGGTGCATTATCGTAATGAAAGAGAACATTCTTTTTCGCAAGTGTGTAGACGTTTAGCCCGAATAGTCCCTCAGTTAGTCCAGCAGTGAAGTGTAATACTCCCCAGTGATAGTTCTGCTCTTCTGAAGGTAGTCTAGGAGCACCACACCATAAGAATTCTAGAAAACCATAACCATGACTTTTCCTGCAGATGGATCCTTTGTTTCTTTTCTTTGGTGCACTTTCATCTGTTGTCACTCACTGTATGGACTGCTCCTTCGTCTCTGGCATGTAGTGATGAACCCATGTTTCATCTTTTGTTATGAAACGTCGAAGTAACTCATTTGAATGCGTTTAAACGAATCTAAATACTCTTATAAAATGCTCATTCGAATGCATTTTTGGTCCATTGCTAACAAATATGCATCCCATCGAGCTGAACGCTTTCTCATGCCCAAAACTTCATGCAAATGTAGTGGACACTGCCTATCGAGGTCTTTGCAATGTCAGCCAATTCTCACTCCTTCAACGGTGATCACTGAGTACGGAATTGTGAATTTTTGTCACGATCTCATATGGCGTAGCAGTTTTGGTACGTCCTGAGTGCTCGTCATCTTGAATGGATGTACAACCACGCTTAAATTCAAACCGTCGAAAACGAAGGGGAAGAATCCTTTAAGGTGAAATGTAACTTCTGTATTTGGGGTCAAACCCTTGAAAACAAACTACTTCATGACAGTTTCTTCCATTTTGTAGAATATGTTACAGTTCGTTTACACGATCGTCAAGTAACTATATTTATGCGCCTGCAACTTTACAGCGCACCATCTAAAGGATGATCAAAGTTAACTATCAAAATAATTTGGCCATCTTCACCACATCTCAGAGTCAAGCCGAGAACTTTTAGAACACCCTTTGTAATAATAATTTTTAAAGAATGTCATAACTTTTATATTTAGTGGTGTGAATTTTATATTTTGTCATACTTTTCTTCATATGTTTCCGCTTTCCCAACTCCAATTTTATTTCAAATTTGCTTCAGTAACGACTCGAAGAAATGTGCAGTGAGGTTTAAGGGCGCAAAACTACAGTGGTCATTAGCGCCCTAGTAAAGACTGTGCATAGGAAAAACAAATTGGACTCAACTAATGAAAAATCTACTTAAATATTATAACTTACATACTCATAACGAATAGTTTGCATTATTACTTTAAGGGAATACCTGCCCTCGATGCAAACATATTATTAAAAAGGTTGGGGAAAAAAGATCATAACAATATAATATGACACGAGGTGTTCACCCATTGCCTGGTTACAAACTTAAATACGAAAACAGTTGGATAAAAGCGCCAAACATTGAACTTATGTGTACATATTGCAGCACTGAGTAAGCACACGTTCTACCACCAATTCGTCAAAAGAAGAGAACGAGGAAAATTCTTTGGAGAATGTATGTTACAGGCGGTGAAGAGTCTAATTTGAGCCTATTGAATGTGATTCCCAATTAATGTTCATTTCATTTAACATTATACAATCTAACAAAATATTTAGGAAATTAAAAACATTCTAAACTCATTTTTGCTATTTTCTGTGTGTTTTACATCGATGACTGTCAAAGACATGGTTTTCTTGCAATACAGTTGCCCAGATTTCTTTATCATCACGTCAGGTTTGTTTGATGTTAACGATAAACGCATAATATCTCGGAAATAAATACGTATCTACAATTTTATGTAGGTACATATTTATGTCATTATTAAGTAAATCTTTTTTCCCGCGAATCTGGATAAAATATAGATATTTCTACAAAAAAAAAAAACAACTAAATATTACCAATGAATGCGAAAAACAGTATTATTATTGTTGTTGGAATTATTATAATTGTTATTTTTTATTTGTAATAACTTTCTTAACATCTGTCCTGATATGAATTGCATGACCAATGTCATTTCTTATTTTAATAAAGATATTGGTTACTGTATGTAAAATCTTTGATTTCGAGTGGTATCTTAGCACACAGCCAAGCAAAACAATGAAAGAGAAATTCTAAGGTGAAAGAGTCAAAATGCACATTAAACATACTCGTCTAGAGAAGTTTTCAGCTTTTCTTTATCTCAAAGCAATAGCGTATTTATCACTAGGAGAATGTATCATAAGTAAGCATTCTAATAATTTGCCTAAATCTGCAGTTTCCTTATTTGTGGCTTGTCTTACTATATGTCATAATAAGGCATCGGAATTCTTAAGCACTTGAAAGTTAGATACAATCAAACAACAAGCTATGAGCCACCGCCCAGAAGGCAAACGTGAATTAACGAGTGCCAGGCATAGGAGAGAGGGTAGTTTGTAGTTCGTGACTTATTGTGCCCCTCCAATCTGTTGTCTGAAGAGCAATATCAACATAACTTTATTCCACTTCAATCGGGGTTTAGTGCTGAGAAATTACAATAATTTACTACAGAGTTGGTTGATGTTTCATTCATGCAGGGTATTAACATTCGATTTAAAATTTATATTTTTTGTAAAGTTAATTTAAAATATAGCTACGGACTTTTGTCATAGATGCTTTTAAAGTATTCCAGTAATGTCAAGTCTGCAAACTCAGAAATGAGTAAAGGTCAGACGAAAGCTTACAATCTTTAATATCTAACTTTTTCATCCAAGAGTCCATCATCTTCGTAAATGTTTACAAGAAACTCAAAGGAGGGGCTGATGCATGAGAATGACTTGCTGCAGAGGTCTGGGATGACGGTGTTGGCGACCTTGCACGATGTTGACCCCTGGAGCGGCCGAACAGCGCGAAGGTCAACAGGTTTCAACAACGGCAAAAACCAGATACTGAGGCGCAGATTCGCATGAACGTACTTTCAGTCTCAGCAGGGTTTTAAGGCAAATTATCTGGCTTGGTGTGTTTGCGAAAAAGGTTATGTTATTGATTTCTGAACATAAATATGACTTGATCACAAAGTTTGTCATAATGAAATTCAATTTTGTGGGTGTTCAACAGTCCTTAAGGGAGAAAACATTTACTTAAACTAATATGTGCCCAATATTTTAAATTTTATTAGAGCTGATTGATAAGTTAGTGCAAATTCATAAGGTAGTAGAACTAGATGATTTTTAAAGTTATTTTGGCAACGTGGTGACTATTGAAGGCATGCGTGCTCAATATAAACAGTTGCGAACTTTAGTTTGCGTTTGAGAGCCATTTTGCTTGCATTTGTAAACAAACGTTCAAAATGGAGAAATACGAATTTTATACGAATTAATAAATCATCGTTAAAAAAAAAAAAAAAGGCAGCACACGAAGAAACTAAGGGATGCTGGATAAACATTACGGCGAATCTGCAACTTCTTTCTAAATGGTTTGATATTTTAGATGTGGCTGAATGAGCACAATGATGTGGACCGTTCCGGGCATCCTGTCGAGACAACGACTCCCGAAATGATTGAAAAAATCCACGACATGGTGCTGGTGCGGGATATTGCTGAGACTATGGGCATTAATAGAAATCGAATGCATAATAACTTTACACAAGCATTGCAAATGAAAACGCCAATGGTCTGGTGGGTGCAGCGTTTCCTAACGATTAATCAGAAAAGAGAACAAGTTGTCACTTCCGCTCAGAATTTGGGATCCAAGTGAATTTCGGTGACGGTATATACGAAACGTAGATCTACATGCGGGAAACGTTGCTACTGGAGCAATTAAACAATGCGATAAAGAAGAATCATTCTCATTTAACGAAGGAAAAAAACTGTTTTATCATAATAACGCACCAACCATAAATCTGCTTAAGGTATAAAATCATTCATCATCTCTCTCAGAATTTATCTCCCTCAGCCTGAAGAAATGGCTAGCAGGAAAGAAATGCATATGAAGACGTTGCCACCGAAACAAATATAAGTATTTTACACAGCTGAAGAAATTGCATTTTATGGATGGAATAAAGAAATCCTTTTTACTTTTGCACGGACTTATCCAATAGTCGTACTTCAAGACTTTTTTGCTTGCATGTTGACATCTTTATCTTAAATATTTAATCTCTAAGTTTCTGTGTGGCGATATTAGCCATAAGAAGGTGGCGGGCGTCGGTATCAGTTAAAATATTGTGCAGGTGTCATGGATGTTTTGGATCCATGTTAATGGGTGAGTATACCTATGTACTTTTCGTCTATTCCCCTGCCATGAAACACAATATAATCTTAATTAAAATGTTATTTCTTCATGTTTATGAATGTTCAATAAATAAACCTGATTTAACTTGAAAGGAAAGCACAAAAGGAGTAAATATTTGTCCTGATTACATTTTCGTCCCTCTGAAATGTATAATAAACCCGGATACTGATTATGTTAAGTGATTTTGTAAATAAGGTGAAAAGGAGGAAAAAGAAATGAGTTCGACCTTGCGCTGAATTACCTTGTAGCTAAGAACTACGCATTGTTTTGTGGCATATATCTCGGCTACCGGTTCCAGATTGAATAATGCGCATGCTCGAGTAACATGAGAGCAAGTTTGGTTACATAAGTAGAAAAGTATGCCGCTCTGATTAGCTATAAGGTAGTTTTCATCTCCTGCAGGTGGCGACAAATGAAACTGTGATAGAACCGCAGGATAGAACACGTTCATTTGTTTTATTTCCTTAGTAGCAAGTGCTGATTACGGCGATAAGGACTGCGCCTCTCTCATTGCAGAATCGGTAGCTAAGGCGTAGCTGCATTCAATTATTGTTTCTTTTCATTCTTGCCAGCCACATACTTTACTGGTGAGTTTTGCGATGCTGCCAATTGTCCCATATCTTGGGAGTTGTACTGTAACAGCGTGTAATGAAAGGATAGAGTCTTTTGCTTAAATGACTGCAGTAGCACCAGAAGTTTCGCGGTTGTCTATTCGTTGGTATACTGAACATAATCCGTATTATATTAAGATAACCACAACACTTGGGATTCACATTCTGGAAGTCCCGAGTTCAAATCGTTTATGGCCAACCATCCTGACTTTGAATGTTTTCGTGGTTTTTCCTGGTCACTTAGGCGAATGCTGGGATGGATTTTTACTTTCCACAGATTTTCCGTCCTCTCATTTCCTATTATTTCATTTCGTTAGTTCTGTTGCGGAATCGAAATGCCAGGCAAGGTGGACCGGTGCGTCGTGGCAGTTGCTTGCGCTTTGGAAAGTTTTCGGGTCCCGGCGTTTGGTATGGAAGCGGCTATTCTGGGGCGCGCAACTCCTGGAAACATGTTATGGAGGTGGCCGGCCAGCGTTTTCCTCACCTCATTCTTTCCTCCTGGAGGGGTCGCCATTGGAGGCTTAGGCACAAACGGCCAGCCTTTGAGTAAGTCTAAAATACCGAAGTAGTCTCCTCCGCCCCTAACAATCTAGTCCAATCGAGGTCTGCACTTGGTTCGAACAAAGAATACTATGGGTTCGATAAGGCAGTGGTTTAACCACTGGGCGTATCGACTCTTCAAGGGACTACGGAAAGGATAAAGATTATGAAAATTTTAATTTATATTTTTCTAGGTATTAAAATATATACAATCTGTTCTTTATAATCATGGATTGTGCAGTTTTTAACTACGTGTTAAAAATTCAAAGAGAGAGGGGGGGGAAAGCATATGCTCTGTACGAATTGAGGTTAGGAACTGTCTTGCTGACAGATGTCTTTCTTTCAATTTTCATGCTCAAGAGGTACATTTTGGTGATATAATAGGTTGGTGCCGGTGGTGTAGTAGTGACCATATTTGCCTCCTAAGCCAATGATCGCGGGTTCAATCCTAGCTAGGGTCAATGAATTTTTTCGGGCGTAAAAGTCCTAAGTATGACTTACTTCGGAAGAGAGTAAAGCCATGGGCCCCAAGATTTACGGCACGTAAAAGAACCTCAAGCCTGAAAGAAGAGGTCTCTGAGCAAAATTGATCCGTCGTTTCACGCCCTGAATTGAATGGGACGCGATGAAATGAAATGTTAAAGAGGGTTCATAAATAAAACAAATAAACAAAAAAAAAAATAATTGTATAATGGAAGTAAATGGTATGTCAAATCTCTAAATGCTTCCAGTGTCTTTGTAAACTCTTAGACGTCTCTATTTATTCTAGTTAGGAACGGTGATATCGCTTGATTTCCGAAAATATACCAAAATACATGTTTGCTTAGAATATAAATGATATACCTATTTTTTTTCAAAATTTCAGGATATGTTTAACAAACACATACACTTATTTTAACACAACAGCTTTCCGATAAGGACATTTTTATGGAATTTACATATGAAAAACAACACAAAAATGTAGTAAAATTCATTACATATATAAATAATATTTCCCTAATAAAAGAAAACTAAAATCATTGTTTTGAGTTATAAATAACCAGCAGTAACTCTACATAGATTCTTAGAAATCTTGCACTATTTTAACATTGGAGAGATAGGGCATTCCGGAACCCCTTAAGGCTGGAAAAATTATTCCTATTTTTTGTAAGAATTTTTCTATGTACGAAGTTATGTTCCGAAAATTATTTTTTTGAAAAATATCAATTTTATTTCTCAACTAAACTCCATCAGGAGCTTTGCCTTAGGTGCAGCGATTTTTCCAAATTTTTTAATCCCGTCAGTTTTGTTAAGGTGTGGCAAATATTCTTAACGGATTTCATCACCTCTTCATGGGGCGAACATTTCTTCCCACCGAGTTTGGAAACAGGAAGACGTCGCTAGAGATGAAAAAGCAATTTTTATGCGCCAATCTTAGCCGTTTTCTTTTCGTTTACTTTCAATTCATCTTTCACACGCTCCAATAATGCTGCAGAGTAAGCTCTCGTTATTATCTCACCTTTCAAATAGTCAACTAGGATGATTCGACCAAATGATCCACACACCGTTCAAGGTCTGTAGTGGTGCTTCAAAGTTTCGTCCATCACCACGGATCAACTTAAAAGTCCTGCGGTTTGCGATAAACCAACGCCAACCACCGCACTGAGATATCCTTACGCATTCACTTTGGTCTACAATCAACCGTCACGATAAATACAGTGAACACAGCTTTTTGATATGAAGTTTTTTGTGCAAGATACTATGCCCATTTTAGTCCGTCCTGGTGGTGTAGTGGTTACCATACTTGCCTCCTAAACCCAAGATCGCGGGTTCGAACCCGGCCAGGACCGATGGATTTGTTCGGGGCGTAAAAATCCTAAGTATGGCTTCCTTCGGAAGGGAAGTAAAGCCGTGGGTCCCGTGTCGTACATTTACGGCACGAAAAAGAACCTCAAGCCTGAAAGAGAGGCCTCGGAGCAAAATTTGTCGGCCCCGTTTCACACCCTGAGTTGAATGGGACGCTGATGACCTGAGCTGTTAAAGAGCGTCCATAAATAAACCATTCAAAAAAAAAAAAAAAAAACTATGCCCATTTCAGTTGAGATGCACACAGTCTCAAATCACTTTCATTAAGCGGTATTTCATTATGATGATTTTTATCCTTCTGATAATCTCAATTAGGCTTTCGCAATATGCTTCAGCTTCGGTGCACGTTCCGTCACATTTAAACTAATTTATTCAGAAGTAAATAATCTGATATGCCGATATAGAGTCCCGATAAACATCTGGCTGAAACTTTGTCTCAGATCGTTGTTAGGCATCATGTTTGCAAATAATTGTATGTGACTTAAGGAATTTCCACGCCATTTCATGGAAATTTATAATTTTTTTCAAAAGACTGTTGTAATTTTACTCTTACGGAAATAATCTTCTGTGATCATTTGGCTTTCATTAGTAAACGGACATAATGAAACTACCATATGCTATTTTACTTTGTTAATTGTTCTTCTGTCTCTTTTTGATTCCTGTGATGTATATTTATTATTTATTTATTATTTATTCTTAAGTTTGTGTTTGTGTTAAATTTAATTTGTTTTATTTACGTTTTATTTAATTAAACTTGCAACTATAACTTTTGTTTACTTTAGATAGGTATAAGATTTACATGCACTTAAATTCGCCTAGGCGGTAACGCTTGAAACCTTGGGCATTTTCGTAGTTTTACCTGCTTACTTATGCGAATGCTGGAATGAATGAATGTTTACATTCCACGAATTTTCCTCTCTCCCATTTCATATTATTTTATCCCATTGGTTCTGTTACAGTGTCAAAATATCAGGGCGAGAAGGACTAACGCAATAATTAAACTACAGAAGCAAAACTCCAATTTATGACCAAAGGAGTGAATAACAAAGCACAGAAAGTAAGATGTACAACATAAAAGTCCACAATTTAGTATGTAAAACAAGAAATCCAAAACTGAACTCTATAAAAAAAATGTTCAAAGCAGGGTGTACGTATGCACTAGTATTCAGCAGTAAAAGGGATAATTAAATTGGCTGAAGGGAAGAGAAAGCTAATGGCCTAACTCTACCAGTTAAAATAATAATATTTGTTCTATTCTATTCTGTGGACAAAATTAAATAAGTTTAACGGTTTGTTGCAAATTTCTCAGTTTATCACAAAAGTTTGATTTACATATAAATGGTGTATGCAGGTAATTCAAATGCAATAATGAAAGTTACTAATATGCCTCTAATTACGACGAAAATTCCGGGGAAAAGTCCATCTCAGATATTCAGCTAAAGTTATGAACTTTTGTCTACAAGATGACTTGTCATAAATCACTTGAGAATTCACTAAACCTGTCTAATCTTTATTTGGATATAACATAAGATACAAGCTTTTTTGCTGATGGGTTGTTTTATTCATTCAGTAGCTGAAGTCAATAGCCTTAGACAATAACAGTTCCGAAGCAGCTACAAAAAAGAGGCAGTTTTCTTACAAACGCAGGATGACACTGGCATTAATTAGTGTTTGAATTCGAATGGTCTTTCACCTTAAATCAAATTAGCTGTCTCATTCCAACAGCTATTAAAATGAGCATTCTTCTTATTACTCGGTTATAAGTAGGGCTTTGTTCGTCAGACAATATGTTTTTAGGCAACTTTTCACTATTTATAAATTAATTAGTTGTTGCAGTAATTTATTTAATGTTTTACTTCAGCACTCCTGGTCGATTCTTTGAACAATCGATAACTGTTAACAATGCACAGGTATACAAATATGAGTGAATTATGTAGGTGAACTAGAGAAATAAAAGAAGCGGTTGGAACTGCTGCCATTAAAATCAAGACACCATTATCAATAGCATGCTTACACTTATCAGCCCATTCCAGCGAAAAGGATTTCATTTCTGCCAAGGTCCTCCCATCATTCTGTCTCCTCCTGGTTTGTTTGTACGCTTTCTTAGGTATTCGGCAATTATGGAGAATCTGTTTTTTCTTTCCTGGTAGCCATGTATCTTATCTTCGAAACTTCGTACATGCTGATCCTGTCAATGTCTGCATTTTTAATTTTGTCCTTGAGTGTACATTCTTTGCCATATCTCGGGTACATCATTTCCGCATACTGTATTCTATTTCTCTCCTTGAAAATCAAGGCATCAATATATCATATCATACAACTGTTTCATTAACCGGTGCAAGTTAAGGAACATTCACAGTAAATATGTGAATATGTATTTTTATCCTATTTGGAAGAAAAGTTAAAAATTTAGAAATCTTCGACACTGTGGGAAAATTACTCCATGATTAAAATGTGCGTAAATGTAAAGAACCAGATATCAGCAAATATGTATCAGCCATACAGGATTTTTACGCCCGAAAATATCCATCGGTCCTGACCGGGTTCGAACTCGCGATCTTGGGTTTAGGAGGCAAGTGTGGTAACCACTACACCATCAGGACCAATACTTTCATGAATGAGGATGAAATTAACAAAACCTATTTTTCTGACAGGTTGAAAAAGCTGTAAATCGCTCGATTGCGTGTATAGCCACGAAGAATGTCATTAAAAACACCCGTGGTATCCTAAAGGAAGAAGTAGCTGAAACTGTAGTCATCATAATTGCTATCCTGGAACAAAATTACATGTGAAAAAGTTGTGGCATAAGTGCTATGCTTGTTGACTAAGAGGCAAAAACACAGACGAAAAGACATTTGAATTGAGGGGAAGTTCTAAAAGTTCTCGACCTGGCTCAGAGATGTGTTGAAAATAACCAAATTACTATGATAGTTAAGTATCATCTTTTAGATGGCGCGCTGTTAAGTTTCATACGCATAAGTGTAGTCGCTTATTTGTGACGATCGTGTAAACAAACTATTGTTAACATTTTCTACAAAATGGATAAAATTGAAAATTGAGCTGTGATAAAGTACTTCGTCTCGAAATTTTAATCCCTGCAGAGTTACAAAAGGAATTAGAAACCATATTAAAGGACATTTCCTATTCTTTTCGACGGTTAAAAATGGGCTTCTGAATTTAAGGGTGCTCGTACATCAAGATGATGAGCGCTCTGCTACGACCGATGAGATTGTGACAAACATTCACAATGCCGTTCTCAATGATCGCCGATTGCAGGTATGCGAGTTGACTGACATTGCAAAGACTCCGATAGGCCACGTCCACTGTATTTTATATGAAGTTTCGGATATGAGAAAGCTTTCTGCTCGAAGGATGCCACGTTTGCTTACAATAGACCAAAAAAGCATTCGAATGAACATTTCGCAAGAGTGTTTAGAGTTGTTTAAAGGCAATTCCAGTGATTTTCTTCGAGGTTTCATAACAATAAATGTTACATGGATTAATCACTATACGCCAGAGGAGAAGGGCAGTCCAAGCAGTGGGGGGCAACAGGTGAAATTGCACCAAAGAAAGCAAAAATGGATCCATCTGCAGGAAAAGTCATGGCAATGGTTTTCTGGGATTTCCATGGTGTGGTGCTCATCAATTGAAGGATGCTATTCAGACTAAACGTTCACATCTTGCAAAAAAGAAAGTTGTCTTTTATCACGATAATACGCTTTCATACACCTCTGAAATTGTTGCTACAAAACTGCACGACTTTTGATTCCAAGTGCTTCCACATCCGACATGTTTGTCTCCCAGTGATTACTTTTTGATTCGAAACTCGAAGAAATGGCTGCGTGGACGAATATTCCCATCACATGATGAGGTTAAAGTTGAGACAGACGCTTATTTTACTAAATGTTATTAAAAAGTTGGAAATTCGTTGGATTAAATGTGTTGCTTTATAAAGTGACTATGTTGCAAAATATAAATAAATGCTTGTGTTTTCTTAGTCAGGCCGAGAACGCCCTAGGTATGTTGAGAAATATAATTCATATTTTCCAAATAGTATTTTGACTAAATTTTTAACGACCTTCGTGTATGCTAATTTAAAATAATGAAAATCTTTGGCACTATTCCTTTAAAATAATAATATTTGTGTATATGCACATTAAAACTATGGCCTAGAACATCCCTTAGGCAAATGTGTCTTGGTAAATAAGAGTGACAACGTTTTAGCAGGCCCATTTTGCCACCCCGTAAAATACAGCCTAATTTATTTATTTATTTATTTATTTAGTGTTTCTTTTACTCCATCGTTGCCTTTGTCATGGTAGGCCATCGGCTTCCGCAGATCTTCAACTCTTCTGTCCATCTTGTATGTTGACATCCCACATTTCTATATATGGCCTTAAGAGTGCCAAGTTGTCAGTCTGTGAGTCAATCTGTTGAAATCTTGTCGTGCCTCCTCCGTTTAAGACTTCTTGCAATATCCTCTGCACCTTGGATGCCGGTCCTTTTTATAATTCGTCATTTCCGTTGCGGTCTCTCATATTTATTTCTAAAATGTTTCCTCTTCGTTCTTTGTCTTATAACTAACCCTTCACCATTTTGTTGAAATCGATGTCTATGAGCCGTAATGGAAAACTAGAAGAATGCACACGTTTATCACTGCACTTTACTTAATGTTTTTATGGAATTTATATTCCTGTAGCAAATCTTTTTGTGCTTATTACTTCTAAGTGATAAATGTTAACCAAGGTAATATTAAATCATTTATGTATTCCAATTGCCCTTATTTATTATGCTCACTTCCAAATCATCCGTCATTAGTTTAGTCTTCGTCGCACCTACCTCTCTACTGTACTGATGTGCGCAGGTACTCAATGAAAACGATTGTCAAAATAAAGAAATTTCACATGAACATCTTGCACCATACTCGCTTTGTTTATTACAACGCTGCGTCGCTAGGACATTGTTTATCGTTAGGCATTTGTCATTCGATTTTTGGAGCGCTGTGCTTATAAATACTCTTGAATTTCGCAGATTTGAAGAAAGTTTGCTCTATTTGTGAGCTAAAGAAGCTAAAGCTAAAGAATACTGGCATATTCTTATATTTATTTATTTTGTTTAAGTTTAATAGAGAAGCAAAAGCAGAAGAGTCGGCTCGAAGCATTTGTACCGTTTACGGGGAAAATGCTATTGGAGAAGCATAGAAAGAAAATGGTTCTGTTGTTTCATAGAAGGCCACTTTGACGCGAACGACGAGCCACATTCAGGAAGACCATCGGGCTTTGATGAAGACCTTCTGAATATCCATCCTTGATTATCCACGTCAGTCAACCCGAAAATTAGCAATATGATGAACTATGACCATCTTGCGACATGCATTTCATGATGGGCAAGGTTTAAAAAATCCGGTGTATAGATATCGCACGCTTCTAGCATAAACAACAAAAATTAGGGATGGCCATTTCAGCATCTCTACTTGTTCGTCATCCGTTACCTCGTGTGAAAAACGTCGATCATTTACATTCAAGATTGAGAGATGGGAAATGGCTTTAGATAATGGAAAAGAAAATATTGTTGAAGTTTTTTTTTTTTTTTTTTTTTTTTTTTTTTTTTTTTGCTATTCATCTTAAATAAAAGCTTTTTTCATAGCCAAAACACGCTACAAACTTTTGCATTTAATTGATATGTTAACAAAGATGATATAAAATAATATAAACTGATGTGATTTTAACAGATAGGACTAAATTAACTTAAGAGATAAGGCAAGAATGAAAAATATTATAACACAGAAGTGATGCAGGGGTTGGTTGATGAAGATAAATGTAGAAAACGATTGTTGGATGCGTGGAATGCGGAGAATGAAAAGCAAGAATTCGATGCAACAGATTACAGGAGATAGAAGAATTAAAATTTTTCTTGCTTTGAAGGATAACCACTGCAATATGAATATCCTGTAAACTAAAAACAAATTATTATTATTATTATTAAAGCAATTATTACGGCCGCTATTATAATGATAATGATGGGAAAATTTAACCTGGTCGTCCTTACTTTAAATTGTTACACAGGAAGTGTAAAAGGAGTTTCCTTCCTCGAACTAATTATTAAAATATTGTCATATTGTAAAGTGCATGATCACTCATTAATTTCAATATACCTTATACGTCCTGTTTTTTTCAAATAAATTAGCACAGAAATATGTTTATTAGGTGAAAATACAAGTAAGTAGCGAAATATATTCATTGCAATGAAAAAAATGAATGTTTATCAAATATCCAGCTTAGCAACAGTAACTGCTAAGCAAACTCCAGGCATTTGGTTTAGAAGTCCTTGGAGGATTCTGATCCCATATTGCTGCAGAATTTCTCAAATATAGCTTGAGCTTGTTAAATACACTTCCTGAATACCTTCCTCTATCTGTTTCATTCTATAACAATTCTGTGGAGCTGCAGTTCGTGCTTTGAAATAGGCCAAGGCATATCTTTCAGTATCCTCTGCTTCTCTTTACATCCAGTATCCAGATCACAGGAAGCGTAAAAGGAATTAGGATCATCAGCTTGAAAGCTTTCATTACTGGATGCAATGAAAATGATATCGCACAGTACTGTAGAATTTTACGCTATTGTTTCTGATCATAATCCCATCGTTTTTTTTTACAATATCTCCGTCTTTATTCCCGTAAAAACATCCCCAAGTTAATAATAGACCTCTCACTATGCACAACAGTTAGCAGAAAACGCTGATAGGAGATAATCTCGGTGGACACTGGTATCTGAGTATTTCTATTTGGATTGTCTGTGAAAAGTGTTTTACACCAAACAGCAGGTGCCCAGTGGTGATGTTGTCTAGCTCTTTGGAGTATGTCGTTAGGCTTTAACTGCCAGTTCCTGTTCAGATTAGCTTCTGAAAGTCTCCTTTTCACAATTACATCACGTTTCTTGTTCATTTTTACCAGCGCAGCACACATTTGGGATACAGTTTAAAATCTGCTTCTTTTACTGGAATTTCTAGCAAATTTATCATACCTTTTGAAATTTTTCAAGGCTGTTCTTAATATTTGTGTAACAGAGCAAAGGTGTATTCCACTCACCCATTCTTTAGTAGCTTGACGGATCGACAACTTTACGAGACGTTCCTCAAAGTTACAATCGCAACATGCTTTTCAATTGATATTTTCACTCTTGGAGCCATAGCAACCATATAATCACGTTAACTACCATCAACAAACTGAACCGTATTGAGCAGTTTTATCTCGCAATACAGCGTGTAGTTGATAGTATTTTTTATTGATTTATTTACCCTAGCAAGAGTTAAGACCATTAAGCCTACTCTTCCACTCTGCCAGGTGAATAACAAAGTACAACATGCATTGTTATACAAAATACAAAGAGACAACTTCAATATATGAGGGGCTTTCTGACTAAGAAAAAACAAGATTTAAGAGAAATGTTTTCTTTAATTTTATTTTTCAGCATAGTCATCATGTAAATGAATACATTCAGACCAACAACTTTCCAACATTTTAATTCTCTCAGTAAAATAAGCGTCTGTCTCAGCTTCAAACTCATCATTTTATGTGAATCTTCTTCCACCCAGCCATTTCTTAGGTTTGGGAATAAAAAGCAATCGCTCGGAGTCAAATCCGGTGAAAATGGCGGATGTGGAAGCACTTGGAAGCAAAAATTATGCAGTTTTGCAGCAATAATCCCAGTCGCGTGTGAAGGCGCACTTTCGTGATGAAAGAACATTTTCTTTCTCGCAAGGTGTGGATTTTTTAGCCTGAATAGCATCCTTCATTTGGTCCAGTAGTGAAGCGTAATTACTCCCCGGGGATAGTTCTGCCCTTCTTAAGGTAGTCTACGAGCACCACAATATGAGAATCCCAGAAAACCGTAGCCATTACTTTTCCTGCAGATGGAACCGTTTTTTGGTGCACTTTCACCTGTTGCCACCCACTGTTTGACTGCTCCTTTGTCTCTGGCGTGTAGTGATGAATCCGTGTTACATCCACGGTTATATAACGTCGGAGAAACTCATTGAAATTGTCTTTAAACAAGTCTAAACACACTTACGAAATGTTCATTGGAATGTGTTTGTTATCAAATGCGGCACTCATCTTCAATCTGCAGTCATTCAGTACGGCATTAAGAATTCTTGTCACAATCTCGGCGATCGTAGCAGTTTTGAGACGCTCTGAGTGCTCATCATCTCGGATGGATGTACGACCACGCTGAAATTCAGCAGCCCCCTTTTTAACCTTCGAAAACGAAGGAGAAGAATCGTTTATTACATAATCCAACTCCTTTTGTATTTCGGTTGGGGCTAAGCCCTTGAAATACTTTATCACAGCACGTATTTCAGTTTTATCCATTTTGCAGAAAATGTTAACACTAGTTTGTTTACACGATCGTCACAAACACGTGACTACACTTACGCGTCTGAAACTTTACAGTAAGTCATCTAAAGGATGATACTTAACAACTACCATAGTAATTTGGCCATCTTCACAATACCTCTGAGCCAAACCGAGAACTTTTAGAACACCTCTCGTGTATATTACATGTAAATGTGACATGTTTGTAATAAAAAGTTGGCAAAAATATTGTTAGAATTTCACAGTTCTTCGATAATTTTTCTTAAGTAAAAGGGGAGCAAGGGGAAGGAGAAGAAGAAGAAGAAGCTAGAGAGTAACTAGTGTGATTCCTGGAATTCAGATGACGATGTTATCTACTCTTAAATTGCAATATTGTCCGATAATCACTGACTCCAGGAGGAAGGGAGTTCCAAATTCTGAGAACTGACACGCTGAATGACGTTGAGTAGAAATGTGTTCGGTGACGAAAGATAGAGAGACAGTAAAGTCACATTCCGGGCAACACATGCCTAAGTTACATGGGATGATATGCGCATTTGATCTGGTCAGTGAAAACTTGTACTTCCAGGTTTCGATAGTTTGTGTTACTCTAACGCAACAACACCAATTCTTTTATAGTAGAATGTAGTTTTATAATATGACATTTATTTAGTAATTAAACATGATCATTTGCATAATTATGAATTTCAATTTATATAAATGCTGATTGCACTTAGTGAGCAGGTGTATTGAAATTAATGAGGTAATATATAAATATTTTCGTTACGTAATACATAAAATAATAGAATATTATATTGTAAATTGAAGTAGTTGAAGAAACTTAGTAAAAATTTAGTTTGTGCATGAAGGCATTACACAAGGATTCTCTAGGGAAAAATTTACAATGCCAACCATATGCTTTTTTCAAAAATTATTTTTTCTCCGTTTATTTTAAACTCCGCGTTTTATAACTAATGTTCTATGCAAAAAGCTGTTTTCATTTTTAATAAACACTTTTGCACGTCATATTTATTTTTAAATGGGCGGATTTTGAACTATAAAAAATGTAGTTTTAATAAGTAGATGCTAGAGATAAGATATTGTTGCACACTTTTTGCAACAATTACTCAAGTAAAACATGCAAGAGATTGCTACATGCTCTAACACACATTCTCGCTAATACGCTGTTATTAAGGGAGCCGCCAAGGCTGCTGGGTCTAACGTCACGTTTGTGCCGAACACGTGATAACGAAGCACCTGCATTTCAAGTAACAATCATAAGGAACTCAAGACAACTTGGTTGGAAATTAGACATCTTAAAGAGTTTATATAATACTTAAAGCTCTCTAATATACGAGCAAGGGAGTAAGATATGGAGGCAGCGTTTCACAGTCTACGAAAATGCATGTACCGTGCGTCCCATTCAACCATCTGCCGACCACGCTCTCAGGTTGCAGTGGCTGGCGTAATGACCAGATCCAGGCCTTATCGATCCTTAAACTCCATATGCATTAATATCTCAAACTTTGATTAATAAAAGCATGCATATAATTCATCAATACACCGCTCAAAACAATAAATAGTTATTTTATGATGCTTCTTATAATTATATTGCATTGTTACATATTCAATTAAAAACTAAAATAACTTTAAACTTACTCTTCTTTTTAAAACATGACAAAAAATTTGAAATAGTCATATACATTTAATCAATATTATACCACTACTTTTTGTTTAATCTCAATAATAATAAAATTCCTAAAATGTGGTTTCTCTTTTATGATATTTATAGTTCACAAGAATTCTAATTCTGTACCCTAATACCACACAGTATTGTGATAATTTATTTCATTGTATTAATTAATAAGACCATAATTTGGATTTTATATACATTTAGAAAGTTATTCAAGTAACAGGAATGCGCTATTTTACTCGGTTCCTTTTTCCCCCTTACTGTTCCCTGTCACCAAGTGCAAATCAAGTAAATTTACAAATTGCATTAGAAAATGGAGAAAAGGAAGTTTTGTCTATTATTAAATATCTATTTTAACACCAAAACTATTAATGAACAAAGCATACTTTATATAAATCGGAGGTTTAAATATACTTGAATATAAAAATGTTGGTTGCGGGTACGTCAAGAAAATGATGCTGTATGTGACAAATAGCTACAATTGCGACCATGGATTCATAAAGCGTCAGTACTGAAGTGTGGAAAATCCAGAACAAAAGCTATAACCCAGAATGTTTTCTGATTCCGTATGCAACGGCTAATAAAACGCGGTCACCTCTGCCATACATATCGAAGATATTTACCATCTCATTACTTTGGATTCACACCTTGAGGAGCAAGGTTATGGCCTTTTTTTTTTCTGGGGAGGAACCATGAATAATTTTAATGGTTGATTATCAAGAACATGACGATAAAATCGGTTGCTAATATTACGGAACGTTAATACCAAAATTAGTGATTGCAACAAACACAAAAAAAAAAAAAAAATAAAAAAGGAAGATTACACAAGTTTGAGAAATTAAGCTAATTGAAAATGGTTTGTGAATTTTGATCTGAATTTTATATAATTTTGTGTGCTGAATTGAAATATCACCACAATTTTTCTCCATTATGTAAGGTTTTCCCACAAAGTTAATTTGAACATACCGGAAAAGAGTATTTTAATTCACATTATGATCAAAACATGTACTTTGAAAATAAAATTAAAAATATCATCATCATCATCATGTGCATCTTTTTAATAAAAATCACTCCCAATGTTTAATTACTTTTACAGATCCTGATAATGCTTTTTTTCCCCCTTCGTCTGCTTCTTAAAACAAGGGAACTTAATGTAGCTCCCTGTTGTTCAAGAAGCATGGTAATTGTTTTTAAATCGCAGCATATCCTCCAACCTGATCATTGTATTTCGGTTTGGAGAGGATTAAGTTTTCATAGCATTCTTTCATGTGCACAGAATGTGCTATTGGCACTGAGGCTTGCATGTTGCCTTTGTGTAGTACTGCTTTGAGACTCCTTTTAGATGAATCAGTTAAAGCCTCCTTTCATTGACATCAAATTGAATGTTAAATTATTTAATCAGTCCAATAACTCACCACAGTAAACCAGGTCATTTTCCTGTGAAAAGTAAGTACGAAATTTCTTTCTCAACATTTGAGCCAGAGAAAGATGTACCAGCAGTCAATAAATTCTTTTCCTTTAACCTAGAACCTATCCTAACTAGCATAACCTAACCTAACAGTTCTTTGAACCTATAGGAAGACCAAAGTCTCTAACCTGGTTGCGAATAAAGTTGATCCTAATACTACCTGGCTGGAATTACGAAGAACTGCTCAAATTTTCCAGATTCATCAGGTATGTCTTCTAGTTGATCCGCGGATGAAGATACGGGTAACCTGATTGATGAGGTAAACAGCTCTTGCTGACTGAACTTTGGGATAAACAGTTTCTTTCATATTTTTAAGATGTATCATAGGAACAGAATATCAAGTCAGTACTATGATTCGTATGAATAGATTTCATCCATAACATTGGATTTCCAAAACGGAAAGTTTTTTCTTGCCTTCATACCATTGTCGGAGTTCTTCCACACAAGTACAGCAAGCATATCTTATGGGGAGCTCATGGCTTGCATATATCACCAAGTTGTATTCCATAATAAACATAGCACACTTTCTTTACAAAGGTAGTGATGCTTCTTTACAACAAAGTCTCCACAAATTTAACAAAAATTATCAGGTGAATTAAGACACCCCCTTGAAGTCATCTCATATTAATAAATAAACAAATAAACTCACAACCATAGTACTGAAAAAGTATGTTTGGTTGAGTTCGGAATAAATAAATTAAATAAACTGAAGAAAACAACTTACTACTAATATAGAAAAACTGAACTTAGAAATCCACGCTGGAATAACAACTATCTCACACAGAGTACTAGTTAAAACTGATCTGAAGAGAAAGCAACAATGGAATTGTGACTGTAAAACAACAATGCATCAATACAGTCAAAATTCTTTCATTGTTATGCGAAAAATAAAGATTAAGGGACGCCAGTATTATGTCAGTAATATTTAGTGGTTTTGTAGACATAAAAATTAAAATATTCATTTGTGGGAACATGTTGGGTGATGGAAATTTGTAAGGTTTTTTTTATTTCTTCTCAAAGCAGCATACATAAATCTGCAAAAAGCAATTGTTACTCTCCAATCAATTTTCTATCGCAGGCACGTGTTATCATTTTCTTGAACGCAATTCATTGCTGTCAGGGAACTGGTGATGCATGCGCGTACCCACCCGACTTAGCTACTAATTATTTATTTGCGGAAAATATCCCGGAGAGGAATGATACTGCTATGACAGCATTTATAAAGTGTTCCTGTGCTAGCATAGCTTTGAGGTCCACGTCTGTAACAAAATTAATTTCTTAATATGTTAGAAATATTAATAATTACTTGAACCTCTGTTAAGAAATGTTACATTGTTTAACTTTTTAGGAAAATAATGTATATAAACATTTTAAGCAGGGTTGCCATATGTCTGGAAAAGTGGGATTGTGGTGAATTTTAGCTTCAAAAAATGTCCCGCCTGAATTTGTAATATTCTGTAAATATCCTGAATGTTTAACAATGCTAAAGACCCTTACTGTGCATATGATTTGGTGTTTTTTAAGTAACAGTCAAATTCTATAAATACTTTAATATTTATAATATTAATTATCTCTGGCAAAGAGCAGTGAGAATAATCTCCTTGTTACAACTCACACAAAGTTTCTAAACATGTTTCTAAAATCGTAACAAACTTCAATTAACTCCACAACTCAAACCCCAATGCGGAAAACATGCGGTAAATGTCGTCCCCCTAGTACTATCAACAGCAACCGCAGTATTATGTTTACAAGATGACATTATTTATCATTAGAAAATATTACGAGGTTTTTAAGAATCTGAAATTGTTTATAAACAATATTTCTTATATGTAAACGAAACCTAAAATAATACGAATACCGCCTATATAAAGTCATCCATGTACAAAAAAGTGTTAATAAACTACTGCCCATTACCGTTTACTGCAGTGCAGTAAGTAATGAAATAATAAGAGGAAACAATAATTATAACACCAATAAGAAAAACAATAAAGTATTTTTAATATATAAAATATTTGAAGCAAATTTACCATAGTGCAAAATTAACGGATGACTTCCCTTATAAATATGTAAGAAAAAGTTGCAGCCCATATCAAGAACTTTGCTGAATATGTAAATTGATTTGCATAAGAAAGGTTCAATTGTTCTATTGCAAAATTTATTTTACCAACTTTCTGTACATCCAGATTATGTATGATCAAGTGGTAAACTTTCCTTAACAACGTTTATTAGTGAAGTCAATATTTCAATGAGCGAGATATTATTATTATTATTATTATTATTATTATTATTATTATTATTATTATTATTAGCAAGGTAACTCACCGAAATATCCAGTGTGCTCAAACTGTTACATGTTAGCTCCTTACTTCCACTGCACTCCAAGATCGAACTGATCTTCTCTACAGGCAAGCACACTTTATAAAATGCACTAACTTCCAAATTACTGGACACCTTAACACTAATCGACATATCATTTATCATCGTCCATGTTAATTAAAAGGACCTCATTTTTCTTCGCAATAGTTATAAACGGGTGCACATATCTTTTCTTAAAAATACACTTGCAAAGGAGCAGTTGTAATATATATGGTGTTGTGTAGTATAGTTAGTTCAGTGTACATTAGTGACTGCCTCCTTGGTCTAGTGGTTAGCGTTGCTGACTACTGGCCTTGAGGTTCCGGGTTCGGGTATCGATTAGGCATTTTCTAAGTTTAGAGAGGTGTGGGTGGAAACTGGGCAGCAACCTGATACAGGGGGAGCGTCTTCAATCTCAAAAGGCACATGATGATGACCAGCGGGATGCAGACATGATGATCACAAGCCCACTCCTGCAATACTGCTATTAACGGAGTCACAAGACGGAGTTAGAGAACGCAAAGGTCACTGCGGCACACCAAGGCTTGATATCAGCGCCTGGAGAAGGAAATTCTAAATAGGAGGTCCTTGTATAATCATTAGACTATACTCTTCTTTAGTTTCTTCATCTCCTTCAGTATTTCCTCTCTCTTTCGTTCTTTACTACAGTTTTCTATCACAAAGGCATTTTTGGTTTACTTTTTTCTGTGAGCCTACCTGCGCCAGACACGGGTCGTGATGACAAGTGAACACAAGTTACAATTAGGTTAAGGGTGGCTACATAACGGTCATGTATTCCAAGTTGAAACTGCCGCGGGCAAGTCCGACACTTTTGTGCAGACCTTGCGCAAACCCAAGAGGCGGACCAAAACGGAAACCAAACAGTGAAAATGCTTCTTATAGGTCGTGCGCGTCGTTTATGTCAGGCTCCACGGCGTCTCTATCTTACCTGCTTTTCAGTTGTTTGCGTTGTAACTCGCGAATATGCGCAGAGATGCCATTACGTATTGGTGAAAATATTACACCCCCTCTATGAACTTAACACGATCCAACTGTATCTGTTGGCGGCCTCACACTCCTATAAGTAATATTGGGTACTTAGGAAATTAATGCACGTTGTGTGATTCAAACTTCAATAAAGAACCAATAAATTAAAAATGAACTTTATAAATTCAAATAATCTCCATCGGCATCTAGACATTTGTCCATTAGTATCAAGTTTATTTATTCCATTTCTACATAAATTACGTGCCTTATAGAGAAAATGGCAACACTCTCTGCAGAATCCACCCATCATTTTGCACGACAATGCTCGGGCGCATACTGCCCAAGCTGTAGCTGGTTTGTTCGGTCGATGGAGCTGGGAAGTGTCTTAGTCGAAATGTTGCTTACTTCTTTCAAGTACTTTTCTCTACAGGTAATATCCTATTTTATTATACGCTTTAATGAATTTTTAGCTAGCTATGGCTGTCTAAACAAAACTGCAGTAAATATAATATCTATGTTAAACAAAACGTTAAGGTAAATATAAGAATGTTAACAAAGGCAAATATTATCAAAATAAACAGTAATTGTACTTAGAAAGGCAATAAAACACACTTTACTTAAAGGGAGTCAAAGTATTTATTTAAATATTTTTTTTTTTTGCCATTTTAGATGCTATAATCTTTTAATTTTTGTTCTTATTTGATATACGTATTAAGGCGATACAATAATTATAACGATTTAGTTTATTTAATTATATGTCATAGCTTCTTTTACGCTGTACTGGTTCATTCCCTGAGTTAAATGTCAATAATTTGGTAAATATTTTCTCTAGAGAGTAGTTGTTTCTTCCTTATTTATTTCGATAAATAAATAAACAAGGAAAAAGGAAAAAGGCATCAGGATCAAGAGGAGGAAATGGAGGACTATAGCCCGGAAGATTTCGAGATTCTACGAGAGGTTTTCGAGAATGGTTTATAATAGCAGTTTTTGAGTTTTTGCACCTTATTTGTTATGCAACATGGTTCAATGCACCTAGGCTCTCTTACCGACATCAATGTACCATTTTTCCTGGTAATTTCATTTGCTACGCCACCACTTGTGATCAACTGACTGAATTTCTTCACCGAATTTTTTTTACCCCGCATCGCGTTTTCATGTTGTCTATGTTTTCATGTTTTCTATTCGTATCTCCTGCATACATGAAAACGCCTACACTCTCAGCTGCACTTGCCTCTGGGGTAGAAAGACAAGTGATAATCAACAGATCAATTCGAGATCAGTATTATAAGGCACTCAAAATAATTCTATCTCCATTTCTTAACCTTTAAGTGCATCGTATGCAATTCGAACTTTGTAACAGATAGAAGATATTATTATCTTATCTCCACATAAGATATTGTCATAGGTAGTTTTACAATATCCAGTAACACTTATGGTGAGGTTATATGAGTTGTGGGCCACCTGAGCGCTTCTCCCAGACGCAGCCGCGCTCTACCGGTCCGTGACTCAAATAACTGTGCTGTATTGTCAGAATAAATAAATCACAGTACAATTAAAGCAATTTTCACAACTAAGAGAACACAAAACTGACTCATTACGGACTGAGTATGTCATTAAACTGCTTTGTTGTTTTGTTTGTTTTTCTTTCTTTCTTTTAGTCTTTCTTTCTAATTTTTAGTAACTCTTAACATGATTACATGGTCTATCTAAACAGTAATAATCTAGAACGTAGTGATTATATGATCAAACCACCAAACTTTTCTTTAGAACAATTTAAGAAAAAGAAAAAAACAGCAGTACTTCGAATCGATGTGGAATCGATATACTAGAAAAACAGTTGCGAGTCGGAATGATAAAATTGCAATAACAATTACACGCGAGTCATAAAACTTTCAGAAAAACAATTTAGGTTTCTGGTCAGGTCTTATATGAGATTGTTTCGGTGATGCATTATTATTATTATTATTATTATTATTATTATTATTATTATTATTATTATTTTACCGTAAGCAATTTCCAAGCATCACTGGCCGTAAGTTATGAAAGAATGTAACTCATTTCTGTATCACGATAGATGCAAGTACTTATTGGCCCTGAATTTATTGAAGTTTCGGTAAACTATACTCTTTGTGCTGTCTATTATTCACGTTAGTATAACTGTTCTTCTTGACATTGAACCTGTATTTTATGTTCATTAATAAAATTGTAATAATATTTCAGTCTTTTCAGACAATTTCTATTTCAACGTTCTTTAATTTTTAAATATTAAAATCTAAGTATTATACATTATATTCAGCGCTCTATTTCCAGCGATATTTAGTGAAATGCTTTTATATTTTCATTCATTATATAATGACCATAGACCACAGTTTGAATGGAATAGGAAATCACACACAAAAGTCTACAATTCTAAAGTATACATAAACACCACTTCTAGTTGCTACTAAGTGATCTATAGAAATTGTTTACATGTTTCCTCATATAATATATCATGTGTTTAATAAGTAATTTATTATGCGCTACTGTAGAGTCACGGAATCAGCTAAAACTTAACCGAAGGTGCGAAATGTGGAAATATATATTCTGAGATTACAGAAAAAGGAATTGTGTGTGTGCGTGTGTTTCCCCGTAAAATCGAAGCTGAGGACTATAACAACATAAATATTATTTTTTATTTACTTACACACTTTGTAAACATACTATTGTAAACAAAAGTATAAGTTATGACTTCACATGGTTAAAATATAGACAGCTAAAGTCATTTTATACATTTCTTTCACTTGCGCATGAATTACTAATATTACTCTTGCTGCTTGTGTAACTTGGACAATTTGTAATCTTATAATAACGTCCAAAGTGCATATACAAAGGTCTGTTACTAATGATATTTATGGACACGCCATTTTATAATATAACTATATAAATTATATTCTTGCAATCCTTGTTTAATTACAATAAAATGATTCAGTAATAACTGAGAACACATACAAAAATCAACTATCATACATTTTTAGCTGTTTTTAAAGTATTCAAAATGTCTTTCAGAACATTTCCTTTTAGATTTTCTGCAACCGTGCTGTGTTACTTAAAAGTTTTCGCAGCATTTTGAACATTAAAATAATTAGGAGCTGCATTCCGCCAGCTCTTATAAATAAAACACCAAAATTTAATATATAAAGTAAACTTGTATGTAAAAACTGAGTACGAACTAGTTTCAGTGATAATCTAACACGGGCTTACTCTAACCTCCATGTTCTGTAGGTTCACATGTCACTGTTGAATTTTTCACCCATTTTGTTATTTTGCCTTTGCATTTGAAATCGGTATACTCTAGTCCCTTAAGGACATGGCTTATATAAGTAGATACAATACTTGATAACCCACAATAACTTGGATAAACAGATGCAAATAAACTAAAACAACTGAGTTTCAAAGTAGCGACTATCGCAATAAATCGCGGTACTGCGATTAGATCTGTGTGTAAGTTACGCTCACAGTGCAAAATGCAGCAAATGTTCACAATTACTGGTTTTTGTAAAAATTTGCTTTGTGGCTTGATAAATGTAATCAACATAAAGAAGAAATTGTTTTATATCTGTGCACTTTTGTCATAAATTGTTCACATTTGTAGGCCAGTATGAACATTTACCAAACTTGGAAAATATTACTAAAACTAATTGAGTCGGTTTTCCCTTCAAATGCTACATTTCCTGTGTTTGTGTATTGCTGAAACGTCAATATATTTTTGTGGGAAGTGATAGCATATTTTAATAGCATCTACTTTGGCATATACATTTTAAGTTATGGCATTATAATACCATAATTATATTCCAATTTAATTTGGTTCAAATCAAAGCACCTGTCGGTTAAATGTTTGTGAAAACACAAGAAACAATTGTCCAAATAGAAATACAATTTCAGTGTAAGATATCCAACATATTTTCATCCTTTAACGTTTATTTTGTCATAAATATAAATTTCGTAAGGAAACAAGCAAAATCATGAATTGATAAGTACGGCAGAAAATTCTTAGGCACCTTCACCGCGAGCAGTTTTATTATTGATGAATAAAACATTCAATTGCACAAATCCACATTTAACTAAAAGCATACAAATAAATTTCTAATGAGCTTATCTCTTGTGCAGATAGATACTAGTGCAAATACGTCGCTTAGCAAGAGAATATAATAAACTAATATGCTCCCGGTAGTTTCCAACTTCTAAGAAATGCGAATTCTAGTTGTTAACGATTCCTAAAACATAGGCAAGCTAAAAATATTTCCACACTCAGTTATCTGTATGGATCTTGCTTACATTTATCAGCAATTGTTTACAATAACTGATAAATAATTGTTTTCTATTTTGATCGTATCATAATTTCTACCAGTGAAACCATCATGGGAACTAAATAAAACATTGTAGGATAAAAAAACTCAATTGAAAGTATAAGAGAAAATACTAACATTTAAGTTTATGTCGCAACTTCTGAAATATCCTGCCCTATTTTAACGCGATAGATGCATTTCAAATTCTGTACTGTTTGGCACACTGGCTACATTGTATGGTTGTAGAGACAGATATTTGATCCGCCGGTAAGAAAATAGGGCAAAGGAAGCAACAAACAGCTCCGTGTTGTACTATGCGCACTGTGAGTGGATCCTTACAGAGCGGGGAAGCTGTGGCGGTAACCCTTGGGTCTCGCATTAGACAGGTTCCGGTGTCATATCCCAGTTTTTGTTTGTTTTTGTTTTTTGTTTTTTTTTTCCTGGTTACTTAGGCGAATACTGGGATGGATGTTTGTTTACTTTCGACAAACTTTCCAATCTCTATTTCATTTCGTTGGTTCTGTTACAGGGTCGAAATTGCCAGAAGAGATGAACTATGTGCGGTGTGACGGTGGCTTGAGCTTTGGAAAGGTTTCTGCCCCGGTGTCTGGTATGGAAGCGACTCCTATTTCTTGGTGGGGCGAGGTCTCAGCTGACGTCGGAATCTTCTATCTGAAAACAGCGATTCCGTCTATGTCCCTACCTCACCACCCGTGGCTTCTGGTTGCCCGGTGTCTCCTTCATATCTTCCTCCCGGAGGTGCCCCCACTGGAGGCGTAGACAAAAATGGCCAGCCCTTAAGCAAGGCTTAAGTGACCGAAATGTCTATTCCATCCCTAAAAATGGAATTCCATACCAGTAAATCGTTCTTTATTTTCCTTTTATGTAGATATGGTTGTGTTTTTTCCTTCTAAACAACCCCGAACTCTTTAATTGATCTCAGCAAAAATTTTGTAAAGGAACTCTGTAATCCAAAGAGCATAATTGCTGTTTAGAATAATATGGAAGTTTTAGCTTTACGGCACAGCCCCTGCAACCCCTGACTGCATTCCCTGGAAGTGGAAAGGCACTAAAATAGTTAGGAAATCTCTTATCCTTTACACGTTATAATTTTTAAATTTTTATTTTATTTATTTTTTCATTTTTATTTTAGCAATAAGACGGAGAAATGTACGTAATTATTACGATTCTTCTGACATTTATATAACTAACAAGTTTACCCACTTCTATTTACAGAGGTGTTTAAGCTAACGCAACTTTAATCCAATTTCTCCAACTCTACCATATATTTTGTTAAAGCAAAATATTCCATTCTTGTTGTAATGTCTTGCACTGACGTCAATGCTTTTGCCCGCCCACTACAAGCGCGTTTTTCTCGATGATGATTCTCTCAAAGTGCGTTCCGAATCTACTAAATGAGCACATCCAAGCTCTCGGCAGATAGCAGCAGTAAATGGTACCGGTACGGCTTGGCTAGGTCATCGGCGGTCACTGACGTTTGCCGCCTCATCGGCCTCAAGGATATAGGTCACTCTCCAGCACAATCAATGCATTCACATTAGCCGTTCAGGACAGGCTTTAACTTTGTAAAACATTATATAAAATAAATATTGTGTATGTTTACTTATCACACTAGCCACGAGTTGACTAGGATTTCAAATCAGAGTTATGTAGAAAAAATTCTGTTACGGGACTCGAACCAATAATTGTTGGACGACACGTATAAATGTTATGTAGTATTTTCGTTAATATGTAGCAGAGAGAAAAAAGTATTATTGAAAGGGTTGAAATCCGGTTCGTTTTTATCTTGTTGCGTGTTAAACCTTACCTCAATAATGTTTGTCTCATTTTTAATGAATATATTAAAAGCTTACCTGAACGAGGCTGTGACTCAGGTGGTAACCTTTGAGACTCACATTTGGGAGGTTCTGGTTCAACCCCCAATGAGCCGATCATCTAGGTTTGGGTTCTTCGCAGTTTCTCTGGTCACTTAGGCAAATGCTCGAATGGATATTTGCTTTCCACGAATTTTCAAACTCTCCCATTCCATAGCATTTCATTCCTTTGGTTCTGTTACAGTGTCAAAAGTACCAAAGCGAGGTGGGCTGGCGCGGTTTGACGGTAGCTTGCACTCTGTAAAAGTTTCTGCCCGGCGTCTAGAATGGAAGAGAACCTTCTAAGGAACTCATCTGGCGTCGGGGTGTTCGGGATTTCTCTCAACGTCCGTGGGTCCTGGCCCCCCTGTGGTTCCCGCACCTCATCCCTTCCTCCTCCGACTCGAACAATAAATTATGTTACCTATATATTGTAAAATTATGAAAAAATAACCAATAGTTTTCATGTTTTAAAATGTAATACCTAATGTGAAAGAAATATATAAAGGACATTTTGTTCCCTTAAGGGCATACTTACCTCTTCTTGGCCTCTCTTTCCCTTTGTTTTATTGATTTATGTTAGTGTGTATGTTTATTTCAGCTTATCTAAGTTATACTTACCTATTCTTGATTCTCTTTCGTTTTTAAAGTGAATATTATGTTAATGTTTCCCATCTTAGAATATCCAGGCTACTTGCCCGTTCTTAACCTTTCTTTTCCATTAGTTTATAATACTCAATTATTTTTAGTTTATTTTCGCCTGTTCTGCTTATCCACGCTATAGATGTTATTGCTGGCCTCTCTTGTCCCATTATTTTTGGGGTAATGTCGCACTTGTGGAAGGAGAAATTATGGAAGACCGGCGGCTCAAAGTTACAGAAATAGCAGCAACGTTGGGCCATTCTAAGACAACAGTCCTTCGAATTATTCATTTAAACATTTAAACATGAATAAGTTAGTGCAAGATGGGTGCCTAGACTTCTTTTCTTAGTCCAAAAGTAGCAACGAGTCATCTGTTGTCAGACATTTTTGGAGTTCTGCCATGGCAACGAGAGAGAAGTCCTGTAAACCATTGTTACAGGAGAGAAAGTATGGTCCTACTATGATCCCTTGTACAAAAGAGAATCAATGGAGTGATGTAAACATGGCGAAGCACCGCCTCTAAAGGCAAGCTCACTCAGTCAACCGAGAAGATCATGGCCACAATATTTTAGGACTGTGAAGGAATACTCTTCATTGACTTCAAGGAGAGGAACACCACAGTAAATGGGGAGTTCTGTGCTGGCCTACTGCACAGACTACGTGCTTCCATCAAAGAGAAAAGGCGAGGAAAGCGTGGTGTGCGCCTTCTTCATGACAACGCGCCTGTTCACACAGCTCTTGTTGCAAAGGAAGCTGTGAAGAGATGTGGCTTCAAGGAGATCGACCATCCACCCTAAAGCCCAGATCTAGCTCCCAGTGACTATTTCCTCTTCTCAAAATTCAAGAAGGATCTTCGAGGAAAGACATTTAAGTATGACGAAGAAGTGATGAATGCTGTTTATGCAGACAAGACTTCTGACTATTTGGGGGTGGGGTGTTGAAATGTTAATTCAAAGATGTGAGAAGTGTATTGCAATAAAGGGTAACATATTCAAAAGTGAAATATAGCTATATTTTCTTTATCATACTTAGGAAATGGATAGGCCGGAAACGTATGGACGTACCCTCGTAAATAGTAATTAGAGCTAAAAATTGAATACGTTGCATCAACTGTTTGTAGCACTAATTCCACTTAACCAGTCGGAATCATGCACCGCCGAGTGATAGTCCTATTTGTTTACGTCGGAATAGAAACAGCGGAGAACGCATTGTAGTGTCTTTTTTTTTTTTAATTGATCGTCAAAAAGGATCTCAGTGTGCAGAATTTTATATTGAAGAACAATCAAACATTATGAGAAGATTTTATATTTGCCTTTCTTTTTCTGCCTGTTTTGTACTGTTTTGCATATATTTTTCTTTTTTGTAATTATTTTATTATTTCTGAAACTTTTCCATAATTATGTTTCTGAGCTTCAATGAAGAGAATAAGAAGTAATTGTTTGTTGTGTTCATTCCTTCTTTGAAGACCTTCGTAAAGCTGTTAAGTCGGGTAAGTAGGTCGTTTTCATTGTGGGCGAGTTGTTCTGAGTTGTGGATCTCAGTTTGCATTATTGACTTGTACAAACAATAACTGCAGTGGCATTGACCTAACAGCAACATTAACAGGATAAGGGCATCTTTTAGATGACTCGGTAATGAAAACGAGACTACAATACCCCACCGCCATGGATGGCCCAGGTCGTTAAGTGAGAAGGAGGTCTGGGGTTCGGATCCCACCAGGACCGTCCTTCCTGACTGAGTTTTTTCCAGGTTTTCCTCAGTCCTCATAAATGGCAAATGCCGGGGAGGTACCCTAAACTTAGGCATGGAACGCTTCCTTCCTTTAAAAAAAATACTTCTCCAGTTTATCTTTTCATTTATGTAGCATCGGTGTCGCCGCCTGTGATGCGGCAGTAGTTAAACGAATGTTAAACACTACTCAACAACTACTATACGCAATTTTCACTGAGATGCCAACTCCTAACATTATTACCTTAGAAATTTCCGCTGCCTTCTCTGTTACACTATAGATCTCCTTTCACAATAGGTATATTGTTAATGCAAAAATGTTGAGAAGAGAGGTCAGTTGTTGAGTAAATATTCTGAAAACTATATTATTGACAAACGACAACATTTCGGTGTTGATAATCTGTAGATGTGTGCAAAAATGATAAACGTATTATTTTTGTGATTTTCCTTTACAGATAATATTGCTGTTTCAAAAATATAAAAATCTTTATTAAGTTATTTTCTTATTATCCAAAAAGGAATTAGATACTACAGTATGCAATGCGTTTTCTTTACTGCCTATATTATACATTTCAAGTGTGCTTTGCTTACCTTTTTCTACCTATAGATATTTTAATGACTGAACATCTGGTCTCGAGTTACAACACAACGATCAATGCCATCTAATTATACAGTAACGTAATGAACCATTTAGCAATAAGATACGAGACATGCCCAAGAAGAAATAAGTCAATTAAAGAGCTCCAGATTAGACTAAAGGTTCCGGAGAAAGTAGACCATCCTGCATAGAAGAAAACGTTTTGGCGACTTCAAACTGAAGAGTTTGGAGTCTCCAAGTTTACCTTATCTACAATAATTAAAAACTGTGAAAAAACTATTCGTGCTTCTTCATCAGATTCCGGATATAAACATCGAAGACATAGAAAATTCGACCAATGTGAATATCGGTCTTATAATTCAATCTAAAGCAAAAGAGATTGCTTGATTGCTTAGTTGATCCGCTGGATGGCTGTTCTGGTTTCATAACAGACGCTCAGTTATACTATTTAATTGCGCAGAGACAAACAAAATTGAATAATAATGTGTCAAAAGCTCGTTACAACATTTATCCATGTGAGAGGTGTATTCTGTAAGAAATAAGTGGGATTTTTTACAATCTTTTCCTAAATGACACGTCCGAAATCAAAGGTGATAAAAGTTTTGGTGTTCTTTTATGTAATGCAGAAAAACTTCCTTCCAAGGCTGATTGGCGAATCCGAGATTATATCTTGCATCTACTATCACTATAAGATCATTTATCATTTGTAAGTGGGTACTTCGTTAGAGTCGAACGTTGCTAAGTAGATATTTTTTTCTGATATCAGACAGAGGTATATCCTGAAATTTATATGACCTAACCAAGTAACGAAACTAATGTAAGCAATTCGCGCTACTTGATGTAATAAAATCTATCGTAGCAGAACTTCTTAACGGAGCCTGAGTACATAGTGACGCTAATCATGTCAGAAAATTATGTAACTTACTCCAGTGCCAAAAGATGTGTTTGAAGCGCAAGAACTGCAGTAAAAAAAATGAGGAAGACAACAGGTCAGGATATTTAAATCACTTTGGGCACGTCGTCATAACGCTTTGCTGAAACACCCGAAGTCCGAAGGGTTTACAGAGGCCATGAATACAGAGACCTAACACACGATATCTCTGCACTCAGTTTGTCACACGCTAGAAACAACTTTTATATTAGCGATTATGTGTGTTCTCTACTAGCTACCATGACGATCTTTCGCACAACTGCCGGAACATGTAAACTAAACTGCATATCGCATTCTAGTGAGCTATTTGGATGTCTATCATCTTAAAAATAGCTAATTACTTAAACCTAAGATGACATACACTTTCACTTACTTCCAAGCGCGTACTTTTCTCACTCAAGCATATAACTAATGTTTTCTTACGAAAGATAGCTGCTGCAAAAAAGACTGTGCGCAGGCATAGGGGATGTTCCATCTCTCTCATTGCATAGCTTTCTCTTTCAGGCAATAAACAACTTCAAATGCAAACTTATCCTGGGCAAGGTCTGCTTATGTTTCCGTGAACTATAGTAAATCTTCAATGCAATGTTTCTTCTTCTTCTTCTTCTTCTTCTTCTTCTTGTTCTTGTTCTTCTTCTTCTTGTTCTTCTTCTTATGATGACTTATTTTACGTTTATCGAAGGGTATTCATTTTAATAATGTTCTAGTTTTCTGTTCTTATCCATTCTCTTCATAAAATGTATTATTTATATTTTCTTTTCGGAATTATCTCCTGGTTTCTCCATGTTTTATTCTCTCTTTCATAGTTATTCCTATCATTGATATTCAAAATTTCATTTCTGTTACTTGAACTCTAATTGCTTTTACTGTCTTTATCCATATTTCACTGCTATATAGTACAATTGTTCAATAACATTTTAATTACGTTACTGTCCTTATTCTGTTTTAATGTGTGACTTATTGTTCTACTAACATAATTATTTTTTAAGTTATTGTTAATGCCAATTTATTATACAGGGTGTTACATTTATCTTGCTCAACCAAATACTTTTTATAGCATTATGGGGAAAATTCTGGCTGAGAATATACATTTTTGTATTCCCATTAATGTAGGAAATATGAGATAGAACTTCTGGTTTTAAATGACATCATGTACATTTTATTCAAGAGTACATCTATCCAATCGCTATTCAAAAATATATCACACTGTCAACAGAACTGTAGATATGCACAGTTATTGAACAAACAACTGTTTAATGCCGAATTACTTACCTAATGTAGCACTGTAGGAGTTCTGGGTTTTGTTTATGATTTTCAATTCATGTAAACACAGATGTCCTGAGATGGAGTTTGGGGTAGGTTACCCATTTCCCTCATCCCTCAAATTGTCGTTGCTTTAGTTTACATACAGTGTACTGTAGTCATTCATAAGAGTAATTTAGTACTGCCCTGAACTGTTGTGACTACAGTTTTTCATACAAGATGTACATGCATGAAGAGCAAATGGAAATGCTGCTGATCATCGGAGAATGTAAGTTGGCAAATAATGATTTATTCGACTATATTATTGAATAGGTTAAATAATTTAGTTAAACAAATGCACTGCAAATCCATATTCTACTGTTTTCTTAACTAAAATGTTACATTTCTGAATAGTTCTTGGAGAGGGTAAGTGTATTCTTGAATAAATTGTATATGGTGTCATTAAAAAACAGTTCTTTCTCGTATCTCCTACATTATTAAAAGATACAAAAAGTATACCCTCAACAAGAACTCTTCCATGACGTTAAAAAACCTTTGTTTGAAACAATTTTTCAATTGATGCATCAGAAAAGTTATTTTGAGTGAGCAAGATAAATGGGAAATCCAGTATATAAAACTGAGCATGTAAAAATTAAATACATTTACCTCTCCTAAACTTTATTTTAATACAATTTTAGATAAACGATTTTACTACGAACTAAATACAGTTGTAAAAAGAATATAATTTAAAAATATCTGGAGGCAAAATAAGTCTATGGCCTCTACAAGAACACATATTACAAGATGTCTTAAATAATAAATTAATGAAACATGTAAATAAATAACAAATGAAATTTTCTTTAGAAAAATATTTGTGAATACGTTTGCCTATTGTTCCTTATGTAGCGCTTTAGTAGCCTGTAATAAAGTATGTGTGTGCATGTTTAATGTAAGTATAAAATTTGAATCCTGGTTTAACACAAAGTTTTTAATGAGGTTTTGTTGTCATTTGATTTTCGAGAAAGAAAACGTTAATGATTTCTGTCCTCTCCTATTATTTTTTACCTCATTTCATTTTATCATGTTATGCACTGTTGAATGTTTGTTGGCCATGCATTATCAATGAGGATATGCAGTATAATAGATAAATTCCTGGAACGCAATGGAACTTCCGTCAGTTTCTCAGTATAAATAAGTTGAGGTTTAAAATACAACCTGTTTTATAGTACGAGTTTATTCCGGATATTCGTGTTATTTATTTTCTATGTTAACACTACCATCAAAGAATGGCAGAAAATCGCGTTTCCTTATTCCGAAGCAAACTCTTAGGGCACAATGCACTGATATACCAAAATTAATAAATATTATATCATTAGACTATGTCTAAAAACAGATTTAATCAATCGTTTAAAATATACATTTTTGCAAGATTTTTGTCAGATTTTATCCGTTGGGATTCCTTAGATAGGGAATATATAGGGGATATGTAAATGTCGATCCTTCAGAGAAATACCACTGCCAATAAAAGATTATATAATGTAAGGGATAAAGAAAAGAACAAAGGTGATAGAGCAATAATTTCAGTAGTAGTGGAGCTCAACAGTATGAAGCCGTGCTTTGGCGGAAGGAAAAAATGACTAGTCTTATCAATAGCCAAGCCAGCGAAACAGAAAAAGTGGATCTGAAGGTTTAAAGCAAAATTTTCAGCATATAAATTACTTTTCAAACCATAGGTTAGAACTATTTACTACATATACACAAGGAACCAAAAAGCAAAGTGCAGTAGAGATGTTATTGCTCATTAAATAGTGACAATTCACCCTAATATATATATGAAAAATAAAATAACACTATCCACAATGAAACTAAAATAAAAATAGCTAAAGAAGCAGAAAAAGGATAAAATACTTTGATAGACACAGATTATCTCTCGCTGTATTTCGAACTTCTGGAGTTCTTTTAAGGCAGGAAGACAAGTGAAAGTAGTACAAATAAATATTGAATATCAAAGGTAAGGTAATGCATGGAAACAGATGAAAGAAGCAAGACGAGTGAGTGGGAGAGAGAGAGAGAGTATGAAAATATATTAATACGTAAGATTTAAGATAGCGAAATGGAGGCTATATTTTTGTATAAAGCACGTATACCACCGGGTTTAAATCGTACATGTTAATAAATATTTATATTATCTTCCTCTCATTCTTTGTTACTTGTTTATTCTGTTTCCCTGCATTACCTCACCTTCGATATTCAATATTTATTTTTACTACTTTCGTCTTAGAAGAACTCCAGAAGCTCGACATATAGCGAGAGATAATCTGTGTATATCTAAGTGATTTATCCTTTTTCTGCTTCTTTAGCTATTGCTATAATTTGCAAACTAAACTTAATATTATGTTTTTTTGCAAAATAACT
This sequence comes from Metallyticus violacea, assembly GCA_030762175.1. NCBI lineage: Eukaryota > Metazoa > Arthropoda > Insecta > Mantodea > Metallyticidae > Metallyticus > Metallyticus violacea. The sequence goes on along the minus strand of CM060830.1, from coordinate 41,761,415 downwards.
GCACTGTCAACATGTTGTGTGTACATATTATGTATTTTCATTAAAGTTCTGCATAATATCGTAAGAAATGCAAATTTCTGAACTTCACATATGCCTCCATTAAAAAGTTTTGATAACTGACTACAAGTTGAAGAAAAATCGATTTTTTTCTTGGGGACCTCTTAAATCTCCAGTTTCAGTCCACCTGCAGTTTTTACTTTTTTCTCTCCCTCGTCTCCTCATTCGTACTACAGATGCATTCATGTGACTGTTAGTGTTCTATACAGGGCTGCCTGGACTTGCTGGCTTATTGGGGGATCCCAGATATCGTAGTTATTAGGGTTATATCCACCCCACCTGAGAAGTAGAACCGTTTGGTAGCTATATTTAATTTACATCTAAAATATAGACATGCAGTAAAATAATGACATTTTAGAAAACAAATAAATGTAATAAATTTAAGTTTTAGATTATTTGTATTTATCTCCCTCCTCTTCTTTTCCCTAAGATTAGCTCTGATGATTGGGAGTACTTAACAGGCTAAATTAAAATGATGTTCCCAATTTAATTTGTTTTCTATATGAAATGTAATGAATGTGTACTTTAATGTGTATAAATTGAAAGGCAATCTGTCAAAGTTTAAATTCCAGTTGTGGATTGTATGTTACTTTCCCATAGTGTCTGATAGAGGCAGTCAAAATAATTTAAGAAAATGGTTCCTAGGATAAGTGTAGATGGCAATCTGTATTGCTGATTTTCATACAGTTTGTCGTGAGTGTTCGACTGCATTTTCGAAGAAATTTTGGGATAGACGCCCCAGTGGTAAGCCAATTTGAAGTGGTAATTCACAATTTCAGCACATTGGCTGAATTTGCAAGTAAAAATCGGCTAGGCGTCCGTCAATAGAGAAATAAGTGGGAGTGCATCGCGATATTTGCAAGGAGTCCTCAAAAATTCAAAGTTGAAAGCTTTGCATTCCCCATTAAACTGTATTGTTTGTCAGTAGAGTTAATATTTAGAGATGAAACATTTCACATTTCAGAAACTGTAAAAACAGGCACCTTGAGAATCAGAAGAAATGAAAAATCTACACGAATGTAATTTCCCCTAACCCAGTCTTATGTGGCACTACTCATCGAAAATTTATGGGTTCTTCCTAAGCATGTAGCATGAAGCGCATATTGAATAGTTGTAACGTACAGTGAGGTTTTTAATTTAATGGCGATAGAGTACGGCTGCATACTAGGAGAAGCTTGTCTTGTACATATACAGGGAGCACCTTGTTAGCTTCAGAGAGGCTTTAACAGCGACATTTGTGCTTCCTTTATTACTCGGTATGTCATTGTGAGAAAGGATTGTCGAATAACATTAAGAACAATCCCACAAATCTGAAAACTTCCCATATCTTTTTAGCAGTAGGAAACATCCTGTATCTAGATGCTCGCTGTGGGCCATTTTAGTCGCTTGCAGTGCACAACAATGAAGTGAAACCTTTTAAAAACTATACCCTCTCTCTGAAGACTCCCATTCAAATGGTGCCTTTACACAGTATTCAAACTTATCAGTTCTTATGAGCTCTCAGACGATACACATATGTATGTTGTTGTCTTTCTTCTGGCATTGCCTTATACAAACATAAGTTCGGTTGAAACAGTTATGAGCCATGTTATGTTTGTTTTGTACTTAAGTTTTGCATCCAGTAAATTTTGAAAGCTATTTATAAGTGAGGTATTGCTGGAAAGATATGCGTGTATACTGTCTCAGACTATTTTAGATAATGCTACGCATCAATCAGTGATCCTAATCTGTGGAGATAGCTGAATAGACCAAATCTCGATTCATTTGTTTGTGTTGCTGCAAAGTTTGGTTTATTATTTGAACTCTATGAGTGGCTTGGCTTGCTTAAAATAAGTGATGTTACAACCCACAGCATAGCTAACTAGTCTTGCACTGTTACAATGATTACAAATATTGCTTTCCGAATCAAATAATTCAGAAATCGCAATTTTCCGATTCTTTATAACTCGTTTCGACAATGTGATCAAGTAAAAGCTAAAGACAACCTGTAATGGGCAAATAATGAAACAAAATGAAATTTGCTTTTCATGTTAAATAGAATAACAGATACATGAAAGGGGGACTTGGGACTCGTATTCGTGAGGTTTCGGATTGAATTCCCTTGGAGCCTTGGATTTTTTCGGTCTTTCATCTGCTTGCTTAGGCTAATTCTCTGGGATGGGTCTTTTATTTCCAAGAATATTCCGTTTTCCCATTTTATATAATTCCATTCCGTTGGTTCTGTTGTAGGATAGAAAGTTCCAGGCGAGGTTGGATGGTGCGGCGTGACGTCGGCTTGCGCTTTGGAAAGATTTCTATTCCGGCGACTGGTATGGTTGCGGCCTTTCTGAGGTACCCGAATTCTTTGGAGGGAGGGCTTCGCAAACATCGGGGTGCTCTATCTTTAACCTGTTAAGGAACTCGTCTACGTACGTACCTCACTGCCCCGGTGTCTCCCTTCCTCCCGGAGTTGTCCCTATTTGAAGTGTAGGCACAAACCGCCAGCTAAAGTACCGAAATATTCTTTCTCCGTTCCTATCGATCCAATCAAATCCACTGCCAGGGAGTACAGACTGCCCTTGGGGAAAATGTGGATGGCATTGGAGAAAAAACCTTCCAGTTGAACGCTCAGTAACACATCAATAACTAAACTACACATAGAGAAACAGGAATCGGCGCTAAACGAATTTCATAACGCCAACCGTTTTATAGGACCGGGTGTTTCGTAAGGTATCAGTTGCTACATTTGTATCCAGAGACAGCGTCATCCAGTTCTATTTAAAAGTAGAAAACACACTCATGTTACTTTGACTGGGATATGTGTGGTATAAAACACCGAACTTTATGCTTTATATTTTTTAAATATCTATTCATGACAAGGGACATTCATTTTTTTTTATAAATGATTGCTTTATTATGTAGTAGCTATATAAATTTATAACAAAGAAAGAAAACAAAACAAAATCTCATTCTTGCTTTTATAAAACCTTTCAGCTACTAATTTTGTACCTATATGAAAGGTTGCTATTATAAATGACATTAATTTGCGCAGACCAACACACAGTTTCCCATCGTCCAGTCTAACTATTTTGAAACAATCGGCGAAGTACGTCTATTGGGATATCTTTCAGCGTACACATTACAAGAAAGAATATAATTTTCTCTATATGCTCCATGTTGACTTTTTCAGCATTAGTAAGTACCATCTTCCATCACGTCTTACCTCAAGAACAATTATAAAGTACTGGCAAGGAACTTTCAATAAAATCAGTGTAAAGTAAACAAAATGTAAATAAAATGTAAACAAGCATACGAATAAGCATTTAAATGGGGCAGATAACAGCTATAGATATTTAAAATGTTCATATTACCATAGCTCGTAAACTGCTTGTACTAGAATCACCATAGATATTCTAATTTCCTCTAGTTTTATTTTCTTGATGTCGATAGGCATTATTTCATTTGAAAAATGTACCTTTATTCAAGAAATACACATTCTAATAATATTAACATCTGTGCATGGGCTGCAACTATGAGCCCCTTTCTAAGCTTCAATCCTGTGAAAGCAGCACATTAATAGCACTTCCTATTTCAGAAAAATTTGTGGTGCAACTTTTCACTCCGGTATAGTGTTCAATTTTGTCCATCTATAACACTCCTGAAAAATACAACCAGTATAACATGTGTTCTATGGTAGTACATGAGTGTATAACTGGAAAAATGTACGGTGATTAAGGGATACTGTTAATATATGGTTAGAGAAAGGTAAAATAAAACAAACTCCACGAGTTGTGTAAAAGTACAATGAACTAGAACGTTCAGTGTTTTAGTACCTGATGAAAAGCAAATTGCTCGAAATATTATATTAGTGCATGTGCTTCGGTTTGTGTGTTTTTCTTTACTTAAACGCTGAACGTTCTAGCTAAAATAACTACTGGAGAAGCAGAAATGAATAAAGTGCTAAAAAGTCACACATATAGTGCAATATTTGAAATCACTTGTATCATTCTTTTGCCTTTGAAGAACATACGTGGCTAGAAATTTGTGTTATTTGTGTGACTTTCTCAGTATTAATCCATTTCTGTTTCTCTAGTTATTGTTATTTTAACTATATTGTTCTTTACGAGCTATTTTATTTTTCATTTTAGTATATGTATATACGTATAGAATGAGTCAGAGCATGTGCGATATTTCGGAGGAGAAATAGAGCTCACAATGAGGTATATTTTTTGTTTAACAACTTATGTTCTTTAACGTGTAGTTTACAAATTGTGCGTGTGTACCGATTCCAACGTTAAACCAAGTGACACTACCTGATCCTCGCCGTGCACCTCTGTATGTATGATGTGTGTGGAGTTAAATGCGAGCAGGACGTCTATGGTTTCTATGAGTTGAACAACGTGATAATTTGCTATAGGGAGGCTAAAGGAAACGGCCATCCGACTTAACGCCCCCATAGTTTGGAGGCATTTGCAGTGTCGTGTACACGGCCCCAATTGTCACAAGATATGAACTTATTGAGCGAATATTCACTGCTTTTGATCAAATGCCAAAGTCCGACTGGCACTGCTACGACATAGTAATGGATGTACTCAGGTTCAGGGCAAACGCTTTGACATCATCTGAACCTGTTTTAAAGGTACTTGCAAAATAATTCAATAACGTAATGTCATTATAGTTTAATTTCCGTAACATCTTCAATGATGTGTGCCTCTTAAACGACGAGGCAGATAAAATAGATCGTTAAACCAAAAAAGTCTTCGTTGTGCGATCTATCTCTCTTCCCAATTTGTCACAGAGGTACTGACTCATATTGTACACCTCTTTAGGGTGACTCCGACCGCTTCAGATGCAACAGGTGAACTCTGCGGACCTTAATATACCCGTGGCGCTTTTAACGAACATCAGAGCCTCTCTGGGAAGTGATTCGAATGGTCGGATTCGGTGGAGCTGCGGAAGCTGATGCTGGACAAGGCCATCCAACCAGTGGTACTGGTAGCCTTACTGAGTATCGTTGGGGGTGTAAGTAGCATATATATAATGCTATTTTGTTTTAAAGGGGCAAATTTAGGAAAAAAATTACTGACCTAATGATAAAACCCAACAGGGGAGTAACCTTAGACTGTATTTTGCTATATGCTTCTTAAGGAGAATATAAAGTAGTTTAGAATTTTTTAAACTATTTATTCAATAAATTTTTTGTTGGATGTAGTTAACATTTTATTTACTAATGTAATGATAATCTTAATATTATTCATTTTAAAGTTATATTTTAATTATTCGTTCTGCTCATTATTAGTTGGGGTGTTCAATAATGATGGACACCTCCCCCCAATTACTATAGAAAAGTAGCAGTATGTGTGCCGATGTATGCATCAAGGTATGCCGTCTATTTTCCAAAATATGATGATGTTATGTCCCGGATACAGACCAGTGCTCGTCATTTGCTGCGGCGTCCTATTGAACTCGTGGACAATGAGCACCCAACATGGAAGCAGATAATCATGGGCAACTGTGGACGGTGTGGTTTCTGTGAAGGGAAGTAGTCACTGCTTGAGACATTCACACGAGCAGCTCCAAATCGCAGATCGGTTATCCGTTGGATATCACAGTTCAAAATCCCTGTGTTGAAAAAACGCAAAAGCACTGGGCGTCCAGCAGCAACAATAACCCAACTCCTGTCTGATTTAATGATGGAGAACAAGCGGACCACTTTTGATGAACTACAGAACGCAATAAATCTATCATGAGGAACCCTTGACACCATCACCCATGAGAACTTGAAGATGGGGAAGGTGGATGCCTCATTCCCTCACTATTACGCAGAAACTTAAGCGTTGGAGACATGTCATAGGTTGGCGGGACTGTACAGTCCGGATATGGCGGGGTTCTTTGAGTTTTTGGTCACCGTGGACGAACTTCAAGCAGGTGTCCACCAGTGGCGCCGAGATGCCTCCAAAGAATGGTTTAATATGTAAATACGGATATGCCAGAACGATGGTAAAGGTGCATAGACATTGGAGGGAATACCTCTAATAATATTTTGTATTCCTCGTCTAACAATAAATTCCTACTGTAAAAAAAAAGCATACACACTAGAGCCTATGGCACTAGATGGAGGTAGTGTGGCCAGCAACTGAGCTTAGGCCATCACTACCTCCCCCGCCCACACTCCACGTTTCATTTGGATAGCAGAGCGAGTGAAACAAGAGGACACAAAAACATCTCTGCTAGGCATCGAACTCTCAGAACTGCCTTACTACTTGAGCTGTTCCGCAACTAGATGTTTTATGGTTATTTTTAATTCTAATTTTATCGTTATTAACCGATTTGTGTTTACCTTTCGTGGTGCAATTGTAATTTAATTTAAAGATAATTTGTTGACAATTTTGTTCAATATTTTGGGTGGGGAAGCACCCGTTATTTATTTATTTATTTATTTATGTCTTGTGTAAGTAAGATCTTCCTATGCGGTGGGCAATTGAGTGTGTTTTTTCGGGGGCTTTCCCTCAGGTCTGAAAGTGAATTCCTGGGAAAACTTAGGTTAGATTACAAAGTCCTCTGAACTCATTTAGCCGAATTATCTCTATCCTATACTTGGAATAATGTGAATGCGCCTTCCAGGAAGGTAGGCTGGGGAGACATCCCGTAAAGTCCGAATGGACAATGGTGGCATGAAAGAAATGTTTTATTCGCTTCTTGGTTTTATTATTATTAATTACCTATGTCTTATTATACTGCAAGTTATTTGCTTTTTCTTTCATCTATAAATTATTTATGGTATTTACTTGTACTTGAGTACAATGATGGCATTTTAGTTAAAAATATACCGCTAGTGTATTGTAATTTTACTAGTAGTTCCCAGAAATGCAGTGTGTGCCTATGTTCGCTTCTACGGTAGAATAGACAGAAAAGGATTGATCGAAAGCTACCATAAATTCAAAGGAGGCCACACTTGGAGCATTAGCAACATTTTTGGGGATGAGAATGACCCTGGTGCCAAGTTTGGTGCGGATCCTTGATGACGTCATAGAGAAAAACAACTGAAAGTAAGGAACAGAAGAAAGTGCAAGAAGGTTTCTTCTTATTTTTGTTTTTTGTTTACATGAATCTGACTTAGTAGCATGACCAAAGAAAACTTTCTAAAGTTTTAAAAGATGGTTAACAAGAAAGCTGCACGCTTTAATTATTGTGCTGTTGGTATGTGGAACGGAATAAGTCGTGTTTACGCTGCGTGAATCTTTAGATTGTACGTGTGTTGTAGGTTGATAGCAAACTTACCGCATTTGAAGGATTTCCTCATGGCTTAACTTCGCTACTTCGTTGCCTCGACGTAGAACTCCTGAAATAAAACTGAAAATGTAGAAACATTCTTGAATTTATGTTCCAACACATCCCACAACCAGTTAAATTCAAAGCGACTGTGTACGGATAACTCATATTTGCTTCCTGCTTGTGAAACCTTCTCGACAAATAAAGGGACAATTTTGAAACAAGAAGGTTTTGATCATAATATGTAAACAAGTCGGTTCTTGAATGTACCGAGGGTGCCAAAAAATGTATACACGCTTTCACAGTAGGAATATATTTCAAAGTTGAACCGAAAAACAACAGTAATGTGTAGTATGATGTTCTGTGAACAGACGTGACTCACGTTACTACAACAAAATGGAGCCAAGATTATCGTTTTGAACAGTGGAAAGCAATTTTGAAGTTATATTGGAAAACCGAGAATGTTGCTGAAGTTCATGGTAATGGAGACGTATGTACAGAACAGATCCGACAAGGCGAGTAACAGTTGCACGCATTCGAGACAAATTTGAGACTCGTGGTACCGTATGCGATGTTCACAAGGGCAGATCTGGAAGACCTCGCACAGCAACAAGCCCCGCGCACTGGATCCAAGGCACAGGATGAAGAGGTCCGTTTGAGTTTCCACCCCGTTCTCCGTATATAACCCCGATGGACTTCTACCTATGGGGAACTCTTAAGGATGTTGTATACCTTAGAAAACCAGCTACACTGACAGCACTTCGGGAAGAAATTGAAACGGCATGTGCTGCAATCGCTGAGGACACTTTCGCAATCAGTAGTTCAACGTACTCAGAAGTGATTCGACGTTGATGGAGGGCATTTTGAGTAACTGTTGTAACTGTAAAAGTTTGAGATGATTAGTGATCATCATTTTCTGTTTGTGTGAATTCAGCTTTGTTATGTTAACACGGTGTTTTCTTTGCTTGAAGTGTGTATATATTTTGGCACCCTCTGTATTTAATAGTGGTTATACAGGCAGGGCTTTCATTTTAAAATTTTCCAGCCTGAATAACTACGTGTTTAAAATAAATGTAATGTAATGTAATATTATTAAATATATATAGGTATCAAGAGAGAAATTTGAAACCAATATTGAATTAGGTTTTACCCCCTCCAACCCTTCCCAATTTGAAATTTCAAATGGCTTCTTACCTTATGATATAAATAATTAAATTGTTAAGTTCTTTTCTATCGTCTGACAAACTGGACTGTTGTTATTTTGAATTCAGACAAAATAATTTTTTTCAGCAGAATTAAATATTATTTTAATTAGTATTACAATTTTGCAAAATGTGTTTGAATTCCACTTGACAGTAATGCAACTTATTTCGAAACAACTGACTAATTCTATTATACTGCCTTCTTTCTCGTGGGAGGAGTGTTTCTTGAGAAATCTCTGGGGGGTTCTCGATATGTTGCAAGGGGTTTGCCAATTTTTTTTCTAATGGCACTATTATTATTACAATTTATACCTGGAATATCGAACTGTGGATTAGACATGTGGCTTTCAGTTATTTAAAAATAGGACATGTTTAGATATTTAGTGAAAGGGACCAGTTTTCTTGGTCAGCTATAAGGAAAAAACTTTGTATGAACGATGGAAGTTAAATAAAGTCTTAGATCACTTACAGCTACTGTAGATCTGACTTCAAAGCTTTGTGACATCCAAAGCAAGCTACTTAATCATTTCTTCATCTGAAATTCAGTGAAAAGGATATCCCTTTTGTTTAAAATATTAAACTATTCTGCAGCATGTATCTTAAAAGCAATACTGTCAGTGCATAAAATATTTAAATAAAATCCAAATCTCATGTCTCATTTAGATAAATAGAAAAGGGTAAATTTAAAGATAAAGAAATGTGCTATTGCGTAATCAATTTACCTGTTTAATTTTGTGTTTAATATTTTAAATATAAAGTAAATGTATAATTATCTCAACGTGTGTAGTTGCAATATTTTAAGCTTTGCTGCGTCATTTTTGGAGGGGAACCCTAAGGTAGGTGCATTTATCTTAATTACAGCAACTTAGACTAATTTAAGGTTGCTAAATGCTTTGTATATTACTATAAGTGGTTTGAACATTTTGAAAATCACTGTTGTAGGGTGTACATAGTATTGAAAAAAAATTATCACCAGCAGACAACTATTACATTAAATTCTCAGTATATTTTGTCTAAATTCAAAAAACACTAACAACAATCCAGGTTGCTAGGCAACATTAAAAAAATTGGTCACTATTGACTCCCTGTTGAATTTAAATATCACGAGGTAAAGGTGAGAAGCAGAAACATAAAATGTAATCTACATTGTTTTAAACTTCTCCTCAATATCTAAATTGATCTTTTTCTTTAAATTAAAAATATATTTTAAATAGGTAGTTATTCAAACAGTGAAGTTTCGAAATAAAGTTCTGCATAGTGCTACAAAAATCTAGCGCATGCTCTATGCTGGATACCTTTACAATTTCTCGATCTCTTGTCGGGCTATAAATAATGTAAACGTAGAACAATAAATTGCAGATGTAATAAAGGAATTATACTTAATAAAACATCAACTTTTGCTGTAAGCAGTAGTCCAAATCAGTCACTGCATGTGACTCCACTATAATGGACTACATATCTATTGTAGCCGATATTTTGCACTAAGTAGTGGAGATTCTGCTAAGATAAAAGCATAGCTAAAGAAGTGAACATTCATACTTTCAGTGTTTATAACTAACACTAACGTTCGTCTGCTTTTTAAGGCTAGCCTAACCACTAATTTATCGTTACAAATAAGTTTATCTAACTTAAATATAACCTAGGAATTTAGATGATTAAGATATATGTATAACAATAATAAAGCTAGAGAACCTTAAGTGCAAAATTAAGTAACTGGGATATTACAGTACCTAACCTAACCTAACCTAACCTAACCTAACCTAATCTATGGCGAATTCAATATATATTACGTTCGGCACCGTAAAATAAAATGGCCAAAATATATAATCTGTCACAAACAAATAATGTGTACAAATGTTAAATAAAATGAAGATGATGAATAATAAACTATATACCTTTTAACGCCCCGAATAGAATGTGTCTTGCCCAAATCAGGGTAGATTGCTGATGTGATGTCATCAACTTGTGTAATAAAATCCTAATCAAATAATTCAGTATCACAGAATTTTTATATTTACGAAAGCTTTAGTTCTAAGTATAGGGAACGACGTGACAATCTGTAGCAGTGCGTGGCTTCCACATAGTAATGTCATCCATGATTGTAATATTAGATCAAGCGTTTGGAAAAGTATGGCAATTTACGCTCCGAGAAGAATTATTATTGTAAATGTCGCACCATTTTCAATTTTACTTCTCAAACACTTTGGCGATGTGATAAGGTATGCTATCGGTAGACCTTGGATTTGTAGGTCTTTAATCACCAACTTTTGGGCACCTAAATACACAATTTTAGGCAGCAATAAATGCAGTTTAATGCATCTAAAATGTATTTTATCTACTGAAACCATAGTACGTATAAAAATACAAGTAATTGGTTAGTATTGAGCATTATAGTAAAGAAGTTTTGCTGTTGAAAACTTTAGTTTACTGTTTACCTTTGCGCCCAATATCTTTTTTGAACTTTTCTGACTTCAACGATACTCTTTAAAAACATTCATCTTATACTGGTTATACGTTTTCCTTATCTTATATGTACTTTCTTTGTACACTCTACTAATATTCGTTCCTGTACTGCAGTATAGCCCATGACCTATGGTTGCCATTATTCGCATGGATGTATAAATTTTTCCCCGCCAGGGCGACTCTGCGCATTATCTTTATAGGTTCCTCCACTATCTTGCAGAGTTTACATTCATTATATAATTTTACTATATACAATTTGCGCGATTGGACTAAATTCTATATTACTGTATACATAACGAAGAAAATATTTAATTCTTATCCGTTTGTAACTCAAAATATGATTTTCTCCATTCGTAGATAAGATCTTTAGTAAGGAACAATTACTAAAGAAGCTTTCTTAAAGCTAATTTTTGGTATTTTTTTCTTCACACTGCTGCGCAATGCAACTAACAAAATTTGGAATGGTGATTAACGTCCTTTTTACTGCTAAGGCGACGGATGCGTGTTATATGCAATGAAATGATGAAATGAAAAGTGGAAAGGATTTTTTTAAAGAAGGAAACTCCAGATCTAAGCTAAGGGTATCTCCCCGGCATTTACCATTTATGAGATCTAAGGAAAAACTGGGGGAAAAAAAAAAAAAAAAAAAAAAAACAGCAAGGGAGGGCGTTGCTGGCGGTAATCAAACTTCAGACTCCCGCCCACAAGCCCGTGCCCTAACGATCTCAGCCACCCGAGTGGATCAAACCCGGCCAGGATCGATGGATTTTTTTAGGGTGTAAGAATTCCTAATTATGTCATCCTACGGAGGGGGAAGTAAAGCCATGTAGGTTGCGGCATGTAAAAGATTCTTAAGACTGAAAGAAGAGGCCTCTGAGAAAAATTTATTAGCAATTTCACGCCCTGAATTGAATGGAATGCTAATGACTAAAGATGTTAAAAAGCCTCCTTAAATAAACAAAATAAACGGTAATATAGGCAATCAGCATCAAACCACACACAAAGAGAAGAAAATGAAATTTAAAATAAGTATGTGCATTGTCTTTGAAGTATTCAAAATGGCTGTTATTAAAACTTTATCCAGAGGCATATCAATTGTTGGTGACCAGCTGTGATTGATTCGTCTTTCATTGTTGACTCGAATTTGCCTATATCCTCCTCACAGTATCGCCCTTCCCTTCTTGCGTGATATAAATATAAAATATAGAATTGAATTATATTAACTTTTAAAACTATTTGTTTTAGGTGGCTCCAGACAAAAAGTGTTTAATTAGACGTTAAGCACTCATTTAAGACATTTTACGTGCTATTAAATGCTTTCAGTAGGCCTGATTTTACATGTACACACGTGTAATTACTTCCCACATCCCTTAAAGGAGCTAAATAGGCATTTTCCTTAAATTATGAAGTCTAGTTCATCAGGAAAAGGAAAGGAAATTGGTTTAAAATCAGTAGATAGTGTTTTGTTATAGTTCTCAGATTTACTGGTGTTGAGAACTGAATTGAAATGAAGATTAGGTGTTTACATTATGTTTAGGAAGGAAGCATGCGCAGCAAACGCTAGTTTTAGTTATTAATGCCACAAAAATGACGTCACAAGCAGCAACGAGTTTCAATGGGTACGTATTCCGTTCGGCGCGTTAGCAGAAAAGTGCTAGAATGAATAATAATAATAATAATAATAATAATAATAATAATAATAATAATAAATAAAGGCGTTTATAACATAAGAAATAAACAAATATAAAGATATTAATATAATTAATATAATGCTAAAATAGTAGCTATAATTAGAAAGTTTAAAACATTAATAACTTACCATAAATGGAGGAAAATAGATATTGCGATTTAATTTTTGGTATATTAAATGAGAAAGTCGAACTTTCTGAAAAAGTTATAGGAGCTTAATACTTTCTTTTATTTTGTTATATGCTATTTCACATCTCAGGTCATCAATTCAGGGAATGAAACGCCAATAAATTTTGCTCAGAGGTCTACTCTTTCAGGCTTAAGTTTTTTTAACGTGCCGTAAATCTACGACATTGGACCCATGGCTTTACTTCCCTTCCGAAAACAAGCCTCCGACCCTGGCTGGGATTTAACCAGCGATCTTATAATTTCTGTTCGTTGGTAATAAATTGCAATAATATATTTTTTATTCTCCGTTGAAGGAATTAATTGTGCACTATATTCATACAAACAGTTACTATACCGTCCATGTAAAGTTTGACATTAGACAAAGTTAATTAAATGGTGTGTTTTAACACGTTTTTTTTAAAAAATACTGATATCAATATTCCAAAAAATAAATATAAGTTTAGGAAAGAAACCGAATTTATTAAAAACCATGTTTTATTTGTTTATGTTTTTGTTTTCATACTATTTTTAATGTGTCTAGGTATTAGGGTAAATAAAGCTTGAGTTTATTCAACATTAACTATTCTAGAAACGTATATATGCGTCACGGACGCCATAAAGAAAACACGGAATAAACATGATTTGTTTTTTTTTTTTTTTTCAATAACGTTTTATATATGTGAGTAATTTTAATTTCTAGTGAAAATAAAGATTAACCATAAATAAAAAAAATCTAAGTCGCAATAAATAAATACGTAAATAATTTTCATGAGTCCCTGAAAAGACGCAATTCAGAATTCTTTAAGATTGCTACTTCATAATTTTACCACTGTCGCTGCTGCGAGACGTTTACGAGGCAACTTGTTCATTTACCGCCTCTAAATGTATCATATGCCTCAAGCGTGAAAAAGTTAAAACAGCTTTCTCAAATTCCAAGTAATCGATCTACTTTTCATATGTAATATTAAAGAAGCAATAAAATTTTAGTTACGTTCTTACAGATGTAAATAACAGAAACCAAGTGACACAAAAGTTTCGCTGTAAGTGCAAAATGTCAAATTAGTGTTTAAAATTTCTAAAATACACAGGTTTGAAAGTAGATGAATCTTACAGACAGTAAACAAAACAGTGAAACATCGCATTGCATAGACTGTCATATGTTTGAAGTTTTATAATTGACAGTAAATACTCAGTAAGCAGCTGTTTTCAAAATGTTCTTCAGGAGGCCAAGATAAAGTGAATGTGTTGTAATAACTGTATTTACGATTGCAACCATGTTAACAGGCTAGCAAAATTGCTGCTTAGGCCTAGGATAAATAGATCTAACGGGAAATTTTCTAGTTGCTGTTTATCACATACCTGTGTTCTGAAGCACCTAACGTATCGGAGAGCGCGCACGAACTGAGCTAAGGCTCGTCATGCTCCCAAACAGGTGGTAGCGTTACCGGCTGAAGGAAGGAGGGAGAGGGGCAGGAAACACTAACCTATATCTTTTTTTTTTTTTTTTATCCATTTCATAACAATTACCGCATAACTTAATTCAAATACTTATAGCGACCAGTTTCATTCCTCTACTCAGAGTGAATTAAATTACTTTAATCTGTTATTTTGTAGTAACGCTACAACCAAGATAATACAGCAGTTCTTACTTACCAGTGTGGTGCATCAGACTTTCTCAGAAAGTGGGTTGTAATAAAATATATTCATGTCGGTGGTTTTGAACATTGTAAAAGAAAAATAGACAGTTCTTCAGAGGAGTTTATAATTGATCCTCTTGAGGAAGATATCTCGGGGTTGACTTTCATGATCATACTTATTAGGTTCAACAGAAAGTTATCAATGAGGTGAGGGATCAATACGATTCTTAATAAGCAGTCCATTATTAAACTCTGAACAAAATTTCAAATACTAAATAAATTAATTGGTCTTCCTTGATTTATTTTTCGCAAAATGCGAATATAATCATATCCTGCAAAGTGCTACCAAGGAAATTTTTCATTTGCTGTTTATACCTCTGAATGTCTTTTGTACTCACCAAAGGAAGATGAAAAATAACAAAATCTCTCAAATCCTGCAGTGCTACCAAGGAAAAATTTCATTTCTTTGTTTATACCTCTGAATGTATTTTGTACTCACCAAAAAATATGAACGGAAGGGGTTTTATGGAAAGCAGTTAAGACCAAAATTTGCAGCCGCCTCTCTCGGAAGAGATTCCACGTATTGCTGATGGAGATGGGAGCAGATGGATTGATATCACTGCCATCGACCATGTAAGAAACTATGCCTATATTTTGAACCCAAAAATCAGGTTTAAAATCACAGTCACCCATATGAAGTTGATTGTGAAAAACGGACAATATATGAACCTTTCATCTCCTAAATCAAAGAGAAATACAAAATCTCCATCAATAAAGTTATATTACTTTTCGTTGGAGCAAGAAGCACTGTATATAAATAGTTAGTAGAGATAACATGCCAAAATCTTATTCACATGTTGATTTATACAGTGAGGTTATTTGAGTTAAGGGCCGACAGAGCGCGGCTGCGTACCGTATATCATTAAGGCCTATAATGTATGTGCAAGTGGAGATCAGTGGTTAATTTGTTTTCGAATGCTTCATCAGCGAGTAGTTTTGCATTTATGTGTTACTCATGTCTTCACTGAGTGTAAATTGTATTCTAATTGTTCTTCGTTAGTTATGCCACTCATAAATGTAGCCTAGGGGTTTATATACAATACTATATCTACGTAAAAACGATTCTTGCAGAGACGCGGTAGGCCAATTAGCAAGAAAATATTCTGTTTTTTGTTTGTTTATTTTTTGTTTTATTTATTTAAGGACCCTCTTTAAAGTCTCAGGTCATCGGGGTCTCATTCAAATCAGGGCGTAAAACGTCTGACAAATTTTGCTCAGAGGCCTCTTCTTTCAGACTTGAGGATTTTTATTGTACCGTAAATGTACGATACGAGACTCACGGTTTTACTTCCCTTCCGAAGGAAGCCATACTTACGATTTTTCACCCGAAAAAATCCATCAACCCTAGCCGGGATTGAACCTACGATCGTGGGTGTACAAGGCAAGTATGGTTACCACTACACCACCAGGACTGACGAAAATATTCTGGTAATCGTGATCCAGGTAGAGAAACTATTCGCCAACTTGTTGAAACAAAGCTACTAGAGACAGGATCTCTCAGCGATTTAAAAAAAAAAAAAAAAAAAACGTGTCCCCAGCCGCCGTGTTGTTACAGGAGTAAAGTTAGATGACATACAGAAATTTTCTACGTAGTTGCAGGCTAAGGGACATTTTAAGCAAATGTTATAACACACATTAGGCTTATTATTATTATTATTATTATTATTATTATTATTATTATTATTATTATTATTATTCATCCTAAATACAGATCATTTTATGCTTTCAGTAAAAATATAAACTCTAAAATAAAAAATTTGGAACTTTACGCCCGATGACTCTAAACTCCTTTTTTATTCGGTTGCGACGGCTGCATTGCCGTAGTAAATACTGCTTTTCTTGCTAATATTGTTTCTTGGAACTCTTTGTCAGTTAGGCAACCTACAATTGTAGAAAGTTTTATAAATAAAAGTAATCCTATTGTTGACGCATATTGTCAGTGGTGATTTTTTATTTATTATACCGAGTGTCAATTGAAAATTAATTGACAAGCGGTACACGAAGTAAAAAAAAAACAGTAATCAAAAAACGTTATTCTCCCCGACAGTTAAATTTAACCTACATTCACAATTTCAAACTTGGCAAAATATTTGCATGAGAAACAGAAATTATGCCATTCTGTACCAGCGTAGATTTTTTTCATTCAATATTGATATGTGATCCAAGTAAACCTCTCTAGCTTCGTTATTCAAGAAAAATATAAATCGTTTTCCTCGTTTTCAATTTTAGAAAATATAACTTTATTATATAGTTTATAATGTACTTTGTTTCAGTTCTAAATGTTTAAGAAAGATGCAAAGCGAGTGTATAAATGTTTACAAGTGCAATAATATTACAATCAATTTCATACTTTTGTATGAAAGGATATTAATAAAATAAAGCTAATGTTAACATAAATTTTCTAATTAATTACTCCGCAGTCAAATCTTCTTTCTGATGTCACTGAATCGAATATTATTTAGATCGTTTGTCTGTTGTTAGCGAAAATGGATTTATCGCAAAAAAAAGTGCTAACCCCAGCTGAAAAGCCTGAATTGTTAAAACCGGGGGGGGGGGGGGGGAGGATCTTCCTACTTACTTGTCGAAGGCACACGACAGATTCATTAATTGGATGAAGAGTAAAAGTATTAAGGATATTTCAGAACAGTTTAGAATTCTACATTTACTATTAATTCGTTTGGAAGTTAATATTTACTTATTTATTTAGTTACTTTCACATTCATAAGTTGGTCTATGAGAAATAATTGCGTAAATATCTATGAACTATTGATTCTATTTTCCGTAATGCATGATCCCCCCCCTTTAAGTTTATGGTATTTCAGCAATCAATTTAATGCAGTAGTTGTTACTGCGCCTTTATGCAGCTTTTTACTAACAATTCTTACCAAAAATAAAGCATGTTTATTATTCTGGTATCCAAAAATAATTTTTGCACACCTCTGTGAAAATTATTATTGCATGTAATTGATTATTGATTGGGACATTTGGCTTTTCTATACGCATATGTGGAAAAGTGAACTTTGCGTAGGCGGAGCCAAAGTCATATCAACGCTAATGAATGAACCATATCAACTCATTCAAAAAAGAAGCTTATAACCTACCTACCTACCTACCTACCTACCTACCTACCTACCTACCTACCTACCTACCTACCTACCTACCTACCTACCTACCTATTACCTACCTACCTACCTTACCTACCTACCTACCTACCTACCTACCACCTACCTACCTATCTACCTATAGAAGCTTATAACCTACCTACCTATCTACCTACCTACCTACCTACCTACCTACCTACCTACCTACCTATTACCTACCTACCTACCTTACCTACCTACCTACCTACCTACCTACCCACCTACCTCTTTTCTGTTCTAATACAAACAAAAATTAAATTAAAATAAATATACCTCTGGAATAAGGTATTAACACTAATTCATATTTCATACTACTTTAGAAATATGAAATATCAGCCGGTAAACAACTTCTTTTGCCTCTTTTAAAATTTCCGGAAAGAAGATCACTTTTTGAAGTAGGTATTTTAATTTGTATCCGTCTTACTTATCACAATAATGGTCGTTTTATCACGTTATATACCAAACATGTATAACATCACAGAATTATGCAATTTACTATAAGCAGATCAAGTAGAGAGAGTTTCATGTGCTAAAATATTGTATTTCTGAGTGAACATCTCACTCGTACGAAAAAAAAAAAAAACACTACTTTCTGTACTAAAAATGAAAATAATTATTCCTTCATTTCTACAAGAGTTTACAATAAGCATATCGTAAGATATACTAAATGTTATATTATACACAAGAATGCCCTGAAAGTCCTTTTTCTTGACATTAAAAGTCAATGTGAAACGCTTTTGAAAGCTGCCCCCCCCCCCCACCACCAGACGGTCTGTTTAATGAGGTCTCAATCAATGGTGCTATATGCGGACATTTTCTGCTTACGAAGTAATTTGCCGAAGTATGCAAAGAGACTCTCTATTGCTTCGATAACCTTCTCATATTTGGAAACTTACTGATCAAAAAAAAAAAAAAAAAAAAAAAAAAGGTGGTCAGCATCGGGAATCAAGAGAATGCGAAGGTCAGGACTAAAGCCTTTAACTTCTTTTTAATTCCTGATGAAGAAAATTACCGCAAGGTACTACAGATAGCTTAATGCTTACATAGAGCTTTCATTTTAAAACTTTCTATCTGAATAACTACCTATTTAAAATACTTTTTTTTTTGTAGGTCCTGGTGGTGTAGTGGTTACCATACTTGCCTCCTAATCCCTAGATCGCGGATGGATTTTTTCGAGGCGTAAAAATCCTAAGTATGGCTTCCTTCGGAAGGGAAGTAAAGCCGTGGGTCCCGTGTCGTACATTTACGGCACGAAAAAGAACCTCAAGGCTGAAAGAGAGGCAAAATTTGTCGGCCGTTTCACGCCCTGAGTTGAATGGGACGCTGATGACCTGACCTGACCCATAAATAAATCATTAAAAAAAATACTTTTAATTTAAACCAAAAAATTACATAAATTTAGACATTGAGAGGGAAGTTGAAAATTAACGTTGATTAAATTTTAGGGTTCACCTCCTTACGCACAACCTTCCTAACTTTTATTAAAGTTTAAAGGTTATACAATTGATATTATGTCTTTTGTTTTCTATCGGTGGTTGTCTTCTTAGATTGTTATGGTATTCTGAATTTGGATAGAATAAAAAATGGTAGTTGTAGGATGAAAGATAAAGTATTTTGGATAATTTACAATTACTAATATTACAGTGAAACAACCTATTTTGAAACTCCCAATCAATGTACCTATATTGTTCTTTGTTGTAGAATATAAAAGGTCTGTTCAAAAAAATCCTATCGTTTATAATTCTGCATCAAGGAAGCGGTATAGCAAAAAACGGTTGGTAGCACTGATTAGCTCTGAACTTAACGAGACGCCTCCCGTTTGTTGCCCAGTGTTGTCTTATTTCAGTCAAGTTCCACACTACTATCTTTGCAACTTTGTTGTGAGTGTTCTGTGATTATTGAGACTTGGAATGACTGGAATGATCGAGGAATGACTGCATCAATGCGGAGAGCTGTATTGTGACATAGGCGGATGTAATAGTAATATTTAGCAATGTAAAACTTAAGGAAATAATAAATACGTAAAAGGACATACTTAACCAAACAAGAAATTGCAATTTATGCGTTGACATTATAACTTTTCTATGCATTATCCTCCCTAAAAAGTAATGTTTATCATAGTAAGAAAAGTGAAGACAAATTATGATGATTAAAAAAAAGTTGGCCCAAGGGTATAGTGAAAGTACTACGTTCCCATTGGTAGCACAGCGTTCTCTCTAATGAACTGAACCACACGGCTGATTTGGACAATATGAAAATTATCTCCTTACATTAGTGGAAAGATGGGCTCGGTTTTCTCCGCTGCCCTCCTCTGCTGTTCGTGTGAAAGGAGGCGTCGCTGGTTCCCAAATGGAACTGAATGTATAGATAAGTTTATTGAGATGACGGGCTATCATGAGCAGCACATTAGCATGAAAGTTTGTGGGGGGGGGGGAATCCTTTATCGAGACTCATGAGATGAAGAAAGAAGCTTATGAAGGTAATTGTTTGAGCCTTAATCAGTTCTATATGCAATTTAAAAAGATCGGTATTCCATAGCAGGTGACGCGTTGCAGACACCCATAACTATCAACTGATGGCACTCATGCCATCCAAGCATTGTGTTCGAAAAATTGCTGAAGAAGGAAACATTTCTGTGGGATCCTGACAGATCAATTTATCAGGCAGCAAAATTTGTCCCCTCGGCTGTTTACACAAGAACAGAAAGACAACCCATGTCGCGATCCGTAGGGAGCTCTTGGATCGCGTTAATGAGAATGTAACTTTTATGGATATAATAATCATTGGTAATGAAACATGGGCTTATAGTTATGATATTGATACGAAAATTCCATCATCTCAATGGGTTGGAAAATCTTCACCAACACCCAAAAAGCTCCTCAGATCAAGTCAAACGTTAAAGTGCTGTTGACGGTTTTCTTCATTCATCACAAAATTTTCCCGAAGGTCAAACAATGGATCGCTGGCATTACCAAGATATCCTTAGATGTCTCGAGAAAACATGAGAAGGAAGAGACCTGGTCTTTGGAGAGATAAGTATTGGATCCTGTAACAGATGACGTAACAGCGCATTCATCATTGTTGTTTGCGACTCCTGTTCGAAAACAAGATACCTTTTCTTCCTCACCCTCCATTCTCTCCTGATTTAGAACCTGTGGACTTTTGTTTATTTCCAAGGTTTAAATTCGCGATGAAAGAGCGAAAATTTCACTCAGTTGAGGAGATAAAAGAAAATTCGCAGGCAGAACTTGACGCAATCTAGGGAAACGCGTAACAGAACTGCTTTCAAAAGCTCAAACTCTATAGGAAGAGGTGTGTCAATAGAGAGGGAGGTTGCGTCAGCAAAATGCAGGAAAGCCCAAAGTTTAAAACATTAAAAGGTTCCGTTCTTTTTTGAACAAATTTGTATGCTCTTTAGTAATAAAACATTTATTACCAAAATACAGCATTACATTAAATACTAAAATGTAATACTCAAATAGTTTTATAGCCAAAATTAAAACAACAGTAACAACAGACTAGGTAGTGATTCCCAAACATTTTAGGTCATGGAGCACTTTCCAGTGGAAAAGTTCATAAGGGGCATAAATTTTTACCTAGCACTTATTTGACTATACTATTTGAAGATATAGGGTAAACATTCAGAATTTAAATTTAGACATGTGAAACGTGTTTTATTAGTTTATTTTATTAGAGAAAAAAATTTCAACTCTAATTTCCTTACGCACATTCAAAACAAACAAAAAATAACACATTAATGCAACACATTTTAAAACGAACTAAAAACAAATATTGTAAATCCTCGTAGATCTGGTATATAAAACCATTTTTAATGTTGCAAAACCAAAAATGCCATTTTAGACAGTAAAAACTATTCTAATGAGAGGGACAGACTGAACTGATTTACATCTTGACTCCGCATCGAGGCGAGGTAAGTGTTTTGTTTTACTACATGCATAAACAGAGAATTTACGTAAATAAGAATTTCAAATTTATCTTTTAATTTACACCAGCTTTCAGATAGTGGCTTCTTATTTAAAAAAAACTATCTTTTATCATAGAATCTGATGTCAAAGTAATCAAGCAAGCATTCATGTTGCTGTGTTGCCCAAGAGGCTGGCTTTTCTTACACAGCAGAGGGTGGGTTTACAACCCAAAAGTTTTCTTTCGTTTTTTCATGGAGTTCCTCCGGAAAACAACTGTTGAAACTATGAAGCAAACTTTGAAACTCATTTAAGGTATGTCTGAATCTAGTTCTTCTAAAAATTCTTTTACTATTGGGAAGCTGTCAAGATTGCCACTGTTCGCTGATTCTGCTCAAAACTTGATTTTCTTTTTGAACCCATGCACTTTATCGCTGGTATCAAACACTATTGTTGCTTTTCCTTGAAGTGAGAGGCTTAAATTATTAATTTTCTGAAAAAAAATCACTTAAATATGCCAATTTTACTAACCAGTGAAATATAACCTGTCTCCCAAAGCGAATTCGTTGACAATCAGGTAGGTTCTGACTTCAACCCTCATTTCAAAGAGCATAGTCAAACTTTTGCCTCTAGAGTCACTTATTTCTGTGTGAAGAATTAAAGATGTATGTAAACTCCCCGTGCCCTCTCACACCACTTTAAATAGCTTGGTATTCTTAGGTCGTCATTTAATAAAATGAATTCATTTCATGCTTTTGTCCAGAATTCCTTTTAGGGAAGGTGGCATCTTCTTACAGCAAAAGTTTGGCGGTGGAGGACTCAGTGGCTACTGCTGCACTAATTCCATTTTGGTTTAAATTTTGAAAAACACTGGACCTCGTTCCAGTCCGTGCACACATCGACACAATTATCCCATGGGATAACTTCCATTGTTACCAGCAAAAGGTCAACTATTCACCTCAATCATTTCTAATCGATTTTTACTGACACACGGCTTATGGCGGTATAAAATTTACAATTTTAAGACGTTTCATTTCTTTATTCTTCTAATTTCTTCAAGGATCATTAGGAGATGTTTCGCGAAACACAGTTTGGGAACCGCTGGTCTAAATTGTCAGGCAGCGATAAAAAAACTGAAAATATGATAACACTTGCATTTTTTTTGTTTAAAGTTTGTACATCAGAATATGGGGGTGTCGAATGAAATTTCCAATTATCGGTGACTGGCGGTGATTAGGGTGAAACCTACAAATTAATTGATATTGGTTTAAAATTATCTCTCAATATCTAAATTGACATTTTAATTAAATTTACTTTAAATAGGTATTCTTTCAGATTGGAAGTTTTGAAATGAATTCTACGACAGCGTTGCAAAAGGAAGTCCGTATCTGTCGTTGTTGGAGTATGCAGGCCGGAAAGTAGAGGATGTTCATAAATCTCGGTACCGTGTAATGGACATTGTAACAGTATCGGAACACTAAGATCACTCAGTATTTCAATGCCTGTCATTCAGTTATCTTGTAAAAAATTAAGCAACGACACGGATGGCCGAGGTCACTAAGACGCAGTCCCGTGAACGAGAAGTCTGTGGTTCAAACGTCATCATAACCGTCCACTCTTGAGATTTTTTCAAGTCTTCTTCTTTAATGCAAGTGCTGGGAAAACACCGTACACTATGAATGAATTAATGCATCATTAATTTAATAAATGTAAATTAAAATACAATATTACAAATTATACAGTCAATTTATTATCTGTATGCTATTTTGTATTTATCAATTATACATTCTTCTACTTTACCTCAATTCAGTAAGTCGTCATCTCTAATAATTACTGCTAATTTATTTCTTTTACTCGTTTATTGATCCCCCTCAACTATTTCTTCCTCATTTTTCGTCAATAACTTCCTGATCCTTTAATTTTTTTTCTTCACTCTTAAATGCATTGTCTTATTTCCAACTACTTCTCTTGCAAGATTACTCCATTTCTTCAAAGGTGATTTCTCTGTCAATAACCTCGCTTCTTTACATTCTAATAAAATGTGCCAGTTATTGTTCTTTTCTCCACACACTGGACACATTTCTATTATCGGTTCTAGAGCACTATAGATGTAGATATTCTCATCCGCCATTTTCACTCCTTTGATACTAACCAACGCTACTGATCGGATGTATTGCTGTGTATTTGTTCGGTGTTTTTAATCGTTTTGTGCATTAAAATAGTAGCTTTTTATTAATAAGGTGACTTAAAAAGTGTTTGTAGGATAATTAAAAGAATGAAATATATTGCGTGTAAAATAAAAAGACAATTTAGCACCTTATAAATAGTGTTTAGTAGGTATAGGTACGTAGTAATAATAATAGTAATAGTTGTAGTTATAAGTAACAGTGATAATTAAGTACCTTTATAAAAATAGTAAATAAATCTTTATTTGATTGAGCGTCATGATAATTGATTCAATAGTTTTTATGAATATCAATGTTACTATGTTACAATGTATACGTATGTACAAATAATTTTTGTTTCATTTTATGTGATTTATAAATAATGAATTGTGCATAACATAATACATACGAGTACATTATATGTATATAAGAATTCAATATCATAATTTTTGTATTTAATCATAACAAGTTATAAAAGTATAGTTAATAATTATATTTTTCAGTTAAGCAACTTATCTAAAAATAATATGCCTAAATATTAAATATTAAATAAATGCATTTATTTAATATTTAATTCTTGATGACGGTGCTATAAGCGTCAGCGTGTTTGTTTGTGTTCCGCAACTGTTGCTCCGAAATAAGGAATAAAAATGGCGGATGAGAATACTCATCTATTCTAGTGCCTTGTCGGTTCCCTCTTAGAGCGATCCTAACGCCGACAAACAAACAATCTATTCTTCCGCAATTCGCGCCAATGTTCAGAAACACCTGGCAAATATATGCGACATAATAACCAGAGAGCACCGGTCCTACCAACAGGATAAAATTACTGCAATTTATCAAAACAATTTATATCATCAAACAGATAACAGTATTGGTATGCTGAAACCTATAATGTAGTTTTCAGCACATGTCCCTATTAAGCTTTCGCCAGGATATCAGATCTACCAATCACAAAAAGAACAGCCTAGCATCATCTCCAATCACTCCCCTCCCAGAAACCTTACATCTTCTTATAACTCACCCTCCGCTGCTATGAAGCCCTAGAATGGGTAAGAACGCAGAACATGTACTCAGGCTGGTTACAAATCCAATATTCGTAGAGCACTGGCAATTTCTGAGGTTAGATTTACTGCCTCCTTTATTGCGAATGCCGAATACTTTTCGCAGAACTGTGAAAACACTTTTAAAACATTTTTTTTTCTTCTTTTTTCCCTCGCCACTAGTTAAAGGCTTGCCCGGTTTATGCTTTACATAATACCATGTCTCCGTAGAAACAGCAGCACGTGGTTAGTTAGCGTCAGCCATAACAAGTGCAAACTGCTTGAGCCTTACTTTGTTTAAACAACCGCTAAATCTGGCGAGCTGCATCTTGGGAGTTACAGCGCGTCAATTTGTGACTTCAAAATTCAACTTCATCAAGTCAGCAGTAATTAAATTAAAGTCACCAGTATTTTTATAGTAAGTGTTATTAATTACTGAACCCATCCTCAAATTTAGATTGCTAACAAGGAACTACTTTTTTTGCGTGCATTGCTACTGCGTTGTACTTGGCTACACACAGTCATCCTAGTCACGTCACGAGACTTTGTTTTAATCGTGATTACCCCAAGGGCGAATAGAGAATATATTGAACCTCCCACCTACTCTTTTCACCTTTACAACCGCAGTTCTGATGTTTCTCTATCATCCTTATTACAACATTCATATATTTTCCTCTTCAAGTAATTTTCATGTATCTATATAAACTTAAGGGCTCTTATAATTAAGACCATTGTGTGAATGAATCGAACAACACACTCTTATTGACTCCACTTTCTTGTTTAAATGTAGTACATGTTTCACAGACCATTGTCTGCAGCATCAGCTAACTGTCGACAATGGATTCTTTACTAATAAAGCCACCAAATATTTCTTGCACTTCAATATATTTGATCCATATCTCAATTTCTTTCCAGAAACCTTTCTCTTTTAATTCCTTATATTTTCAATTTTGTTCAAAATCTCCTTAATTTTGCTCGGGTATCTCTTTTGCCCTAAATTAAACGACCACGGATGGCCGAGATCGTTAAGGCGCGTACCCGTGAGCCGAAGGTCTGGGGTTCGACTCCCACCAGGAACCGTCCTCCCTACTGAGGTTTTTTTCAGGTTTTTCTCAGTCCTCATAAATGGCATGCTTGGGAGTTACCCTAAACTTAGGCCTGGAACCCTTCCTTCCTTAAAAAAAAATCCTTTCCCAGTTTATCATTTCATCTCAAGTATCAACAGTGCCCACCGCCTGTGATGCCTCAGCAGTAAAAACGGGCGTTAAACACTATCCAAAAAAAGAAAAAACTCTAAACTAAGGAATGCTACCTTTCCAAAATTTCCTTCCCAGTTTATCATTTCATTTCACTATTGTCAGTTCCTATCACCTACGATGTCACAGTGATGAAAGTGATATTAAACACTGGTATTAAAAATATAGGCCCTCTAGATCTGACTTCTAGGGGACAAACCTTGCCTTACCACACCAGTTACACCTCAAAACATCCGTACCGAAAGCAGATTCCCATGTCTTGAGATGGAGAGGATTTTAAGCAAGGATCAGGGGCAGAACAGTCATGCACTAAAATATACGTTTCACTAAAGTGACTCCTTTTAAGTCCCATATTCCAGTTAACTATAGTCGATTTACACTGAAAAAGAGTTAAAGGAAGGTTCTTCCTATTATTCTTCAAGCCTTTTGCTACTTTCGAACTGTTATGACTATTGAAATTCTTAAAGCTGCTGGATCAGCCATTTACTGTATCGTTCAACATTTGTTTTTTCTAACGGTTTTTATCGTTTAAGATACTTTTGTATCACCTATCACTCTTTGCTTTGGTCTAGTCATTTTTCTCTTTCTTCGTCGATTGTGCTCAAAGGTTTTGAATTTGTAAGGTTTCTCTGATTTCTTCAATCTTTATACAGTCTGTTCTCTTAACTCCCGCTGCACTTATAATAAAACGTATCTCTGTTGCCTGAAGTCCACTTTTACGATGGTCGTTAAATAAGTAAGTTTCGCTATTTTTATCTCTACAAAACAATGACATAAGACATTTCGTTAAGGTGTGTGACCAACTCTGAAGCAGTTTCATTAAATGATGCGTATTACCTTGAAAGTGTTTGGCAGACATCACAGAGGTGCCACTACAAAGCGTGTTTGATTGTGTACTTTATACGTTTTTTCACAGTAAAAAACTAAACTGCTGCGAATATCCTATGCGAGTTGACTTCTATGTATATGAGCATTCGGATGGTTCGACGTAGGTGTGCATGGTTCATGGCAAGATGTGAAAACGCGCAAGACGAACAACGCAGCGGTATCTGGAACTGTCAGGAGTTTTTGCTGATACATTATTTGCCTCAGAGAACTACTATGGATGCTGAAAGATACTGTGAGACCCTGGTGCAGATTCGCGATCAAATGAAAATTCCCCGAACTTTTGCCACGCAAAGTTATGCTACTACATGACAACGTTCGACCACATTCATCTGAAAGAACTCAGGACTTGCTTACAACTTTCAAATGCAAAGTTTCTGCCATCCTTCTCATTCTCCTGGTCTTGCCCCGAGTGATTTCCATCTTTACACCGAACTCAAGAAGCACCTTGGAGGCCAGCGAAAATGATGAAATGAAAATTTCAGTGAACAAGTGGGTGCACTAAAGGACAAACACTGCATCGGAAAATGTGTACTGTAATAACGAAATTACTTGGATAAATATGGTGAATATGTGAAGAAATGTGTCAGTAGGTGTAGAATATTACATCCTTTATTTCAAAATAAAAAAGTGAATTTAATATTTTTCTCCGAATAAGGAAACTTACTTATTGATGGGCCTTCGTTTACTTAGGTATCATAACCCAGTATTTTGCCCCATTCTTACAGTGCTGCATATTTTACTTAGTTCCCCAATGTATAACGGTGTTTCTAAAGGTTGATATCCAGAGTTTTCACTTCAAAATGTGCCAGTTTGAACGATTACCGATTACAAAATAAACAGAAGTTTAACAATTTAAATGGGGAAAGGGAAGCTAAGACCAATGTTGAACACTCCTAGCCAACCACTCTACGATTTTTTTTTTAATTGTTATTTACGGACGCCCTTTACATCTCGGGTCATCAGCATCCCATTCAGAGCGTGAAACGGCCAATAAACTTTGCTCAGAGGTCTCTTCTTTCAGGCTTGAGGTTCTTTATCGTGCCATAAATGTACGATACGGGACCCACGGTTTTACTTCCCTTCTAAAGGAAGACATACTTAGGATTTTTACTCCCAAAAAAAATCCATCGATCCTGACCGGAATTGAACCCGCGATATTGGGTTTAGGAGACAAGTATGATCACCACTACACCACCAGGAGAGACTCTTAGAAGTTTCAAATGTCACTCTTACCTTATGATATTTAAATTTTAAAGAGGTTGCAACTGTTATCATATATGACTATCTGCATTGTTGTTAATGATGTTAATACTCATGCACTGAGAATAATGAACTCATAAATAGCATAACCCAAATATATAAGAGGATACGTCTATAAGCATTCCAAAAAGTGCGCAAGGAGTTGCGAAATAGGCCGGATTATTGTATAACCAACAATGAAGCACATTTTAAACAGTTACTCGTAATTTAGTAAAATTGTAATTTTACCCAAAATAAATTGTATTTTCATACTACAACTGGCTGTTCTTTTATTCTGTGCAAATTAAAACAACAATAACAACAGTTCAAGTTGCCAAGCAGCGATAGAAAAAAAAAGGTGATTATAATTGAATATAAGTACGATTATTATAAGGTTGGAATACCATTTAAAATTTCAAAGCTGGTGGAGGATGAGAGGGTAAAATCTAATGTGTATTCAACATTGCTTTAAACTTCCCTCTCAAAGATAAATTTCCTTGTTTTTATTTAAAGAGTCCTTTCGTATCAGAGCCGGGCGTAAACATTTCCAAAGCGCAAGCCACCGTCTAACCTCACCAGCCCACTCGCCCTGACACTTTCGGCCATGTACTAACGGAATTAAATTATATTAATTGGGAGAGGTAAATTTTGTGGAAATACCTGTCCCAACAGAAACCACAACAAAAACCCAAGGCCAGGATAATCGGCCCCAAGAGGTTTGAACTCGGGACCTCCTGAATGCGAGTCACCTGAGCCCTCCTTTGGATATATATTAATATATGGATACAATTAATAAAAGGCTGTTCTCTGTGTGTTAAAAATATGTGTAACGCTAATAAATCCGTTAGAGATTAAATTAAGATAAGTCCAAATCTCTAAATTAGATCCGGAAACTAAAAAGCAGTTGGGAGTCTGAAGTTTCAACATAAAAGTGGAGAAAGGCCGAAAAGTTGGAGAAACAAATATCGAAACTTTTTGTACATTAAAGGGTCACATAGTAACCATTCCATTTTGAAATTAAGATCTGCTTTATTTACAAAATGGCGAATGGGAACTGGAGATTTTGAATCGTTTAGTTCAAGGCCAATGAACTAAAGCTGTCAGCACTGACTATTGTCATTTGGTTGCAATGGAGCAGTAGTGCAGTGGTACATCGCGCTTTCGTAGTAAAGATAGAGCGCTATAGATGTAGATATTTTCATCCGACATTTTCACTCCTTTGGTACTAACCGACGCTACTGATCGGATGCATTGTTGTGTATTTGTTCGGTGTTTTTAATCGTTTTGTGCATTAAAATAGTGGCTCTTTATTAATAATGTGACTTAAAAAGTGTTTGTAGTGATAATTAAAAGACTGAAATATATTGCGTGTAAAATAAAAAGACAATTTAGCTCCATATAAGTAGTGTTTAGTAGGTATAGGTACGTATTGATAATAATAGTAATAGCTGCACTTATAAGCAACAGTGATAATTAAGTATCTTTATATAAATATTAAATAAATCTTTATTTGATTGAGCTTCATGATAATTGATTCAATAGTTTTTATGAACATCAATGTTACTATGAAAGAAACATAACCTATAATTTGTATAATATATACATACCTACGTATTGTACACACGTATACGTATGTAAAACAACTTTTGTTTCATTTCGTGTGATTTATAAATAATGAATTGTGCAACACATAACATATACATTTTATGTATATAATAATTCAATATTATAATTTTTGTAATTAATCACAAGTTATAAAATTATAGGTTATAATTATGTTTATAATTTTCAGTTAAGCATATTATCTAAAAAAATGCCTAAATTTTAAATAAATGCGTTTATATACACTGCTTGATGACGGTGCTATAAGCGTCAGCGTGTTTGTGTTCCTCAACTGTTGCTCCGAAATAAAGGAGTAAAAATGGCGGACGAGAATACTCATCTATTCTAGTGCCTTAGTAAAGGCGTATTATTAAAACAATCACTTTTAGGAAGCTGCATGACGATTATCAACTTCGGGCTTCATGACCCGGTGAACGCCAGTCCGTGCTGCAAGAACATGGCTTGAAAGGTTTGGATATTAAGCTTAATGATGAAGAAGATCAAGGCTTCTTGCAGACTTCATAGCATTGTGCATGGAGACATGAATTGTCTCGCTGCACTTTGAGTACAAATATTGTTGTCAAAATCAGATTACATCCGTAGTCCATAGATTGCAAGCCTGTGATACTAATAGAAGACTTGTTTTTGCTTAAGAGTATTTAGCAAAATGTGGCGCACATTTCTGGGAAAACCTTTCGATGTATGAAGTGCACTTTCACTTAAATGGTTAAGTGAAGCAGAATTTTATACATTGTGCTGCAGAGATATCTCGTCTTCTACACCAGAACCAATTACTCGTACAAAATGAAAAGGTGGCAGTGTCACCGAAAGGAATAATTGGTTCATATTTTTATTACGGTGATCTTTGGCAAGCAATTGCTACCACGTCACAACGATAGGTCATCATGCCTGAAGCATTTCTAAAGAATAAACTACAGAATTTTTAGATATGGAAGTACCTAAACTGCTACGGGTGGGTGGCTGATGTCGTTAAGATACGGACTCGTGAGCGGGAGGTCCAGGGTTCGAATCTTACCTGGAACGTCCTCCCTGACTGAGGTTTTTTTCAGGTTTTCCTCAGTGCTCATTAATGGCAAATGACGGAGAGATACCCTAAACTTAGGCCTATAACGATTCTTTCCTTAAAAAAAATTCTTTCCCAATATATTGTTTCATCTCATGTATCATCAGTGTCCACCGCCGATGGTGCCTCAGTAGTAAAAACGGACGTTAAACCCATTAAAAGAAAGAAAGGTACCTAAGGAAATATGAACTCTCCCGCGAAATCTCCAGATCTTTCAGCTTGTAACTTTATATGAGAATTTTTGAAGAATTGGGTAAAGGCGCCGACCTTTGGGTATGTTTACACATACTTCCCCAAAACGGTTTTTAAAGCACTATCGCACTAGTAGTCGATGAACTTTAGAACTAATGCCATTTCTGTAAAATGTTCTAAAATTGAAATTACTTAACAGAAACTTGTTTCTATATCGACATATTCCACAAAAGGCACAATGTCATTGTCATTTAAAATGAAACCAATGCCATTTTTGTAAAATGTTCTAAAGCTGAAATTACTTAACAGAAAGTTGTTACCATGTCGACTTATTCCAGAAAAAAGTACAGTGCGTTTGCCATTTAAAATGAAACCAAAGTTAATAACGCTGTATAATGTAATAACACAATTAACTTATTATCTAAATTGGAAGTGACTGGAAAGTATTTCTCATGACTGCCACCTTGTTGATAAAAGGCTTTGCCTCCCAATAAAAAATGGGCTGGGCCTTCTTGTTTGGTGACCGTCGTTTTAACTTGAATTAATGTTTTTCTCGAAAGAACACTGCTAGCTTAAAATGACAATTATTCCTTAGCATTGGCGATAGAAAACAAACAACAGCAAACAACTTTAGGGAGAAAGCTAATCCATTCTGAGTGGGAATCATTTAAATACGGAACTTGGACCGGTCAGGAGAGAGAGAGAGAGAGAGAGAGAGAGAGAGAGAGAGAGAGAGAGCATTTCTCATCGTTTGTTAGATCTCAGTAGAAACTCCCAAAGTTCCCTAACAGACCAATGTTTGTAACTTCGATGAATAAAGCATTAGTTAGCATGAATAGTTAATGGAATTTCTTGAGACTCTAATAAAAAGTTCAATTTATGTATAAAGGATAAGTGACATTTTTAAAAATGTACCTTTTGCACATCGAGTCATGTTCACACTAAATCACGACTTAATCGCTGTGCGAATATCAGCAATACATTTGGGTTGATATGACAAAACAGAAACAAAGCATTATGGAGCATTGCGGGGTACACAAAGAAAGTATCAAAACTGTGAAACATTTGAACCAATGCTTTGAGCCAAAATAATCGTCGGGGTTTTGTGAGTTTTTTATGGGTAATGGATTTAGCTTGCGATTATTACCCTTGCATGGATGGATAGAGAAACGCTTAAATTTTTGTTCTTTGCTAAGTGCCATTAAGTAACTACGGTTACTGTCGCCAGGTGTCAGCATTTGCAGCACTTACCCGTACATCCTGAACCGATCTGGTGCAGGAATCAGCTTCCTTTCACGAGCAAGCGATGCGGAGAAATTTTAGTGTGACTTCTACAAATACAAGCGGAAATAACAGTCGTAACGCACAAAAACAAGTAATGGAATGCAAAAAAAATCAACTTTTTAGGATGCATATTTTTGTTAATCACATTTCAATATACAGCGAAATTAAATGGGAAGCTGTAATGTAGTAAAGTAAAACGTAAAGAAAATAATGCGGGAAAAGACATACGCTTTTAACAGTATAAATGGTGCATTTTTTTTAACTTACGCTAAACTAACATAAATAACCAAAATTGAGTTGGTTTCGGTTTTCTCGCTGCCTTCCGCTGCCGTTCGTGAAAGGAGGCGTGACTCCTGCACCAGAGAGGTTTAGGATGTACGGGTAAGTGACAGTAGAGAACTGGGCATATCACAAATCACAGTTTGACATGTGTTACGAAAGTACCTAAGAATGAAGCCTTATCAAGCATTAACACCGGTGACAAACATCGACAGGAGGAACTGCAGCAGCTGATGGGAAACGATAGTTTTAATAGCAGACTGATTTTTTTATTGATGAATCAACCTTTAATTTGTGTGCAAAATCTGAACATTAACGAGACTCTAAGAAAAGTGATGTGTTCTATGCTGTTTCCAATGTGAAATCGTACGGTCATTTCTTCCCTCTCGAAAAGACAGTAACAAGGCTGACTTATCTGGAGATGATCACTGATTGGCTGCTACCACACGTAAATGAGGACAGAGGTGATTCCATTCCGCAACAAGAGTGTGTTCCACCTCATTTCCATCTCCATCTCATGGAGGTCAGGGAATTTTTTAAACGAACATTTACTACAGATGTATTGGACGGAGGAAAGAGAGTGATCAGTTGCTTCTGTCTTCGCCACCTCGGTCACCCGGCCTAACTCCTTTCGATTTTTTTCTGTAGGATTGAGTGAAGGGCCAAGATGTTTTCCCTGCTTTACATGAAACCATTCTGGATATGAATGTGCGTATCGCATGTGAGTGAATGTACCGCTTTTCACAAAACATCACCGGTGACATGCTGCGGCGTGTGAGGAAGAAATGGACCATCGTGTTGATATGAGCAGAGTAACAAAGGACGCACATATTGCGCATTTGTAATGCATGTAAAATAACTTTTGAGCTGTATTTTACAATAAAAGAGCATTCTTATTCCTATTTCAATTGTACTACGTGCTGTGATCTTTTGTGACAATAATTTTAGAACGCCCTGTAGTTAATAAGACCATATTTCTTAATCCCGTAACAGATGAAGAGAAGTTAAAAATAATTAAAATTATAAAATGGATTCATTTAATATAGATGATATTCTCCAGTTTGTTGTCAATGTTTTATTGATCTGCAATCAGGAATTTTTCAATATAACGTTTGAGAGTCAAAGCAACGACCTTAAAAGTGGTCCAAACTGTTTTGTTGTCTACGAAGGTTATGGTCATTACTTTTGGAATTCCCAAAGAATAATTTTTAGACCAGGGGCGGCTCATCAATAAGGGCCAGATGGGCCCAGTCACCCCTAAAGAAAATTCCATAATTATTTACCATTTTCTCTTCTACTGGTCAACTTTTAAAACAAAAATTACACGAAAACAGCAACGTATAACCAATTAGTTCTTAATTGTATCTTACTCAATAAGTGCATTTCTTCTCTATTGTAGTAGCGGTAGCATGCGGGTCCTCCATTAGAGAGGGAAGCTCATGGCCCAGCCCGGAAAATGTTACGCTTTAAATTTATACCTTCATGGGCCAGCAAAGATTTAAAAGGGCTTTATTTGCCTTCCTTCAAGATAGCCTTTCTCTTGCTTATTTCTCCGTTCTATTGGGCCAGCAGGAAGACGGTCCATGGCTGGCGCTTGTATTCTCTCTTCTCTTAGGAACCAGGTGTTGAGGGGTGATTGACACCACGCATAACTGACTAGGGTTGTTTTCGCACTTTGTTTGAAATTGGGTGATTTATTCACTGTCAGTGGAAAATTGACTTTCATAGTGTTAACTGTTAAGTTACAAAAAAGCAAAGCGTATCTTTTGTGGCAATGAATAAAGTGGGCGTTTTGTTGAAGACTCCATTTTCTAAGTTTAACTGTTAAGTTGGAAGCGAAACATATTGAATCTCATCAACCGAAAGCTGAGGAGCTTACTCAGCAAGGCACACAACATTAAGAAAAAAAAAATTTAAAAATCTTGGCTGACAGCATGTAAAGTGAGAAACGTATCCTGTCTATAGGATT
The DNA here is from genome assembly GCA_030762175.1 of Metallyticus violacea. NCBI lineage: Eukaryota > Metazoa > Arthropoda > Insecta > Mantodea > Metallyticidae > Metallyticus > Metallyticus violacea. The sequence goes on along the minus strand of CM060830.1, from coordinate 41,726,824 downwards.
GAGATTAAAAAAAGAAATAGAAAGGGCGAATTTCGTTTCTGTACAGACCGATGAAACGACAAATGTTACATGCATGTCACAGTTTGTTGTAATATTACGATACCAGTGCGGGTGAACCGGTTGAAAATTTCGTTATCTTCATTGATGTTTCTGAATTGACTGCAGAAGGCTTAAGGTGCATTTAACAGCTGAATTAGTAAAGGTCGATATATAAACCGGCAGTTTATAGCACAAACGTACGTGGCGCCACTGTGTTAGACCATTTGAAAAAAAGTTAAAATAATAACAGAAGTCTATTGTACAGCTTTATTGGGTAGCTTAAAGGATGGATTGCAGGAAAAACGACAACGCTTAGTTCCAAAAAAGTTCTCTTTTGCCAGAACAACGCACTGCCCTACACATCGATAGTCGATATGGCAGAAGTGTGAGAATTGGCTTTGATTGGTTTCTCATCCAGCCTATGCCCTTAACTTAGCCCATAGCAACATCTTCAAGAATTTAAAACACTTGACTGTGAGGGAAGATGAGCAAAGCATGATCATTTTTATGATTATTAATAGAGGGAAAAAACTGAAAACCAGCACGACCAACTGTACAGCTCTGGATGGAAAATATTGTTCAGACATAAAATTGACATATTACAATTTTTTTTAATAATTGAACAATTAATCAGAACGACCATCGAATTTGGGTACATGGGAAATTTTAATTTAAATTTTTAAGGGTAAGTTTATGGACTTTAGATCCGGACGGAGGATAGGCTGATTTCAGACAGCTGATGGTGCAGGCAATGGTCCGTGAAAATGCTCTGAAATTTTTATTGGTAAATAGAACTCAAGAATATGATATAGACTTATTGGTTAAATTATTAACCTATACTTTACTCCACTATAATAGTTCCTAAACTTTTAAATTAAAACAATAAATGTGCTTTAACAATGTTTTAATTTAATCTTTAAATTAACCTTAGTGATTGAATATGCACATAGAAATAAAAGAAATTTATTTTTTTTTAATAGTGTTTAACGCCCGTTTTTACTACTGAGGCACCACAGGCGGTGGGCACTGATGATACATGAGATGAAATGATATATTGAGAAAGAATTTTGTCTAAGGAAGGAAACTTTCCAAGCCCAAGTTAGGGTACCTCCCCGGCATTTGCCTTTTATAAGGACTGAGGAAAACCTGAAAAAAGAACTCGGGCGGTCCTGGTGAGATTCGAACTCCACATCTCCTGCTTACGAGTTCGCGCCTTAACGACCTCGGCCACCCGTGGCGGTAAAAATACTTGAATATATAATGTTTAAAAATGGAGAGAGAGAAACACAAATTTATGTTTTAATGTGTAAATGATTTCCTGCCATTGAGTAAACATTACTTTACAGTTTTCAGCTCTAAATTCTAAATTTTTTCAATTATAAATAAATCACAAATATAATTATATAATTTTGCACTCAAAAATCACAAAATTCATTAGTGTTATAGATAGAACTACATTTAAAATAAAATTTTAAGACTAAATTATATAGCTCCTAATTCAGATTCCTAGTATAACTTCATCTAAGATTTAAACAATTTATTTTGTTTTATATAATCTGTTTTTAGAGATATTAATTATCTTTATCTTGTATTGTGGTGGTGAAATTGTTCCCTCAATGAATAATCCCCAATATTTTATTTAACATATAAAAAAAAGAATTATATAAATAAATGGTAATATTCCTTTACCAGTTTATAATTTGTCGGTCCTGGTTACCATACTTGCCTCCTATACCCAAAACGCGGGTTCGAACCCGGCCAGGACCGATGGATTTTTTCGGGTGTAAAAATCCTAAGTATGGCTTCCTTCGGAAGGGAAGTAAAGCCGTGGGTCCCGTGTCGTACATTTACGGCACGAAAAAGAACCTCAAGCCTGAAAGAGAGGCCTCTGAGCAAAATTTGTCGGCCGTTTCACGCCCTGAGTTGAATGGGACGCTGATGACCTGAGCTGTTAAAGAGCGTCCTTAAATAAATAAATAAATAAAAAAAAACAGTTTATAATTTCATATCATGCATCATCAGTGTCCAATGTCTGTGATACCTCAGTAGTTAAAATGGGTGTTAAACACTATTAAAAATAAAAAAGGTAAAGTCTTGATTTTAAGTTGTTTAAAAAATTGTTTACAGTGTGCTTTTTAATCTAAACCAGTTATTATTCTGATCGGCTTCTTTTGTAATGTAATTATTTCAGTTTTTCTTCTTTAATTGCCTGATCCCATATATTAAATGACAATGAAATAATAGTAATGTACATCATGTACATAAATTAAAACCCTTTGAGATGCCAGAGATTTTAGTCAACATAATAAAAACAATATTTTAGAATAATTTTCAGAGCAGTTTATCAATATGCACATTCCAAGTTAAATGACTACCAAATGTAACACCAAGTAATTTGGCACTTGTAACAATTGAATTATCATTAACAATAAAAATCATTGTAATTAAACCAGTTTGTTATAGTACCAATAGTATCTAAATATTCTTATATAAATTTTCATTTTAATTATCTCTAATAACAAAAAATTCATTTAACAATGTTATGTTAAAGACAAATGGCAATAAATATATGGACAGTACAGTATCCATAAAAGTGCAGTTTTCCTGTATATGTGATACTTGTGGTTGAAAGACCATTTTGAAATCAATAAACTTTTCTGTTATAGAAATTGCATGGGATAAAATAACAAATAAACTTTCTTAGAAAAGCAGATAAGCATAGAATTCAAACAAACATATACAGAATGAAGAGGGCATTTACTGGGGCACATGAGTATAGAACATGCTTGCTCTGAAGGTGCAAGAATTCAAGTTATTATGCATAATGAAATTATAAAACAAAACATGATCATTATTGAAAGACATTGACATTATGCATTTTCTTGAGAAACAGGAACTTGCATTTAGGGGTCATTTTGAAAATGATTACTCAATAGGAGTAATTATCTGAAATTATTAGATCTTCTTTCCAAGCTGGAACAGGGAATTTGAGATCATCTTCAGTCTATGTAGGTTTCAGAGATACCTGTACATTGTACAGAATGAATTAATTGAATCTATAAATGCTATAATTCAAGAGCATATTGCCCAAGAGCTAGCACCTTTTGCATATATTGGGATCTTGTCTGTCACATGAAGCTTTAGATATGTCCAATAAATTGCAGATCAACTTAATTTTCAAATTAAGCTCAAAAGAGGGTAGCATAATGTTCATAGGATTTTATAAAGCTTCAGCTGATAAGATTGCATCATGTATGGCAAAAAATGATTATTAATGTTTTGCAAAATTAAGGAATAATTCACCAAAGCAGTGTGCCAAACATATGACGGGGTCCATGTTATGGTATGAAAGAATGGCAGTGTTCAATTCTTTGTGAAACAAACATGCCAAAGAGCATTAGTTCTGCATTGTTATGCTCATAAATTAAAGTTTGTTTTTCTTCATTGCTCCAAAACAATAAGACCAATTAGGAGGCTCTTCATTCATAGCTTGATGTGTTTTATTAATTTTTAGCAGACCCTCAAAGAGAGTTCAGCTATTGGCATTTAAAGGATTCAGATTTTTGCAAGCATGTACTACCCACTAGAGCTTTCATCCAAGAGCAGTTCACATAACTTACTTTAGGAATAATTCTGCTATGGGATTGTCCAGCAAACTAAAAGAGACTAATTTAATTTATTTTCTTTGTATTAGATTCATATACACTGACCCTCTTTTTGTTCTACTGCAATACAAAATTGTTTTCATATATGTTCTGTACAACAATGAAATTAAGAAAACGATTGATATTTTGAAAGAAATGTCATCTGAAAATAATGTTTTTACTTGCACTAAAAATGCCAAGCAAAATATACATATAAATGACAAGACATCCCAATATCTGAAAATTTTAATTTTTGAAATCCTTGGCACTTTGATTATGCAGATAGAGGTGTGTTTTGATAATTTTGAAAATGTTCAATTTGTTGAGCTTTTGAATTCAAATCAGTTTCCTGCTTACAAAGATAGTTTCCCTTCCAATAAATTTAGTAGTCTTCTAAATAAATGTCCCTTTTCTAGTAGGAGAAGTTATAAAATGAACTGTGGCAAATATGTATTCTGACATGATGTGATATGATATATGATATGATATGATATGATATGATATGATATGATATGATATGATATGATATGATATGTTTATTAACTGCTAAGAGAATTATACATATAAAATACATCAGGACCTCCACCTATCTGACCCAGGTCATTATAGATGTGACCCCTCCCGATTACAATTATTGTTATCATAATACATTTAATTCTATCACATTCTCCTAAATACTAAATAATTTAACAAAATACAAAATATCTGCTTCAATTTAGTCAAATTTTAGTCCCCGGTTCGTCAGCAGTAACCTACTGGAATTAATATGACATAGAAAAGCACTTATGTCACCAAAGGCTTATACAGTTATCCTTAATGAACTAGATTTAATGTATATGGAAGTTAGTAAATCAATTAATTTTATTTTAATGTTCCCTTGATAACAATTTATTCCAAAAGAAGTACAAGCACTATGAAAAGAGTAGACATACTTATGTAACACACTGTTTAATGGAAGACTGAGCTGTTTTAGCACTATGATAGTTGAGAAGAAGCTTGAAGAAGAGGGAACTCATGAATAATCAGCTATTTTAGGATCATTTGTCAATACTTTTGTAACTAAAAAAAACTTGGCAATTTGGAGCTACTCTAGTAAGAGCTTCTAACTTTCTACCTACCCATTTATTAGCTGTTAGTTTCACTACTACAAATTATTGGAATTAAGTTGCATGGCTTTTGGACTGTGATTTATTTTGATTTTCTATTATCATTGACATCAAAATAATGCTTCTAACAACTTCAAAGTGACAGAAACTTAGATAATGTAGAAAATTGGCATACAGTGTCATATCCATGTATTTCCTCAGCAATATGACTGATCCCACACTCTAAGACACTTGTGATTCGAGTTTTCAATGGTTTTGTCTCTTTTGAGGATGAAGAAAGTGAACATCGTGATGAAGAAGCTTTTGCAATGCACGAGTCTGAAGGATCTTCTTCTGATGCCAACCAGTCATAATACCTCAGCAGTTTAATCAAACTGAATCAAATGATTTAGTCCAAGATTTGGCCCTCTCTATGAAATCAGCTGAGATATTACCTTCCAGGCTGCAAGAAAAGAATTCACTTCACCACTCAGCTAAAGCTGCATACTTCAGAATGCTGATAAAAGTTTTGTAAACTTCCTTTACAAAGAGAAACACTTTGTTTACTGTCATGATATGAGAGACCTTCTCAGCCAGTTAGGTGTTATCTCGTATTGTCCAACAGAATGATGATTCTTTCTTGATAGCTCTAAATGCAGTCTCAAATATGTTCTCTTGCACAATGGAATTGTTTATGGAGCAATTCCAATTGGTCATTATGTTTGTCTGCGAGAAGAATATAATGATATAAAAATTGTGATTGACTTACTCAACTATCATGAGCATAACTGGATCATTAAAATGGTAAACTTTCTACTTGAGGAGCAGAAAGGTATCACTAAGTACCCTTGCTTCCTGTGCATGTGGGACAGCTGAGTTCAAGAGAAACACTGGATGCAGAAAGAGTGACCTGTACATGAAACTCTGGAAGCAGGGATGCCAAATATTGTGAATGAACCTGTAGTCAGCCAGATAGGATTATTTTCCCACAGGTTTGATGAAGCAGTTTGTAAAGGCTTTGAATACTGAAGGTGACTGTTTTCAACACATTGTTTCTGTTTTTCCTGCTTTGTCTTTTGAGAAAATAAAAGCAGGTGTGTTTGATGGATCTCAAATTGAAGCCCTTGTATGTGACAAGGACTTTGTTACAAAGATGGATGAAAATGAGAAAACAGCATAGCTGTCTTATATGGCAATTATAAACAATTTCCTCAGTAACAGAAAGGCAGAAAATTATGAAATTATGGTTTGAAGAATGTTGTTCGCCTTCTATAATCTTGGATGCAACATGAGCATTAAGATTTTGCTTACTGAACAGTCACCTTGATCAATTTCCTGAAAATTTTGGGGGTGTTAGTGATGAGCAGGGGGAACGCTTTCATTAAGACATAAAGATGATGAAGAGCGTTACCAGGGGCGATGGGACAGGAACATTATGACAGACTACTGCTGGAGCATCGAAAAATATAGTCCTAAGCAAGACCTCAAATGCAAGAGCCACAAGTGCAAATTCTTGCCTGGTTAGGGTCTAATTGAATTTTGCATGCCACTTGTGTACAATTTTGTCATTACATTCCACCTTAATGTACAAATTAGTACTGTTTTAATGAAAATTTTAAGAAAATTATTTTTATATTTAATTGTACTTTACATTGTTCTATGGTTGAAATAGTTGTTTTTATTTTGTTTTCTTTCAAAACTGCAGACATATGCACATGTAATTGCATGTTTTTGTGTATAAATGAATAATTGAACTGGATGGTGTCCAAGATGACATTCAACTTTAGTATGTTGAACTGAATGTTGACGAATGTTGAAAAATTTGCATTAAGATGAAAAATACAAAATGCCAAATTACACCAAAAAAAAAAAACTAACAGAGGTTACAGAGAAAAACTAACTTCAGATTTGAGATCAGTATACCCAAATTTGCAACAAAAATTGTGTTCCCAAGTGTTATTCGTCAACTCTACAGTCTTGATCACTTCTTCTTGTTCCCAATCATCAAGAAATATTGTTCTTTAACACTGCTGAAGCTATGATTGAGTACTTCAATGAACCAGTGTCTGAAATGCCCCTAGAAATATGATTTCAGTGGTTCAACAACTGGTTACAACAAATAGATAAATCTATAAGATTTAAGGGGAATACATTGAGAAACAATAAAGCAAGAATAATTTGTTGCTATACATATCAGTTTGTATAAACTTTCATCGTGCTTCCTGTACATATTATTATAACACAATTCCATTGCAATCATAAAATCATTACAAAATCATAGGGCATTCTAAAAATGTTCTAATGCTTGAGAAAACTTAACAAAAGAGCATCACACAATAGGTAACATCAAATTGTGTACTTGGAAAATGAAATGGCAGACACTTTAGCAAAAAGAGGTAATCCACATATTTATGGATAAGCTAGCCTTTCATTCAGTGAAATTAGTAATTAAAGTGGCTTACAAAGGTATCAACAGACAACACAGTACAGAGAGTTCCCAATGGAAATAGAAAATGGAAGAAATTTGCTAGACTTAAAATTAATTCCAGACCTACCCAGGAAATCAACTATGGCAGCATTACATTAACAGTGAAGGTGATTGTAGGCAAAAAAAAACGTCCATAAGGTTTGTATTTATCACTCTCCAAAATAGTCGGTCCTGGTGGTGTAGTGGTTACCATACTTGCCTCCTATACCCAAGAACGCGGGTTCAAACCCGGCCAGGATCGATGGATTTTTTCGGGCGTAAAAATCCTGTATGGCTTCCTTCGGAAGGGAAGTAAAGCCGTGGGTCCCGTGTCGTACTTTACGGCACGAAAAAGAGCCTCAAGCCTGAAAGAGAGGTCTCTGAGCAAAATTTGTCGGCCGTTTCACGCCCTGAGTTGAATGGGACACTGATGACCTGAGATGTTAAAGAGCGTCCATAAATAAATCAATCAAAAAAAAAAAAAAAAAAACACTCCAAAATTGCCTTCTGAATTATTTCAATGAAAAATAAGAGTGATTATATTTTTTTCATTGATTTATCAAAAACAAAGTGCAGATAACTTTATTGTCTATCATCTAGAAATTGAAAATGATTTTTCTTCAGCAGCAGATAAACACCATTAAACCAAATTTTGATATTTGGTTGGATATTTTTAACACTAGAACTTCTCTGACCTTTTAATGTTTGGACATATTTGCATTCATCCTCGGCTACTTTGTCCATATAGTCTCATCATATTACCTCCCTCTTGTGCTCTCTATGGTAACCTTCTTGATGATGACATTTTCTGGTGGTATTTCAATATCAGAATGTAACATAATTTCACTGTTAAGAAGTTTCCTAAATAATAAACATATTATTAATCCATTCTAAATAGCATGTATCTGAAATTAACAGAATTGAGATGCTTTGTTTTAATAGAATGGTTGCTTTGTAATGTCTGAGCACTCATAACATATTGTTCAACTTTTACTATAGTTGCTGCATTATCAGTAGCTCAGATCACTTAGTAAATAATATTAGAATTTTCTTGCATTCTACCATTTTCTCAATTTATTTCTATGAACACTCGCTTTCCTCTTTTCTTTTGCCTCTGCTTCAAATTCGTTTCTCTTAATGGTTGTGTCATTCTACTCAAGACTATGACATCTAGCTCTATTGAATCATCCATCTCTTACAGGATTTTGAATATGAAATTCAGAGACTTGTCACCAGGTGCAAAGTGATTATTAAGATTGTAAGACTGAGCCTACCCAAAATTAGTATATTAGCTTCTATGTGATAATTTTTATTGACAAATTGTAATATTTCCATTTTTAAACTAATGCATTGTCTGTGACATAGCTGGACACCAATAATATGCTCAAAGTTGTGCAAGCATAGTGGTGATTTTTCAAGTCACTCTCAGGAAGAGATGAAAAGTCTTTCATGAAATTTTCTTTACTGTGTAGGGTAGCCTTGGGCTCAGTCCAGTTGATTATGACTATCCTTTTCTGGGATTTTGTAGAACCTGAAGGCTAACAGAATGACTGGAATGTAGATGATGTTATTTTAAAATACAGTACTTTGCTATTTTGGGTATATTATGGTAGTACAGAATAATGTAATTATTTTATTTTAATGCAAATGCCATTTATCACCATCACCACCCATTCTTAAACTCTCTTAATCGTATTTTAGTTTATGCAGGACCATAGTTCATGTGATAAGTTGATAACTCCTCATTACAAATGTTTTCCTAATCAATTCTACATAATTATCAGCTGTAGCACATCTATATGGTACCTTATTAGGATTATGGAGAAAGGGATGCCTAAAAAGTTCAATGAAATGTTATAAATTCATTTCAAGAGTGATTGATGTATATGTTCAGAAAAAGAACCAGAGGATTGAGTTTATATAAGAGGGTCTTTCCGAAACTAATGTCTCTATTTTTTTATGTTGACTTTGGATGTCCCAGCCAGATGTCATTGATGTAGTGCTAATGCTTGAACCTTCCTCTTTCATTTGCAGGTGGTTCCGTTGTTCTGCGGTAGTTGGCGCTAGCAGAGGAGTGTTCCAAAATGAAGTCTGAAGTGGACGCTCGTATAAAACAGAGATGTGTGACTGAATTCCTCACTGCTGAAGAAATTGTGCCGATTGAAAACCATCGACGCTTGCTAAAGGTGTGTAGAGACGATACATTAGACGTGAGCAATGTGAGGCGATGGGTACGGCATTTTAACGGTGGTGAAAAGGGTGTGCATGACAAGCCAAGACCCGGTCGACCCTGCACAGCTGTCACCCCTCACATTGAAGAGCGTCTTGATCAACTCATCCGTGCTGATCGGCGGATAATGACCAAAGAATTGTGTGCAAAACTGAATGTTTGCCTTGGAAATAATTTTGGAACATCTTGGTTATCGCAAAGTCTGCGCGAGTGGGTCCCGCGGATGCTTACAGAAGAACAAAAAAATCATTGGATGGAAATTGGTCTGGATCTGCTGGACCAAGATGAAGCTGAAGGTGCCAATTTTCTGAATAGCATCGTCACCGGAGATGAGACGTGGTGTCACCACTACGAGCCGGAATCCAAAAGACAGTCCATGGAATGGCGACATGCGAATTCTCTGTCAAAGAAGAAATTCAAGACACAGTCATTTGCAGGCAAAGTGATGTGCACAGTCTTTTGGGATAGCCAGGGTGTGGTTGTTTTGGATGTCCTGGAGCCTGGAGCAACTGTCAATTCAGCACATTATAAGACGACGCTGACTAAGCTGAAAGCACGAATTTCCAGGGTAAGGCCAGAGAAGAAGACCAATTTTCACCTGCAACATGATAAAGCCAAGCCCTACACCAGTTTTGCTACCACGCAACTCATTGCAAAATTTGGCTGGACTATCTTACCACATTCACCGTACAGTCCCGATTTAGTGCCTTCAGACTTCCATCTCTTTGGTCCTCTGAAAGATGGACTACGTGGCCAACATTTTCAAGACTCGGATGCTGTTGCCAAAGCTGTAAGGAAGTGGTTATCCTCAGTTGGTTCAGATTTTTACAAGAGCGGCATGCAGGTTCAAGTTCATCGTTGACAAAAGTGCATAACGAATGGTGGTGACCATATAGAAAAATGACAGTCTGAAATATTTCTCTATTTAGCTGTGCTGATGAGATTTATGTGTCTCCTGTAATTTCCATGAATAAAAATAGGAGGCATTAGTTTCGGAACGACCCTCGTACAAATAGATTTAAGGAAAAGTCAGAACATTATTTTTTTTGTAATATTACATAATTTAATTTAATTATCACTTACATTACATATAATCACAATGCCATAATCTTGAACATGAAAAAACTTCCCATATCCTTATCAATTGGTATAGCTAAGCTTACTTAAATGTTTATTCTTCAAACTTAATTTTTCATTATTCTATAATTTTTCTTTTAACTATTTCATCATAGGGATAAAACTTAACACTTTTATCATTCTGCTCTAAAAAGAGAAAATTCAGGCTATATTTGGAGTTAATAATTAAACATAAGAATTTTATATTTTTAAGAAAGGGAATCTATAAGAAAAAGTGTAGGTGTGCCTTTGAAATTGTTTAATAAAAATAGATTGAGTACTTGTTGTGTAATAAACCTAATATAAAAATGGAATATTAATATTAAACTACAAGAGTATTTAACAGATAATACAACAATCAGTTTATCTTGAATATGCATTACTCTATGTGTACAATCTTTGAATTGTTGCACAGTATCTCATATACTTTCACTTTCTTATGCTGGGTGGCAGTGATGCAATCAGTTTTCATAAAGGAATCTTTAAGTAATGTGTGTTATAAGCAAAGAACAGTAATTGAATATTTAGGAGTAAAATGAAATCATCAGCAACATTCTGAGATATTTAAGAAATATGATGAAAGATGGTAGAGGACAAAAGCACTGCCAATCCTTGGACCAAAAGGTTGCCATTGTTGAAAGACAATCCATACTCTGGACAGCTGTAAACTACAGTCAAACCTTCAATTATACAACTATACAACATGCCAACTCTTTATCCTGAACAATTGATAAGTAACAAGCAACCTCCTAGTCAAGTTGATATCTGTGTCAGCACTATCATCATCATTTTCCTCCATTTAAAACAGCAATAACAAATGTTTGCTTTTCATTGCTTGTGTGCAGTGTGAGAGAAGTAGACTGATAGCATCACAGCAAGGCTAAACTGTGTTGCTCAGAGAGTGAGGGCATGGCAAGGGTTTTTTTTTTTTTAAGTAGTGTATAATGCCCTTTTTATACTGAGGCACCACAGGCGGTGACACTGATGATACATGAGATGAATGGATGTTTTTTTAAGGAAGGAAGCATTCCAGGCCTAAGGTTAGGGTACCTCCCTGGCATTTGCCATTTATGAGTACTGAGGAAAAAAAAAACAGTCAGGGAGGACGGTCCTGGTGGGATTCGAACCTCAGATCTTCCGCCCACAAGTCTGCATCTTAACAACGGTGGTCGAACCCGTGGCGGTGGCATGACAGTTAATGTTGATAATAGCACTACTGGCATTTGCTGTGATTCTTGAAGAAGTAATCATAAAATGCAGCGCATTTGAAGCGGCAGTCATCATCCCTAATTGTTTATTCTAGTTTGTAATGGGAACATTTATGCCAGTAATTATTTATTGAATATTAAGGAAAAGCAGCATGTTTAGTGTGCCACAAAGTTGAATATTTAAAGACATTCTTACCATGCAAAATCCTTTGCATGTTATGCGAATTCACACCATGCAGTAGAAGTTGAAAAGTTCAAAGACAATTTATTTACTTTGATAATTGTAGAGGTAAATGAATTATTATTATTATTATTATTATTATTATTATTATTATTATTATTATTATTATTATTGTTGTTGTTGTTGTTGTTGTTGTTGTTATCATCATCATCACCGTCGAGCCTATTATTACTTTTATGCCAAGTATTATTATCATCATTGTTACTATTAATATCATCATCATACTATTTTTCAGAGGGCACCTCTCTGCATGTTATGCTCGTGCCAGTTAGAACGATATAGCAGGAATAGCCTTTTGAATTTTATTAGAAATTTCCTCAGTCATGGTTCCCTCTTTTTCATTGGCATGCTGCTAAAATCCTACTTGTTGCTTTCAACACATGTCTGTGAACAGTTATTTTCTGCTATGAACAGAAGCAAGAGAACAGAAAGAAATTAAATTGTGATATCCTTTATCCTTTTGGAAACGGGCTTTTTAATTTAAAAAGCTTGAATGACTCACTCATTAAATAGGCAGAGAAACAAATAAATTGTAAATGCAACATATTCGCAATGATGTCATAATAACAGCTACAAATTATCTTCTTCTTTTTTGCGTCAGTACACCTTTTTAAACGTTTTAAACTACGTGGAACCTAACTAGCATTCTTCCCTCAAGATGGCGATAACCGATCTAATTAATTAATCTTCTCAAATCTTAAAGTCTTTAATATTTCATAGTCTTCGGGAAACAGGCATATGTTACGTCTTGCTATTCTATAATCTAAGGAAGAAATTACCTCTTTTCCATATTTTTTTTCCACCTTAAGTTAGACCGTTTGAATAAAAAAACCTTTTATAGCAACTGCAAATCAATTAGTTGAACAAGGAAATTGGGACATCTCGCTCTGTAAATTAAATTAGAGTACTAAAGCAAACCATTTGAAGCTCTAGAGGAACTCAAAATTCAAATATATATTAACATAAGATGAATAATTATCAGATTTCTTTTCCGATGAAATTGATTTGAGAGTAACAGCATTAAGACAGATGGACAAAAATATTTATTGGTACAATATATCGCAATCGTTACATGGAACCAACAAAAAAAAAAAACTTTCGGGTATAAGAAGGAAAACACTAGTAAATATTATGAGATAACATATTGACAGTATTTTCGTTTCGGCTATATTCCTTTTTCCCTGAAACAATGCTATTGTAAATACTGTGCATATATAGTGCTGTGCTGTTTTAATACTCTCTGGTAGTCATATGATTGATCCACCATGGTAGAAGTGAAGATGGGATTGATGACTATTGTGTGTTGCTTTGTGAGTTTAATTCTCGGTTCTGCAGGGAAAGAATACGTTCCCTCACTAATATGGGAGTCGAGCAGACCATCAGGTAATTCAGCAAACATACCTGTTCTGAGAAAATTGACTACTGACGAATTTTCCGATGTCATTCTGAAAAAGGTTTCTGACAATGGAAATTCGAACAAATCCTTAATAATAGTCTTCGAAGAAGAAACCCTGAGCGTTGAAGACTTCAGTTGGCAAGATGTCGATGGAAATTCAGTTTATCCGAACTTGGAAAACGTGACTTCGGGAGCAGGCGTTGTTAATTTCATCCCTGCTGTGCAAGCCCCCACGAAGGCGTTGAGAAAGTTACTGGAGTATGGTTATAAGATGCAGACTTTTCATCTACCGAGGGATATCGAAGCACTCAAAGTACCAGAAGAAGATGGTGTCATTCTATTTTTGAAGTTGGATGATGCAAAGGGAAATGAGGATCGTCCAGATTTTCTGAGACGTCATGATCGTGCCATTAGTGAAGTGTACGATAAGATAAAGCAGAATCAAAATGTGATCGCCATATACACAGGACACTACTCTTCCTGGAGCGAGCCCAGTGATGAACCTGTACATAGGGTACGGAGACTTCTGGCTGATGTCAAGAATGATACCAACACTGAAGTCGTTTTATTTACTCCTCTTATATTTATCTATTCAAAGTTTAAGATCTATGTTAATTATGCTGATGAGATCTTAGATCTTACTCGTACAGCTATTACAAAAAATGAAAGAAAGTCTGTGCAAGAACTTAAAGCCAAATTCTCAACCAACAGCACCAAGACACCAAAAATTTCGCTGGAATTTTTGTTTAATTTAGCTGTAGGGTACTGGAAACTAAGCGAAGTTATTTTTGAGACCCAAACTGCAAATATGTCTCAAAACATATCTCTAACACCTTCATTGGATATATCAGCTCCAGTAAAATTCTCATATCATTGCAGCGCGCAAGAAATTTTGTTCCAGAACAACAACACAGTTTTGACTTTTAAAGACATTCAGGTACAAGCATTCATGAGCAACATGACCAAGCCTAGGTTTGGTGATCCTTACGACTGTGTTTTCTTTTTCACTGCACCCATATGGTCAGGACTTTTTGTGACGGCCATTTTAGCATTAATACTAATCTGGGGACTTGTGATGATTATGGATATACGAACAATGGATCAATTTGATGATCCTAAAGGAAAAACCATCACTATAAATGCAACTGATTAATGAGGGGAAAAAATTGTAGTAGGCTACAATTTTCTTTGGTTAATGGTGGAGTTGGTTCATGCCCTTATACTTTAATTCTAGTTTTTTCCCACACTGTCTTATTTTTCTAATGTTTTTGTGCTGAAGTTTTGTAACAATGCCAGTTTAAAGCTGGTTGAAAGATAGAGGAAAGAAAAATGTAGCATAGCAGCATCTAGGTATACTTATTGAAGTGGTTCAAATGAAAAGTGCAAACGTTGAACTAAAAGTTAATTAGGATATGGGGAGAGTCTGTAAACAGAACCAGCAATGAAGTTTTAAAGATAATAAATTTTCCTTATGTTAACACATTGGTTTTATTTTGTTAACCATTTTATGGCAACCACATTTTCTGCGGATTTGATTTGATCTTATCTTGAATAAACCTATTACACCATTATATGTTAACAATTATTCTTTTGTTTCACCTTCAGCATTAAAAAGATTCTTATAACTTAGCTAATAAATATTTATTCTATTTATCTGTCAGTAAAATATATTCAGTTTGCATATTTCATTTGAACATAATATGTGATGATCACCTGCCTAGAAATTGGTTTATTTAATTGTAATTCTTTGGGCAGAATAGATTTTGACTTTTAATAATGCAACAGTGTAATCAGGATGTAAAACAAGATTTTTAAAATTCCAAAATTGAATTTGTTATATTGTTATTACATGGGCAAGTAATACATTTTTAAAAGGCTTATATAATTTACTATAAATGTGATTTCCATTCAGAATTCTTTTTGGAATTTTTGGAGCTTTGCTATTGTTAATTTAAAAAACAGAGATTGTTTCAAACAGTTAATTTGTGTCAGTGCAGTTTTCAGCGACACTGCATGTAAATTAAGAAGTTTACCTTACTGTTAATATATTTGGAAGTTTTGCAGGTGAAATATAAAAGTTTACATCAGGATTCATTGGTAAAAGGTTGGGGCTTAGCTGCTTAAGGTTTTTGCAGCTGTAATTTCAAACATTAAAGTCCAGTATGTGTGTAAGAAAAAGAAGGCAAATACATATTTATATCACTTGGAAAAGCTAAAATATATCATTTAGGCTATTTATTAAGTCTATTGTCATGTATCTACAGTTTGTACCATGAAGCCTTTTGTTATGCATGTATAATTCTGGGTAATCTAGTAATGTTGCTTCATTTTTTGCCAATCTTTGAATTAAAAGCTATAATCTTTAAAAGAAATTGAATAATTTTAAAGCTAAGTGCAATTGCTATTCGTTTCACTGCAATGTGGTTTGTAAAAAGTTCCAACTACTTATGAAACAAGCTACCAATTTTATTGTAAATTTTGTAGTGATGTTTGAATTTTAAAGTTTATATTGTTCTACATTGTATATGCTACATTTGAGGTAATGCAGATTAACATCTTTTACACTATTATGAGCATACTTAATGCACAAAATATGTTGATTTTCATAATTACATGAAAAAGTGTGAATGGAGAGTTACATTAAAGAGAAACAGCATTAATTATGCATAAGATATTTAACAGATAGCTAAAGCAGCACTTTGAAAAGCTGCAAATAGTGCCAATTTAATATTTTTCTTAACATTTAGTTGGGATGGGGTGTTTATTTTGAATTGGATAATGGTTGTCTGAACTTTGTATATTGCTAATTTTGTAATAGTGTATTTCTTCGAAGTTAAAGATAGTGTGTTGTGAATTCTTGGCAGTTCATCATAAATGCAGGCTTTGCATTATTTTACAGAAAGCATAATAAGTATGCTTTCAATTGTTAAGAATAGTGTAAAGAAAAGTTTGTACAGTTAAATGGGAATGTCAGTCCTCGGTGCTTTGAAAGATGGTGGAAGTGTTAGAAAAGGGGCCATTTTCTAACACATTAGCTGTTTTAATTTTAATAATAGCCTTGCACAAATTGGTTACGATTATTGAATTGAATTGAATTTAATAATCATTGGCCCCTCTACATAATCAGCATTATAAATTTAGTTTAATTTAATAATACATGCTATAACATGAATTGTAAACAATTTACATTAATCTAGTATCAAGCACAGTTCTTAGCAATAATCTGGAGGGCTGGGTATGACAGATCCTATATATGTTTAGATCTCCATGTCTACACCACATTAAACAACTTCAACTATTAGCGCACATTTTAAGCTTCCTTCCCAATTTATCCTCCTTTTCTTAACCTTCCAAATCTATTCTTCACAATCTTCCTGAATAGATGCCTTTCTTTTACTTCTTACTACTCCATCCTCTGTTAACATTTTTATGTAATGTTCTTGCCTTATATCCCATTTTTGTTCCCACTAATTTCCTTGCATTCCACTAAACAATGAAACATTCCTTCTGTTACACCACATAACACATTCTTCTATATTACTCCCCTTATAGCTTTTCAGAAACATGGCACCTGATCTTGTCTAAGCAAATTCTTCTCTCCTTCCCGTATCTTAACAGTCTACATATTTCTCCATGCCCCAATTTTTTCTATTGTCCTATACATTTTCAAGGTTTTTTATCCCAAAAACAACTCAAAATCTCCTGTTTTTCTATAAATTCCATGCTGCTCTTATTATTAAGTTAAGCGAAACTTACTTAAATGTAAATTGGAAATTGCATAGTGAAGCTAATCATATTAATTGATATCATTGTATGATTCAGTTGAACTACACACTCTTAAAGCTTCACTTACACTTGTTTCACTAAGAGCTACCACATCAGTTAAATATCCTTATTATATCAATGTTGAAAATTGATGAAAATATTGCTTGAACAAAATTGGTAAATATTTTTGTTTTATAAAACTCTTCACCTTCATTACTGCTTCAAACAACATAATTATGTATTATTACATTAGCAGTCAATAAACAGGTGCTGACTAGAAACTATATGACGAGGATGACTGAACTGTTGCTCCATAATCCATAAGGTATCTGCAGATATAACACAGTTTGGATCAGGCTAATATGTCATGCTGTTGTAGGAAACCAAACATGATGTAGTTCAGTATCAGATGCTACCATCATTTCAATAATTACATCTGTTGAAAAAATATAGTTCATGGTAAATTCATTTGACTTGCTCAGCAAAGATATAACCCAAGAAATGATGGTATGACACTATTTGGATTATGGCACTTTTTGGCATTTAATTAAATATGCATGCAAGGGTTAGGGTTTAAATAATGGCAGCTATTTTTTTTTTCTTTCCCTTGAGAATGCAGGACAGGCACTTTGAAATATACTAATGGGAAGAGAGCTGTATAAAGTATGAACAATGCAGGTCATGTGCACCAGAGGTAGATAGGGAATTGCAAAATAGTTGATCAACAATATCACACTACATGCATTTATTAGTCATAAAGTTACATTGGCTTTAAAACGTAACATAATCAGTCTAATAATCCTGAAAATTGTTTTCCATGTGCTCCTATTTCCTGCTGGTACTGCCATGGGTGGCCAAGGTCGTTAAGGTGCAGACTTGTGAGTGGGAGGTCTGGAGTTCGAATCCCACCAGGACCGTCCTCCCTGACTAGGGTTTTTTCCAGTTTTTCCTCAGTCCTCATAACTGGCAAATGCTGTGGAAGTACCTAAACTTAAGCCTGGAACGTTTCCTTCCTTAAAAAAAACTCCTTTCCAAATTTATCATTTCATTTCATATATCATTCATCAGTGTCCATCGCCTGTGGTGCCTCAATAATAAAAACAGGCATTAAACTCTACTAAAAAAAATTCCTGCTGGTAGCATGTCTGATGGTTGTAAAATATTGCATACCATGTCCATTTTTGAACCTGCGAGTGTATGCAACACCCCCTTGCTGCAACTTTCCAGAGTTAAAGGTCTTTTCATAGAATGCTGTGAGCAGTTTTTTGCTTCTCAATGCCAATTTCTGCCTACAACTCAAGCAGTGACCACCATCTAATTCTATACAGTTGACATTTACTGCACATGACAATATCTGCATTCTCTCAGGTCTTCCTGAACTTTGAAGGTTGCAATTGATTTGTATCCTTGCTGAAATGCTGCAACATAGTGACATTTCGTTGGAAGGACATTATTCCTCACTGCTCCCTGTGTCATTCTCTGGCAGCTTTCACCCTTGCAGAACATCCTTTCACATAAGAATGCTGTTCCTGCCAATTAACTTTGATCCTGTACTACGGTTTATTTACAATTGTTCACATGCTCTCCAGGCAATAACCATAATCACACTGTCATCTAGTGATAATCATGTACTATGGATGACATGCTCTTTGGGATATGTAATCATGTAGTCACTTTATTTATCTTTTTAGAAAAAAAGTTGCCATGATAATGACTAGAGCCTGCATTAAGCCCCCAGAATCTCCAAATACAGTGTAACTCAGCATGGAGCTTGACAGCAACCCACTCCACTTTCACAGGTTTATAGGTAGAAGAGGTGAGGTGCTTTCACTGTAGCTTGATCTTTTTTTAGTCAACATTCTCGCTGTTCATAAATGAAGGCTGTATGATTGACGAAAACTTAATGTGTGTCTGAATACCAAAGGCAGGGCTGTATTTCTGATCCAACCCTCATAATACAAAGCAGTTCATTTGTAGGTCATTCTGTTGGTAGGCTGGTGAGAGCAACTGTAAAAGCAGAAGATAAGTTCAAATCCTGTTTGGATCAAGTCAGATTAGAGTTTTTTTGTCCTTATGCTAGAAAGGCAAGTGACCTAGCTATCCACATTTTGTGGGGAAATTTGCATCCTATTCATCACCTTTCTAACCTACATTACATTAAAAAATAACCCCCTAAATGATAAGGGCTCATAGATATTTTTTCAATTAAACATTGTGTATTATGTTAGAACATTGGTCAGTTTAGCACTATCAAAATGTTCATATCATCAGTACATGATTTAAATCAGTTAATTGCAGTCAGATGGCATTGCTTTACTCAGTTTAAAAATCTTCAATGGTCTTCCATAACAAAAGGCAAAATTTTAAATTATTTTAAAATAACTACTGAATAACATGCCTTTGCTTCCGCAGCATATTATGCAGTAATATTTATTTTTTAATGTTATGTTACATATGCCTTCCTTGACTGTAAATGAAAGCTAATTAACATTGCAACTACTACTGAAAGTTATTCATTTCATCAATATTAACTTTTGTACTTTATCATTGGAATAGACTTGAAAAGTCTTAGTGTTGATGCCTGTATTTGTTAGCACATACCCTTTACTTTTATTGAAATTAATAACGGTGTTGAAAATCCGTTCTGAGTTTGTAAGTACTTAAGGTTAACTGCATTTGCTTTTTCAGTTGAGAGAGAATTCTAGTAAAGCTTACCCAGCAACAGATCCAGAATCAAACTGCGGTTGCATAGTTTTCATAACTATTTGTATTAACTTTTGTAGTCTTTAAGACTGATATAGACTGAAATGCAAATAAAAGTGTGCGTGGATCTCTATTGAAACTGGCTCTTGGGCTCCCTGAAAAAAATAAGTTTATTGAAATATATATAACACAAAGTGTAGAACATACAGAAACTTCCATTACTTTCCAAATAGTATATTAATGATCAGCACTTAGGTACTGTCTTTAAAATCAATTTTATCAGAATGTAACAGCAGTGAAATAATTAATGGGTCAAAGCATGATAGTATTTTTGTTTTTATTCTGTACTGTTACTTAAAAATGTAGCATTTTGTATAAAAGGCTGTTGCTAGAACTCAGGTATTTCAAATAGATGTGTTTTAAGTTTCCACAGAGTTTCAGTTATTTGTTTCTAGATTAACCTGTTGCAGTATTAGTATGGTGTGAAAATGAAGTTAAGAGCACCAGGAATTTACACAATTTCCTCAAATAACTACTGGAAGCAGTAATCATCCAATCAAACAAAGAATATAATGCATATTTAGCAATATGTGCTAAAACATAATATTGTAACCTGGGAAGCTTATACCACTGTGGCAATAGTTGCACTGAAATATAAGAAATAAAATCTTTTACAATTGGAGTGTTCTGAAGGTAATTCAATCATATGAAAAATCTAAGACATGAGTAGCGTTATATGTAATATTGGCCAATTATATGAGAAATCATGGATCAAATTCAAAGCATGTTTACAGTTCTAAAATCAAGCACAAAAATAGGTGTTTGCTGTGACAAGTTTAAGAAGAAATGAACATAATTCAGTATTAATATTGTATGGCATGGGAATGAGGTATCCAGCATCTTTCTCTAGCTTGTATACTATAACATATCTCGATTAACATATCATCACTTTTTCTAAAACTCTATAAATGTAAACATTGTGTATATAACTGGATTGCTTGAATGTAAATCATTGTAACTTTATGTGCTGTCATGTGGTTTAATGGAATCCAAACACATTAAAGATATTTCTAAAATATTTGCTAAATGCATGTAAATATTTTTTTTTTAAATAGTGCAGAATTACTAATATTGAAGCTGTTTTGGAAATCATGTTTTGTGTTTTACAGCAGAGAAATCAAGTTATACTATTTATTTCCAAAGGTTTCTTGTTAAACATAACCTTATTTGTTTCCAGTTCACATACTGTTTGAAATCAAGGTATAATAATTTAGACAAATCTGTTTCACCTGAGACATTTTAACTTTGTTGTGTCATGTTAACACAGCATATTTCTCTTGTTTAGTATTCTTAACCAGCAACATGCTGACAAAATTCTCTTTTCCTTGATTTTCCAAGCAAAGATTATCCTCTTTACAGATAAATTGTGTATGATTTGTGCTCAGTTAAGTGTAGAACTTTTCCCCTCAAAGCTGGCCCTGTTCCTGTAGAACTTTATTGAGCTTTCTTCTGAGGCCGGACTGACCATAAGGCACAGCTACATCAACCCATTAGGGATGAAGTTTATTATAGTGCACCAGAGAGTCCTTAAACCTAATGGAACTTAATCTAGCCAGACTTTGGGATTGGAACCTTCCAAATCAAGGAAAAATCCCCATAACTTTTGCAAATTGAACCTGGAACTCCAGGAATGCTGCCATTAGACATGTGACTGGTCAATTATAGAACATAAAATTATATATATAATTGTGAATAAAAGTTTATAACCTTGAAGGAAAATATTCCATTATTAAAGGGGTGAAAGAAGGAATTAAGCCATGGCTTTAAAATGTCCCTTTGTGGAAATTACAGAAGGAATATGGTGATTAATTACATAAGTCACTTTAATAGTTTATAGGTTTTCACACTGAAACACAGAAATTGTTGTATTTGTTAAATGTTAAATGAAAAATGTGTTTAATGAAAATATTTGCATTAATTCTGAAACAAGATTACATTTCAGTGATCATTTTAAAAAGAAGCTGACCAGTAATTTAGCCATTCAATATGACATAGGTTCTCATAGCATTAAGGAAAAGCTAAGATTGTTCTTAAGGTCATTCAAGGATATCAATGTCAACCAGCAACATGCTGACAAAATTTTCTTTCTTTGGTGCAACATACACCTGTAATTCTTTTTTCCCTTCTTTTCCAATTAATCACTGGGATCAAGAAATGAATCTCCTCTAGATGGGCGACTATTAAGCAGAAATGTGGCAAGTGGTTAGCTCAGATGTGAGTAAGAGTATGCAATAGGCATAGATTTATTTGGTCTTAGACTCTTCAGCCAGTGATCTTATTCTGTTCAGGCAATGCACTGTGTTATGTCTTAATTCACAAACAGCTATTATTTAGCTCATGGAAAATCAAGTCTGGCACAATTTGTGATGAAAACCATGCACTGCCGACTTGGGATTTAATATTGCAGTTTATGGTTGACTCCCAGCCACTGCCTGTGTATTAATTGCATCACTCAGTAGAAATCTTCACAGATTTGAAGCTGCTTCCTTTGCAGGTTGTTCATAAATTTTTTTGTATTTCTTTGTGGATGGCAGCAATAATGTTTGGGTTCCTCAGTCAGGAAGATCTCTGGCCAGGATATCTGATCTTGATCACAGATTTAGAGACCATAAGCATTTTTTTAAGAAGCTTGGGCTTTATTATTCATTTCCGTCTGCTTTGAACATAGTTTTTTTTTGCAAAGTATTTCTAACCCAAATGTAATTGTTGGTAGTATCAATTGAAAGCTGCATAGCTGAGTGCAGTGACAATCTCAAATCTTGTATATCATTCTTAAAGCAGCCAACACTTTGTCCTTGATGTGCATATTAAAGCAGACTCCTATAGTGTGAATTGCAATTCTGAGTTTTTGAAGCTATTCTTCTCAGGTTTTAACCTTTACTCAAAATTTTGTCAGTAACGGATACGTTACTTCCTTTCCTGAATACCATTAACTCCTATCTGATTGATCTATTTTATATATATTTGAATAGGGAACTACATCCATGGGGGCTGCAGGTCCTCTCTACTGAAGCAATGGCCATGACATCCACATATATATTCTTATCAACTGGCCTTGCCATTCTATAACATGGTGAAGGCATTTGAACAAAATCAGGTATAATAGGTCTCCTGGCAGAACCCTTTTCTCTTGACTGATCCAATTAAATTTTCATGTCATCAGCTAAGTGCATGTTACAAACCAGAATTGTTACTTTGGATTTCCATAAGAATTTCTCAGTTTTGTCAATAATATTTGCTTTTTCATGCAATTGAAAGCCTTAGAGTAACCAAATACTTCATACAATTTTCCTTTTGAGTTGTCCATTGCTTGTGTCATTTAATAGATTCTCTTCCATTAGCTCAATAAAGAGAATGTCTAGATATGTTAATGTATACATTATGCTATATTTATCTTTTAACATTGTTACTGTGACTATTTCCCCTGGTCAAGAGTTGTTGGTTGAAGTGCCAAGTAATTGTCACCTCTCTGAAAGCTGGAGGTTTCCTTAGGTGCACAAATTTATAAGAACCTGAATGATGAATATTCTTTTAGTCTGCACTCTTATCTTAATTGATAATCTATAATAAAAATTAAAGACATTGTTTTCAAATTACCTACTTTGCATTTTTCTATAAAGAAGGGGTGGGTACTCTTCTCTAAATTAACTTGGTATATGTATGTACCTGAATTTTGGGTTGTATTTTTCATTGGTCTATAACATTCCCACAACATTCTTCTCCAGATTCATTTTCCTTGATTTGTACCTCTTTATTGCTTTTTTTTTTTTTTTTTTTTTTTTTTTTAAATTCCTTATTGCTTTTTATTGCCTGAGGTGTACTAGATTTCCATTGTGCGGTGAACATCTAAGGAGCTATACTTTGAACTTTTGCAAAAATGTTCAAATTTTCTAAAATAGGTGCAAAATGACATAAGAACATGTTTATAATAAATATAATTAATTTTGCACTGGCATAATTCCCCTTTTCTATGGTGCTCATTTGGGGATACTTTAAGGTTATATCTTGGAAGGTATTGAGGATGTTATGAATAAAATCTGACTATAATGACACAATATCAAGAACGTACTTACTGCTCCTTAGATCAACTCTCTGCTATTCCCATCCATCATCTTTTCTTTCTCTTTCTTTTTTTATAAATTGCTAATATATATACTTTGATATTCTTTTTGGCCATTGCTCATTTGTATTAGCCTTTGTAATTAACCATGTGACAGCACATGTTCTATAGATGTTTGAACATATCATATTTATATCATAAAAGGGCACCTTTTTGGATCTTGACTATCTGTGATAGAACTGAAGTATGCACTTACCCGCTGTTAAAAGTTAAGCAGAAATGGTAAATTATAATAGTATTTAAAATGATACACTATGGGTAACTTATTTACACACTTCACTTACTATATTTTCCTAAGTTGGAACAATGTTTCTGGAACCAGCGTTCCAACTTAGGAAAATATAGTAAGTGAAGTGTGTAAATAAGTTACCCATAGTGCATCATTTTAAATATAATAACTTCACTGTAAACAGCTTAAAAAATTATACATATAAGTTAAAATTGTATTTTATATCAAGAGGGAACAAACTATCACATAAATAATGAGAGCTAATACTTTTTTCTGGAAAAGAAACTTGTGAAATAGATCAGATAGTCAAGTGTAATGCATTTAAATATTAGCTATGGTTTAAATTCATGAGTATATGTTTAATGAATCATGAGTTGTTAATAATCCTTTTATAATAGCTATGAAAATTGTTCATTAACATTCCTTTATTTATATTATTGTTATTGAAAATATATGAATACTTAGGTGTTTGTGTGTCATTTCCATTTGAAATTTACAGATATGATTCCTTCATTTCAATATGTACATTAATCTTACAACTTTTTTGTTTTGAATAAAATCTACGATTGTGATAAAAAGTTTAATGTTTAAGAAGTTCATATAACCTATTTCCATTTAAGATATAATTAACAAAATAATTTCAGTCATTTTGCAAATTTATTAGAGTATATTTTTTTATAAATATTTTATGATAGTTAAACAAGATATTAATATTTTTGAAAATAGAGTTGCTGACTCTAGAATATTGAGTTTTGAGCTTCAATTATTGACTATAGCAATTGCTTCTGCCACCATCTTATTTTTCTTGCTTTATCTTGCAAGAAGGTATAGTAGCAGAGATTGATTTAAGTATTATGTATAAATATTTTACCACAGAAGGCTCAACTGGGTTTATTTATAATATCAAGTTTAGTGCAGTGCATTGAATTATTGCAGCAAATATGTAATTATGTAAATAACTCATTGTTTTGAATTGTGATAAGTATATTTAGTTTAATAATTGTGGTTCTTTGAAAAACTAATTTTGTAGACTAGTCATTTAGTAAATACTTAATTTTAATGTATATTATGTATAGAGTAAAACATAATTAAGCATTAGTCATTGGGTTAGGGTCTATCATAACTGCTCTACTTGAAGATACTTTTTAAATGTTTGTACCTCAATTCTGAAGGAGAATTAGAAATTTTTCATATTATCTCTGTGCATATCATCATTTTGAAGACATGTATATTTCAGATCTTTAATATATACATATAAATATATATTTTAAATGAAATGCACTGTTATTAATTTTACACAACCTTTGCAGTCCAATTCCTGTCACTGAAAATGTGTCATTCTACAGATTCTCAAGTGCATTTGTGATTACAATTGAATAAATGAGATAATTTAAATTATTGCTTTAATATGATTTTTGATTGATTTCCAAATTACTACAGGATTATTTTCTGTTAATAACTCCATAAATATCACAAGCATATAATTTCAAGAAATAAGTTGAGACTGAAGTGCAGCTATCTAATAATTCAATCTTTTGGTTGGAATGAAGCAAATTTTATTACATTCTTAGCTTTCATATTAAGTTTGCAATGATGAATTTGTAAAAGTAACATTAGATTAAATGCAATTCCAGCTGAAATTGCAGCTATAATTCCATACCTTTCCAATATGAAATGTTAAAGTTGTATGTAAATCTAAGAGATGGTTGTATAAAACTTTTGAATACAGTGAAATTTTTAATTTCCCAATTGAACTTTTTGTTTTCAAAACAGGGCATTACACAAGAATTACCCAATCCACACATTAATTTATATGATATTTCTATTTATGTAAAAGAAATTGTGAATATTGTCTTTAATATGCTAAACTTTCATGGTAACAAAGTGCCCAAGAAAATATAGTGTGGTGGTATTAGGATTAGCATTTAAAGCATTCTGAACTTTAAGAAACAAAGCAATATTTAATTTTGTTTTGAGAAAATAGCATTTAAAGTTCACAGAATTTTTTTAACACCCATTTTAACTACTAAGGCACGGTGGACACTTGAAATGAAATGATAAAATGGAAAAGGATTTTTTTTTAAGGAAGAAAGCATTCCAGGCATAAGTTTAAGGTACCTTATCAGCATTTGTCATTTATGAGGACTGAGGAAAACCTGGAAAAAACATTAGTCAGAGAGGACAGTATGGCGGTAATCAAACCCCAAACTTCCCACTCACAGATCCGCACTTTAATGACCTCTGCCAGCTGTTAGTCTCTTATGTTTTGATAATATCTAGTTAGCTATGAATAGTGCACCTGAGAGAGAATTAGTGCTGATTTTCCTTCATACAAACTAAGGAGCTATAGATAAAAAGCCTTGGGACTGTCGTAATATTTAATCTTTTAGAATGAAAGTTGGATGGGAATAGAAAAATGCAAAATAAGCATACAAGACTAGATTTTCGCTTAATTTTTGAGTCTGTATATTAGGTATATTATTTAAGCAAGTTTCGAGAAGATGTGATTTGTATGCAAGTCCTAATTTAGCTTTTGATCCATGTGTATACCTAAAAGCTGAATAGATAAGTTTTCTTAATGCTTATATGTTTAAATCCAATATAATTCGTTCAGCCTTTGCTATGTTTATATGTAACATGTTTACTTTAAACCAATTAGTGGCCAAATTTACCATATGATCATTTTAATTATTAGCAAAATTAAGATCCTCTCCATTATGAATCTGGGATTAGTATGGTTTTGCATGAAGCGTGGATCTGTGCTCGGCACACCTGTCATTTGCGTGAGATTGCCAATGCTTTTCGGGCGGTTACTGAACGTTGCACACAAATACCAATTTTCCGGGTCTTGTGCCTATTTAAATAGCCGCCCGTCGATTCTACCTGCCAATCTAGCGTGTTATAGAAATTGGCCAACCAGAGACGCCGAGAGACTGTTCCACGTGGAAGACCTTGGGGCCACATCCAATAAAATCGCATTTATCATTGATCATAACCATGATTAAATCGGCACAATATAATGTTATTGCAAGTTGAATATCTGTCAAATCAGGTGAACTTTAATGCTGCTGTGCGCGGAGGAAGAAAGAAAATATAGAACTGTGTGATTGATAACGAAATACTGCAACTATAGAACTGTCTTGTCAATGAATTATTTCTGGAGATTTTGCTTTATTCGTCGTAAATAAATCTTAATTCAAAAAATGGCACTCCAGTTAATTTTAAATAATGGAAAGTCTCGTGGAATGTATACTCCCATAAGCTGTCTCCCAGTTCATTATGGCATGTTTACAGGTAAAGTCGCATAATCTTCTCAGTTGTCAAGTTCACAGTTATCAGTCGTGATATTAAAAAAATGCAGGACATTTTGCTCATGCGATATGTCGACCAACTCGGGAAATAGCAATCAAGAGTAACTTGATTATTAAAAAAGTAGGCGAGTTGTAATAGGTTAAGTATTGTATAAAAGGGGGCCACAGTAAATTGTTGGCTGGAGCGAATAATTGCATAAGTTAAGGAAAAGTGCTCAATTTAATAAAATGCAAGGACATGCTGGGGATATTTTTCTATTAGCCAAGCCGATTTGTAAATTTTCCGCAAGAACAAAGAGAGAAAAGTCAGTAGAGATATAAAATGGCACAAAGAACATCTTGTTTTTATCCATATTTGTATAAATAATGAAACATAACATGTGTTTACTTATATATTTGCATGTCATTTAAGGTGTTCCAGCTCAAAATAGTTCTAGGCAGGAACTGTTGCATGTCTCTGCATCCAGGAAATATCCTGCTGCAGAGCCCTTACCATTGCCAACAAATGTGGAAGAAATGGATGCAGCAGAGAAGGCATTGTTCTCTCCTCAACGTGAACGAGACATTTCAGGACCAGTTATCCTGTCGAAAATGCTGGGAAATTTTGGTAATGGGAAGGCAACTAGTTACAACACTGGCACATTTCCACGTGACCGCCATGTTGAGAGCTATGACTGCCGTGGCACAATTAGCCTCAGTTCTGCAATGCAGACCAATGTTCCAGAGCCTTTTTCTGCAGAGGGGAAAGTGACCTTCCTCAACATGCCTGGTGGGCAATGGGGCCAAGGCCAAAAGTATCTTGCAGAGGAGTTGCTAAGAATGCATCATGAGCACGTGAACCAACGAGGAGGCAATGATGCCTTCCCAGGTATGAGGCCAACTAACAGACTGCATCCGCAAACTATCAGCTTGAGATATTTTTGCAATAAGGCTGAACAACCCACCCTTTCTCGTAAAGATAAACTGAAACAAGCTGTGAAAGAATATGGAGCCACAGTGATCATTTTCCATGTGGGAATTTCTTTATTATCTCTAGGGGGCTTCTATTTAGCTGTGACTAGGTATGTATCCCAGAAGAATGTGATTGATTGTAATTACATATCTAAATTAAATTATTAATGGCTTTTGCAAATGCCTTTAGACTTTCCCAGGTACCCATAGAAACATGTCCCAGTTTTAATTTTAAAAGTTTTAAGAGTGGAACGTCAAAAGTTTTATTAATGTGTTAACATGATTTTAAGTAGTTTTACTTTTAATCTACCTAAGACCCTTAGTTTTGTTCATTTAGAACACAAATGTTACATATTAGTACTTACATACAGAATTACTGAAAAGTCATTTCATCTTCAAAGCACCTTAAAAAATGATAGAGATGAAGATATGATGAAACTTCTATATGCATACAACACAATTTTTTTTTTATACTTTACCTAGAACAACAGGAGATTGAATATAATCATTATTAGGAGATGATTTGAATTCATACTAACACAAACATACTAATTCTGGGTGAATCCTATAAAGCAGAGGACCCAGTGGCTTACAACCTCATGGCTTGTGATCACTTATTCATGGTAATGGTAAAAATATACAATAGTTAGCAACTCTGAAAAAAAAGAACTGGTGAAAGTGATGCATAGGCTTCCCTAGTGGGAAAAAAAATGGGTATCATACAGGTGAACCTAGCAGTGTGGAATTTTGCTATATGAATAATAACACATTGTCTAAGTCTAACATTGAGTGAATGAAATCACAAACTCCAAACTGTTCATATCATACGGTAATGTTATTCACTGTCATGTTATTCTAGGTTAATGTAAAAATGTACTTGTGGTGTATGCATATGGATGTTTCAATGGATGTAGATAGAACAAATGTCATTGTGTTGGGCAAAATTAGATTTCATTTTTAAAAAATATTAGTAATATGTCTGCCATTCTGTTGTTCAGCAAACAAATTTTTTTCACAACTCCATTTATAGCATGTTGCAGAAAATGTGTCTGAATATTTCATGCAATATTCCATCCTTTGGCTCATTGAGTATGGTGTGAAAAATTAACTCTTTGAATAATCACACAATTAAAACTCGGTTTGAGATCTTTGAGGACATGTTGCTGATGATATGGTTCCCAAAGTGCAGGAGTATAAATATGGAGCAAATTACTATTATGCATGAAGACTATATTTTCCAACATTAAAGTATTCAAACTAATTCCATTTACTTACATAACACTGGACACGTTTCTGAAGCTATTTGCTTCTAGTAGTCAGTCAACAGCTGATGATGGAAGCAAATAGCTTTGGAAACATGTCCAGTGTTATGTAAGTAAATGGAGTTAGTCTGAACAGTTTGAATACTTTAATGTAAGATATATTACCACTCTATTATATATGCTTTAGTAAGATATATTACTACTCCATTGTATACAGCATCGTAAGTACAATTTTTCTTTTAACTATATTTTCCAGCTTATGATTCTTCAGTGTGTGCATGAAAAAAGCTATGTGGCATTCTGAAGTAATCCTCTCCATTTACTGTAACAATCTCTATTATGTATTACATTTTTATAGTGTTTAAAGATGTGAAGCCCAATGATGAATTATGCATAGCTACACAACACAGTAACTTTCAAAGCATTGAAACATGGGGACTACTTTCGAACCATTCATTTAATTCATTAACAAATGAATGAATTTATTTCTTCCAGTTTTTAATTTATCTACACATTAATGATTTTAACATAAAAATTTAACCAAATTCTTACAATTTGAACAAACAATAAACATAAGCAAAATAACCAATTTCCTTTCCATATTTTTTATTACTACTTATTGGGCCAGAGCCATATTTCTGGTTATTTTCCTCTGTCATTAACATACAGCATCATTTTCTCCACTATTTCCTGTGGTAAATTAGCTCATTTTCCAATCTAATCTCACTAGTTTCTTTGCATTCTAAAATGGTGTGCCAATTATCATCTATTAATCCACACTTTTTTCCATATCCCCCCATCCACTTAACCCTTTTACAGCCCTTGTCCCCTGTTCTGTTCCATGCAAATCCTTCTGTTGCTACATTGTCACATCTTTCAATATAATTGCCTCTACCCCACTCCAATTTCAATTATGTATATATATATATTATGGATGTTTTATTACTAAAACTAGCAAATATTTTAATATTTTGTATTCTAGATTTTAATTTCTTTCCAAAATCACTTTCTATCAAACCTCTATATTATTGCCATAATAATTCTATACAAAATTTCTTTAATCTTAATATAAACCCAAAGTCTCATCTTGATTCATCCCTTTTGCATATAATTAAACACTGTCAAAGAATATTTTGTACCTTTAAATTTCTTATTCTGTATCAATAGTTCTCTTTACTACCAATTCTTCCTAGTTCAACTCTGCAACTCTTATTTGGTGAAGCCTTTGACTAGCCCAAAATTTGTTTACAAAAATTTCAATGAATTAAATCCACAGTTATCCAATCCTCCTCTATACCCCAAAATCCAACTCTATATAATATTTCAGATTCTACTACAATCAGATAAACATCCTCAATCAATTTATTTGCATTCCTGGTATTTTTTTTAAATCATGCCTATATAGCTTTTAAAGAAAGTTCTCCTTTAGCTAGCATGTTTTTCTTTTGATCAAATTATTTAATCTTACTCCTTACCTTACCTTACTGATAGATAATCAGAGCTACTAACCACTTTGATTTCTGTTCTTGACGAAATCATTTCTCATCTTTCTTCAGCTTATTACCCTTCTTAAACACCATAATTTTTGACATTAATGTTAATTCTTAAACTCCAACTCCACCATCAAGTAATGTTTATTTATCTGTCCAAAAGAAGTTGTTCAGGCAAAGCATATTAAGTAATTATGCAGCAGACATGGCAGAGAGTTATGTCATTCTTGTTTTCAGTTATTGAGAATACTTATGTGCATAGGAAACATTATTTTGCCTATACCATATTGTAGTAGCATTTAATACACAAGTCAATAACTCAACAAATGCAGTGGACTGATAATCCTTTTAGAGGGAAATTTTTGTTGGTCATTTATGCAGCTATGGTATCTAGGTGGATAGGCAAAATTTGGTTGTTGTAGTTTCAGAACTATAGATATTTATAAAATTTCTTGTTTATTGTAATAGAGTTAAGATAAATTTCACATTAGATTAGGTCAGGTAAAAAAATGGAATTAATTTTGGTATCTAGGTTGATAGGCAAAATTTGGTTGTTGTGGTTTCAGAACTATAGACATTTATAAAATTTCTTGTTTATTGTAATAGATTTAAGATAAATTTCACATTAGATTAGGTCAGGTAAAAAAAATTAATTTTGTTGATTTTTAAATGCTTTCATTTTGTTATAGTGAACGATTGGGGGCAACGCTAGGGTTCAAGGTTTTCATCACGCCAACAAGGATAAGATTGACAATCAAGGCAGGATGTGTATTGGAAAAAAAAAATAATAGTTTGAGATACCCATATGCACACATTCTATATTATTAATAAAGCTTTGTACATATCTAAAATATACTGAATTTTTAACTTTAATTATTTTATTATAGTTATTACTTGGGATGTACATAAACATAATTATAATATTTTGTGCTATGAAAATATACCTTATCAGTAAATTAAAGGTATTTAGTCAGTAAAAAGTCTACATTTTTCAATCAATAGGGCGGCAACAGTTTGCTCTCTTTGGAAGTCTCAAAGGACTGACATAATGATAGGTCAACACAACATGGCAATCACAGAATTATGGGTTGGCTCAGAATGATAACAGTGAGGCCATGAGGAGTTCAGTTCAGTCAAAAAAAAATGAAATAGGTATTTCTAACAATGTTCATATTGTTAGAAATACCTATTTCATTTTTTTGTCAACAGCTTCGTAAGTACACTTATTTGAATGTTCATATTATTAATATTTCTAAAACTTTGTTGTAGATATTATAAAAATAGTTCTTGCCACCCACAATGTATTTTTATTAATTTTTGGACCATTTTATAAAGATTTATTAAATTATTAAATAAGTGTTTATCCAAAAAGCTTATATGTGGTTTTTCTGTTCCTCTCTGGACCCATGGTCCATGGGTTTAAAACTGAGGCTGACTTACGTATGAATTTAATTCATCATAAAGTACAACAAATAAATAAGTACCCAAATCTACATTTCTTGTAATAAAGTCTGTTACTTTACATAGTCAGAAAAATTAAGCTACTTCTAGACTAAGCTACATAAAATAAGAAAATAAGAAGTCATATTCTCATTATGCTTATTCTGAAATTTTAGAGATGGTTATAGCAGTAAATCGTGAACATGCTGATTAGCTATAGAAAAGCAGAATTTACTCACTTAAAAGGAGGATTAATGAAGTTTTAAGGCAAAATTTTAGTACTTTGCCTAAACACTGACATAGCAGCATCTACAAGTAATTTCAACTACTTTAAGTATTACTATATGACACTGTTATTTTTCTTCATGGACCATAGGTTCACTATCTCAAATTGCTTGTCTAAGACCCCTATACAATCCATTATTGTGATGTAGTTCATCCACTTGGAAGTTAACTTGTAAGCAGAAAGCAAACACTGATGGCATATGCATGTGAAGCAAAGAGAGAGAGAGAGGCACTTACTCTAGGTTTTGTTTTATTCATCAACATGCCCAATTAGTAGCAGCAGTTCTGTAGGTCATGAAAGATCTCTGGTAATCCTGTAGAATATTCTCAGCCATTGCGGTTGCCAGCCTTCTATATATTTGTTCTGAGTTAGTCACTAGGGAGCTGAGGTTGATGAAATATTTTCTTCTTATTCTACTTTTTCCTTCCTAAAGATTCTCTTTAATACAGTAATTAGTTTTATGTTATAACCAGACATTGGATTTTAGGGCAAATGCCTACTTTGTTTCTTTAGTAGAAAGGAAAAAATAATTATTTATATTTCATGAAAATTGAAAGCTATTCATAAAGTTTAATAGTGCCCTAAAATGATTGTTAGAGCCTAATTTGTCAATATTTGGCTTAAAATACCTAAATCAATGTAAAGTTTTGTTATTTCACTATTTATTCATATACTCATACATGTAAGCAATATTAAAGGCAGTTATTTTGGATTAACACTACCAGGAAATGCAACACTGGATGGAATGTTGTATTTTTGTCAGATATAATTTCAACAGCAGTGCTGTATAATGGTTACTTTGAATATGTGTTAGCCTCTTTCCCTCACCTTACTTGTGTGGAGAAGTTTGAAGTGGTAGGACATTATCCTGTGCAGTTTAGTATGCCAAAAGATAAAAGTGCAAAATATGTGCTATCCAGTAATGGCTAACAGAACTTCACTTGCAATGAAAAAATAATATTTTGTGAGATTTTTAGCAAACAGGTATGAAACAATAGTTTAAATATATTTTAATGAGTAGGCCTATATAATATTTATACATTTGACTGAGCTGAAATTCTTTTAAAGACAACTTTATTTTAAACTGTTAAATTTTGATAGTTAAAAGTATTATGGGTCATTGAGATTTTGGTTGCTTGAACCAAGTAATTGCACTATGGTAGAAATAAAGCAATACAACATTTAGGATATTAATTTAAGTGAACTTCTGCACTTTTTAGATTTTGCAAGAAAATAAATGTCATCTGAGGCAGTGAAACATAAGGCAAAAACTTGGCAGAAAAATTAAAGCAAGTAAACTCTTGCTACAGCCTACTTTGTTGCTGCCAACATTCCATGGAATGCAATTGAAAATCTGGTTTTAAGAGAGTTTTTACAAAAATACTGCAAACAAAATATCCCTTCTGAATCTACCAAGAAAAAATTATTTAGACAGAATGTACTATGAAACTTTAGCATCCATTTAAGAGGATATAGGCATATCTTATATATGGGTCTCTGTAGATGAAACCGCAGATTCTATGAGTACATATATAGCAAGTATTGACCCCAATGAATTTTCGACTTTGCACCTTGTATGTGTTAAGGAACTTTTGAAAGTGAATAGCGAAACCATTATTTTGTAAACAAAGGTCTACCCTCATTATATTCTGGCAATATAGATGATTTTAAAGTTCTGTTTTGTACTGAAGTTGCCTCTACATGGTTGCTGCAGCTCCCCTTAAAACTTTTTATCCTAACATCATTTATGTAACATGTTTAGCACATGCCCTTCACATGGTTTCTGAAACAGCAACAAATTCCCTCTTATAAATTTGTTCATTTCCAAAAATGTTTTTGCAAAGCCCCATCTGGGATTTCAATTTTCAGAGAGAAATGCCTAGATATTCCACTCCCACATCAGCCTGTTGTAACATGATTGGGTGCTGGATTCGATCAGTGGTGTATTATTCTAATATTTTAAGAAAGTGATAATTATTGAAGAATATAACTGAGTCTAATACTGCAGCATGTGTAAAAGCAGTGAAAATGTTGAATGACCTGTCATTGGAAAAAAGATATTGTCTACATAACATCAAACTTTTCATTTATACCAGCAAGCAATGAACACTTAGAATGTAAAAATCAATCTCTTTGTAGCCATATAGCAATAGTGAGAAAATATTGGGTGAAACTGGGGAAAAAAGTTAAAAGTAAGAGAGACAATGTACTAAATAAGAATGAAGGATTATCATTGTTGGAAAAAGTACCAAGAAAAGTATTTAGAATTTGCTTCTCTGACACATGTTGCAGTAAGAAGTTTTTCTACTTTCAATTTCATTCTCACTTTAACTGTGGAAAATTGAAAAAAAATTCTGGTATGTAATGTGCAGATAATTATGAAATTGTTAATTTCAGTAAAATAAACAAATTTGAAGCCTTATCATATGTGCCTAAAATGCCTAGTTTTATTAAAATTTGAGCTTATTTTAGGGATTTAAAATGCAATTTTAGTGCCTAAAATCTGATTTATTTTTTATTTAAAATTCCTAGAAATTATTATTGATGGAAATTTCATTTTCAGATATCAAGTAATTATATATGTAAAATAAGTACAAATCTCTACCTTCTAAGAAACTTAGCAAGATATTTAAATGCAGGACATCTGAAATTAACTTATTATGTAATTATACATCCACATCTAGAATATGCCATTGAGGTTTGGAGTAGTATTTGCTTAGTTTTGCAAAAGAAATGTATAAGATGTATATACAATGTAAATAGGAGAGAGTCATATAGAAGCATCTTTGTAGAGAACAAAATATTTACTGTAGTATCATTATATGTATATAAAGTAATTATGTTTGTAGGTAGTAAAGATGGATTAGACAAGCTAAACAAGGACTATCAAAAGTATCATACAAGGACACAAAACTACTTTCATAGAGTAAATGTAAATAAAAAGACACCTGACAAAGATTCCTTAATAATAGGTAAAATATTATACAATAGGCTACCAAGTTTCATAAAAACAACAAAAAAGGAAAAATTTAAACTTAAGTTGAACTTCCTGATACAAACATGTATGTACAGGCTGGATGAGTGATAATATCTTAATAATTGTATAAACAAAATGTATGTATTTTATTAATGACAAATCCAACAACATGTAATGTTATTATGGATGAATAAATTATTATAGTAGTAGTAGTAGTAGTAGTAGTAGTAGTAGCAGTAATAATAATAATAAAATAATAATAATAATAATAATGCTACTAAGGCCTGATAAAAGATTAATTTTTTCAGCAATATATACCAACACGTGAAGCTGTATAAATAAAGAAACATTTGACAAAAAATGTTTCATAGAGTTCAAATTGTATTAAAATTATCATTTAATTATTCAGATTAAAATTATCCTAAATATACATATATGTAATTCTTTGCATTGACATTATGCATTTTCTCCTTGCAGTGGCTTAGATATGTCTGACTTCATGAAGACTTTTGGTGCTGGGGACATTGCAGCAGGTGCAAGCACATTTGTTGTAGCATATGCAGTACATAAAGTGTTTGCTCCAGTAAGAATCAGCATAACACTAGCAGCAACACCTTTTATTGTTCGTTATCTTCGCAACATTGGCTTTCTGAAAACTCCATTGAAATAACTCATAACATATCATAAATTAATCACTTATAACAAAATACAAGCACCGAAAGTTGAAAAATCTATGGAATAATTTTATTTATGGCTTCTGATATTTTTCCTGTTCTGCCCTCACAAGCCTGGGTGAAAGATGTTTTCAAGTAAATGCTGTGTACAGTCTGAAGGAGTTGGCTTACAGTGAATCAATCATAGCACAAGAAAGAATGAGTGAAAATGTGCCATACAGAATGTGGCATAAATCAGTTGACTATGCTGATATTATAGAGCACTCTACTCTAAATGTTTAATGCATTATTGTGTGGAGGTAATTTTTGGAAGAGAGGGGAAGAACCTGTTTTTGCAGTAGTGGAAGAAAAGTATATTGGCATACTAGATCATATTTGTATAACTGACTTATATTATACCTTATATAATGACTTTTTATGTTATTTGTTAAGAGAAGAAATAATCCCAAAAAGTTTCACAAATTGAAATTAAATTTTATTTTTGGATTAACGTAGATACTTAATGAAATACTTATTTCTTAATAGTGTTTCATTAAGCATCTAGGTTTTATCAATATTAAACCAAGGTGCTTCTTAAAATATAAGACTTTTATAAAATTTAAACAAGAAAAACATTTATAATTTATGTTTTTTAAGGCTTCAGCACAGTGACCTTTCAGTATCATGATATTAATGAATTAATATATTTTCATATCACACACTTTCGCTCATCAACATATCCCATGTTCAATTCCATAATTTGTATTAATTTGCCAGTCTACTGTATATTTCTTATTAGACTTAATTTTTTTTTAAAAATTCAATGTTACACATAAATAGTCAAATATATTCCAAATTTAATGTATTTGAATGTTGACGCGAACTTCACTAAGTTGTACTTGAACACTAGTAAGTTCATGCCAGCATTAGAAAAAGTGTAATTTGAAATATTTCAGTGCTTTACTGTCAATAGCTTCTAAACACATGTAAATAGTTAAGAATATCAACTTGAAGGAAGAAAACATAACCAAATTATTGTATGGCTGAGTCAAACTACACACTCTTGATTTGGTTTATTTACAGACACTCTTTAACATCTTAGGTCATTAGCGTCCCATTCAAATCAAGGCATTAAATGGCAGACAAATTTTGCTCAGAGACCTCTTTTTTTAAGCTTGAGGTTATTTATCATGCTGTAAATGTACGACATGGGACCCATGGCTTTACTTCCCCTCCGAAGAAAGCCATACTTAGAATTTTTACGCCTGAAAAAAATCCATCGATCCTGGCTGGGTTTGAACCGGCGATCTTAGGTTTAGGAGGCAAGTATGGTTACCACTGCACCACCAGGACAAACAAAACATACACTCTTGTTAGCTTTGATGTGATTATCTATATTTTGAAATTTGTGCATAGCCCATGAGCAGTATGTAAATTTTTTTAAATCTACATCAAAGCTAATGAATTTAACCCGCTTGGTTGGTTATTCGATTGGTTAGTTGCCAGTGGCCATTGGGGATACTGATATTTATCATTTTTTCTGTAGCTTCCCAATAAAGAGCTTCCAAATTATTTTTCATTTGTTTGTTGCTACCTAGTTGGCTAGATTTCAGAAAATGTTCTTTATTTAAAACAGTATTCATGTCCTTGCATAGTGGGCAGTGACTGTCCTTGATTCGTTTTCCATCTTGAAGAGAGAATTCTGACAGGCAATCATGCCCAAAATTAAGCAGAATTTGTTAACTCCAATTTTTCTTGGTTTCAATAAAAGATGTTTGAAAGTATTTAGATCTTTATATGGGTTTCCTTTAAGTTTTTGTTTGATATTTTATTGTTATTGTTCAGATATTAATCTTTTTATGAGTTTCAATTTAGAGGGAAGATTTAATTCAAAAGGTGGTTTTAATATTAGGGTGGCTTCTTTTTTTGCTAAAGTATCGGCAATCTCATTCACCTTCAATCCCTCATGGCTCAGGATCCATTATAAAGCTATTTCTGTATTTCTGATCTGGATTGTATGATATAGTTTTCTTATTTCATTTATAGTGTATGTCAGTGGGTAACTATAATTCATGATACCTTGTAGTGCTGCTTTAGAGTCACTTAAGATAAGAATTCTTTAGAGTTATGCTCTGCAATGTAGCAATTGGTGTTGTTTTAATGGTTCCTGTTATTCATAAGGACCTAGATTGTATTGTATCCAATTTAGCTTTAAGTAGGTTGTTTATTGTGGACATTAACTCACTTCCAAAGAGCAAATTATGTATCTTTTGTACATGTCATTTAGGAGACCTGTGGATTCTCCCCATTTGCCTCCTGCTAGTCTTCTTAATATGTTCTTATTCACTTTCTTAGTTATATTGATATGTTCAGAGAAGGAAAGTTTTTTTTGTCAAGTGTTATACCAAGATATTTAGTGTATTATTTCTCTTGTGATAGTTTTGATTTTAAGCTCTTAAGTCATCTGTAGTGTGTTGAAGACTGAAAAGCTGGATAACTTCTTTTTAGTGTTTATTTTCATATTGTTGGTGGATGCCCATGTTTCCAGGCTATTGATAATTTTCGGCATTTCATTTTCTAATTTTTTGTAGGTTGCCTTTTTTTTTTTCTTTTTTTTGGTCCCTAATCTATATGTGGATATCATCTGCAAACAATCTTATATTTGCCTTTGGGAAGTTAGCTAATATTTTGTTGATGTCATCTATGAAAATATTAAAAGGAATTGGACTGGAAACAACACCTTGAGGAAGGCCTACTTTAGTCGTATGCCATTTAGAGAGGACATTATTCCATTTTACAGCTATACAGCTGTATAGCTGTATACAGCTATACAGCTACCTATTTGTAATAATAGGTCCATGAACCATCTCAACACATTTCATCTTATCCCAATATTACTCATTTTAAATAAGCTTCTCTCTTCATATTTTGTCAAAGGCATTTTTGAAGTCAACAAAGACAGTAAGCATTGTTTCTTTTTTGTTGAAGGCATTGTGAATATTTTGTATTAAATGTAAAACAAACCTGATTGGTTGTTGAATAATGATTTCTGAAACCTGCTTGATGGTCTGAAATGAGATTTTGAGATTCCAGATAGTAAGTTAATCTTGTAGTGACCATTTTCTCCATTGTTTTAGCAAGTAAGGATAGGCCTATATCCTTATACTGGCCTGGTGTTTGCCTTTCTTCTTGATGTATGCTTATGGCTTTTTTCCATATAGCATAAATGCTATTTTTACTGTTCCAAATCTTGGTGAATATGTTCAGTAGTACCTTGTTGGCTCTGCACCCTAAATTCTTGATGTATTCAATATGAATTTTGTCTTGTCCAGAGCTCTTTTTTTTTTTTTATCTTGAGAGATTAATATTGCTTGGTTGAGTTCTTGAATTGTAAAGTTGCCATAAAATAGATGTTGTTGGCTTGCAAGTACCCCAGGGTTATGCCTTTTTAATATTTTGTTTAATTTTCCATTGTCTCTATTCAATTTATTATGCAAGTTTGTAGTGAGTGGCAAATCTGTTGGCTATGTCCCTATCATGATTGAAGACTTTGTTGTTAATAATAAGAGGTTCTTGTTTTGTTTCTGGGATATTGTTTATTGTATTAATATGTTTATGTACTGTTGCACTATTACTTTCATAGTCAAGGGAGCTCAGGAATTTATTAAATGACTACTACTTAATATTTTTTATTTCCCTGTTTAGAAAGGCAGTTTTCTTTCTCTAATCTCTCCCTGAGTTAGGATCTTTTGTTGGTTCTGCTATATTTCTGATATTATCTCGGTCTCTTTATAATGCAGATAATTTCAGATCTCAAAAATGCTTGTACCTAATACCCTTTCCTCTGGGTATTGATTTTTGTAGCATTAATCAGTTTTTTGTTAACTTCGTCAATTAGTTTCAGAGGTCTTTTCTCCATGTGAATATCTTCAAATTTTTTGTCAGTGATTTTCCAAAAAGTTATTCAGTATGCTTTTTGGAAGTTCCATCTCTTCAGTTGACTAGCTTTCAAAAGACTCATTTGTGGCTGGGTGGTTTTAGTTATGACTATGTCCACTACCTATGTCTTCCAATACTCTTCTAGTGGCAAAAATTTGCAATATCTGAAGAGGCAATAACCATATCAGGATGTTTGAGTCCCCAATATAGTGAATAAACGTTTTGGGGTCATTGTTTTTTAATATTAAATTGACTGCATTTGCTTTCAAAAATTCTTCAATTGTTTTTCCTACTGCATTGTAGGAATTGAACCCCCAGTGTTTTGAATGTCCATTCAAGTCTCCTATTATTAGGGTATTTTGTTTAACTTCTATTAAGTCAAGATTTAGTTGATGGTTATTTGGGGGATTGATATACCAAAAATTGTATATTTTACATTCTGTAACGATACTTCTGATCGAGTGAGCTCAGCATAATCTGTGAGTTCATGGTTTTCAGTGTAGTTATTTTACTTAAAAGGAAGTTTTTTTTAACTAGTCCTAGTATGCCACTTGCCACTTATCGATGTTTATGTAGACAATATGGTTGTAGTTTTTAAAATTATAAAACTTTTGTCAAGATCAATATTAGCTTCAAGAATTACAAAGATATGTACTTTATGTTCATGTAATAGTATTTCAACTTGTAGCTTTTTTGCTGTGTGATAAGCCACCGGCATTCCAGTGTGGCATGGAAAAGCCCTGTTGTGTATTGCACTTACATCTTGGAAAACTTACCATATCTGTAATACACTTAGTGTTATACAGGTGCACCACAAGGAGGTGGGATTACTGCACAGTCTGAATTTAACCTAAAAATGCATAAACATGCAATAATCAACAGCTGCACATACTTATTAACCTACCCATTAACAAGAAACAATACTCTGAAGAATACAAGCAAATAGAATGAATGATCTCAAAAATGGGTTTAGCAAAGAACTGGTTCTGAAAAAAATACAGAAGTTTACAAGGGAAAAGCTTATTAAAGAAACCATATCACTTTCAACAATAAAAGATAAGATAATTTTTAAAAAAATTCACATATCATTTATGGGCTTAGCACAAATTTTAAAATATTCTAAAAGATTTTAATATCAGATTGACTTTAAAAAACAAATTTAAAGTTAAAAATCTCCTGAATGGCAAAATTAATGAAGGTATTCCACCAGAGGAAATAGAAGGTATTTACCAATAAAAGAATGCAAAAAATATATGGAAAAACAAAGAGAAATATAGGCACATGGTTAAAAGAACATTTTAGGAACATTAAATACATTCAAATGAAAAACCAGCATAGCGTCTCATTTCTAGAAAGAGAAGCACAGTGTAGGGGAAAAAACAAAATTATTAAAGTTAGCACAGGGACCCACAGAACCAGCAACATGGGAGAAAATCTGTTTATTTAAGACAGATTAATGAACTATGACACTTCGGGGGATGAAAACAACTTTAAGTTCATCACACCTCCACCAAAGCAGAATATGTATCCCCAAAGAAATACTGTGAATTATTCAGCAGTCAACAATTAGCTGAGGATGCAGACATGTTCTAAATATAAACATGAAAGTGAATCCATAGGAGTGTAGTTCATCTCATTCATACAATATTTAATTATAGCCAAACATGTTTGCTTGTAAAATGTCTGGAATTAAATTTACTAAAACCAGTCATTTCCCATAATCTATTTCTTTTCCTTGATCCTTGTATGAGTAAAGAGCCTTTCAGCACTATCATTTTATCCTGGTATTGCAAAATGAAATTGAACAATTTCTATATACTCTTCTTCACTTCTGCAAAATTTAATATAGTACACCATTATTTTTGACTTGACTCTGCTTTCCCATCATGTTTCTTCAAATTGGAAAACAACTTTTATTGTCATCAGTAGTACATACTGCCAGCTATATATATGACGTCCCATTGCAAAACTTAAAACATTGTAGCAGTTTATCATATTAGAATTTACTAAATATGTTCACATTAACTCCACTTACTTATACAATATTAAGACAATTGCTCCCATCATCATCTGTTAACTAACTAATAAATTCTGATAGAACATATCATTCCATTGTCTCTAGCTTCATAAATACAATTTATGATATAATTGTTAATTTTATGGTCAATAACTCTTCATTTACACAATGTGACCAATACTGAGCACAGAAAGAAAGCTGAATGTTGCCCTTCATACATATAAACAAATATGAAAATATAAGATTTTAATATGAAAAATGTAAATAAGTTGATTATTTTCAAGAATGTATGCAGAGGACCATTTTTATTATAGAAAGTGGACACAGCCATATGATATGTGTGTATGCTGATTTATGGTAAACCTATATATCAATATCTTGTAATGAAGTTAAAATTTGCTAAGTCTTATTTTAGCAGTTTTTTTCTTTACTAATGAGAAAAGCATATAATAAAAATACATATATATTTATCCTTACAATTTGTATAACTATTGCTCAAACAAACTTCTTGCACAAATATGAAAGAAAATTATACAAAAATTTCACTGTTGAAGAATGTGCAAGTACAATATTTCCTTTAGTGAATGTACACAATTCTTGTATATAAAAGGTGGAATAAAATTTCTACAGAAAACTAATGTACTAAATTTGTGTGTGTGTGTGTGTATACATAATATATATATTATTTTTGAAAGTAAACTTTTCTAATGGTGTAAATCATAAGAGGTATTAGTAAAAT
Organism: Metallyticus violacea; assembly: GCA_030762175.1. Taxonomy (NCBI): domain Eukaryota; kingdom Metazoa; phylum Arthropoda; class Insecta; order Mantodea; family Metallyticidae; genus Metallyticus; species Metallyticus violacea. The sequence continues at coordinate 41,683,456 of CM060830.1, read as the reverse complement.
AATAAAACACTGTTACACAGTATTTCTTTTATTTAAAACTTATATGACATTTTAATATTATAGAGAATATCATGAATGTAACTTATGCATTAGTTACTGATTGCAATACATTTAGTACTGATATCTTTTTTTCTGTTTTTCCCTCTTCTTAAGTCGGTCCTGGTGGTGTAGTGGTTACCATACTTGCTCATTCTTTCAGGTGTAAAAATCCTAAGTATGACTTCCTTCGGAAGGGAAGTAAAGTCGTGGGTCCCATGTCGTACATTTACAGCACGTAAAAGAACCTCAAGCCTGAAAGAGAGGCCTCTGAGCAAAATTTGTCTGCCATTTCACACCCTGAGTTGAATGGGATGCTGATGACCTGAGATGTTAAAGAGCATCCATAAATAAATAAAAAAAAAATCCCTCTTCTTAACATATTTACCCTTAATAAGACATCAGCACCATACTTTGATTACATTTGCAGGCTAACACCTCTAACCGGAGAGGAAGTTCTTATGAAAGATATATTGTCATTCAGGCAAAAATCACTAAGTCCAAAATTGTGTTTTTGAAATATAACAATTTTAGTGAGTTAAGTTTGACTAAAAGATAAAAGCCTGAACTTATTTACATAAAAGGTATCTATTATATAGAAACATTATGTAATGAGTTATTAAACTATAAAGCTGCCTTTCTTTAATACAATAGTGTTAAATGTATCTTCAATATCACTAGCATTTGGTTATATTTTATTGACACTTACTACTATTTTGTTTAGGACCTAGACTCTTAGACATTGCCTAACCCAGCAATTGTTCGATATTTAGACATAAATGAAAATGTTAACTGCATTGTGATTTTTGTATGGGAGTTTTTTTTTAACGAAAGCTCTTTAACGTCTCAGATCATCAGTGTCCCATTCAATTCAGGGTGTGAAACTGTCGACAAATTTTGCTCAGAGGCCTCTTTTTTTCAGACTTGAGATTCTTTATCGTGCCATAAATGTATGACACGGGACCCATGCTTTACCTCCCTTCCGAAGAAAGCCATACTTTGGATTTTTATGCCTGAAAAATATCCATCAGTCTTGGCCAGGATCAAACCCCCAATCTTGGATTTAGGAGGCAAGTATGGTTACCACTACACCACCAGGACCGACTTGTATCGGAATGAAGAAACTATTTCTGAGCTTACAAACACTTTAGATCCAAGTCTTTGAATATAAGCAAACTTCATTTCATGTCATATCCATCCATACATCCTATATGTGAAATAAAGACTCTAGTCTCATTTCATCAGAATTATATATTATTTATTCTATAAGTTAATAAGTACTACTAAAGAAATATTTATGCTTATGTACATATTTAGAAATTACTATTAATAGGAGTTAACTATAATTTTCATGAATTCATCAACTTATAGAAGGAGTGTGTGGAAAGGTATGTTTTAATGCTAGTTTAAACTTTACAGAAATGGAACAGGAAACACCTTTTTGAAGAAAAACATGTAAATTACTACTGGTCTTTGAATGTTGCTTGCAGTAAATTATAATTTTTTTTAAATTGTCTTAACAAATAAAAATAAAACTTAACACTTGCATGCTAAGTGCAAGATAAAACACCAACATTTTTTATTTACAACATGTTCTTTTTATTCCTGAGTTTACCAAGGGGGTTGACTTGGACTTTCATTTGGAAGGTTCCAGGTTCATATTCCTTTGGGCCAGCCATCCTGACCTTGGTTTTCTAATGGTTTTCTCTTAGGCAAATGCTGGAATGGTTATTTACTTTCCACAAATTTGACACTCTCCCATCTCATCTCAATTTATTCCATAGTTGTGGTTGTAGAATAAAAAATACCAGGTACCAATGATTAGCGGTGTCTGGATGCAGTGATGAAGTTTGCTTACTAAGAAAGGTTTCTGCCCTGGGGTCTGGAATCAAGGTGTTAAACCTGGAAAACTTAGGGGCCCCACCTGTGCTGAAGCCTCCATATTCTTTGCCTCATCTCTTCTCCTGGTGTGACCCATAGAATAAAATTTGAAAAAACAGAATTGCAAAAACAATTTAATGACATATTCTAAGATTTTCTGGTTGATTACGGCACAAATGAACTTTGTTCACCCAACCAAGTTTTAATGGATCTTCCAGTCATACCAATGTATTACTATGCAAAGTTACAGAAGATGCCAGTAATTAAGCTTATTATCAAGGCTCTTGAGAATCTCATTAGTTGGTTTAAATTATGCATTATTAGTGAAAATATTTTTTGGTCAGCATTAGGACATGATTAAGTTTTACTTTATTTAATTCAGGACCATACTTCATGATATGACTTTTATCTTGTTTGTTCTCTTGTGGGTTTTCAGCTACTTGAATGAAGTCATCAAATAATGTTGCCTTTCAGTTAGAATCTTGAAAAAAAAAATTTTTTTGTTTTTGTTTAGGATAATTTTTTAGCAATTTTTACAGTATATTGTATTATAATGTTCTAAATGATTTTTTATTTATTACATGAGAACTCTCTTTATTTTCCTGTGATGGTATACTTTTATTTAGGTCCAATTATAACTTTCTTTAGGGTTTTGCAGTATTTCTATAACAGTCTTTAAATTTAATATATTTGCTTCTCTGCTAGCTAAGTAAATTTCTATTTTGGTTTTACAAGATATGTTTTGCTTTTTCAACTGGTTTGTAAAATTAAAATGAGAAAACCTGAGTTGTTGGCAAATGGCAGGAGCTTGGCTAGAACATTTTTCCTGCAGTTTTCTAGTAGAGATATGACAGATTCTTCGTCTCCCGATTTAGCTTTCTACAGTAAAGAAGGTGGTCATTATTCATTGCTGCATTGTCTCTGCAGATTTCCATTCTAAGAGTATATATGTGGTCATTCATACAATAATGGCCAGCATCTAATCTAAAGAGTGCTAATTGTAAGATGCTCTTACAGAATTCTCCAATATTTTCATCAGTTTTCCCAGTCATTTTTTTTTCTTTTATTTGAATTTCTGTTTCAAGGTTAGTTACATATTTAAACTCTTTGAGTCTTCTTTTTATTGTTATGTGTTGTATGTTTTATTGTAGTTCCTTTTTTCTGCTAAATAGACCTGTTCATTGAAATATATAAGTACTAATATGTAAAGGGATCCAATGTAAGATTATTTCCTTGTCCTTTTGTTAATGATTTGTACATGTAGATATTTAATTTCATCTCAGGTGTTGGATCTGATATGGTAATCATGTATGATATCTATAGTTGATTTTGAATCTGTAAGTATGACTATTTTCTTTCTCACTGAAGGTCTATCTAGTATAATTTTTTTTACAGCTGTAGCAATGCAACTATTAATCAGCAACTTTGTAGACCCTTGGCCTAATGCTAGGTATTCTGAGAATACTTCATTATTAATACCTGCATCTGCACTTTTTTTTTTGAATTTACTTATGAACTATCTATAAATTTGGAGCCATTTGTCTTGAAGGCATTGTAGATTTATTATTTACAGTGAAAGTTGTAAAAGTTGATTTGGTAATTTATATTCTTTGGAGACTTGTATCAATGAGGTATGGATTTTCAGCTCTATGTAGTTGGCCTGAAGGACTGATACGTGACAAGTTGAATTGCAGATCTGCATAAAATCAATAGTAAAAGAAGTAAACTAATTTTATACCCTTGTAGGCTTCTATGATTGTTCTAAAAGTTGGTCATTAAAGTGCTTAATAGTTCTACTAATGGTCATGAGATTTTGTCTCTCTAGGAGTAGAGGTTTATCTGATGTAATTGTTATAATCCACTCACTAGTGGTCTGATTATATGGTCTTCCTCTTGAAAAATATCACAAATATGTCTTCATCTGTTTTTCAGTTATTGTTAAACTCTAGTTAAATAATTAATAATTATTTGTTCTTGATAATGCCAATTTTATTTATAATTTTCTACTAAAAAGTTAACATTTAAATCGCTAGCATAAAAAAAAACCTATTTGCTATTTATTATTTTAAACCCAAATTTTGTAATAATGTTGGCCTCTTTATTTTGGCTCCAGTGAATAAATGCAGTTTGAAAAACGTCCTAAAAACCAACACAAAGGACAAAATCCTGCCGGGAAAACAATCAGGCATTTATGAAATCAATTGCAAAGACTGCAATAATGAATATATAGGTAAATCAAAAATGAAAATTACCATACGGTTTAAGGAACACATGAGAAGTGTAAAATATAAACATACGGAAAAATCAGCAGTAGCATACCATTTCTGGCAAGAAAACCACGAGTCCCAAAAGTGAACCAAAACTCTTAAAAAGCTCTTCAAAAACCCATAGAATTATCGGTATGGGAAAATATATTTTAGGACGAAAACAAAGAAAATTTAGTTAATTTTGATCTTGCAAACTACAGCAACCTCATCATAAAGTTTATAAAATCCAAAGAGCGACATCTTAATACCACGCTGGAAAGCTGACAGTGGAACCATGCTGACCATGAAGCAAATTTGGCTTTGAAACATGTCCAAGTAAATGGAATAAAACTGGTGAAATTTGAGTGACTTCCTCATAAATAATTTGTTATATGATACATTCAGTAGTTTTAAATTATAGCCATAAATAATTTTATAATCAGTTGTTCTCTTATGCAGATACTAGTGAAACAGCTCAGCGGAATAACATGTAAACTAACATTTGCGATAGTTATATTTCCAACGAGGTAATCGTTGTTTTCAACTTTCACCAAGTTCAATGGAAATAAGTTTCATAAATAAATTGATAAATGAAAAATATTCCCAGTATTTACCTTTCTATATGAACAAATAACCTTCACCAGCGATTATTCACAATAGCGTGTTTGACGTGTTATAATGTCCAACCAAGATGAGTGTTAATTATTATTTTATATCATTTGTTTCTGCCTTTCCTAATTATACAAAAAGGACGTCAACAAATGTTGGTTATATTTGTGCAACCATTAATGTATTACTCCTTCGTTTTTTTTTTTTGGAGGTAAATAACTATCTGAATCAAAAGCGCCCAAACTGACTTGATAATTAAATATGTAAATAAAGAATGCCACTTTATATACGGGCCCTTCCCTTGAAAGTCCCAAAGTTCCAACTTTAGAGCTACCGCCATTTACTGGGAAAAAAATATTTTCAAAATCTCCACAATTTATAATTTCCTCTTCCCGCTCTTTCGTACCTAATGGCCGCATTGGTTAGGGCTTAGGACGGCACAAGTTAAAGTATTTTGCTACTTTTTTAATTTTTGCAAAAGATTTTAATATCATATAGTTTCTTATATCAATCCCTTTTGGCTTTATTTTAATTCAATACCGATTATCGCCATTGTGTCAAGACAAGCTAATCTGTGATAAAAAAACAAAATTGTATACTAGGTTAATCCAAAGCTCCGGCTGGTAAACACTATTTCCGGTAAACTGAAGTCTGCCTTGTTTTTGTTCACGTAGCTATGACGTAAACGGAACTCCGTGTACTTCTCCATGTAGGCCCCGTTTGTACAGAAAATGACAAATTACGTAGAAACATAAAATAGTTTGAGAAGTAAATACAGAATAGCACAACTATTCCGAGAGTCGTTGAAACATTAGAGTATTTGTTTGTTATCATCGGCAAAAATTAATAAGTAAAGCCATTTTAGAAGGGTACATCAGTAATCTATGATATTGATTTGTTGCAATATTTTATGGTGTTACTATCCCGTTGAAGGCTGTTCAGGACTACGCGTAAAGGGCGATAGGAATTGAGAAAAACTAAACTTATAAGAATAGTTATTAAAGGTAAGAAATAACATAACTTACTGTATAAACGTGTATTAAAAGTTGCATTTATTTAGCTTACTTGTAGCTTTAAAATGTTAATTTAATCACATGACCTAGAGTATTGAAATTGCTTACATCATCGAACAGTAGATGGTTGCTCTATTCTGGGCAGAAGAACTAAAACTTGGTTTATATTCGTTTTATATTTATAGATGGTGAAACGAGACGTTCCATTTGTTTCAGAAATGGCAGAGGATTTTGATGTAGAAGCTATGTTAGAGGCGCCTTATAAGAAAGGAGTAAGTTTCTTTCACGACAATATTTGACTTTGTGTGTTTATAATGGATGAACTCATTTCTTTAAAATTCTTATTGTTTTGATGACTTTGAATTTAAAATATTGCGTGTTTGGAGTTTGTAATGAGTTATATGTTATTAAGACTTAATCAGATCTTTTAATTTTTGTTTTAAAATGTAACGATAAAAACATTTACTAATGCAATTGGCTTTTCCAAGCTCATATTATGATTTTTCACTGATATAGAATCCTCCATTTCTGTATATTGTAGACCCTTACATGTACAGCTTGGCTCAGAACCGAGCCATAGACCTTGGCTGGGGCACAAAGCACAGAGGTACTGCAAAGTTTAGATAGGTATTTTTAATAATGTTGTTAAATCTTTATTTTTAATGTTAAGACACGATTACAACTTCTTGAGCATAAGTAGCAAATTATTTATTACATTTTTATGTAGACACTTTTTAAGATTAAAAAGGAGTATAACATATAGCTGAAGATTCTTTTGAAAGCATTGGACATGGAAAGTGTCAATATATACTAACCAAATTTGGTTTTATGTTGCACTGAACTGATTTTAGTACTGGTAATTTTATTGCTTGCCAGAGGCAAGGAAGTTAACTAAAAATAGTGTTCACTGATGTTACCCACTTGGGAAAGTACTAAATCCTATTACCTTGCCAAACCAAAGTCCCACTAATGTGTACAGTTTGTACCAATATTTGAGTCGATGGTGAGTGATATTGCAATGTTTCTAGGTCCCCAGATCGTGTCTGATTTTTAAACAATTTAATATGGCATCAGAATAGATCACTTAAAGTGTTACATTGAATAGTCCTCTTGTGAAAACACCTAAAGCTGCCCAATCGAAAGAAAAAAATTGGCAGAACATGGCAAAACTTTATGGAAATTAAAGCAGTGATCATCTGGTCACAAGCTATTAATCTACCTGCCTAACCCTATAAAAGCGATTTAATTTATAGCAGATTTTGGCAGCAGAAAGGAAAAATGCCAACAGGTAGAAATGCACTAGATTGCATGCATGATACCTCTCAAGTATAGATTGAAGGCACTTTTATTATAGCAAACATCAAACCTAACCTAAAATAAGCAGATACTTATCAGGGAACCTCTTATAACTTAAACCTAATCAAGGTCAAAGTTAATAAGTTTAATTATACAAATTTTATTTGTATTCCTTTCTTAATAGGTTGGTAAAAGGAATTCTCTTGTTCTTTACTCTAGTAAAATAATATAACAGTTTGGATTTCTTTAAAGCGGTTGATGAACATAAATGTTGTGGTGGCATATAATTCAAAATATAGAAGCAATGGCACATGCTGGGGGGGATGGAAATTAAGAGAGGAGAAATATACAATTGCAAGGTATATAGAAGTTGTAAAAAATTAACAGGTGTATTAATGGTTGTAGGAACAGATAATAACGAAAGAGTAATGTGAACTTTAGTGAAATATTAAACTTTGGTTCATTTCTTAAAGACTTTTTTCTCCCTTGTAAATTTCATTAATAAGTATTTCAAACTATATCCTTATCGCCATTTTTCAACAAATTTCTTTGACAGGTTTTACAATACTAGCAGGACCAACACATGCTTCTGCCATGGCTTCTTTTTACATTGTAAATGATTGCATTATACACAGAGCAACATGTATGTAAATGACTTAACAATTAAAATGCGTAATAGAGTATTTATAGTGATTGGTATCTTTCAAGATTATTACATATTCACTAATATGGGTTCCTAAGTAAAAATTAGCCCTTATTAAGGTTTAAACTGTAATTACTTTGTAATTAAATTGTGTTGGGATTACTGTGCATAAAATCAGGAATGTAAATCGTCTTGGAGCTAATGAGAAAAGCTGCATCATATGATTATATTTACATTAAGAAGAGCAAACAGATAATAGATATAAGGCAACACGTGTAAATCAGATATACTTTCAATATGTGCAAAGTCGGTCCTGGTGGTTTAGTGGTAACCATACTTGCCTCCTAAACCCAAAATCGCGGGTTCAAACCTGGCCAGGATCAATGGATTTTTTCGGGCGTAAAAATCCTAATTATGGCTTCCTTCGGAAGGGAAGTAAAGCCCTGTGTCCCGTGTCGTACATTTACAGCATGAAAAAGAAACTCAAGCCTGAAAGAAAATACCTCTGAGCAAAATTTGTCAGCCATTTCACGCCCTGAATTGAATGGGATGCTAATGACCGTAGATGTTAAAGAGCATCCATAAATAAACCAAATCAACAACAATATGTGCAAGCAGTGCAAATGTAATAAAATCCAAGTAACATGGGTAGCAATATTATAAAGAAAGTTTAATGGGTAAGTAAATAGAATACCAAAGTTAATAATTGAAGCCTATCCTTTTGCAAGGGTAGCTACAATTGTCTTGTGTTGAGCCTTCAAATACTACATGCTCCAATTGTACATGAACTGCCACCATAAATGTGTTTTAGAGTTGCCAAATATCCATTTATTGCACAAACAGCTTTGTCCCTGGGTATAATCGGTGATTGAAACCAAACTTGAAGCATTTTATATTGTGAAATGGGAAATTAATATTTACACCCACAGGAATTGACTTGTAGATGGATTTTACATATATATACCGAGTTATAGAATGCATATGAGAGCTAAAGGTCAGTTTTATTCAAAATGAACATATAAAATAAGCCAAATCATGAGCTGTGAAGAATGAATACATGTTGCTGGAAAGGAAATAATGAAAACAGCAATCTAGGAGTCAAACATCTATAATGTGGCATATATATGGGAGTAATTAGAGAGGAAAGGAAATAATGAAAGCAGAGCAATTGGGCAGTTATATGGACAACTTTATAATGCAGCCTGTATATGGGAGTAATTCACTATAATTATAAAAATGAAGCAGTGACCCTTTCCTTTTTGATCTAATCCTTTTTCAAATTCTGGTAATTTTTAAAACAAAACAAAAAAACCTCCCAAAACCTAATCTAGGGATTTAGATGTCAGAATAATTTTGTGTGTAATTAATGGTTTGCACATTGGCATTTCAGAAAGTTTAGATGTACATTTAGGCCATCATGACACTGTAGCTTTCCCTGAAATTTTATTTTTTTCAGTAAAGCAGTTGTGCTGAAGAAATACAAGAGTCACTTCTAAAATTTGTAATATATACTTGCCTAGACTCATCCAACATAAATATGCACATAAAAATTCACTCAGGAGGAACAGTACACAGTTTGAAAAAAAAATGATTATTTCTTTATCAGGATAGCTTTGTTTGAGCACACATTCTGAAGACAGCCATTACATAAAGAAATGTATAGTGTGGAATGAGGACCAACTGCATCTATATTCCTGACTCAAAAGACAGAGTGACTTAAGTTCATTGAACAAAACAAACATACTGGCATTTAAATTTATTCATTAAAAAATCCCCCAGAACATTCCAGATAGAAAAATCAATCTGTAAATGTATAAAAAGTTGGTAATGTTTGAAAATAGGTCATCTTCTAGTTAAAATATTTAAAAAGCTCTTTATGGCTCTATTCCTATGTGATAAAATCAGTCTAAGTTAAAATATTTAAAATTTTAACTAGAAGAAATTTTATGCTCATTTCACTGTGTGTGATTCCTGAAAATGTATTAAAAACTGAAATAGGTCATCTTATTCATTTGTTTTTGTTTCTTAGAGTTGCTATCATATGCGAATTGCATCTGGAGAATCATTGAAGTCAAAAAATGTGTAATTTTCATAGTATAGTGGAAGCAGCAGCATAGTAAATAAACACACATCCATTAAGCATGGAAATCACTGACATATATTGAAAGAGAATAATTTTATGCAGTCCCATGATACTGGGATTTGTTATTTTAGGTGGCATTAATGCTGCCATTGTGGTGGATAGGTGCAAACTCTCTTAAAAACACATAACCACTGAAGATCACATGCAACTACTGCTTATATTTTATTATATTTGGTGGCCATTTAAGCTGTAATTGTGGAGGATAGCTATAAGTGCTCTTATTGATGATGAATTCCTTTCAAACCAAATAGGATCTTGCATATCCTTCACTCATTAAGGAAGAATTTGTGCTATGTTTACAAGGAGCTGGTTATTATAGGTGAAAAAAAAAAGTCATTTGGTTTATTCCTGCAAACCCACCTTCAACCTGCATGCACTAATGACAGCTCTGTGAAAAAAAAAAAAACAAATGAATATGATGTTATTTGTAAACATTGCCAAAAAGAAGTTACCGAACTAGCAGGATACAAAATGCAGCAGATTTAGCGATTATGACTGATTAAACTGTCTCCATAATCAGAGCCCTGGATTTGATTCCCCTTGGGTCGAGCTGGTTTTTCTTCTTCCTTATCATGAGAAGGTGAATGCCAGATAGCTTTCAGCTGCCAAGGACTCCAAGCTCATTTTCACCATCATTAATTTCATTCCATGTCGGTCCTGGCAGTGTAGTGGTAACCATACTTGCCTTCTAAACCCAAGGTCGCGGGTCCAAACCTGGCCAGAATCGATGGAATTTTTTTGGGGCATAGAAATCCTAAGTATGGGGCTTCCTTCGGAAGGGAAGTAAAGCCATGGGTCCTGTGTCATACATTTACGGCACGAAAAAGAACCTGAAGCTTGAAAGAAGAGACCTCCAAGCAACATTTGTCATCTGTTTCATGCCCTGAATAGCATGGGACGCTGATGACCTCAGATGTTAAGGAGCGTCCATAAATAAACCAAATCAACAACAATTGCATTCATAACTACAGACTTACACATACAGTAATAATGTCCAATCTACAGACACCTCGAGAAGCAGTCAAACTGAGAGTAAATAAAAATAAAAGAAAAATACTGATTAACAGTTACTTATTGTAATGTTCTACTTTTGCTCACAGGCTAATTAAGGCTAACCTTTTACAAACTTGTTAATATTTTCTTGTTCAAGTGAAATAGAGATGTCGGTCCTGGTGATGTAGTGGTAACCATACTTGCCTTCTAAACTCAAGATCGTGGGTTCAAACCCGGCCAGGATCGATGGATTTTTTGGGGGGGGGCTTAAAAATCATAAGCATGGCTTCCTGAGGAAGGGAAGTAAAGCTTTGGGTCCCATATCGTACGTTTATGGCACGAAAAAGTGTCTCAAGCCTGAAATAAGAGGCCTCTGAGCAAAATTTGTCAGCCATTTCACGCCCTTGGGACGCTGATGTTTTGAGATACAAAAACGTCCGTAAAAAAAACCAAATCAACAACAAAGAAATAGAGCACAACACAAAACTCCAAAAGCCATGTTTAACTTACATTTGTATGCATTTCAAGGTAAAGCAGAATGGAAACAAGACAATATTTCACATTCATTCGTTCATTACCTATAAATAATAATTGAAACCAAAATCAACAGAATTGTCATGGCAGTTAAAACGGACTGATGTGGAATGAAAAGTTGTTGCATTAGTAATACAAACTGCAACATTCGTTTCATGCAATTAACACTATACACACTGAATACTACAAACACTGCATATATGACAACATCTTTGAATGAGAGGAATGAATAACAAACAAAAAATAGTTTATTCTAAAGTTCATTCTTATGGTCTTTAAAATGTTAATGCTGCTGCAGTGTTAGACGAGTGTGTGCTTAAGACAAAGGCTATTTTAATTTCAATATTATAAATGCTACTAATGTAATAAATCCATGTCATCTGTTCATATTAATCTTTAGTAATGCAATATAACTGCAAGAGATATACTGTGGGACATAGAGCGTAATCTTAAACATCAACATGCTATATGTTATGCTTCTCATGTCTTAATTGTAATTTATGACTTAACAGTAATATAGTTTGTATATTTACGAGAATATTGCAGCAAATTTTAAGTAGCAAGGTTTTTCTGAATGTATCCCCTTCTGTCACCCCAGGGCCCTACCCAGATGGGTTTGCAAGCAACAGTCACTCTTAGCCAGAGACGCTTGAACATTGCAGCGGATGAAGATTCAAACCAGGAGGCTGTGGAGGCCAAAAATTACTGATAAAAGGCTCCCAGATGCACAGTAGCATAGTGTGCACATTTTCCACACAGCCACAGCCTGGTTGGCTATGCTGTGAACTCAGTATTGTGTGAATGGTTAGAATGAATGTGAATCTGGTTGGTTGTTAGGATGTTTGCGTCCAAGGGGATCTGCTTTGTTGATGTTAATTTTAGATGCTGTGCTCTACACTGAAAGTCCAGTCCATTGCTGATTCATAAACGCTCTTGATCTCATTGAAGGTGAGCTTAACCTATTTTTGTACGTGTAAAAACACCTTAGGTTCCTATTCAGAAATCATTTATCAACTCTTGGTTGCATTTAAGAATTTAAAAATAATTAAAAACAAACGAAGTGCACTGAAAACATATGTTAATAAAAATAGGATCACAGAGTATTGATGATAGCTGAAGTTCATGATTCCAATTAAAAAAATTGTCTGTTGCCATGAACTTCAGAGGATTTTCTTTACTTTGTGTTCATCCTTTGCTACATATAATAGTAATCCAGTAATAGCAAAGCACAAAATTTGAGATCAAAATTGCATCAATTAGTGAATCGTGATGAGACGAGATGGATGTCTGATGGGCTGTATCTTTGCAGAAGTAAAGGATGTGGTACGGTACTGTATTTGGCCGAGCAGGCAGCAGGAACAGAACACGTTTCATATAGGAGGTGAGTAATGAGTCACATGTTAGGGTCTGTAGGGTCCCCTATTCCTTTCCTCAGCAAGTTCCAATACCCCACTGCCTTTCCACTTTCCACAGTGAATGTGTTGAGTCTAGCAAGCTTCGCCCGCGCCTTGCCTTGCCGCGATGCGCCTGGGCCTGTAGCCGGAAGAGGAAAAAAAAGAAAAGAAAACAAACAAACAAAAAAATAAACAAAAAACCATTCCTCCCTAAAATAAATCCTGCACCACACACATTGTAATAAAAAATATTAATTGTATGCTGGTATGTGTTTTTCTTCCTTTTTTTCTTCCTGCCTGATGCCTGGTTGCGTTGCCGTGGGTTACCAACACTTTGTGTGGCTGTTTCGTAGGATGATGGGTCCAGCAACAAGGCCTCGTCACGTGAGAATGGGACATCGAGCAGTCACAAGTCTTCTGGGTGAGTACATCTGAAGATCATTCAGGCATTTCAAGGCTGCAAAGGTTTGTAAGCAAATGTGAAATACAGTGGCAAATGCTTCTCCTTGGTTTCTAGAGGTAAATGATCTTGTTTTGTTTGTTATAGAATACTGTTCAGTACATTGCAGTTCTGTAGTGTATAATTCGGTGAGTATGGTGATACAGTTGCTTCAGGAGCTTGTTAACATTAGTTAGTATAAATAGTACAGCATTTAAAAGACATCTGCACTGATACCATGTAATATTGCCATAAGTCTTAAACTTATCCATTTGTTGTGTATGAACCATGTTCGCATTGAGCTGGAGTATGGGCTACGTACACATTTCTTATAGACTAAATCCTTCCATGTAATGAAATTGGATTGTGAGCAAACTTTCCACTACACATTAGTGCTTTCATTCATTGTGGGAAAGTTGCATATATATGCCATTGATGGAAAACTTGAATCTGTACCTGAAGCCATAAAGGAAAGTAGCAAAAATGCCACTTTGAGAATTGTGCATTTAATGTAGCATTTGGATGTAAGGTTGCAGTTCTTATACAGCATATGCATGTTAAATTAGTTTTTATTCAACTCATTAAACAATGAAGATCAATAATTTATGTAGATACTCTGCAGTCTGTGCTCAGCACAATTCATGACTGTTAATCTTGAATTGCCAATTTCTTTTACAAATTTTCTGTTAATACAATGAGCAGAATATGTACTTCTTAAATCCTCCACATTATGTTGTGATGTAAATTTTATTCATGACTCTTCCTGACTCATAAGTCAGATTTAAGTGTCAAGAAACAAGCAAGCATTAGTTTTAGTTCTAAATATAGAAAAAGACAAACCTGTAATTATTGCCTCCAGAATTTTCATTATCATAGATGTTATCAAGCTTTCCTCCAAATAATATGTTGCCATGTTACGGAAGATTTATGTAAGTCATATTTCATTAGCACATTAACAGAAAGTACTTTCACAGTTTGTGTTTATTAAAAATTTGGCATTGTTGTTTCATATTTGCAAACATCAGATTTATCAGAAATGTATTTAATATGGTTCAGACAGATGTCTTTTTTTTTTTACAATATGGGTGGAGTATTTATTTCTTATTTTGATGCAGGAAGGGCAAACATCGGAGCAGATCACGGGAAAGGCGACGCAGCAGAAGTCGATCCCATCATCGTGAAAGGGATCGCCACCGTGACAAAGACCGCAGGCGAAGCAGGAGCCGATCTCACCACCGGGATAAACATGGAGAACGAAGGCGAAGCCGCAGCAGAGATAGGCAAAGGTCTGGTGGCAGGGAACGTGAAAGGGACAGAGAGCGCAGAAAGAGATCTCTTTCCCCAATACTGTTGCCTCGTGCTCGTGACAAGTTCCCTTTCAAAAAAGGATCTCCACCATTAGGAATGTGAGTTTGAATTTAATTCTCTTCTCACTATTTTGGGGAGGGCAATAAAGTGAAGAAGCCAAAATTCATTACCAATATATTTGTGTGGTTGGTGGAGTGTATCATTATTAATAAAGGTCTTATTTTGAAAGCCATTAAACTCTTGTAATTTCTGCAATGAAATTCAGAATAAATGCACAGTTGCAGAACAAATTTTGTTAGGTTTGAACATTATAAGGAAGAGCAATTAGCTATTTAAAAATATAATTCATTTAATACGAAACAGAATGTAGCATTTTCTAAAGTGGGGCCATATTCATAGACATTGTTAGGACAGACCAACTAGCAATTTCCATATTCATAAATTAGAATACAATGATCCAAATACTAAACATTGTAATCAGTTTAAATTTTAATCTCACTCAGGAGAATAGACAAAGGTGACTATCTTTTCAAAATGGATAACTGGAAATCATGGATGTGGCTCTTGTGCATAGAATTTGTAAATTAAGACTAACTGCAGGTGTGTGTGTGTTTTTTTATGCTGGGCATGTGGGGCGGGGATTAAATATAATTATTAAGCCTGACATCTTATAGATTTAATAAAGGAAAGTGTGAGAAGATTATCAAATCTGATTGGTTTTTACATAGTTGCCAATTCTGCATCAAATGCGATTTGCTAATTTCAATTGCGACACAAGTTCTAACTTATTATTTCATTGTCTTTATTACCTATAGACTTGTTAGTACAAATATTAAGCATTGTAACATAGTCTTTACTATCATAAGTGCAATTTAATTACAATTGTAAATATAATTCAGTTACAGATTTCTTTTAGAATTCAATGTTGCTCCAAACAACCTGTACAATAGGATGTTTAAGCAATCAAATTCATAATTCTTTCAACCTGTAAGGGCATTTGTCAATGAGATACTTTTTTAAAACTATCAAATTTTTCATTCTTCTGAACTGATGCCACATTCATTGTTGAAGGTTATTTAATGTAACTGAATTATGCACATTATGTGATTAGGGTTTTGTTTTTTCCTCAGAAGGCCTGTAGATGATCTTTCACCGGAAGAACGTGATGCCAGAACAGTTTTCTGCATGCAGTTATCTCAAAGGATCAGGGCAAGGGATCTGGAAGAATTCTTTTCCTCTGTAGGAAAGGTGGGAGAATGGACCATTTATAGTTATAAATATTAGAACACAAAATTAGTAATTCTGAACATAAATATAAAGCCAGTAATTTAATTTTAATGTGAATGATTTTGTTACAGGTTCGGGATGTAAGGTTAATAACTTGCAATAAGACTCGAAGATTTAAAGGAATTGCCTATGTTGAGTTTAAAGATCCAGAATCTGTTCCTTTGGTAAGTTTTCAATTTAAACTGCAAGTATATATGTAGCTCTTTGTTGTGCATACATGTAGACCCAAATAAGATGTATAAGTTCTATTTGGGGGGATGAAGTATGCTAAATGAACTTGGGAATTACCATTAGGTTTTTAACCCATGGAGTTAAATCATACTTTTGGTGTTCCAACAAATTCTGAACAAATTTCAACATATTTTATAGTCAAAGGTATTTTGTTAACACCATCATAACTTTATTTTATTAAAGGACCCTCTTTAACATCTTCAATTTCAATTCCTCGGCCCCACGACTTCCCTAAGGTTTAAATGTTTTTAGGATATTTCTAGCTGAAATCAAATTCAAAGCCAGAAAATTCCTATCTTGCATAATGGTTTATATATATATATATATATATATATATATATATATATATATATATATATATAATATTACATTTTGAAAATTATTAAAACTGTAATATTTAAATATGTATGTAGAAAACCAAATTCTACATATTTTTAAGATGTTTATAGCAAAAACCCAGGACACCGAATGTTTCTATCTGATAGGAAATGCAAGCAGAGCAGGAAGTTAGAGCAAGACTACATGCAACCTTGGCATTGTTTATTTGTTGGAGATAGGATTGTTAACCACCCACTTTATGAGATATACAAGGATTGTCAACCATCCACTTTGTGAGATACACATCTTATCTTTATAAGCACATTCACATTCCATCTCATATTTCATTAGTCTCTGTTTCATCTGGAAACAAAATCAGTTTAAGGCTTTATTTGGAATAGAATGTTGAGTTTTTAGTTCATTAAGAAATAATTATGTCACATTGAGAATGTATAAATAATCCATATCACTTTTGTTATATATGTGGGAAATTTACATCGCCTAAGCAATCACAGACTTGATGAAAAAGTTATGATGTGCCTATTTTGGAATCAAACTTGGGCACAGTACAAAGCATATAGAGCAACAGCAGAAAACTGCCCACCTCAAAAAAACTTTGAAATCTGTTCTAAGAATGTTGTGCACCAAAGCCTCATGAGTCTTTCTAAAGTGCTGCTCCACCTCTTCTCATTAAACTTGGCTGAATGGAACAGTTTGCAAAGACTCTTAAAGTTATTGTGTTTCAAGTATATAGTGAAAAATTTCCATTACTATCTAATGCAAAATTAAAAGAAGGCATATTTTAATGGTCCTGATATAAAAGAACAGATGTCTAATGCAGCATTTAAAAACATTGTGGATGAAAAGGAGAAAGCAGCAAATTATCTTTCTGTGAAGTAGTTTAAAATGTTTCAAGTATATATGTGAAAAAGTTCCATTACTATCTGATGCAAAATTAAAAGAAGGCATATTTTAATGGTCCTGATATAAACGAACAGATGTCTAATGCAGCATTTAAAAACATGGTGGATGAAAAGGAGAAAACAGCAAATTATCTTTCTGTGAAGTAGTTTAAAAATTTCTTGATAACAACATGGATCCTAATTACTGAAACATTGTGACTTAACATGCTTGAAGTATACAAGGAAAAATTTCTTGACAACAACAAGGATCCTAATTACTGAAACATTGTGACTAACATGCTTGAAGTATACAAGGAACTTGGTTGTAATATGAATCTCAAAATTCATTTTCTATTTTCCTACCAAAAAATTTTTCCTTGAAAATCAAGGATTTTTTAGCTAAGAGCACAGTGAATGATTTCAAAGGATCTGCAAGAGTTCAAAAAGTAGTATGCTTGCTGACTGTCATTTGATATTAAAGTATGAAATACCTGAAGAGGAGCGGGAGGACTTTCTCAACTTTGAAGTAACAACTGTAATTTTTTTATGCGATGCATTGCACTAATTAATATATCCAATATTGAAGTAAATAAGACAGAATAAGCCAAAGGTACTAACATAATTTCACCAAGTCTCTCTCTCTCTCTCTCTCTCTCTCTTTCCCCCCCACTTGAAATATATTTAAAAGAAAAAAAAATTGATGAAATCATATAATTTAAAATTTTGCAAAAAATCCAAATGTGATAAAAGTAAACTGAAAATATGATTGAAAATTCAGATTCATCACATCAAGATTTCATGAAATCACTTTATTTACTTTGGGCAACAATCCAAAGTGTAATTTGCAGGCTAGTGTTGTTATTAGCATTCCATTCAATTCAGGGCATGAAACAGCTGATAAATTTTCCTCAGAGGCCTCTTCTTTCAGGCTTGAGAAAATTTTAGGTGCTGTAAATCTATGTCCCAGGACCAGTGCTTTACTTTCCTTCCAAAGAAAGCCATACTTAAAAAATTTTTGCTCTAAAAATCTGTTGATCCTGGCAGGGTTTGAGCTCAGGACTTTTGATCTAAATGCCATATTAACACCATTATATTAATGCAACATGAAGCTTGTATTAGGCTCCTACCAAAAGTAAGGAGTAATAGTTTATAAATTAGTGTGTTGTAGTTTGGAAAGAAAATCAAGTACATAATTATAATATACAGACTTTTATTTACATTTATTGCATTATGTAAAAAGCTCTTTTCAAGGAACTAAAATCAGTATAAATTGCAGGACAAGGCTATTGATGGAAAATTTCTTTTGCATACTAAAATGTCTGGTATTGTTTGCACTTATTGATGAATCATCAGATGTGCTGCAGTTATATCTTTTCTAATAAGTAGAGTATTTCATCAAAATTCTATTCACTCCTTCACTTTCATCTTTTGCTTGAGTACGTTAATCCACTATATCTTTACAGACACATTCCTATTATGACAACTACATTGTTGTAGCTGGAAGAACCATCTTTTCAGAAACCTTTGCAATAAAATATAAGACATTGGCAGCTTCCATCAATACTTCTGTTTCTGTACTATGCTTTTCATTAGATGATTTAAAGGAATTTATTGTTCTGCAATATTTTGGCCGCAACTTGCCTAGTTAGCTGGAAAGAATTCCAATCTCATATTTCTTAAATGAAAATTTTTCAAATGTGTAGAACAGCAGTCTGCAAAAAAAAGAAGACTTTGTGCTTCTATCTTCCAAACAAGAGAATGCATTTCCTGTTAAAAAAGTTTCAAGATTCATTCATTTTCATAATAACTGGTGGGCAGAGTGCTGACATTTTTGAAACAGCATGCCTTATTGGACTTGCTAATAATAAATGGATCAAGTTTTTCAGAGCCAGTAGTATTCAAATCAACATTAACAGTAATGCAAAGTTTAATGTGCTTTCCCCTATGAATTATTTTCACTGGTTGGGTGCTAGTAGCCATTGGGGATGTTGATATTTATAATTTTTTCCCTAGTTTCCCAATAAAGAGCTTTCAATTATTTTTCATTAGTTTGTTTCTATCTAGTTGTCTAGATTTCAGAGATGTTCTTTATTTAAGATAGTGTTCATGTGCTTACACAGTGGGCATTGACTGTCCTTTATTAGTTTTCCATCTTAAGATAATTCTGACAGGCAATCATGCCCAAAATTAAACAGAATTTAACAACTCAAAATTTTTCTTGGTTTCAATAAAAGATGTTTGAAAGTATTTAGATCTTTATATGGGTTTTCTTTAAGTTTTTGTTTGATATTTTATTGTTATTGTTCAGATATTAATCTTTTTATGAGTTTCAATTTAGAGGGAAGATTTAATTCAAAAGGTGGTTTTAATATTAGGGTGGCTTCTTTTTTTGCTAAAGTATCGGCAATCTCATTCCCCTTCAATCCCACATGGCTCAGGATCCATTGTAAAGCTATACTTCAGATCTGGATTGTATGATATAGTTTTATTTCATTTATAGTGTATGTCGGTGGGTAATTATAATTCATGATACTTTGTAGTGCTGCTTTAAAGTCACTTAAGATAACAATTTTTATTTATTTTAGGACTATACAGTAGGGTTTGTAAAGCTGCTCTAATGGTCATTATTTCACCATCAAAATTCTTAACATACTGTCCCAAAGCTGTATATTCAGAGAATTCTTCACAGTGCATTCCAAAGCCTGCTTTTCCAATTTTAAGAGATCCATCTGTATACAAATTACACCATGTATTAGTTGGATAATAGTATTTTGTGTACTAAGTGCTATCAATCGTAATACCTCAAGTGGGTCATTCTTCTTGGAGACCATTGTATCCATATTTAGTTTCACATTAATATCTATATTGTAAAGAATCAGTTGGTGTAATGACAGGGTTAGTGCTTATTTTTAAAAGTTTGTCTAAATCTCCTTTCTGTATGTAATTTTTGAGTCTGTTGTGTTGTTAATCTTTATATGCTGTCAGGAATTTGCAGCCATTTATTCCTCTGCCGATTACTTATTAATTTCTGTCCCAGTATAGCTGTTTTAATATCTAGCTCTATTTTAATTGACAGGTTGTTAGTTATGCTTTGTATTGTAGCAGTTGGTGTTGTTTCAATGGCTGCTGTTCTTATTCTTAAGGGCCTAGATTGTATTGTATCCAATTAATTTTAAGTAGGTGTTTATTATGGGCATTATCTCAATTCCATAGAGCAAATTATGTATCTTTTGTACATGTCATTTAGGAGACCTGTGGATTCTTCCCATTTGCCTCCTGCTAGTCTTCTTAATATGTACTTATTCACTTTCTTAGTTATATTGATATGTTCAGAGAAGGAAAGTTTTTTTGTCAAGTGTTATACCAAGATATTTAGTATATTATTTCTCTTGCGGTAGTTTTGATTTTGAGCTCTAAGTCATCTGTAGTGTGTTGAAGACTGAAAAACTGGATAACTTCTTTTAAGTGTTTATTTTCATTTTGTTGGTGGATGCCCATGTTTCCAGGCTATTAATAATTTTCTGCATTTCATTTTCTAATTTTGTGTAGGTTGCTTTTTTTTTTTTTTTTGGGAAGTTAGCTAATATTTTGTTGATGTCATCTATGAAAATATTAAAAGGAATTAGACTGGAAACAACACCTTGAGGAAGGCCTACTTTAGTCGTATGCCATTTAGAGAGGACATTATTCCATTTTACAGCTATGTACCTTTGTAATAATAGGTCCATGAACCATCTCAACACATTTTATCTTATCCCAATATTACTCATTTTAAATAAGCTGCCCTATCCATATTTTGTCAAAGGCATTTTTGAAGTCATCAAATAGAGTAAGCATTGTTTCTTTTTGTTGAATGCACAGTGAATATTTTGTATTAAATGTAAAACCTGATTGATTGTTGAATAATGCTTTCTGAAACCTGCTTGATGGTCTGAAATTAGATTTTGAGATTCCAGATAGTAAGTTAATCTTGTAGTGACCATTTTCTCCATTGTTTTAGCAAGTAAGGATAGGCCTATATCCTACACTGGCCTGATGTTTGTCTGTCTTCTTGATTGGTATGATTATGGCTTTTTTCCATATAGCAGAAATGCTATTTTTATTTAAGTAGTTTTTTGTATCAGGGATTTTCACTGAAATGTAGTATAATATGACAAATTATTTTTATTATGAAATCACTCAAATTTCACTAATTTTGTTCTGCTTACTTGGATATGTTTCAAAGGCCTTTGCCTCCATCTTCAGCTCGGTCCCACTGGCTGCTTCCCAGTGTGATATTGAGATGTCGCTGGGTGGATTTTTTTTTTTTTTTTTTTTTTGCCAAAAATGATCTGCCACTGCTAATTTTTCTGTGTGTTTATGTTTTACATTTCTCATGTGTTCCTTAAAACGTATGGTAATATTTCTTTTTGTTTTGCCTTTGTATTTCATGTCACAGGCTTTGCAGCCGATTTCGTAAATGCCTGATTGCTTTCCTGGTGGAATTTTGTGTTGGTGTACAAGTGGAGTTTTAAACTAAATTTATTTACTGGAGCCAAAATAATGTTTGCCTCTTTAAAAAACTTTTGGAATTTTTGGTGTGACCATGGGTGGAATGTGAATTTTTTATATATATATATATGATCTCCTTTGTAGCCTTTTAGTGTGGTGATGTCCTTTATTTGTGTTTTCTTTCTGAATTTTTCTATTTTCTTGTTGACAAGATCTATTTTTTAGGCATTTTTCTGTGCTATATGATTTTTTGGTGCTCCAATTTGTATTCTGTCTTGCCCATTGGTAGGTTTTTTAATCTGAATGTGAGGCTGTTGATTATGGCTAGTTTATGTTGTTTTGGATTGTGGCTGTTATTTTTTATATAATTATCTGTGTGGGTATTTTTTCTGAAAATGCCAAATTCCAGTATATTGTAATTTTTTATAATTTTTATATCCAAGAAGGGAAGAAACTTGTTTTCTAATTCCATTGTGAATTTAACAGTGCTGTCTTGTAGATTGAGTAGTTTTATTGCATCCTCTTTCCATTTTTCATTTACTATTGCAAAGACATCATCCACATAATGGTACCAACATTTATAAATATTTATGAAATATGTCAACTAATTTTATTTCCAAAAAACTTATGTACACTTCTGCCAAGAATGGCAAAAGTGGGTTTCCCATTGTTAGACCCTTCTTTTGTGTATAACTATTGCCTCTGAATGTGAAGTAGGGTTGATTTATGCAAATTCTGGTAAGATTCAGATATTGTTCTAGTACTTCTCCAGGTCTCTTCTTCTTTATTGAAGTTAGCCATTTCTTTACAATATTTATTAGATTTTCTAGGGGATGCTAGGAAACAAGAGATCACATCATAAGAAATTAGCAAATCCCTCTTTTCTAGTTTTACATGTCTGATTTTATCTATTAATTGTGATGAGTTCTTTATACTTTGGCTTTTGTATTTTGGTAAGGTGTTAAATTTTTTAAAAGACAATTGACTAAATTGTATGTGGGTGAATTTTGTGAGTCTACAATAGGTCTCATTTTATTACTAGATTTATGTATTTTAGATTGGTCATAAATTCTAGGTGTTGTAGGGTTGTCTGGTATAATATTCTTTTTTTCTTCCTCACTCAGAATTGTTATATTTGTTAATAGTTTTCTTACTGCACTGATATATTTTTGTGTGGGACCTGTTTTTATTTTTTCATAATCCTGGTTAGGTGGTAAACTATACATACTGTTTTCATAATCTATCTCATTCATTATTACTATTTTATTCCCTTTGTCAGCTCTGCTATAAATGTCACCTTTTTCTTTCAAAGAATTATCTCTTATTTGTTATTTATAGAAGAGCCGGACTCTTTCTTTTTTGCCTCTAATAGGCTCTGTATCCTCATCTTTCTACAAGGTAATTTCCCTTATCTGTATCCTCTCCTGTTTGTGTTCAGCATTTTAACTCTCTCTGTACACTTCATGTTTCAGAACATTCTTTATCTTACTAGCTCTCATTCAATTTTGGCCTCCCCTCGGACACTTTCATTTTTTTTCCCTGCCCTTTTGATGGCCTCTGTACAACAAATACATTGCAACTTTTCTATCGTCTAATGATACTGACAAATATCTCTCCCCCGTATGTTTCTATGAAACATTTCAGCTATATCATTTACCCATCTGTAATGTTTTAATAGGATACCTAACTCAAATTTTTGCTCCCTGCTGCCATGTTCTATCATCTGAATCTCCATTATTAATGGGAAGTGATTACTTGCACTTATCACATACATAATGTCAAATCTCAATTTTTGCTCCCTGCTACCATGTTCTATCATCTGAATCTCCATTATTAATGGGAAGTGATTACTTGCACTTATCACATCCATAATGTCAAAGCCTACCATATATCTATCCAGACATAAGCTATATAACAATAATCTATAACATTTTGCCCTTTTTTTGTTTATAAAAGTTTTTTCCCCCCCTCATCTTTCTCTTTTACTCCATTGCACATCAAGAAATTATTCTCTTCACAGAACTCAATGAATGTTTGACCCTCATTATTGAGAACTTTATCGATACTACAATGCTTCTCTAAATTTGCTTCTATTGGGTCCCTAGCATTGAAATCTACCGTGATCTGTTCTTCCCCTATTCTTGCATTTACATCCCCCACTAACATTAATTCTATATCTGTATATTTGTCCTGTAGTTTTTCAATGTTTTGTCTCAATTTAATGACAAATTTGAATCATGAAAACTTGAAGAGCTAGGTGGATTATAAACAATACCTAATCACACTTGTGTACTTCTTTCACATACATTACTGATGTTACACCACAGCACTTTATTACCCCCTAAATCCTTTTCAACCTTAATTTTAAAGCTTTTATGTCTTCTTACAAATAATCCTATGCCACCAGACACCTGGCATTTTCCTTTAACCGTCACCCCACTTTTTCCATAATAATCATACCAGTGACATTGATAACATAATCCTTTAATATCCATGTCTGGACCACTGGTAACACATCTGTCCTCTTGAATATCGGATGAATGTCACCATTTCATATTTTTGCCATTAATGCTTCAACATTCCAGCATAGTATAGAAAAGATGCACAATCTCTATACTGAATCCTTTCCCCCAAGCCTGTATTGCTTCAACTGTGTTTTGCTTCTTGTTAGTCTCACCTCTTTATCTGACGTGACTTTGCTTTTCTACCTGCATAATTCTTCTCCCAGGCTTGGAGACTCTGCCAGCCATAGCTCCTAGTGTTTACCTGTTGGTATCTTCGCGCAGCTGTTGGGGATACTGTACAATGCGTTGTGGTGATGTCATTGACTGTTCATCTTTCTCCTCTCCTTTTGCTGTTTCTTCATCCTTGTGGCTGCAGTTTCCTAAAATTTGATCCTCTGCTGGCTGAACCTGCTACTATCATATTTCGTCCATTCATGTTCTCTTTATGAAAAGATTCAAACCCCTAACGTAGGCAATCTTGCCTTTTCTCTGGTTTATTTCATTTGCTTAAATAAAGTAGTCCTATATTCCCTTTCTTCTTTCCCATAATCTTGTTTGCTGAATATCTTCATACCACTTAAGTTTTTTTTGTACTTTCCATTACCATCCATTGAAGTTTCATGGTGGTACACTTTACAAGTATTGCCTCGGACAAACTCCTTTTCTACCTATTCTAAAGGAGTCAAATATTTCCCAGCCATGTATTTGGTTCCCTTATTTTTCTTAAAAATTTTTAACCTCTTACCAAGTTCTGTTCTCTCTATTTTTTCTTATTCCAAAAATGATATTTGCTTTTCTTTTATTTGCCTCAACTTTTTCCAGCTTCCTTACCCTTCACTCATGGTTCGCAAGATCTTGTTCCACTCTTTGTTGATAGCTTGCAACTGTATCCTTTATATCTTCAGTTAATCTGCTTATTCTTGTTTCTAGTCTCTTCTCCATCTTTCTTAATTGAGTAATTTCTTCTGATATTCCCTGTACCATTCCAAATGTTCTATTTCTGGACTGGGATTTAGTTCAGTTTCATGGATCACTAATAGCGTCACCAACATAAAACTGTATCAAATCATGGTCGCTTGATCATTGGAACCGTTTTCTTCAGCCTTAGTTTTTCTTTTATTAAAAAGACCAATTCTGGCGTGATAAATTTCTGTCGATACGCCCCTTATGCTAATGCACACAGTGTGTGTGTAGACATATCCATCTTTAATCAGCTTCCGCTTGAAGTTTGTTGTAGAAATAAAACTCTATTTTTTTTTAAATTCTTTTTAATGGTAAAATGAATGGAGTGGTGCCAAGCTTTGTCATGTTGGAGGATAATCCCTATTACAGGTTGCACAATAAATGATGGATCTTTTACTGTACCATGCAGAAGAAATGCCGGGTCAAGTTGCTATCAATTTGCTATGGTGTAACAAGGACTTCCACTTAGGAAACAAGTGATAAAAGGTCTTGCATATAAACCCTATTATTCTTATATTATATAATTCAGCTTGTTCATGTGTCTTCAGTAACCTGTAAATAAACTATAACATTTGGAAAATATGTCTTATCATCAGAAGTGACGTAGATGCATTGTAGGAATACGATTCAGGACTAAGGATTGGCCCCCCCCTTTTTTGTTTTGTTTTTTTGTTTTATTTTGTTTTGATGATTTACGAATACTCTTTAACATCTCAGGTCATCAGTGTCCCATTCAATTCAGGGCGTGAAACGGCCGACAAATTTTGCTCAGAGGCCTCTTCTTTCAGGCTTGAGGTTCTTTATCGTGCCGTAAATGTACGACGCGGGACCCACTGGTTTACTTCCCTTCTGAAGGAAACCATACTTAGGATTTTTACACCCCCAAAAAAATCCATCAATCCTGGCCGGGGAATTGACCTTAAAAAAACTTTGCACCTTGTTATGTTTGCTTACATCCTTGGGTAATGATAATGTATCATATGAGCATTTCTTCTGCAGCTCAGTGTACAGTGTCTAAACAAAAGAGCAGCATTTATGATTTGCCCAGGTTCCAGACAATTGCCCAAAATCCACCACTCTGCATTCTGGAAACAGTACCTATAATCTTTGCAGTTGATGGTGCTGTCTTTATGTCCTTCTCTACTGAAGAATTCACATAATGCCACACCGTACTCTGCCATTTCATTTCAGACTGGAAATAGTGAAACAAAGTTTAGTCACAGGTCACAATACTGAGAAAAAAGTATCTTTGAAGCAAACTTTCAGCCTAATTGTCTCAACTTCTCTTTGCTATATTGGGTTTAAGCTGTTAAATGGCCTACCTTGGATGCTTGAGCTGCTACCTTAGAATGTTTTGCTAATCTTCTATCACTACAAGTCTCATTATAAATATTGTACTTACAAAGCTGTTGACAATGGAGTGGCAATATAACTCACCTTAGGTATTCATTTGTTCAAACTTATTAATTCAAATTCACATATAATTCAAAGCATTCAATGAACCCCAATTTAAACATACTTGTACAGTGAAGCTAATCATATTAATTGATATCATTGTATGTTTAAGAGTGTGTAGTTCAACTGAATCATATAATGATATCAATTAATACATTTGTGTATTTGTGTAACAGCAAGAGAAAAAGATGCAGCTATATGGTATCCTCAACCAGTCTCTTTCTACATTGCACTTCATCAAGGAAGTAGAGAAGGGTTGACAAATCACTGCAATTCTGCAGCTGCCAATCCTTTGAGTTTTCCATATAAAACAGGCCTTTTGATTGGTCAACTCAAACTACATATGAAAATATGGTTATACTTCCACTTTATTTGAACCATTTTGCATTTCAAGTGTGTGTCTACCTCCATGGGTGGCCGAGGTCGTTCAGGAGTGAATTTGTGAGCTGGAGGTCTGGGGTTTGATTTCCAGCAGGACCATCCTCCCTGACTGAAGTTTTTTCTCGGTTTTCCTCGCTCCTTATAAATGGCAAATACTGGCAAGATACCCTAAACTTAGGCCTGTAATGCTTCCTGTAAAAAAAAAATTCCTTTCCCAATTTATCATTTCCTTTTATGCATCATTCATCAATGTTGGCTGCCTGTGGTGCCTCAGTAGTAAAACAGCATTAAACATTATTCAAAACAAAACATTGCATATCTGCCTTGAAGCTGAATTATTGTTACAGTGTTAACAAGCAGTAACAGCATACAAGTGTTTGTGGGTAATCCATTTTGTGTTATCACATGTTAACATGTGCATTGAAATGGGACAATGTAGATTGCTTGTGTTCATAAATAAAGTTACATATTATTGCCATTTCATGTAAACTATGGATTTTTCTTTCAGTTTGGTCATTATGAATTATTACAATTAAAAATCTTTCCCAATTTGTGTATATTTGTGATTATTTTAAAATTATGTAATTTGAAGTTCAATTTTTCAGACTAATGACTTCAAATTAATGAGGTTAAGCTTTACTGGCATCCATGCACACATTTGGTGTTGATACCACTTACCAGACAACACTTAATCTGCTCTTGCATATTAGTCTAAAAATTGTTACAGTTTACTTTTGGTATGATCCTCTTATAATTATTAATCTGCTCTTGCATATTAGCCTAAAAATTGTTGCAGTTTACTTTTGGTATGATCCTCTTATAATTATGTCCATATAACAAATGCTTTGTTTATACAGGCATTAGGGTTGGCTGGTCAAAAACTACTGGGCATTCCTATCATAGTACAACACACACAAGCAGAGAAGAATCGAGCAGGCAACACAATGCCTAATATGGTTATCCCTAAGGGCAACAGTGGGCCAATGAGGCTGTATGTTGGATCTTTGCATTTTAACATAACTGAAGATATGTTGAGGGGAATTTTTGAACCATTTGGTAAAATAGACAACATACAGCTCATCATGGATCCAGAGACTGGAAGATCAAAGGGTTACGGATTCCTAACAGTAAGTATTACTATTTCTTGAACTTCACTGAATTATAATTTTCATATACCTAATTTAGGAAACTTATTTCAGATCCAAAGATGAATATAGTTAAACTTATAGGGAAGCTTGGAGACTAAAGGACTATATCCAATAGCTTGCCATTAAATATTTGCCGAATATGTTGAAATTTAAATATTCTTCATTAAATTGTTTTCTCCCTCTCCTTGCATATTTCATGGAAAGAAACTGTTCATGTATATTAAGAATCCATACTATTGATAACATTGATATTTCATAGCAGTATGTATCCTAAGTAATTCAGCAACTTAAATAAGAATTTCATTATTTATTTGATGATCAATTAAGCCAAGTAAAGTAAATGATTTATGTCAGTGCATTGAAATTTAAGTTCACCATGCCTGAAAGCATGGTTTTCCTTTATTTATTTTATTTATGTAGTCCCAGACACAATTTCATTATAAGCAATAAAATGTGCATTGATCATTACTCAAAATATCGTTTTCCCAAATCAGTTGTTTTTTTTTTTTGTTTTGTTTTGTTTTGTTTTTTTTTTTTTGTTTTATATAACTTGTATCCTAGATTTATTGTTTTTAATCATGAGTCGTTGATAAATTCCAACATGTGCAGTACATAATTCTTGAAACATACTGTAGCAAGGTGCACATTATTTTCT
Source organism: Metallyticus violacea (assembly GCA_030762175.1). Taxonomy (NCBI): domain Eukaryota; kingdom Metazoa; phylum Arthropoda; class Insecta; order Mantodea; family Metallyticidae; genus Metallyticus; species Metallyticus violacea. The sequence continues at coordinate 41,654,586 of CM060830.1, read as the reverse complement.
AGTGTGCACACTGGCAAGGCATTGCTGAACTGAGTTTGCAAAGACAAAAGATAAGCAGTAGTAGCATGTGTTACGGTGAGAGGAAAGTGCAAATAGAAACCAAGATGCACAGTACAGATAACATACAAAGCTGTAACTTAACTTTTTGCAGCAAGGAATCTTGTTTTCATTGTCTATTGTAAGCTCTTGCAATATGGAGCATGAAAAGAAAGGTAAAAGTATTGTTACCAAAGTCATTGTGGACATCATGAAGCACATGAGAACCTAAAAATTATTTCAAACCAGGTTTATCTCTGATTCTCCCCTCATTATTTTAATATTTTAAAAGGGATATAGTATTACATTTCTGCATTTGCAGACTTTTTTTCATTTTAGCCTAAAGACCCACCCCCAATTTTAACGTACCAGAGATGCCCATGTTTTAGACCCCTTTCCCCATCCCATTGTTTCCCTACATTTATCATTTTCTTGTGCTTACCTGTGGGATATGATGGATCGAAGTATCACTGTACATATATATTTACTTGCCAATAAGAACCATATTTCATTGCATCTGTTCCCCCCCCCCCCCAATGGAGCATGGGTTAATAAAGCTTACAGGGATTAGAATTGTATAGGCAGTTTCCTAATTACTTATTACATTAATTTCATTTAAAAATATTTTAAAGTGTAGCACATGTCAGTAATCTGAGCAAAACAAAATACAACAAAACACAAAGCAAACATATTGCCTAATCATCATCCAAAATTCAATTTTAAATTCCCAACAAAGTCATGTATCCCATGTTAATATCAGGAAACTGTCACATTCAATACATATAGATGGCACTTTCAAGGTTTCATCTATGTATACGAAGATTCAGAATATTAAGTAATTTTTCTTTTTTGGTCATCCACCTCAATGTCTTCTGAACACTTTTCTGTCATCAGCCAGAGCTACCATACGATTAATGTATTTCTTTAGTTCCTCCATTATTAGATATAGGGCTGGATGCATATATTCTAACATTGATGTTTCTAGCTTATGCAAGTTTGTGATGATTACTGGATGCAGGTATGGGAGAAGATATTACTAAAGAATCTGTTTCCAGAAACTTCAATGTGACATTTGTTAAGCTTTTAGTAAATGTAAACATTTTGCTGTTACAGTTCCATAATGCAGAAGATGCTAAGAAGGCATTGGAGCAGTTAAATGGGTTTGAATTGGCAGGAAGGCCAATGAAAGTTGGCAATGTGACAGAGCGTTCGGATTCTGCCCAAGGTCCCTCTATATTAGATAGTGACGAGTTGGATAGAACAGGCATAGATTTGGGAGCTACAGGACGTTTGCAGCTAATGTTCAAGCTGGCAGAAGGTAAATTTAAGCTTTGTGTTATTTTAAAATTAAAGTAGAAATAAAATAGTTTTATTGCCAAAAGGAAAGAAGTGATATTGAATCAGTTTGCACAATTTCTTGCTCTTAATCTCTTGGGTACAAGATACTTGTTGAATAAAGAGGATTTTTGTGAAACTTTCAATTAATATTCAGGATTTTGAATGTACTGAAATGGTGAGGATCTGAAAAAATAGTAAATTAATATATATATATATATATATATACAAATAAGTCAGTATTAGGTGACACTAAAACTTCATTAACTGGTTAATTCTTCAGAACATGTTTCAAGAACATTCGCTCTCATCTTCAGCTGGGGACCGACTACAATATCTACCATAAATAAGCATAGCATAAAGTTCTAAATAGAAATAAAAATTTAATTTAATTGGGGAACAGAAATAAGAAGCATTTGCAGCTTTTTTTTTATTATGCCCATTTTATATAGTGCTACAGGCAGTGGACACTGATGATATACTACTTATTTGCATCAGGAATAAAAATAGAAATGTAAATAACTGGGAAAGGATTGGGGGGGGGAGAAGAAAGTCTTTCAGACCTAAATTAGGGTACGACTACAGCATTTGCTAGTGATTAGGACTGAGGAAAAAATCAGAGTCTTGGGGTGGGGGGTCCTGGCAGGATTTAATTGCAGACCTTCCATACACAAGAACTGGCTACCCATGTTAATGTGTTGTGGTAAGTCAAACAAAATAGTCTTACATCTTCACTAACCTAACTTCTACTCATGTCAATTTTCAACTGTGAACCATACATGATTTATTATGAATGTACTGAGTAATGAGCTTGTTACATTGTGGTAGGAAATCTTATTGTGAGAGTCCCAAGAAATGTAAATTATTTTTCAGGTACTGGTCTTCAGATACCACAAGCTGCTGCAACAGCACTGAATCTAAATCCAGCTGGCAGTTTACCTGTACAACAGCCAACCCCACCTATAGCAACACAGTGCTTCATGCTGGCAAATATGTTCGACCCAGCAACGTAAGTGCATGCTACATTTTTGTACTTACTTTGGTAATACAAAACATTGAGGTTATATGATTGAGTCAAACTACACATTCTTATTGGCTCCACTTGTTTAAATTTATAAATGTTTCACAAACCATCTTCCACATCCTCGGCTAATTGTTGATTGCTGGATAATTTGTGTTTCGTTAGGGATGTATATTCTGCTCTGTAATGAACTTTAAAGTTTGTTTTCATCCCCAGAAGTGTCATATCTCGTTAATCTGCCTCTGTAATGAGTTTAAGCTCATCACACCTCCCTCGATCAGAATATACATTCCCAAAGCAAAACAAATTATCCAGCAGTCTACAGTTAGCTGAGGATATGGACAATGGTCTGCAAAGCACGCTCTATATTTAAACAAGTGGAACCAATAAGAATGTATAGTCTGACTCAATCATACAAAATCTCAATTATTTGATTAGCTTCACTGTACAAATTCCAATTATTTCAAAAAAAAAATATATACATAAAAAACATGTTCATTTTTAATAGTACCAGTTTGCTGTTATGAGAAAAAAATACATTTGTGCTGTACTCTTGTGAAGGTAATGTTATCAAATTCTTTTGTTACAGGGAAACAAACCCAACATGGGATATAGAAATAAGAGACGATGTGATTGAAGAATGTAATAAACATGGTGGAGTGCTTCATGTATATGTCGATAAAGCATCACCTCAAGGCAATGTTTATGTGAAGTGTCCCTCAATAGCTACAGCAGTTGCAGCTGTTAACTCACTCCATGGTCGTTGGTTTGCTGGTAAGCATCAGAAAGGGGGTATGCAATCAAATTGAATTAAATTATAGTCAATAAAAATTATTCATATATGTGGTACATTCCATATTGGATTTTTGCTTTGAAAGTTACTTTGTTGAAATGTTGGCTTTCTGCTAATAGTTTTATTTACCCAAACATTCATGAGCCTTAATTCTGTGTCTATATTTTCTTCACATGCAAACACTTAATAAATTCTACTGTTATATTTAAAACAGCCAGCAGAATTCATTATTGCTCCACACTTCCATCTCATCTGCTTCCAAATGGCTAACTGCTGTTGTCACATCTCATAGTGGGGATTGATGTGAAAATATAATGAACCCAAATTTATAATTTTTATGGGAAATCACTCATATTTCACTAAGTTTTACATATTTTGGAGACTGTTGCTTTTAACATAGATGAGAGTAAGTCCATAAATTTCTGGCCTAATCATTTTCTAGGTATGATAAAGACAAAAACTATATTTCACTTGTCAATATAGTTACCCTCTATTATTGCAATACACTTCTCACATCTTTGAATTAACATTTCAACCTCCCCCCCCCCCAAAAAAAAAAAAAATATTCAGAAGTGTTTTCAGCAAAATGGGATAAATGGCATCCATCACTTTGTCACATTTAAATTTCCTTCCTTGAAGGTCCTCCTTAAGTTTTGAAAAGAGGACATAGTCGCTGGAAGCTAGATCTGGGCTGTAGGATGGATGCTCAATCTCCTTGAAGCCACATCTTCACAGCTTTGCAACGAGCTGTATGCACAGGTGCATTGTCATGAAGAAGGGCACACCACCATTTAGCTTTCCTTGCATTTTCTCTTTGATGGAAGCAAGTAGTCTGCAGTAGGCCAGCATAGTACTCCCCATTTACCATGGTGTTCCTCTCCTTGAAGTGAATGAAGAGTATCCCTTCACAGTTCCAAAAGATTGTGGCCATGATCTTCTTGGTTGACTGAGTGACCTTTGCCTTTAGAGGCAGTGCTTCACCAGATTTACACCACTCCATTGATTTTCATTTTGGATAAGGGATCATAGTAGACGACCATAGTTTCATCACCTGTAACAATGGTTTGCAGAACTTCTCTCTTGTTGCCACAGCAGAGCTCCAAAAAAGCCTGACAAAGATGACTTGTTGCTGCTTTTGGACTGAGGAAAGAAATCTAGGCACCCATCTTGCACTAAAAGATTTCATGTTTAAATGTACATGAATAATTCAAAGCATTGTTGCTTTAGAAAGGTCCAACCATGCAACTATTTCTGTAACTTTCAACCAAAGGTCTTCCATAATTTCTCCTTCCACCAGAATGATGTTTTCAAGAGCGAGCACCTTCAAGGGCCTACCTGCATGCTCTTTATCTTCAATGCTTTCTCGACCCATTCGAAAAAATTTGGCCTATCCTTTTACAGTGGAATACGAGGGGGATGCTTCTCTATATACACCATCCAATTGCTATTTAATTTCATTTGTAGTAAGTGTTTCTTTTGCTAAGAACTTAATAACAGCTCTATACTCCATTCAGAATCTGGTACACATAGTCTTCTATTTGCAACTATATCTGAACTGAACACAGCAGAGCGGTAGTTACAGCTGCAATTATTTACTTAATAGATAAGGCTTTTGTGAAGGTGATAATCCTTATCAGCAAGGCCGGAAACTTATGGACCTACCCTCATATACTGTCCTGAAGGCCCATAGTCTTAAAAAAAAATATGAAATAAGTTGGTAAAATGTTATGAAATTTGAGTGATTTCATAAGGTCTGGTTTCATTAATAGATGTTAAAAGTTGAAAGACTGCTTCAACATTCATCAACAGATGAGAACTTAACAAAATGATAAACTTCACATCAACTTTCTCTTATGTTAAAATAATTGTTAACAGTTTGCAAATGGTGACTGTAAATCTAGCTGTAGATGTCAAAATTCCATATTTGGACATATTAAGTCATCTCTAACATAAAAAGGGCTGTAAGATACAATGATTTCAAAAGTTTATACAATTTTTACAAAGATTAAGGATGTGAAAAACAGTCATCATAAAATTGTAGATTAACGACGAGAGTTTACAATACACAAGTCAAAACATGCTTCTCTCTTTCCCATTGGTTACATAAAGGTTTTGTGCCACTGTTTCAGAACAATGCCATGAATTTAAAGCTACTGTTTTCAAGATTATCAGAAGGCTTCCATAGTATTTGCATCAAAAAGAGAAACACAACATTCCCTTGTTTAGAGGAATACCTGCACATTTGATTAACTTCTTTTTATCTCTGTACCATTTTCTTGTAAAAATTCAGTGTCCTAGAGGCAACAGAATTGATACCCTGAAATTTATCATATTCCCTGGGGCTACTTTTCTATCATTGTTTTAAGTAATCAGTTTTCCTAAACTCAAGTCAGGAAATAGATGCCAAGTGCTCGAATCAGCACATGATTGTATGACATTTAACAATTATCAAATCAGAGCTGAGTATGAAATGGGTACCATTAGTAAAGGTGTTCTTAAGGTTCCCCTCAGGGGCCCACTTATTGGGTATGGGGCATAGCAATCCCAAGGCACTAGAGCTGCTCCCTCTGGTCCATCCGTGGCACGTTTGATCCTTTTATTTCACCATTTTTTATTCTTTTAACCTCCCTGTGCTTAATCTGATGGCTGCTCCTGGGGAGAGGCCATTGCATAAGCTTTCTGAAAGTAAATGGGCCCCTCTGTCTAGACCCTGGGAGAATTGAACCTGGAACCGAACTATGTCAGGATGGCACTTAGGAAGCAGCCTGTCATCTGAGACAGTGTCAGTAGTGAAGGAGTGGAGGAAGAACCCACTACAGTAAACAATAACCTACATCAACTAATTAAACAAAAGAGTGAATGTAAAAGAAGTCATTGAGATGTAGCTACTTAGCTGATAAGCAGAACAGATTACTCATTTTGACCCATCAATCTATTTTATTATTCAGATCCCATCTTTGGCCCGATGAAATATTGTATGCGATTGAGAAATGGATCTCTCTTGGTGAAGACTCCAGGAGTAACTCAGATAAATATGTTACATGAGGTGACAATTCTCCATGGATACTCTGTCCGTGTTGAGCAGCATAAAATGCTGAATTTGTCTCATGGAGTCATTAACCCACCATACTTGACAGCATATCTGATATCAAATTCAGGGTTATCTGGAACAAGGGGCCACAATTATTTATTGTGTGCGGGCAAGTAAAGATTGAGAAGGTTTACGGAATTTGGGAATCCACACAGTGAAACTTTTGTTAATCTTATTTTGATTTAAAGTAAAACACTAAAAATCATGTCGTCACATTAAAACTCTCTTTAAGTTTCACAAACACACTTATAAAAGTAATTTTGGTACATGTTTTGTGAGGTACATTCCTCACATTGTCAACCAAAACGACGACTGACGACATGATTTTTAGTGTTTTACTTTAAATCAAAATAAGATTAAAGATTGAGAAGTTCAGCTAACTGTACTCTTTTCCTAGCCTTTAACATGGTTGAAGTATCGCATAAGACCAAAGCTGGATATGAGGATATAAAGGTGAGCTCATATATTCCTAGCCCCATGCATTGTTTACATATCCAATGTTTTGGCCACACTTACATTTCAGGAAAGAATGCTATTTCTATTTGTGCAACCGGTTGATAAGAAATTCATGAAGGAACTTCGTCCTGCGAATGTCCCTGCAAATAGTGCTAAAGGGTGAAGGAAAATTTTCTGAGTCTCGGAATGCTTTCAAGAAGACGGTACACACAGCTTTTTTGCCTCTAGATTGATACCACTGCTTGAGAGCAGCATGCAGACTGATTTTGTTTTACTAGAGTCCCTAATGCACCATGTTCCTCCAAGCAAACTACTAATATGTAGTTTGCTTAGATGCTCCGGCCATTAAATTCAAGATACCTATACTAAGGGTGACTTAAAATTGACAAGAATAAAAAAACTTTTAAGTCCTTCTCCTTGGAGGTTGAGCTCCTATGATGGTCAAGGAGCCAACTGCTCCTGCTAAACCACCCAGCCCCATACATCTTAAGAAGCCATGGTTGATTCATCCTGGACCGGCCAAAAAATAAGATTGACTATTTGCTTTTTTCAGTTTATATTTACAATGATTGTCCCATCATGGAATGTATGGGTTCTCAGTACTTGAAGACCTGAACTGGAGATATTGATGTGGTTCTTTGTTTGCATGTGTCTTTGTCTCCTGGAGACAAAGCTTCACTCTCAAGACTCATTTATCCTCCACTGGAAAATGATATGCCCACAACTTGGCAGAGTTTTAATCTTAATCAGATGTAATGTGTACAGTTCTGTACTGAGTTTACAGGCTGCTGCAGTTACAGTTTGTTTTTCCAGCGTAATCTTTACTGTCTGCAATGCCTACTTACCTCTATCTGCTTCCATCGCAGTGGCTGATCTTGAACATCATCTTTCCCAGAACGTTCACAATGACCTTTCAGTTGTGCTCTATGCTGTATGCGTTTCCAAGCCTTGCACATTTATACTGGTCAATGTTTTGGCCACACTTAAATGTCATGTAAGAATGCTATTTTTATTTGTGCAACTGGTAGATAAATTCATGAAGGAACTTTGTATGTACCGGGTCTTCTTCAAAGCTGTCTATTACATGTGTTAAGTGGCACATCCTGCGGAATTGACTGGATGGTGCTGTTGTTTACTTCTACCATTCTATAATCTGGTCCAAAGTTCATTATGTCTGCTTTATATATGGATTGGTGAGATTTTCAGTACTTTATCTTCTGGACTCTGGTTCATCACGGAGGAATCAGGTCGCAATTGGAACTTTTCCTACAAGTCCTGTATCCATACTCTGTGCAGAGTCTGGTGAACCTCAATTTACTTTGTGTGTGCAGCTTTCGATTGGCTGCACAATCTGAACACCCTAAGAATGAGCAGTTTGTTTTAATACCTTGCTTGACATCCTACATGCTGCTGGGTCTCTGGCTTCAAAGTCACCTGGATATCAAGTTCTAGACATATTGAGGTCTTTGAATGCACACTTATCTCCCTGGGCTGATAGCAGAGGCACCCATTCATTTTGAACTGATGTCATATCAGAAATCTCATACCACGGTTTCAGTTATGATTTGAAGGATGTAATTTTGTTCTATGGGGGCTAGAAAGCAGACAAGTGCTGAATGTGCCTTCGTATTAATGAATATAATTTTACTTTTGGTCTTTGAGAGGTCTATTTTATAGCGAAAATTGATGCGCTTTATGTATCCAAGCATTGACTGTGTACTGGGTAATTTGTTCTGGTTCCCTGAGTACTCTTTTGAGCTTATAAAATTTGTACAATATCCATCCTCTTGTACAGAAGATCCAGCATGCAGTGTTTGAGCTGTGGGCATTTAGGACACTGGTGCTGACGATGTCACAGCAAATCATCTCTGCTACCCTTCCACAATCCAGCATATTATTTACTCAGTTCATTTTTGCGTGGAATCATTCTCTCTTAATGGCATGAAAAATAGGGTTTGCTCCAAGAGAACAAATATCAGGAAAGCAAATGTACCCCTTTTGCTTCATATGCCTCTTCTCACATTGTTCATTGTGAAGAAATAGGTTTAGAATTATGTACATTGCACATTATCTTTTTAATCACATTTTTAAGGGTGAACCACCTCCAACATGCCTCAAATTGCGACCAATGCTTATACAGTGTGTCATGTTTCAATTCACTGTTGCCACCTAGCTCCTTTCAGAGTGTTTCTTGGAGATGTTTTTTGCAGACAACATTCCAAGATGGTCAGCCAGAGCCAATGGATTTTTTGGGCATAAAATCCTACTATGGCTTCCTTTGGAAGGGAAGTGAAGCTGTGAGTCCCATGTCGTAGATTTACAGCACATAAAGGAACCTCAAGCCTGAAAGAAAGGTCTGAGAGCAAAGTTTGTCGTCCATTTCATACTCTGAATTGAATAGGATGCTGATGACCCCTGAGATGTTAAAGAGCATCTGTAAATAAATCAAATCAACAGACAACATTGCTGTCAAGCAAATTTTACATATATTTATGACTAACAAGTTTTTGCACCCTTATACATTAATCATAATCGTACTCCTTTTCTTAGCAAGAGGTTAAAACAAAAATTCAGACCAACCATACAACAATATTCAGCCAATTTAAGAGGCTGAATTTACCAAATTATCACACTAGGTGCTGAAGCTGCCTACATTTATTTTCCATACATTTTTGGCATCTCTTTATGAAAGTATTCATCCCTTGTAGTTTATTTTGAGAAATCCGAACAATTTCCTGATGAATATATCTTTGAATTCTTGTATGGTATGCAGATTTGTCTTGTACATAGTATTTTAAATTCACCTCAAGAGATAATAAAATTGATATTATTGTATGATTCAGTTGAGCTACTTAATCTTAAAGCTTCACTTACCTTTTCATAAATGTATGGAACTGGTTTCGAGAACATTTAGTTCCCATCTTCAGCCAGGCTAAAGTTTGATTGTCGGATCATTCGTTGAGCTGTGGGAATGTGTATTCTGCTGCGGTGGCAGTGTGATAAACTTGTTATTTATGCTTTCATCTCCGGCAATGTCGAAGTTCATCAGACTGTCTTTGTATTTGTAGATGTAGATTTTTTCCCAGGTTGCTAGTTCCGTAGGTCCTTGTACTGATTTTAATAATTTTGCTTTATTTATTATGTCGTGATTTTTTGCGCAAAAATGATATGCTACTGCTGATTTCTCTATTTACTTGTACTTTATGTTCCTGAAATGTTCCTTTAACCGTGTGCCTATGTTTCTCTTTGTTTTTCCAATGTATATTTTTACACATTGTGCAAAATTTATATTGTAAATATCTGCTTTTTCCTCTTGTGGAATACTGTTATTAACATTATCGATCAGTAAGTTTTTAACATTAAATCTATTAATAAGTGCCAACCTGATATTAAAATCTTTAAGAATATTCTGAAATTTTTCTAGCCCATGGATGATATGTAAACTTTTTAAAAATTAGCTAATATTTTCTTGCTTAAAGTGTTGTGGTTTCTTTGATATGTGTTTGTCTCTTGAATTTCTGCACCTTTTTGTTTTCTAGTTCTTTTTTAAAACCATTTTTAACTGCTGTTTCTTCTATTTGTTTATATTCATTAAAATATTCTTCTTTGCTAATTTGTAGGTTAACCAACTAATTTGCATAAACCAAGCCTTTTTTTACTTTCAAAGGAAAATTTTATAAACAAGAAGCAGGACTTACAATGGGCAGCCCCTTATCTCCATTTCTAGCTAACCTCTTCATGAGTAGATTTGAAACACACATCAACACAGCTTTTCCATACTTATTTAAGGTATGGTACAGATATGTAGATGATATATTTGCCATAGTTAACAGAAAACTCATTGATGATGCCTTAAAACTTTTGAATATACAAGATATAAACATATTATTTACATGTGAAATAGAAACAGATAACATGTTGCCATTCTTAGATTTTAAAATAATGAAATGTCAAGAAAATCTTGAATTTGGCATATACAGAAAGAATACACATGCAGATAATCATATCAAAGCTGACAGTTTTAACCCCACAGCGCATAAACATACCGGCTAGTTTTGAGTAATGGCGGTTCAGTGAGCAACTGAAGATGGGAGAGATTCTCCCGAAACACGTCTCACTTTTGTGTAGGTGAATGGAGTTTAGTGTAAAAAATGAATACCTAAGTTTAGGTTATATTGCCACTCCATTATCAACAGATTTGTAAGTACAATATTTATTTAAGAAAAGATGAGCTAATTTTTAAAAAGTTCACATATCATCCATGGGCTACAAAAAATTTCAGAATATTGTTAAAGATTTTAATATCAGGTTGGTACCGATTAATAGATTTAATGTTAAAAACTTACTGATAGATAATGTTAATGACAGTATTCCACAAGAGGAAAAAGCAGGTATTTACAATATAAATTTTGCACAGTGTGTAAAAATATACATTGGAAAAACAAAGAGAAACATAGGCACACGGTTAAAGGAACATTTCAGGAACATAAAGTACAAACAAATAGAGAAAGAAGTAGCATATCATTTTTGGACACAAAATTATGACTAAAATCAGTACAAGGACCTACAGAACTAGCAACCTGGGAAAAAATGTACATCTACAAATACAAAGACAGTCTAATGAACTTCGGCATTGCCGGAGATGAAAACATAAACTACACGTTTATCACACCGCCACCAGAGCAGAATACACATTCCCACAGCTCAAGGAATGATCCAACAGTTGAACTTTAGCTTGGCTGAAGATGGGAACTAAATGTTCTCGAAACCGGTTCCATACATTTATGAAAAGGTAAGTGAAGCTTTAAGAGTGTGTAGTTAAACTGAATCATACAATGATGTCAATTAATATGATAAGCTTTACTGTGCAAGTTCCAATTTACATTTTAATTTAATCCCTAATAATAATTTTGTCATGTGGAAACTTTGTGAATTGCCGTCATGGAAACATTGGCATTGTGAGCAGTGGCAGAGTCCTGTTGAAAAAATGCATGATCATGCTGTCGGTTAATTCTCTGAAAAAAGAAATAGGGATTTCATATAAGTAACAGAATCAACTATATGCTCAAAAAAAATTTGTCCCTATGATTCTTTCTCCACTAATTTATTATCTATAAAGACATGTCCTGTTGTAAACACATAAGGCATTATACGCTATATGTATACTGTTGAATTAAGAAACAAACACACAGGAATAGCTGCAATATGACTGCGAGAGTCAGGAAGTCCGGCTTCGTACTTCCTCCATGGTACAGCAGACGAGTGGGAGCTCACTCATGGGAGAAACCCTGCGCCATTGGAAAAAGCATCACTGATCTCACTGCATAACATAATGGGGATGGGACTGACTACCTCCATTATTTGTTTATACTTAACACATACACAATATCTATCTTTTCACATTTAGGAAATCTTGTGCCTCTGCTCCTTTTAATATTAATCTTTTGAATTTTATACCTATATAAAGTACTGTATGTAAACAAAAGTAAATTGAGAAGTCTTCGGCTGTTATAATTTAATTTTAACAATGTTAACAAATGTGTTAGTATTTTTTTGACCTCTGTTGATGAAACTGACCCTATGATGTTGATCAAAATTAAATTCCAATATGTATGTCAGTCCTGGTGGTGTAGTGATAATGATACTTGCCTACTAGACAAGATCGTGGGTTCAAACCCGGCCAGGATTGATGGATTTTTCCGGTGTAAAAATCCAAAGTATAGCTTCCTTCGGAAGGGAAGTAAAGCCATGGGCCCCATGTCATACATTTACTGCCTGAAAAAGAATCTGATAGAAGGCCCTTCTGAGAAAACTTGCCATTTCACGTCCTGAATTGAATGGGACACTGTTGACCTGAGATGTTAAAGAGTGTCCTTAAATATACCAAATCAACAAAAATTCCAATATGTGATGGGAGTGCCATTTTATATAGTTTTTCATGTTATTTGATGGGCATGCTGTAGCTGAATGTATATCTATTGCTTTAGTTGTATACAGTGGTGGAAGGGAACCAGTACCATGATTAGGCTGATTCCATGCTATAAAACAAAATTTTCTAATACCGTGTTAGCCATTAATGTATGGTTTCTCTGGGGGGGGGGGGAATTCTGCATTATTTTTAATGTGCTGTAATATGTAGATGCATTAAAATTCATACATATCAATTGTAATAATGGGTAGACAAAGAAATAGAACATATATTCTTTGCTATTTTTTCTAGTTTTAATATAAATTCATGTGAAAAGATATATGTAAATCATTTCCATTTGCAAAATTAAGATTTGGTATTGTGGTGCATAATGTCATAAGTTTTGAAGATTTAAAAATAGTGGGCAATGATAGTTATGAACTTGTTTTTGCATTTAGTGCATTTCTAATTTTAAGTTCACCAGTCATTAGTGCTTACCATTAATGGAGAAGTATAATGGAAATCAATGGCAGTAACTTGGCTGTACCTAGAGAGAAACCTGACAAGAAGATGCCAAATTGTTTAACTTCTATTGCGACAGTTCAACAAGAAATGTTATAATCATACACTAGGAACAGGCAGACAATGAAAATACAATACTAAATATTAAGCAGTGTTGCCATCTTTAAAATAAAACAACATTTTTGTAAAAACTGTTACGAGAGGGAGAAAAAGGCATTTAGACTTTTTGCTCCCCTCATTTAGTTCCAGTATCAGCTTTATTAATGACACTGAGTTCCTTTCCAGTATGTATATGTATTTACTACTTTTCCAAATTCTTTTCCACATTAAAAGAAAATAGAATGAATTAGAAAAACCTCTTTCCCAGGGAAACTGGAAGTTATAAGCTTTAAATCTTATGAAAACCTGTTTCATCAGATTAAAAATATTGTTACGGTAAAATAGCAAACTTAATGCAATATTTCCCTGTAAAACGTGCAATTGAAATAAATTCAAAAATCATTCTGTATTCTCTTTCCTCTTTAGATGAATTAGCATACTAGTTACTGCCACAAGACAAGTTTAACAACTTTTTGAGAACTCCAGAATGTTATATACAGTGAAATCTCTCTAGTACATCTCTCATTACCGTGTTTTTTCATGTAGCACGTTCTTCCATTTCTAGTGCCAGTTATATTAAATGTGTTTTTATTTTCTCTTAACACTTTTCTCACATCCTGCTAACTACATTCAACTTTTTGCTATATTAATATGTGAATTTTAGCCAATCCTATTGCACTGTACTCTCAGAACCAATTAATTATCTAGCAACATGTGATATTCTTGGGCGCATGGGAAAGAGGAAGCATGAAGCTGGTTGGTCGGCTGGTCAGAGCATGCCTTTTTAGATGTAATGTAAGTAGCAGCATAACATTCTCAGCACAAGGCAGTCAGTTCTCAATTGTAGCTGTTTGTCTTGGTTATGCCCAATGAAGCATAATATGAGCAGTTTCAATGTGAATGATAAGATAATATATGTTAGATTATGTATTATTATAAGTAATTAAAATTTGATGTTACTTTTAGTACATTTTCCCATTTATGTTTAAAATCCTTTAATCCCTAGAAAAATGTACTAATGAAATTTTGGTATATTGTATTTACTTGCATAAAAGATACCACTATATAATGCATACCCAAGATTTTCTAGGTAAAATTCAGTGAAAAATCGCAATATACTGTATGCATGCCATTTTTAGTAAATTTTTGGAAAATATAAAACATAATTTTGGCTGCCATTGGTAATGGTTGATTTTCTGGTTAATTTTAAAACCATGGTGAGTTAATTAAAGCTAATTGGTTATTTCTGAAAACACTCAAGAATCTTTCTTTTCTGGTTCTTTTTAGCGTACAGGAAATAGATTTTTCAAATGTGCATTCATTGATTGTCTCTTGGAGTGGAGTACATGCAATCCATGTCAGTTAGTCCTGTGTGCTTATTACTGGTGTCTTAACAATGAAGAAAAATATATATAAGTTCAAAATTATTAAATTTGCAGAAATTACGAAGATAGAGCAGCAGATTAATGCTTTGCAGTATATGTTGCAATGTGAGTAACTTGCAAAAATGAAAACACTTTTGGAAATGCTAAACAATTAAAAGGAAAGGGCATTTCATAAACCAAAAAACCAGCATACGTACAATTATTGAAAATTAACTACTGGAATGCTCAACTGAATTACATAGTAATGGGGTCAAAAATTTGACATGTAATCACTAGCATGACATATCAATTTCATGTCCTTTAAAACAAGCAAAGGCTGGATCTGCATGAGAAATGGACTTTCATTTAGGAAGTGAATATCTTTGTCAAAGAATGCCATATGATTTTGAATATAAGTTTGTAGAATTTCACAAATTTATTATTCAAATGAGAAAGAATAAGAACTATTTATAGTTACATTAAAATAATGCAGAGCAGATGCCTCTTTACTTTGATAAGTTAAACTTAACAGTTGCTGAAAGGTACTAATGCATACAACAAGGTGCAAAAAAACTGCTGCACAGTACTGCTAGTTATAATGACAAATGGAAGGAAATTACGATTTTTTTGTTATCTTCAAAACAAAACTATGCAGAAAATTTTATCTTCAAAAGACACTCATGAAATAGTGCAAGACAAAGGGTGGATGGATGAAGATGCAGTTCATGATCTGGGCACAGACAGTATGGCAAAAGCAGCCCAGTTCTTGCTTTGTCAGCCATTTCTGGTTTTGGGGTCATATCAGCAGCAACACAAAAACTTTCTGTAATAGAAGAACTGATGTTGCTATTACCTCTTGTGGGTTCATGTCAGTGACCTAACCTTTTAACCCTTTTATAGTGCTTAATGCAGTGTAGTGAAATGAGATGTAGCCTGCTGCACATAGTGCAGTAGAACGTAGTAAGCATTCTCTTCAGATCTGTTTATTCTTATCTCTTTAAGTTCTGTAGATACGAAGATATTCCAACTCTGCTAAGGAAATTATTTTATCACATCACTGTGTTATTTCATCGTTAGAATGATGCAATTCACAGCTACTTGCAGGGTTTTAGTGTACATTTTCATGCTTTGTATAAAGTTAGCTTAGTACCCAGGGGCAGGTGCAAGTGCATCAGGGGCTAGAAAATGTCATCAGGAACAGAAATTTGTAACAAGTGAGGATATATCCTGTTAAAATTTATTAACTATGCTAACACTAACTCTACTTAGATGCTCTGAAACTCCCAAATTTACAACAAAAATCTATACTGTTAACTATGGAAGAGAAGAAAAATGGGTGCTTTCCATTCGCAGATTTAAAAATTGTAAGAAATGCAACGGAATTTTGGAATCCATAGAAAAGAGACAAACAGAAAATTACATCAAAAATAAATAACTCCATCTCACCAAATATGCAGTGTTCTACAGCTTGGCAAACAATAATTAACATCCCACTCACAGAAACAGAATTCCAAGATAATTTATGCAGCAATAATCATTGGTTTCAACAAGACACAATAATAAAACTAGTCAATAAATTTAAAGTCAAAAATTTATAAGAGGTTTCCACACTAGAGAACATCAAGGAAAGATACCGCCACTGGTGGCCGAGGTCATTAAGGCGCAGACTCATCAGCGGGAGGTCTGGGATTGGAATTCCACCAGGACCTTCCTCCCTCACTGGGGTTTTTTCCAGGTTTTCCTCAATCCTCATAACTGGCAAATGCCGGGGAGGTACCCTAAACTTAGGCCTAAAACGTTTCCTTCTTTAAAAAATATCCTTTCCCAATTTATCATTTTTTCTCATGTATCATCAGTGTCCACCCCCTGTGGTGCCTCAGTAGTAAAAACGGGCGTTAAACACTGCTCAAAAAAAAGGAAAGATACAAATTCAAATACAAGTTTCACATATCCAACTTACCACAACAAATTCAATAGAGAACATGGCATAAAGTTAGCCCAAAAAATATAATATAAAAATTTACTAGGTTCCACAATAAAAGATATCCTACCAAAGAAGAGAAATCAGGAATTTGCAAAATTAAATGTGCAGATTGGAAAAACGAAGAGAAATTTGGTAAAAGGAACAGTTTAGGAATATTCATTTTAAACAAATTGATAAATCTGGTAATTAAACCAGATGCTAAGCTGCTGAAAGAACTTCTTAACCGAATACAGCTATCTACTTGGGTAAAAAAATTTCATCCTGAAAAGAAATTTTATGAAAGTTGATATTTCACCCATGGATGAACTCGGCAAATTACTATTAGAACCATCAGAGATGCCACAGAAGTACCTTGGGATCCAGCTAGTCGATCCTGGTGGTGTAGTGGTAACCATACTTGTCTTCTAAACCCAAGGTTGCAGGTTCACACCTGGCCAGGATGAATGGAGTTTTTCAGGCGTAAAAATCCCAATATGGCTTCCTTTGGAAGGGAAGTAAAGCCGTAGGTCCCGTGTCATACATTTGCGGCAGGAAAAAGAACCTCAAGCCTAAAAGAAGAGGCCTCTGAGTAAAATTTGTCAGCTGATTTGCGCCTAGAATTGAATGGGACGCTGATGACCTGAGATGTTAAAGAGCGTCCTTATCGAATCAAAAGAGAAAAAAGGGATCCAGCTACCACATTGACTAGTCGCCCAAAGGCAGATGATAGGAATGATTGCCCTTGAAACTTGTCCTAATGTTGTATAAGTGAAGTTAGTTGAACATATTTAATAATTTATAATAGAATATATTACCACTACATTGTCTATAGCTTCTTAAGTACAATTTAAATAAGGATATGCTTGCAGCAATGTACAATGAAATAGGGAAACAATGTAGCTGTGATGAGTTTTGGCTCTGAGTAAATGGAAGACAGCAATAAGGAACAAATTGATAGTGACAGTGTTGAACATGTAGAACAGAGCAAATACAAAGCAGCAGCAGACTAAAAGAGTTTTCAATGCCTAAATAAAAGGGGGGCAACCGTTGCAAGTTGCAACACAAAAGCATGACTGCAGTTATTTAAAATGATCGAGTTGAATTTGTAACACATCACTGATATTTTAAAAAAGGAAAACTAAGTTTCTGGAGCTAATCTCTCCCATCTTCAGTTCCAGATCAACTGCTGGCCTTGTTCTTCATGGTGGTTTGGTTTGTCTCTGGTGGTGATTGGATGAACTTATGTATTAAGATGTCACTTGGTGGGATTTCAAAGTTGAAAACATGATTTTTGTTCCACCAGATATAAATGTTTTCCCAGACTGTAAGTTAAGTAGTTTGGAATTCCTGTTAATATTGTGTTGTTCCTTCCAAATGCCAAGCTATTGTTGATTTTTCTTGCTGTCGTTGATTTATGCTCCTGATGCATTCCTTTGTTCATGTTTTTATTTTTCTTTTAATCTTTCCAATATAAACTTTTAAAAATTGTTACAATTAATCTGATATATTCCTGATTTGTTCTGTTGTGGAATATCCTCTTTCAGATTAGAATTTAGTATATTTTAAAAGAATTGTATGTTGGAAACTTCAAAGTCTGTATTATCAATTGTTCAGTTTACTGGAATGTGGAAATTTGGATCCAGTTCAGAATATGCAGTAAAATGTGTGGTATCTTTGTGAAAGCTCCTTATTTTTTCTTCCCCACATATACGATATGCATCCTAAGATTTTATTTCTAAAAATTGAAAGGGGAAAAAAGTCTCTTGTGGGAGTAAATACGATAAATCCTAGATTTTCCTATATTAGCTTTGAGCATGCTATTCACGTCTAATTTTTACTGTATTAATATTGGTCAAATCACAGACAATTTTTTTTAATATTTTGGAACATGTACCTAAAATTATAGTATATTTTAAAAATCTCTATATAAGAATCTGTTTGCATTGTTCATGTGGGCAAGCTTATAACTTATATTTAATGTGAAAATTGTCCTGAAGTCTGCATAAGTCCATCTGATAATTTAAATTCACTACCAATGAATCAGTGAATCAGCTTGAGGAGGCTCCTCCATATCATATAGAATAGACTAAAATTAGGAATGATTTAAAAGCCTTAGGTATAGACAGTCATTTTGAACTATTTGCCATAGAAATTATGGCCTGAATACAGTAATGATCTTTATATATATAAAGTACTGTATAGCCACACTCTCAAATAATTTCTTATTAAATTAGAATATTTAATATATAAATTACAAAAGGACAATAAGAAAAAAATTAATGGAGATCAAAATTTAAAAATTAATGTCCTAGGTGAATAACAGTTTTGTAGACAATGATATATGCATAAAAATTGTGCAGAGCCTTGGATTTGGATTCACGTACACTCATACAACATGAATATCTAACTTCTCAACAACATGTAAGAATCGCATATTAATAAGTAAAATATCCATGGAGAGTGTCGAGTTCAGGAAACTGGTGTTATTTATCATAAGGCAGTCCTCACAAGACTACCAGTAAAACATAAAATGAACAATAAACCTAAAAGGAGAGCTACCATGCTATCAGTTTTGCTTTCCCCCAGAGTGTTTGGCCTATGGGCAGGTGTACCACTTGTTAGCCAGCCAGGCAGCTGAATCTCTGATTAACAGGAGAGTAAAACAATGAAACAAACCAATACAATGCACAAGCCAATTTAAGAGGCTCATTACTATCAAATTTTAAAATGAGGTGTTATAATTGCCTGCTTTCATTCTCCACATATTTTTGGCATCTCTCTAAGAAATTATTCATCACTAGTCTCATTTTGAAAAATGTGATCCATTTCCTGACGAATTTCAATAATAATTTAATTTGGAATTGAACACAGTGAAACTGGCATTGGTTTCATCTCTTCCGAGTCATATTATTTAGAACACTCTTTATGGTTTTACTTCCACGAGTTTTACTAGAACATGTTTCGTGGAATATTGGTCCACATCAGCTGTTAAACGACTGTTGAATCATTCGTAGAAGTTGGGTAGGTAGGTATCTGGGTTGACGATGGTGATCTTGTGATAAACTTGATTAAAGAGCTGCCTGCTTCCCGGATGTCAGAACTCGTAAGGTTTTTTTTTTTTTTTTAATATAAATCCTTTCCCACATGTTTAATTCTTTTAAGGTTATTGAACAGTTTTTAATAACGTGATGCATTTTTCTATTTCATGGTTTTCATTCCAAAAATGATGTGCTGCCACAGCTGATTTATTTGTTTGTTTGTAACAGACTTTTCTACAATGTTCCTTCAACCTAATAGTTTTTTCACAATCCTTATAATTAATCTAAATACCAGATTTTTTCTCTTTGGGCCTGGAATCTGTTTTGTTTAATTTCAATAAATTTTTACACTATCGGTTTTGAGATACAAAGATGATATTGTAGTGCTTGAAATTTTTTTGAACTCCAGAATTTGCTGATGGGTGGTAATAAGCAAACATTTTAAATATTTTTCCTTTTGATAAATCAAATTATGATTTGTTTAATTCTCTTTTGTGTCTGGAATCTTTTAATTTGTTGGTTAATCATCTGTTTGCTGAACCCATTGGATTTAGCTGCTTCTATTATGTGTAGATATTCATTCTTGTATTCTTCTTTATTCAGTGGTATATTTATTAGTCTGTGTGTCATGCTGTTGAGTGCTGCTTCCTAATGTGATCTTGGATTGAAACCATGGGCATTGATATAATTGTATGTGTGTCCTTTCTGTAGAAGCCAAATTAAAATTTATTTTTACATTTTGTCTTCTGATCCAAAATGGCAACATATTATCTGTTTCGACATTGAACTTAATTGTAGGCTCTTGCAGGTTTTAAAGTTTTAGTGCACTTTCCACATGCTTTTTGTTTATAATGGCAAATACATTGTCTACATATCTGTGCCAAACCTTACAAATGTGGAGGAAAGCATTAGTGATGTGCGTCTCAAAATAGCTCATGAATTAGTCAGTTAGGAAAGGTGAGTCCATTCTAGTCCTGCTTTCTGTTTGAAGAATTTGTCCTCAATTATTAGCACCTCAAAACCAATACAATGTTAAATATTTATTGAAATTAAACAAAACAGATTCCAGGCCTAAAGAGAACAAATCTAATATTTACCAGATTAATTGTAAGGATTGTGAAAAAATCTACTTAGGAAAGACAAAGAGAAACATAGGCATTAAGTTGAAGGAACATTGTAGAAAAATCTGTTGCAAACAAATAGATAAATCAGCTGTGGCAGCACATTTTTGGAATGAAAACCGTGAAATATAAAAAGGTATCAAGTTATTGAAAACTGTTCTACAACCAAAAGAATTAAACATATGGGAAAGGATATATATATATATTAAAAAAAATGAGCAAAACCTTATGAGTTCCATCTCAGAAGCAGACAGCTCTTTATTCAAATTTATCACACCACCATTAGAATCAACCCAGATGCCTACCTACCCAACTTCTACGAATGATCCAACAGTCATTTAACAGCTGATGATGCGGATAATTGTTCCATGAAACATGTCCTGAATAAATCTCATATAAGTGAAACCATAAAGAGTGTTCTAAATACTTGGACTCTGAAGAGATTATTCCAGACGAATATATCTTTTGAGATCTTGTATGGTATGCAGGTTTGTTTTGGTATTTTTTAATTTACCTCAGAGATAATAATCACAGACTGTTAAATTTGGGGATTATGCAAACTACAAATCCCAACTAATGGCTTTGGCTTGTGGAAACACATGAATTATTTGCAGTGTGAACAATTGCAGAGAATTGTTGAGAAAATGCATGATCAAGCTCCCTGTTGGTTAATGATCTGAAAAGACGGATTAGTATGGTATTCACATAAGTAACCGAATCAACTATATGCTTAATATATATGCTGTGTCATAACTGCAACTGCCAACAAATAAGCAAGCAGGCTTGTTACCCCTTCATGGCATGGCAAACTAGTCTGGGCATCCTCATAGGAAAAACCCAGTACCAGAGGGGAAAGTATCACTGATCACACTGTATCAGGCATATCATAATTCTGAAAATATTTTTTATTTCAAAGAAAAATTAACAAACACAACCTGATCTTTGAACCCATTAGATTCCTTAGACTCAAATTACAACAGTTTCCTCACTGAACTGCTAAATTGTACTAATGACATAACGGCATCCAGCATATGCAAAAGACCTTCACAAAAAGTGTACAGGACTATCCCTGATATATGTGTAATTTATAAATATGCAATAAAGAAAGCAAAATCAGGGCTACATATAGTTTGAATTTTGAACTAAATAAATTTATCAATAATTAAACTTAGATACTGTGGATAATAAAATGGCAAAATCATTAAATAATATATTATCAATATCGGAAGTGAAATCCAAGAACCCCCTTGCCAATCCAAGTTTTCATAGCAGGACTTTATAAAAATAGCTGCCTTATGGTAGCACCCAAGTTTTGCTATTCAAAAACAGTTATAAAGGTAATTAAGCTAAATACGAAAACTTCCAAAATTGGGATGAACAATCCTCATTTCTTATTAAAGAAGTTAAACATGAAATTACCTGCCTAAGTGGGCCACAGCCAGATAATTAATCAATCCTTGTCAATGGGTATTATTCCACATGAAGTACGCACTAGTTAACCCACTTCATAAAGGTGGAAAAATTATGCAAGTAATTTAATTATGGCTATAAACAATTCTAGAGCTAAGTAATTCATTATTACATACACTTAATATACTTTTACTAGGCTGCACTGAAAACTATAATATCAGCCTACTTGACTTCCCAGCAGCAAGGGTTGTGCCATGATAGTAAATCATTGAATTATAACATGAAAACATAGATCCATCTGGCTTTTACTTTTTAATAGGCAAATTTAAGACACTCCCCAGTTTTCAAAATGTAAAACCAAGGAAAAAATTTGGTCTTAAATTCAGTTAAGTATTTTTTTAAAAAATAAAAAAAAAAATATATATATATAATGACATTATCTTTTTAGGTCGGGTCATCACAGCAGCATATGTTCCCCTCATCAACTATCACAGTTTGTTCCCAGATGCAATGACAGCGCTGCAGCTGTTGATGCCATCAGCTGCAAGAAGAGGGCTGTGAACTATGTGATTTAGACTGCAAAATAGTGCAGTGAATTATTCATATTTGTTGGTGAAAAGATCGAACTTAAGTCAGTGTTTATGGCTTGATCAGACACAAACAATTATCAGTCATCTTTTTCACTGTATTTAAATATATACAGAAATGTATTGACTTAGCTAGGAACTTGTACAAACTGTGAAGGATTTTTTTCTTAATATCCAACAGACTGATGAAAGGTGTATATTCTGATAAGGAAAAGTTAAAAATTAACTTGTACAGGCAGTATTTGATGCTGTTTTAAGCACATGTTTTAGTAATAAGTTTGTTTTTCTCTTATGGATTGTAAGGATGTTTTTCTTTTATAAATTTTAATTACTTTCCATACTGAAGAAAAGACAACCATAAAATATTTTCACGTTTTCTGTGAACAAGAGCTTGTGTATGTACATTACTTTGAATAATTAAACTATTTGGATAATGACAAATTTATACCTATATCAAATATGCAGAACTATTTATAAGTTCTCTTTCAAGATTTCAGAACTTTGCAACATGATGATGGAAGGAGTGTATTGACAGATTAAGAATCTCGTTTTTCAGTTGAACAATGTCTACAGTTTTGGTCAAAGGAAAATAAATTTCCTGTCAGATTGGTTTTCAATGATGAAGTAACATACTTATGGTCTATATACATGAACTTGAGAATTTTTCCATTAGTCACTGGCTTCTCTCCACAAAAATCTTTGCTGCAGAGCATTGAAGTCGCAGAGATTTGTGAATAATACTGTACATAGATAACATATTTTGATACATGATTTAGAAGCATAGTAAAAGACTAGCAAATGTGGTAACATGGAAATCAAACTTGTAGAATGTGTTCAGCAGAATTATGTGGTTCACAAAAGTAAATCAAAAACTAAATGAAAGAATTGAAGAAGTAATAAATTGTGGATAAATATGCACAGGGTGCCAAAAACTGTATACACACTTCCAGCAAAGAAAAAATTGTGTTAACATAACAAAACTGAATTCACACGAACAGAAAATGATGAGCACTAATCATCTTAGACTTTTACAGTTACAACAGTTGCTCAAAATATGCACCATCAGCATCGATACACTTCTGAGTATATTGAATTACTGATTGAGCAATGTTTGAGAAAGTGTCCTCAGCGATTGCAGCACATGCTGTTTCAATTTCTTTCTGAAGTGCTGCCAGTGTAGCTGATTTTCTACGGTATACAACATCCTTAAGAGTTTCCCATAGGTAGAAGTCGATTGGAGTTAGATCTGGAGAATGCAGCTTCATTTGTTCATTGTTGATTTACTTGTCACGTAGCAATCCTATCATAATGTGAGTCACATCTTTTTACAGAACATTATACTGCGCATTGCTGTTATTTTTCAGTCCAACTTTGAAATATATTAAATACTATCTACTGTGAAAGTATGTATACATTTTTTGGCACCCGCAGTATATATATATATATATATATTTTTTAATATTGTTTAATGCCCATTTTTACTACTGGTGCACCACAGGCTGTGAATATATGAGAACTGTAACAAATGGAGCATTAGGTGGAACATTTTGTATTAGCTGAATATCATCATGATCATAAACTGAAAGTCATTAGAAATCAGTTTTAAAAAAAATCTGTCTGGTAAAGTATTGAATAGTTTCTCTCTAATTAAATTCATTTTTAAATATTGTGTGCTTATAAATTTGAATAGTTTGGGATTTTCACAGTGAAATATAGTATCATATAACAAATTATTTATGAGGAAGTCACTCAAATTTCACTAGTTTTATTCTATGTACTTGGACATGTTTCGAAGGCAAATTTCCTTCATCGTTAGCACAATTCCACTGTCAGCTTTCCAGCGTGGTATTATTTCTGGCCAGGAAAACAATCAGGCATTTATGAAATCAGTTGCAAAGACTGCAATAATTAATGTATAGGTAAAACAAAAAGGAACATTACCATATGGTTTAAGGGACGCATGAGAAATGTAAAATATAAACATACGGAAAAATCAGCAGTAGCATACCATTTCTGCCCCCCCCCCCCAAAAAAAAAAACATGAGTTCCAAAATGAACCAAAACTCTTAGAAGCTCTTCAAAAACCCATAGACTTATCGTTGTGGGAAAATATATTCTTGAACAAAAACAAAGGAAATTTAGTTAATTTTGATCTCCTAAACAGCAACCTCATCAAAAAGTTTGTAAAATCCAAAGAGCAACATCTTAATACGAAGCTGGAGAGCTGACAGTGGAACTATGCTGACAATGAAGGAAATTTATCTTTGAAACATGTCCAAGTAAGTGGAATAAAACTGGTGAAATTTGAGTGACTTCCTCAAAAATAATTTGTTATATGATATTATATTTTATGTTTATGCTTACAGTAATAATGGATTTGACACATTGAGAGGTTTTGAAGAGATGTAGCAATAGTTTGATGTCTAAATCTTGTTTTACTGCAGATACCATATTATTTTCATACTAGAAATCCCTTGCAATTTATCCCATTTTTAACCAAAAAAAAAAAAAAGCAAGCAGGCCCATTATGAACAAATGGTAGAAAAAATGTTATTAATTATTGGAATTCAATACATTGTGTCATGCCAACTCAAGAATGAACACCATCTGTATAAGACGGCAGTTAAAATATTATAAGCCTGACACAGATGGTGCTGGTAATCAGATGGCAACAATATTTCTCAAGTATGATTCTTCAGATGGTGTACTGTGAAATTTCAAACACACAATTTCATTTGTATGGTTTCTATGGTCAAGCAAAATAAAAAGGTGAAGTGTTTTGGAAAAATTGTCAAACAAATGTTGCACAGTGAGAAAATACCTTGTTTTTAAGGGGTTAATAGCAACTGATATAAAAGATGAATTCATTTCGAAACAGTTATAATTGTTTTCTATGGTGAAGAAAAAGTCTGCTAAATTTAAACAGGGTAATTCAGCCACAGTTTATGAAACATTCAGCTAACATTTGCAAGAACTGAGGAAAGCATTAAATGATTAATAGGTGAAGATATGTACTTGATCTTGCTGATATCAAGAGATATTGCATAGAACTTAGTAAATTATATTTGAAACATTTGCATATGAAAATGCTCTTGGCTAGGAGTGCTGCATTTGTTAACAATTTACCAGAAGCATATCTTAATGAATGTTTCTCAGGAGCAATGAAGACATTTAAATGCAATTAAATTGAGTTTCTGAACTGGAGCTGCAGTCCAAACAATGGTGTAAAAGGATGAAAGTGCACTAGAAAGAAAAATGTGCTCCATAAGGGGAAAAGGTGATGGCCACTGTTTTCTATTATGCTCATAATGTATATCCTGGAACTATCTAGAAAAAGACAAAACGTGAATGAAGAGTATATCGTCATTGCTGGAGCAATTAAATGATGATGAGGCCAAATGTTCAAATTTGTCACCCTCCAAAAAAAAAAAAAAAAAAAAAACTTTTCCATCATGACATTGCATCCATACACATATGTATGCAGTTGCATGAATTGGCACATGTGCTATACTTTGCAAATTTGCTGTGACTTTCTCTTTTTCAGTCTGGAGAAATGGCATGCTGATCAAAGACATATATTAAATATGTAGATCATAGCTTGAGCAGGTTATCATTTTGCACAATTAGTAAATTGTATTATTTTGAAGGTATAAAGAATCTCATTGCTCTAAGTGAATTAAATTAAAAAGTAACTCTCTTCAGGCTGTAAAATTGCTAAACTATTGTACAAGCTGCTAAACATTGAAAATATAGTAATTTATTATCCTGAATTAACATTCATAAATTACATTATTTGCAGGTTATAAATGAAGCAGGAATAAAGAGAATGCTTTTTTATCGGTTTAGGTTCCCTGAATAAGCTTGAAAGCTATTGTGACAGTTGATCTTAACACATTACATACTTCAGACCATGATCTATACTATCCTCTGGCAAATTTCCCCAGCACTCATTTATGTAGAAGATCAAGTAAAGCTAGGCTGGTCTGACAAGAGTGAAGAAAAATTCCAGACTTTCCATCTGTAGCTTCTCCAGCTTATTATACAAGCAAGTTTTGTATAATTTTAATTGCGTCATTAAATATATATATATATATATTAAAACAATATCTTTTAAAAATTATTTTAAAAAATATATGTGGAACTAACACAGTGAAGCCAAGTCATATGAATAAATTCATGTGATATATGTCGTACTAAACACTCTTATTGCTTCACTTGTGTGATATTTGGAACCGATTTCGAAGACGTTCGTCTTCATCTTCGGCCATGGTACGACATATATATACAAATATAAAAATCATGGCATAAAAGCACTGCAGTACAATGAAAGCAGTTCAAGAACACAACCATTTCAGATGAGGAATATTTTTGTGCAATATGTAAGCGTGTAACAACTGTAGTGTCATGTATGCACAAGAATTCCATGCTGAGACTACCAACATAAGATTTGTGCACAGTCTTGCTGAAAGTCCAATGATGCTTTGAGAAGGTTATGTCCTGGGAGGATGCTGCCAAATCCTAGGTCAATCATTGCTGTTGATTGTTGTCTATGGAAAATGTGCATCAATAATGAAATGCATTTTTTAAGGCATATATATCCCAGTAACTGGCTAAGTCTTTTGAGATAATGAATGAAATGATGCAAATTGTCCAAAGTTCTTAGCATTAATGGCTACTAAGTAGTTACCTTTTCAGGATAGTGTAAAACTCTATCAAACTTTTTTTATCATGAGATGAAATGATAAATTGGGAAAGAATTTTTTTAGTGGAAGGAAGCATTCCAGGCTTAAGTTTTAGGGTACTGCCCCAGCATTTGCCATTTGAGGACTGAGGAAAACCTGGAAATAGCCTGTCAGGGAGAATGGTCTTGATGGGAATTGAACCCCAGACCTCCTGCTCATTAGTATACACCTTAATGACCTAGGTCATCCATGGCAATTAAAATCTAATAATGAGTGTGCCTGTTGATTGTTATTTGAGACATGACATTAGACTCCATGAAATGTATGAACTGTGCAATATGATAAGAGGATTCTTAGGCTCTTGTGAAACTTCCATCTACAGAATCTGCAATTGAGCGCTATATTGGTAGCAACTTGCCATATGTGTGGCAGATTATCCATGACAATTGCTGTCCCATGTGCCATGAACATGTGCCTATTCTGAAGCTCAGGGGGTTAATGTAAGAAGCATTCATTTGTTGATTCTTGTAGCAGTACAACTAACTCCCTGAATTTTCCATGTTCAATTTTCTGGTGAGTTAATATTTACAAGGGAACATCTGTTCACCGGTATAATGACCATTTGTTGGTAGGAAGAACCCATGAGCTTTGACAGCACCAGCAGTTCACTATAAATGGCTTGTTGGTATTGTTGCACATATCTTGGTTGATTCTGTCTTTAAAAAATTTAGCATTTTCTCCAGGAAACAATTGCTGGTGGAGGTATACATTGCAGTGAGGCAATTTATGTAGCTTCAGCATGGCTCCTGCCCATTACATTTCACATGTAATGTGAAGTTCCTGGGCATTTTTCCAGACAACCCATTGTGGTCTTGTTTGGCCACCAAGACCTGTCGGTTTTATCAGTCTGAAGTATTGTAGTCACATGGATGCATTTGCAATAAATAATTAGGACCTGAGGAAAAGATTTTGGCTGCAGCAGATACCTGTGCTATCCCTGCGATTTTTGAGAGCCACAATCAGTGGTTGGCCAGTATGAACTCATTTTAGTGGTCATGCAGCTCATTTTGTGAATCTTCTCAGTACAGAGGATGGTACTGGATAAGCAACATCTCCATGCAGCAGGATGATGATGCAGCACTCCCAATTCTAAGCTCACCCTGTAATGCAGAACATTTTGGTTGACTGAGTGATTGGATATATCAGCTGTTGCTTGTTAAAATTAAAGCATTGACTTTTAGAACTTCCATATAGCAATCTGCATTCAGTTCTTTTTGTTACTGGGAGAGTGTTCGTGCATTTTAGCATACTTTAAATGTGTTTATAAACCTGCAACAGCAAAGAAAAAGAAGACTTGATGAATGCGGTTTCTGCAATGTTTGAGCCATAGTTTGACTGGATGGTAAACTGATATTTCAGGCTCAAGCTATTATATTGCACATTTAAAACAGAAGGGTTACTGTGATTAAAAAGATGTGAATATTTTGTATATATTGTAATTTCTTGAATGGACACATTAAAATTTTAAATTATCAATTAATAGAAAAATTTTAATTTGAAATTAGCCATGCAAAATTGTGGATACAAGGAAATATTTTAGCCAATTCAGAACCAACTTATGCTTCCCATTATTTTCTAAGCTTGCTCATAATAACTGTGTGACATAAGCACTTTCTTAAGGGATTGCCCTATATAAATTGGTTGATACAACTATTTGACACCCTGAATCCTTTGAATCCAAGCTGCCTGTCTATTAAATTAATCTTGGCAATATAGACCTGCATAAACTAAGATTGCAAGAACACCTTTCTTTTGATTTACACTTGTTTGTTCATTGTTGTATATGTAGGCACTAGCAAATAATACCTCATACAGGTCTATAAGCCTCCCCAAGTGTTCCATTGCTTTACTATTTTTCATTCTTGTAGAACTTCCCATAATTGCCTCTCAATGTAGTAACTAAAGTTGAAATAGACCATACTTTAGCTTAAAACAGTGATATACACAAGCAACGATTATGTCTGGGAACTAATTTTAATTGCATATCATCTTACAAAAGCTCAATTACTACCCTAGGTCTGCACATCAATTTAAAATAATATAGTATAGCCAGGTTCTGTGTTTCTCCATTCATATAGACTTTTTATAGGCTATCTATAGAACTAGAATTACCTTTTCCAAGAGTTCAAAAGTGCAAAAATCCATCAGAAAAGTCTATGAGATTTCATTAAAGAAGGCTTGAAATTCCTGTTTTGTTCTGTTTCCTCAAGGGACATTGCTCTGTTCAGTGCTCAGAACTGTAGTTTGGTGGTATAGGGAATTGATTGTTGGCAATCATAGAAACATGACAAAAAGCTCTTCCTATTATTTATTATACACTTGTGATTATTAAAAGTTTCATGAATTTTTTCCCCTCCCATTTAATTCCATATTTATTTTAGACAACTTTTACTGTTTGTGCAATGTTCTGAAACAAACATTTTTTTTTTTTGGCTTTTGTGAAATTTTTCCAGCTTTAAATCACAGGTGATGATCATGTCAACAGTTATTAAGAGATCCCTAACAAATATCATATGTCTGTTCTGAATTACTGCCAGAGACCAAGCACTTGTCTTTCTTTATGATATATGGAGTTTAGCTAGTCAAAGATTGTGAATTTGCTTATTTCTTACCCTTTAGAATTCATTTCATGTTTGTTTTTCCACTCTTATTCAATGCAGTTGATTAATGCTTTGACACTAATATCACCAATATTTTGCTTCTTTAATAACATAACTAGTATGTGTGGGAAAGAGCTGTAGTAGCTCTGCCTTGGCACATGTGCAGTTGAATAAATTGTTCCCAGAGACCTTTTAACAATCCACAGTAGAGCATTAAGGTATGAGAAATGAACATAATTCTCAAAAATTGCAAACCATCTGTATTTATTTTGTTCACTATCTGTGGAGGTTACACGAATAGGTGATTTTGAATTTTACAAATTAGTATATGAAATGAAGAAAATTGCATATTACAACTGAATTGATTACTCCAGAAACCAGTCAAGCACAAAAAAAAAAAAAAAAAAAAAAAAATAATAATAATAATGATTTAGTGGTAGAATATGTTTCTATGAGAGTATGCCCACATTTTAGTGCACAAATCAGTCAAACAACATCCTGTAATGGTCATACATGAAGTTGAATTTTGTATTGGGAAGAAACAAGTCAAATGACCTGCAGTAAATCGGGGTACATTTTGTGTTTTTTTTTTATGCAATATGATAAACAACAGATCTTTTATAGTGGTAGTGCATCAGGGCAAAACAAGAATCACACAGACTTTTGATCAACCTTTGTGATAAAGGGTGATTTGAGAGTATTACGCACAACTTCTCTGTTTATATTCACATTTGTCACACAGACTTTGGGGCTATAAAGCATCTGCTGAAAAAAGTTGATTAGATTTATACTCCAGCGGAATATATGGAGCTTTTACTGAAAGCTATTTAAACAAATCGTTTTACTGTTCACAAAGATACCAGAAGTTTCAATACATGGTGGCCTAATTCCTAAACTTCTAGTAGTGTTCCTAAAGACTAAAAGAAGAGTTTCAAGATATCAGTTTTGTTACAACAATAACACTCCTGGAAAAGTGGTAGTAAAGTCATATATTGATAGAACATTTCAATCATCTTTCACTCTGCTGAAAGCAGATCATGCTCCTGATTTGTCCACCCAGATGGCCTACGCTTCAGGAAAAGTAAGTTTATAAATATAGCTTATTAGGCTTACATGTAACAATATTCTTTCATTCAAAATTGTATCAAGAAATATTTAGCCTGAATATTTTTGGACACTGTTCATGTTTTGGTCTGAGCCCTAAATTTTTTTGTTAAGGTTATAAGTTCCCATCAGTATCAAGAAGATACAAGACCTAAATGCTCTAAAATCTGGTGGGATATGAAGAATTTTATGACAGCATTTTATACTAGCCTACTATAGAGGCACAATGTGCTGTGGAGTTTATGAGGATTGATTAGTTCCTGTCATGATGAACAGACATTGCTGATTTCATCCTTTTAATTATCTCTGTATTAGCCATTTAGTCGAAACTTAATTAGAAATATTTTCTTTTTTCACAAGTATGCATGTTATGACAAAATACTAAAAAATTCAAGAATTATGCCATAAAAATATGTTTGCACCACTTGTTTGTTGCACAAAGCAGTTGGGCACAAAACATGTTTTTTTAGGGCAAAGTTAAAAAGCACAAAATAAATATCTTTAAATAAAAAGCATTGAAATATATACTACTTTCAGCTGAAACATTAAAACCACTATCAGTGCATTTGTTCTAATGTTACACAGATTTTGTTTGTTTATTTTGTTTTACCGAAATTGGCAAACTTGATGCTTCTGCTTTCTGAAATAAATGATTCAATTAACCATACATTTGTTTAAAATGTATAGACTATTAAAACTACATGGGCATTTTTGAACGAGATAGCACAAATAGTAATCCAACTATTTTTCTCTCAGCTATGGTGTAATGCATTTCCGAGCTCTTTTTCTCTTTAGGAGTGTGACCATATTTTATGTCAAAGATGGTTCATGTAACAAACCTTTATTATAGGTAGGAGTTGGTTACATGGACATACAATAAGTTTGCTGTTGCCCATAAAGTTTTCACTAAAAGTGAAGGTTTTACTCCTCTGGTACATTTTTCAAGTTGTATGCTAGATATCATGGGACATTTATGTCAATGCAGCAATTAGTTAGGAATAGTTCAATTTTGTATGATGAAAACAATTGCCAGGTTAATACAGGCTATGTTATGAGTGAGCAAGCTCAATGCCAACTCATTTGCCTGCCTTGACAGTTCTGCACAGAGTGATAGCATAGTCTATTTTACAATGCATGCACCAAGAACTGAGGAATCCATTCAGAGAATGATCTATGCCAGAGTTGAGCAGAACTGAGAGCATTTTACATTTAGCTTAAAATTTCAAGTTAATGTACTTATTTTTATTTTGCACCTTAAATTACACATTTTAAATTATTGGTAAAATTGTTATGCAGACCACCATTTCAGTTTTTCATCATTGTCTTAGAAGCTTTTTACCTGCAAAGAAAGAAAATAACCTTTATCTTTTTGTTTGTCCGACTTCCTTCTTGTCCCTATGTTGTAATACCTTACTCCATGTATTTTTCATCATTGCTGTTACTGAAGCTTTTATATTTTACTGATTAAAAGTATTTTGATATGTAATTAAATGGAATTTGAAATGAAAATGTAAAATACAGGTTTTGTAACTTTTGCTATCAAGATCTTCCTCAACTTCCTCTGCTACACTTACAACATTTGACTGGAGGACATAGTACATAGCATGGTGATTCTGTGATATGTAGTGCAAAAGTGTCATCAGATCCTTAAGTTTTTATGCCTAATTTTTCTTCCTTTCTTTAGGGTATAAATACCCCATGTTTGATAGAAGGAATATTTTTCTCTGTGATTCTTGGGATGGTATTGCCAGATTTTTAACTGATAGGCCTGCAAGCTAGTTTCTGGAGCACTTGCACTTCCTCCCATGGACTGATTTCAGAAAGTTTGATTTGTACTGCAGTAAAGACATGATGTAATCTTTGAAACACTTCGAGATGCAATGTTCTCAGGCCACACACACATAAATTCAGTTTTTTTATTGCATACATGAACACTTAACGTTATAAACCTGGAGTTGCCCTAAATAAAATACCAATCATGTAGGTATTTTAGATGTAGGCAGATATTTCTGAAGGTTATAACACTTTGCATGTGTCTTATGTAAGGCATTTTGAAACCAATATTAAACCATGAATTAAATATGCTCCAATAGGCATTATAACTTACACTGGTTTTGTTTAGATTATTCTTTCTTCTTTGCAGAGCGTATACTCTCTGCAATGGAATTAACTGATCTGATATATTTTTTCTGGACTTTCTGCTGTAGTAACTAACATAAAGAGGAAATTTCTTAATATGACCCATCACTGTTCTTTCATCTTCATTATAGTGGGTTTATAATTACCATGTTTACTTCTGCAATCAACAAGGAGTTAACTTTTTGCAATGTTACTAGCTGCTGATGCCGCTTCTGATTCCTTTCCATCAGACCTCTCTATCTCCTCTGACAGTAGAAAGGTGTATTTTGGAAATTGCAAATAAGTCACCAAGCACCTTGCATACTTTTATTATCTTTCTACAGGAATTTTTGACACGATATATGGACACTTATCTACCATTATTCTAGTTCACTCTTTTCTTCATTTAAACATTCTTGCCGACTTCAGACAAATACATTCCTGCATTATAATCACTAATTTTATAAAATTCACTGAATTTGATCATCTCTTTTTCTCTGAGCATGTCATGTTTATACCATTTTTAGCAACCTTTGCTCTCAAGATGCAATTACATCTAACACCATGCTTCTTTGCTTGTTCTTTATTTGTTTTATAACTAACATATTCTAATTCTAAATTTCTACACACTTTAGCCCATTTCCTTTTCCATTTATTTCTGACTCATGTTTTCCATTTTTCACAATTATCATTCCTATTTCTTCCTTCACCATCTGCCGTGATAGCAACAACTTATCATATGATGCAGAAAGACAGGGCTATTGGCCAGTATGCGCCAACATCAACATCTGCACATCGTGAATGATGATTTGTTCACTCTCTCATCTTAGAAACACTACTGAAGGAATTTGTAAAAATAAACTTTTCAAAAATGACAGGAAATGAGTGAGAGAAGATGTTTAATATTATGCATAGAAAAAGTACACTATGTACTATATGAAATAGCCAATAACTAAAATTTGAAAACTTTTGGTATAGTTCACTCTCTCTGTATGCAATGGTGAAATGAGTGGCAAAACTGGAGTATCAGGAAAAATTTGCCCAGGTATGCTTTGTCTGCCACAAATCCCACTTATGATTGTTAGGTTGTCTCAGTGGGAGATAGAAGTGTAACCACTTAGCCATGACATTGCCAAGTTCTTTAATTTTTTATTGTAAAATTGGTTGATACAGCTTAGATGAGAGTTATTTAGTTTCATGAGAAATTTGACATCTCTTCAATGTTGTAAAACCAAGTTTTTTTGGTAAAACAAGTACTTAAATTTTAATTCTGCAGTGTCCACTCTCTAACTGCTTCTTTTTACCAGGCTGGTCAGCTGTAAGGAAAGACATTTCTCATAAAAAAAAATGTTAACAGTATCTCATCACCTTCCATACATTATTTATGGAGCTGTGGAAATATTCACTTCAATTTGGATGTAGAATGCATCTTACAGTATATGGTATATTTCCAGATGCCAATTAAACACACAATAAACAATGCATCCAAAGCTGCATTAACACAAGTTGCATTTGTTAAGACAAATTGTGAGGTTTAAGAGAGATGAAGTATTGTAATGAACCACCCTGCATGGTAACTGCAGCAAGATGCCTCTCTTATTTACATATAGCTTCTGTAGTTATAGCTGTCATTTAAACATATCGTGAAAATAATTAAATTATAACAGAAAACTGCATTTTAGCAAGATAAAGTGCTGATTAATGAATTTGGGATGGCATCATTTCATTTATACAAATTGTTGAATAACATCAATATAAGGAAATGGTTTCGCAGCCTTTTATACTAAATCGTTAACTTGAATAACATTATGCTTAATTTATTTGACTCTAGTTTTTGGACATTTTTGTTGTCATCACTTATATTCCTCAATGCTTCCTTAACTTCTGCATGCCTCTTGACATGCTATTGATGCATATTAGTATATACAGAGTTTTGTAATATATTAAAATTCATTTTGTGACAAGACTTTTGCATTTTGAACCTATTACACCTTAGTTTATCTGCATTTTCAAAAGTGTAGGAGTTGTAAATGCAATGTGTGACATAGAGCATGAAGCTGAAAGTTACCACGTTATAGTATTAGTTTACCGTGTATATCTGAAATTAGTTTTACCAATACAAATTGTATTATAATATTTGCCTTAATTTGATAAATTTCTGACTTTCCAGTCACTGGGATTTTGTCTTTTGAATTGGTTATTTAGCTAGGGTGACAACATGCCCTCTTTTGTTCAGGTATGTCCTTTTTATCTTTTGTAACCTCTTTGGAAACTAACAGTTATTTTTTAGTATTCCAGAGTTCAGTTGTGGGTTGATTTGCTATTTTTCCTTGTTCATCACTAATAGCAGGGCATGAGAATAGTCTTTGTGTGATTTGTCCAAGGCCTGGGAGGAGGTTTCAAAAATCATGAAATGTCTTTTTCATAATTTATATGCCTGGAATTTTGAAGGTATCTGTTTTAATGCCTTTTTAAAGTAATTTGCCTCTAGGTGGCAGCAGCCTTAAATGCAACATATTCTTTGCTCACAGATAGCCAGCATAATGATAGATCAAAGCAGATTAAGGTGGAAAAGTAGTTTTTTTGAAGATCGGAGTTTGGAAATGTTCTCTTGTATTTTTTTCTCAACTACATGGTCCTAAAGTTAAATAGACATCGTGCATTCAAAATGCCCAAAAAGATTATTTCACCAATGTCCTTGTCAGCACATACCCTGCATTAAGAAAAGGAAGAAATTGATTTGAAGCTGAATGTAAATTTTGTGGATCCAGAGCCCAATACCTCTGAAACACATTACAAAACAACATTTAATTCATATTTTGTGCTGACTTTTTTGCCATTTGATAATTTAATGATTATCAATATATCTTCCTTGGCATTCATAACTAGCCAATTAAAATTATTATGTTTTATCATAAATATTTTGTATAAAATAGTTTTAGATGTAATTTTATGTAAAATATGAGCCAAAATATAAATAGATATTTCGAGCAATGGCTTTTTTCAAGTTTTTTGTCCTCTTTTATTACCAGTGTTAATGTGTTCATCTTAATATGTACTAACATTTTTAAATGTGTATATGTATGTATATTGTGCTCCTTAAAATGTTTTGATAGTTTCTTATATGCTCAAGAACAGTAAGTAAATCTTTGTTCGGTGCTGTGGTATATTCCTATTTTTTTCCTCGTCTCAAAATTTTTTAGTTTCTTTTGTATCTGTGTTTTGCTCAAGCTGTGTAAAACTTCATTTTGGGATGCCTGTGAAATTTAAAGGATATATGCATTGCACAAAACTACATGCATAAATGAAATATTAATAAGTTATTATTATACTTTGGTTTAAAACTTATACATGTACATTTTATAACATCATAATATTCTCAGCAACAGCCAAATTAAACAAAAAATTATCCAAAGCATGTGGAAAATTTTTTTCTTTCAATGCCTCAATGGTCACCATGTTTCTTCCATCTGGTGTAGAAGCTGTGGCCAAGGATCTGCAAGAAAAATGCTACAATTCAGGATGTTCATAATAAGTGCATCTTAAAAATAGGCTTCATAATTACTGTAAGGCTAGTGATGGGCATTTACTGTTTTTATTCTATATAAAATGTTTTATTCAGTTAAAAGCATGTAAATATGGCTTTTGTAATGAACAAATGTGAACTACTTATGGCGTGGCACTATGTCTAATGTTTATTATGAAACAAAGTGAACCGCTTTAAACTAGTGTTAATATATTCAAACTGAGAGCAAGTCACTGGATTCTGTACTAAGATCTAATTGTAGTACTTTGTAAGCATCCTGCTGCAAAGAGTAGTAAGCCCAAAATAAGCATATTGCAATTAATTGAAGAATACAGTATGCAATGCATTCTGCTAAATTAACTATGCCCTTTTAAAAGTTTAGACACCAAAGTAAATTAAACCTTATGTACCTCAGTTTTTATTGATATATTATTATATAACACTTAAAATTTTTATCAATTAGCGAAGTTACATTACCATAGTTTGATATATGTAGTTTTTAAAATGATAGAGGAATGTTGAGGTTCATTTCAGGAATTGGGCTAGGTTAAGTTTAGATCTTTCTTAGTATAATTTTCTGACTAAGTTAGGTAACTTTTGGGAACATAACAAAATATTGTTTTTGATCTTTACGAATTATGCAGACCAGTAGTAAGATAAAAGTTTAGCTTTCATTATTACAACCATTTACATTTTGTGCCAATTTGAATGTTTTTACCATTTGCAGATGCCATAAAATTGAATGCTGCTATTTCCTATATACAGACATTATTTTAATATGTTATGTTTTTAAATTTAATGTAAGCACATACTTTAATGTAAAATAGAAATTAATACATTTTTCAGAGTACTTTAAGCATTTTTATTAACAAATCATAAGCCATTTTCACATTAATATAAAAATTTGCAAAGTTTTCTGTCCTTAAGGTTTCTGTGAAACAGAATTTTTGCAAGAACATATTATTTAAATTATTTAATTTTACTGTTTCATTTTCTTCTAATATTTAGTAATTCTTATTACTTTGGGTTTTATACCATGGTTTTCATTTTTTATTGGTTTTATGGCTTATCAGGACCTTAGGCCTAAACTTTGTAAATTGATGATGATGTTTTCATTTTTATTGAACTAAATAATCCACATACTGTAATTTTGTAAAATAATGTTTAAGTTTTGTTCAGTAACATAAGACATCTTGTCAGTTTTACCAACTAATGATAATATATATGCAATAGCTAAATAAATAAATTCATAAATAATTCAACAAGAAAACTAATACTAGATTGATAATGATAAGAATCTGTATCATTGCTATAGGGCAAGGACCTCCTACCAGAGAAGGGTTGGCTAAAATTAAATATTTGAAAGACATTCAAAAACATGCTGACAATAGCTTTCACATTATAAAAGTGCAGGGAAACTCAATTTATTCCCTGCTCTTAAGAGGAAAAATTGGAAATATCGATGACTGTTCAGCACTTGGAGGGAAAATATCAGAAACATTATTGGCTTACAGAATTGTTGAAAACTGTGTGTTGCTCCTATCTACTGTGATGTATGTTCCTGCCTCTCACTATTATACACAGAAGGATGATTTGTAAATGGAATTTTGTACTAGATGTTTGACCAACAATTTTAATGGTTAGTGTAGTAAAATAATAGTACATCTTGAATTTTCCCAATTAAGGCCATAACTGGACACACTTAAATTGAATTCAGAATTTAAATAGTTTTAGTTGTGCTAATCATTATTAGAATTAGCAATGAATCATACCTGCAGATGTCAATATTAAAATTGATTACATTGGGGGAGGGGGGGAATCTGCATAATATACCTGAGCTGGTTCAGCAGTTCTCTTGTTTTGTCTGTTATTTCACGTACCACTTGCTGTTCAGACAAGTTCTCATTTTCTGCAAGCTGGACCATAAACACTGCAATATCTTTGTGTGCTTTTGTCATCGTCATACTTTCTGGAACAGTTTTACATTGCAAATAAAATGGTATGATAATGGGTTTATTGTATACAATTTTTTATAGATGAATATTAGGGTTTTACACTTCATATATTAGAAAATAAATTATAGATGGAATGTCATATTCAGAAATAATAAATTCTCAGGCTACATCCAAGTTTTTTTCAGCTATTAAAATCAATTCATGATTTACTCAAACAGCTTGAGTCAACTTTAGCAGTGACAGCAATGGTATACCTTTAGCATGTGGTGCTACTGCAATTTCTCGTGCTGGAATGTTAACCAACACATCATATAGATCTGTTCGTGATCCCACTCCACTGTCACGACATCCTGCCACATAGCTGGTATTGCTCTAAAACATGATCAAAATATCACCACCAGTTTCATACAAATTCAATAAAAATGTTTGATACAGAAAGCCAGTAAGATTCTGGAATCTATCAAAACACATTCTCAACACTAAATTTAACTTATCATACAGCCTGCATTTATGTACATATTTATTTGCATTCCATGAGATCTGTAAAATAGCTTTTGAACTAGAATGTGCAATAAGTCAAATTTCTTTATATGAATACCACAAAATCTTTAAACACAGTTCTAAATACATTGCTTTTTTATTTAGGGTGACATAATGATAGTTACAATAACAAAAATGCATGAATTGACCTACAACCTAATGTATCCCAACCTGCAAACTTAACCCCTGGCAACCTATTCGTATTCTTGAACTTAAAAAAATTTGGCTCAGTATGGATATTTTCATCAAATACTGTTGTGATCAATGCTGTCAGACATTTTGCAGAGGTTGACAAAACTTACTTTAGAGATGGGATATAAGCATTGGAAACTCACTGGACCAGTGTAAATCCCTTAATGGAGATAATGTTAGGAAATAAAAATACATTACCCAAAAAAATATATGATTAACTTTTTTTAAATAAAGTTTTCAATTTACTGTCATAAACTTAAAAGTATCCAGCTTTTTTTTATATAAGAATAACTTTATCACTTTTTGTATCACAGTGCATTGCTGATGGAGTAGTGAAAAATATAATTGAAACAAAAATAAAATTTTAAACTGAAATGCTAAGCAAAAGCAAAGTGGCCTCTACTTGATTTTGACCCAGGCATTCTAAGGTGTGGCCACCACAACTTCAATTAATGTATTTGCAATCAACATTTTCACAACTGATTATAAACTATTCATACAGTAATAATAATAATAATAATAATAATAATAATAATAATAATAATAATAATAATAATAATAATAATTAAAAAAACTAATGACTTGCTGCAACTGTGCTGCTCTAAACCTTTGTCTCCAGCTAATCAGTAATTTTCTAATGGAATATCCAGGAGCCAAGAGCTCAGTAATCACAATAAATTATTCCAAAATAATATCAGAGGATCTTCTCTCTATGTCTTTTCTTATTAAATTATTCCTTTCCATTTTTCTCTCACTCTCCTAACCCTTTATTTATTTAGATCTACAAATATTTATTGTACATTCCAATTGAGTGTAATTATTAAATTATGATACTTAAACTACCGACATGTTTCCTTACTATTAAATGAACTTTAAAGACTAGCATACCTTAAGATCAACCAGTTCTTCTGGTACAAGATCGACCCAAGGATACAAAATATCTGCTGCCTTTCTGTGCCACATAAGGGCTGGAAAACTGCATACCCACTATAAAAAATAACAAGTCTTCTCCAAATCTGCTTTAGTTAATCCAAATATATGGATCTTTTACATAAAAAATATCCCACATGTGCAGTGTTTTGAATCCCATTGGTAGCAAATGGTGCGTGCACCCAGCCATCGAGAATCAAACACAACTTGTACGGAATAGTTTTTATGTGAAAGTCCTGTATTTAACAAATAATCCATTTAAATAAATAAATAAAATTCAGTGCCTGCAGATTCACATTTTCCATTGTAAACATGTATTTTATTAACTTATATTTTATGAGGGATACTTAAACGGTATTTTAATATGTCTTGATAAATGCTTATAAACAAACAGCATCGCAGTCATGTCTACTGTATTTATACTTGTTAAACACAATTTTTTTTCTGCAATGCGGGATCAAAGATTGTTTTACCAACCTTCAATAAGGCTTCAAGACTATGATGATATACAATAATCCTCTTCTTTAACAGCAGGGCTGTATATATGAGAATTGTTTCCAATCCAAATGTACGGATGAGTTCTGCCACATAATATCACACAATTAGCTTATCCTGCATGTTTCATAATGACTCTTATATATGATAAAACTTGTTAACTGTTTTCCTAAAGTTTATTTGTATATTTAGCAATAATACATTAGAAACAAGGTTTCAAATAGAAGTAATCAACTTCAGAATATATTAAATAGCCAAATATACTGCCCCAAATTAGAGGTCTATAACTGAAATCATTAAAGTTAGATATATGAGCTCTAGTGCTGTGAACTAGATGTTCATGCAGATTAGTAACACACAACAGAAGGCACAACAAAAATTACATATTTCAAGCTGGTTAGGACGGAGCCACAGGTCTTCATAGATGTTGGTTTCTCATACCACTCATCAAGTTGGTTGAAGATGGAGAGGATGTCTCTTTGAAACCGGTCCCACCATATTTAAAAGTAAGTGAAGCATAAGAGTGTGTTAAACAAATTAATTATAATTTACAAAGTTCTTTTTTTAAAAAATGAAATGCACCTCCAGAGTTATGAATAATCTTTAATTTTCCAATATGAACAAAGTGAAATCACTGCAAGATTAGCTCTACTTATTAGACCACTGTTGTAGTCTAGCAGTACATTTGCACTTTCAATGCAGCAAGCCCTGGTTCAATTCCTGGTTGGATTAGTTTCCTAACTCAGGTTTTTTTAGGTGTTTTCCCTGAACTCATTCAGCCAAGTTATCATCTATCATCCTTTATCTAGCACAATAGATGTTCGGGTTATGGTGTCTGATAATATATAAAAGAGTCCTACAATAAAGCACTAGATAATTATTACTTATCAATATTGTTAAAATATAGTTATTGAATTGGCGATAAAAATTTGTCCATTGATTATTAGTATATAATTTGTAATTGAATTGCTTAAATAAATTCATTAATACAGCTTATTTGTAAATTAGAAGTTTGATCCATTACCCTTTATCCGAGTGTGAGGTAAGTGATTGTTGTGATTCACTCTTGTTTCAAAGTCACGTACTAAAAAAGTGCCATTTTCTTCTGTGGAGCAGGAACCTCGTGTGACAACAGATAGGTAGAGTTGTAGCATGGCTACAGGATTGCCCGTCTTGCAGTATGTTTTACTTAGCATCCGACACAGTGTCTCATATTTGTCAGGGTTTAGGTCATGGCTCCACAGCACTAGAGCAAAGTGTTTCACCTGTAACAAACCACAGAGTCCCAATTTATTACATTATGTATGATTAAGTAATAATGAAATATAATTATTATCCTATTCTGGCTCTATACAAGCCACATATAAGCAGCCCAATTTCATGATGTGTCAGTTCAAATAACATAGCTTTGATCATGACTTAAGATGCATTTGTTATTTATTTGCAGTCACATTCTTTTTAATATTAGTATTATATTAATATTCAAGTTTTATTTTTCATGATTTTTATCATTTCCCAAACTACTTTTTCATTTGCTTATATACTTTATTAAAAACAAAGATCTTTCGAAAATACAAAGGGTTTTTGGAAAGTTTGGCAAATTTTAATGGAATGGCAAGAATTAAGTGGCATCGCTGTTGACAAGCATCATTCTTGTAATGGTCCATAACAAAGTTTCAGCCAGACATGGATAGTGAACATTTAACAGCCAGCTGAATTGACGATCATTATACCTGCCATACAAATGGCCAAAATAAAATTACATTTAGTGATTGTTATTTGAAGAAAGTAATGGTTGCTGTGTTGAATTCATGGGGACTTTGTACCAGCATTGAAGACTATTTACTTAGAATAAATAAATGATAATTTATGAGTTTAAAAATTACCTCGCATTGAAAGTATTCATATCCAGCATTAGTTTTTGTAATAAACTGTACTTCTGTACAAAATTTCATAACTCTGAGATGTTTCAATATGGAAAATGCCATTTTTCTGTAAAACAAGTTACTCAAATTTTAATTAGACAAAACTTCTATACATTTATCCCCATCAATAAAATATGTTGTAGAAGCATAACGACTTGAGGACAACAGTGTTGTACACTACTCAAATTCAAATCTACATTGGTGGCTCATGGTAAACAGCACTATTTTATTTTACAAGGAATGATCTTAATGTTGCTAAATAGATTTCTATAATCAACAAATGATTCAGGATATGGATGTCAAATACAACATTCTATATGACAAGTGCTACAATCAAATAAAAAAGATATATAACTTGCTGCAATTAAATACAACATGACATGTGACATCTACTACAGTAAACAAGCTAGATACATAGTGCCTAACATATGCCATAGACAGTGGCAGTTCATGGCCCCTGTAGTAGGATGAGCATAAATACATGAAACCCAAATGGCATGGAGGAAGGTCTCTTTTATCATTCCTGACATTCTCTCATAACTGCAGTGCCATCATATGTTTGTGCTATAAACTTCCAGTTTATACAGAAAGTTTCTAAATCAGCTGTTAAAAGTAAGCCTTAAGTTCTGCAGCCAATTCAGAAACAGCAATAATTTTATAAATCTTTCAACTGGTTTATCTGCACTAATACATTGTTATATCACAACAAATTGTGACATGCATGCGATATCTGTTGTTTTATGGGCCTGTACAAAAATGAATATTGCCCTTTCTATTTTTTTTTTCAAATCTCTTCCCTAAAGACAAGATACAATTTTCACTTCACATGCTGTCAACCAAAATGTTTTTTCAAACCATAAAAAAATTTGTGCCTTCTTGCTGTGTAAGTTTCTATAGCTTTCAGTTGATGAGGTTCAAATCATTTCACTTCCAACTTAACAGTTAAACTTACGCTAGAAAATGGAGTCTTCAATAAAAGGTGTTTTATAGCTTAACAGTTAACACCTTGAAAGTCCACTTTCTATTGACAAACAGTGAGGAAGCCAGCACATTTCAAACAATTTGTGAAAGCAACTCCTAGTCAGTAATGTGTGTGTGTGTCACTAACCCCTCAATATCTGGTTCCTAAGAAAAAGAGAATGCAGAGTGCTGGCCAGGGCCATCTTTCTGCTGACCTAAGAGAATGCAGAAATAAGCAGGAGAAAGTCTAACCCATCTTGGAGGAAGACAAATATAAGTCCTTATAAATCTTTACTGACCCATGAATGTATAACTTTAAAATGTAAAATTTTCCAGGTTGGCCTATGAACTTCCCTTGCTAATGAAAGACCTGCATCCTACTGTTATTACAGTAAAAAGAAAATGCGCTTATTGCATAAGATATAATTAAGAACTAATCAGTTATACATTGCTATTTTCATGCATTTTTTTTGTTTTAAAAGTAGACTAGGAAAAGGATAAATGGTAAATAATTAGAACATTCTCTTGTTGAATTAAAAGTAAAACTTCTAAAATCATGTCACTATATTAAACTCTCTTGAC
Source organism: Metallyticus violacea (assembly GCA_030762175.1). Taxonomy (NCBI): domain Eukaryota; kingdom Metazoa; phylum Arthropoda; class Insecta; order Mantodea; family Metallyticidae; genus Metallyticus; species Metallyticus violacea. The sequence continues at coordinate 41,610,173 of CM060830.1, read as the reverse complement.
ATTTCACATTAAAACTTTTTTTATTAAAAAGTAAGTTAGAACTAGTTTCGTGAGTCACTTGCTCATATTGTCAACCAATTGACAACTAATGGATGTCTTCAAGTAGGATGTATACTTGGCTGAGTGCACTCTGGTGGTCTGTTGATGAACCTGCACAATATGTTGTCTGCTTCTGGTATATCAAAATTCATACGTCTATGTTCATATTTTTAATATAAATCTTTATAAAAACTATATAAATATTTATATAATTTATATATATTATAAATATAAATCTGTATAAAAATTATATTAATATTTATATAATTTATATATATTATAATATATATATTTATATTTATATAATTTTATAAAGATTTATATTTATATAATTTTTATAAAGATTTATATAAAAAATATGAACAAAGACATGAATTTTGATATACCAGAAGCAGACAACATATTGTACAGGTCACGAAACTAGTCCCAACTTACTTTTTAATAAAAAAAGTTTTAATGTGAAATGTCAAGAGAGTTTAATATATTGACGTGATTTTAGAAGTTTTACTTTTAATTCAACAAGATTATGATAGTTTCACTGTGTGGATTCCTACGTTCATTTTTAATTGAATTAGAACATTTTTTTTCTGAGTGGGGGGCATAAGCTCATCTGGCCCTTATTAACGGTTGCCCCTGGCTACAGATAAATATCAAATGACATAGTATAACATGTTACACTTAATAATTGTTACAGTTCAGTATATTGAATTGCTAAAATGTTCCTCTATATTATAAAAGGTGTGAGTGCCTAAGAGTTGACTCAAGTATTTCTTAAAGTCTTTGCATTTAAAAAGCATTTAGAAAAAGGAATGATTTGTATAGACCGGCTAGCTTGCTGCAAGTTTTCCAGAAGAGTACCTACTATTCTGCAATTCAGATAATATAATGGCCTCTCCAGCAGAATGAAACTATTAGGAAGTGAACATATTTTAATATCTTTCAAAAATTTTCTTAAGGAATTTTTAATAGCTCACACCTTCTACAATACAAATGAATATTTTGGACTTAATTCATCCTAATTATTCAACTATTGACCTGTCTTGTCTTCTTGCCATAGAAGAACTCAATCAGTTCGAAATATAGCGATTAATCTGTGACTTTTTCTTAGTGTTTTCTGCTTTTCTAGTTACTATTTTATTTACATTGTTAATATTATTACATTATTTTTCATTTATATTGTTAAATATATATATATTTGACATGTTCTATATTCTTGTGCTCTTGCTCAACTTAGGATCTACAGAACAGGGTATATACATTATATTACCTTACATGATTATCTACTAGTTTTAGTCTTATTGAAAGTTTATTACATATATATATTTGAACTGCAGAGTAATAGCTGCCTTTCTATAAAAGTGTAAGTGAGTTAGACAGTCAAAGCAAAGGCATTATAAATTGTTAAAATTATCATGGTAAAAGTTTTTTGGCTTATGCCACACGAAACAATGATAATATGACAAACTTTATTTGCAAAAGCCATATACTAAAATTATTTAGCTAACAAATAAGTGAACACATATTTCTTTGTGTGCACAAACAGAATAACGAAATGGACTAAATATAATGTTGGGCATGATAATTTTAAGCATTTGACTTATCAAAAAAATGGAAAATGAGCATATACCAGAGGTCAGATGATGGCAATAAATTGACGTTTCATATTCTTTTATTTCATTTTGTTACAGCTGGAAGTTGTACTCACCCTTGGTAGGTTATCTGAATCGAACACTTCAGTACAGTTGATATAGTACCAGGACTTCCCGTTGCGGCCTATTACAAATGGTTGGATAGTAACATGGTCGCTATCCAAGCAGCATTTTCTGAGTATTAGTGCCTGCTGTTGCTCTGTTATAGATGGGTACGTCCAAGTCCACAGTACATCGCCATTACTATCTCGTTCTGCAACACAATATTAGTAAACAAAGTGCTCGCATTTCATTGTGTGCAGCTATTTCGCATATCTGAATAAAGGATATAAAGTAAGGCTGTAACTGCAATGTAAATCTAATAAGTAAAATCAGGTAAGGTTAGACAAATTCGGATATATTTACAGTGCAATTCTTTAGAAAATTGGCCTTACATCTTATTTATTAATAACACATATCAGTGCCTCGTCAAACATGTATAATGTTGACCTCACTTTTCCTACCTATCAAATTGCATGCTATTAAATCCACCAGCCCTGACATTATATGTTAACAAGATGAGTTCGCCTTCTCCACCTGTCATTCATCACTGTTTGTTTATTTTTTTCGTACTACTTCCGGTTTGTGTGTGTGTGTGTGTGTGTGCTTCCTACTCAAAATGAACATACATATACACACAAAGAAAGAATCAGAGTAATCAACATATTCGGATGAAAGTATTAGAGATCGACAGATGAATTATTTTAATTTTCTAATTCCTTGATTTGTATTATGGCTCCCTGTTGTTTAAAGGTGAAATAGTGATGTATTATTTTGTTATTTAAAAGCTTGAAATGTCCTGGGTAATGTTTATGTTCAACGAAAGAAAAATATTTAAAAGAGCATGTGTTAATATTAATCATATTGGAGTTAGGGGTAAGTGGTCGTAAGTCACAAAAAATGCCAACCGCATTACCTTGATGTCCCGCCATAGGGTCGTCTGCTTGTATCATGTAATGCCTTAAAGAACCCCCACATATGGATTGCAAGCTTCCGATTTTCTGGTTCCTTACCGATAGTGCTTAGATGATATTACTTCTAGTCCACATAACTTGGAGATATGTCATTTAATGTTATTCTGAAAAATATAATACAGAATGTTAATGAACTACGCCGAAATATTTTCAGAGAGGGTAGAGATGTCGAAGCCAGTTGAAAAAGTAGTTTAACTTTTTTTTTAACTGCCTTGGGAGCATAGAAATATCGATTTTTCTCAGCTCGTTATCAATGTTTTCAAGAATTAATGACGAAAATCCCTCAAATTTCGAACTATTCATATGACATGATGCCTAAGCTTAATTTACCTAACACATAGTCCGTCCTGGTGGTGTAGTGGTAAACATACTTTCCTCCTAAACCCAAGATCGTGGGTTCAAACCCGGCCAGGATCGATGAATTTTTTCGGGCGTAAAAATCCTAAGTATGGCTTCCTTCAGAAGGGAAAAGCCACGAGTCCCGTGTCGTACATTTACGGCACGAAAAAGAACTTCAATCCTGAAAGAAGAGGTCTCTGAGCAAAATTTGTCGGCCATTTCACCCCCTGATTTGAATGGGACGCTGGTGACTGAGATGTTAAAGAGCGTCCATAAATTAATCAACCAATCAAACTTAAAACATACTCGGAATCATTTTGATTGGTAAGTACAATAACAGCTACAAAGGTTGTAATTATATGAATTGATATGCTAAGATTTAAGATAAATTGAAATATCAACTTAAAACGTATGCTAAAAGCTTAATTATTAGGCTGGTCAGAAAACACACAAAATAAAACAGTGATGAACGAGAGCCGAACTCGAAAACAAATGACCATCTCTTACTCGAAACCGAAAGCTAATGTGAGACCGGTGATATTTAATGAAATGTCATAACCATGGCGCCAGAGTGATACGTTTAGAAACCTACTGTCTTATCGAATTATGCTTTCGAGAGACATCTTCATTTGACAGTGGCATACTGGTGCTGTAAAAACTTATAGCCATAGCTTCGAAAATTGAACAGATAAACAATATGTTTCCTATCTCAAATTGCTTATATACGACATCTCTACACACTCTGAAATTATTTCGGCGTGGTTCATTAACGCTCTGTATATTCAACCACTCAGAAATAATGTAGGGATTTTTAGTCATAAAATTGTCCGTTTGAGAGACTTTGCTTTGACGAAATATGGCTAACCTGGAAGAATTACTTGTAGAAAGAGCGGCAAGCAGCACATTCATTCCTTATGGCAACTTTGTAATTATTAACTACTGTATATCAACAGGTGAGATTCTTGCCCACATGAAATAGATAGTTATTATCTTAAAGAAGGTGGGAAATTAGAGTTAATGAATATTATCTAAGCTAAAGAAACGTTTTTGTAAGGAAGGGTATGTGTCTCAAGTAATATGCGTCAATGATACACTATTCTAGATTAAAAGGATCGTACACTGCCGTTTTTGCGTGAGCATATTATAATGCATAGCAATTAATGTATAATGCATGCCATTTTTGCTATATCAATAATAAAAACCGCTGCTGCGACCCGAGTACTATAGCATTTTTTTGTTTTTTGGGGGCAATGCATAAGAATTCTCCTATACTTGTGCCTTTCTTGCATGCACTGCATTTCTAATGCGGGCGTACTAGGAAGCTGCTGCCATTAGTGATTTGTGTGAGATACTAACATTTCACAATTTGAGTGAAAACTAAAATTGCAAATGAGGAAATTGTTAAAACATATTAATAAATACAAAAACACAACTGCACCGCACCTTTAAATGAACGACCACTTTGGCTTATCCCTAAGAAATAGAATGGTAACGATTAAGTGTTTTTTGACACTGTCATATTGGCACACAAGCTTGTACATGTAGTCTAATATTTATTTATTTATAGTTGAGCATTAAGGCCTTAGAGCCTTTTCTTTCATTAACCTGGCTCATGTATAAATATAGAGAGACATACATATTTATTTGCATACAAATGGTCAATTAACGAAATAAATCAACTAAATTATAATAAATGAATGAACTGAGAGTATGTTAAATTATTTTGTATTGCCCATTTTATAACCTATAGGAGACTTTATTTAGCACTCCTCACAAAAGGGCATCATTTGCAAAATTTTCGGAATATACGAGGGTAGATCCACAAGTTTCCAGCCTAACCATTTTCTAGATATGATAAAGACAAAAACTGTATTTCACTTTTCAATATAGTTACCCTTTATTGCAATACACTTCTCACATCTTTGAGTTAACATTTCAATTTCCCCCTACTCTGAAAATAGTCAAAAGTCTCGTCTCCAAAATAGGCATAAACAGCATCCATCACTTCTTTCATCACACTTAAATTTCCTTCCTCTAAAGTCCTTGAGTTTTGAGAAGAGGAAATTATCAGTGGGAGCTGGATCTAGGCTATAGGGTGGATGGTAGATTCCTTAAAGCCACATTTCTTAACAGCTTTCTTTGCAACAAGAGCTGTGTGCACACTAAGTTTTCCTTGCCTTTTCTCTTTGATGGAAGCACATAGTCTATGCAGTAGGCCAGCATGGTACTCCCAATTTATTGTGGTGTTCCTCTCCTTGAAGTCAATGAAGAGTATTCTTTCACAGTCCGAAAATTGTGACCATGATCATGGTTAACTGAATGACCTTGGCCTTTAGAAGTGGTGCTTCGCCAGGTTTACGCCACTTCATTGATTCTCTTTTGGGATCATAGTAGAGGACCATAGTTTAACAATGATTTTGCAGAACTTCTCTCTCGTTGCAATGGCAGAGCTCCAAAAATGCTCAACAACAGATAACTCGTTTCTGCTTTTGGACTGAGGAAAGAAGTCTAGGCACCCATTTTGCACTAACCTTATTCATGTTTAAATGTTCATGGATAATTTGAAAGACTGTTGTTTTAGAAAGGCCCAATCTTGCAGCTATTTCTGTAACTTTGAACAGCCAGTTTTCCATAATTTCTCCCCACAAGAGTAATGTTTTCAGGAGTGAGCACCTCCAAGGGCCAACCTGCATGCTCTTCGTCTTCAATGCTTTCTAGACCCATTCAAAAATGTTTGGCTCATTCTATTAAGATAGAATATGAGAGGGGATGCTTTCCAATATACACTGTCCAATCATTTTACTTTCATTGGGAGTAATTTTGTGAAGAACTTAATTACAACTTTATACTCCATTTTGAACATGCCACAATCTCTACACATAGCCTTCTTTATGCAACTATATCAATGCTTTCCCGACCCATTCAAAAAAGTTTGGCTCATTCTTTTGTGATAGAATATGAGGGGGATGCTTCCCAATATGCACTGTCCAATCATTTTAATTTCATTGGGAGTTACTCCCAGTGAAATTATATTTTACATACAAACATTTTGTGAAGGCAATAATCCTTATCAGCGAAGTTAGAAACTAATGGACCTACCCTCTTATAATACTTGATATTTTACAATTTATGACAAATGTCATAGGTATAATATTAATTGAAAACTCTGCATTGTGAATTTGTGATGCAAATTTAAAATGAAATGTGTTACATAATGCATGTGAAGCAGAATATGTTGTCATCACATTAAAGTAAATTATTGTATTCTCTTTTAAATAGTGTTAAACATCCATTGTTACTACTGGGGGAACTGATAATACATGCAATGATAAATTGGAAAATAGTTTTTTTAAGAGAGCAAGCATTCCAGATCTTAAATTTAGAGATCCTGGAATTGCCATTTATGAGGATTGAGAAAACCTGGAAAAAACTCAGTCAGCGAGGATTATCCTGGCAGGAATCGAATCACTCATTCACATTGCACATTTCAATCTCTCAGCCACACATGTCAGTATTGTGGTGGTGGTGGTGGTCTGCAGCCAATGCAATTAGAGAATCATGGAACTTTGCTGTTACTATTAATATTAATGATTATTTGTATAGACAATTCTTAACGTTTTAATTGATATCATTGTATGATTCAGTTGAACTACACACTCTTAAAGCTTCACTTACTTTTCATAAATGTATGGAACCGGTTTCGAGAACATTTAGTTCCCATCTTCAGCCAGACTAAAGTTCAATTAATATGATTATCTTCACTGTGCAAGTTCCAATTTACGTTTTAAGTAAAATTCTTAACATAATTGGTATATAAATTTTGTTATAAATAGGTATTCTTGCACTTAATTATTTTACATTCTTGGCAAAGATTATTTTTCATTTAAGACATGTAGCAAATATGGGATAGCTTTGTTAATTTTTTTAAAAAATTTCACATCTTATAGCTCAAGATATGACTGTTTCTGTTCATCAAAATTTTATTATGCGTGATCATTGGGAATCTACAGTTGCATATCCTGGAATGTAATAAGTTCCAAAGGCAGGCAAGACAGGAAATAGAGAAATGCAACTTGTGAAGAGACACAAGGTAAAAAGATATTCAGAGCTAAACATTCCAAATTATATATATAAAATTAAATAATTTGTATAATACGTGATACAAATGCTGCACAATTCATGGATGAAAAATGGAACTACCTAATAATAGAAGAATAGATCAAAGAAGCTGTAAAGCAATGATTGAACAATTTGAAAATTGTTTGAACACCACAAAATTCTTCAGAATTCACACACAAGACAGAGCAGCAGTTCAATATAAGCCCTATACACCATAGAAGAACATAGAAGCACTGTCATTGAAAACAGCTTTTTCTAAACTAAATTAGTACCTATATTCTACTATGGTCTAGGATTAATATGGGAGCAGCTCGGCATTAGTGACCTAAACACAATAAGACTTAAAGACGCTTTCTTAAAGAAACCATCCTGTAAATATTCAAGTGCTCCTCCTTGCTATGCAAATTGGCCAAACTAAACTTCCTCATTGAACTACTAGGAATAAACTTACTGCTTTGAATTGCTGTAACTTGATGAAGTTCTTAGAAGACAGAATACACAAAAGAGATGGGATATAGTGAGGTTGATGGAACTAAAGACCTCTATTATACAAGTATGGTCACTTTTTCAGTTGAATTTGCCGTCAACTGAGCTCCATGATTGGTTTGCCAGCATCAGCCGCCATTTTGGACGTGGTGTTTGTGTGTTGTGCCATATGCTTATATGGAGAACATTTTTAATGTTTATTTTAATTTAATTAATATGCCTGGGTGTTTCGCATTTGGTTGTACAACTCAAGGAAAGAAAGGCATTACATTATATAGCATTCAAAATACTTATGTAATGTAAATGAAATATTTGTCAACATGGCTACTTTGTATTTAGCAGTCACTATTGCTAAGTGTATTATACTTACAATATTATGTATACTCTGCATTTATTCTTGAATACATTTGCCATAGCTTCCAAAAATTAGATGAATGTATATAATTTGTGAAGGTGTTTTGAATTTTTTTACATAAAAATAGTTTGCCACATATTGTAGTTCATTATCAATGCCACTATTGCAGAAAAAATAATTTAAAAATGCAATGAGCTGCTGTAAGATAACCAAATGGAAGTTTATAATTGAAATTGGAAGAAAAGAAGTATAAAATGCACATCTATGATTAGGAATAGTTTAAATTTTCAGGCATATCATTTAGTTTATTTATCTCTTGTTTTCACACACCAATTAAAAAATATAGGTCATAACCATTCTCATTGAACTAATTTAGAGCAGAGAAATGTTAAACAACAAAAGTTTTTGTTCTAAATTGAATTTGGTAGGAAGCCCTATAATTCTTATAATTCATTCTTAACTGACAGGTTAACTGTAGGGTAGGCCTTATACAGTTTATGTCAAAACTGATATAATAAATGCATTACTACAAATAATTTAAATAGTGAATAGTAAAATAAAACGAGAAATTCTTATTTTAATTTCATGTGTTAAAAAGATGTAAAACATAAATAAAATAAAATCTGCAATACTCCATCCTGGCACCTTGTTGCCTATACTGGGACATATATTCCAAATTTTATCATTTATTTATTGATTAAAAATTATTTCATTATAATAATACATTTCACAGATCATAATGTATAAATAAAATAAGTATAATATAATAATAAACTAAATACAACATAGAACCAAACAATTTTTTAACTAATTTAATAATTTACATGCTACTGGGAATAAGTAGTTAACATTAGCTGATCACTAGCACTTACCTTTCCCTAGCTATCTAAGAGAATTTAATTTCTATTTTACTTTTAGTTCCACATTCTGTATTCGCTTATTTAAATCATTATTTCTCTTTAGGTTTTAATGTTTTTGTGTTAAACTTACAATATTAATACATGCTTTGAACTCTACCTTTCCTAACTTGATGCATTTAATATATTGAGCATTCACTTTAAGTATGTTTTTACTCTTGCTATTTTGTCATTGCTATGCTACTAATACTTTGTACATATAATCCTTACTTGCTATTCTTTAATTTACTATATGTTGACCGCTTTCATTGTTTATATAGCTTATCTGGTATTTCATTACTATTTATCAATCATCTTACACACTCATCGAACACTTAAACACTTTTACTATCCCCTTTTAATTTCCACCATTTCCTTCTTGTACTGCTTACCCCTGGCTCTTTTTTTCCCATGAGCCTTATCTCCCCTATATCTTCATTCATCTCCTCCTTTTATAGTATGTTGTTTACTATAATAACTATCGTGCCTACTGTTGGTTTTCTTTCTTCTTCATTAGTTGAATAGCAGAGTAGTTGTTGGTGATGTGTTAATGATATATTTGTGATCGGTTATCACTCCCTTCTTCTATCTTTACTCTTCACTCAGTCCTCTTTTCCTTCCCTCAATTTCTTTCTTTCTTTCTTTCTTTCTAATTGTTATGCTGTTAGTTATTATTTTGCAATCATTGATATATTTATCACCAGCTTCTTTTCTTCTCTGCCTTACTCTCTTCCCTCATCATCTTCACTATTGCTTTCATTCTATTTTCCCTCATGATTTGGTATTGTATTTGCTGAGTTTAGTATTTGTAGCCTGGCTGATCTTCTAATTTCATCTTTAGCTTGTACCGTAGCTGTTGGTGTCTCTTCCTATTCCAACTTTTCATCCCATGCAATTCTACAAATTTTTTGAGCCAGATCTAAATGCTCGTGTAAAAATGTATCTATTAATGATAAATGATAGTTGTAAGCCGCCTAAAATTTCCCTTTCTTCCTAGGTGTGTTGTAGATAATGTACACACTCAAAAAGGGCATGTTCTGGAATCCCTTGTTTATCACAGTAGTGACAAATATCGCTAGATGATTTATTAATTTTGTTCCTATAGGTTTTATATGGTCCATGACCTGTTAAATAATGTATTACTCCCTTAGTAGGGTTTATGTGTTTTAATTTTAATCTCTTATTGAGGTTATTAAAGATATTATAGGTTCTTCTTCCCACTGTACATTGGTCCCATTCACCCTGCCAATTGCTTTTAATGTGAATTTTAATATCGTTTTTGAGTGATTGCAACTCCCAACTATTTCTCTTACTTTTTCAAAATTCTCCTTTTTCAGCCAGTAAATTGCTCCCCTTAGCTTTATTATATAATCAATAGGCCAAAAACCCATTGTTACTAATAGGGCCATTGTTGATGTCCTTATTACGCTGGTGTATCTTAGCAATATTTTTCGCTGGGTTGTTCTTAGTTAATTTCTTGTCAAAACACCATTCATTCTGTGGGCCCATATTCTCACCATATTAGTAATGATTGCTGCAAATATAATATTGTGATAGGTTGATATTGTTTTTAGCTTTATTGTGAATTTTGATTCGATTCACCTTGCTAGTTGCATCATTGTTTTTTTCTGATTTTGATCTTATATATTTTTGAAACGTAGTTTATCATTCAATAGTAATCCCAAATACTTGATCTCTTTTAGCCTTCTTATTGCCTGATTATTGTATTGTATAGTTGGGTCTCTTTTTAATTTTCCTTTTAAAATCATGTATCCTGATTTGTTTGGAGCTATTTGTAGTTTGGAGTTACTACACAAGAGTTCAGTTTGTTCATTAAGTAGTTGGCCTTTGTTTCTACCTCTCTTCTATTATAAAGATTACATCATCTGCATATGCTATGGTATTAACTGTGAGTGTTCTTGCAGGCTATCCAATAGTGTTTCAAGAGTTATGTCCCAGAAAATTGGTCCTAGGACTGACCCCTGGGGACATCCCTTAGTTATATTTTTTTCTATTTTTCCTTCTACCCCTTTTATACAGACCTTTCTATTGTTGCAGTAATCTTTTATTAGGTTGTAAAACTTGTTGGATAGTTCTTATCTCTTAATATTTTGAAAAGGAAGGGCCACTATAGATTATCATATGCCCCTGATATGTGTATAAAAATCCCTAATACGTATTTGGATTTAGATGTATTTGTCATATTTAGTACTTCATTTATTGCATCCTTGGTGGATTTTCCCTTTCTAAAGCCATGTTTTTTGTCATTCATTTCAATCATTGTTATATATTCAGTGATTATTTTACCAATAAATTGTTCAAAAAATTTTTCCATTATATTCAACAAATAAATTGGCCCGTATGATTTTGGATCTTTTAAATCTTTATCAGTACCCTTTTTTAAAATTATTAGTTTGGCTATTTTCCAACAATTTTGGGAATCTTCCTAACCATATACATTCATTAAAAAGCTTAAACAAGAAGGGTGTTAATTTTTCTCCCAGACATTTTAAGACTTTATTATTTCATCAGGTCCAGCAGCTTTCTTTTTCTTCAGTTTTTGAATAGTTTGTCTTATTTCTGTAATATCAAATGGGTATATGACATTTTTATTTTGATAGTCTCTGTTCATATTACTTCTTTTTATTATGTTCTTTTCTGTGTCAGATTATATTTCATCATGATGTAATAGTTTTTTGAGAAGTATTTTCATTGAGCTTTCCCAGTCGGTTGTCATTGTCCTGTTATGCGATTTAAGAGCGCTTATTATTTCTGGTTTTTTTATTTTGTCCATTACAATTTTATGTAGGATCCTCCGAGCCTTTATGTTTAAATTATTTTCTGTAAAGTTTTTCCGTGAGCTGTACCTCGTTTCAACCAGTAAATTTTTGAATCTTTGTTTTGCTTGTCAATAGTTTATTCTTTTCCTCTGCATCAATTGTATTTTGATATATTCTAATTTTTTTCCTCATTTGTCTTCTAGCTTTTTGGAGTGCATCGGTCCACAATTTATCTGAACATCTCTTACCTTTAGTTATTGGAACCATTATGTCAGTTGTGGTTTTTATTATATTCGTTAGATTATTTGCTTCTTGAATCCACCGATAGTCCTTGGTATACTAAGTTGGAATTATCAAAGATATATAAGTGTGTTTGTGAAACTTAAAGAGAGTTTTAATGTGATGACATGATTTTTAATGTTTTACTTTAAATCAAAATAAGATTAACAAAAGTTTCACTGTGTGGATTCTGAAATTCCGTAAACATATCAAAGATATGTTTCATATCTTCCCAGTTTGCTTGTGCATATTTGTGCTTCCAATCTTCAATTGAATTTCCTCTGTCTACTCTTCCCATATTGTAATAAAAATATATTAAGCGGTGATCACTTGCAGATATGTATTGACCCACTTTCCACTTTATAATTTTTCTGTCGATTTTACTCTTACAGAGGGTTATATCAGTGTTAGTAGAGCAAATTTTCTATTTTCAAATGTTGCAGGAGGTTCATTCTTTACTATTAGATTTAGTTTGGATATTAATTCCTCTAATTTTTCGCCTCTTTCATCCTTTTATCGATTAAATCACCATTCCGATTTTGCATTTGCATTGCATGGGTGTAATATTTCCTTGTCCCCAAATGTTCTTTTGTTAATTTTAATTTTCAAGAGGTAAGGTTCAATTTCATTTCTTTACTGGAAATAATGAGTAGAAAGTATAACTTTGCTGTTTTTATTGGTAATTTCAATGCAATTAGTATGGGAATCATTAAATTACGTGATGCTGACAATTTGTAGGTTTGCATTGTTTATAATTATTGCTGCCATTGGATTCTCACTGGTGCATACTACCCTTGCAGTTATGAGTAAGTGTATCAACTTACCTTTAAAAGAGTATGACTCTTGAATACATAAAATATCTATATTTAATTCTTCTAATATTTTCTTTACTTCCAACATCACAAGTTTACTTCTTTGCACATTTAGCTGACTTATTTTAAGTAGTGAGATATTAGATTCAGCATAAATGGCCAAGTCTACGAAGTAAAATGTATCGTATAAATATGTGATATTTTATTCTTAATTCTTGTTCCATTGATTCTCTTAACAATTTATGTACCTGGAAAATTTGGATGTTATTAATGTTTTTCATTGGTATGGTATATAGGTGTTTTTTCTTTATCTTTGTCCTAATTATTTTATTTAATGTTATAATACTTTTATCTTTACCAAGACTATTATTCATTTGTATGCTAGTATTTTGCTGTTGGATACTTAGTTTGGTTTTGAAAGGAATTTTAGAGGATTGAAAGTTTTTTATTGGGAATATTGTTGAGAATATGGGTTTGTTAGCTCTTTGTTGTTTTTGGATAGTTAACACTGTCATACTGAATTTGACATAGCACTTTGGCCAATTTTGACTACTATCAAATGCTATACGTCCATATCACAGTACAAAATGTTTATAAACGTAATCTGGATCAAATGTATCATTTCCTCTTTTATATACTGACTCTACTAGTTTTAATAGATCTTTGGGATCTGTGGAATGTTGTGGAATTTCAGTGCGATTCTATTGTTTGGTACGGGAAATATCTTTTCGCTCTGTACTTGTATTTTACGAATAATATGTTTTAGAGCAGCCGCAAAATTCGTCTCTCCTCTAGTCTGCTGATTTGTAGTGTTGTGTGAAAGTCAGTGTAAATTTTGCTTATGTATTGCAGGTGCATTGTCCTTGGATCATCTGTATCTGTTTCTTGAATGTTTAGCACTATTACCTCGTCCTTTGTTTCTTGCTTCATCATGCTGATTTCTGACATCAATTCTTCTTTTTTTGCTCTTTCTTATTTTATTTTTATCATGTTCTTCCGTGTTTTCTTTCCCTTCCACATACGTTTTAAAAACCTATTGCATGGCATATCTGCATTATTTTATTCTTTTTCTTCTCTTTTATCTTTTTCTTAACCTTTCCTTTATTTTCATTTTCTTCTTCTGTGCTTATATCATCTATAATTGCATTGTAGTCCACCTTATTTTCTTCTTATTTTCTATCCCCCATTTCCTGGTTTAATTTGTGAACTCTAGTTTTTGCTGAAACTTCAGCTACATGGTGAACAGTAGCTCTGTTCCTGGGCCCTGTCTTGAATTTAATTTTGAATTCTTTATCAAAATCTTCTCTGGTAATTAAGCCCTCCAAGTTTTGTTTGAAGATGCTTTCCTTTAGCTCGTCCTCTTTAACACCTGCTAATACATCGTAGAGTATTACCAATGGCTTTGTATTCCTTGGAGGCTCTAATTTCAGATTTCTATCTTTCAGATTCTTACTGTTTATAATTTTATTCATATCCTCTGTTTCTGTCTCCATGATTACTTTTTCCCTGCATCTCTTAGGCTTCTTATTTTGATTTTTTCTTCTGGTGGCTTCAAGTTTGTGGTAGTGATTTGTTGAATTTCTTTACTAATTAATGTTATAAAGATGCAATGAATTTTTGATCTACAGTTTTTTGAAATCTTTTATCTCTCATTTGTAATTGGATTTGCTGTCATTTGTACATAGGTTCACATAGATAGTAAGTTTGTAGAGGAGGTATATATTTCTCCCTCTCTAGATTTATCTTCTCTTTCCCGATTAGGGTATTTTCCGTTATTATTTCTCCAAAACCATCATCTAATACCATTTTTTCTTACTGTTCTTCCTTCCCTTTCTGTTCAACTGCACTTCCTTTTTTTCTTCATTCCATATTACTTTCCCTTATTTGTTCTTTCCTTATATTTCTGTTCCATTTCTCTCCGGAGATCTTGCTAATGAAAGTTTGGGCATAAACACTTAACCCCTATCCTCCATACCTATAGCAAGGGGAATAGCCCCCATATATAATATTATTTCTTAAGATAGTTACTGACATAGATCTATTCTATCCAGAAGAAGACTATTTAATGCAATAATATATGAACAACCTGCTCAGTTCATTACTCTTACTTCCTTGCTGCCAGAAGGTGCATATGAGTTATGTATATGTAATGCTTGGCATGATGTGATTGACCTTAGTAGCAAGTGACAGCTGCGGCAAGCTACACGGCAAAGCAAGCAGCCAGCCGCGTTTCAGAAAGATCAATACTATGTTTCTTTGTTTGCTTACATTGCCAATTATACTATTACTACTATTACTATTGCTGCTACTGCTGCTACGACGTATTTGGTTATATATACTTAATTTTTATCTACTACAATTAATATAGCACTAGTTCAAATACTCACTAAATCCTATAAACTTAAACATTTACACAGAGCTCATTTCACCACTTCCGCCCACTTGGTAACCAGAACAGTGGTTAAAAGGATGTAATTAATAAGGCCTGTGCTATATTGCGATTTCTGTTTTTATCAATGACAGCCTTTTCCTCTGCTAGTAAATGATTTGTCTTTGGCCACTGAGTTCTGATGCAGTGCTGTGCAAAAGTGCCATAACTATAACTGACATAGTCTCACAAGTATGCATTTTCTGCCTGACCTAGGCCTTCTAATGCAAAAAGAAGAACAAGCAGATGCAGAAGGTATCATTCAACTGTATAACACAAATATTTTAGGAATTACGGCATGATAATCGAACAAAACAACAGAAACTTAACATGTAATCTTATGGGAGTTGGAGACAGGCCCAAAATGGAGCGTGTCCATATTGTATAATAGAGGGCTTTAGATGGAACATCTCAACTAAACCAGGACTTATAATGTTTTAACATTACTAATCTTCCATGGTTACCATCACAAGCTATGCAAGGCCACAGCCTTCCATGCATGCAAACTGTGGTCAGGAATGCATTACAAAGTGCACCAAAAGAATGAAGTCAATAGGGATTAAGCCAGAGACTAACAACTGTGTGCATTCATGTACATTTCATTTTCATTCATTCATTGAATGATCAGTGAGACAAAGTTAAAGGAACATTCTCATTCGTCCCAGCATTTATTTTTTAACTACCTAAACTATATAAATGATAACAGCATGAGACCAATAATAAACAATATCAATTCACCAACATACCAGGTAGCAAAAACATTGATCAAGGTCTTCAGTTCTTTTAAGAGATTCCAAAGTTTGAGCATTAAAAATTCATTTGACCTAGTCAAAAAACTTCAAAATAGCAGAATTACGACTGGAAATATAATGGTTTCATTTTATGTAAAAGCCTTATTCCCGGGCATACCTATAGAGAAATTTATGCTTATACTAAAGAAATGGTTAACATCAATAAATTTAAAAACAGAAGAAATAGAAAACTTATTAAAACTTACTAATATTTGCATTAAACAAAATTACTTCAGCTTCAACAAAAAATATTACCAACAAATTTCAGGCATAGCTATGGAAAACCCTTTGTCACCTTTTCTATAGAATTATTCATGAGCTCATTTGAAATACACATCACAAAAGCCTTCCCTTTAATTTTCAAGTCATGGTATAGGTATGTGGATGACATTTTTGCAATAATACCGAAGAAATACTCAGTAGATGCCCTGAAACTTGTTAATTTGTAACATGAATCCATAAAATTTACTACAGAAGAAGAAAGAAATGGGTGGCTACCATTTCTAGATTTAAAAATTATAAGAAATGGAGATTGTTTGAATTTTGGAATTTACAGAAAAGCAACACACACAGAAAACTACATAAAAATGAGAGTTATAACCCCATTCCACATAAATATGCGATTTTTCAGTTTGGCACACAGATTGATGAATATTTCACTCACAGAAGCAGAGTACAAAATAGAATACACACAAATAATAAAGACAGCTATAATCAATGGTTTCAACAAAGACACTGTGATAAAAATTATCAATAAATCTAAGACAAAAAGGGATAAGGGAAGTTTCCACACTGAAAAACACAAAAGAAGAATACAAATTCAAAAGTTTCACCTACCATCCAATTTACCACAACAAGTTCAAGAAAATCTTCAAAGAACATAGGATAATGTTAGCCCCAAAGAACAGATACAACATCAAGAATTTATTAGGTTGCACAGTAAAAGACTCCATACCAACAGAACAGAAATCAAGAATTTACTAAATAAAATGTACAGATTGTGAGCAGAGCTACATAGGCAAAACAAAAAGAAATTCGGAGGAAAGAACATTTTAGGAATATTTGGTTTAAACAGGTGGATAAATCAGCAGTAGCAGCTCACTTTTGGACCAAAAACCATGAAATAAAACCGGAAATTAAACTGCTGAAACATCTTCACAACCCATTGTAATTATCACTTGGGAAAACATTTTCATATTAAAAAATAGAGAAAACATAATGAATTTCGAGTTTCCTCCTATGGATGAGCTCAGCAACTTCCTACTTCAACCAACAGAGGCCACCACGAAACATCTGTTTGTCCACCCATAGTTGCGAGTAACGGCGGTTAAGTGAGCAACTGAAGATGGGAGAGATTCTCCCAAAACGCATCTTACTTTTGTGTAAGTGAATGGAATTTAGTGTAAAAAATAAATACTTAAGTTTAGGTTATATTCTTTCTTATTTAGAAATTCTTGCATCCTTGTGTTGTAATTTCTTTATCTTTAATAAAGGGAATGGAATAGTAATATTAGATACTAAAGATTATCATACAAGGTTGGCAGAATTGCTAAATAAGAAAGAATATGTTCAGATCCATTCAGACCCATTAAAGGGATGTATTAATTCAGTCTGTGAGGCTCTAAAAACATGCACAGCTATCCCAAAGGAAATAAAATACAAAATAAAACAGAACAATCCTACATTAGCGAAAATATATGGTGTACCCGATATTTTAACTGGATGGTTCGTATCCAGGCAATGCCACCATTATAACAACATAAGGACTTTACCAGTAAGAATTATGTTCTGACCTGCTTTAAACTTGCTTGAAGGAAACACGGAATCCTTGGGATTGGAAGACCAGAGGGCAAAGCTATTTAACTCATGCTAAAATTCAATCAATCTGCTATTTATTCTAACACAAAACAACTACTTACATACTGTATAACCTCCATAGTCCACTGATCAGGAGACAAAAGTGGTCGCTACATGTACATTCTGGTTCCCTAGACTTACTCACAAACAACTCTCTCCCAACCGTTTTTAACTTTATGATCCCAGTACTTTTCGGTCCCCCTTTGTCCCTCATCTATCTATTGTTATTCCCCCACTGTTGCTTGCTTGGCATATCTCTGAATTCCTATTATATTTACTCATAAGTGTTCTCAAGTTTAGATTACCTTCATGTTTCTTATGATGACAAAATGTTAACTACTAATGTAAATGTATGTCGCAATTAATATATGGGGTATTGCCACAATATACATAGATATTTCTAATGATAAGGATAAATTTTCAGCAGCTAAGCAAAATTACACCTCTTTGCTCTGTAATTCAATTGACTATGAACTAATGCATCAAAGGACAGAGCCAGCAGTTTATTATTCCGAAATAAATTGCAAAAGCAGAGGATGCACATTCTGATCATGTCTTGGCCAGTTTCTCTAAAAGTCAAATGGCAATTAATGGCCCCATTTGCACCATTCATTCCAACATATTACTCTACAGCAATTGGCAATGAATATTTAAATTTTTACCCAAAGTTGAGTGGGTATATATATTTTCATCATATGAAGGATAGGTCTGCAAGTTTCCAGCCTAATCATTTTCAAGGTATGATAAAAACAAAAACTATATTTCATATTTCAATATAGTTGCCCTTTATTGCAATACACTTCTCACATCTTTCAATAAACATTTCAATCTCCCCCCAAAAATAATCAGAAGTTTTGTCTGCAAAATGGGCATAAACAGCATCCATCACTTCGTCACACTTAAATTTCCTTCCTGGAAGGTCCTCCTTGAATTTTGAGAAGAGCAAATAGTCACTGGGAACTAGATCTGGGCTTGGGATAAATGGTCGATCTCCTTGAAGTCACATTTCTTCACAGCTTCCTTTGCAACAAGAGCTGTGTGTACAGGCATATTATCGTGAAGAACGCACACCACCACTCAACTTTCCTCACCTTTTCTCTTTGATGGAAGCACATAGTCTGTGCAGTAGGCAGCACAATACTCCCCATTTACTGTAATGTTCTTCTCTTTGAAGTCAATGAAGAATATTCCTTCACAGTCCCAAAAGATTGTGGCCATGATTTTCTTGGTTGACTGAGTGACCTTGGTCTTTAGAGA
The DNA here is from genome assembly GCA_030762175.1 of Metallyticus violacea. Taxonomy (NCBI): domain Eukaryota; kingdom Metazoa; phylum Arthropoda; class Insecta; order Mantodea; family Metallyticidae; genus Metallyticus; species Metallyticus violacea. The sequence goes on along the minus strand of CM060830.1, from coordinate 41,591,073 downwards.
CAATGCTTCACAAGATTTACGCCACTCCATTGATGGTTTTTTGGACAAGGGGTCATAGTAGAGGACCATAGTTTCATCTCCAGTTACAATGGTTTGCAGAACTTCTCTCTTGTTGCCACGGCAGAGTTCCAAAAATGCTTGACAACAGATGACTTGTTCCTACTTTTGGATTAAGGAAAGAAGTCTATGCACCCATTTTTCACTAACCTTATTTGTGTTTAAATGTTCATGAGTAATTTGAAGTACTGTTGTTTTAGAAAGACCCAACCTTGCTGCTATTTCTGTGACTTTGAATCTCGGTCTTCCATAATTTCTCGTTACACAAGAGCAATGTTTTCAGGAGTGAGTACCTCCAAGGGCCGATCTGCATGCTGTTTGTCTCAATGCTTCCTTTGACCCACTCGAAAAAGTTTGGCCCCTTCTTTTATGGTAGAATATGAGAGGGTTGCTTCCCCATATACACCATCTAATCACTGGTAAATGAATCTTAGTTAATGTTATACAATGGGTTCTACAATAATGCAAAGCACTGAATATTGCAATAAATAAAATCATCCAAAAGTACTTGTTAAAATGGAAGTTTACATCTGTATGCTAAGAGAAATATTTCTACCATGTTGAATAATCAGTTTTTTTTGTTTTTTGTTTGTTTGTTTGTTTGTTTGTTTGTTTTTTCCCAATCTGGAAATACAGAGCATTAATAGAATTAAAATGATTGAGTCAAATTTGTAACACTTACATTTTAAAAATTACTTATTTTTACTTATTTTAAAAAAGGAAAACTAAGTTTCTGGAGCTAATTGCTCCCATCTTCAGTTCCTGATCGACTGCCAGCCTTGTTCTTTGTGGTGGTTGGATGTACTTTTGTATTAAGATGTATGGAAATCCTGCCAAATGACATCTTAATACAGAAGTTCCAACCACCTCCAGAGACAAACCAAACCACCACGAAGAACAAGACTGACAGTTGATCTGGAACTGAAGATGGGAGCGATTAGCTCCAGAAACTAAGTTTTCCTTTTTAAAATATTAGTGATGTGTTACAAATTTGACTCAGTCATTTTAATTCTTAGTATTAAACATCACTTTTTACAAAAGTCCACCATATTTAATTAACAGAGCATTGTCTTTAAAAAGAAATATATGTATATATATATGCATATAAATAAGGTGGTTTTGTAGTAGTAATAGTGTATAGCATTACAACTACTCTTGTGAACTCCTTAAGGAGCTATTGCTGTTGTGTTGTTCATTCAATATGTAACTTATGTTAAAGCATAATATACATAATAATTACTGTAAAATTATGACAAGTTGTGGAAGTTGGAACAACAATTGCACTATAAAATATTACTGAAGTGAATGAATCTTATAATTATAATGTATAATTTTTGAGGTATGCAACAATGAACAATAAGAAGAGGCCATAATATTAGATTTTCACATACACTACAGTAAGATAGACCAGCATCTCTGCATCTGGAAGTAGTATGCCACTCGTTCTTTGGCATAGCATTCATATTCTCTTCATCGGCAACAACAGCTTCCAGGCTGGAAAATCAGTGTCTATGTAGGAGACTCTTCCCATTTTATTATTGGAAGAAATTGCATGATACCAAGCTGAGACTGCAGGTGTGATTAATTAATTTGCTGAAATGAGAAGCAGCATAATCTTGAAGTCGTCGTATTCTTGTCATCTGCTTTGACTTGTGCTTCAGTACCCTAGTAAGAAAATAAGCATCATATAATTTTTACATGTTCATTAAATTGATAATGTTAACTTAAAACTGTTTATAGCAAGATTTGTTTTTAAATATTTGTCATTTTGTAAAATGATATGGACAGATTGCAGATTTCATTTCTATATTTGTTGCGTGTACTACACATTCAATAATACAATTTTTCAGAATTTGAAATTTTCAAAACTATTTCAAATCTCAAAATCCCCTTAAAAATTAACGTAAGTTTGGTGCTTTTCTGCGCGCTTACAGAGTTCTACTTTATACCTGATCTAAATGTATTAACCAAGGATTTCATTCAATTTAAAAACCAACATCATATCGAAACCATTAAAATGGAGCTATTATATATATCCTAGATTAGGCTAGTGAGTTGATTTTTGTACTCTTATATTCCACATACTATAGAACTACTCAGAATGTGTTTCACAAGCTATTGCAGTGATGAACCTTCAGCATGTATAACTACCCTCAATCTTTGGGGCATAGATGATATCAGATTTCCACAGTAGTATAAGCTAGAGGCTACAACATCCATGGTGTCATAAATTTGTGCCCATAAGCTATCTTTTGTCCTTTGTGCATGTACAGCATATTGCATTTAGATAGAACAAATACTGAAGGATATTTAATATTCTGTATAATATATAAATGTTAACATTAATAGTTGCTGTGTATGGGAAACAATATTACAAAAATAATTAGTCATAATATGTTACAAAGGTTTAATAAAAAAAAAACTATGCTGGAAAGCAAACTTGCACTCTTAACTGCGGCATCACTGCACACTGTCATAAAGCTAATGGAGCCTTCATATTAGCCAGCATCTTTAGTGCATGCCACCAACACAATGCTGCAGTGGTTATATACCTTTACTGTATACCCTGTGAACTGCGAGCTGTAATGAGTAGGACTTAGAAGAATTTTTCGTTCAAGAGATGATTTTTTTTTGTCAATGGGTGTACAGTGAAACCTGAATGTCCCAGAATCCTGTCTAGTTTGGAAAATGTTGTAGTTAGCAGCAAAAATCATACATTTTGTATGTTATTTTTTCCTTAATTAAACATAAATTGTTCAATGCAGAAACAATCTGCCATTGTTTATACTGGAAACAATATTCTTGACACACACTTTAAAGTATATTTTAAAACAATGTTTAGTTTTAAGGAAATAACAATTTCATTTAAGAGTACTTTTATAAAAACTGTGCTTCTTGCAAAAGAAGCAAGGGTGTTTGGGATTTTGGTCACTAGTTATATTGCCCTATTAATTTGGCAAAATGAACCTTTCAATTAGAATTTGTACATCATACCAACAGTGTCTTGTAGTTAATGGCTAAGCACAGCACATAATTATGATTTTTGTTGGTCATACCAAGAGTATCTTGTAGTGAATGACTAAGAGCAGCATATATTCACGATTTTTGTTATCAACAATGTCACATAAAAAGGTGGCCCATCATTAAATAATAAGGTGAAGTTACTGAACTAAAGAAAAAGAAATGGAATAAGAAACTATGTTAAAGTTTCATTTTATCCCTCCTTCACAAGGTAATGAAGATAACAATAAAGCAGAAATATAGAAACTATATCAGCCATGTGTACAAAGGAAAGTTTTACATACATGTTGCAGAGTATCTAAATGATGACAGCAAAGTGCACATGTCAAACTCTGATCCACTGCAAACATGTACAAAATTGTCAAGCAGGAAACCAAAAATATTGCTAATGATGACAGTGGTGAAATTGTAGAGAGGAAGAAACAGAAGATGGCCCTAAAAGTATGTCTTTCTCTGAAGAATATAACAGACTTATAAATTCAATTAAAAATGAATGTAGGAATCCACACAGTGAAACTATCATAATCTTGTTGAATTAAAAGTAAAACTTATAAAGTCATGTCAATATATTAAACTCTCTTGACATTTCACATTAAAACTTTTTTTATTAAAAAGTAAGTTGGGACTAGTTTTGTGAGTCACTTGCTCACATTGTCAACCAATTGACCTATAAATATTTGCTGCAAACAAAAATCTGAACTAACTTAATGGACAAAGTGAAATAATGTCTGGGAAGAGCACCATTCAGTGCTACAATAAGCAGGTAAAATTGGCAGATCTACAATTAAACATACATATTATAAGCAGTAGAATAGTACAAATGTAAATACAGTGCAGTCAGGAAACGGTTGTATTTAATACTTATTAGTGTGTAACGAAAACAATTGGTGCTAGATAGTATGATTTTATCAAGAAGTTTCACAAAAGCAAGCCCATTTAATGAGAGTATTGCCAAACATTATACCTACTTACATTCTGGTAGTTTGCAGCATACCTCTTTGTTTTTAAAGCAATGCAAATGATAAGGTTCATTTTTACTTCATGCTGATTAACATTGAAATCTGTCCAGATGGGGAAATAAAAAAATTTAGACCTAATACTTCCATCTTGAACAGGTTTCATGGTAATGCACTGTTACATAAATCAGTTATATTAAAGTTATAATAATTATAGTACTTACAACTCAAATGTAATGGTGATGGAAAATCTTAAGGCGTCATGTAGTTGTTCTTTGTTTAGACTTGTCTCCTTGGATTGGCAAATCTCCTTTAACTCCCGCAGGGGAAAAAAAAATGGGATGGTAGTATTTGAATCCATTATTCTATATTTACAAGTGATGCTGTAACCACCTGTGCTATTGCACCTGATAGGGCTCATTTTGTCTGTTTGCACTACCACTGTATTGTAATTCATGTTGAGAGATGCAGTCTTTCTATATTTGCTGAAAAATCAGCCTGCTGCTTATATCTGAAATTAAATAAGAGTAATTAGATGCATGTAATATTTATAACACAATAGTAAAGAAACATACTTTTCTTTCTTAGATCTCGTAACATGTAAAATGCAAACAATTTAATAAAAAGTTACGAAATTTATAATCTAAAATCAACGAATTTACAAGTTATTACTGTGGAATAATTACTGTGAAAACTCTTGTTATTCATTTAACGCATTTTTGTGCGCAATAACACAAAATATGCAACACATTTTAAATAAATATTATTTGGGTGCAATTTTTTCCATGCAGCTCATTGCCCATTAAGAACATTGCGACTCGGCATTGCAAGCACGGCTGAAATACTAGGAATCTCCTGCTGCATGGAAATAATGGAATCTCCAAGCGACAGGGAGCTCACTCCACGCACTTCTGCCTCATGTTGAGGGTAAAATATTAGGCTTGACGGCCTACGCTCGCCTCCTTTTCGTAAATATAAATTGATAGGGGAGGGTAAATCACTGTAATGGGGGCATTGTGGCGGTGGAAAATGTGCTCTTATACCAATTCGCATACAACACACTTAACCTAACGCCAACCTGGGGTAAATCCTAAAAACAGTTGGACCCAGTGGTTTGCTGCAGCTCGCTACGGCTGACGACCTACGCTCGCCTCTTCGTAAATATCGCCGTAATGCTGGCAAATATCCTTTGATTGCAGCAGTTGTAATTGTGCCAAATCTCCTTTATCCAGCAGGGTGGTGTGGGGGGGGGGGCATAGGGATGGTAGGATTCGCAACCACGATTTTCACAACTATAGTATGACGCTGTAACCGCCTGAGCTATCGTGCCACTGCTTGAGAATCCTTTTTATCTAGCTATAACTGTTCAAGCATGCGCAGGTCACTACCTTCGCCTCTCTCCGCTGTTGCTCAGAGATTCCATGATTCTACTGCAGCAGGAGATTCCTAGTGGTAACGACAACGATAAATAATGTTGCGTCCTGGGGGAGTCACGCCTGATTTGTCGTTACAAGCAGGGCTGAAAGCACTAGGAATTTCCTGCTGCAGTGGAATCATGGAAGACTTTCCCTTACAGCAAAATAGCTCAGAGATTGCTGGTGTGGTAAGAGCTAAGTGCCGAGCGACAGTGGAGAGAGCCGAACTCCTCAGTTCCGAACGAGAGATCATCTAGCTGTAAGGGTAAGTGAAAAAGCAGGCCCTATCGGAAAGTCTGAAACCCGGAACGCAATGTTCTTTATGGACAAGTTGCAATGTGCATCTAACTTCAAAAATCAAGTACAAATAGCCATAAATAAGCATGCTGAAATCTTACCGCTCAGAAGTTTTCGGGGGGGGGGGGGAGTTTTCTCTTTTAGTGTCAGCCCACCACGGCGCACGTATAATATAATACATAATTATGCATATCGTATTTTACGTCCCAGTCCGTTGTGTCCGTTTCATTCGTAATATTACGTCCTCCTTAGCATCCCATCAATGGCACGATATCAAAGCACAATTCTTTGTTTCGGAACTGCAAATAACTACTGTTAAAGAGATTCCCCATAAAATTATTCGGTCTTCTATTTGCCAACTCTAAAGCACATATTAATGAAAAGTATGTTTCTGTTAGGCGAAATAAGTTTAAATTTGCAGCTCTAACGCCCTCGCCGTAATTGAGAGACATCTGTTGGAGTTGTCAATTTTATACCTCTGCCGGAATTTCTGGCGTTCAATGAGGTTTCATGCTATGGTTCCAGGGTCCAATTCAGTTGCAATAACTTGTCGTTACAAGGACGGTGAAAGCACTCAACTGATGATGCTGGAGGTAAACGCCCTGGTGCCAGAATGGCTAGCCAGACCCGAGCGGAACTTTTTACTTTGTGAACATAAATGGATAGGGACGGGTAAATCACTGTAATGAGGGCGTTATTAGGCGGGTGAAATGTTGTAACGGTGGGAAATGTGCTCTTATTCCATTTCGCAACTAATTCATATTTACACACACTAACCTAATCTATTTGTCAACCTCGGGCAAGTCCTATAAACCGGTGGCCCTAGTGGTTTAGCGAGTAAAACATTGTAATTGTGGCAACCATTATTAGGCGGTTGAAATATTGTTACGGTGGGAAATGTGCTCTTATTCCAATTCGCAACTAATTCATGTAAACGTACACTAACCCAATCTGTTGGGTAACCTCGGACAAATCCTAGAATCCAGTGAGCGAGTGAATCAATATAAGTGTGGCAAATCTCTAAACTTCTGCAGAGAAATAAAAAAAAAAAAAAACATGGCATGAAAGTAATCGAATCCAACATTCTATTTTACTAAGCCATACTCTAACCTCCTGCGCTACGATTCCGTGAATTGATAAGTGTCATATGTAGGCAATAGTTCTATCCATTACCTTCGGCTTTCTCCGCTGTTGCTCGGGTCTGGCACGTCACAAGATCACTTAGCACAGCGATTGTGACGTCGTGTTCTGATAGCCTATTGTCAACTTATAATTTGAAACAGCCTCCTGTTCTTGATCTAGCATTATGCGATTGCGATAGGCATACTTATCATACTCTGCGAGGCTCCCCACATGTCGACTACATTAGGTTATCGTTATAGAAGCGTTATATCATCTGAAAGTTATTTAAATTTATTAAATAAGGTTTAGAGAGAAGAAAAAACACATGAAGCAATGTAGGGTTAACACAAATTCTTCCAACATTTTACAGGCTTATGCAGAATGTGAATCGCACTTTTAACATCAGAAAATGTTAGTGTTTTCGGAAACCGCAGCGCTGGTTTCCATGGTCAATTTTAGAGTCAAAAATGGCGATTGAGTTCACACAGTAAGCTGTCCAAATTTAACATTCGTTTTCTCCCCATCTTTGATTGTGTGAACCTAACAATGTCTACAAAAGGTATTATTGAAGGATGTGTTATCGTATTTGATCCGGAGAGGGCTTTCAGCAAGTTTAAGGCTCAACAGTCTAAAAAAGGTATGTATACAGTTAACCTATAAGAACGATTATAAGCCACATACTTTCACAATAATTTCTGCTAAAATACTCACTAACTAGGGGTTGGTTTAATTTCTATTGACAAATTTAATTATCTATTAGAATGTGCGAACATATATATGTATATAAAACAATTTGTTTATCTTAAGTTAATACATGAGGTTAGTTTTGTTCCCCCCCACCGACCCCCATGTCTTGCCTATGGGCGAGTGCGCCGTTCGTTAGCCGGCCTCTTGCCGGTTATTAGCGGGAGGGTAAAACAAAACAAACCAAATAATTTAAAAAGACTCGTTAGTTACCAAATTATCAAATGAGGTGTTGAAACTGCCCGCCTTTATTCTGCACATATTTTTAGTATATCTTTAGGAGTTTCATTTTGAGAAATCAGGACAATTTTCTGACGAATATAATATTTGGTTATTGTATGGTGTGCAGGTTCGTCTTGTACATGGCATATTTTTAATTTACCCTAGAAATAATCGCAGACTGTTAAATCGGGGAACCGAGGGGGCGTCAAATCCTGGTTGATAACTGTTGTCTTGTAAATTGCTCCCGTGGAATTATTTGCAGTGTGAGTATTAGCAAAGTCCTGTTGAAAAGGGGTAATTTTCTGAAAAAAAGGGTGGACTAGCTGGACTTTAGCCTGACTGAAGATGAGAACTAAATGTTCTCAAAACTGGTTCCATACATTATGACAAGTAAGTGAAGCAATAAGAGAGGGTAGATCAACTGAATCATACAATGATATCAGTTATATGATTGAAGTTATATGCTTCTTTATGCAAGTTCCAATTTACCTTTAATGTTAATATATGTATTTTATAATATTGAGGAATTTCATAAATATTTAATGAAAATGAAAAGATAGTCTATAACTGTTTTAGGTAAAACTGTGTGACAACTTTTATATGAGTATGCATCTTATATGTCATGTAACTAAATAATTGTATGTCACAGCATGCAATTATTTGTATTGTTGATAGAGAATTTTGATTACTTCTACATGTATATAACTCAGTGTATTCTGAAATTTGAATGATAAAAGTGTGGAATGTTTAATATGTTATCTGAGTACAATTATAGTATCCTTAATGTATTATAACTTTTGTACTTTACCCTATGATGATGTGTTTACTTGTTATATATTTAATTTAAATATTATCATTGCATTTACAATATTGTACAATTTGTAGAATCCGACAAAATATGTTATAATATGTTATTGTTTACTGATGAATGAAAAATTCTAATTCTAAGACAGGAGTACAATAAATATTGTAAACAAGCTACATATAGAAATGGAATATACATAATGATTTACTTCATGTCCATTGCCCCTGCATTCTGAGCAGTAATTTTGGACATAAGCTTCTGTTTCAGAGATCCTTTGGTGAGCAAAGTTCAAGGATATTGAATACATCATAAAAGTTGATAGAGCTTTTAATGATACAATCTGAATATAGCTAAGCATTGGCATTTATAATAACAACATATCATGCAGCTTATTACTTACATTACAATCTATTAAGAGGTAAGTTTGCCAAGCTACAGAGATTGCATGTCTGTGTGTTACAAGGGCCTCATTGCATTGAAGACTGTTGGATTTTCCTCTCATGGACATTTATTTACAAGTGAAGTTAAGCTTACTGCATACAGCTTGATGCAGAGAGGGAATTGGAAAAGCAGCTGTGCATCAATTGGACTCACTTCCATTCTTAATTTTCTAAGTATTTCAGTACTGAGCATGAAGTCCAACCTAATGAATACACAATATTGTTCTCCCCCTCCATTTAAGGTAACTCTTGGATCTCCAGAAGACTAGATGAAAGGAATTATGCCTGAAATGACCAACTTGTGTGGTTCACCGATGGTTCCTGTATAGGGACACAATCGGGTGCAGGCAAAAAGGGCCTGTTTCCAAGGGTATAAGTCTTGGAAAATATTGCTCAGTTTTTCAGGCAGAAGTGTTTACTGTCCTGAACTGTGCTCTTAGAGGACATAGCACAAGTGCTTTAAAAGCACATCTTTCTGATCAGGTAAAATCTAAACTGGTGTGGGAATGCCAAAATGCACTGACTACCCTGCCTTTGCAATGGTTTGAACTGCAGGGAATGCAAGGACATTGGGCCATTTATGGAAATGAAAAAGCAGATCAGCTGGCAAAAAGAGGTACTGATATACTCATTTTTGGTCCTGAACCTGCAATTGAAATAAATACACTTTCTGATAAATATGTGGTAAAAACATGGAATGGGAAAAATGGCAAACCTATCCTAGACAAAAACAAGCTAGGAAATTGGTCCTAGGACCAAGCAACACACTTTCCTCATCACTCCTAAAATTATACAGAAGAGGAATAAATATAGTAGTTTCATTAATTACTGAGCATGGTCACTTCAGAGAACATCTATACAAAGTGGGACTTCATAAAGATGAATCAATTTGCAGAATGTGTAAGCAGGATGGGAGGAGACTGCCTCGCACATCCATTCCTGATAAAAAGAGACTTACTCTTTCTATAACCAGGGAAGACCTGGAAATGGATGCTGACATTGGAACCCAAAATACTGCAACTTGTTCAAAGAACAGATTTTGGGAAACATTTATTTGGTTTATTTACAAATGCTCTTTAACATCTTATGTCATCAATGTCACATTCAATTCAGGGCATAAAACTGCCCATAAATTTTGCTCAGAGGCCTCATCTTTTGGGCTTGCGGTTCTCTTACATAATGTAGATCTATTGTACAGGACCCACAGCTTTGCTTCCCTTCCAAAGGAAGCTATACTTAAGATTAGAAAAATCCAGCAGCCCTGGCCAGGTTTGAACATGCAATCTTGGGTCTTTAGATTTTGGAAAACAGGGAAAGTTTCTCTTCCTATGGGGCTGGACAATAATCCTTTTAGGCTGACGTGCAGGAGGTTGATAAAACCCCTCATTATGTAATCTAATGGGGCTTGTTGCACTGTAGAACTATTTATGCTTGCAAATGAATCCACAACAAGACTCCAATTAGGCTGAAGTGTTTCAAGGGTAACTCCTAATTCTCCTCCTTCCACTTATATCCTTATGTCTTGAAGACTTAATAGGCCTTTCTGAATGTGTTCTCAGTTTTTATACTCAAAGTAAATTAGTTTTCTGCCTAAAACATCACAACAATCTTGGTTATGTAATGCATAGGCCTAAAAAGTATTTTTTATTTATTTATTTTTTTTTTTTTTTTTGATTTCAGATGATAAAATGGCAAAGGAATATTCGGAAACCCAAGATGTTGCATCAGATGTTGAAGGTAAACATATTTATAAGCACATAGGTTAATCTCTTACATAGAAGAGCTGTGTTAAATCCAGTCAACTTTGGGGTACAATCAGACATTAGTCTTAATCATGTACATCATTCATATTTCATATATTAGCATATAAGAATGTGGCCATAAATTTGCTGACCTTGAACTATCTATTAAGGAGAAGGATTGTATGCAACTCTATGTCTTTTGGTCTCAGGCTCAAATTAATGAATCTATAGTTTTGAATAGCGGGAATTTTCACAGTGAAATATAGTGTAATATAACAAATTATTATTGAAGAAATCACTCAAATTTCACTAATTTAGCTCCACTTATTTGGACATGTTTCAAAGGTGGTTGCCTTCATCGCCAGCATGATCCCAATGTCCGCTTCCCCGTGTGGTATTAAGATGTCGCTCCGTTGACTTCATGAACTTAGTGATAAGGTTACTATTGTTTAGGAGATCAAAATTAACCAAATTTTCTTTGTTTTTATTTATGAATATATTTTCCCACTCTGTCAGTTCTATTGGTTTTTGAAGAGCTTTTAAGAGTTTTGGTTCCTTTTGGAATTCGTGGTTCTTTTGCCAGAAATGATCTGCTATTGCTGATTTTTCCATGTGTTTATTGGCTCCAGTAAACATATGTGGTTTAAAAACCTCCTAAAAACGAACACAAAAGACAAAATTCTTCCAGAAAAACAATCAGGCATTTATGAAATTGCTTGCAAAGATTGCAATATGAAATATGTATGCGAAACAAAAAGGAATATTTCCATATGGTTTAAGGAGCACATGATACATGTAAAATATAAACACATGGAAAAATCAGCAATAGCAGACCATTTTTGGCAAAAGAACCATGAATTCCAAAAGGAACCAAAACTCTTAAAATCTCTTCAAAAACCAATAGAATTGACAGTGTGGGAAAATATATTCATAAATAAAAACAAAGAAAATTTGGTTAATTTTGATCTCCCAAACAATAGTAACCTTATCACTAAGTTCGTGAAGTCAACGGAGCAACATCTTAATACCACACGGGGAAGCAGACATTGGGATCATGCTGACGATGAAGGCAACCGCCTTTGAAACATGTCCAAATAAGTGGAACTAAATTAGTGAAAATTGAGTGATTTCCTCAATAATAATTTGTTAATGAATCAATGTTTCATCTCCAGTTACAATACTGGACAAGAAATGGTCACCTTCAGCCTTATAATCAACAAGCAACTCTGAACAGATGATAGTTCTCTGTTCCTTATGATTGACAATTAGGCTTCAGGAATCCATTTAGCCCAAATCTTTATATGTTTTTTAACTGGTGGGTAATGTGTTGTTACAGCCAACAGATAATATAATGGTGAGCACAAAGTTGTTTGTTATTTGTCGATCATCTCAAATAAGGAACAATAAATTGCAGTATGTGACCGCCTCTCATTAATGGAATCCAAACAAATGTTCTTAATACAAATGTAATGTCTCTTACAACAAAGATGCGAAACATGGAAAGCTACAAAGTCAATTGAAAATAAACTACAATTGTGTGTTAATAGATGCCTTGTAACTATTATGCTAGTCTGTTGACTAAAGACTTTATCAAATAAACTTATGGAAAATCACTGAACGCCATAAAATTAAGAAAAGGTTAAATTTATAACAAACGGAAATGGGTAGGACATGCATTGAGGAGGGAAGATGAAAGAGTTGTCAAAATAGCTTTTAAGTGGAATTCTTAAGGAATAGAAGAAATGGCAGACCAAGAATAATATTGCATATCACAATTTGAACAGAACCTGAGAAGACAGGGAAAAAGTTGGAAGGAGATAAGGTGTTGGCAAAGAACACAGTTTTGATGATGAGCTTTCATCTAGGGCATATGCTTCCCAGGTGAGTAAAAATGGTCTATTTATTCATTCATGTGACCTTCTAGAGTATGGATAATCGAGATATTGCTTCTTCTCATTTTAATGATAACATCCGTTTCGCCCAAAATTGAAAGTGGTGCCACCTTTCTTAAACACTGCTGATGTAGGTGTTATTTTCAGGCAAAATAAATTTAATTGCTGTTTTTTGTTTATCCAGAGATAAACTGGCAGAGTAAAAACATTGCATAACTTATTGAATGTATTTAGAGATTTTTGTGTGATTTAAATTTTATCTACTTTATACTTCCTTTTAGAATAAGTGAGCTTCAAATGACTATGTATTTGTAATACTTCTTACTTTCATTCCATCTTTAAAGAAATACCGTCTGAATACCTTAGCATGCATACTGTGTTATGTAAATTTTACTTTATTAAAAATACAAGGTTTTCAAGTGGACTTATGCTATACACTGGAGTTTTGGTTAAAAGATTTGAGGAATAGTCAGAGATGATACGAAAATTTTCAATTTCAGCTAGAGTTTAGAAAAGGAAGGAGAATAAACTGATAATGTATTTATAATTAGAACATTGGTAGATTAATATCTTAGTGGCAAAAGAAGTACATTGGTGTGCTATTCCTAAATTTAGGGAAAGCTTTAATACAATATCTAGAGAGGTATTATAGTTTAAAATGAGTAAAAAAAGGAGTAAACAACAAATGATAAATATAAATATATTGAGATTGTTGTATGTTTGAATCGAACTAACACTTTTTTGCTCCATTTACTTGTTTAAAATATGTAGAACCAGTTTCACGAACCCTTTGCCGGTATTATCAGCTCATTGTAGATTGGAGGATAAACTGTTATGCTATGAGAATGTGTATTCTGCTCTGGTGGAGGTGTGATGAATTTACAGTGAATGTTTTCATCCCCAGAAGTGTCAAAGTTCATTAAACTGTCTTTGTACTTGCAAATGTAGATTTTTTCCTATAATGCTAATTCTGTAGGTCCTTGCACTGATTTTAATAATTTTGTCTTATTCAATATGTCGTAGTTTTCTGTCCAGAAATGAGATGCCACTGCTAATTTCTCCAACTACTTGTATTTCCAATGTAAATTTTTCACACTGTGCACAACTTATTTTATAAATACTTGCTTTTTTCTCTTGTGAAATACTGTCATTAACATTGTCAATCAGGAGATTTATAACGTTAAATCTGCTTATAGGTGCCTTATCCGATATTAAAATCTTTAAGAATATTCTGAAGCTTTTGTGCAGTCCGTGGATGATATGTGAATTTTTTAAAAATTAGTTTATCTTTTCTTGCCGAAAGTGATGTGGTTTCTTTAATAAGTTTTTGCTTATTGAATTTTTTTTTTTTTTTTTTTTAATACTAGTTCTTTCTTAAAACTATTTTTAGCCATTTTTATATCCAAGAATGATAACTTATAATCTGTTTCAGTTTCGTATGTGAATAATATGTTTTAATCTTGTATATTCAGAAGTTTTTTTTTTTTTTTTTTTTTTTTTTTTTTTTTTTTTTTTTTTTTTTTTTTTTTTTTTTTTTTTTTTTTTTTTTTTACTATGCAAATATATCATTGACATATCTGTACCATATTTTAAATATGTATGGGAAAGTTCAGTTGATGTGCGTTTCAAATCTGCTCATGAAGAGGTTAGCTAAAAATGAATCTAAGGGGGCTGCCCGTAGTGAGTCCTGATTGTTGTTTATAAAATTTACTCATGAAAGAAAAGTAGGATTGGTATGTACATTAAACTCACCTAAATTTGCACAAACCAATCCTACTGTTCTTTCAAGAGCAAATATTATAATCAACAATCAGGACTTACTATGGGCAGCCCCTTATCTCCATTTATAGCTAACCTCTTCATGAGCAGATTTGAAACACACATCAACTCAGCTTTCCCATACATATTTAAAATATGGTACAGATATGTCAATGATATATTTGCATAGTTAAAAAACCCATTAATGATGCCATAAAACTTCTGAATATACAAGATTAAAACATATTTTTCACATACGAAACTGAAACAGATTATATCTTATTCTTGGACATAAAAATAATGAAACGTCAAGGAAAACTGGAAATTGGAATATACAGAAAGAATGCACATGAAAAAATCACATCAAAGGTGATGATTTTAACCCCACAATGCACAAACATGCAGTCATAAGCAGCGTAACACACTGGCTAGTTAACCTAAAAATTAACCAAAAAAGAATACTTCAAAAAATACAAACAAATAGAAAGTATAGTGGCTAAAAATGGATTTAAGAAAGAACCAGTAAATAAAAAAGAACAAAAATTCAATAGGCAAAAACTTATTAAAGAAACCACAACACTTTCACCAACAAAAGATAAACTAATTTTTAAAAAATTCTTAAAGATTTTAATATCGGATTAGGCACCTTTAAACAGATTTAATGGTATAAATCTCCTGATTGACAATGTAAATGACAGTATTTCACAAGAGAAAAAAAGCAAGTATTTATAAAATAAGTTGTGCACAGTATGAAAAAATTTACATTGGAAGTACAAGCAGTTGGAGAAATTAGCAGTGGCATCTCATTTCTGGACACAGAACCACGACATATTGAATAAGACAAAGTTATTAAAATCAGTTCAAGGACCTACAGAATTAGCATTATGGGATAAAATCTGCATTTACAAGTACAAAGATAGTTTAATGAATTTAAATTTAAACTTAAATGTAAATTGGAACTTGCACAGTGAAGTCAATGATATCAATTAATAGTTTAATGAACTTAGACACTTCTGGAGATGAAAACATTAACTGTAAATTCATCACACCTCCACTAGAGCAGAATACACATTCTCACAGCGTAACAGTTTATCCTTGACAATGAGCTGATGATGCCGACAAAGGGTTCGTGAAACTGGTTCTACATATTTTAAACAAGTAAGTGGAGCAAAAGAGTGTTAGTTTGACTCGATCATACAATGATCTCAGTATCTTAGCTTCATTGTGCAATATTCCAATTAACATTTTTAGTTAATAATTAAAAATATCTAAAAAACAATGAATTTTGTACACAACTTAAAAGGGGTGATGATGACCAAAAGAATTCCAAATAACAAGGGTGCAAATAAAGTCCATTTCTGTTTAATCTCTTTGTTGATGGTGTTTTAGAAGAAATTCATAAATAACACACATTCCCTCATCTGTAAATAACTGAATAACTCCAGGTTTACTCTTCGTGATGATTTGGTAACAGGTTCAGTAACAAGCATAAGATTGGAAAGTTTAGGTAAATTTTGTAAAAAGTAGAGTTTAAAGTTAAATAAAAATAAATCTAAGATCATGGGTTTTAAAAAGGGTGTAATTTCACAAATGGGGAGAAATTGTGATGAGAAAGAGTAGAAATTGAAGTGGTTAAGAAAATGAACTACCTTTGGGTTGCATTTTCTAGTAATGAAAGCTAGAGTAATCAGAGAAGAAAAATAATAGTTAATGAAAAAATACTAATGTGGCAAGGTCTTGTTTAACTAAAATAACAAATGTGAATATCAAATGGTTATATGAATGTGTGCAATAATGTAGAGTAAAATGTTAACATGGAAGTGAAATTTGGGAATCAGATGAAGAATGGAAATGATTAGATGTGACACATAAATCATTTTGCAGATTGGATTGGATTGATGCTTGGTTACCTAGATCTTTGCTAAAGGGAGCTATTCTCCTTTTGAATGATCCCAATCAAAACGTCACATGATGTGACGCCACTAGCATGACTGTGCAGTCAAGTACAACACAGTAGCAATGCACACAAAGAAAGTAGTGCCATGTTATCAATCTAAATTTGAGGATGGCTTCAGTAATAAATAACATCTACTGTTGTAAAATTAAAAGAAGTTAGTAAAATAACTTCTACTGTACAAAAAAACAATACCTATGACTTGAACTTAATTACTGTTGACTTAATGAAATTGAATTTCGAAGTTTTCAAATTGATGTGCTAAAACTCCCAAGATGCAGCTGGTCTGATTAAGTGGTTGTTTAAATAAGGCAAAGCATAAGCAGTTACACTTGTTATCATTGCTGACACTAACAAACCACATGCTGCTGTTTCTATGAAGACATATTATGTAAAGAATAAACCTTCAAGTCTTTAACTAGTGGCAAGAAAACAATGATTTTAAACATAATTTCAGAGTTCTGCAAAGATTATCCGGCACTCTCAATAAAGATATAGTAAATCTAATCTCAGAATTTACTGGTTTCTTGCCTTTATGTTGCTTATACTTGCCATATGTTTCTGACAACTGGACAATATTCTTGGCGCAAATTGCAGAAAGAATCATGTTTGCTCACTAAGAGTGAATGGAAATAAGATTAGGATATAAAAGCAAAAAAAGAGTTCTGAAATACTGGTATAGAAATTTGATAATGAGAATATTATCAAGCAATGTTTGATAGCTTAATATGATTGATTTATTTATGGACGCTCTTTAACATCTCAGGTCATCAGCGTCCCATTCAACTCAGGGCATGAAACAGCTGACAAATTTTGCTCAGAGGCCTCTCTTTTAGGCTTGAGGTTCTTTTTTGTGCCGTAAATGTACCACACGGGGCCCATGGGTTTACTTCCCTTCCGAAGGAAGCCATACTTAGGATTTTTACGCCTCGAAAAAATCCATTGGTCCTGGCCGGGTTCGAACCCGCGATCTTGGGTTTAGGAGGCAAGTATGGTAACCACTACACCACCAGGACCGACCTTGATAGCTTAAGAAAATTAAAGGTAAAGAAGCTTGGATACACAAAATTCAGAAAATTAATTAAGAAATTGGCATTGGAACTTTATCAACAGAAGAATGGGATGGAGGACATTGAAAAACAGGATTTAAGGGCCAGTTTTAATGATAGGAAATCCTTAAAACTATACAAAGCATTATAAAATTATTGGGGGAAAGAGAAAAATATATTGAAATCTGTGATAAAGTAGGGAGAAAAGGAATGGCATGGTTCAGATCCTGGAATAACATGATTAAGTGGGATAACAAAATATCTGTAAAAGAAAAATATCAAATATGTGGTGCATTGGGTAATATTTGGCATTGCAGGGTGGTGGGTTGTTTTTTTTTTTTTTTTTTTTTTTTTTTTTTTTTTTTAATTAATGAAAGCTCTTCCAACATCTCAGGTCATCAGCATCCCATTCTATTCCGGGCGTGAAATGGCGGACAAATTTTGCTCGGAGGCCTCTTTTTTCAGGCTTGAGGTTTTTTTTTCGTGCCGTAAATGTATGACAAGGGACCCATGGCTTTACTTCCCTTCTGAAGGAAGCCCTACTTAGGATTTTTACGTCTGAAAAAATCCATCGGTCCTGGCCAGATTTGAACCTGCGATCTTGGGTTTAGAAGGCAAGTATGGTTACCGCTATACCAAGACAGATACATTGTAGTTTGGAATGTGAACATTCAAATTATGGAGAGAAGAATTTTCTTTCCTAAAGTGGGATAAGTTACTAATGGATATAAGAGGTAGAGGAATTTAAAATTTAAGGTCAGATATCAATAAAAAGAAGGTAGGGAGCTATTTAGAAAAAGCTAAATTAAATTGCTAAAAATGTGGGCAGATTTCCTGAGAGCGATGACAAAACTAAAATTGATGCTGGAACTATATGCATTGATGAATATTTTGAAATTACCATTTAAAACAACCCCCCATTACATGTACAACCATGGTGTTAAATGTAATGGGGAAAGAAAGGAATGCAACTCCATAACTTGTTAGTTTCTTACATAAATAATATTGGATCTGGTGATTGATTATTAATAAACATTTTAGTATTGTTATTAATCATAGTTAATAGAATAATTTGTGTCAGTCCTGGTGGTATAGTGGTAACCATACTTGCCTCCTAAACCCAAGCTTGTGGATTCTACTCCAGCCAGAATTGATGGATTTTTTCAGGCGTAAGGTTCATAAGTTCCTTTGTAAGGGAAGTAAAGCCATGGTCCTATGTTGTAAATTTAAGGCATGTCTTTGAACCTCATAGCTCAAAGAAGAGGCCTCTGAGCAAAATTTGTTGACTGTCTCATGCCCCGAATTGAATGGGATGCTGATAACTTAAGATGTTAATGTCCATAAATAACCAAATCGACAAAAGAGTAATCTGTAGCTGCCTTTATTGAATTTTCTTGTTGTTAATGGAAATATCTGATATTTTCTTGTATTTGGGTTTAATTGAAATAATATTTAGGATAGCTGACCCCAAACTCTGGACATTCCAGTTAGAAACTGCTGATAGCTGATGACAAGAGTTTAGTTAAATTAGCAAAGTTAAGAAATTGAAATTTGTTTTATGTAAAGATATTAGTGATCAATTAATTAATTCATTCTTATATTCTATAAACTTGTTCTTGAGCCATAATTATGCCATTGATGTGGAACACATTAAAGGTATTACAGATCTAAATGATCTTCCTGACTTAACAGAGGATGGCATTGATGAAGGTGAATGCAGTGATGAGGATTTGGAATCCTGTTCTTCTGATTCGAGTTTGGGTGGCAAAATTCTTATACATTTAGTAAGACGTCCAGATGGCTTACATCAAGGAAGGTCTCAGCGCTCTAAAACAAAGAGAGGTGAGAATGAGTTTTTATTTGTTTTGCATAACACATTTTTTCTTTTCTTTATTTGTTTTGCATAACACATTTTTCTTTTCTTTACTTTTCGTTCTGTTTTAATTGATAAAAATATAATTTGTCACGGTAGACATATGTTTATGCTATATCACTCTAGTCCGGTAATACAGTTCATTAATTGAACTTAATTAAAAGTAAGTTTGTATGTAAATTGATTGAATTAAGTGCTACAAGGAAGCAGCAATTCACATACTGCTAGTAGGTGCAAATAACTACTGCCAATGAAAGCTTTAGTAAAGGATGCAGTTATTAGATAAGGAAAAAAGAATAAGATATCTGATAGGGCTCTGATAATGCAAATTCATGAGAGGTATAGATTATTATTTGAGTTTATGAAACAGTGGACAAGTTAAAGCTTCTCTCTCTCTCTCTTTTTTTTTTATGGTAGTGTTTAACGCTTGTTTTTACTACTGAGGCACCGCAGGCGGTGAACACTGATGATACATGAAATGAAATGATATATTGGGAAAGGATATTTTTAAGGAAGAAAGCGTTCCAGGCCTAAGTTTAGGGTATCTCCCCGGCATTTGCCAGTTATAAGGACTGAGGAAAACCTGGGAAAAACCCCAGTCAGGGAGGACAGTCCTGGTAGGATTCAAACCCCAGACCTCCCTCTCATGAGTCTGCATCTTAACGACCTCGGCCACCCGTGGCGGTTGTTAAAGCCTTAGAAATTATACAAGGGTGCATCTAGATGGAAGACAGCAAGTTTGGAAAACTTAATCAATGTGTGAAGGGTGTGAAAAGAAATGTATCTATAAGTTTGAAGGAATGACTTAAAGATATTTTCAGAGTGTGTTTGTTATGGAAATTAGGAGGGAGGGAGTTTAATTTGGAATTTTGTAATAATTATGTAGAATAGTTGTATATGAAGAGGTTCATAAATTCAAGAGGAATAAATCAGTGGGAACTGAAGATTTATGTACAGAGTTGTTTAAAATTTGGTGTGATAATTAGGTTATATTAAAATGTTTAACTGGTCTTATGAGTGTAATTAAAGATAAGAAAGAGGGTTCCTGAAAATTGGCGAATAGCAATCATTCACCCCATAAGGGAAGAGAGAAAAACTAAACAATTATAGAGGAATTGCTCTTACCAACTTTGGAAAAATTTTGCAGGATTTTTAACCGAGATTGGGCTGAACAAAAGGACAGGAAGCACCTTATCAGGCTAGTTTTAGGAAGAAAAAAAAAGGATAATATATTTATAATTAAAATATAGGTAAGTAAATATTTATTAAAGAAAACGGGCACATTATATGCTGTATTTATTGACATTGAAAAAGCACATGTTACGGTGGTTAGAGAAGTGTTTTGGTATATATTAAATATGAAAGGCCTAAGCGTTAACATGATTAAAATACTTCATGAGTTATATGATCAAAATAGATTTTGTGTTAAATGTGGGATTGGAGAGGTAATTGAGGTAGTAAGGCAAGAGAGAGGTCTTAGGCAAGGCTGTAAGTTGGTGCCAGTATTGTTTAATTTATTTATTGATGATAACTTGGAATATTTAAAAAATGCTAATATTCATATGCCTGCAATTAAAAACATGGACATTTTCTTTATGCTGCTGATCCAATCAATATCAGTGATTGGTTTAAAGTTAGCTATAAACAAGTACCCTAAAAGCACTTTTCTCCAACCAAGCTAAATCTAAACTGTTATGGGAATGCCTAAATGCTTGCAACTACCAATAAGCTTGAACTGCGGTGGGTGCTGGGGCATCAATGCATTTATGAAATGAAATAGCAGACCTGGACGTATACAAGCTAGGAATTTAGTCTAAGTTCAAAGTAACACTCTTTCCTTATCTCCTCAAATTGGGTAGAAGAGGCAATAAAGAAAATAGCTGCATTAATAATTGAAATTGTCTCTTCAGAAAACATCTACATATAGTGGGAATTTATAAAAGATGAACCCATCTGTAGAATGTGTAAACAGAAATGTAAGACTGCCTCACATATCCTGTTTGAGTGCCCATTCCTGGTAAGAAAGAGACTTTTACTGTAAGCAGGAAAGTCCTAGGAGCAGATGCTGACATTGGAATGATACTGTAACTGGTTCAATAAACAGATTTTGGGAAACAATGAAGGCATCCCTTTTAATGGGGTAGCATAATAAGTCTTATAGGCTGATGTGCCGAGTGTTGTAAAAACTCCACTAAACCCCTCTTTATCATGTCTAGCTATAGACAAAATTGAAAAGCACTGGAGAATGGGGACTGAAGGCAAATCAGGATAAAACTAAAATTATGCCTCTTAATAAGGGCAGTAAACTGTGTAAAGGTGAAAAATGGTTAATAGTAGAGAAATTCAGAGGAGAATGACAATGAGAGCATTAAGTAAATGTTTATATTTAGCACCAGATATGAGCATTAGTTGACTTGAAAAAATTTATTCTGTTTTGGTTCAGTCATGATGGAATTATTTTTTTTTTTTTTTATTATTTCTTTATTTTTTATTTATTTATTTTTTTTTTATTTTATTTTTTTAATGATGTTTAATGCCCATTTTTACTACTGAGGCACCATGGGCAGTGGACACTGAGTTGAAATGATAAACTTGGAAAGGGATTTTTAAGGAAGGAAGCATTCCAGGCCTACGTTTTAGGGTACCTCCCCAGCATTTGCCATTTATAAGGATTGAGGAAAACCCTCAGTCAGGGAGGACAATCCTGGCAGAATTCGAACCCCAGACCTCCTGCTCGCGAGTCCACGCCTTAACGATCTTGACCACCTGTGGCAGTATGGATTATGGAGAGGAAATCCTGGGAATTGACAATGGATGGCATACTATGGATTTATTCAAAGAAATTTTTGTAAATTGGAATAGTTTGGGATTTTTACAGTGAAATATAGTATCATATAACAAATTATTTGAGTGACTTCCTCATAATTAATTTGTTGTAAAATTTTTGTAAGCTTAATATTCGGATATCCTAATAATACAGCTAACACTGGAGCCTTGGCAGATTTAGGAAAGGTAAGTGTGAGGGGGTTAATAACGTAAAGGATATTGCTTTATTTGTTTTCGGTTCAAGAGTTACCCGATATTAATATTGTGAAAATATAACTGAAGAATTTAACTGAAGAATTTAAGTTAATAGGTCTAGTTAGGAAAGTTAGAGAGCAATTGTGTAAGAATGGTCTGGGAGATTTCTGGATTAAAATTGGTGATTTCAGAAGGGGATTTTGGAGTAATGTGAGATTAAGATTGGAAGATATGGATAGGAAAATATAATTCTCCCAGATAAGGGAGAAAAGTTCATTGGCATGGATATTAAAAATGGTTCAGGCAAGGAAAAGTATACCGTAATTTGTAGGATGAATGAAATATACCGTAATTTGTAGGATGAATGAAAGGGAAGGGATAGCTTGGTTTCAATTGGGTGTTTGACAATTAAGGGGTTTGAGTGGGAATGTTATCCCAGGAGTCTGTCCTACTGCAGAAGTAAGGAAGATAAGTGATTATTACTTTTCAGCGTAAAGGAATGAGTGAATGAAGGGTAAGTTTGATAGGCAAGAAATGATTATTTAGGAATAAAAAAGTTATAGTAAGAAAGATTTTTGAAGATCAAACACAATTACTTTGATTAGGGGAGTTTTTATGGAAGGTAAAGATGAAATGAGAATGGTCAGTAGAGAGAAAAAAGAAATTGAATTAAAATAACTAAATTGTATTTTATTAGATTATTAGGCACTGTGCTGTTATGTAACCATTTAGATCTGCTCTATTTTGAGGCAGTATTTTGAGTAATCTATCTCAAATGACGAATTATGGGGATTATTTATGTAGAGTTAAAATAAGTAGATGTAGATAGTTAGCAAAATCTTGTTGTTTAAGTTAAATTAGTTTTAAAATCATGGTACTCATATAATATGTTTAGGATTATATAATTATCAGCAAATACTGTTTTTAATTGAAGCAGAATGGAATATGTAACATTTATAGTTAATTAGGGATTGATGAACTAAAGGAGGATTGGAACAGAATAGGAGCTTAAAAAGGAGCAATAATTAGGAAACTAAATAGGATAGAATGGAAGAGAACCCTCTGATGTGAAAGAATTACCTGAAGTGATGGATGAACCTCTGTCTTCTAGAAATCCAGTAGGAGACTACTGAAGACAGAAGACAGAGGTTAGCAAGGATCATAGCCAGTAATAGGGAATATTCTAATGATTTTATTTTATTTTATAAAAAATATAATTATTTTTATTTAAAAGTTAGTAAAGAAATTTATTATATTACAAACTGTACCTTTTTACATATTTGCAACTTATATTTTTATTTTTAATTCCAATATTACAAATTAATATTCAAAACAAACATTCCTTTTCATTCTTTCCTAGTTGCACATAACCAGAAGTTCTCAACATTGAACTCAGTTGTCTGTTTGTTTGAGAGAATGTATTTTTTTGAGCAAAATATAAAACAAGAATCACTAATCAGCAACAACATACTGTATTATGAATGAATGATTAAATATTTATTATTATTTCTACCCATTTTCAATTACAATGTTATAATATTTCCTTGATCCTGGGGTGCTTGTTAATTCAGGATCCTATGCAATTAACACCCTTAGATTAATGTATTAAACCTTTTCATACTATATTTACTTACATAACACTAGGACACGTTTTGGAAGCTAATTGCTTTCATCATCAACGCTTGACTACTGGAACAGGCGATTAGATCCTAAGATGCTTTTATGGTGGTCTCTGATGGTTCTAGTAGGGACTTGCTGAGTTTGTCCATGGCTAGGAAATCAAAATTAGTAAGTTTTTCCTATTTTTTTAAGATAAAAGTATCTTCCCAAATGAATAGTTCTATTGGTTTGTGAAGTTCTTTTAACAGCCTAGTCTCTGGTTTAATTTCATGATCATTAATCCAGAATCCAGAAGTGAACTGCTACTGCTGAATCATCAACCTGTTTAAAACGAATATTCTGAAACTCTCTTAGTTTTTCTGAAGTATCTCTGATCACAATCTGCACATTTGATTTAATAAATTCCTGATTTATGTTCTGTTGATATGATATCTTTTACTGTGCAACCTAATAAATTTTTGATATTATATTTGTTCTTAGGGGATAACATTATACCTTATTCTTGGAATATCCTCTTAAATTTGTGGTTGAAAGTTAGATGGTACCTGAAGCTTTTGATTTTGTATCTTTTCTTGATGTTCTTCAATATGGAAACCTCTCTTGTAGACTTTTATCTTTATTGATAATTTTTATTTCTGTGTCATTGTTGAAACCATTGGTTGTTGCCGTCTTAAATTGTCTGTTGGTATTCCAATTTGTACTCTGTTTCTGTGAGTGGAATGTTAGTTAATCTATGTGCCAAGCACTGAAACACTGCATATTTATGTGAAATGGGGTTGTAACTTGTATTTTTTATGTAATTTTCTTTGTGCATTTCTTTTCTATAAATTTCACAGTTCAGACTGTCTTTTTTTCTTATGATTTTTAAATCTAGGAATGGGAGCCAACCATTTTTTTCTTCTTCCAAGGTTAAAAGGAGGAACACTTTCAGAATATTCCTTTTAAACTGGTTCATAAATCAGCAATAGTAACTCACTTTTGGACCAATAATCATAAATTAAACCAGAGACTAGGCTGCTAAAAGAACATCACAAACCAATAGAACTATCCACTTGGAAAAAGACTTTTATCTTAAAAAATTAGAAAAACTTGACGAATTTTGCTCTCTCACTCATGAATGAACTCAGGAAGCTCCTACTAGAGCCATTAGAGACCGCCACAAAAACATTTTGGGATCCAGCTGCCTGTTCGAGTAGTTAAACAGCTGATGACGAAAGCAATTAGCTTCCAAACCGTGTCGTAGTATGTAAGTAAATGGAGTTCGTATGAAGGTTAGGTACATTAATGTAGGATATATTACCACTCCATTGTCTACAGCTTCGTAAGTACAATTTATTCACTTAACTAACATCCTGTTGATTGTGCACATGGATCCTACATCACTTTAATTTTACATATTATAAAGTGAACTTTACAAATACTTCCCTAAGGGGGATATCATCTTCCATCATTGTTTCTTTATTCCTTCTTCCTTTGTCTTGATCACTTTCCTCCACAACTTTTCCCTTACTTTCTCTACATTATTTCCGAACTAATTCAAAAATTCTTTTTTGCTAATACCACAAATGTTTAATGCCGAAATTTCCAACTGAAAATTACCCCATTTCTTGTTTCATGTTTCCTCCCTCCGTCCTTCAGTTTCTGTGCATTCTAATTACAGTAAAAATTATTGTCTATCTTGCCACATATGGGTACATTCTTTGTCAACTTTTACCCCATTTAATATCATTCACACAAATTGTATTTGTGGGGGTTACACCTAAGAATGGCCAGCGTAAAATAGATGAAGACCTCGTGTAATTATTTTATTGCCTTAGCATTTCAATAAATATTAAGGTATTACCACTTTCAGCTTCTCTTGTACCATACAGGGGAGATTCTAGCATTTGCTTATCTGGATCCAATTTCTGAATTATAGCCAGGTGACCTGCCCATTGAAACCTTTCTTCCTTCTTATGTATTGAATAAAATCCTGATTCTTTTACAGCTTATATGGTTCATAATTTGATCTTTCTCTGTGGTGTTCTCTTTCTTTAACACACCCATGTTCTGTGGATCTTGTTTTCAAATGTTTAAATTTTATTTTCACTAACTTGCTTATCCAGTCTAAGGACAATGTTTTTGTAATCTTTATGTTGTTGGCTGTGCTAGTTGTTTACTTTTAATATGTTATGTGTAGTAATGTTAGTAAAATATCTGAGTACTTTGTGTGTGTGTGTGTGTGTGAGAGAGAGAGAGAGAGAGAGAGAGAGAGAGAGAGAGAGAGAAATGTGCTGCAGCAAAAACATGTGCTCTTGTCAGCATCAACATTACAGTTCAAGGATGTGGAATATACCTCAGTGGATGGATACTCAACTACCTGAACTAGAGTGGTGAACTTGAGTAATATTTTAATAATTTTGTGTTTGATTTATTTCAGAAGCTAATGAGACTTTGGTTGATGGCGTGTCTAAAGAATGCGCTGCAAAAAATGCAGAGGAATTATTACAAGAGGAGGAAAGAGAAAAACAAAAGGCTGAAAAACGTAAAGCAAAAAAGAAAAGAAGAAAAGAGAAAAAGAAAGAAAAAATATTAGGAGCAACTGCATCATTAAATAAAAATATTAATAATAGTAATACAAATGATAATAGCATTGATAATATTAGCAAAAATAATGTATCAGAAGATGCAGCTAAACCAAAAAAGTAAGTTTTTGCTTTAAGAAGGCATTCATCAATTCAAGATTATCTAAAGCTTATAAAACATGATGTAGCTATCTGTTCAAAGTCTGTGTGAATCATACTGCTTTAAAAGCAAGTACCTGAGTCTTTCTCAGCCAAAAAATTGAGCATCACATAGTTTTAGGACTTTTTGGTCTCTGTCCTTTAACAGAACAAAAATTGCAAATTCCTTATCACCAGGCATAGGAAGTTAGCAAAAAATATTGCCCAAACTATGCAATCAAAATTTTAAAAAATATGCACAGAAATGCAATGAAAAAAACTTAATGAAAATAAAAAATGTATATAACTTAATTTATAATAAATATCTAATTAATGACTATTTAGTAAGTGATAACCAGAAACCATAACTTGTGCAAATTCATGTTTTTATTGGAAGATCATATTTGCATAACTGAGGTAATGTCCATTTGAAAAACCATGTACATAACTCAAATGGCATTAAGTAACTATGAGTTCATTATAAGCAGCAATTTGTAGGCAGAAAATGTGTATTCAACATAGCATGGTGTCATTAGTGCATTTTTTAAATCAGATACTTGAGTTAACTTTAGAGATAGTAATACCTTTCCCTGCAAGTACCTCACACAATGTAAAATTGTCACCAAGATTAGGATTTTCTGTATCACATCATTCACTTTCTTCTTTAACACATCCCCAAAGAATCCAGATACATTAAAAATCTGTTTCCTATTCTCCTGGAATAAATTTTACTATTGTTACAGCTAAATAGAGATCACAAGTTTATGGAATCTTAATAACTAGAATTAACACTCATATGTGCATGGCAGGACTTACACATAGAGAAAGGGCGAATTTAATAAAAAATATCATGAGAGGGTAATCCAAAAATTGTCTCCAAAATACTGGGGCTGCAGGGAATCTTTTTGCTCGGCTGTTGGCCACACTGTTGTGTTTGTTGCTTCCCCCACTCGCTACAGAATGCATCACACAGTAGCTGGGGTGCTCAGTTTCGGCTTGGCAAACAACTGCTACTGTCAGGTTCGAAGTTCACGCAATTATTCGGTTTTTTAATGCAAAAGGCATTAAACTAATGGAAATTCGTCGACAGTTGATGAAAGTGTACAGATATCAAAAACGTCCACAAGTGGTGTAGAGAGTTTGCAGCTGGTCATACTGAAATGTATGAGGAAGAAAAAAGCGGGAGACCGCCAATTTGCAATGAGACAATCACAAAAGTTGAACAAATTGTGCTTCAAGATCAAAGGATCATTCTCGATGAGCTCTACATTTGTTATTCCTGAGATTTCTCGAAGCACTATTCATAGGACTTTGGTTGATGTTTTGAATTTCGGAAGGTGTTTGCAAGATGAGTCCCAAGAATGCTGACAGAGGACCACAAAGGGCAATGCATTGAAACTTCCCATTAATTTCTTTGGCTCTTTGCAGATGAAAAGGACATCCTTTTGGATTCAATTGTCACAGATGATGAAACCTGGGCTTTCCACTTTGCACCGGAGACTTCACGTGAGTGGCAGCATTTCTCTTCATCCAAGCAGCGAAGATGCAAAAGACACAGTTGCCATGACTTTACTGCAACTTTGCTGTTAAAGTCATGGTAACTGTATTTTGGAATCAAAAGGGGGATATTGTTGGTTGACTTCATGGCTTCTGGGACCACAATAAATGCTGACATATTGTGAGACACTCAGAAATCTCAGACAGGTGATTCAGAGCTGGAGAAGAGAAATGTTGAGCAAGGGCATAATCCTTCTCCATGACAATGCCCCCCCCCCCCCATGGTGCCGTCAAACTGTGGATCTTGTGCAACAGTTTGGATGGTATATCACCACTCATCCACCCTATAGTCTGGACTTAGCACCCTGCGACTACCACTTGTTTCCCAAGTTGAAAGAACATTTGGCTGGAAGGCGCTTTAGCAATGAAAACAAGATGAAAGATAAAGGCCAACGCTTCCTCAATAGCATGGCAGTGAGCTGGTGTAACATGGGCATATAAAAACTGCGACAGCACTTACAAAAATACATCAAACGAATTGATGATTATGAGAAGAATTTTCAAGCTTCAAAACTATGTATCATGTTTTGAAGATAAAGGTTTCTCTATATTTTTAAAAAATATAGGAGACCTTATTTTTGGGATTACCCTCGTAGTAAGGCACCTATTTAAACAAAATATCATTCTTCTGATTTTGGTG
This sequence comes from Metallyticus violacea, assembly GCA_030762175.1. Classification (NCBI taxonomy): domain Eukaryota; kingdom Metazoa; phylum Arthropoda; class Insecta; order Mantodea; family Metallyticidae; genus Metallyticus; species Metallyticus violacea. Next base: position 41,562,186 of record CM060830.1, on the reverse strand, counting down.
GTAGCAAACATGTCAACAACCACTCTTTGATTGTTGTTGAATTTTGGAATCTGCAGGTTGAAGTCTGTGGTGTAGAAAAAGAATTGTATACTTTCTATCTTTTGAATTTGGATTGAAATTATTATTTTAGTTGATTTATCTAGTTTTTTAATTTCAATTACCTCTACCATGATTACAAAGAAAAAGACTTAGAATGTAAGTTTTTTATAGTGCTAATTTTTTATATAGCATGGCAGCGAGTTGGTGTGACATGGACATACAAATCTGCGACAGCACTTACAAAAATACATCAACCGAAATGACGATTATGTAGAAGAATGTTCAAGCTTCAAAACTAAGTATCAAGTTTTGAAGATAAAGGTTTCCCTATATTTTTAAAAAAAATAGGAGATCTTACTTTTGGGATTACCCTTAAAGTAAGACACCTATTTAAACAAAATATCATTCTTCTGATTTTGGTGGTAGCAAACGTGTCAGCAACCACCCTTTGATTGTTGTGGAATTTTGGAATCTACAGGCTGAAGTCTATGGTGTACAAAAAAATTGTATACTTTCTATCTTTTGAATTTGGACTGAAATTATTATTTTAGTTGATCTATCTAGTTTTTTAATTTCAATTTTCTCTACAATGATTACAAAGAAAAAGGCTTAGAATGTCAGTTTTGTATAGTATTAATTTTGTTTACATTCACTTAACACAAAACAAAATAAAGTAAATATACAAATTGTCATGAAATTACACTAGCCCGCCATTCAACAACTTACTACTAGTGAAATGGCCATTTTATTGCTGCTGGTAAGTGCATGAGAGAACTGTTACTTCAAATGTAATATTGTTTGCTATTGAAATAACTTTTGAGTTTCCCATATTTAATACATATACAATACAGTTTCACTGTAATTATCTAATAGTCTTTTTAAAGTATTTTATTTATGTTTATTACTATAACATTAACCAGTTTGTATAAGTCAGTCCTGGTGGTGTAGTGGTTACCATACTTGCCTCCTAAACCCAAGATCGCGGGTTCGAACCCGGCCAGGACCGATGTATTTTTTCGGGGCGTAAAAATCCTAAGTATGGCTTCCTTCGGAAGGGAAGTAAAGCCGTGGGTCCCATGTCATACATTTATGGCACGATAAAGAACCTCAAGCCTGAAAGAGAGGTCTCTGAGCAAAATTAGTCATGAATGAGTTGAATGGGACGCTGATGACCGGAGATGTTAAAGAGCATCCATAAATAAATTAATCAAAAAAAAAAGTGTGTATAAAACTCTAGGGAAACTTCCCTGGGAATGCACATGACAAGAGAGGATGTTACAGGTGATGCATGCACATATTGGTGCTTATGGGAAAGAGGCTCCATCTATTGTTTCCTCTCACCTTTCCAGCCAAAATACTCCACAGGCCTACCAAGTTTGTAGCCTACCAATAATAACCATAAATGCAACATCAGGCGCAAGATATAAGTCTGTAAAAGACATTATTTTATGCATAAAAATGCACCAAGCAACAGTTATGAGAAATTAAACTTTGAAATTTTTGGGGGTTGTGCAAATCAGCAACCTCCTAGAATAGCTGCCCTTTGCAAGATCTCTTGTTTGCTTTGTCATGGCTCAGGAATTATCTTAAATTTATTATATAAGCCAGCTTACTCTGAATTAGGGATGGATTTTTGCTTCTTTAATAGAACTATATTTTTTTCAATAAAAAATGAAATGGTATTTAATGCAAAATATACAGAAATTAAACAATATGTTTCTGCTTTTGCAAAAGGAAATTTTATATCATATTGCTCTAAAAATTTGTAAATCTGCATATTTCTTTCTATCTCCATTTACATGATTGTGTTTAAAACAGATGTTACCTGGGTTATCTGCAAATATGACCTTCCTATAAAAACAAGCATTTGTATAAACTTTTGATGTCTACTCTCACCACCAAAGCTGTAATTCTAAAAATATAGGCAATTGGCATAAAGTGTTATTGATAAAAAATTAAATATTACTTGCTGTGTTTAATATAAGCTATTTTTGGTATTGAAACTTAAGCATTAAATTGTTTTCTATCCTAGAAAGGAACGTATTAATGGCACTAAAGTGCAACATAAACAGGAAGCAGGAAGCGAAGATGATGTAGAGGAGGATGATTTCCTTGATCCCAATTCAGCTTTTGTTACTAATGCTGCCAATAAAAATAAATTAAAACATTTTTATGAAAGCCGTCAGAAAAAAACAACAGAGACAACAGTAAGTATAAAGGTTAAAAATGCTTGAATGTACTCTTTTGTTATATAAAGTAATAACATGAGGACTGAGTAAGAAAGTATTGAGGTATTTGTGACTTCCTGTCCTTGGAAGGTTGCATTATGCTTCCTAAAGTTTCTTGCAACAACTTTTGTTAAATAACAGTTATGTTAATCTATGCTAAATCAAATTTTCTTTAAAATTATATCAGTGAGTGAATTCTAATGCCAGCCAGTCATTGAAGTTCTGCAAATGTATTTCATAAGCTTCCAACTTATTAAATTTCATTTGATATAATACAATTTTTTTAAATTTTTAAAGTTAATAGTTTTTAAACTGGTCCCATATCTATTGAGGGCAACTGTGAACATGTAGTTACTTTCTAAATATAAAGTATCTCTGAGAGAATTGCATATACTCTCAGTAGATGCTGAGAACGACCTCCTTCCTGTAGAACACATCTGCATATATTGCTCCATGTTTCTGGCATTTTTGTAGTATTTCCTAGTTAATTTCATTGAATTTGGTGATGTAGTATTATCATCAGTTTTGGTGAGTTCATTAAACTCATTTTTCAAGATAACCTCATAAGAAGCAATCTGATGAGAATAGATCATTTGATCAGGGTGATTCCAAATTCCTAGAAATTAGTTTAACTACTTAGGCCTGAAATTTAGCAGTTGAGTAATTGAACTAAATAGAGGCTGTTTTCTCTATCCAAAGAGAAATCTGCTATAAATTTGGTGGGGCAATATATACACATGAGGGTGGGTATTTATTTTTGAAATTTTAAGAAAGTATGGGAGATATGTAAGTTGTCTAGTGTATCATTAAGCCACCTCAAAGCAATGAATCATCGCAAAAAAAGCACTCATAAATTTTATAAAAAAAATACTCAACAAAGTAGCCTGTCATTCATTTCAGCTAATTATAAGTAAAATATTGCATATTCTTAATTATCTAGTGAGTTGACTTGATACTCTTATGCTCCACTTACTGTTGAATTATGCAAACCTAGTTTTGCAGGCTTTTGCCTGCATCCTCAGTAGCTAGTCAACTGTCGGATCCGTTGTTGATTGGCTGGCTGGACTTGGTGTAGCTCTTGTGGACATTTTATGAATGAATTAATTTGTCTTCTGTTAATGTCAAAGTTCATAACCTTATCCTCATATTTTTTTTATATAAATTTTGTTCCCATATTCCCAGCTCCATGGGCCGATCTATGAATTTCAATAATTTCACTCTCATTTCTATATCATGTTTATCTCTCCAAAAGTGGTGTGCTGATTTTTCAATGTGAGTGTACCTGATGTTCCTGCAGTATTCCTTCAGCCTGATTCCAATACTGCTTTTTGTTTTTCCAATATATACTTTGTTACAGTCTCAACAGTTGATTTTGTATATTCCTGTCTTCTTCTCCTCAGGTATTCTATCATTATCACCAGAAATGAGCAAATTTTTTTAGGCTAAACTTGCTCACTGGGGACAAAGAAATCCCAAATTCTCTTCAGTATTTTTTTGGAATTTTTTGGTGGCCCAAGGTTAAGTAAATTTCATGTGGATGGTAGATTCTTTTATTGCTGTCAATGTTGTAACCTGCTTTAACCTCCTGTTTTGTTTGAATTTCTTGATTTTCTTGTCTACAATTTCTTGGTCATACCCATTTAATTTTGCTCTTTGTATAATATGATAGCACTCTTTGCTGTATTCAAACTCATATCATAGCATAAGATTATCAAATCAACTCACTAGATAATTGAAAATATATTAGTTGCTTCACTGTATTGGTTCTGACGCAAAATTAAATTTTATATTTAAAATATTGCATTCCTATCCTTCACACAAATATACCTTTACCTAAGCAACATTATAACTCTTATCTTTCCACCGCATATTTGAGTGTACTAACTGTATCCCAGTGCTTAAAGCTCAGTTAACTTTATGAGAGAAAGAAACCAGAAATCATGATTGGTTTAAAACTTCCCTTTTAATACCTCAGTTAATTTAATTATTTTTTTTAAATAAGTAGTTATTTAGATTGGCAAGTTTTAAAATGAAAGCACTGTATGTTAACACATTATCCCCCCCCCCTTTTTTTTGCTAGACATTCATATCTCATGTTGTTGCTGGGAAAAATAATGAAAAAACTCCTACGGGCCACTTTATGGAAAAGATTCATGTTCATATGGCTGGGATTTTATTTTTTAAATTGTAAACCCCAAAAATTGCTGAAGCATCACAGGCGATGGACACTGTTGATACATAAGATGAAATGATAAATTGGGAAAGGGTTTTCTTTTTAAATAAGAAAACGTTCCCAACCTAAGTTTAGGGTACCTCCCCGACATTTGCTATTTATCAGAACTGAGGAAAACCTGGAAAAATCCTCAGTCAGGAAGGATGATCCTGGCAGAAACTGAACACCAGACCTCCTGATCAAGAGGGTGCCTTAATGACCTTGGCCTCTCTTGGCAGTAGGATGTAATGCTGTTAGCACTGGTAGATTCACAGAGAATATAATAAACACTTTTTTTCTCTACTAAGAAGTCTATTATGTAACTTTAATAATTATAAACAAAAATGTTAAATAATTGATATTATTGTATGATTTAGTTGATCTACACACTCTTAATGCTTCACTTACTTTTCACAACATATAGAACCAGTTTCCAGAACATTTCTTTCTCGTCAGTTACGCTAAAATTCAACTGCCTGATAATTTGTTAAGGTGTGAGAATGTGTATTTTGCTCTGGTGGCGATGTGATAAACTTGTAGTTTATGTTTTCATCCCCGGCAGTGTTGAATTTCATTAGACTGTCTTTGTATTTGTAAATGTAGATTTTCTCCCAAGTTGCTAGTTCTGTAGGTCCTTGACTGATGTTAATAATTTTGTCTTATTCCCTATGTCATGATTTTTAGCCCAAAAGTGATATGCTACTGCTAATTTCTCTATTTGCTTGTACTTTGTGTTCCTGAAATATTCCTTTAACCGTGTGCCTCTTTGTTTATCCAATGTAGATTGTTTCACATTCTGCACACTTTATTTTGTAAATACTTGCTTTTTTCTCTTGTTGAATACTGTCATTAACATTGTCTATCAGGAGGTTTTTAACATTAAATCTGATTCGATTCGTTTTATTTAAGGACGCTCTTTAACATCTTAGGTCATCAGCGTCCCATTCAATTCCGAGCATGAAACGGCTAACAAATTTTGCTCAGGGGCCTCTTCTTTCAGGCTTGAGGTTCTTTTTCATGCTGTAAATGTACATGGGACCCACTGCTTTACTTCCATTCTGAAGGAAGCCATACTTAGTATTTTTACAACATTAAATCTGTTAACTGGTGCCCACCTGATATTAAAATCTTTAAGAATATTCTGGAATTTTTTTGTAGTCCATGGATGATAAGTGAATTTTTTAAAAATTAGCCTATCTTTTCGTGCTGAAAGTGTTGTGGTTTCTTTGATAAGTTTTTGTCTCTTGAATTTCTGTACATTTTTGTGTACTAGTTCTTTTTTAAAACCATTTTTAACTGCTATTTCGTCTATTTGTTTGTATTCATTAAAATATTCTTTGGAATTTGGAACATACAGAAAGAATACACATGCAGATAACCACATCAAAGTTGACGGTTTTAACCCCACAGAGCACAAACTTGTAGTTATCAACAGTTTAACACACTGGCTAGTTAACCTACAAATTATCAAAGAAGAATATTTTAATGAATACAAACATACATAGTTTCGAATAACGGGAATTTTCACAGTGAAATGTAGTATAATATAACAAGTTATTATTGAGGAAATTTGAGTGATTTCCACAATAATAATTTATTATACAAACATACATGTTTACTATCCAGACAGTGTGGAAAATTCCACAGTAAAAGCTTGCTGTTTCTTTCAATTCTGGTTCATTACCGGGTATCTGAAAAAATAAAAAATAATTTTATAATAAATTAACATGGTATTGACAACATTTCTTAAGCTTTTTAATTTTGTTTTCCAAGAAAGTGATATTGCAACAGAACCGAGTGAAATATCAAAGGAAAATTACACTCTGGAGGAAGATGATTTTTTGAACCAGGACCAAGCACTTTAAGGACAACTTTAACTCCTCAACAACCAAAATAAAAGTAGAAAACATCATGAGGATGAAGCATTTTCCATGTTAAGCAAAATTAATTCAGTTTTGGAGAACAAACAAACAAATAAAGATTCCCATAGTATGGCAAGTTTGTTGCTCACAAACTTTGTTCTGTAAAGAGCCAATATATATAAATATTGATACTGAAGGAAAAAATCCAAGATGCAATTAATGAGACTAAATTGTCCAAACTATATTGCCAAATGGCGCAGTAGCCTTAAAATTGTGTACATGAAATGATTGTATACTTGTAACTGAACAGGGAATGATTATGAAGTGGTTTTAAACCTATTTAGTGGTAAAAGAAAGTTTATTTACAAATAATATGTTGCAATTTTCTTGCATTGTCTATGTAATATTTAGGGGAAGGCAAATTGCATGGGACTATTGTACAAAGCATTCCTGGGCTTGTTCGTTCCGAAAATCAAATGCTGCAATCCTAGCTCCAGCTGTTTTTGAACCATCAACAAAATTTTGATGCTTTATAACTGACACCCTGTAGCTTTTTCGAAAAAAAATCAGAGGGTGAAAGACTTCATTACAGCTTGGTACAACATAGAAAAAAGGGTGTGCCAATTCTGCAATTATACCCAGACTTATCATCCTGTAATGTTTCAAACAAACAAATTTATTTTGAATTTATGTCTGTTACGTTAATTTAATCCTGAATTTGAAGTGAAATATCTCCACAGACCTTGGGAATTATTTTACTAATCTTCCTTTAAAAATCCTCTGCAGATGCATCAGACTACTGAATGAGTCGCCTGTTGCTTGAAAGCGTAATGTTACAGCTATTTAGTTGTTGTGCCAGTGGAATAGCAGCTCTGAAGTTTGTATCTTGTATCACAAGAGGAGCTACCATTTATAGTAAGTTTTCAAAGTTGTTTGGTGCCATCCTTACAAAATTTCTAAATCCTGACAATCTTCAATAACTAGGGGTTGGTAGTTTTTAACATTTTAAATTCAGAAATTTAGCATTTTGATTTATACATTTAGCATTTTGTAGCATTTATACATTTGCAGTTTAGCATTTTACAGCATTTTGAAATAAAACATAATTTTAGCTAATTCTGGTAAGCAAGTATTGTCTCAAAATAACATCAATAATATGAAATAAAAATTATTAGTAATTAACAATTTTAATATTGGTCACTTAATATGATTTTGTGTTATTTTAAATCCACAAATTTAATAAATTTTTTAGTTCCCATTTTATTTATGCTAATTGTTTGTCTTTGTTAAAGTGTAAATGCGGATGACTTTTTTTTTTTTTTTTTTTTTTTTTTTTTTTAAAGAATCAGATAAAATTAAATATGCGGTATTCAGCCTTAAAATAAATTGTTTTTTGACAGGTACTACCGAAAGCTGGATGGTCCACTTTGTGAAGAGGGATGCTAGTCTCCAAAAACATCTTCACTTTGTCTTGCACAAAAGCACTTTTTCCAGATTTTGTACATTTCACTTTATCGTGCATCATTTGGATGGTGGCTTGCCGCTTTACTCTATGTTGTTCCTATTCTGATTTATTGTTAAAATTATCTTTTGTACTGACATGTCCCTGACTTTTGACATGCTTATATAAAACATCCTTCTTTTGCCAATCCAGATGCTGAATTGTATAATTACACACAAAAAAAAAAATCAGTATCACTAATATAAAAATTTATCATTTTGCATGCTGTTTTCAATATTTTCAACCTCATCATCTTAACACTTGTCGACTTATAGGAAGTGAATGAAAAATACAAAATTCTATAAAGTGTATGACGATCAAACAATGATGTTTTGGTGTGTGACGATCGAACAATGATGTTTTGAAGAGCTCACACTTCACAGTAGGAGTTACTTTCCGAATTCCAGAATGGTTGGTCAAGTGCATCATAAACATTCTAAGGAGGTACAAACTGCTCACTTGAAGTTTCCAGAAGAAGGAAAAAAGGGTTTTATTTGGAAAAAAAATCAATGGTGCATTTATGTCATATGAACTGTATGAACAGTTTCGCATTTTATCACGATATATTGCATTTGAGAAAAATCTTTACCCCTATCAATAACTAACTCCTTTAATATTGAATAGTATGCAGCAAATGAATTTTTCTTTTCAGCGAAAAACTTCTTGTCCACATGCATTTTGCTTTTTTTCTCTCATGTTCTTCCACAATAACAGTAGGAGTTGCACAGAGCAATAAAGCTTCCTCCATTTTGAATCTGATTGCAATAATGTCATATATAGTCCTATACAAAAAGTCCCTGATGTAAACCCACCTTAAGAAGCCATGCATTGTATACAGCAACATCAGTGAACCAAGATAAAAGAGGCTAGTACCATTTGCTATTTTTTAATATTCTGTATTTTGAGATGCTCTTGTCAATCTATTAATGCCACCAATAAATTTATTGTAATTAAAATAAATGTAAATTGGAACTTGCACAGTGAAGCTAATAATATTAATTGATATCATTGTATAATTCAGTTGAACTACAAATTCTTAAAGCTTCACTTACTTTTCATAAATGTATGGAACCAGTTTCGAGAACATTTATTTCCCATCTTCAGCCAGGCTAAAGTTCAATTGTCGGATCATTCGCTGAGCTGTGGGAATGTGTATTCTGCTCTGGTGGCGGTATGATAAACTTGTAGTCCATGTTTTCATCCCCGGCAATGTCAAAGTTAATTAGGCTGTCTTTGTATTTGTAGATGTAGATTTTCTCCCAGGTTGCTAGTTCTGTAGGTCCTTGTACTGATCTTAATAATTTTGCTTTATTTATTATGTCATGATTTTGTGACAAAAAATGATATGCTACTGCTGATTTCTCTATTTACTTGTACTTTATGCTCCTGAAAAGTTCCTTTAACCTTGTGCCTATGTTTCTCTTTGTTTTTCCAATATAGATTTTTTCACAGCCTGTACAATTTATTTTGTAAATACCTGCTTTTTCCTCTAGTGGAATACTGTCATTAATATTATCTATCAGTAAGTTTTTAACATTAAATTTATTAATCATTGTCAACCTGATATTAAAATCTTTAAGAATATTATGAAATTTTTTTGTAGTACATGGTTTATATGTGAACTTCTTAAAAATTAGCTTATCTTTTCTTGCTAAAAGTGTTGTGGTTTCTTTGAAATGTTTTTGTCTCTTGAATTTCTACACCTCTTTGTGTACTAGTTCTTTTTTAAAACTATTTTTAACCGCTGTTTCCTCTATTTGTATTCATTAAAATATTCTTATTTGCTAATTTGTAGGATAACTAGCCAGAGTGTTAAACTGTTATTCTGCATGTTTGTGCGCTGTGGGGTTAAAACTGTCAGCTTTGATGTGATTATCAGTGAGTGTATTCTTTCTTCGTTCTGTATATTCCAAATTCAAGATTTTCTTGACATTTCCTTATTTTAATATCTAAGAATGGCAACATGTTATCTGTTTCTATTTTGTATGTAAATGGCATGCTTATCTTGTATATTCAAAAGTTTTAAGGCATCATCTATGAGCTTTTTGTTAACTATGGCAAATATATCATCTACATATCTGTACCATACCTTAAATATGAATGGAAAAGCTGTGTTGATGTGTGTTTCAAATCTATTTTATAAACAAGAAGCAGGACTTACAATGGGCAGCCCCTTATCTCCATTTCTAGCTAACCTCTTCATGAATAGATTTGAAACACACAACACAGCTTTTCCATTCATATTTAAGGTATGGTACAGATATGTAGATGATATATTTGCCATAGTTAACAAAAAACTCATAGATGATGCCTTAAAACTTTTGAATATACAAGATAAGCATGTCGTTTGCATACAAAATAGAAACAGATAACATGTTGCCATTCTTAGATATTAAAATAAGGAAATGTCAAGAAAATCTTGAATTTGGAATATACAGAACGAAGAAAGAATACACTCACTGATATACACATCAAAGCTGACAGTTTTAACCCCACAGCGCACAAACATGGAGAATAACAGTTTAACACTCTGGCTAGTTATCCTACAAATTAGCAAATAAGAATATTTTAATGAATACAAATAGAGGAAACAGCGGTTAAAAATAGTTTTAAAAAAGAACTAGTACACAAAGAGGTGTAGAAATTCAAGAGACAAAAACATGTCAAAGAAACCACAACACTTTCAGCAAGAAAAGATAAGCTAATTTTTAAGAAGTTCACATATAAACCATGTACTACAAAAAAATTTCATATTATTCTTAAAGATTTTAATATCAGGTTGACACTAATTAATAGATTTAATGTTAAAAACTTACTGATAGATAATATTAATGACAGTATTCCACAAGAGGAAAAAGCAGGTATTTACAAAATAAATTGAGCAGGATGTGAAAAAATCTATATTGGAAAAACAAAGAGAAACATAGCCACACGGTTAAAGCAACATTTCAGGAACATAAAGTACAAGTAAATAGAGAAATCAGCAATAGCATATCATTTTTGGACACAAAATCATGACATAATAAATAAAGCAAAATTATTAAGATCAGTACAAGGACCTGTGGAACTAGCAACCTGAGAGAAAATCTACATTTACAAATACAAAGACAGCCTAATTAACTTTGACATTGCCGGGGATGAAAACATGGACTACAAGTTTATCACACCACCACCAGAGCAGAATACACATTCCCACAGCTCAGGGAATGATCCGACAATTGAACTTTAGCCTGGCTGAAGATGGGAACTAAATGTTCTCGAAACCGGTTCCATACATTTATGGAAAGTAAGTGAAGCTTTAAGAGTGTGTAGTTTAGCTGAATCATACAATTATATCAATTAATAAATTTATTATACTTTGTGATAGCTTTGGAGCATGTTACTTGTACAAGTGCTTTTTCTTATTTACTGTTAACTTGCAACCACTGGTGTTGGATGAACTCTTATAATATTACAGGCTACAGTAACTGAGCTGTATTTCTATTTTGCAAACATTACCGCCAATAGACAAATGCAGAGTTAATTTTATAAAAGTGGGGGAAAAAAGTGATATCTCTGCTTAGCATTGATGATGCTATAACGTAATATTAGATTATTTTCAGTTTTGGTCTATCTATATGAAAATGGAATAAAATATTGTGACATCCTTATCCTGCATTAAAGTGATATAGTTAGTTCCTAGCATGTATGAACACAGTAACATTATAGAGTATGGTTTTGGTCTATAATAACTAACTTCAAAATAGTTCATATATCAATAAAATCTGTGATATATTTTCTAATAAAATAAATACTCATTATCTTGCACAATTCAACGTATGAGAAAATAATTTAATATCCACCATATCCATGTTATCTGCATTTGTGGTATTTAATGGTCATGCAGTCAACAATTATAAACATATGCAGTTTCTCCTTCATTGCCAATAGGAGAAACCAAACACCCTTCTTACAGGTAGCACTAACATTATCCAATTAAAGTTTTCCAGCTGTCTGTCTAAAAAAAATTGTTTTTAAAGTTAACCAGCCCCATGTTCGTATGCACACATAGGGAACTGATGGGTTAATATATTTTCTAACAACTTTCATGAGGAGATATACATAGATGATTCCTGTAATGGGATGGATTTCAGTTTTTCGCCCATTTTGACATAGAAGTTGAAAAACTTAAAACCACAATGAAATTGAATGCTTATAGAAAAATTGGACATTAATCAATGCATTGTGCTTCCCACCAAAATTCATTGTTTCAGCATCAAGTTTTCCAGTACAATTGAGCTCTACCAAATCAGCAAAAATAGTGCCCAATCCGTATTTATCATTTTTACAGGGACTTAACATTTTTGCCTTAAATTGAGGTTTCAGCAAAATGCATAATTTTCTATAAAGTCTTGTCTGTATTAACAAAAATTGTTCTAAAAAGACATTATTTACTTAGCAACAATAACAAGGTAATATGCACACATACTGTACTGAAGTTACATAATTCTTATGCCAAGTTCAGTATTACAATTTCTTAGCATTTATATACAATGTGAAATATTCACAATACATACATGAATATTTACAGCAGCATAAGAAATTACTTTGAATGTAAACTTATTTATATAGCTGTGACTGTGCTCCATTTTTTCAAAATAATCAAAGGTGATAGATTCCTTTCTACCTTTCTAGCACTGTAGCATTTTAAGTTCAAAATGTCCATCTGTAATTGGTTTACTCTGTTATAACAGAGTTGTCCACTTTAAATTAAGTGATACACTTCTGATTAACGATTGGCAACAGCTTCACTGAATATAGTTGCTTTTATTTCTTCATCCCTGCCATCATAATCATCTTCATCATTTTGCTTCGTTTGAGAGGGTTTTTTTTACCGTTTCCCTCCATCATAATAAACTTTATTGAAGCAATTTCCGACTTGGCTAAAAAAATGTGTGTGAGCAAACTGAAGCCAAGCTGATAATTCATGCTATATACTACAACAGACCACCAAGCACCAACACTAACTGACGTTTGATGCTAAAGAGTAAAGCCAGCTTACATGGAAATGAAATGGCATTGGTTTTGAGCAGCATAATATTATCAGCATTTGACTCTGATCTTTTACAACATTCACTATTCAAGAACATTATTGCTGTGATATCCACAGATTTTTCATATGCTAAACATAGATTTTATGCTAGTGCATATTACATTAAATTGAATATGAAATTACATTGCTCTAATGGAATCATTTTCGAGTTGAAAATTTCTTGCATTAAATGTGAGTTTGCACAAAATTCAGGTTAAACTATGTGCAGTGCATATAGCACGTTCCCCCCCTCTCACTCTCTATCTTACTCTACTGCAGTCTTGTGTGCGTCAATGATTAATCATTGTAAATAATAAAACCTCATTTATATAATGGTAAAACTATTAAATTTTGTGTTGCAGGATGTGGATTATAGTGCTGTTGAAGAGAGTGAAAAACTTGCAGCGGAAGGTTACATAGCAGCAGAAAAACAGCAATATCAGGAAGCTGTGAATTGCTTTACAAGGGCAATTAGTCTTATTAAGAATGATTATCGGTTTTATAGTAATCGCAGTTTTTGTTATTGTCAACTTGGGCAGTATACAAAGTAAGCTGTTCTACATTTTAAACATAAGTATTTTGTATGTCTCTATGCACAGCTCTACAGCTTCATAATTAGGACTAGTTCTTTCACCAGGGTGTAAAGCTTAAGCCAAGTGCATCGTCAATAAGACCTAAATATATTACTTAAAAGCACAGTAACATAAATACCATAAAAATGTGAATCTGATAAGAAAATGCAACTCTTTTGTAAACATACTGATTAATCTTCTTACAATTTAGTATTAATCAAATACAAAGAACATACCAAAAGGAATGAGCAATAATTTTTTGCAACAGTGGAAGAATTAATGTTGTCTGGTAAATGGATGACTTTATTGCTTGTGTTACACTTGAATGACCTATGAGGCTATTGCATAATATGATTACAAGGATTTCTAATAAAGTGACTGACAATAATATTTCATTATAGTGTTTTTGAAGGAGAAATTAGCACGGCAGAAATTGCCAAAAGATTGAGTGCATCTAATCTAGTATACTGTTCACAAACTTTTGTCATATACAGTACAACTCATCAAGGTAATACATAGGCCATGTTTGTATTAAAACACACCACTGACCATTGTTTGTTCAACCATGAAAGAGAAAGCATATATCATTCTCTTGTTAGCATGAAATCAGGCAAATACAAAAACAGAGTTGTCATAATTGCTCCGCATAAGACTGTAAAGTCATCTACTAAGATTTTCCAGATCCTAAAAGTCCTGAAGATCAGCATAAGGTTTGCATATCAGACATTCCAGAGAATGGTTTAGACAGGTTGCTTGTCAGTTTCACATTATATGAACAGCAGCAATCTCCAATTTGCCATTTCCATTTGGAAGCAGTTACGTAAGGCATGGAAAATGAATATTTCACAATGATGGATGTGCAGCGTATTTAATGAAGACCTTACTGGTGAAGTACTGAACATTTCCGATTCCACAACTGTAGAAGCATAGGGAACTGAAATCAAAATGGTTCCTGCAGCATTATGGCAACAATGAACATAAGATGATCTTCACTGATGAGAAAGTGTTCACCGCTGAAGGGAGTTTAACTGCCAAAATAAGTGTATGCATCAAGCTCTTGAGATGCCCATGAGAGAATTCCCAAAGTTCAGATAGACCACCACCCCTCTTCAGCCATGGTTTGTTGGAAGTGAGCTATGTGAAAGTGTTCTGGACCCCTTTGGTGGTCATTGAACCAAACCATGTTTAGCAATGAACCTGAAGCTTCCAGCATGATTCTGCCTCAGCTCATAAGGTGAGATGGTCAGGCTAGAGAAAATTGTCTGCAAGAAGAGGCACTGTACAATTGAAAGTTTAAAGTGTTCTTTGATGGCAGCAATGGCAAATTTTCCCATTCTGTGCTGCAATGAATGACTGGCCAGGAGACTGAGAGTGTACCAGGCAAGAGGTGAACATTTTGAAATCTGATAGGTGACATATGTGTGTAATATATGTAAATGTAATATACTAAAAAGAAATTAAAAGAGTTTAAACCATATATAATTTATTCATAAAATAGTGTATGACAGTATTTATGGGAATATGTGTATGTTAAAAGATGTGAAACATTTTGAAGTAACACAAGAACCCAAGATCAGCTTTGTAGCAGTTGTCCTGAAACATCCTCGGCTAAACACAAGTAGAAAGTTGATGAGAACATTAACAAAGAAGGCATGTGATTGTGGGTTAAATAACACTTTGAATGGGGCACAAGGAGATTATTAAAAGTTTAAGCTATAGGAAAATTTGCATTTGTTCGATCCTGCACATATTGCTAATTACTATAAATTTTAGTGCAAAAACCATCATCTGAGAACTGTTTCAAAGAAATTAAAATGAAAATGGGTTTTTTTGGGGGGGGGGGGTGCTATTGTTACAAATGTTGAAACCTGGTTTCAACAAGATCATGAAATGTTTTCATTTGAATTCCCTAGCAAAAGTGAAAGCAAATATAGTGCCCTCAGTTGCAAGGTATGGGCACCATCTTTTGGGATACATTAGTGTAATTTTAGATGATTCTCTATAAATTGCTGCGTGTTATACCTAGATATTATCAAGCTGTCTTGCATGATAAAGCTTCTGGAAGAAAGGTCATCCTTCAGCATGACAAAGCTCCTCTTCGTATTAGAAACGGTTGGAAAAATGGCCATTGTACAGCCCTGATCTGGCACCCTTGAACTACCATCTTTTTGGATTTGTTAACGATCAGATGCAATGTTATGAGGAATGGAAACAATCCAGAAAGCAATGTGTCAGTTATTTTGACAGGATAGAACAGCATTCTACCACAGGAATGTCCAAAGTATCAGTGAAAGTGAACAAATAAATGGGATAACATGGAAAGAAAACAAAAATCTGTTGATTAAGATGTATTTGGTTTTTCAATGCGGCAACATGTTCACTTTATAAAGAATTGTTGCTTATTACTTTTGGTCTGAACCTCATATGAAATCTAATTTTCGGTTCTGGTTGTTTAATAAATTAATATATTTTTTTTCATATTGCATTACTGTTTGTAAAGTAAATTGTTTGTGAAATATAGATGTGTTGTCACTACTTTTTTTTCTAACACTCATTTTTTCCATGATTAATTTACATTAAGGAATTACAATATTTAATTTAAATGTTAAATGTGCAAATAAAAAAAACGGTGTTTATGAAGTCATAAATTACTAATTAGACAGCAAAACTACATGCTACCACAGAAATGATAAACATTGTAATTTCCCTTAATCAGTATATATTATGTTCTTTTGAATGAAATTCTTCTTTTAATGTACACCATAATTGAATATTATTATAAACTAGTAGTTGCTTCATTTTAGACAGTATTTCTTTCATATAATGCAATATGAAATATTGAAGTGAAGATTTAATTTTTTAGGGGTTTGAAGGATGCAGATAAGGCTATACAGTATTTCCCAGATAACCCTAAAGGATATTTTCGTCGTGGTGAAGCCTTAAAAAATTTAAAGGTAAATATTAATTCAATGTTATATATTCTGAGAGATTTTAAAATGATTAAGAATCTAATGTGTGATTTTAATATATTTTATATTAGGACAAATGAAAGCAATAATAAAAAATAAGCTACCCTAACCTCGAAGGAAGTTATCCCTGGGAACAAAATATCTAAATATACTTGATACTTTTCAGTTAATGCAATGAATAGAAATGTGGTTTAGTATAAATGGTATGATAATATAGTTTTCTTTTAACCAAAATGTTTGAAAAAAGTAAACTATAGGACAGGTTTATGTATAATTATGCTTTTTTGGGGTTTATAAATATGTGGTTATATTATGTTAGGTTTAGGCAGTGAATGAACATAACTGTCTTGTATGTCAGGGTTCTTTTGGTTATAATTGACTCAGTTTTTATAACTGATTTTATAAGTAGATTTTTTATACTTTTACCTTTTCTTAGTACAGAGGAAGAGAGCATTAAACTTTTACAAACTTAAGCATATTGTGCCATAAGAAGAATCAAATAGGATTTTTTTTTTTTTTTTAAACTTAACAGAGGACCTATTTTGAAAGAGAAAAAAAAGATTATAATATATAGGACATGACCTCTTTCTAATGCACTCATTCTATGAAATCACATTTTGCAAAAACTCAATATTTGCCTTGTGTATAAAGTAGTCAGATAAGTGGGATTTTTCAAAACTTGATGGAACACACTCAACTTAAAGCAGAATTTGATAAGAGTATGTATGCAGATTTTCCACCTGTACACTCTGAAATAGAACAGATCTGTGTTTTACAAGGGCTAGCAAAACTGTTACTTTATTCAATTTGATTTTAGATGGTGATAAGTTATGAAAATATCAACTTAATTCGTGGATTAGATTGATCAAGATCCCAATAAAAGTCTTTTATTTTCATAGCATGGTGGTAGTTTGTCTTTAGTTTTGTGTGCTAATCAAATTAATTGACTCTTCATATACTGATTTCGATGATAAGAATCTTGGATATTTGTCTTATTTTGACTTTGAATTTTACAATAGACATTTCTGTAGCTATAGGAAGTGTAATAAATGCCAACCTCAACCTATGTGGCCTTGGGCCCAAGACTTTCTGTAAATCCTTCTTGTAACTTTTCTTGCAAAATTATGCTGATAACAGATATTTTTTACTTTGTCATTGCAATGGAAGTTTAATTGTGCTGCATGTCTACATTGCCTAATCCTATTAAAATTATGTATGAAAATATTTTGCTATCTGTTGTTTTCATTGAATTATTGTGGTTGTGTGTTGTTTAAGGAGGAAAACTACTTCAATCTGGCCCTAAAGACCTTGTTCATGGCCAATCCAGGAAAAAGCAAACAACACCCCAAAAATAACCCTTGGATTTAAAGTATAAATAAACTTTGAAATACGTCGTTCATACATCACAGTTTCATTTAACTTTGAGAACTACTGTTTTCATGTTAATTTCAGATATTTTCAAGGCAACATATTACTATGTTATTAGTGCCTGAAGGTAATTAAATGAAACACACTTTTCAATATAACATCATCTTTAATATTATTTAGATACTGGCCCTTATATTTTATGCTATAAAACAACAAATCTTCACCAATAAAATGACAACTCATTTTGATTAATGGCAACATTTAAATGACATAGTAGGCTCCAAGTTGAATCCTGTGCATTGCATGTAATTATGTCATGTAAGGGCAACAAAGTTATTATTTACAGAAAATGCTTCAGCCGGTTTCTTTAAAATTTTGTATACAAAGCTAACATTTTAAGCTCTTTTAATTGGTTGCAATCTTTACTTAGAAAATAATTAGGGTTTCGTAAGAATTTGTCATTATTGCCTTGACATAATTACATTTCCCCTCTTAGACACCTAATTGTATATGTATTATTGTATTTTCAAAGCAAATGAACATGTTTTATATAGTAATGTAGACAACTGAATAATATTTTTAAGTTATAATGCAATGTTTGTTATTCTTACAATAAATACTCTAAGAGAGCTATTTATAAAAAGAACGAACTCCACAGTGATAGGGTTCAAATAAACAGTGATTCATATTTAGAAAGAACAAAACAGAGGGTGACTTGTACCAAATCTAGATATTCACTCTCATGCGGTCGGCTTGCATTGTCAGTCATATAAAGATGCTCGAACGATTTGTGAATAAATGTTACATATTTGTCACTGTATCGTGAGCTATACATAGGGTGTTTTGATGGCTCTTACTCCAGCAGAAGGTGCTAAAAGATATCGTGGGAGAAAAAAGAAAGACAAAAATTGCAAGGAAAAACAATATTAAAGACAAAAGAAAAGAAAAAAATATCTTTTTAATTGAGATCACACCGTGAGAAAATTAAATTTTATATAAAAAAAACATTGTGAATTGAAGAAGAAAATTGTAGCACAGAGTGAAGGAGCTGTACCATCTCCCGAGAGCTGAAGTAACTCAAGTGATACAAACATCTGCATATAAGTGTAAACAAACACTTGGAAAAGCAGTAAAATGTATTTTGAAAATGTTGCCTTCAAGTCCTGGAAAACAGCAAGAAGTTGTTTCGGTATTAACTCAACTGTTGGGAGTGCACATGTCCATTGTGAATAAGGAACCTTGTGAAAAACAAACCACACTTCCTGCAAAAGAAGTCAAAGAATTCCTCCAACAAGATGATATAAGTTGGCAGTCACCCCTGGCTAAAGATTTCATCTCCATCAAGGATAGTTGAGAATGGAAAACAAAAATTCAGAAACATTTCATGCCCATCTCTATGCAGGAGACATGTGAAATCTTCAGGGAGGAACATCCCAAGTGTGTGAGAGGTTCATCTTTCTGTACACTGCGGCCAAACTAATCTACCTGAGAAAGTAGACCCCCAGAAATGTGTATGTTTGTGCTGGCAACATGAAAATTTTAGACTTTTAATAGAGGCATTAAATAAGCAAAGTCTGAATATCCCAACTTAATTTAAGTTTTAGCATGAGCAGTGCATGACTGGCACTGTCAAATTTGTTTCAACGGAATTGACAAATTTTTACCATAAGAAAAAATGGCAGGTGATGAAATTGATTGGTCCCAATGGCAGGCTGACTCTGAAAACCACATGTTTGGCATTCAAGAAACTGGAACTATTCAGCATTGCTATGAGAAACTTGCTGAGTTATGCCCTTCATTTTTAAAACACACAAATGAAACAAATGCAAAGTAAGTACTTTGAGAAATTGAAGAAATTCACACAAAAATCAGTTCTTTTGTAAGTGGACTTTACAGAGAATTTTACCATTGTGCCACAGAATTAAATTCAAAGCAGCTATTGTACCACAAACAAGTTACCATTTTTACAGCTGTTTCGAGGCAGATTTGTATTTATCCTATGCATTACTATCAGACCATGTGGAATACGATAAATATGCTGCCCACACCTTCAATGCAATCCAAGATGTTAAAGAAAGACATCCTGACATCAAGAATATCATATTTTCTGATGGTGCTATAAGCCAGTTCAATAACTTTTATGTTCATGAACATCACGTTCTATAAGGAAAAATGAATGGTGTTTAATGCTGGTGTTTACTTCAGAGGCACCACAGGCATCTATAAGGAAGACTTCGATGTGGATGTGACATGGAACTTCTTTGCTGTAGGTCATAGAAAGGATGCAGTTGGTGTTGTTGAATCTATAAAGCTTAATTTTAACATTACCTTGCATACAAAACAAGATATTTTGATAAATTATATGGTTGCGTTGACAAAAGAATTAATTTAAGACTACGGTAAAGTTAATTCCCAGCATCGAAATTCAAGAAAATATAGAATTACTAGATTGCTGCCTCTCCCTTGTCAGAGCTCTGCCATAGACCCATGAAGTACATTTCATAGATAGATAGTACAACAACAACAAAATTCTGTGCAGGAAACTAGCATAAACCATTCTCTGCACCCTGACTATCCATTTATAATACCAGAACACACTAATGAACAAACAGCTCAAGATGATGACTTTGTGCTCAGTTCCACACTTCACTCGCTATATGTGGCAGTTTGATGTACCAATTCCAGAAGCAGATTAGTAATAAACATTCAGCAGACAACTGACTAGAAGTCTGAAGACTATTATTATTCCTCCATTATTACACAGTGCTTAACCATGTGTCTTACTAGTGAAGTGTAATGTTATGTTCAGAAGTGTAATTACATAACCACAAGTTTATTTTATTTTTGTGCAAAGGTCATTCAACACAGAAATTTCAAATTTATATCAAAATATTCCTTTAACCTCTAGTAACATCATATATCACAGTCAGAAAAAATGTCTCTATAATTTTCAGAATTTTTAATCTATGTAACATTATGCAAAGTACAATGTTTGCATAATGTAATTATGTAATGGCAGATTTTATAATTCATAACATAATTAATAATTGACTTAGAGAAACCATATTGTTACTATTATTAACATAATTTATTTATTTACATTTGGTATAAGTTTCATTTGCATATATAGTTGATTTTACTGTATATTATGAAAAAGTAAACATGAAAATGTGCACAAATGTAATTACTTCTGACTTGGATTATGTTTAGGTTGAGTCAAAGACATTAAATATAGATGTGTAAGATGGTGGAATTTGTCCAATGATGGTTGTAGTAGGAAAATAAGTGTTTATAATAAAAATGGGGATGAATATAGGAAATAACATGAGAAATGAACTATTGAAAATAAATAGGTCTCAACTCTCGGATGCTAAAAATGGCTGAAACAAGCAAGAATTGCCAAAGTTGCAGAAGAGGGAAAATGAGGCTGCAGAAAAACAGTAGGGACAGAATTATGGGCCTGGAATGATTTTAAAAGGTACTGTCTATTGAAATTTTATACTGTAATGTTTAATGGCGATTTCCATTAATTTTGGATTTTCAAAAAATAAGTGCACATAGCTCAAAAACAATAATTTGATACACACATTTTCGTCCTGCAGTCTTATGTATTCAGTTATAAATGGGGTTAAAAATATTTTATGTAAAAACTTTGATGCATTTTTAATTTGATGAAAACAACTTTTTTTCTCAAGTGTTAAGCTTTAAATGTAAAAAGTAAAGTATTCAGTATGTCAAACAATCATTTAATAGGAGATAGAAAAAAGTCGGAGCTTTAAGTTATAATTGTATGCATACCTGTATCAGATAACGCACTGCACATCTAAAAAAATTGTAGTAGTATTTATTTTGCACAAAAATATGAAAACTTAATTGTTTTTATCTTGCTTACTGAATAAAGTATGCTTCAAGTAGCAGTCACACAAAGCTGGTTTTAATATGAGACATATCTTTGGAGAAACAAAAAGTTAACTTTGCACTGGAAGTACACTCTTAGCACTGAAAACATTTTTTCCCAATGTCCATAAAAACAAAATGAACATCTCCCATTTGAATAAAAAGCAAGCTAGAAAATATGAAACAAGAAAAAAATAATAACTAAACAAGAATACAATAATGCACTGAGAGAAATGTATTTTGTATTACCTGGTGTCTTATCAAAATTTAAAAAAATGCATTCTTTTTGCTTTACAGTGACTCAGTACTTCAGTCCCAGACTAGTGTCTTGTGATGTAAAATAATATAGTTTGAGAAATAAAAGCCCATACAACAGAGTTAAAAACATGTCTCCGGTAAATTTATATTTCATGTCTTTTGAAAAAAATTCTTCAGTTGTTGTAAAGGATATAATGTGGTTCTTGGTTTTGATTCTTGCATATATAGGCAATTTCCAAAGGGATGTTATAAGGAAAATGGATTTTGTTTTTGTTGAAAGAGTTGGAAGCAGTGCGTAAATTATAATGAATTATGTGTATAATTTTGTCAATCCAAATTTGGGTGTACACACCTAGCACATGGTGCAAAATGAAAGAATTAAGTTCAAAGGGGCACAGCAAGGAAACATTTTGATAGTTATTTAACTCAGTAATTGGGCGTTCTTTTCAAAAGCAGGATCCATTTGTTAACTTATTACATTATTTCTGCATTTCCTTCATCTTGCTAATGTAAACTGTGATGGTGATGTCAGAGTGATGTAACCAGTGGCAGCTTCTTGCTCGTAATAGATGCTATTTTCTGAACATGTGCACAGGTATTTTTCCACAAGTAAAAACTTGTCATAAATGCTCCACTTCATTCATTTTAAAAGTTAGTTGACTCACAGCTGATGATGCAGGCAATGGCCTGTGAAACATGGTCTTTATAATTCAACGGTAAGTAGAGCTTAAGAGTATTAAATTGACCTACCAGCTAATATATTTCTTGTAAGTTCTATGGGATTGAGGCCTGGATAGAGCAGAGGCAATCTTAACATGATATGACCATGCTTCCTTAGCATCTCGTCAGTAACATATTCTTTTCTTTTTGTTTTCACAAGTACGTACTATTCTTTTATACTTTAAGGATTCCAGGGATTTTCATTGAGAATGAGTCAAGCAATCATTTTTTCATTAGCAGAATTTGAATTTGGTGGTTTATTAATTTGTGTGTTATGATAAGATCTATTTTTTTATCACCAGAACCAATTTTTTTGCATTAATTTGGAATGAAATATCTCTAGCCAAAGCATGTATTTTTTATATTTATAGCATAACAATAGCCTCAGTTTTCTAATTTGATTTAAAAGCATCAAACTGCCTTTTGCATGGATTATGATGAGTCTGGTACCTCTAGATCCTGGTGGCATGAGTCCAGCTGTGCTACCATTTGACCATCTTTTAGATATAGCATGGCTAGTCGAATAGGTTTGATCATTATATGATGAGTTGGTCTTCCTCTTGAAATCTGTATAGATACCTTAGAAATTATGCTTGCACATTCTTATGTCTACATTGTGCTTTTCCACTAGTACAGATGTCATTTTTAGTCTTGATCCATTTAAACTCAATTTCCTTTACTATTTTTCTTAAGCTTGTGCTCCCACCCTTGAAATGTATGCATTTCTTTAATCTAATGAGTAATTTTGAAATTGTTTGGACTGTGCCTTCATTCAAATAAAAATTGTGAATTATGTATCTGGTAACTTATCAGAATTATTAAGATCTGTACTATGATTTGGAACATTGTGTTTTTTTTCTTGGGTGTCAAAAGAAGTGTTGCTTTTCTTCATGTCTTACTCATTTTCTAAAAATTCTCTTAATTGTTTTTATAAAAACTGCTGATACTCTCTTTTGTACTTGTCTTATTTCTATGCGATATTCTGGCAATGGTATTTCATGTTTTCTGTGTAATTTTGAATACATATAGGTATAAACATTTAAAACAGTTTCACGCTTGGCATTTTTGAGATGCAGGCTGGACCTCATCAAAGATAAATATCATAACATGTATGCGAAGAAAATTGCAGCTTTACACTACAAGTGTGAACTGTTTGTACTTCCAAAGCTGATGGAACTTATTTATTTATGATCTAGAGCAATATGGTTTATTTATGTGCAGTGATAAATGTATAGAGAGCAATTAATGTTTCACAACAGCTTGCTGGTTAGCAAAATTTATATTGCCCCCCCCCCTTTTTTTTTTCTCCGTCACTTTAGTACATAGTAGCACAATCAATGTTGGACATGTCTTAATAAAATACTGAATTTTATACAAGAATATCAAAAGGAGAAGAAAAGAAAGAAAGAAAAAAAAAACATCCATGCAATACAATTAGGTTTTTACAGTAATATCAGGGTAAGTACCTAGATGAAATACATGTCATTCTCACATTACTGGGACATAGTGCAATTATGAAATAGTTATTTATCATTATTTACAAAGAAATCTGGAATGGATTAGAAGCAGTGGTTAACTAGACGTGCCTTCAGGGATAGTTTGAACCTTTTATTTTGTTGTGTATCCTTTTAAGTAGTTTGGAAGGTTATTGTATATTTTTATGCCAGAGTGCAATATGAATTATAGTAAAGCATACTATGTGAATGATCCAACACAATTTCATTGTTCATAAATGCTTTTTCTTTTTTAAAATCGGAGTTGCACTCCCAAGAATTCAGAAAATGCAGATAAAAAGTAGTTCATATTAGTTGTCTTTTACTGTTTATTCTCCCATTTCCCTTCTTCGTCTACTATCTTAAGTTTATCAGTTGCTGTTTATATTTAATGCCTGTATAAAATTAATAATTAAAACATGCAATGCCAAAAGAACCTGTATAAGACTAAACATCTGTTTATTCTATAGCAATATAAAGAAGCAGAAGAAGCATTTGAAAAAGCGTTGCAGTTAGATCCAAATATTAAAGAAGCTTGGCAGGAATTGGAAAATTTAAAAGTACAACAACTTCTTGATATGGGATTTGAATTAAAAGAATCTCGTGCGGCCCTACAGAAGCATAATTCTATTCAGGTACTGTTTAATATATAAAACAATTTAGAATGAAAGTTCCAAAATATTTGTTTTGTTTTAAAATATTGATTATTGTGGTGAAATTTGTTAATTTTGTTTAATATTCATGTTTTACCTATATTTCTAGGCAGCTGTGGAAGTTCTATCAGCTACCAAGAATATATTATTGGAGGATGAAGATGAGGTTTTCTATTCTGATGATGATGATGAAGATGATGATGATGATGATGATGAAGAAGAAGAAGAACCTTTAGCTGTTGCAAGCTCTAGCAGCAAAAGAGAGTTAGTATTTATTTTTTCCTTTTTTTGTACTCTTGTTATATATGAAGGAATTTGTTTCAGCAAACAACAAACACAACAATTAAATTTACATAAAATATCTAAGAATTTAGCATACCAAAACTAATATTCTCCCATACCTTAACCACCATGTTATATGTATGGTAAAGAACCCCTAAAATAAATTACTATTTTCACAATTGTGTGTGCCCTCAAGCTCCTTCCTTATACTTCTCCTCCACCTATCCCTTACTTTTCCTAAGAATTCTTATTTATTTATACGTGTGATAACATTTTAATTGCCACTATATCTTGTAGTTTGTCCCATTTTTCATTCCAGATACTATCCCTCCACCTTTTTACCACTTCACATTCTATTAGACAATGGAGCACACTCTCCACTTTCCCATACATAATACATCCTTCTTTAAAATTTATTTTTAATCCTTTTAGAAATAATACCCTTTTATGCATCCATGCAAGACCTATTCTTCCAAATTGATCACAATTATGTATATATTAAGTCTGAAGAACTTTATCCTCTAAGGTAGCCCAAATTTCCTGCTTCTCTATATCTTCTATCTTCTTTCTCACTTCTTTCCAAAATCCACTGACCGTACTTTTGCCCAATTGCCATACATTGCTATATATAATGTAGTAGAAGCTTCTTTAGCATTTCTAAAGGAAAAGAAAAAAAAATGGTGTAAATGAGAAATGGGTTTATTTTGCTATTGCTTAGCCAAAATTATATGAAATGCATAAATTATCAGTGTTATAAGCAATTTGTTGGCTAGCATTTAAGTAAATTTGTTACTGCTTAGCCAAAATTATATGGAATGCATTAGTTATTATGAGTGTTATAAGCAATTTGTTGACTAGCATTTGTGCACATAAATTGTTAAATGTTTGACATTTTGTTTTCAGTTCATTAAATCCATTGGGACTTTCATCACTATGGATTGGTAATGTAACTGAAAGAGTCAGCGCTGAACAACTAGAGGAATTGTTTTCAGGGTGAGTACTGGCACTGATATACATAACAAAAAATTTGGGGTGAAATGTCCATATTTGTAAGCCACAAGTAAAACTTATGAATATAAACATTATTAGGAGATGATGTGAATGTGTTGAAAATAAGGAACCCATCAACCACCCTGAAAAAATGTGTTGGCTTTTACATTTGAAATTGTGCCAAAAAGCACATGATAAGAAGGTGGTAGCTAAAGGAAAAAGGGTTGGGAGTGTGTTTAAGTAAGGTTACCAAAAATGCTTGTAATTTGCCTGAAGCAGCATCACCAAGAGTAGTAAGTAACATTGAATGAATTAGGTAGAACAGGAGAAAAAGAGGTGATGGTTAAAAGCGTTTTGAAACATTGGTATAAGAATCTGAAATTAGAAGATAAAATGATTAAAACTTGTATAAATTACCAAAGAATAGTTTTGCATGAGGATAGTTGGTGGAAGAGACTGAAAGAAACTGAAGAGATTGGTATGGGGAATATATGGCAGTGCAGAGAAAACAATTCAACAGGGTTTTGAAAGTAAGTAAAAAGGAAGATAGAAGATACAGAGATGCAACAGATATGGTCATTTTGAAAACAAAAGCTCCATGAGATTGTATAAAATAAAAATAAGATTGGGATGGATAGAAGTATGGTGACAGTCGTGATAAACAGGGACAAGAAGAATGTGCATGGATAGTACCTTAAAGGATTTAAGAACAGTAGTTTACAAGTATGTGTTATGTGCGGGAAAGCAGATGAAATGGTTTTATTGTTTGATACAGTAGTTTGGAAGAATGTGTTATGTATTGGAATGTTTTATTGTTTGATACAATGCAAAAAAACAAGCAATTGAGAGGGGTTATTTGGGGTCCAAAATGAATAAAATGGAAAATAATTAAAATTTTGAGAATCAGGAGGTGAAAAAATATTAAGATTATGGATGAATGTTTGGAAAGACTAAGGAAGATATGGGTAAGGAAAGTGAAGAGAGAAAGAAAGGGAAAGATTTGAGGAGTCAAAATACAAAGGAAGATATTTACAAATTTTAGGGGTTTAAATCATGTCGGAGGCCTTGGGAGCCTTGAGACAGGATAGGGCCTGATAGTAAAAGAAACTGTCAGACTTAATTGTAAGAAATGTCTATTTTTAGTGAGATTGTTACAGATGTAGCTCCAAAGTCTTTGGGAAATTATTATGAGTAACCTCAGAACAGAAGCCTTTGAAAATAGCCCTTATTACCAAGGAAATAAATTATTAAATTGTTTACCTGAAGAAATCAGGAACTTGAAAGATAGCAAACTAAGAAATAAATAATAGCAGATATTTAACATTCCTTTACACATTGGAAGAATTTTTGAGACAGCTAAGAAGCTTAAGATCACATGACACATTGTTTATGCATAAACACTGCTTTGTAAATTGTTGAAGAATGCTATTATAATGCTTAATGATTCGAAGGAAAACTTTAACTTCATGTTTGTACACCTTTTCCTGTTGCTGCTATTATATTATAATATCTTGGAATTTCTTTAGTAAAATGCATTTGCCCAAAAAGGTGTTGCCATGACTTAACTCTTGTATTAGACTCTCAAAACAATTCTGACAAAATCTTATTTTAAGGTGTTTTGTAAAAATGTCATTTTATGACAGTGCCAAACAATGACTTATTTCATCGTATTATAGTAACAGTGAATAGGTTAACATGCAGTAAGTTTTTGATAAACCAGTGATATCCATATCAAAGAACACTAGAGGGCTACTGTACAAGTTCCCTCCAAAAATTAATATTCCTCATCTAATCATTTACTAATGTTTGTTTTTGGCATATACACATAAACTGGACGTGGAGTCCTAGACCTTGTTGCAATATTTTCTCTTCTTTGCTATAAGTTTGGTTTGTTACTTTAAAAGCAGTGGTTGCATTTTATCAGTCATCAAGTTTTTATTCATCATTAGACAACCATAGGTTGCAATAAATTTTGTGTAACATGTCGTGACAGTTGTGATTGCGAGGAGGAAGCAGCTATAAAATATTGAGGTAAGTATTAATTTTAACAAGTTAAATGGAATCTTTGTTTTATCCTTGCATTGAGAGCAGAACAAAATGTGGCAACAGAGGACATGCTAATCGGGGCATGAGGCACGATTAAGTGAAAAGAGATAATAGGTGTATTATCTTCAAACACTTGCTGCTTGTTCACCTACTCACTGTTCGTATAATATCTAGTCTCTTTTTTTAATAGTGTTTAATGCCAGTTTTAATTACTGAAGCACCACAGGTAGATTTTATATATTTAAAAAAGGAAGTGTTCCAGGCCTAAGTTTAGGGTAACTTTCTGGCATTTGCCATTTATGAGGACTGGAAAAACACCTCATTTAGGAATGATGGTCCTAGTGGGAATCGAACACTATACCTCCTGCTCACGAGTCTGCACCTTAATGACCTTCCACCCGTGGCGGTAATATCTAACCTCCTGTTGTCAGTGAAAATGACATGCAAGATAGTGGCTTCAATAACACTAGTAGTAGCAAAAATGTTTTTGAATGCTTATGAATTTCAGCTGCTGCATCAAAGTATTTTTATTTTAATGTTTAAAGGTTTATATTTCACAGCTTAAGATGATGCATTGGATGATACTGTACATTTGTTTCAGCTATATGTATGAGATTATTTGAGAAAATTAACTCTACGATAAAAACTGCAAAATTGTTGCATTTTCTTATTATTTTTACTTTATTTATAGGATGTAATATAAGAGAGTGTTCAATATATATAAGTTTCCCTATGGCAATACATTGAAATACGTAGATTTACACATCTGAAATTTGCTTTGAAACATAGCACCAACTTTTCTCTACAGATGCCAATACCTAGCATCAATATGGTGTAATCACTGGCATATGCAAATTAGTTTTTCGAAACACGTGCAGCAGTGACAAAAGTTTGCGAGGTGCATTATGCGTAGTCTAGTGAATGCAAGAAAGCATCATAGCAGGATGATGTATATAGGAATTGTCTAAGGAAGAGGTGAGGATTCATCTGTTAGGCTCACCATGCATGTGGTTTATTGGGATGTAACATTCACAGCGTCATTGAGGTGTATGGCAATAATGTGATGGTGCACAAATGGATTGGATATATGCTGAAGGACAAATGAGCACCTGTGACAACTTTCATGCCAGTCATCTTTCTGTCGTCAGCTCCAATGTGAACAAGAAATGCATGGGTACAATGATTAGAGAAGACAGACGGATTGAGGTGTGAGATGTCGCCAAACCACTGAACATGTTTATTGACACAGCGCACCACACTATTCATGTTGTAAATGAATTGTATTTAATGCCTGTTTTTGCTACAGAGGCACCAGAGGTGATGAACACCAAAGATACAGAGATGAAATGATATATTGGGAAAGGATTTATTTTTAAGGAAGGAATCATTCCAGGGTACCTCCTCAGCATTTGCCATTTATGAGGACTGAGGAAAACCTGGAAAAAACCTCAGTCAGGGAGGATGGTCCTGGCAGTATTCGAACCCAGACCTCCTGCTCACGAGTCTGCACCTTAACAACCTCGGCCACCCATGGCGATATTCATGTTGTGATGGAATATGGAAAAGTATGTGCTCGGTGGGTGCCACTTCAACTGACTTTTGATCACCTGAAGTAACAAATGGGTGCCATTTTGCAACATTTACTTTAGTTTGACACAGAGGGAAACATTTTTATCAATCAAATTATAATGGGTGATAAAAATGGGGTGCACCATCACACTCCTGATGCAAAAGTGACATCCATAAAATTTAAACTTGTACTTTGCCATTACCAAAGAAATTTAAGGCCAATCCCTCTGCAGGAAGAGTCATGTTAATGATGTTCTGGGATTCTCAAACCATGAGAAACAATAAATGCTTATTGTTACTGGGCAATCTTAAGATGTCTCAAATCTGCAATCAATCACAAGCACCCTCAGTACTCCTCACCCAAGATTTCCTAGTACACTGCTAAGGGAAACATATGTATTAAACACTCTTTGTATGATACCAAACATGTAACTGTTATGAATCTTCAGTTGATAATAGATTATAGTAACTTTATGTTAAACTTTTATATTAATATGTAGACAATTTGTGTTTGACATACAACATTCAAATAATGATAATATTTTTCTTGAAATATGATCAGATTTAGTCTGAATGTAAGTTTATTAACTTTTCAATCCTCCAATCTAAGAAAGTTAAATGAACTACAAAAATGGTTAACATCTCTTTTCCAGCAGAAGGTTGTATTTATATTTCTAGAACTCCTTAATAAGTTTTGATTGTATTTCCATGATAGGTATGGGCAGATAGCAAGCATAAAGATTTTGCCTCAGAGTTTCTGTGCATTTGTAAACTTTAAAGATAAGAATGCAGCTGGCCCTGCCATGAAGCAACTTCAAGGCGTGTTTTTAGGTGGACAGCGTCTTACTATACGGTTTCCTAACAATGCAGCAGCTGATGTACAGCAGAAAGCCATAATTGCTGCAAGGTATGTTAAAATTACCAATTTTTATTAGAATATACAGGATGTCCCAAAAGTGAGTTAACTATTACATTGTTGTGATTTGCTCATTTATCTTTATAGACATTACTATAAAAGTGTTCGATAAATCCATGCAAAATCAAAGAAGACTTTACTATTTATGGAAAAAAATCATTTTATTTCTTAACATAATCTCTCTTCATATCTGTAAACTTATCCCAATTTTCCCCCCCTTCCCAACTCATAAAATGCAGTTTCTTTAGCTCTGCAAAATATGTATTTGGTTCAGAGATATCTTCATTTGATGCAAACTTCTTTCTTGCTATCCATTTCTTCATATTGGGGAATAAAATGCAATCCAGTGAAATTGGCTTAACACACCATCTTGTTGCCAAATTAACCATTGTCTTAAAAATCTAGATGATTTCTTAATTATGGAAGCACATTTGCTTCCCAATGTTTAGTGATAATTTTCTTTGACAAAATATGTAGCATCACCCTTGCTTCAAATGCCAGGATGTTCAGCTTCTCTTGCATTACTAAATGAGGCTATCACTTGCGGTAAAAGCAGTTGACATTTGCTGCATTAATTTATTTTAAAAGTAGCATTATCTGATCAAAAGGATCTGTTTGAACATAAATAACTCAATGCACCAATCTAGAACATTTTACTCCTTGGGTTAACTAATAGCTATTGCTTGAGTCATTATGAATATTTTCATCAGTATGTGCAATTCTAGGTCAGCAAGCAAGTCATTTATTGAGCACATTTCCTGAAACCTTATAATTCAGTTTTCAGATACATTATAGGGTTAAGTGTGCAGCTATCTTTACTAAAAAATTCTCTCACTTTGTTAGTCTTTATCATTCTTCCATCCATATAACACAAAACCAACATATTTGGTATTAAATTTGCAGTTCATCCTAAATAATTACAAGAACAAGTATAAGAAATATTTTTAGTCTACAGCCTGGAAGCAATGAAGTACAGGGCTTTCCAAAATTACTGTTGAGATTTTGAGAATATCTTTTCAATTATCATCATTGCACAAATGGATAGAGAAACTCTAGAAATTTTTGCTCTTTGCTAAGTGCCATTCATAGTTCAATTGTTGTTGCCAGGTATGTGTTGTGCAACATGGTGGTGAGTGATAAAGTGTTTTGTACTCACAAATATAAATTTTAGTTCATCACCATCTTTGTGCAGATAGGGTGTTTGTGTGAAGCACCAGAAATTTATTGTTCTGGAGGAAATAGTGGACCAGTCAGAGAAGCTTACCAAAGCAGCCCTAGGAAATTTATTGCAAGTGGCATACTGCTACCATAGTTTGATGTGTGCTATGAAAGTGCCTAAGAATGAAGTCCCATTGCATTGGACTGCATCAAGCTTTTAACACCTCATGACAAGCACAGGCAGGAGACTTCTACATTGCACTGCAGCAGCAAATGTAAAGTGATGATGGATTTAGTAGCAAACTCATTTTTAGTGATTAATCAATCTTTCATTTAAGAAAAAAGTTGATAAACATTATGTTTGGATAAGTGGGACAGAAGACTCCCATTACATGAGTGAGACTCTCCAAAAGTAACGTGTTCTGTGCTTTTTCCAAGGTAAAGGCATTACAGCCTGTTTTTCTTTGCTGAAAGAAAAGTAAGAATGCTGACTTATCTGGATATGTTCACTGAATGGCTGCTACCACAGCTAAATAAGGACAGAATTGATTTCATATTACAATAAGATGATGCTCTGCTTCATTTCTATTGGGAGTCACGGAATTGTTAAATCACCACTTATCACAGTGATGGATTAGACACGGGAAGTGGCAACCGATGCTCCTGTTTAACAAACTTTGCAATTTTTTTCTGTAAAGTTGCGTGAAGGACCAAGTTTTTCTATCTTCTCTACCTGTGACTATTCTGGTTATGAAAGTACATATTGGAACTACCTTATCTCCAATGACAAGCTGAGGCATATGTGGGAAGAAATGGACTCATTTTGATAACTATAGAGTGACAAAGGACACATGCATTGAGTATTTGCAATGCATGTAAACTAACTTTTTGAATTGCATTATAGAGTAGAACAATATTCATATGCTTGTCTCAGTTGTGAAGTGATTTTTTTTAAACCCAAACATCACTTTTGATAGTAGTTAATAGAGTTTTATTATGCAAAAAATGGGGGGGAAAACCATTATTTCACTGGTGCATTTAACTAACTTTGAGATACCATGCATGTTTTTCCAGTTCTTTTGTTATGAAATGATTTTGGTATCATTAAATTATACTTGTAAAATGCATATTAAATTGTAATTTTTCTCAGGTTTGAGAAAGCAATGTACAATAGGCTTTACCATTATCTTGAAAGTAACAATATCTTAGTTAATGATCAGTTTGGCTTTAGAAAAGGAATTTCAACAGAAAATGCAATCTATAAATTTCTCATAAAATTTTAACTGCATTTAATGAAAGAGTACATGTAGGAATATTTTGTGACTTAGCAAAGGCTTTCAATTGTGTCAGTCGTGAAATTCTGATAGATAAATTAGTTTTCTATGGAATAATATTTAAAATGGTTTATATCCTACCTTGACAAAAGGAAACAAAAAGTACTAATAAATTGTTCCTTTAAAAATAAAATAAAAACAATGCATCAGAGTGGGAAATGATTAACCATGGAGTGCCTCAAGGATCTGTTCTGAGCCCTCTTCTTTTTCTTATATATATGATCTCTCCAAGATGTAGGAAATACTGTTCTATTTGCAGATGACATAAGCATATTGATAAATGGAAATAGCCTTAATGATTGTGCCATTAAACTAAATCTGGTTCTGAGTTCTTTATGTGTATGGTTCAAAGCAAACAAATTGTCTCTAAATCTAGATGAACAAATGTTATGGTATTCACACTCGCAGATCTCCAGATCCACAATTACAGATAGGATATTATAACAGTGTACTTATACAAACCAAATATATTAAATTCCTTGGTTTAAATTGATTACCATCTGATTGGAAAGACCACATCAATCTTATTATATCTAAACTTAGCCGTGCATTGTTGTTGATTTGATTTATGGACGTACGCTCTTTAACAGCTCAGGTCATCAGCATCCCATTCAATTCAGGGCTTGAAACGGCTGGTAAATTTTGCTCAGAGGCCTCTTCTTTCAGGCTTGAGGTTCTTTATCGTGCCATAAATGTACGACATGGGACCCACGGCTTTACTTCCCGCCCAAAGGAAGCCATACTTAGGATTTTTAGGCCTGAAAAAATCCATTGACCCTGGCTGGTTTTGAACCCGCAATCTTGGTTTTAGAAGGCAAGTATGGTTACCACTACACCACCAGGACCAACTAGTCATGCATAATATGCAATACATGCATCAGTAATGTTGGAGTCAATTAAGACTAATGCTTATTTATTATGCTTATTTCAACTAATAATGAAATGCGGTCTAATATTCAGGGGAAATTCTGTTAAAAGTGAACATGTCTTCCTATTGCAGAAAAAAGTCATACAAATAATTGCTGGTATGCAAAGCACACATTCATGCAGAAACCTCATTAGGCAATTTGAAATTTTAACTCTTGTGAATATATATTATCCCTCATGAACTTTTATATAAGAAATTAAGAAAAATTTGTTCAAAATATACATGACAATACTAGACAAAAAGCAAATCTACATAGACTGGCTTCAACACTTTCCTGCCATCAAAAAGGCATAGGAATATATGAATGACCAATATTATACTGATTTGAAACTTTGCAATGATTTTATATCAATGCATATGTAAACATGTATATAGTACAATTTGTATGATTAAGTGAATGTCTGTTTTGTTCTTTTTCATTTTTATTGTAACTATGTATGTAGATGTACATTAAATTTTTTGTAAAAGTAAATTGTGTGCTACGGTGGTAATTGTATAGTTCTATGTTCGTAGGTCTCTGTGACTGCTTCGCAAACTCACTTAATGCTCCAGGAACTAAACTAACTTATTAATTTTTTAAAATTTTATTTTATTTATCCTTTTTTCCTACACCCTTTTTGCTCTTCATAAGTTATGTGAATAACTTGGAAAAATGTTAAGATATTATCAGTTGCTGACATTTGATTATTATTTGAAATAAAAACATTAGCTATTACAAATTAATTATGAGACCCTGACAAACAGATCATAAAAGAACCATTATTAATTCAATATTTTCTGACTATATCAATAATGTTTTATACCATTTTGTTTTTTGTTAGCTCATATCAAATTAAAACGACAGGACCAGTGAATGCGAATGAGTGTCACTTCTGGAGAACCACTGGCTGTGTATTTGGTGACAAATGCCGCTACAAGCATGTAAGGGAACACAAAGGAATTGATAAAAAACCTTGGCACAGAGCAGATTAAAATTAGATATGTTTTGTTAAAGTTGGAACAGCACTTCAGGAGATGGTTAAAGTAGACCATACTGGTTACAACTTCACTTTAAAATTGAGGAAGTGCCTGCAGCAAAACAACCAATGAGTTTGAGTATTGGAATAGTTAATTTGTTTCAGTATCTATTGATATGTTAAAAGCAGAATAATAGTAAAATGTGAATATTAATCTGGTTTGTTTTAAGAAGTGCACTTTTGGCTGATGTGAATATGGTGGTGATAACTTCCTGTTTGTAGGCTAAAGTAATCGTTAGATGAAAGTCTGCTTTTATGGATTTCTGGTTTGTATATAATCCCGGTGATACTTTTATTTATAATATTAAAATTGTCACTAAAAGGAATTCTGGTGTTGTGAACTTTTACATTTTCAATTTAAATTTTCTCAAAAGCAGATTTTCATACGGTCCTTAATTTAGTTTTATTTCAGAATAGTTTTACAGTGTATAAGAGGTACTGAAAGTTATATCATTAATAGAGAAAAGTATTTTGGTGCAATATTGAATAAAGGAACAGTTTAAATCCTTGAAATATTGTTGCTTATGTTAAATTATGAAATTAAAACTTTTTTGTAAAACCCAGGAACTGTGAAAAGTAATTTCTTGTTAGTGGATATCTGGTTTTCATTTAATCCAATTGATAATTTTATCTCTAATAGGAAAAGTCATTGAAAAGAATCCTGCAGATTCATATTTTATATTTAACTTTAGCAGATTTTCCCATAACCCTTAGTATTGTATTATTTTGTGACAGGTTTAAAATTTATAAGATGCATTGAAAGCTATGTTATTAATAAAAGTATTTGGGTGCAATGTTGAGAAAATCAGGAGTTAAACTCTGAAATATGCATGCTGAATAGACTACTTCAATAATGAATTTGGAGAGTAAGAGATAGTAATTTGCTATTTTGTGACAGATCTAAACTGTAGAAGAGACATTGAAAGTTATGGTATTAATAAAAAGTATTTGGCTGCAATATTGAGGAAAGCAGGAGTTAAATCTTTTTAAATATGCATATAATGAATAGACTACTTCAAATAATTTGGAGAGTAAGAAATAGTGATAAGCTAATGCATTTCAAATGTAATAATCTTAGTCAAACAGGAATGAAAAGATGTTCAACATTCTTTCATCCTCTAACAAATGTACATTAGTGTGCTGATCTGTAGTAAAAAGATATAAATTTTAAATTTTTTTGAAAAATGTTAAAATTTGCAGATTACAGCACATTGGGTATAAATGTTGAGAGATTAAGTTGTGAAGAGTAGTTGGGGCACCAAGATTTATCAGACACATGATGTGTTGCAAAAGCCATTCTGGTTTTATACTTTAGGTAATGGGAATGATGATACAAGATTTTTTTTGTTGGTAACAGCCATAATTAAAAGTATGCTGACAATTGTTTTCATACATTTTTTACCAACTGCAATAAATTTTTACTTCATGTGCCTGTCAATTTTTTTTTTATGGGGGGGATTGTAATATAAAGAATTGTGCAGTTTATTTTATGCTTTATATTATATTGTCTTTCCTGGTATCACATTTAGTGATGCTTCCATTTTCTGAGTAATTTACTGTTCCAAATAAAGTTTTTTTTGTTGCATACTTTCACTCAGAACATGCAATACAGAATTATGTAATGGTTTATAAACTAGTTGGCAAGCATCGTATTCATACTTCTGCATAATTAAGTGCATCATTAAGTGTTTTTAAAAAAACTAATTTTTTTCAGTTTTTAATTTATAAACTTACAAATACAAGAAAGCAAGTTTGAAAACATTACATTGCCTAAGAAATTCATTCCTTTTCAAAAATCCTCATCAGAATATTCAGAATATTTTAAACAGCTTTGTTTCAGGAAATCAGAGATTTTACATATAAGCTATTATTAAATAATCAGAAGGTGTTTGCAATGAATGTTAATTTTTTATTCTCTGTGCAATCATATTAGAATGCTGTAAAGAATTTAAATCAGTTTCATTAAATGGTTAGATAGCCAACTAGCAAATTGCTTTAATTGTAATTTTCATTCTAAATGTTCAAAAGAAATGTGTATGTGACTTGTCAAGAAAGTGTATACAAAGTTTGTTTTCAACTTTAATAATTTCTGTAGTTACAGTTGCATTTGCATAAAAAAATACTCCTTGTATGTTGGTTTAAATAACTATTTCCATTGATGTTATGAATCTCCGGTATGCAGATTAAAATTGCATTTTGTTCTATTTAAACAGTGTGTGTGTGTGTGTGTGTATAAAGTGTATCTAGGATTCCCATATTATGTATATAAACCTAAAAGCAAGTCACTTAAAAAGTTGAAAAAAAACTGCAATATAATTAGATCTGCTAAGCTTTAAATGAAATGCTGGTCTTTTTGCTGATGCAGAGAAAGATGTTACTTTTCCTGTGTCTGAAAACTGAACAGTCCAAGTTTGTACTCTTATAATTGATAATTACTGAAATGTTTCCCAGTAATTACAGCTTTGTGCATGTAGTGTCCAATTTTGTCTTTTGCCCAAATTATACTTACAAGAGAAAATGTGCATTTTACTGCTATGGATAATTGAAAAAATATACTTGCAAAAAAAAAAATAAATAAATGAATGAAAACTTATCTTGTCATTCTGAACATGGGATGTTTAAAGAAATTAAACACACTGCAACATATATTTTTTTGTTAAATATTAAACACAAGCTGTCTTCATAACATTCTTCAGTGAATTACTGTAATTAGTTTTGAAAAGTCCAGGTCACATGATAAATCACATGCAGTGCTTGACATATAACCGGACTACATGTGTACAAAACACTGTTGTATACAATTATTCAGAATCAATATTAGGGAATAATCTGAATGGATAGGAGAAAACATCTACATTACCTAAGAATTCTCTGGTCTTCTTTACAGATAACTTGAGAGTAAGCTCTTCAGGAGCTGAAGTTTATGAATTATCTCCAAAGGCTTAGGAACTTTGTTACAGATTTTTTAGGCAGAAGTAGTTGCACTTCTGATCTGTATTAACTTCTGTGAGGAGAAGCATTGTATTAATGTTTACTCATTTTCAGTCAAGATACGTTTGGTGCACTAATTCGAGATTTGGTCAAATTCTCATTAATTTTTCAACAAAGAATCAAGTATAATTTTATTGGGTGTTTGTATATCAGGGCATAGAAGAGTAATGAGGTGGCAGGTAAACTGGCACAAGAAGGTACTAAGATTAATTGTAGGACCAGAACCTTTCTGTGGATTAGCAAGAAAACTACTATAACTGCATATGTCAATTGAGAAAAAAAAAATATCAGATAAGAATTTGCCTGGTCAAGAGCCAGATAAAATTCTTAATAAAACATCCATAGCACCTTAGCTAAGGATATTTACTTAGTAGGGGTAGAAACCTACCTAACCTGTAAAGTTATTGGAATGATTATGGGGTATTGTCCATTCTGTAAATACCTATGGATATGGACTCTTAGCATGGAAATCCCACATGCCATCTAGGTGAACAGTGTGATGAGACTGCAAAATGCATCCTAATGTGTGAAACTCTGGAAAAACAAAAGAACATTTCTAATAAGATACAGTCCTTTAGATATATGTCCTAAGCTTGTAGCAAAGATTCTAGAGCTCACTAAAGCGCTAGATATTAAACTACAAAACTACAATTGTGGCTTAAGTGTATTTACATATTCCAATGCCAATTAACCAAAATCAGTGATAGGCACATGGCCATGAGGCAGATTAATTCTTATCAGTGATGAATATTGAACAGCAAATTGGAAAGGATGTTTAAAATACAGGGTGGAATATGATATATATATATTTTTTTCTTTTTAATTTTTATTTGTAACATATTTTTCATGAGACTAGTATAGAAATAGTATAGGACTATCACCAAAGTATAAAAAAACATCCCTAATGGAAAGCATGTTAGATATATCAGCTGTTTTGCCTGATGACTTTTTTAAGATGCCCCTTATATCAGTGATGACTTTTTTACACAAATCTTCTAATATCTAATAGCATAAGTCAACAATGACCTGAAGTTCTACCACATTTGCTGGTTTTGTTAGGTAAACACTGGAAACCCCACAGTAATGTCAAATTGGCAGGCTGAAACTGGATTGTTGACCATCTTCATGAAGTGTGGCTCCATCTATGATGAGCTTCCCTTGCATTTCTACTCATAAATTTAATCAATAATTGCATGTTTAGAGTATTAGTTTTATTTCATGAGTATTAACTTTTACTTTATAGTTGTTTGAAGCACCTTCTGTCTGCAGTCACATATTCCTGACATTTTTTAAGAAATTTACATTTGTTTACATAATTCTTCCAATTTCTGCCTTGATACTATTTTTTTTAAGTTTTCTGCAGTTTGAGGATTATTTCTGTAGAGCTTATATTTTCTGTTTTGATGATAACATGTCAATACAATACAAAATTTACTTCATTAACACTGCATAGAATAACACTGGTGCATATAACATAAAGACAGAAAAATGCTTGCTCTCATAACAGCAAACTACAATTATTATTATTGTAATTTTTTTTAATGCTGTTTAACGCCTGTATTTACTACTGAGGCACCACAGGCAGTGGACACTGATGATACATGAGATGAAGTGATATACTGGAAAAGGATTTTTTAAGGCTGGAAAAGTTCCAGGCCAAATTTAGGGTACCTCCCCAGCATTTATCATTTATGAGGACTGAGGAAAACCTGGAAAAAAACCTCTGGCAGGATTTGAACTCCAGACCTCACATTTACGAGTCTACACCTTAACAACCTCAGCCACCCATGGCGGTTAAACTACAATTAATGATTGTCCATGTGTAGCAATTAGTCTACTATTATGACAGGCAGCTGAGTTGAGATTGGGATGACCCCAAACCGTGTGCACGACAATAAAAAATAACTTGATATTGGATTTTTTGACCTATAGTTAATTTGTACACACGCTCCATCAATATCTTGAATCTGCTGTCATAAAGATTTCTCCAAATTTTTTCATGGAGCAGGAACCAAAAGTTTTTGTTGAATGACATATTTTATAATTAAAGAGTACTGCTATTTGAATGTTATGTTAGGTTCTTTTCTGGGATATTCTTCACATTATAGGGCATTAGCAATACCATTCTTAAAGTGTCTTTAATTTCTATCTGCTGTTATAGGTCTAGTGGCTCCTAGGTAGAATAATAAGACTAAGATTAAATTTCTGTTATTGGTGAAATGTTACTTGTTTTTGATTAGTATCTGTGACTTTGGTTTATGATGTGCAATAGGCACTCACTCCTCTGATTGGTATTTGTATTCTGTGCACTGACTGCAAAGGATAACCATGAAGTTAAAGTTTACCTAGTTGCTCAGCTTTTAGCGAAACAATGTTTGCTAGATGATGAAAATAACAACAATGGGGCAATTGGTACAGTGAGTAGACTATCAGAGAAACTTAATTTGCCACAAACCCAAAATCCATTTGGTGAGATGAAACCAGGGCTATTTCAGTACAAAGCATTATTTAATCACCTGACCATGATGTTAGTTTTCCTCTAATGCAGTTTTTCAACATTTTGGTTCTTGTCTTATGCTCTCTACTTCTGTTGACTGTGCTGTCTGAACAAGGAAATGTACTTTGATATTTTTCTCTTCAGGATGATTGTTGAAATTAAATACTGTTTTGATAATATCTCTTGCTGTTGTGTACAATCAAATTTGCTGCTGAATTTGCCTATCTTTGCTTCATTGTTCGGTTTATCATCTGTACAATCACCTTTTTTTCTGAATTATTACTGTTTGGCAAATCAGAGGTTAGGTTACCTTCCCTCGAGTATCTAAATTTATTCATTGTGGTGTTCATAGCATGTAACTAAATCTGCCAAACTCATTTATAAGGCTCCAGTGTTTCTCAACATTGGATTGCATTTTACTCCTTTAAATGATAGTTCCAGTGTTATCTCAGTGATCTACAATCCAAGTTTCTGTGCATATTAAATTCGTGGCTTATCATTGAATCCTGTTTATTATCTTTTTTGTTTCTTGATATAAGACCAACTACAATGTTAGAAGAACACCATGCAAACCATGTTTAATATTTATCT
This sequence comes from Metallyticus violacea, assembly GCA_030762175.1. Lineage (NCBI taxonomy): Eukaryota > Metazoa > Arthropoda > Insecta > Mantodea > Metallyticidae > Metallyticus > Metallyticus violacea. The sequence goes on along the minus strand of CM060830.1, from coordinate 41,521,025 downwards.
TAATAACTCACTAAAATGTCCAATCTAAGGACAAGATAAAACGTCAAGTACATTAGTAGTTAAGTAAAAATTGTACTTACAAAGCTGTAGACAATGTAGTATACAATAGTAGTATTTGAAGTATGGGCAAGTATGCTGTGAGAGCAGCTAATGTTCAATCTGATGAATGTAGAGAAAGCAGATTGAGAAGTGTTAGAAGTAGGTACAAGATTAGTTTGATATTAAAGAGAACAGGTTCAGTTTTACAACAAACTTCCATTTTTTACCTTAGTCCCCTTGACTTGCTACAATGTTTCTCGAGGATGTAATTCCCTCTTGGAAGTGGATTTCTTTGAGGCCCTCAAAATATTTGGTTTACCACCTGTACGATCTCTTCATTTTACCTAAATTTGTGTCAAGCCAGGAAAGTTTTAAATTTTGGTAACAGACTAAATCTGTGGATGGTGGATACGGAAACATGTCAAATCATAATTTGACCAGTTGTCCTGAGCAATGTGGCTTTGTAAAAACCAGCACATTTTCAGGGTGAAATACCTTTTTGACCATTTCTGGATGACTTTCCTAATCACTGTCTTCAGTTTCTCCAAAAGTGATGCATAGTACTTTCCAAGTAATTAAGAGAATTCCTTTTGCATCCCAAAAAAATTGAAGCCATCACCTTTCCAGCTGCTGGATTGCATTTCACCTTTTGTGGAGCCATTTCACCTCATGCATCCACTGTTTAGACTGCTGTTTTATTGTTGGTATATAGTAATAAATCCATTGTTTTGTCTGTAGTCACAAACCGCCGTAAAATATTGGTTGGGTTAAACATTTGGCCACTGTTTACTGCAATTTAGCTTTTGCTCCAGAGTAAGCAGATGCAGCACCATCTTGTGCAATTTTTTTTTTTCCTGTGTAACTCATACAAATTAAAATGAACTCATTTGTTGAGATACTAACTCATGCACTTTCATGTGTCTGTTAGCCAAATAATCCCATAGACTTTGATGATTTCTGGCCTCTTACCTGATATTGCAGCACCAGAACATGGTGTATCTTCAATGCTTGTTTGGCCACACTTGAACTCTATTTACCCAATGTTGAATGGTTTCATAGGAAGGGCATGTGTCATTCATTATAAGCAAAATCCTCTCATGAAATTCCTAAGCTGTTTTCTCTTCTAGAAAAATAAATTCAATCGCACCACAAATTCTAATCTTATTCATTTTTCACTGTCACTCAAAACGCTTTTGTTTAAACAACTGCCAAACAATAAATTAACATTCAGAACGACTTTTGATGATAGAATATTTATACATAGAAAGCAAACTTTATGAACACCTATACAGATGAATATGTACTGATGTCCTGATTTAGTATACAAACCAAGTTACTTATCAAACCACCCTCACCCTATATATGACAGCAGAATGAAAAAAACATGCTACAGATTGAGGAATACATAAGAAATGTAAAATATAAACATGGAGAAATCAGCAATAGCATACCATTTCTGGCAAAATTAAAAAATGATCAAAAACTATTAAAAAACCTGTAGAATTAACAACATGGAAAAATATATGTGTAAACAGAAAAAAGTTACTATTGATCTTCCAAATAGCAATAACCTCCACTAAATTCGTAAAATCTACAGAGCAACACCCTAATACCATGCTGGTAAGTGACAGTGGAACCATGCTGATGAGAAAGGCAACATGTCCAAGTAAGTGGAACAAAATTCAAATTTTCAGTGATTTACCCTAAAAAATAAATTCACGAATTCCTTGCCTAATCTTATGTATTACCAAAGTCCAATCACATGTGATGTATCAGTATTGAAAATGGGCTTCAACATTTGGCTGTTTAGTTGTATTCTTTTGCAGCTGATTTTAAAAAAAGAAGCTATAAAAAAGTATGGTTATCAAGTAATATGACTTAAAATGGAATGGATAAGAAAAATGACTATTTTTCACAGGAGCATAGCATTAAAAGAATAGATTAAAACATAACACAATGGAAAAGAAGGTATATGGGAATGGGAAAAATGTATAAAAATAATGCTATCCCTGTGTTTGATGGCACAAAGGGTAATAATACTTTCATAAATTCGTTTTATTGCAGAATGAGAGTTGGCTGGAAGTATATGAGCTATTTAGTCATAATATGCATATATATTCATGCAATCAGTTCAAAATTGGTTATTGCACAGCACATGTACAACCAGTTTGGAAACCACAAGTTGCAGAGAAAGAACATGATTTATTAATTAATTTTTTGCTGTTGAAATGTCATTAAACTGGATCCACCTACCTTTGAGATTGTATTCTCCAACACTCAATTCAGTGCACCTAATATTACTACAAAAATATTAACACACTGCTGTTTGCAATGTTAAGTTAGCTCACTTAACTCCACAAGGATTGGAGTTTAAATTATATAGTTGGTTTACCCTATAACATTCAGCAAGATTTTAATTACATAGGTTATTTATTTCTGGAGTTTAAAAAAAACAACATTCTAGTTATACAAAAGCTTTCATACCTGCTGACACAAACACAGCCTGCACTGCAGTTAACAAGAAATAGTTTTAAAATTCAGTGTTTGCTTTAATATCATTTAAAGCTTTTATTTGTACATTGCACTAATCAACATATATAATAGTGATATTTGCAGGAAAAGCAATATAAAGACAAATTTATACTTGCATTTTGATAAAATCCACACATAAAATCTTTTAGAATTTCTGTATTGTAATTGGATGAGCTTTACACATGTACAAATATTCAATAAATGTCTCTTTTTATAAAACACGTTTACTCAAATTCATGTAACCCACTCCTAAACATGTAATAATTACTTTATTTGCTCCTGTTTTTAACTCCTCTTCTTCTTCTGTCTTCTTATAGCTTTCTAATTTGAAGGTCAGACCAAAAAAGTCCTGAAGATGGCGAAGAAATTGTACAGTATATGGTGATAAGGGCCCCAGCAGACATTTGGATATGTCTTTTGGTGCCATGGCCATAAAAAGGGCTACAACAGTTTGAAAACTTGAACTCACACTGCCACCTCGATAAATTTCCTCTAGCAAGAGAAGCGCTGCTGACTTCCCTACTTCCTCTGGCACCGACGGAACCATTCCAGATCCTTTCTCATTTGATACTGCTTCTGCAACAAAGTATATGCCACTTGTGGTTTCTGCTACCACAGTAATTCCAAATCCTGGAGATTTTCCTGACCGGGATCCTTGGCAATGATCTGTATAAATGTATACATCTGGGATAAAATTAAGGAAAATTCCTTTTGCTGCTTCAACTAATCGGCTGCTAATAGTTGGCGACACTCGAACAGCGTAAACAACTCCACGAATACGCTTTATTTTGCCTTGGTCCAGCATTTGAATTGGTTTAAGACTCTTCCGAACTGGACACTTAAAAATTACTTCTCCACCACCTTCCGGAGCCATGCCGCGCTTGGTAATCTTCAGTTCCAAACCATCGTCAACGACTAGGGCTTTCTTCAAAATGGGTATAGCTCCACTGATAATGGCATCCACTGAAACATTTTTTTGGTTATTGGTGACACCCCTTAATGTTAAATTTAATGGCTTTTTACAAAAAGGCGCAAGGGAAATTAAAAACTCGAGATAATATCCTATACTTCTTGATTTACAGCATTCATGCTGCTTCGTTCCGCCATACAACAACCCGGGTTGATAATAAAACGAAGTACCTGTTTCACTAACCTCAATGCGTGATCCATTTGTTATTTTGTCTAATAACCTAATTAAGTTCACTTCGTATTCCCTCATACCTGGATCATCATCCTGAGATCTTATTTCTTTAATTCGTATTGGTTTCCCACTTAAAGTAGCCAACACAAGTCTATGACGTAAAAAGTTACTGCCTTTAAAATACAGACTTTCTCTAGAACCTCCCATTTTAACTTTTGCACGTGCAACGTGATTCAAACTGCAATGTGCCTTTACAAATTTTACAGTGTGTGATTTACAATGATACCAATCGCATCAACCAATCGACTCTCTCTCTCTCAATGTCAAAACGTGATCTACAGGTTACTGGGTTGGACTATAATCTGTGGATACGGGTGAACTTGTTGCTAAGGAAATGGCAGTTGCACCAGTGTGGCAAACTGTGGTAATGTACAATTGAAATGGTGAAATGTTAAACGCAAAGTATATGAGTAAATGGTATGCAATAACCTGTTATGGGTGCACTTTTTATGTGCTAGTGAATAATGTAGGAGTATTTAAAATTTAGAATGGCTACAGAAGCACAACCATCGGAGGAACCCCCCAAAAAGGTAAAATGACTTGGAACCTGTTGATATTTAACAAATCATAACCTCAAACGGCAGAAAATTAATAATAGCTTTGGTAAATATAAATCAGATTGCATATAAAACTATGTAAATAAAATTATAATTTATGCATACTTATATTACACAACACGCTGTTCACTGTCTAGAACTAGCAAGGAACTAATCACTTTAAATTTTAAAGATATTGACTTGAGGGTCTATTTTATATTTCACCGTCATCGGGAGGTTGTTTCTGGGTTTCACTTTGAACTGGTAATAAATGAAACTTCACTATGTGCATCCCACAATACCTAGAATATCCATTTGTTATTTTATTTTGTACAAGCCAAGAAATACAACAGTCGGGAAAATGGAATTCAAAATTAGTTCATTTATACATATGCACTAACCTAGTCCTAGTTTGGAGTCAATCCTAGAAACCGGAGAAGCCAGTGGTTTATTATTTTTGTAATATCTCCACTACTCTTCTTTTTTATTTGTAAGTTTAAAACTGGGCTCACATACACAGAAGTAACGTTTGAAAGTGGGATGCACATTTTGAAGTTTCCATTGGAGGATCTACTCATCGTTTGCAATGTAAAATGAGTTTCACCATAGATGCACGAAAGCACCTGTGTAATATGAGGCTAATCCTGTCATCTTTGTGAAATGGCAGGAACCAGTAAAAATCGAGAGGGTAGTATGTCCATTTATTTATCTGTGCAAAATATGGCATTTTCAGACAGTTACATTTATAATCAAGCACTATAAACTTTTTTAGGAGTTGAAACCAAATAGAACAAAACATTAAATGTTCATTAAATAGCATAGCATAGCATTTTGGAAAGGTATTATTTCAGATTTTATTTTGCAAGTAAAAGATTCAAGACACTTGCTTATGCTGGAACACCTTTAATTTGATTTAGCGTTATCGTAAAGAAGAATCAAGTTCAGAATCAGAGGATGATTATGTTCCATATGTCCCTGTAAAAGAGAGGAAGAAACAGCAACTTTTAAAATTGGGACGACTTGGCCAGGTGAGAAATTGTGTTTAATGGTAATTATCAGCTATCGTTTAAATATGATTTAATGTATACCAGTTCATAGTTACATAACAAAAGCCAACATCTTATTTCTTATAAATGTTTGTAGTTAAAGGATGAACTATCACAGAGAGGAAAATCTTCAAGTGAAAATGAGCATGATAATGATGATGATGAAGATGGTCAGGTTTGGGGGCGTAAATCAAACATAAGTTTGCTGGACCAACACACAGAACTCAAGAAATTAGCAGAAGGTAAGAAAATTTAATCAATATTTTTAACATTAGCACCTGTAGTAATATGTAGACAAGTGGTCTCAATCAGCTTGCTCACCAGTATTTCCTCCCTCTACCTATTGGTCTAGCAGTAACCATACTTCCTCTACACCCAAGGTTGTAGTTTCAAGTTCAGGGTCAATAAATTTTAGGTCCTAAAATGCTAAGAATTGCTTTCTGCAGAAGGGAAATTAAAGCAATATTCTTTCTGTGTCATAAATTATAAAAGAACATCAATCCTGAAAGAAGAGGCCACTAAACAAATTTTATCAGCCATTTCAACCCTGAATTGAATGGGACATCTTTGACCAAAGATATTAAAGAGCATCCTTAAATAAACCTAATAATAATCCTCCTATTAGCCTTGGGGTGGTGGAGGAAGGGGGATTTTACTTTATGTACATCTTTGTTAAATCAATAATTGCTAACCACTCATTTGATTTTGTTACTTATTTGTGTTGTATAGTTATGTTCTGATTATTCAACTGCAATATGGCATTTTCCAATAGCAGTAACAAGTCAGTCAACAGCTGCAAATGGCAGCAATTGCCCCGGAAACATGTCCGTAAAAGTAAGTGGAGTTAGTGTGAACATATTTAATACGTTCTTATAGAATATATTACTGCTCCATTGTCTAAAGCTTCTTAAGTATGCAATTTAATTAAGTAATATGGTACTTATACATTAACTTGATAGCACAATCAGCAGCCAGCCAATTATGGCTTCCTTTGGAAGGGAAGTAAAGCCATGAGTCCTATGTAATGAATTTATGGCACGTAAAAGAACCTCAAGCCTGAAAGAAAAGGCCTGTGAGCAAATTTTATTGGAATTTCACACTCTGAATTGAATAGGAGAGTAATGACCCGAGATCTCAAAGACTGCTGCAGGTAAGTTACTCCAATCGTTGGTGGTTCTGTTTAAGAATTAAAATTTTCCTACATCTGTTTTATGTTGTCTTATCATGAAATATTGATCACAGAATGGATAGAATACAAGAAAACCCTATACAAAAGTTTAGCAGCCAATTTGAATTTGAATTCTATGAAATAATGTGATACAACTGCACATCTGTGTTTAAGACAGGAGGATAAGTGCTCATTCATATTTCCAATTTGCTTGCGGTACCTGCTCAGTTTGTGCTAGGATGAATAAGCCCATTCTAACCAGATATTATTATAGCTTTCTGTAATTTATAATGATTTTATCCTAAATTTCAAGGCCTTGCAATTGAAAGTGGAAGCTAATTTTTGTATATAACTTTATAACACAAAAACTCTTTCATAGAAATTCCACCTGCTGTGGGTGGCCAAGATCGTTAAGTTGCAGACTCATGAGCAGGAGGTCTGGGGTTCGATTCCCACCAGGACTGCCCTCTCTGACTGGGTTTTTTCCAGGTTTTCTTCAGACCGGATAAATGGCAAATGCTGGGGAGGCACTCTAAACTTAGGCTTGGAACATTTTCTTCCATAAAAATATCCTTTCCCAATATATCATTTTATGTCATATATTATCAGTGTTCACCACCTGTGGTGCCTCAATAGTAAAAATGGGCACTAAACACTATTAAAAAAAATAGAAATTCCAAGGTAATTCTAGCATGATCATATTAACTTTCCTTTTCAGTTAGTAAATGGTTCTCTATTTTTTTATATTTTGGGAAATGAGCTATATATTTTGTTAGGACAGTTCTAAATAGATTCGAAATTACTTAAATTATACTTAGGAAGCTATGCAGACAACGAAATGGTAATGCATGTTATTAGAATTTATTAAATATGTTCACACTGATTCCACTTATAGAACATTAGAACATGTTTTGGGGGCAATCGCTCCCAGCATTAGCTGTTGACTGACACTTGATGTGGTCTGGATCCCAAGGTACTTCTGTGGTGGTTTCTGATGGTTGAAACAGAAACTAGCTGAATTCATCTATGGGTGTAACATCAAAAGCCCTTAAATTTTTTTCTGTTTTTGAGGATGAAAATTTGTTTCAAGAGCTATTTTGGGTTGTGAAGTTCTTTCAGGAGCTAAGCCTTTGGTTTAATTTCATGGTTTTAAGTCCAAAAATGAGCTGGCAGAGAGAGAGAACATTACATCACGGAAAGATACAAATTCAATAGGATATTCAAAGAACATGGCATAAAGTTAGCTGAAAAAAATATAATATAAAAAATTTACTGGGTTCCACACCATTCCAATAGAACAGAAATTTATCAAATTAAATGTGCAGATTGTACTCAAAATTATAGTAGAAAAATGAAGAGAAATTTTATCAATTTAGAGAAATAAGCAGTGGCAGTTCACTTTTGGATCTACAGTCATTAAATTAATCCAGAGGCTAAGCTGTTGAAAAAACTTTACACCCAATAAAGATCTCTACTTGGGAACAAATTTTCATCTTAAAAAATAAAAAAAAAACTTAGTGACTTTTGATGTTTCACCCATAGATGAACTCAGCAAGCTACTATTCAAACCATCAGAGATTGCCACAGAAGTACCTTGGGATCTAGGCACCACATCGGATAGTCAATGGCTGATGCTGAGAGCGATTGCTGCAAAAATATGTTCTAATGTTATATTATATAATACAAGTGGATGTAGTGTGAATATATTTAATAAATTCTAAGAATTTCTATTCCAGCAAATTAACTATTATATTGTACTTGGAATTGTATTTTACTTTGAGTGTGTATGACTGTAACTATTATGCTTTGCCATCATACAGCTAAGAAGGAAAGTGCGATGGAGAGGCAGCTGAAGGAGGAAGAGAAAATATTGGAGATTGTTGCAGAAAAGAAAGCTCTAATGGGAGTAGCAGAATTAGCCAAAGGCATTCAATATGAAGATCCAATAAAAACCAGGTTAGTGCTGAGGAAGTAAATTCTTAAAATACCCATCAGCTACAAGCAATTTTTTTAAATTAGATTATATGATTAGTGCAGTGAATTTGGAAAACCACAGGTATAAATGTGCAGTTCATGGCTATGTAACATTGATGGCAGCCAGGAGACAAACAGCAAGAAGGAGAAGTCAATAGGCTTTTAATATTGCCAAATATAAGCTTACATACAATAGCAGAAAAAAACTAGATACCCAAACAAATAATAATCATAATAATAATAATAATAATAATAATAATAATAATAATAATTCATCTTATAATAAAAACATTTACTTATTAAATATTTCAGTAACTGATGTTTAAATTTGGTTTTTTGATGGTTTTGATCGCTGCTGGTAATTTTTATATAAAAAGTTACCCATTATATTTACATCCTTACTTACTGTTTGTTTATTATAAGTATATATATGATGATGGTGATAATAATAATAATAACAACAACAAGCTCTTCTGAGTCATACTATTTCATACACTTTGTTTGGTTTCACTTACTGGAGATTTACTCAGGGCATGTTTTATGGACCTTCGTCCACATCTTCAGCTGTTGAGTCATCGTCGTAGAAGTTGGGTTGGTAGGTGTCTGGGATGAATCTGATGGTCTTGTAATAAACTTGAATAAAGCACTGTCTGCTTATGGAATGTTAAAATTCATTGAGTTTTGCTCATGTTTTTTTTTTTTTTTTTTTTTTTTTTTTTTTATTATTATGTAAATCCTTTCCCATATATTTAATTCCTTTGGTTATTGAAGTGCTTTTAATACCTTGGTGCTTTTTTCTGTCTCATGGTTTTTATTACAAAAATGTGACGCCACAGCTAATTTTTCTATTTGCTTGTAATGGATGTTTCTCCATTGTTACTTCAACTTTATGCCTATATTCCTCATTGTTTTTCTTATGTAGATTTTTTTCTCAATCCTTACAATTAATCTGGTAATTTCAGATGTTTTTCTTTTTGGACCTGTTTTGTTTAATTTCAATAAATATTTTATACTGTTTGCTTTTAAGGTGCTAAGATGATATTGTACTGCTTGAAATGTTTTTGAAATTTCCATACATAATAGAAGCTGCTAAATCAAATGGGTTCAGCAAACAAATGAGTAACAAAAAATTGCGAAACCAGAAATACATAAAAGAACTAAATTACAACTCAGAGTATTTAGCAGAGGAAAAAATGTTCAAAAAGTTCCATACCACTCATTAGCCAATAATAAATTTAAAAAAAATTTCAAGCAGTACAATATCATCTTAGCATCTCAAAACAAATACAGTGTAAAAAGACCGCCATGTGTGGCCTAGGTTGTTAAGGCACGAACTTGTGACCATGGGGTCTGGGGTTTAATTCCCACCAGCACTGCCCTTCCTGACTGAGGTTCTTCCCAGCTTTTCCTCAATCATAAATGGCAAATGTCAAGGAGGTACCCTAAACTTAGGCCTGGAGCGGTTCCTTAAAAAAAATCCTTTTGCCATATATCATTTCATCTCAGGTATCATCAGTGTCCACTGCCTCTGGTGCCTCTGTAGTTAAAACAGGCGTATCAGGCATATACCATTCAACAGGGTCCAAAGAGAAAAAAAATCTGGAATATACCAAATAAATTGTCAGTATTTTAAAAAACTCTATATAGGAAAAACCAGAGAAATATAGGCATAAGGTTGAAGAAACCTTGGAGAAACATCCATTACAAGCAAATAGAAGAATCAGCGGTTGGCATAACATTTTTGGAATAAAAGCATGAGATAGAAAAGAGCATCAAGTTATTAAAACACTTCAACAACCATAGGAAACATGTGGGAAAGGAGTTACATAAAATAACATGAGCAAAACTTAATGAATTTTGACATCCCAGAAGCAGATAGCTTTATATTTAAGTTTATCACATCATCTGGGTCAACTCAGACACCTACCAACCCAACTTCAATGAATGATTGAACAGTCATTTAACAGCTGATGATATGGGCAAAAGTCCTTGAAACATGTCCTGAGTAATTTCCAGTAAGTAAAGCCAAAACAAGTGTGTTTAAATAGTTTGACTCAGAAGAAATTATTCATGTTAGATTCCAAATTTAATTAAAATTGAAATAGTAATTTTTATTGCTCTTTAGACTTGTTATTTTACAAGTGTTGAGCATAATAAAATAAAATATATATAAGAAAATTTAATGTATAACAAAAGAATCAGTATTACAAATATATCACAGGTTCACTTAAATGCACGAGTAATTAAAACTATCAGTAATAATAGGTGCAAAAATAAATTTAAAACTTTTGAGAATTTATGTTAGCTATATGTTTCGGAGCAAATTAATTACAAAGAATGTAAGATAGATGTTGTTTAATGCAGTAATAATTGGTTAATCTATAAATAACAATACTATAAAAGTATCACAATTAGACAGAGTTCAGCAAAAGGTATGCCAAATTTCTAACATGTACACATAAAATATAAACAAATTAACATGAAATGTATAAAACAAAAAGCAAAATTACAATTTATTTACATCATATGGAGTTTTACCAATCAAATAATATTTTAATTTATTCTTAAAAGGTGTACCCTTCAACTTTTTATGAATAAAGGCAATTTATACAATCCCTAATATAAGTCTTATCTGTACTTTTCTTACTGTAAGAAGTTCTGTGATAGGTTCATTAGCATATAGTTACATATATGCTTATTTTGAATCTGATTCAATTTATTGAGTACAAACAATATATCTCTATAAATATATAAAGAGAAAAGATAAAAGTATTATTAGTTGAGAAGACATATTTATAGGTATCTAAATGATTTAATTTAAAAATGATTCTAGTGCATTCTTTTTATAAATAAATGATTTGTACATGACTGAACAGCATAGCCCCAAACTTCAATTCCATAATTCTCTCAAATGAGAGAAAAATAATTCCATAGTATGTATATTATAAATAAGTGATGAATGCCTAATAGTTGTGATAATCATTTGCAAGATAAAGTCGAAAGATGAAAGTCAAAAGACCATGCAAATAGCATCTGTGGGGGTATATCAAAATAACTACAAAGTCGAATTTTCACATATTTTCATTTAGATTTTCCTTCTCCACTCTGTTCTAGGGTAGTGATCGATAAAAAGTCTTATCATCACACTTTCCCTAGCTGAAGAGGTGAACCGGAACTGAAGCACAAAGATAACAAATATAATAATAACAATGTTGTACTTTCACCAGGCTGTAGCAAAAGGATTTCATTTTTGAATTTGCAATTTGGACTTTGTATGTTGCATTCTTTGATTGTCCCAAAGCTTTGCAGGGTGATGTACAAAATGGGATCAATTTCAAACCCAGTTTGTGAGTCTCTGATTTCGAACTGTTCAGTTCTCATCAGCAAAATGAGTACATTCTGTTATGAGGTTAGCATTATTGTGGAAGAAGTCGTGGAATGGTAATTTTATCAAAATTACAAAATCAAAAGGTGTAAGCCCTGACCATAATTGATAGTTTTGTTAAAAGTAGATGGTACTATGCCTCTTCAGCTAGGGAAAGTGTGATAAGAGTTTTTATCGATCACTACCCTAGGACAGAGTGGAGAAGGAAAATCCTGAATGAAAATTCTTGAAAATCCAATTTTGTAGTTATTTTGATACATCTCCACAGATATTTGCATGGTCATTTGACTTTATGCTTGCAAATGTTTTGAAGTAGTAACATCTACTTTTAGCAAAATTATTAATTATGGTCAGGACTATGCCTTTGGACTTTGTAATTTTTATAAAACTGCTATTCCACAACTTCTTTGTCGTGTTAATGAGATCCAAAAAGTTAGAAACTGGTGTCTTACAAACTGGGTTTCAAATTGATCCCATTTTGTACATCACTCTGTAATCCTTTGGGGTGATCAAAGAATGCAACGTACAAATCCAAATTGCAAATTCAAAGATCAAATCATTTTGCTAGAGCCTGGTGAAAGTACAAACTTGTAATTATTAAATTTGTTATCTTTGTGTTATCTCTGTTTTGGCTTCAGTTCACCTTTTCAGCTGGGGAAAGTATGATGACAAGACTTTTTATTGATCACTATCCTAGGACAGAATGGAAAAGGAAAATCTCAAATAAAAATTTGTGAAAATCCAATTTTATAGTTATTTAGTTGTGATAAACATTTAAAGTATAAACATCTTTAATCATTTGTTACATAATTTATCTACATACTCAAGCCAAGTCAGATAATTATAAGTAGTTATACTTAAAAAAATGTCTGTTTTGTGACATTTTCAAGAACTTTAGTTTGAAAGAAAAATTTAAATCTGTGGCCCTTGGTCAAATAATACAATATCATTTCTTTATTATCCAAAATCAAACTTTACTTCTTTTATTATTTACTATTTCTTTTATTATAGATATGTATATCATTTTATATAAAATTTATTTCATTATATATTATTGTCTTATATACATACAGAGAGATAATCGTCCCTGGTGGCCTAGTGGTAACCATACTTGTACTGTAGACCCAAGGTTGCAGTTTCAAACATGGCCAGGGTTGATGGTTTTTTTAAGAACGTAAAAATCTAATTAAGACTACTTTCAGAACTAAAGTAGAGCTATTGGACCCTTGTTAAATATTTATGTAAAAGAAACTTAGCCTTAAAGAATAGGCTACTGAGCATAATTTATGTGCCATTTCACACCCTAAATTGAATGGGTTACTAATGACCAAAAGTTGTTTTACCTAATAATAATGATGATGATGATAATAATAACAATAATAATAGTAACTTTTATGTGTTTGGTTTGTTTATGGATGCTCTTTAATATCTCAAGTCATCATCCCATTCAATTCAGGGCATGAAACTGCAAATAAATTTTGCTCAGAGGCCTCTTCTTTCAGGCTTCAGATTCTTTTCTTTCCATACATCTATGACACAAGATCCACAGCTTTACTTAGGATTTTTCACCAAAAAAATCCATTCACTCTGGCCAGAATTGAACCTACAAGCTTGCTTCCATGAGTTACCACTAGACAACCAGGACTAACAATATAATGGTAACAATAGCAGCATATAGTTAACAATTTTTGTTCTTTAAAAGGATTCTTTCATCATTGTCTAAATTGTAAATCATGAGCCCGTATGACATCACTAACATTTTTAATAATTACTTTATAAATACAATAAATTAATCTGCAGTATACGTAAAATAATGGATAGTAATAATGCTAACCTCATAACAGAATGTACTCATCTACCACTCACAACAAAAGATATTTTGCTAAAAATCATATAAGGTCTAAAAAGCAAGTATTCCCATAGCACAGATTGGGATTTCCTCTAATGTTTTAAAAAAATGTGCACCATTATATGATTAAGCCACTAATAGAAATTGTAAATGCTTCAATATCTGAATGTATATTTCCTTCGTTTAAAATCATTCTATGGACAAACCAGTAAATTAAAGTTCATGAAACAATACTTGCTAAAATAATAACTTTTATATTAAGATCATTGTGTGATTGAGTCGAACTAACACTCTTTTGTTTCGCTTGTTTAATTATATAGAACCGGTTTCACAAACCTTTGTTTACATCATCAGCTAGAATTTCGACTGCTGGATACTTTGTTATGCTGTGGGTGTGTGTATTGCTCTGGTGGAGGTGTGATGAACTTAAAGTTTATGTTTTCATCCCCGGAAAACATAAAATGTTAGTTCGACTCAATCACACAATGAAATTAATATATGATTTGCTTCTTTGTGCAATGTTCCAATTAACACTTTTAGTTAATGGCTTTTATGTCAAGACATAACATTCTAAACAAATATCAATATGGTTTTAGAAAGAAATTGTCTACTAAAGAAGCTAATAGAGAACTGATTAATTTTATAATAGAGAATTTAGATAAATATACAACTAGCAACTGTATATTTTTGGATTTATCCAAAGCCTTTGACTATTTTGAGAATAGGTTACTATTTGCAAAGTTATATAAGTATGGAATCAGAACGAATACACTTGACCTACCTCTCAAACAAATCTCAACAAATTAAATTAACTGATATACAAGGAAAAACAGAAAAATATAAATTATGTTATACACATAAAGAGATCAGTATTAGGTGACACTATACTTGACTAGCTGATTAATTTAGCACAAAATGTTTTAAGAGCATTCACTCTTATCTTCACCTGGGAATCAACTAATGCTGGCAGGTGGCAGTGTGAGCTCTGGTGATTCCAATATACAACGAAACAGGAAATCCTTTGGTGGGATGCCAAAATTCATAATGTTATGAAAATCTTTTCCCATATTGCTAATTTCCTGGGATTGTTGGTAGCTTTCAATAGTTCGGTTTCTTTTGCAATGCCATGATTGTAAATATAAAAATTGACCTGCAACTGCCAATTTATCGACCTGTTTATATCTTACATTTTAAAAGTGTTCTTTCATCCTTGTCTCAAATTTCTATTATTCAGCCTATGTAAATATGATCGCAATCTGATAACACTTTTGCATTTTTGTTGCAGTATAACATCCTTTATAGTTCTTTTCAATAGATTCCCAGTATTAAATTTAGTTTGTCCCACCAACCTAATATTAAATTTTTAAAAAAGTTCATGAATGCCCTCTTTGCCTATGGATGGTATGTGAATTTTTTAAAACTCAATTCTTTCTTTATCATGGAGAGAGTGGTGGTGTTTTTAATATCTTTCAAGTCTTTTGAAGTGTCTAATCTTCTCAACTATTAACAAACGATTGAATCCATTGTTGAGGACAGTTGATGATGTACTGGTATTCCTTTGTGGGATATTTCCTAATCTATAAGCAAAGCCATTTATATTTGCTTGTTGCTGTGGTTTAGGGTTGAGGCTATTATTCTTTATGTGAATATCTGTATGTGTGGATTTCCTATGTATACCAAATGAAATTATGTCGTTTCTTCTGTAGATTTTAAGGTCCAAAAAAGGGTAAACATCCTTCTCCTTCCATTTCCATGGTGAACTTGATACTTTGGTTTTGCAGATTTAGTAGTTTTATGATCTTCTCTGTTGTTTTTTTTTTTTTTTTTTTTTTTTTTTTGGTACTATTGCAAATATGTCACTCACATAACGAAAACATGATTTAAAGATAAATGGAAATACCTTGGTAATGTGTGTTTCTACTGTAATCAAATAAATTTGCCAAAAATGGAGAAGGGGGGGGGTTACTCCTAGCCAAACCAGAGTTTTGTTGGTAAATTTTTCCATTGAATTTGAAGAAATTTTGGGTTATGCACAATTTTTTAAGATTGGTGTAATTCTCAATTTTGTCTACTTATATGTCCGTACTTTTAAGCCACTTCTGTAGTTTAAGGAGCAGTTAGTTTAGGAATGCTAGTGAACAAAGATGCAACATCAAAAGAGACAAGAGAATCATCCGGCAAAATCACTACATTGTCAATTTTTTTTCCATCAATTTATAATAATTGGTGATCCTTCTGCTTTCAAATTGTTCCAAAGTTTGAAGTTTCTGTACCAGCCATTTAACCACATGGTAGGTGGTGCATTTATGTTATTAATTATTGGGTACATGCTTTTGCCTGGTTTGTGTATTTTGGAAAGGCCATAAATGATAGGAAGCCTAGGTTATTAGTTTTTAGTTCCCATTTATCACTTACTAATAAGCTTGTGGTCAGCCCAAGGGAAGAGTTATAAGCTTTGACACACTCGTTCAAGGGGTTATTACTGTATATTCTGTACCAACCAGCAGGCTCTTCATTCATCCATCCAATATAGTCATCTTGGTCTAGAATAATTAACTTGTTCCCTTTATGTGCTTTAATGTATGCAACTAGTTTATTGTTCAGTATCTAAGTACACATTAATTAAGTTGCTGAAGATGATGGTTATTAATATATTTCTTTATTTTATTTAAATCTTCTGGATACTTTCAATAACCTAGAACTGCAGTTTTTAAATAAGGGTTTAAAAACATGTGTTGGCTTCTCCAACAAAGTGGAAAATTTCTTAGTAGATATAGAGATTGCTACTCAGGGTTTGGAAGAATCAAAAAAGTGGAACATCAAAAACTAATGTTGGCAGATATTAAATAAAACCGACCTAAATTGCGAAAGGATGTTTTATAAAGAAACAATGTTTCTTAAACCATCTCAGGTTACCTAGGTCTGTAAGGCATGGACTCATGAGCAGGAGGTTTGGGCTCAATTTCCACCAAGACGGTCCTCCCTGATTGATGGTTTTTTCCAGGTTTTCCTCATCCTCAAAAAAGCACATAATTTTTGCATTGGTTTTTTTTTTAATTTAACCAATCTGTAGATCGATCAACTATTTTATCATCTAAAATTGTACATCACATTTACAGGAATTATATTCATAAGTAAAATTCTTTGTCACATCACATGTATAATATTACTCTTGCTGAGCCAGCTCATATGGTTTAGTTCTTTTTAATTGCCATATTTCACTATTCACACCAGGGAGTACTTGCCTCTCGGGATTCACATAAACTTAAGGACATTGATAATATTTTACCTCATTTCTGGAAATTTCTTCACAGACTGAAAGCATCATTTTGATCACGGTGCAAGTTATTTCAGATGTACAAAGGGGCATTCACAATCCCTTGAAGCACTTTATTTTGAAATATCTGAATCATCTTAACATTAGCTTTACTAATACAGCCCCATAATTGGATGCCATATGCCCAAGCAGGTTTCAATACTTGCATATAAATCAAGAGCTTATTCCTTATTGACAGCTATGAGTTTTATCCAGTAATGTTTACTGCACTGTTGTTGTTGTTGTTGTTGTTGTTGTTGTTGTTATTACTACCTTTCAAAACCATATACATTGCTTTTGAACACATCATCATGCAAAATTATTAGATGCTTATTTACTATGTTAAGTCTATTGTTATATTATTGACATTCTCAGCATCCAATGTCATCCCAAGATCTTTGGCTGTGTTTCCATAAGGAACCCTTTACGTTATAAATTAAAACTGGGAAAGGAATATTTTTAAGTGAAATTTATGTACATTGATTTAGTTTGTTTTTAGTTTAATCCACCACTTCTTGGTTCAATTATTTACATTATTTAGTGCATCTTGTAGCTTATGTGAAGCACTCTGGACATCATCTTCAGTAGCAAGAATTGCAGATCATCAAAAACTATAGCAGTCATGGTATTTTCGGCACTACAGATATGTTGAATATATGAGCGGCACTCTAAAAGTTCTTGGCTTGATCAAGAAAACACAAGATTTAAGAGTTTTTTTTCCCTCCTCCTGTAATAATCACCTTATAAAACAATATGTTTGGACCAAAGACTTTCCAGAAATAAGCATCTCTCTCAGCTTCAACTTCACCTTTGATGTGAATCTTTGTCGACTTTAGCCTTTTCTTCAGATCTGGAAACAAAAAGCAATCACTGGAAACCAAATCTGTCATTCTAGCTGGATGGAAGCACTTGGAAGCGAAGGCCATGCAGTTTTGCAGCTATAATCCCAGGCATATATGAAGGCACGTTATCATAATGAAAGGCAAATTTATTTTTTGCAAGGTGTAGACATTTAGTCTGAATAGCATCCTTCAATTGGTCCAGTAGTGAAGGAAGCATAATAGTCTCCAGTGATGGTTCTGCCCTTCTGGAGGTAGTCTACAAGCACCACACCATGAGAATCCCAGAAAACCATAACCATGGTTTATTTCTTTGGTACACTTTCACCTGTTGCAACCCACTGTTTAGACTGTTCCTTCGTCTCTGGCATGTAGTAATGAATCCATGTGTCATCTACTGTTATCAAATGTCAGAAAAGGAATTGAGTATAAACAAGTCTAATCACTCTTGCAAAATGCATTCTTCATCCATTGTTCCATCGAGCAGAGAGCTTTCTCATGCCTAAAACTTTAAAATGTAAAATCTAGTGGACATGGTGTATCAAGGTCTTTGCAATGTCAGCCCACTCAGGTGTCTTCAATCGATCATTCAGTACGGCATTGTGTATTTTTGTCACAATCCCATTGCTTGTAGCAGTTTTGGGATGCCCAGAGCAATCATTATCTTGAATGCATATACACCATGCTTAAATTCAGCAGCCCACTTTTTAACCATGGAAAACAAAAGGAAAGAATTCTTTAATTTGGAGTTAGATTCCACATTGTATTTCTGTTGGGGTTAAACTTTTCTAAATAAAGTATGTTATCACACCTTATGTTTTAGTTTTATCCATTTTGTAGAAAATGTTAACACTAGTTTGTTACACAATTGTCCCAAACAAGTGACTACACTTATGCTACAGCATCCCCATAACTATCGTAGTAATTTGGCATCTTCAGGACATCTCTGAGTTAGGCCAATAACTTTTTGAACAGCCCTTTTGTAACAGATAAATTATTGGCCAAATTACACTTCCTTGAGTCACACCAGCTGATATTTTTTGGGTTCTGAATATTCTTTCCCTTGGCACACTCCAAGACTTATCAATAATATATGATTTAAGTATAAATTGAATACTTTAGTTACAGTCAATTATATACTCCCTTACTTCTCTACTTACAACTTTATTGGCAGAACATGTTTTGCCTTGTTCACATCCTAGGCTTCTAGTTGCCTGGCAGGCAATTTGAATAATCTCCTGGATGCTTATATTAACTTAGCAAAAGTTAACAAATATAGTAAAGTTAAATTTTTCATGAGATATTATGCTAGTGAAAAAAACTGTGGTCATTTTTATCGAACAGCCCTTGTACTCATTGATTCATTTTTTACCTTTTCTGTAGTTCATTAATAGTATTAAATTTAAATTAATTACGTGAATATCTAGTATATTGTCACATTCTCCTAGCACTCCTCTTTGCTAGAACCAGCTATTTTATTTCTAATTAGCAACTTATTGTATGTTTTGGATTTTTACTATTGACTAGTGTGCTTTCTTCTTCATCCTGTTTAATATTAGCTATAAATTGCTCTACCTCATTATCACCTTGTTCCTTTGTATCAAGCAGAGCTTGCAGATGTATAAAATAATGCAATTTTTCTCTAAATATAGCCCAACCAACAGTTCTTTTAAATATTGTACTTATAAAGTTGTTGACAATGGAATGGTAATATATCCTAAACTTAGGTATTCATGTTTACACTAAACTCCATTTATTTACATAAAATAAGATGCATTTCGGAAGAATCTGTCCCATCTTCAGTTGCTCACCGAACTGCCATTACTTGGAACTATGGCTAGACACCCGGATGTTCCTGTGTTAGCATCTGTTGGCTGAAGTAGGAAATTGCTGAGTTCATCCGTAGGAGGAAACTCGAAGTTCATTAGGTTTTCTTTGTTTTTTAATATGAAAATTTTTTCCCAAATGGATAACTCCAGTGGGTTGTGAAGATGATTCAGCAGTTTAATTTCAGGTTTTATTTCATGGTTTTTGGTCCAAAAGTAAGCTGCTACTGCTGATTTATCCACCCGCATAAGCCGAATATTCCCAAAGTGTTCTTTTTTCCGAATTTCTAAATTTCTATAATTGATATCATTGCATGATTTAATTGAACTACACACTCTTAATGCTTCACTTAATTGTCATAATGTATAGAACCAGTTTCGAGAACATTTAGTTCTCGAATTTACATGAATACCTAAGTTTAGAACAGTTCTTTTGTTTATTAGTATATGAAGATTTCCCTTCAGTATTATAGTCATACTTATAGTTAATATGATAGAGAGTGATCAGATGATCAATTGTCTGTTCTTTCTAAAAATGCATACTACTTATTAATAGCTTTGCCAATGAAGAATTCAATAACATCCAGCACTTTTACTGTATCTACTAGCCAGTGGGTAGGTGATTTAAATGTAAGTTGTAATCTCTTCCAGCCTGGTAGAGCTCTCAGCCTTTAGAGGTTATCAGTTGTGAGCCCTAGTGACTGTGCTTTGTATTGAAGTCACATTCAACAATAAAGTTATTTCCAAAGTCCTTGAAGAGGTTAGTACACTGCTGGCCATTAAAATTGCAATACATTGTGCATGTTCATAATAACCATGTGGAAATTATATCTATATTCTCATTTGGTTGTTTGACAAGACTGTTGCGATCCTTTACATCTTCTGCTCTTCTTACCTAAATTTGCAGATCTTGTATTCATTTCATGTGAACACATTTCATCCAATACAAGCACTAATCTCAGAATAAATCCTGCATTCTCAGTAATCCATGATCAAAATTCAGACACTTGTTGATATTGCTGTCAAATTTTTGACTAATCATACTCATTCCTTATGAGAAAATGTCAGGTTAATTTAACGTATTTCCTATGGACATTGCAATTTTAATGACTAGCTCTGTATGATCATCTTTAGCGAATGAGTACATACTTTGATGGACTGTAGATAGCTGAAGATATACGTGATTGAAGAAAGATTTATATTTGTTTCACATTTATTAATAGAGAGTGGATTTTAAGAAGCAAATGTATGGTTGGAAAGGGGAAAGTGAGGTTTCTAAAAATTGATACAAAAAAATTAAAAAAAAGGTTGGTAATAAAATTTTCTTATTCAGGTTTAAACCAGTTACATTAACATTCTTTATTTAATACTGTAGCAAATAACACAAAGTAACCAATATTTAAGAAGTAAATATGGCATTTACTGGTTTTCAACCAATTTGTTACATTAGATTATCACAATATTTCTGTTTTTGAATATAAGTCGTCAGCACTTCAAGCTCAAAAGATCCTTATATACAGAAACCAATGGAGCATATTTTATAAACATGCAGAAAGGCAGTTGAGTGGAAATTGCAAAGGCTTCAACATTCAGATTATTTCTGAAAATGAATTCAAGTTTGGTTTTTGCAAATCCACCAAGGGTGTCCCTCATAGTTGTCAAATTCTTCCACTTTTCCTTCTCCATACCTTCTTCTAAACTTTGAATCACATCAGGCAAGTACTTGTAGCATGCACTGCGAAAAGTTCCTACTCTTTGTCATTGGGCTTGCTTGATGCTATTGCATTTATTGAATTTAGAGCACATATGAAGCTTTTGATTTCTTGGAAGTTTTTGCACAAGAAAACTGTGCATCTTAGCCAGGTACCCAGTACCCAGTACCCAGTACCCAGTACCCAGTACCCAGATAGGTGGAACCCAGTAACTTCTGGGTACAAAAATTGAGGATTTGGGGTCTTTACAAAAATCTTCTTCAAAGCAGCAATGAAGTCATTTACCCTGATTTTTTCACAAATATGGTGTAGTCCAAGTATAATACATGTCACATGGTTTAGGTTAGGGTACATAACCTTCCGTGGAAACCTCAAAGCACGTTGCATGCTTGATCAGTCACCACAAGGCTGACTTTTTTATATTGTATGCACTGGCCACATCTTTATGCTTGAATCTTTGATTCAGTGCATTACTTTGCTTTTCAAGTTGGTACACTTTAAAGAGCATGGTTTTCACATGTAATTGAAACACCAGCACATTCAATATATATCTTTGCAACATATTAATAGTTTCTCTAAATTGAATCCCACTTCATTTTTGCTATCTCTTTTATTTCCTCAAAAACATTCTCATAAATTAGCTTTATGTAATTTTTTCTCAGAGTGCTCTTATTCAGCACTGACTTTTGCATGTACTTCTTGAGCATGATTTGAAACCTTGTAGACTGGAATTCCTGACTGAACTAATGCCATAGTAAGATCTGCAGAGAACTGACTTGATGACTGCTGCTTTTCAGATTCTGAAGTGAAGGCATGTATCAAGGTACTTCGCTTATTGCAACTTGTGGAGTTCAAAACTATTTGCATGCTTGCATTCTTGATGGGTTGGTTTATTTTGGCTTTTTGATGCCTCTCATCGATCTCAATATTTACATTATAGATTGCACATCAAAAAATAGAGTATCAGTTTTGATTAATTGCCTCTTAAATTCTTCTAAAAGTGCATACAACTTTGCCTTCTGAACTTTTAGCATGGTAGAGCAGGAGTACAAACACAATCAAATAAAGTAACGAGAGATTTGAGCCCTCTTTGCATAAGATGTGTGTGTATATCACACAGATTTTTTTTTTGATTGATTTATTTATGGACGCTCTTTAACACCTCAGGTCATCAGCGTCCCATTCAACTCAGGGCGTGAAACGGCCGACAAATTTTGCTCAGAGGCCTCTCTTTCAGGCTTGAGGTTCTTTTTCGTGCCATAAATATACGACACCCATGGGGACTCATGGCTTTACTTCCCTTCCGAAGGAAGCCACACTTAGGATTTTTAAGCCCGAAAAAATCCATTGGTCCTGGCCAGGTTCGAACCCGCATTCTTGGGTGTATGAGGCAAGTATGGTAACCACTACACCACCAGGACTGACCATCATACAGAGAACTGTGGTCCTGGCAAATATCTTTAATTGAAATTTGTGTTTACTCTTGCAGGCTTTGCTACATTAACTTGAAAACTATGGGCATGGTAAATTTATAAATGTACTATTTTATAGCTCTCATTCCACTGTACCAAATAAGACCACAGGATTTTATGTAGCTGTTTAAGAAGAATGAAAATTGTTAATTTTCCTGCTCAAAAATAATAAAATAATTTATTTTTCCACACAATTTTTTTAACAAAACATAAAAGAAAAGGTTAGGGGGGAAGCATCAAAGAGGGAACGAAAAGGGGATAAATATGCTAATCTTGTGAAAAAGTGTAAAATGGGGTTAACAAAATTTGCCTATTTTGCTTCATTTTATGTTCTAAAATACAGACCTGAATGAAATGGCTACATTTTGTAAAGGTGCTCTACCTTAAAATCCATTCCTTATTTATTAAGTAGTCCAAGTGAAAAGGACCAGCAATTATTAAATAGAAAATTCCCAGATTCTCTCATTTCTCCTAAGAGAAATAGTTTAATTTAAAGCAGGGACATATTTTTTTTAAGATATAAATGTAAAAGAAAAATAGCATGTGTTAATTCAGGAAAAATAAGATTAAGCCAGTGCTTGTTTAGTGGCTAATCATTGAAGCAGGCTGGAGTGTCAAAATCTGTTGCTGCTTGAAAGCTTCTTAAGATTAAATGCCATGAACTTTCTGCAAACTAATACCACTAGATGTTCAATTAAGAATTAATTTTTGTAGGTAGTTTCAATATTTTGTTAATGATGAAGTTAATCCCTTCATTCTTTTTATGAGCATATCTGTGCTTGCAGTTGGAAGCCTCCTCAGTACATATTGACAATGTCAGAAATACGTCACAACCGGGTTCGAAAAAAGCTGCACATCTTAGTAGAAGGTGAAGATGTACCTCCACCGATCAAGTCATTTGTTGAAATGAAGTTCCCATCTGGAATTCTTAAAGGACTGGAGCAGAAGGGCATAGTGAAGCCCACACCAATCCAAGTACAAGGGATACCAACTGTGTATGCATTTTAATATATTCTATTATAATTATATAGAGAACATTTTTGCTTTTCTATAATAATCATATATTTCATTACCGTGTTTTAGTAGTTTTTGCTTAGATTGGTCATCAAATGGAAGTGGCTTCTTGTGAGGATGATTGTTTTATTTGAGCACCCTAAATTCACATTAAAACTAGTGTTATTGATGTACAGTGGAGACCCATTAGTCTGAACCTCACTAATTGAAAATATGGTTAATCCAAAGCGAAATGTAAAAACATTTCAAAAAACAATAACAAAATGAAAGAATACATTTCAAAATGAGTCGTTTTTTTTCTTCATGAAATAAATCAATATAAAATATTACAGCACATCACAAATATCAGTCACCAATCGCTTTTCTTTACAAAGTCAGTATTCTTTGGCAAAATAATTGGGACCTGTTAGTTGCAGCAGTAAGCCTGCATCTAATAAACATCACATTATTTGGAATAGCAGGGTGTGGTGTTTAACTTATAGTAAGGCAACTCCAAAGGCTGCCATATACTTGTCCACTTCTACCACTACCTGCAATCCACTTGCATATTTAGTTTTCATTTTTGAATTAGCCCAAGGAGATTGTTGTTAAATTCATCTGTTTCTCTAGGATGAGAACAGGCCACATTTTGTTCCATTCTTTCCTCAAGAGCCACTTGCTGACATCATCCCATATCTTTGTTGCCTTAATATCCCCCTTTTTTTTTTAGCTTTTGAAGTAGAGAAAGTGAACTGTCATCATTTTCAATAAGGTACCTAAGAAAGTTTTTTATAAGTAAGTAGGGTATTTCAAACTTATGGGTCCATAGGCTGCAATATTAATGTAGCATTAAGGTGTAGGAAAATTATTCTTATTTCATCACACATTAAGACTGCTGGATGCATTGCTGACCAAGAGTGATGTCTGAAGTGACAAGCCATATTTTTCAGTAAAGCTTTTTTATTGGGGGAACATATTGTTTTTAAATCATTCTTGAAAAAGATTTATATGCATCCATGCTTTTCTACAGATCCTACAATAAACTGAAAGGGAGTTCATTTTATGGTTTTTGAATGCCCTAAGTCTTTCAGATTTTCCAATAATTATTAGGAGCAATTTTTTTGTTCCTACAGCATTACTACTTACTAGTACTGGACAAGTTCCTTAGTAATTTTAATGGCATCTCAAATCAAGTACCAACACAGGTGGCCAAGGTGGTTAAGTCAGACTTATGACAGGTTGTTGATTGTTGATTTGTTTTATTTATGGATGCTCTTTAACATCTCAGTCCCTTTCAATTTAGGGTGTGAAACGGCAACAAATTTTGCTCAGAGGCCTCTTTTTTCAGGCTTGAGGTTCTTTGCGTGCTGTAATGTACGACACGGGACACACACAGCTTTACTTCCCTTCCGAAAGAAGTCATACTTAGAATTTTTATGCCCCCAAAAAATCAATCCATCGATCCTGGCCGGGTTTGAACCCACTACACCACCAGGACCAACACTCGTGACAGGGAGTTTTGGGGTGTGATTGTTGCCATGACTGTCCCTTCCTGACTGAGGTTTTTTCCAGATTTTCCTCAGTTCTCATAAATGACAAATGCTAGGGAGGTTACCCTAAATTTAGGCTTTTGACTCTTTCTTCCTTAAATAAAATCAAATAATTTCCCAATTTATCATTTTATTTTGTGCATCATCAGTGTTCACTGCCTGTGATGCCACAGTCATAAAAATGGATGTTAAGCACTGTTAAAAAAATCAAGTATATGCCATTGGTTTTATGTTGCGGTGGTGAGACCACTGTCAATGTCTTGAGCTCTGGTGTGGTTGGATAGAGGTGCAGCAAATAACTGCAAAACAAACTTGTGAACCTACAAAGACTAACTTGTTTCTGAATGATTGGAGTGTATTTTATAGCATACCAACAGCTCAATTGGACATGTTATGGAATCCTGCTCATAGACCTATACAATAAAGCAGATGTAAGAATGGCACCAAATAAATATTTGTGGCAAATGGAGACAAAGTCATCATAATGTGCACAGTGGACACTCTTCAATAAGAACCACGGTATTACCTAACTCAATGCTGGACATGCCATCTGACTACATATCTACAATGCACAATTTTACACAACCAAGCATAGTTGGAGAATGATCTGATTGGATGGGAGAAAATTAATGTACTGTATCTAAGGGTCATTTGGTCTTCTTTACAGATGGCTCAAGGGTAAGAAATTCTTCAGAAGCTGGAGTTTAGAACTATCTCCAAAAGCAAAGATCTCTGTTAGTCTTGGAAACTTTGTTATAGTTTTTCAGGCATAAGTATTGCATTTCTGATGTGGCTTAATCTCTGTGAGAAGAGAGAACCAACATATATTCATCTTCATGAACAGTATTTGATTATTTAATTTATTTATTTATTTAATTCTCTCTACATTTAATTCTCTTTACATCAACATCTGTAAGATCTATGCCTTTCTCAATTTCATAATACTAACAATATAAAATTAATATTATCATTATGACTCTATTGCAATATTTTAATTCTAAACACTTGATCCAACTATTATCCTATATACTTGAGTTACTTATTTCTGTAAGACTATATACACACTAACACCCAGGTTATTGGTTTATAATAATTCTGTTTCTAATGCTAATTTACTCCCCTTTCCTTCTCTATTCAATTTACCACTCATTGACTATCCTATCTTTCTTTATCATTTTTCGCTCAACTTTGCTAAATACACTGTAATATCCATAAATTATTATACTTCTAAGGTTATATTTCTTTCTACATTTCCTTCCATCATCCTCTTCGTCATTCTTATCCATTTCTCTCTAACTTTGCCTAAATAGTTCCCTGTCATTTTTATATCCTTCTCTCCTTTTACAGTTAAAAATCTTTCTGATTAAATTTACCCATCTAAATTTTCCCATTTTTTATTCCAAATCTTTGTTTGATTACAGTATAACAAGCAATGAAAATCTCTGTTGGTTTCTCTACACATTAAACAATTTCCTATTCCTTTATCATATCCTAATCCTTTTAAATTCAAAACTCCAGTTCTAGCCTAAGTAAACCCTTCTCTAACTGCCTTATCATATTGTCCTATATTTTTTCCCTACCCATACTATTTTTATTCCCCTATAAAGTCTCAATGAACTCTTTTTACCCAAACTACTAAATATTGCTTGTCGTTCAATGTCTTCCAATCTAGATTTATTTCTTTCCAAAATCCTCTCTTTTGGTATTCCCTATTTATCCATACTTTTCTAAACCTATCTTTATAAATTTTCCTGCACTTTGAAATACGATAATTCTTTCCACTTACATTTCTCCTGTATACTAAAACATTCTTTAATAATATTACCCTCTTCTAATGTGTTAATTCTGAATAAATATTTCATAATTCTTGTGATTATTTTTTTCTTAGTGGAATATCTACCTAATATCATTTGGGGATGCTGTTAGTAAATCTAAAATCAATTTACAAAAACTGCTATTTATTTTATCAACATTTTTCCATGCCTCCCCTACACCCCAAATTTCTGACCCATACAGCATTTTAACTTCTACTTTCCAGCCAGTTGACTCTTATATCAGGAATTTTTCTTAAATATGCTCTTATAACACTCGTAGCAGCTTTTCCTTTTCCTATTGATATTTTTTTCTGCTCATTCCAATTTCCATTAGAGCTTAAAATTGTCTCTAGATAATTAATTCTCCTTAAAACTTATATTTCTCTCCCATTTTTCAACTTATAACCTCTTTTAAAAACCAAGATCTTTGATTTCTTTTGTTAATTTTCAATCCCCAATGTACAAAAAGTATTCACTACTTCAATTGCTCTTCTCAATCCTCCACTAGATATAGATGTGATACTTAATCATTTGCAAAAACCAACCCTGGTATTTCTTTATTATTAATTACTGGTAGATGTAACTTATCTCCAAAATGTCATCAATATAGAGATTGAACAGGGTTGGACTTAATTTACAACCTTGTCTTGCTCCTGTTTTACACTGCATATAATCCGTTGTCTCATCACCTGAAAATTGGACACAAAACAGTTCTCACTATATATCTTTTGTAATAGTTTTATAAACATCTTACTTATTCCTTTCCTTTCCTTAATTTTAACCACATTGCTTCTCTATTTATAAAATCAAATGCCTTCTCAAGGTCTATAAATACCATATAAACTCTTCCCCTTTTCTTGCTTAAACATTTATCTACAATTACCTTTATTACATAAACATTATCCACAGTTCTTCTTGCACTGAAACTGTTTGAAACTGTGATAATTTCTTCTCTTTCTCAACCCATTTCCTGAATCTATTGGCTAGAATTCCTGTAAAAACATTACATAAAATGGAAAGAAGACTTGTACCCAGATAATTAGCTGGATTATTTACATCACACTTCCATTTATATTTATATGGGTACTATCATGCTCCTTCTCCGCATCTTGGATATTTCCCTTCACTTAGTGCACTTAAATCTCTTCAAGTTAACTCTTGATTTGCATTAATCTTTCTACAAAGAATCAATTAAAATTTGTTAGTACATGGATATTAGGGCATAGATGGTGATGAGTCAGTAGATAAACTGGCAAAAGAAGAAACTAAGATTGACTTCACAGGACCAGAATCTTCCTGTGGAATTAGCAAGAAAACTGCTAGAACCACAGTATGTCCATGGACTAAGAAAGAACATTAGATAAGATGGAAGAACCTTCCTAATTAAGAACTGGGTAAAATTCTGGTTATAATATCCAGTAGTACGTTCTGAATGATCTTGCACATTTCACACAGAGCTATGTTGATACTGTGGAGGCATTGATTCAGGAGATTGGTGGTCAACAACAGTGGATGCAGTGGGCATTTCATATGGTAGTGCATAAACCATCATCCATGAAAAATTCGATAACACAAAATGGCTGAAGATGAGTCCCCTGACAGCTCACACCATAGCATATGGAGGACCGTATGAGATACAGTCTTAAGCATTTGCTGCAGTACCATAGGACTGGAAATGAATTTCTTGACTTCATTGTTACTAGGAACGAATCATGAGTGTTTCATTATATCCTGAATAAACAGGTATGGAACCTGTATGGAAACAAACTTGTCCCCACCCAAAAATTCATATCAATCATGTCTGCAGGAAAAGTTTGGCTTACCATTTTCTGGTACAGCCAGGGAGTCATTATTGCTGATTTTGCAGTAAAAGGATCAACTGCTGCGTATTTTGCTACATTGGATCATCTACAACCTGCTCTGCATCTTAAATGTCCAACAAAATCTCTGGCGGTGGTCCTCGTTCTCTATGACAATGTGGCTACATCATGATGCAGAAAGTCATTGGCATTGGGAAATTCTCAGTCATCCAGCTTACAGTCCAGACCTGGTTCCATCATACTTTCACCTATTTGGCCCACTGAAGGAACATCTTGCCAACAAACATTTCAACAGCAACATGGAAGTTTTGATAGCCATGCTTCATTCGTTACGCATCCAACCAAATGATTTCAGTTGCATGGGTGTCAAAAAATTGGCATTATGGTGGAACAAATATATAAATGTGAATGAATGCTCATGGAAAAGTAGAGTAATATTCAACCTTCCAAAAGTATATTTCAGGATTTGCAAATACATTTCTGTTTGACTGTAAAAATATTACTCATTTACTTTTCGATTTGCCCTCTTATAAACTCAGGTGCATGAGATTCCTCCACAGATGCAAAGCTTTTATTGGGAAGTGCATTGAAATTTAAACTGGTTTCATTGGCATTGTACACTTCTTGTGATTAATAATTCCCTGATGCTATCAAGCCATTAAATTCCTTAATGTAAATTGCTGGGACATAATCAGCTGATAACAGTTCTCCCATTATTGTCAATTGTATTCCATGCCTTTCCTCTTCCACTTACCAAACCATCCAGTGATGCAGTAAATAATAAATCTCCATTCATATGTTATTTAATTAATGTGCCTTTTCCTGATTAAGAGACCCATGTAAATCTTTTTGCCTCTCAAGTGAAAACCATAAATAGAACGTGTATCAAGTTTTATCACACTTTAGCTTCCTATGTAAGGCTTATTTCAAGGATATCTGCTGAAGATGCCGTGCAGAACTGTTTGATTGTAGCACAAATTGGATATCATAGATTTTGAACACCAAATTCAATAGATAATTTTGATCATTTTCACTCTTATCTAAACCTTTCAGTACTTCAATTGTTTCTTTAGGTGCTTGCAATTGAAAATCAGCTGCAGTCACCTTAAAATAATAAAATGTACTTAAACTTTAGTTGAAATAGTGCATTGCTGCTATTCAGGTGAGACAATGAGCTAACGAAAATGTACTGATGTGGGGACAAAGTGTGAAATTTCTTTTCTCACTGGCTGGGGCACTCCCAGTGGAAAAACTTGTAAGTTAACATCTGAAGCCTACACAAGCTCTCACATTGCAATGCTGCATTGTAGGAATTTTTTTAGGTTAATCCAAAATGATGTTATCTGAACAAGCAGGGGCTCCAATTAGTTCAGATTATGGGACTCTGCTGTAGTTGTTTATGAAATTGTTTAAAATATATTAGTAATTTGATTGAACAAAATAAAAGTTTGAGATTGTATTTGTATCCTCTTCAACAAAAGTAATAAGAAAATATACTTGCAAAAGAAATATTATGAGAATATGTCATACTTATATGTGTTTTGATAATTTTAGCAAAATTCTACTGTATTATTTTAAATACCAGTCTTAAACTGAGAAGTAATAATTGTAAATATTTTAAAAATTAAATGGAAAATCTGTTAACTTAAGGGGAGTATGAAAGGCCTATCCATGTAATTTTACTTGCTGATCTATTTTCACTATCATACCATTACTCTGAAGCAAATTATAAACTATTTTAAATTGTTTGCTTTTTTCCTATGTTTTTGCAAATATTGTATTTTTTTACATTGTCATATTTTGTCATGGCTCTATCATAATAGATTCACATTCATCACAATAATATCATGAATAAGTGGTATATGTTTCAACGTAATAGCTTATACAGATCCTTAAAAAATAGGGAAACTTATGCCAAAAATGTAGTTTTTCAGTAATTGCAGCCAAAATAATGTTTTTACAAACTATCTTTTTAAGGGAAATGCCAGCTAAAACCCCCCAAAATTGTAAAACAAAAAGGATGATATGAAAACAAATGTTGCCAATTTATAAAATATAACTTTTTCTATCATTCAAGACAAACCACAACCTTCTAGAGCAAATAGTCCCAAAGATATAGAATTTTAACTGAACAAGTGCTTGCAAAATAAAAAAAAAAAGGCTTCTGTGCAGTTACATAATTAAACATTTATAAAAATGGTACAAAAAAAAAATTGATTTTTGACCCTCTTCCCTTTAATACTTCCCTTAAACAAAACAGTAACAGTTTGTATTCTCTTTATGTATGCTTTGATCTCTCACATGACTGACACAGGTGGCTGAGGTTGTTAAGGCACATATTTGTGAATGGGAGCTCTGTGGTTAGAGTCCTATTAAAACTGTCTTAAAGGACAGGTTTTTTCCAGGTTTTCCATAGTTCTCATCAATGGGAAATTCTGAAAGGTGCATGGGCTTAACATACCTTTCACATATTCTTTTCCCAATTTATCATTTCATCTCATGTACCATTAGTGTTCACTGCCTATGATGCCTCAGTAGTAGAAATAGAATTAATCATTATTAAGAAATAATATAACTTTAGAATAATCTTGTATTCATAAAATACCAGGCTCATTTCTCTCCATAGTTTCAAAGTGCATCCCTAAAGACACTATCAATCTGGATACAGCATGCTATTTAAGTTTACAATTCATACTGAAGGAAGGTTTTGCTGTTACAACCAAAGTTGCCTTTCTACAACTCCAAAAGTAATCTAAAAGCATAACAGAGTTGTAAAGTATTTGAAAATTTCACATTATTTAATAGTCAAGTATGCACTTGAAATGATACCTCTAATTAAATAAAAGCTGTGAAGAAATTCCCAAATTAATCTAAAAATGAAATCCAATTCTTAAATATAGTGATTAATGAACAAAGAAATTAAAAGAAACGAGTTTTAATCAGTGCTTGATATTAAAAATTCTAAGTAGGAGGAGAATGAATAAGATTAATATTAAAATGGTTAAAAGTGTGTGTGGGGGAAATGTACAAGGGACATTCAGAAAACTTCTGGACCTCAGTAAACTGTTTATAATAAATGTGTATGTCATGTGATAGCTTATACTTTCTGTAAATTAGTATAACTCCTGCCAGCTACTTTGCATGTAGCCTCAACATTGTGAGATAAAAGGAACACTTGTGCCAGTAGTTTAGCATCATGCAATGGAACTGGGATGTTTTTAAAAGTGATTTAAAGGCTTTAGGGGATCTTACTCCTTCAAGTACAGCAGTCATAATTGGCTTGTAGAATTTAAGATGGGCTGTACACCCTTTGACAGAAAAAAATGAGTCATCTCTTGAACACAAAATTCTTCTAAGTCCTACTGTTAGAGCATGTGGTTCACAAGGTAACAGCAAGGCTGTATTGTGTTATATGTCTTGCAATAAATATGCTGTCTAGTATGTGTGTTCTGTTAGCTCCGGAAAATATAATATATTAATAGAACACAATATTCCACATATAAAACATTCTACACTTATAAAACCAATAATTAAAAAAAACAAAAATGTTGGTGAGGATTTGAACTCAGGAGCTTATGCAGAAAACAAAGCTTTTAAACTGCTTGGCTACCCCTACTCTACCCTAACATTCTCTTTCCAGATGCTTCTGGTTGTGACCATTACATTTTCAGGCAAAGCTACTGCAGTGTGCATCGCCACAGGTGGCTGAGGTCGTTAAGGTGCAGACTCATGAGCAGGAGGTCTTGGGTGCGAATCTCACTAGAACCGTCCTCCCTGACTGAGGTTTATTCCAGGTTTTCCCCAGTCCTCATAACTGGCAAATGCCAGGGAGGTACCCTAAAATTTGGCCTGGAATGCTTCCTTTCTTAAAAAAATCCTTTCCCAATATTTCATTTCATGTATCCCCAGTGTTCACCGCCTGTGGTGCCTCAGTAGTAAAAATAGGCATTAAACACCATTCAAAAAAAAAACTGCAGTGTGCATTCATTGTATGTGTTTGTGAATACAGGCATTTACTAGTGTCCCAGAAGTTTTCTGATCGACACATAGAATCTGGCAATGTCTCATTTTTTTTAACAAAAGGTTTACATCTTTTAAAGATGTAAAAAGAAGAGGAAGACCTTCAATGACAGTGACTGCAGAAAACTGCTGCTGTAAAGATGATGTTTCAAAAATCACACAGATAATGTATAAAAGTTTACAGGCATTTCTTAATATTGGAGTAAGTGTCTGAACAATTTTACATGATATTTTTTCTCGCTGAGTGCCCCACAACCTCAAGATTGCTTAAGTGAAATGGCAGCATAAATGCTCTAATGTACTCTGGGGACTCTTGCCATTTCTCTGAAATCATAACTGGTGAATAAATATGGGTTTAAATATTAATTTAATTTGGAATCAAACACAGTGAAACACCCATTAATAATCTCTTCTTAGTAGGATATTTAGAACATGCTTTATGGTTTCACTTACATAAGAATGACATATGTTTCGTGAACTTTTCCCACATCATTAGCAGTTAAACTGTTGGATCATTCATAGAAGCTGGGTAGGTAGGTATCCGAGTTAACTCTGGTGGTTTAGTGGTAAACTTAAATAAAGTGCTGCCTGCTGCCAGGATGTCAAAATTCATAAGGTTATACTCGATGTTTTTTTTATATAAATCCTTTCCCACATGTTTAGTTCTTTCGGTTGTTGAGCAGTTTTTAATAACTTGATGCCTTTTTCTATTTCATGGTTTTCATTAAACATAACAGACAAAAATTTTGTTAGAATAACTTTCAAAAAAATACTATAGGAAATAAGAAATAATAACTTTGGCCCATGATCTTATCAAAAACTAACAAAAGTTCTTAATAAAAATGTGACTTACACAAAGGCTGATAAGGTTAACAAACTTATTATTTTAGATAAAGAAGACTACAAGCAAAGGATGCATGATTTGTTACATAGTGACAAATTTAAAAACATACCCATTGAACAAAGCATTAAATCCATGGAAGAAGATTTGGAAAATAGTATCCTGATTCCAAAAACAGATCGTTATAAATTTAAGGTGCACAACCCATCTTTGCCAGGATATATGTGGCCTTCCAAAGATCGACAAATTTGGGAGAAGTATGAGCCAATTATTAACAACATAAATACTCTGATCTATTGTTTAGCAAACTGGTTATCATTACAGATCCATTCACTACCAAAATATGATGGCTTAAGTTCAAAAAATTCCATGGACCTCATCAATAAAATTAAATATAAAAGATTATCACCGAATGACACACTGGTTTCTTTTGATGTCAAAGCCCTGTTTCCCAGCATACCAGAAAAATTTTTAGTTTTTCTAAGAAAATGGTTACAATCAACCAACCTAATAGAAGATCACATCAAAGAATACATCGAATTCACTAAGTTGTGCTTAAATCAACCTTTTTTTATATTTGAGGACAAATTCTTCAAACAGAAAGCAGGACTTATAATGGGCAATCCATTATCACCTTCCTTAGCTGACTTATTCAGGAGCTATTTTGAGAAGATCCATATGGGCTTTTCCCCACATTTTTAAGGTTTGGCACATATCTGTAGATGATGTATTCACTATTATAAAGAAAAAGCATGTGGAAGATGCACTAAAACTTTTAAATGCATTGTCAAAACAGAAAGAGATAATATATTACTATTTTTAGATCTGAAGATGGTAAAAAAGCAATGATAAACTTGAATTTGACATCTACAGAAAAGACATACAAACAATTATACCAAAGCCCATGGTTTCAATCCAAGATCACATAAGGAAGCAGCATTCAACTGCATGCTATACAGACTAATAAGTATATCAATGAGTAAAAAAGAAAACAAAAATGAATACCTACACATAATAGAAGCAGCTAAATCCAATGGGTTCAACAAACAGATGATTAACCAACATATTAAAAGAATCCAGAAACAAAAAACAATTAAACAAATAACTTTGAGAGATTTATCAGGGGAAATAGCAATTAAAAAGTTCACTTATCACCCATCAGCCAATAAGAAATTTCAAAAAATTTTCAAGCAGCACAATATCATCTAAGCACCTCAAAACCAACACAGTTTAAAAAATTTATTGAAATTAAACCAAACAGATTTCAAGCCCAAAGAGAAAAAATGTAATTAGCAAATTAATTTTAAGGATTGTGAAAAAATCTATAGGGAGGACAAAGAGAAATATAGGCCTTAGGAACATTGGAGAAACATCTGTTGCAAGCAAATAGATAAATCAGCTGTGGCAGCACATTTTTAGAATGAAAACCATGAAATAGAAAAAGGCATCAAGTTATTAAAAACTGTTTAACAACCGAAAGAATTAAACATATGGGAAAGGATTTATATATATATATATATATATAAAAAGGTATGAGCATATCCTTATATATTTTGACATCCCGGAAGCAGACAGCACTTTATTTAAGTTTATCATTGGACCACCAGAGTCAACCCTGAAACCTACCTACCCAGCTTCTATGAATGATCCAACAGTTGTTTAACAGCTGATAATGTGGAAAAAATTCCATGAAACATATGTCGCAAGTAAATCTCATATAAGTGAAACAATAGAGTGTTCTAAATATCCTACTCAGAAGAGATTAAATATGGGTCTATTAATATAATCCAGAAACAGTGTGGATCTGGATCTTTCCAGATGATACACCCTCATCAGAAATCAAGAAAGCAATAATATCAAGAAGAAAATGTGGTGACTGTATTCTCCATCAGCAGGTATGTGACAGCTCCCATTGAAAAGTGAAGGACAGTTATCACAGGGTGGTACACAACAATTTGTCTTGTTTAAGCTTTCCAAAAGGAGTGTGAACACAGCCAAGATCTGGACTTAGAGATATAAGGCTGCACCATGACATTGTTTCTGTCCACACAACTTGGAGAGTATCACTTACCACCCATTCTCCTTTAAGTCCTGATCTGGCACTCTGTAACTTCTTCCTGAAAAACTGACTTTGTGGCTGCAGGAGAAGCAATGTTCCAGATGTTGAAATAGTATACAAAGAGAAGCTCAGCTTCAATGAGGACAATGAATGGTGCGAGTACTTCTGTCTTGGTTCCAAATGATGACTAGGTGTATAGAGACTGAGGGAAAATTCTGTGAGACAATGTAATGGTAGATTTCAAAGTATCATTAATATCTAGCCCATAATCAGAAACTTTCTGAGTGTCCCTTGCATAGTCTAAACCTTAAAATATGAATTACTGATAGCATTGGATGTATACTAGAGATAATGCATATGAAACTTTAATTACTAGGTTATCTGGAAGAGATATGATTGGCATAGCCTTTACTGGAAGTGGTAAGACTTTAGTCTTTGTGCTTCCTCTCATCATGTTCTGTCTGGAACAGGAAACTCGCCTCCCTTTTATTAAGAATGAGGGACCATATGGTAAGTTAAAAATGGAATTACAATCATATAGATATACAGAGTGTTAATATACTACACCAATATAATTTCAGAGAGTGTAAAGATGTGATATATAAACAATTTGAGATTGGCAGTGTATAGTCCATAGCTAAACATAATGCAGTTTTATGGTGTTTAACATTTTGGCACTAGATGCCAATGTCAAAGCCAAGCTGGGTGAAAAATTTATTTAGAATGTCTTTAGAACTGCCTTGCCAGCATAAAAATATCAACCAGAGATGCTAATTGGAACTTTTACAGTGAAGCTAATTATATAATGATCTTAATTATAGATATGTTAAATTTCTGCAGCTCATTATCAGCATTTTCAATATTTAGTGCCATAAAATCCTTTATATCTCAAACTAATCATTTGATATTGCCACACTAACATCTATTAATTGCCTTCTTGCATTATGTAGCCAAAGACCAACTAAATAAATGTAAATGTAGGCTACTATACAGAGGTGTGAGAGTAACTGTTTGTGTAGCATAATGCAAGCTGATGTTCCCCAAGCCGTGGGATCAATTCTTGTCATGCTTTAATTTTTTTTTAATATGAATGCTGAGTTGTGCACACTAAAGAATTATGAATGAAATTTACTTAAAGCTTTCAAGTTCTTTCTCAACAATGAATGTGTTACCAACATACAATGGCTAATAAGCTTACTATTAACATGATGCCTAAAATTGAATTTATCCGACACATACTCAGGACACGATTTTGATTAGTAAGTACAATGTAACAATTACAAGAGTTTTAATTATATGAATTTGTATATTAAGATATAAGTTTATAAATTGAAACATCAACTTAAAACGTTGACTAAAAACTGTGTTATTAGGGCCTAGTCAGAAAAGAAATAGAAAAAAAGTGTCAAACAAGACTCAAACTCGAAAACAAATGACTACCTCTTACACAAAGGGTAATCTATGACCATAGTGCCAGAGTTATATGTTCGAAATCTCCTTTTGTTATTATGTTTTGTGCTTTCGAGGGGCATCTTCATTAGCCAGTGATGTACTGGCACTTTAGAAACTTATAGCCATAGCTTTGAAATTTAAACAGATAAGCTATACGTAATTACCTGTCTAAGATACCTCCACACTCTCTGAAATTGTTTTGGTGTAGTTCATTAACACCTGTATAGATATAATTCAAAATGTGTAAGGATTGGCTGTATAATTTGTGTGTCATTTATATTTCAACATTTTGAGGACTGATCATCTGTCCATCACGGGAACTGGCTAAGCAGACACACGACATCATCACACATTATTGTTCCTGCCTGCAGCAGACTGGTTCCCCTGAGATTCGCTGCTGTCTTGCTATTGGGGGAATACCAGTCTCAGAATCAATGGATATCATTAGCAAGTATGTACTTGAGACAAATTTCAGTTAATTTATCTCAAATAATTGACCTAACTAAACAAATTATTATTACCATATTTATTTATGTATTATACCCCAACTTTTTCCTCTTTGAAGCCAGAAAAATATGGGGAAGCCTGATATGCAATAACTTGCCATTTCATGTTTCAAACAGATGGTTGGAAAATGTTTCCCACTTCTGGGAGTATTTATGTTATTATGTCAAACCCAAGCTGACTGTCTAGATTATCTTTCCCTACTAAACATCAAAAGTATTCTAATTAATTGATATAATCAAGATTCATAACAGTCATGTTATTGTTATTGATATTTTAATGTTTTATAAATGGAGCAAAAAGAAAATTACAGTCTTATTTCATTTTCTTGTTATAATGAAGGGAGAGAAGAAGCAATTAATCAAAAAAGATGAACAACCAATGCAATTATTTTTCTTACTTTATTTTTATGCCCTTTTCAAAATTGTATCACTTTTTTCTCTACTTTATTAAAAAGCAATTTTTTGTCTGATATCCATTTTAATTTTATAAAGTAAAACAATGTCTGAAAATGAAATGTGATTTTCTTGTTCCAAAAACTGTGTAAAGATCTCTGCTGATATAATGATGGCCTTACTCTTTTGAAATCAATGTCAAATTCATTAGTTAAGTTAACCATCGATTTTCTTGTTCCAAAAACTGTAAAGATCTCTGCTGATATAATGATGGCGTTACTCTTTTGAAATCAATGTCAAATTCATCAGTTAAGTTAACCATCATTTCACCGTTATCAAACCTTTCTACAATTTGCACTTTCATTTCTAAATCCTAAACTATGCATTTTCTCTTAAATGATGGTGAAGACATCATGGCATGATATTTCAAACAAAGGAATAAACTGACTTACAAGCTTCAAGATTTATTGTGAATACCAAAGTGTTAAAAGAAGGGGTAGGCATATGCTTTCCGAGTTTACTCTTATGCACTAGCCTCAAAGTCCCTTGTAAAAATCATAATATTGAAATGCTCAGATTGAATTTTAATGTGATTTTCATGATTAGTTAAAGAAAAAATTCACGAGTGGAAGATAATGGGGTAAATAATCAAGTAATAGAGGTTATATTTAGTGATTTACAATAACTTTTGATTGAAGTGTACCTACCTAGCATAGTTTTTATATGGAGCAATTTTTTCTGATAACCTAATGCATGTTACTAAAACAGTTATATAGCTTCACCCCAATGTACCATCTTGAGTTTTGAAATATTATAAACATTAAAATAAAATATTTCTTATTTTGTTTAGTTGCCTAACAATTTAACAATACACTTAACTTGTCACTATTGCTAGCATTATTGAAATCTTATCTTCCCCATTGTTTATTATCCCTCGTGTCATCAACTTACTGATAAAGCAGCATTAGTTGTTACAGATGTAAACATTGATTTACCTTGTTATGAAGTAATGCTTTTGCAAACTATTGTGTTCATGTAAGTGTTTGTAGAAAATATTTATTTTCTTTTGTTCTGAAAAAGCTAGGTGGATTTAATATACATAGGAATACCATAAATGCTGTTGCAAAATGTTGAATGAAATACACAGTTTTTAATATATTTCATTGTGATTTTTGCAGGAGATATTTATGAGGTTAATAAGAAAAGTTCTCAGAATAAAGCACAAAATGACAGCATAGTTTTCTGAAATTATTCTTATTTTTCTACAAAGTCTCTTGACCTACTGCACTTTGTCCAAAGTTTTTATACTATTACAAAAGTCAGATTCCTCTAGGCCTACAAAATATACCTCAAGTGATGATTTAACCTCTTTATTGAATGAACATTTCTTTCCACCAAGAAATTTTCTCAGTTTAGGGAACAGATGGAAGTCAGAAAAAGCCAAGTCAGTGGAGTAAGGCAATCTGGCAGCAAATTGAACCTTAGTTAATCTATTTTCACAATTGCAACAACCCATGTGTAAGAGCAAACATTGTTTTGTTGTGAGATGGCTTTCTTTTCTGATATCAGGTCTTTTCTAGCATATTTTTGTCTTCCATAGGTTCAAAAGATTAGTACAGTACACTCCAGTGATAGATGCTCCAGTGAGAAGATAATCAGTTAGCATTACAAGCTTGGCATCCCAGAAAACCTACACCATAATCTTCCCAGCCAATTTCACATATGTGATCTCCTTTGGTAGTGAAAAATCATGGTGTTTCCTTTAGAATGCTGTTTTGTTTCAGATGTATAATACCAATATTTCATCATTGGTCACAGATTGATGCAGGAAGTATGCAGAACCTCTCTGAAAATGACCAAATTTTGCTGACAGATTTGCACTCTGAATTGCTTTTGATCTTCAGCCAGCAATTGCGACACCCATCTTATACAATTCCTCCCATAAAAGATGAAATATGCATTCCCCTAAAATGCCCAGAGTTTCAGCAATTTTGCATCTTTACCAAGCCAGCTCCCCTCCCCATTCACAGCTGCCTACATGTGTGTCAATCCTTGAACTTCCAAATAGTCACTGGTGTTTACATTTGTTTGCAAAGACTTTAGAACAACATTTTTTTTTTGTGTAAATGTTATAAACATAAATCAGCTGATCACGTTCATGAAAAATTATTTGAAAGTTCCCTGGGTAATTGTCTCCTTCCAAAACTGCAATTCACGAATTTGTGAATAAATTTGATACTACTGGTTCAGGGCAAAAGAAGAAACACGCAAAGACAGAAGACAATTTAGACAAAATTGGTACAAATTTGAATGTTTGCCAATAAAATCATTACCAAAATTAGCACAAGTTTTAGTGCCTTCTGCACATAAAACAACAAATTTGTTAAAACTCGAGCGCTACAAGTGTACAGTTTTATAAGTGTCTTCTTACTCCTTTCCTTTTTAGTTTTAACCACATTACACATCTATTTATAGTATCAAATGTCTTCTCAAAGTCTATAAATACCATATAAATGCTTAAATATCCATCTATAATTATCTTTATTATGAAAACACTATGAGCAGTTTCTCTCTCTACTGTAAAACCTGTTTGAAACTGATAATTTCTTCTCTTTCTCAACCCATTTCCTTAATCTATTGACTAGAATTCCTGTAAAAACCTTACCTAAAATAGAAAGAAGACTTATACCCCTATAATTAGCTGGATTATTTATGTCACCCTAACCTGTATAAATGGGTACTATAATGCTCCTTCTCACTCAGTCCTGGTGGTGTAGTGGTAACCATGCTTGCCTCCTAAACCCAAGATTGCGGGTTCCATCCCAACCAGGACCGATGGATTTTTTCAGGCATAAAATCCTAATCATGGCTTCCTTCGGAAGGGAAGTAAAGCAGTGTGACCCATGTCATACATTTACGGCATGCTAAAGAATATCAAGTCTAAAAAAAGAGCTTCTGAGTACAGTTTGTTAGCCGTTTCATGCCCTGATTAGAATGGGATGCTGTTGATCTGAGATGTTAAAGAGCATCTGTAAATAAACCAAATCCCCCCTCCCAAAAAAAATTCCTCTTCTCCACATCTTTGTTTCCTTTATTTTATTAAACAATTAACTACTATTTTTCTCCTATTATTTTCCTTAACCCAAATCGTCCAGAATTCCCCTGGAATACCATCAATACCACTTGCTTTCTTTAACTTTAACCTTTTTAATTTAAACATAAAATTCTTCCTCCAAAGTCTCTCTGGCTAAATCATCAATAACTTCCTGATTTCTAAGAAATCTATTTCTGTTCTAATTAACACTTTATCAAACCATTTCCTTTTGTTATCATCATAAACCACTGCTTTCATATCATTCCCTACCCATTTCATACTATATTGTAATTTCTTTACTGCCTGTCCTACTTTATTTGCAGTAATTAGATTCTCTATTTCTTTTTGAAAAATTTTACATCTTTCCAAATTAAATGCTTTACAATTTAGTAATATTTCTCTTCCTTCCACTGTAAACCTCAAGATGTGTACAATTCCCTCTCCATACTTCCGTCTTATCTCTCCTTACTTACCCCAATTTTAATCTCAGTAGGAAATGACAAGACTTAATACCATATTATAGCTTAAAAATCTCTAATCAAATTATCAATAGTGAGTGAACATTCAATCTCTAGAGTGATGACATTTTGGAAGAAACTGAAAGAGATAAGTTACATCTACCAGTAATAAATAATAAGGAAATACCAGAGTTGCTTTTTATAGATGATTGAGTAATCGCATCTATATCTAGTGGAGGATTGAGAACAGCAGTTGAAGTAGTGAATAATGGCGATTGAAAATTAATGAAAAGAAATCAAAGATCTTCACTTTTAAAAGCGTTTATAGGTTGAAAAATGATGGAAAATGCATTTAAATGGGAGAGAAATAGAGGGGATAAGGAAAATGAATTATCTAGGACAAGATTAAGCTCTAATAGAAGTTAGAATGAGCAGAAAAAAATAGCAATAGCAAAAGGAAAAGCAGCTATGAATGTTATAAGAACACATTTAAGACAAATTCTGGATATAAGAGTGAATTGGTTGAAGTTTTTGTAAATTGATTTTAGGTTTACCAACAACATCCCCAAATGATATAGCACAGCTAGAATTAGGTAGATATTCCACTAAGAAAAAAATAATCACAAGAATTATGAAACATTTATTCAGAATTACCACATTAGAAGAGAGTAATATTATTAAAGAATGTTTTAGTATACAGGAGAAATGTATGGTATTTCAAAATGCAGGAAATGTTGCAAGGATAGGTTTAGGAAAAGTATGGATAAATAGGGAATACCAAAACAGAAGATTTTGGAAAGAAATAAATCTAAGATTGAAAGTTATTGAACAACAAGCAATATTTAGTAGTTTGAATGAAAAGAGTTAATCGAGACTTTATAAAGGAATAAAAATAGTACAGGGTAGGGAAAAAATATATAGAACAATGTAATAAGGCAGATAGAGAAGGGTTTTCTCAGGTTAAAACTGGAGTGGTGAATTTAAAAGAATTAGGATATGATAAAAAAAAAAAAGAGGAAATTCTTTAATGTGTGGAGAAAAGAATAGAGATTTTCATTGTTTGTTATATTGTAATCAAACAAAGTTATGGAGGGAAAAGGTTTGGAATAAACAATAGAAAACTTTGGATGGGGGAAATTTTAACTAGGAAGATTTTAAATGTAAAAGTAGAGGAGATAAAAATGACGGAAATATACAGGTAAAGTTAGAGAAAAATTGATAAGAAATGATGGAGAAGTTAATGGAAGGAATTGTAAAAAGAAATATAATCTTATAAGTGTAATAATTGAAGGATATTACGGAGTATGATCGTCACCAATGCAGTAATAACCTGGAGTTTTGTGTATTGGGACCAGATTTTAACAAGCAACTTAACAAAATAATATTTTATTGAATTATTGTAAAAATGGTATTGTACATTTTTGGGTATTTTATGTAAATTTAATTGTACATTCATTCAAATACAAGTGTACACATGTCCATTGTCTACAACATGGTTATCTCATAGCACATGTACATTTTTATGAGTGGTTTCTTACATCCGTGACTAAAGGGTTTTTCAACCCACAGCTAGTGTTCTTTTCAGGTGAGACATGGCTCCACCAAAATTGTTGTGTGAACACTTACAACACTCCCTATTGGTATTTTGAAATTCAGATCACTCTTTATGACAGGAAAATTGGAGTTTGGTGTGTGATTAGCACAATATGCATAAGGCGCAGTTGGCTGTGAAATGTCTGATGCTGAAATGAAAAATCCTTTGTGAGTGTTAAGGACATATTCTGGAAGCCCTGTACCACCTTCTGAGGGTAAGGAAAAACTCCGAAAAAACCTTACCCAGATGGCTTGACCTGACTGGGA
The DNA here is from genome assembly GCA_030762175.1 of Metallyticus violacea. Classification (NCBI taxonomy): domain Eukaryota; kingdom Metazoa; phylum Arthropoda; class Insecta; order Mantodea; family Metallyticidae; genus Metallyticus; species Metallyticus violacea. The sequence goes on along the minus strand of CM060830.1, from coordinate 41,477,270 downwards.
ATTCAACCCAGGATTTTTTAATTATTAATTACAAATGTTACCACAAGACTACAGAGTCAATCAAGGATTATTTATTTAAAACTTTATGATAAAATATTTTCATTTAATATGTCAGTTATCAACAGGTCTATTTGAATCTTCTGGAACACCAGTGATGTATATTATTGCCAGATTTAATGTTAGCAATTTGCTTTCAGAGGAGTGCATATAATGGTTGCCACACCTGGAAGGTTGATGGATATGCTGGATAAGAAAATGGTGCGGCTAGATGTGTGCAGGTAGAAATTCAGTATCATCTCATAGTTTATATGTAAAATGTGAGAAAGCATGAAATATACTGAAATAACTATTGATTGTTAAAGGTATCTTTGTATGGATGAGGCCGACAGAATGATAGACATGGGATTTGAAGAGGATGTACGAACTATATTCTCTTTTTTTAAGGTAAGTAAATGTTTAATGCAAGTAGAATTCAATCTTTTCTATCAAACCTTTAGAAGATGATCTATAGGAGCTTAGTTGCAGATTTGTGCTATGTTAGACACATAAGTGTCAACTCTTTCTGTAAACTTCAGCTGAAAATAAAAATTTAATACTCATCACTCTGTTCTTTTAGTTATTGTTTTATTAATTTACGTTTAGTAAACTTTATTGTAAATATAAATGCTTTCATTATTGAAAGAATTTTATTCTTTTGTTTGATAATTCATAAAGCAGAACACAATTTTGGTTAATTTTATCTTTTATGAGGTAAGTCAATATTGATTGAGACTTAGGTCATTTAATATCTGAAGAAATAATAATTATTAAAGTATAGTATGAAAAATCTTCAAATTATGTTCTATTAATTGTCATTTGAGTGAATGTAAGCTGTTAATAAGAGAAAAATGATGAAAGAGTAAAGATTTGATAAGATTAATAAGAAAAATACTAATATATGTATATGGTTGTACGAGAGCCACTCAGAAAGCTTTTAAACCTGACTACTATTTACAGTAGGGAGAAAAGAATTCACCAGCATCTTGCATGATTCTTTGTTATTCAGTAGTGAAGTTTCAGCCTGATCGCAACCTTCATCCCTTGCCTGCAACAGTTGGGACATCAAGGGGTGCAAGCTAGTTGATTATGCACTGGTGCTGCAGAGAAAACATTCGAGGAATGACACTTTATGATTTTAAAAGTGGTTTGAACCAGTGCCAATGTCTTGAAAGACTCGCACAGTCTTTTGGGCACCTTACTTCTTCCCATGCTGTCATTTTCAATCGGTTAACAGAATTTAGAAAGGGTCTGACTACCTTGAAGATGAAGAAAGAAGCACACCAATTCACAGAAGTAACTGTTTTTTGTTACTTTTGTTACAATTACAATTACAATTGTTACAATTGTTTTTGTTACTTGGGTAGTATGATTACTATACTTGGGTTGCTGAAACTTTGCATTTGACAGCTACCTTTTCTGTTGCCAATCATACAGATTAACAAGTGAATAATGCTACAAGTTGCACCTTCTGAACCAATTGCAAAATAGCATTGTCAGTTAGTCAATCATGATGTAGAAGCTGCTGTGTCACCAGTTTTTCTTATTGTGTGTGCAGCTGATTTTTATCATGTGTTTGAATTCAGTTTTGTAATTGAAATGAAATTTGTAATGGTTAGAAAAGGGTATCAAAGAAGTCATTTGCAGAGTAATTCATGAAGTGATATACCTAATCCTTTGCATCAAAGTGTTACATGGATGCAAAATGCTGTTAGTGAAGGCACATATCGTAATGGTTCAAAACTTTTTTGTACTTAAAATCATGAGCAAATATCTATACGGTAGATGTCTCAGTCAAAAGTTTGTTCTTTATTATGCGTACATTACTATGCAGCAATTTAATTGAAGTTATATATAAATCCGGAGTATAGTAATTCATTATCACTTGATATATGTTAGGAGGTAACATTGCAAACTCTACATTACCAGCCGTTAAACAATAGTGGTTGTTGCAACATTGCAACCATAGCATACCCGACATTACATGAACTGAAACTAACTGTCAAGTGCAAAGTTTTATTGACTCGAAGGAGGAACATAAGATGTTAAGAACATAAATATAGCCAAAGGCACATTGGCAATGCTGAAACCAATTTGGAAATCAAGAGAGGTTTACCAACACAAAGTTATGAATTTTCAAATAAATTTCAAAACAGTCTTATTGTATAGGTGTGAAACTTGGAACACTAACATGGACTTGTTTAGAAGTCTGCAAACATTTGATAGATGCCTAAGGAACATCTTGAGGATGTAATGGCTGAAAGTTGTCCCAAACCAAATAAAAAAGAAATCAATTTAGTTAGAGATTGAAATCATTTTATGATATAGTCGAACTACACACTCTTATGCTTCACTTACTTGTTACAAGTTAGTTCACAAGTAAGTGAAGCATAAGAGTGTGTAGTTCGACTATATCATAAAATGATTTCAATTATATGATTGGCTTCACTGTGAATGTTCCAATTAACATTTTTAGTTAGTTAGAGATACCCAATATGTCAAAGGCAATGAAGATGGATTGGGCATACATTGTGATATGATGAAAATAATATAGCTAAACAAGCCTCAAGAGTGGAATCCACAAGCAGTAAGATGCAGAGGTAGACCCCCCCCCAAAAAAAAAAAAACCTGGAGACAGGGTGAGAAGAGGGAGGCAGAAAGTTTGGAAGAAAAACTGGCTGTAAACCAAAGCACAGAATATGGTACAGTGGTGGAAGCTCATTGATACCCATTGCTCTACATAGGAATGACAGTAAATGATGATGGGGGCCATGACCCCTGAACAGAAAGCCCTTAAGGATTTTAAAATTTTCACAAAATTTGTAACAGGTTTCAAGTTGTGGTTTCATTATTGATTGAAAATCCAATCAAAACATGTGGTAAGCCTAGACCAAAGAAATTCTGCATTACACATTCTAAGGGAAGCAGATGGTTACTGTTTTAAGGTTCATGAAGGTAATCATGCTCAAAGTAGCTTCCTGCTAAGCAAAACCAACAACTACAATGCATACTGCAAAACACAGACATTGTTTTTCATTAAACACAGTTGAAGTGTAATAGACACAGTATGTCCTGCTCTGCTACAACAAAGCCAAACCAAAATGCACATTTGTGCAGTAGGATATTTGCTTCTACTGCACCTAGCATATTTGCTTGATCTGCTGTGTACTCTCTTCAGCAAAATGAAGAAATTCTTTGTGGACAAAAATTTTATTTGTCTGATGCTATCCATCATGGTGTTCTAACTATGGTTTGCTACCTATCCGTAAGAATGGTTTGCTGCTGACATGTGCAAGACTCTAGATCAGGGCAACAGTGTGTGAACCTAGATAATGAACTGTTGAACAATATCCTATCATGTAATTTTCTGTTAAAATTGTCACTCTGCACTACACAATTAACTCAATCAGTTTTGACATATCCTTGAACGATATATATATATATACTTCTGTTAATGCTATCTTTTGAAAAAATTACAAAATAAGTAAAAAATCTCATCAAAATGCTGAAATGAACCATTTATGGAATACTAAGTCTTTGCTTGCTAACTCCTCTAACTCCATGAATTAATCAAATATAAACGAGAATTTTTTTGTAATTTGTTAAAACCAAATAAAATAAATATTCTGTACATCTCATTTTTCTATATTTTTCCGATTTTCAAACTCATTTTTCTTAGCAGATAGGAAGCTTAATCCTATTATTGAAGAAAGATTGGAGTAGAATTGAATTTATAGCCAGTTGCACATGAATGCTTCCACACCTATGTCACTGTCAAATCGCTAACCTTCCAATGCTTCTTTTTGAACAGTCCAGAGTATCCAATGGATTTCCTCGAGTATTTACCCTTATCAAAGCAGCTGTATGTGGACATGCATTGTCTTGGAGGAGAAGAATTTCCTAAATCAATTGGTGACATCTTTTTTGCCAAGAAGCACATTTTGTCTCAACCTTGCAGTAATAAGCTGCATTGACTGTTCAACATTCATGAAAAAAAAATTGATGAATGAAATGCCTTTGGAATCCCAGAAAACTGTTAAGAGATCTTTTCACCTGACAGATGAGTTGGCAGGAGCGGATCCCCTCTTTTTTTCCCTTCATGCTTGCTTTGACTCAGAAGTAGAGTCATGACCCGTTTCATCACAGGTTACAATTTGAGGAGAAACATTTTTTCTTGATTCCAGTACTGAGCCATAAGCCTCTGACACACCTCCACCTGTTGACTTCAGTGAGAATTCGAGGAACCAAACTTGCCAAAACATTTTGGTGATCCAAATCATCTGAAATGTTGGATTGAGTACTTCTGTAACTTATCCCAACCTCAAATGATTTCAGAAATCATAAAACATCAATGACCTTGATAAGGTTTTGAATGACTCAAATGTTTGTTTCTGTTATGCTTGTCCAAGGTTGATGTTGATGGCTTATTTTCCACAATTTCTCATCTTTCTATGACACTTTCATGTCATTCATATACTCGTGTCTTAGACAGCATCTTATCCATCCAAGATGGATTCCTACAAAGCTAACAGTGTCATCAAGGAAGAAATGTGTGGAATGTTGAGTGAAAGAGTTTCCTGCATGACTATACACCAGTTCACATGGCCACTGTTACCAAGGCTGCTGTGAACACATGTGGCTTCTAGGAATCGATCATCTACCATACAACCCAGACTTTGCCCCCAGAAACTATTATTTGTTTTCAAAACTTATCTGTTCTTCGAGGGTGAAAATTCATGAATAATAATGAGCTGAAAGATGCTGTTTTCTAGCATTTTGTTGCCAAAAGTTTTGGACTATTCTTTTATGGGGATTCAAATATTAAACCAATCCACCGATGTCAGAAATGCATTGAAGTAAAAAGAGGTTACCTTGAAAAGTGATACCTGTATTGTTATTCTAGTATGTACTTAACATGGTCAGGTTGGAAACTTATGAATTGCACCTCATGTTAGGCTGTCTCAGATAACGCATTTGCTGTTATCTTGTCACAGTATTAGGATTACTTAGTAATGTACTATTTCATTGTTTCTGTTATAGTACAAATTATCATTTAAAGAAATTGGTACAAATAAAAATGTGTATTTCATACAGGGTCAAAGGCAAACATTACTGTTCTCTGCTACTATGCCTAAGAAAATCCAGAACTTTGCACGTTCAGCATTAGTTAAGCCAGTGACAATAAATGTTGGTCGTGCTGGAGCTGCTTCAATGAATGTTATACAAGTAAGTGTGTTTCATAATGAATGCTTTGAATTACCAAAATAATTTACTTTTTACTCATTGTACATAAAATACTTCAATTTTCTAGTAATTTACCTAGGTAGAAAACTATTTTTCATGCGTTCTTGAAAGAAATATTATTCAGTGATAGTTTTTAAAATATCAATAGTCAACATAGAGATTGACACAACTGCAGTGGATGTATGATTTTTTTCATTGGTAAAATATTGAATAAGTAGAAGAAGAAAAAAATTATACATAAAAAGCTGCAAGGTTAAGCTATTTTTCCACACAAGAAGCAAGTCTCTTTAACAAATTTCTGCCATTATGATCAATTTTGATACACCTTGTTCATAGAACTCTGTTTTTGGAGAATAGCCACCTACTTGCACGTGATTATTGTTCTTCGTCTGAGCTGAAGCATCAGTCTTGTAGAAATTCCTTAATTAGTTCAAACAGGTGAAAATCGGACATCATGAAATCTAGATAATGGGGTGGATGCTAGAGCATCTCCCAGACAAATTTCTCAATTTTTTCCATTAACAGATGCCGCAACATGGATAAATATTTTTATGAAGTGTGACATTTTCAGTGCTCTGTTAGATATTTGTCAGGAAAAGCATTATGTAGCTTTGTGAGTGTTATAGCATATGTTATGGCATTCACAATGGTCCTGGATTGAAGAAACCTGTCAACAGTATGCTATTTATATCCCAAAACACTATAACTAGGTTTTTTTGGCAGAATGGGTGCAAAATTCCTTTGGTGGCTATGTTTTGAATTGTTTATACCATGCTACCCAATTTTGTTGTGAACATATTATATGCACAAGACTCATCCCCAGTCACTGCACCTTCTAGAAACTCATGCTCTTCAGTTTAACACATCAAGAAATCATTCTCCAGTCCTGCAATTCTATCAGGTCTCCTTGGCACCAAATACACATTGACTATATGGAATTTCAGTGTGTTTTGCGCAGTACTCTATTTACTCTATCTAAATGTTTAACTATTCTGTCAAGGTTCATAGAAGGATGTACCAATCATTTCAAATTGCCTGCTCATCTTGTGACAATGGTTTGTGTTGAAGTAGACACTTGTTGAACAGAATGCAGCTCATCAGTAAGATTTGCTTGACCCACTTCAAAGAGTCTGTACCATCTGGAGATGTTGCTATGTAGTCACACAATGGAACTGAACAGAATACAATAACGATATATAATCCATATCAATTTAGAAAAAAGGAACTAAGTAATAAAATGTTAGCATAAGAACAATGCTGTATGAGGAATATGACTGGTAAAGAGCCAAGGCTCAATGCTGGCTATATTCACTCTATCAATCGTATTTTGCTTAGTACAATTGAACATATTATTATTAATATACAGTCTAACATTTCCTTGTGAATTTCACTAACTTTTTCTTTTTGCCAAATATACTTTGTTGTTCTTCACATGTAGACATTGCTGACACACATGTCATCTTTGCTCAGTATTTATCACTTGTTCTGCAAGAATGACACCTTATCAAACCCAGATGTTTCTAGTGCAAGATTTATACTGTCAGTTCTAAACCAAAATAATTTTGCATAAAAATTGTTGTGCATTAACTTTTTATTCCTCTCTTGTATTATGAGGATGAATGAAATATAAACCAAAATTTTGTTGTAAGTTATTGAAACCAAATTGAATAAAAACGAGATGCATTTCATTTTTATACATAATTTCCCAATTTACAAACACATTTTTTCCAGCAGATAGGGTTTCCAGTCATTTGTGCACAAATGCTTCCAAACCTTTGTTACTATTGAACTGCCAACCTTCCAATGCTTTTTAATGATTCATACTTATGATAATAGCAAGGTTATAAGTCTGGACTATACCAAGGGTTTTCCAATGCTGCGCATTTGATTTCCTGGAGTTTTTCCCTTTTCAAAGCAGCTGTATGAGGACAGACATTGTCTTGATTAAGAAGTTCTCAAATCAATTGTTTCACTGATAAGCACATTTTGCCTCAACCAAAAGCTGGCAGTAATGAGCTGGATTGACTGTTTGGTATTCATGAAGAAAATCAATTGACAAAATATCTTGGGAGTCCATAAATCTGTCATGAGAAACTTCCCAACTGACAGATGAGTTTTTGCTTTGACTAGAGCATATTCCTATTTTTTCCTCCACTACATGCTCGCTTGCTTCAACTCAGGAATATAGTGGTGTGCCCATGTTTCATTGCAGAATAATTTTTGTTTAATGCTGGTATTGAGCCAGAAGCCTCTGATGCTCTCCCATACGTCCAGCCTTTTGGTTCTCAGTGATAATTCAAGAAACCCATCTTTTTGAGACTTTTTGGTAATCCAAATCATCTAAAATAATATCTATAACTTATCCAACATCAGCAGCTATTTCAGAAATCAGCATATATCTGTCACACTCGAAGTTCCAAACAACATGAATGTTTGTTTCCATTATGTTGCTATGAAGTCAATGTGGTGACATTTTCCACAGTTTCTCATCCTTCTATGAAACTTTTGTGCCACTATACATTTATATCTTAGGTAACATGTTCTTAATCTTTGTTAAATGTTTGCCTTTCACACCAAAAGCTTAATAATAATGAACTGTGCAAGGGACCAGTGTAACTCTTGCTCAGACATTCTACTGTTGACAAACAAAAGGATGTGCGAGTCAAGCTGGTTTTCCCTTCTCCTGAAACACCGATACATATCATCTCCAAGGTTTGTAAGATCTGAAGCTTTCACAGCGATCACTGGTCATGGTGATCTCCCATGAAACCATGATTAATCTCAAAGATATGTCCTGTTCTGTACTATTCACCACTCAAAAGCAGTAAAGTTTAAATTTCAGTTTATATTCAATACACCCTTATGTTAAAACAGTTCATTTACTTCTTAGTAGAATATGTTAAGAGAAGAACCATGCAAACTGTGTTGTATGTTTTCCAGGAAGTGGAGTATGTAAAACAGGAAGCTAAGATTGTATACCTTTTGGAATGCCTACAAAAAACTCCACCTCCAGTATTGATCTTTGCCGAGAAAAAACAAGATGTAGATGCAATACATGAGTACCTGCTTCTCAAAGGTGTAGAGGCTGTTGCCATTCATGGTGGCAAGGGTAAGAAGTTACTTTAATTTCATTTTTTGTTTATACCATGTAATCTGTCAGCAGAACTATATTCAAGGAAATTATTGATATGAGTTTTTTGTTTCACGTACAAGGACTGATGCACTTACATAATAAGGAACAGATCCCCAACTTCATTTTGCCATGCTTGCTAGCCAAGGCAATGAATGTTTCAAGCAAAAAATAAAATAAAAAGCTTGGCTTCTTACAGAAAATAAAGTGAAGAGCCAATGTAGCATGTATTTTCTGAAATTAAAATGTTTTAATCAAATTCCATGCTTCATTGTAGAGTCTGGAACTGCTGTCTGTGTGTGTCTTTACCTAGCTAGTGTGCAGAGGAAATAGCATATGTTTCCCAGAGGTGCCAAACCTCTGTATCCTGGAAGCATGCTATTTGATTGAAAAAGGAAAGAAATAATGGGAAAAAGCCAGTATTGGTGTTGCATGAATACAAAACACTTACAATTGTTTACTCGTATTACTGTCACTTTTGTCATCCTCTGACTCATCTTAGGACTCTGATTCAAAGGCTGATGATGACTAGTTCAATCATGCTGTTGCTCTATCTGAAAATCCTCATCTTGCTGTCTTTCTACATATATTACATAGAAATGAAATTGTTACACCATCAACTTCATCATATGTAAGCTGTTTTACATCAGTAATGCTTTACTCTTACCTAAATGATCTGAAGGGTATTATAATCCTAATTTGTTCATTTTTACCAGCTGCATCAATTCTGCCCTTGTCTGTGTTACAGAATTCAGAACAACCAAGCAATAATGTCCACCTTCCTGGTGTTTGTGCAAGGTCCTTTATCCAATTAAAAGGAATGGATGCTGGCATTATAAATAACAATGACAGTTAGGGGGGATATGGGGCAATAATTGTTCCTCAAACAATTTTCTAAATACAAAGTATGTCATTTCAGAATGATGCTATTTAGCAATCAATTTTGTTCTAAAAATAAACTTACTTTCTGAAACAAAAGTTAATTTTGCGGAAATGCTATGGCAAACAATAAGCTGTCCCCTTTACAAATTGGAATTTTGGCACCATCAGAGCAATCTTTATTTGTCCAGCACATCTTCTTTGTGTGGTTTTCATTCACCCATATTACATTTAAATAATAAATGTTAGATGTGTAGCCTCTCTAATTCCATGTATGGCTCTCAAAAAAACAACCTTAGCAGCTACTATGTCATCCCTCCGAAAGAAACTCCTAACATCGTCACAGCACTTATCTTTATACCCATGTTCAAAATATGCAGCATGAAATGTTGTCCCCATTAAATCCAATTAAATTCTTCATTTTGATTGCTAGTATATGTGCAGTAGGAAACCACCTTTTCTATTCTTATACATTTAAAAAATCAGAACACCTTTATCAAAATCAGCTAGATCAGTTTCCTTTTTTTTGCGCATATGATTTTTCCCTGGTGATGTAAAAAAAGCAGAACCACATCATCACTATCATTTTGCTTCTTTAGCTATTTTCTGCACAGTTCTGACACCAATACCACAGATTTCGACCTTTCCTGGCAATTGGCAGCACCATTAGCTGAGCTGATGGCCACATGCTGTGTCTGCTGCCTCCTTCTTAAAGAATTGATACATATATATATATATATATATATATATATATATATATATATATATACATACACAATTTCCTGTGCTTATTATGGAATTAAATGTTTCTTGCTCCATGTATTACTTCTCTAATATATTTTAAAACAGAAACAAAAGCACAAACTGAAAGAAAATCATGGAAGTCACACACACCAACTCAGAGACAACAAAACACATGAGACTCTTGACTTCAAATGATGCTTATTGGTTGAGCTTGCAAATGATTTTCCTTGTCCACTGTGCAACCCTCCCAGACCCACACAAATAGCTGCTTCCCATTCTAGCAGTCTGTGTACTAAATATTGAAATGATGTCAACAGTTATTCATGATGAATGGGTGTTAGTTGGAATAGAAATTTTGTATTCCAGTTTACAGTGGAAATTTAAACACTGCAAAAAATTTTTATTGTATGATAGCTGATGAGTTGGTATGAGGATTCTCTACAAAAAACATCATTATTAGGGAAGATTGCGATTGGAAGATCCCATCCTCATTGAAAGTGACAGAGTTATATTTTGTGCAAGATAATAATGTGGACTGTAAATGCAAATTAATCTGCAGTGAATATAATGCATGCTTACACAGATACTCTTGCACATGTGTTGATTCCAGCATTAAATGGAATATGTATAAACACATACACAGTATATGTTAATTTCAGGTTCGTTATGAACATCATATATGACATTCTGAAAATATTAATGACTTTATAATAGACACTGAAGATGTTTCTGTTCCAAATGAATAGAAGGAAATACTAGCCCAAGTCAGCAAACAACGAAGTCTTATCTGTGCCTTATCAGAACAAAAATAAAAATTGACTTGCTAGTTTTGGGATTACATTAAGGGAATTTCCACAACAGTAGAAAATGAAGTTGTAAAGAAATGCATGGCATCCTTAAAGGCAACATTAGGTGCTGTTTGCAACTAAAATGAACAAGTACCCATGCCCAAAACTAAAGAAATGCCCCAAAAGAGGAAGATCATTCCCCAAAGAAGACTTCGCTACAAACAAACAAAAAAATCTCATTGCATTCCCCTTGCAAAACCCGATACAGAAGAAATTGATAGCATCAGCTTTTCTTTGCTGCAAGCTGGAAACATGCAAGATAGCACTACTGCCATCACCGCTGACTTAAGCCTTGCCATGCCATTTGGGATTGAAAGTAAAGTATGAGTTTGGCTCTCTCAAGTGATGATAGTGTGAATAAGTAGATGTAAATGTTGTGTAATAATGAGTGCATCAAAACAGTTTGTATGCCTGGAATCACCCTGAAAACTTAAAATGTTTTCATATCTCTTGTAAAAAAGACAGCAATCGTATGCCTTTTACGTGAAGTAAAAACAATTACACAAGAAGTGTGTGGAGTGATTAAGTTTGACTCTCTCCGTTGTTGCTCAGGACTGCTGCCATTGCACAAGTTCCTCTGGCCGCATGCTCTATTGATGAGTGAGAAAAGTGTTCTCTCATTGTGAGAATGTGAACGTGGGACGTGAATTTGTCTGGTTGCCCGAGAATTTGTACAGGGGTTAATGTCAAGTAAATATATATATATATATAAACAAATGAAAAATCAAACAAATTTATTTAGCAAAATAACCAATGGTAGAAGCAAGGTTATATATGAAAAAAATATCATTTAAATGCTACAATGCAGTGTTAATAGAAAATAATGAAACTCAAAAGAAAAGGTGAACATATTTTCTTTAAATATTTTATACCTTCGAATACATGCTGTTCACTCTACATTCTCAAATAATTAAATGTGTTGTCTATTCACTTTTTGTAAATTTATTTCTTTTTATTTAGACACCATAGGTTGTCACTCTTAAGGGATTTTATGGTAATCGTAAATTTCAAATCATTGTAAAAATATATGTGAACATTTTAAATCATAAATTTGCTTAAAAGCTTCTCTATATAAAGTTAAAATCTGTGGATAGCTTTTCTGGGGACAGTTCATATTTGTGGTAGTATTTCTGGAATTGGACACTAGTACCGCTTTCTTTATTTTAGCTTTTTTTCCTATCTTCCTCAGAGTGTTACTGTTCATATAAGTATACTTAGCCCCTGAGAGACAAGTGGTCATCTCAACATCTCAAGTGCAATCTAGTAGCATATCAAAGTAATTATTACTTGGACATGAATTGGCTGGAAATTTTTTCCAGAATATGTATTTCTTAAAGGTGCCTAAATCTATGGTACAGGTCCCATGACTTAAAGTTGTTCATATGGAGTATGCTCCAAAAAATCTATCATTGGCCTCAGCAGGGTTTGAGCCAATGAACCATGCATCCAGAGGAGATCGCTTTACCTATAGACTGCCAAAGCTGACCACTAGTATCACATCCTAATTGTTATGATACATTGAATGTTCCATAATGTCTCTTTTTTTTTTGTCAACTAATGTATCTATTGTTATTGTATAAAATTTAAGTTCATATTCATCTTTCTTAATAATTATGTTTTCAGAAAACTTTGTGAAGGGTGGTCCTCTGTTCTAAAACCATCATTTTTGGGATAAATTCTTTGAATTAAAATGACACAATATTATTTCAAATGTTTCATTGTTAAAAGATTATGTAATTTTCTTGATATGAAAATAAGGAGACATTAACTATTGATATGACAGCAACTGCTATCTAAGTTATTCCTTACACCAGAATGTAAAGCACTGCAATAGATAAACAAAATATTGTGCAGTCCAATACTTTTGCAGCATTTGTTTGGATTGAAAGTATGAGCAATGTAAAATTTTATTAGAAGTTCAAGTGCCAGTTAAATCCTTTTCTTGTCAGATTGCTTTATTTCTTGAAATTTATGTTAGCAGCCTTATATTTCTAGATACATATAACAAATAAATTTAAGTATTAATTTCATTTTTTATAAAAAGTAATTTGGCACATAAACTACTGGATCTTAAGTGGTATTTTTCCTCAGGCCGTAACACTGATATTATTTATAATAAGTTGCCTCTGTTCATCATATTAATATTGCATAAATATTACTCATTCTTAATATTCAGCTCTACCCTGAAATGGTGAAAAATAATTTTTATGAATTCATTTGCATCTTTTGCTTATGTTTTTCGTAGATCAAGAAGAACGTTCAAGATCAGTGGAGGCATTCCGCAAAGGTCAGAAAGATGTATTGGTAGCAACAGATGTGGCATCTAAGGGTCTTGACTTTGCAGATGTGCAGCATGTTATCAACTATGACATGCCAGATGATGTGGAGAACTATGGTTAGTAAAATGCACCATTATCATTAAAATCTAGCAGTTTCTTCCAATATATTGCTATATATTGAGCATTTTCATACGTAGTGCCAATTTATTTATATACAAAATGCTAAATGAGGGATGCTTGGCATTTGAACAAGAGGATTAAAAAGTGTATAATACTTGCAGTGCACAGAATTGGTCGTACTGGTCGATCGGGAAAGACTGGTATTGCTACTACTTTCATCAACAAGGCAAATGACGAATCAGTGCTGTTAGATCTTAAGCATCTGTTGATGGAGGCAAGACAGAAAGTGCCCCCTTTCCTGGCTGCCTTGCAGTCTGAAAATGAAAAATATCTGGACTTGGGAGGTAAGCTTTGGACATTAATGCATGACTTCAAAAGTTTTGTTTTATGCATAATTTAATTTGTTCTAATGATAATAATATAATACAGTAAAAACATAACAACAACAATAATAATAATAATAATAATAATAATAATAATTGAAAAAAGTATGAGGTTGAATCAATAATTATTTGTGTCATTGCTATAATCTATTTTAGTTTGGGTATATTGCTTTTTGCACACACACACACACACACACACACACACATATAGAGACATGATGTAATTTTTATTATTTTACAAATATTTTGAGTGCCATAACTCAATTTTGCTGCTGCTGCTATTTGATAACATGGCTTTACCACTCCTGGTTTGGACCACAGAACAGAGAGAAGTGATTTGTTTTATGTGGTCTTAAGATGCACCAGACTTTCTGTTTTTTGCCATAGTTTATGTATGTATTTATTTATTTATTATTCTCCAAATAGCAGAATCTGATTTTAGCTCAGGGTATATTAAGGTTATAGTTTAAACTAATTTACATGAATTTTTTATGCTATATGATACAGTATACTAACAATCTATAAAGCTGTTGATGATATTTATATGATCAAATGAGATTTAAATATTTTTACATAGTTCTTGAAGGCTAAATTGATATTGTTATTAAAAATGCCATTTAGTGTCTATATAGGCAGGTCAAGATTGTATAGTTGCTGGGTGGTCAATTTTAAAAAACCTAACTTGGGACCCAGCCCCTGAAGCTCAATTAATGTTTTTAGCATAATTGAAATCATAGTATGATTGAGTTGAACTAAATACTCTTATTACTCCACTTGTCTATAAATGTAGAACCTATTTCACTAACCTTCATGACTGTTGTGTTTTCAGCTCTTGCTTACGTTTTACCACCAGTCTTTACATGTTGTTGACCATATTGCCCTTGTTTTTGTTTTGGGTTTTTATTGTTACAATTTTAGGCTATTATAAGATTGTTGTGTTTTTCCGCTCTTGCAGCAGAGTTTTAATACCAGTCATTTGTTTGTCGACCAGTTTACCCTTGTTATTTGTTTTGGGGATTTTTAAGGTTATCTTTTGGCTGTTAAAGACTGTTTTGTTTTCAGCTCTTGCAGCGGAGTTTTTAGTAACAGTCTTGTTTGTTGTTTGTTATGGGGTTTGTATTTTATTGCCTAAAGTGATACTGTTGTTTATCTTCTACGCATAATTTGTGTAGATTACTTATTTATTTAATTCTGGCCCAGATTTAGTGTGTTTGGCAACCTTAGATGTTGTGTGCCCCTTAAACAATAATAATCATCATCATCATCATCACTAACCTTCATTCGCATCGTCATCTAGAAAGTCTACTGCTGGATACTTCATTATGCTGTGGGAATGTGTATTCTGCTTTGGTGGAGGTGTGATGAACTTAAAGTTTGTTTTCATCCCCGGAAGTTAAAAGAAAACATAGGCACATGGTTAATAGAACATTTCAGGAACATAAAATACAAGCAATGGAGAAATCAGCAGTAGCATTTCATTTCTGAACAGAAAACTACGATATATTGAATAAAGCAAAACTATTGAAATCAGTACAAGAAACTACAGAATTAGCAACTTGGGAAAAAAATCTACATATATAAATACAAAGACAGTTTAATGAACTTTGACACTTCCAGGGATGAAAACATAAACTTTAAGTGCATCACACCTCCACCAGAGCAGAATACACATTTCCATAGCATAACAAAGTATCCAGCAGTCGACACTCTAGCTGATGGTGCGAACAAAGGTTTGAGAAACTGGTTCTACATTTATAGACAAACAAGTAGCGCAATAAAAGTGTTTAGTTTGACTCATTCATACTATGATTTCAATTATATGATTGGCTTCACTGTATAAGTTCTAATTAACATCTCTAGTTAATGTTTTTAGTATTATGTATAATTGAGTAAGGCTTATTTTATTAAACAAATATAAAGTAAATTTTTTTAAATAATGAATACATACACAAACAAAAAAATAACAAATCATTTTAAAGGACAGTAATTAAAATTTATTGCAATAACTAATTCCAAAGGGAAACATTTTTCAATTTATATAGACACAGTGAGCACTTTTTATTGTTTCCTGTTTCACTAATACTTTTGATACGTTTGAGAACTGCTTGCAGCATTTCAGCCCCCCCCCCCTTTTTTGTGTGGTAGAAAAACATGGAAGCCTAGAATAATATTTTGTTTAATATACTGGGCTGTTTCATTTTGTAATGTTCATAAAAGTCAAAAAGACACTCTGAAATTTTGTTTTTAAAATCATATAGTCTATGGGCGAGCTAGGGGGTACATTTTCTGGTTGAATCACTTAAAAAGTATAATCATTGTTTAGATGTGATAGAATGAGCTATATACTGAAAGGAACTAAAGCACGCATTATTGAGGTTTCTTCTTTAGCCACATGACTTTTTATTTACAACCTCTGAATCAGAATATCACTTTAATTTTACAGAGCATCAAGTGAACAATGTGCACGATCATTTTTGTGCTATGCCCATGCGCTTAGTGGCTTCTATTTTTGATCTAACATTTGTATCTGTATGGGAGACAAAAAAAAAAATAATTTAGAACTGCATGCTCATATCATTCCATACTTACGTATCTCTGTCTCTTTACAAGCTTTCCTCCTCCCATATGCCCAATCCTAATAAATTCTCTTCTGCATGTTGTAGTAAGCTCTGGGTTTATTATTGACCTTTCTAATCCTGCTATACTTAGTTATCCATTTATTACTAAAACAGACCCTATTTGTTATATTTTCATTGACTTTTAATATTAATTTGTTAATTAATATAAATATTTTGTATGTAGATGTCGTCTGTAGGGGTATATTTGTAATAAATTTCAATTTTAATAAAATACCGGAATCCAAGTCTTCTGGATATTTCAGTAGGAAACTGCTAATTAGCCAAATACAAAGATTCAGGACTTAGTTAAATAAATAAATAAAATTAAGGAAAAAATGTATTGAAAAGGTAAAATTTCTTAAGTGATGTAATTTAGGAAGTTACAAAATTACTACAGAGGTGGGGAGAGAAAAAATGTAAATTTAATTGTAATGTTATTTGCTGAAATAAATTCATTCATCCATACTAAAAAGGACATTCTCTTGACTTCTTTTTTTAGTCTTTGTCATACTTTGTAATAGAAGACATGGTTACAAATACACAACAACTGAGAATTCTAACCACAACAGTAGAGAACACATGCACAAACTGATTGTTGAAGATGTGGCTTATAATAAGTAGTATCATATTAATTGATATCATTGTATGATTCAGTTGAACTGCACACTCTTAAAGCTTCACTTACTTTTCATAAATGTATGGAACCGGTTTCGAGAACATTTAGTTCCCATCTTCAGCCCAGGCTAAAGTTCAACTGTTGGAACATTCGTT
Source organism: Metallyticus violacea (assembly GCA_030762175.1). Lineage (NCBI taxonomy): Eukaryota > Metazoa > Arthropoda > Insecta > Mantodea > Metallyticidae > Metallyticus > Metallyticus violacea. Next base: position 41,460,218 of record CM060830.1, on the reverse strand, counting down.
AAGCTGTGGGAATGTATATTCTGCTCTGGTGGCGGAGTGATAAACTTGTAATTAATGTTTTCATCTCCGGCAATGTCAAAGTTCATTGTGCTGTCTTTGTATTTGTAGATGTAGATTTTCTCCCAGGTTGTTAGTTCCGTAGGTCCTTGTACTAATTTTAAGGATTTTGATTTATTTATTATGTCGTGATTATTGTCCAAAAATGATATGCTACTGCTGATTTCTCTGTTTGCTTGTATTTTATGTTCCTGAAATGTTCCTTTAACCGTGTGCCTATGTTTCTCTTTGTTTTTCCAATGTAGATTTTTTCACATTCTGCACAGTTTATTTTGCAAATACCTGCTTTTTCCTCTTGTGGAATACTGTCATTAACATTATCTATCAATAAGTTTTTAACATTAAATTGTCGGTCCTGATGGTGTAGTGGTTACCATACGCCCTACGCCCAAAACGTGGGTTCGAACCCGGCCAGGATCGATGGATTTTTTCGGGCATAAAAATCCTAAGTATGGCTTCCTTCGGAAGGGAAGTAAAGCCGTGGGTCCTGTGTCATACATTTACAGCACGAAAAAGAACCTCAAGCCTGAAAGAAGAGGCCTCTGAGCAAAATTTGTCGGCCGTTTCACGCCCCGAGTTGAATGGGACGCTGATGACCTGAGATGTTAAAGAGCGTCAAAAAAAAAAAACATTAAATCTATTAATCGGTGCCAACCTGATATTAAAATCTTTAAGAATATTATGAAAATTTTTTGTAGTCCATGGATGATATGTGAACTTCTTAAAAATTAGTTTATCTTTTCTTGCTGTAAGTGTTGTGGTTTCTTTGATATGTTTTTGTCTCTTGAATTTCTACACCTCTTTGTGTATTAGTTCTTTTTTAAAACCATTTTTAACTGGTTTCCTCTATTTGTTTGTATTCATTAAAATATTCTTTTTTGCTAATTTGTAGATTAACTAGCCGGTGTGTTAAACTGTTAATTACTGCATGTCTGTGCGCTGTGGGGTTAAAACTGTCAGCTTTGATGTGATTATCTGCATGTGTATTCTTTCTGTATATTCAAAATTTAAGATTTTCTTGACATTTCATTATTTTAATATCTAATAATGGTAACATGTTATCTGTTTCTATTTCGTATGTAAATGATATGTTTACATCTTGTATATTCAAAAGTTTTAAGGCATCGTCATTCATCCTAAAATCATCCTAAAATAGCTAAGGTATATGGTTTACCTAAAATTCACAAGACTGGAAATGGTATGCGTCCCATCATTAACAACATCAATGCTCCGTCTTACTATTTAGCAAAATGGTTAGCTAATAGATTCAAGACATTACCAAAATTTCAAAGCAGGAGTATAAACAATTCACATCAGTTAATAGAAAAAATTAAGGACATAAAACTGCTTCCCTCTGACACTCATATCTTTCAATGTAGAATCTCTGTTTCTGAATACCAAAAGAAAAACTCCTGATTTATCTACATGATTGGCTAAAAACAAGTGGAATTAATGATACATACATAAGAGAATACATCAAACTCAGAAATTTGCATAAACCAAGCCTTTTTTACTTTCAAAGGAAAATTTCATAAACAACAAACAGGACTTACAATGGGCCGCCCCTTATCTCCATTTCTACCTAACTTCTTCATGAGTAGATGTGAAACACACATCAACACAGCTTTTCCATACATATTTAAGGTATGGTATAGATATGTAGATGATATATTTGCCGTAGTTAACAAAAAACTCATTGACGATGCCTTAAAACTTTTGAATATTCAAGATGTAAACATATCATTTACATACAAAATAGAAACAGATAACATGTTGCCATTATTAGATATTAAAATAATGAAATGTCAAGAAAATCTTAAATTTTGAATATACAGAAAGAATACACATGCAGATAATCACATCGAAGCTGACAGTTTTAACCCCACAGCGCACAAACATGTAATTAACAGTTTAACACACCGACTAGTTAACCTACAAATTAGCAAAGAAGAATATTTTAATGAATACAAACAAATAGAGGAAACCAGTTAAAAATGGTTTTAAAAAAGAACTAGTACATAAAGAGGTGTCGAAATTCAAGAGACAAAAACATATCAAAGAAACCATAACACTTACAGCAAGAAAAGATAAGCTAATTTTTAAGAAGTTCACATATCATCCATGGACTACAAAAAAATTTCATAATATTCTTAAAGATTTTAATATCAGGTTGGCACCGATTAATAGATTTAATGTTAAAAACTTATTGATAGATAATGTTAATGACAGTATTCCACAAGAGAAAAAAGCAGGTATTTACAAAATAAATTGTGCAGAATGTGAAAACACCTACATTGGAAAAACAAAGAGAAACATAGGCACACGGTTAAAGGAACATTTCAGGAATATAAAGTACAAGGAAATAAAGAAATCAGCAGTAGCATATCATTTTTGGACACAAAATCACGACATAATAAATAAAGCAAAATTCTTAAAATCAGTACAAGGACCTACGGAACTAACAACCTGGGAGAAAATCTACATCTACAAATACAAAGACAGCATAATGAACTTTGACATTGCCGGAGATGAAAACATAAATTACAAGTTTATCACACCGCCACCAGAGCAGAATATACATTCCCACAGCTCAACAAATGTTCCGACAGTTGAACTTTAGCCTGGCTGAAGATGGGAACTAAATGTTCTCGAAACTGGTTCCATACATTTATGAAAAGTAAGTGAAGCTTTAAGAGTGTGTAGTTCAACTGAATCATACAATGATATCAATTAATATGATTAGCTTCACTGGGCAAGTTCCAATTTACATTTTAAGAAGTAGTATCATATTATAAAATCAGTGGATATTTTATGATACATGTTCAACTTTAAACCAATATTGCCAACTTCAGACATTTTATATTTAAAAAGTTTAAAAATGAATCTCATTCTTTAGACATGCAAATTTAGTGAATAAGATTAAAGTGCAATCACATTATATATATACATACAGTAGGAACAGCTTCGTATTCTGCAGGATCATTCTGAGTGCTCATGTTAGGAAATTGACTGTACTACCTGTATTCCCCTTCAGATAGCTATAAATAAGGGAAGGCATAATTGAATGCAAACCGAGAACATTTATTGCTACTTTTTCAATAAATTAAATAGCCACCAGACATGTATATGTCATTGAAACCCTAATAATGGTTATTGCTGCATGTAAGCATTCTGAAATATTTATTATTGACTCTAAAATTTAAGTCAGCAGGCTGGTGTGATTGGTAATTATATTAGCACTAACCATTCTTGTGAATTAAAGCTGCACTAATTTTTTGGTTGCACAGATTATGGCAATAATACAAATTTTGATACTGAATGAAATTTCCTTGAATAATTATGACCAAATGAGCCTAGAAGATACAAATTATATCTTTTTCAATATTGTAAAATCTTAAAAACACTGAAAAGTGTTCAATAATCAATACGATACTAAAACAAATTGTATGAACCTTTTTTTATTAGTAGTGGTGGTGGCAGTAGTGGTAGCAATGGTAGAAGATTATTATTTCAGGCTATGTTGGACTGTTCTTTTGTAATAAAATGCTGCCAAAAAAAAAATACCGAAAAATTAACACTTTAAGGTGATATTTATGCTAGAAATTTGTTTTTTGAAATTATGTAGTAATTTTGCAGAGCACCACTTGCATCTCTTTATGATATACTTCTTTCCTTCCCCCACTTGATTGTCCAATAATGGGATCCTATGGCAAAGCTGCTGTAAAGTGCTGAAAATGCAATATACACTTTTCAGAGATCTGTCATATATGATAATTATAAAAGTAAGCTATGCTCACAGCTTCTTAACCTAATTTTTTATGTCAGAAACAATGTAATTCATAAACTTTGCTATACTTTCTCATCTAAACATAAAGTGGGAGGAGAAAAAATAAAATAATAATAGTAGTGCTTAAATTTGCTTGACCATCATTAAGAAACCACCAATAAACCAGTAAAATTGTATTGGTAAGCAGCATTCAAAATTCTCCATTTGTTTATTCAGTTGCAGGTCATGATAATCTGTAGATAAATGCCAAATATTTATTTTATTCCTTAAAAAGAATGGTGAAGCTTCCATATTGGCAAACTACAAGCAAAACTTTTAAACTTACCTATAATAACAGTAGAGAGTGAATACAAATGTTATTAGGAGATGGTGTAAATGCATTGAAAGGTAGTAACCCAACCATCATCCTGAAAAAGTGTGTCAGCCTTTAAAACTGAACAAGAAGGAGAAAATGGTAGCATAGTATGCTGATGTCATTGTTATAATAACATCAATAAATGGCAGCACACAACAGGAGGGATAAGGGATAAACCTGGAAAAATGGAATTTTCCCATTTTATTCTTATACAAACACATGCACTAACTTAGAGCTAATCTGTGTACAGCAAAAGGGATAAAGAATAAACATGGAAAAATGCAATTTCCTATTCAGTTCATATGCACGCACACACTAACTTAGAGCTAACGTGGGGTGAATCCTGGAAATAACAAGTTGCAGTGGTTTATTATCTAGCAGCCTGCACTCACCTTCTATTTGGTGGTAATGGTAATTCTGAAAAACAAATGAGAAACCGCTGAAAGCAATAGAACTACCTAGTGCAGTAAAATGGAAAGCATACACACTAGCATTTGAGTGTGAAATTTTGTGATGTTAATAACGCTCTAAGGGGCAGGGCATGGGATCAGACTCCAAACTGTTCACATTGTTCTCTATAATGTCTCCACACACTCTTCTGTTATTACGTCAAACTGTAATTATGTCTCATTCCATTCTCCTGTTATTTTATCTAAGTTCAAAACTAGCTCACATAGATAGAAGTTTCAATTTAAAATATATTGGTTTTGCTGCTGAAATGTTTCATGAGCAAAGTAATATATAAGTAGGTTACTCAGTAGTGTTTAAATAAAATTTGTGCTGGTTAAAAATTGAAGGAGCAGGAACTATTTTTGGAGCCTTTTCCTTAAATTAAAAAATGTCGCATAACACCACCAATGTGGTAGCCTAAAAAACTCAAGAAATGCTTTCATATACTTTATACATCAGATGTATTTTCCTTTTTAAATCACTAAGTTTTCAAGTATTTGTTCTGTGATATATTGCTGGTAAATATGCATATTGTTACCAGATTGCATATATTTTCAGATGAACGAGGTTGCAGTTACTGTGGTGGTCTGGGACATCGTATCACAGATTGCCCAAAACTGGAAGCTATTCAGAATAAGCAAGCATCAAACATTGGACGCAGGGATTATCTTGCCAGCAATGCAGCAGATTACTGAGTGGATTCTTTATATCATTTCTGTATTTCTCATATTTCTCATATTAACTGTAACTAGAGGTAGAAAATATAAGAAGTCATGTAGCAAGAGGACAGTCTTCTTTAAGCCTAAAGGGGACCAAAACCAACATCTGTGGCTTTACAGATGGTGCAGAAACATCAAGCTTTCTTGTGAGATAGGGTAAATCATTACATTTCAAATTAAGAGAACTAATGACGGTCATAAAATAATCTTAGGGAAAAAAGGAAGGCAAGATCTCTCACTTTAAAATCTATTTTTTTAGCTGATTAGGTAGCACTGATTATGGTCACTACTTGGTCCTTAATCTGTAGCGTAAGATGTAGGAAATTTCTTTTGTTTTCGGATTCCATGATATTGTTGTAAACTATAGATCCCTTTATGGAAGTTTGACCTTAACCAGCTAAAATTAGAAAACAAAAGCATAAAAATAATTATAACAATGTGTAGGGGAAGGCAGGTTTAAACAGAAATAAATGTAAGAAGTTTTAAATGCAAATGCTTATAATTTACTGTGTAAGATCCACATTTAATTTCTGATCTGCTCCACTAATTTTTTATTTTTAAATTGAAAGTTCCCATGAAAAAATAAGGAGAGAGCATTGAATTTTTCTTCAGAAAGCAATGGGAAATGTTCTTTATTGAATATTCTTTGGATTAAAAACAAAAGACTAAACAGTAGCTTTTAGTTGTTTTCTTGATAGTGTACAGGTAGTTCACTTACTTTTCATCTAGCTCAATGAAGTTATTTGTTGTTTCTTGTAACTAGACATAGCTATTATTGTGATAGGTCTCAAAATATTTCTTAAATTACAAAATTTTTATGTTAGGCAATTATTTAAATATCATTGGTTAACCATAAATGAGGTAACAAATTTTCCACCATGGTTTCAAGCTAAGTTGATAGATCACCAGTATGGTGGCTTGGGCAATAACCATTGAGAGGCTTTTTCATTATTTATCTTAAATGAATTGCACATTATCATGGTTGCTGAGCTGTTAGCAAGCAAGGTCATGACAAGTCATTTAGCAGGCAACTGCTGCATGGGAGTACTCATTTATTGCAATGCGTGTCACTTCTGAGCATATTTTATTTTGCAAGATAAATATTTATTTGTGATGAATAGGAACTAACAGTTGATAAAAAATAAACTTGAACTCTATTGAAAAATGATGAATCCCTCCTCAAAAAAACTAAAGAAAATATATAAAGAACTATTATTCAATTGAAAAATGTGTGATCAAAATACTTAGCATGTGTGTCTGCATAGCTGAGTATTCAGGTGGTAAAAACTCTAGCCATAATGTGTATCTAATTATATCCCTTTGATGTGTGATTTGCACACAATAGAAGCCATGATCAAAATATATTTCATGAAAGCGGACTATGAATTAGAGCATAATGATAAGGCTTGTGATTCGTGGCTTCCACCATCAATGTGCGATGTAAAAGTACCATATCCGAAATGAGAACTGTGAAAGATAAATTGTAAAGATGAATAATGAACTTCATTAATAATTTGTTTTAAATTAAATCTGCCGTTTTGTGCCTTTCTTTTATTATGAAATAAATATCTAGGCTCCGAATCATGACATTAACCCATACAAAACAAATTCATCTGCAGCTGGCATTCCTGAATGGTAGCGAAGACCACCGACTGGTTATGATTTTAGTAGTAACTATTACTTTAGGTGAACAATTTCCACTCCGAGCATAAAGCCCTGTTAGCTCATTAGATTAGAGCATCGTGCAATTGATGTGAAGGTCATAGGTTCAATTGTCCATGGGTACATTTTTTTTTCTTACTCGTAATCACTTTTTCTCTCAGAATAAATGTTATAAGTTTTTTTTTCAATCTCCATAATTTTTGAACACTATTCATAATCAGATAAGTGCTACTTTTTTCATAGGTTAGTTTAGAACAAAAAAATATTACTCCATAATAGCACTCTCTAACTCGTTACTTTTTCTTTTTTCTTCCCCCCTCCCTTTTCTTTATATATATATACACACACACAACCTTCATAATTTTCCTACATTATTGTTAATCGAATAAACATTACTTTTTTATTAGTTTATAGTTTTTAAAAAATTATAGCACTAAAAAGTTATATTACTTCATAATAACACTGCATACCCTCCAAAACGAATGCCTCTACAGCCGGCAGTCTCGAAAGGTAGCAAATACTGCTGACTGGTTAATTTTTCAGCTTTCTTCACAAAGGTTCGGGACTGCCGGCTTGCCATATGGCCAAGTGAAAAAATGCACTAACGATGTATAGTCTGGCATTCAGAAAATGGCAAGAAAGGACTGCAGTGCGAGAGGGCTAGATAAACATATCTACATACTTACGAGTGTATGTGAGCAAGACTGGCCATATTTAATAAAGTCAGTCATGATGTGAGATACCCATGCTGCCATGTGGATGAGGACCTCTCAGACATATCTTGCATGGGAGAGTATCGCCAATACATTTTTAACGACACGAACATACATGAACATGTGAAGGAGGGTAGAAAATGTTTACTTAGCCTCATGCTTGCCTTTTCATCGCCAGACAATAGTTTTTCCTTAGGCTAACATACTGTATATAGAATTACCAGCTGCATGTTGCTTGTAATGCAGGAGTCGTCTGCTGAGTAATGTGTACGAATTCGTATCATTCAAAATTCCAGCCGAATTCATATATAAACGTTGAATAAAAATGTTAGCATATTTTTTTATTTACTCTGCAGGATACTGTAGTCACAGTTACGTTACGTGAGTTATTCCCACTGTTGATGTTTTTAATATATAAATAAAAAGATTAATAGACATATATTATAATTGTGTCATAGTATAGACATATAATTTGAAAGTTTTTTTTGAATTTACCCAAATCATTTATTTTGTTTCGCATGAACGAGAGTTGCATAGGGTTTGTGTAGGTGTAGGGCTTGCTTTGTGGGCATTGAGAGTGAAACTGTTGGAGTATAATCGCGTGATTCAACTCCGAACAAGCCCATGCACAAATGTTTATCCTGATAAAATCACACCTCCTTAGTGTGAATGTTATCGCTTCTCAGTGTTAGTTTGGAGATGCAAATGTTATTGCACTTATTCTATTTTTCTAATGGAATTCGCAATTAATTCACAGACACACACACTAACCTTAACTAATTCTCAGGTCAATCTTAGAAGCCGGTGTACGCGGCTTGTTCGGCCTACGCTCGCGTCCTTTATGTAAATATAAATTGATACGGTTTGTGTGGTACTATGTTAGGGAGTAAATCATTGTATTTGTGTCCTTTAACTCCAGCAGGAAACAAAAAAATAAATAAATAAATTTATAGGAGATTGTGTGAATAGTAAATTGACCGGTTTTGCAATAGGGTAAATCATTGTAATAGTGGCACCAAATTCTTCTATGTTTAGCCTTTTATTGCAAGACTGGAGCCTTTGCAACACAAATTGACCTGAATAAATTTCTTTCCTAAATTATAAATTGACATTTATTCTTATTCCAAGTTATTTATCTCCACAATAACATTCACTGATTTCGTATTCAACATGTTGGTAGATTGGCCTATTTCTCCATACTTAATTTTCCTATCATTATTCTAATCTCCTTTAACTCCAGCAGGAAAAATGAAAGAAAGAAAAGAAAAAATATAGAACTTATAATCTGTAGTTGTTCTAAAGATATAACACATTGACATAAAAATGCACGTTTGCTTAGAAATATGTTCCATGTCAACTTTAAAAATGTATAACAAAGTAAACAATTTTATTCGTTTTTATCTTATTTTTTAATTATTATGCTTCTGAATATTAGATTTCTAAATGGCCTAGAAAGTTTCAATATGTATAAAGACGAAAGCGTGAAAAGTTTCGTGCCATTGAATTTTTTCTATATGAGATAATAAATTTCTATTTGTGAAAAATGGCAAAAAGAGAAAGTACTGCATTTTGTAATATAATTTTGCTTTTTGATCTGCTTTCTGGTGTAGGTAGTGTAGGTATAGTGTCCGTACTGGGTCTGACGCTGGAGATATTTCTATTCTCAATGAAAAGAGGAAATACTAGCACAAGTGAACAAACAAGAAAGTTGCAACTCTTCTGTGCCCCTATTAGAACAAAAAGAAAATTTTCCTTGCGTGTTTTGGGACGCCATTATGGGAATTTCCACCAAAAAAAATTGAAGTTGAGAAGAAACACGCGGCATCCTTAAAGGCATTAGCCGCAGTTCGAAACCAAAATGAACAAGTATCCATGCCCAAACCTAAAGAAATGTCCCAAAAAAGGAACATTTTTTCACAGATTTTTTAATTTGTTTATTTAAGGACGACTTTAACATCACAGGTCATCAGCGTCTCATTCTATTCAGGGCGTGAAACGACCGACAAATTTTGCTCAGAGGTCTCTTCTTTCAGGCTTGAGGTTCTTTATCGTGCCGTAAATGCACGACACGAGACCCAAGGCTTTGCTTCCCTTCCGAAGAAAGCCATACTTACGATATTTACACCCGAAAAAATCCATCGATCCTGGCCGGGTTTAAACCCGCGACCTTGGGTTTAGAAGGCAAGTATGGTTACCACTACACCACCAGGACCGACATTTTTTTTTTTATAGAGAAGACTTTGCACCAAAGGGGCACGGGGGTGTGGGGGGGAAGCGAGCAACCTAGTGCTTTCTATGCTGCAAGATGGGAAAAGCTATTAGCGCCACCTCAAATTAACAAATATCACACACAGTTGGGAATATGGGCAAACTTATAGTGTTAAAACCATATGCGTTTTCCCGTATCATTATGATTCCCCTTTGGAGTTACATTACATTACATTTTCTCATTTCATTTCATTTTTTCTTTTTTTTTCTTTTTCTAGTGCAGGCCGCTAATCGGTACGGCCACTGCTGTTTTGAGACCTAACTTTGCTGTGAGCCATCTATATGAGGGTTATCTGTTTCCATTTGCGTGAACATCCCCTGGGGTTATCGTTGCACCGGTAGCTCATATGATAATGTAAAAGCATACATACATAACCAATTTCGGCAATCTTCAAAATAAGATTAGGTTAGAATAAGAATGAAACTGTTCAAAAATAGTATTAAGGATAACATGTAACAATGAAATGATAGCAATGCATGCAGTATTACTAATTATTATAGTAATTGATAATGCAATAAATAAAGAAGATTTAAAAAAAAACAGTTACCGTTGCACCGGTAGACCATTCTAAATTGCAGCACTAGCATTCGATTCAGTTTGTAACGCCAAGTTTTCAGTAAACCAATATTTATTTAATTAAAAACAATAACTAACATGCTACTGTTGATTTACTTCCAACTACAAAACACAATAATAAACGCGTAACTGTAATGAACCAAATAAATATATGCATTTGCTTAATAAATAAAATATATCTGAACCTCGAATACCGCCATTTTCTGTACTATCGATATCTGCTATGGTCTAAGCAGATAATTGCAGTCGGGCTAGTTAGGCAACAGCGCAGAGAAAGATTAGGGCAGTGTTCTTTGTACTGTGGATTAATTTATGTTTCGAAGTGATAGAATAAGTTTTAAATGCGGTAATTTTATATTTTAGTTCCAGCTATCTGTATTATGTTGCCATTTATGCGGAATTAGATAGTCTATTGGGTAGGCACTAGATCGTCGTTTCCGGTTTAATCTCGTGGTACACTATGCACGTTAGCAGGGATTAAGACAGTAGATGCGAATAATTAAAAGTTTGGTATTTTTGGTACCGATTTTACGGAAGCAATTCATATTTTTATGTAGGTAAATCGAGAGTGGTTCTCTTCAGATATGGCGCGATATGGACAACGTCCAGAGAACGCCCTTAAACGGGCAAATGGTACGTATATCTGTTTTAAGCCTTTCAATATGGATGACTGTGACGACTTTATTTTCCGTTGAGCAAAAGTGTTTACAATGAGCATATTCCAAACGCAACTCTTCGTGGTTGTGCTAAAGTGGAACTTGGATTTTTATTTTTCGATGAACAAATATTACTGGCAATTGGTTATAATCTGCCAAAATAAGATACATTTTCATTATATCAACGTAACGTCAAAACCTTTAGCTTGTTTGCGAGCTGGTAATATTAAAATCTAGTTCGGAATATTAATGTGCGACGTTATTATCCTCTAGCAATTAAAATTTTTAATCTGTAAAGCTTTCAAAATTTTTTGGCGCATTGCCAGTTATGTTTTCTGCGAATTTGCCTACATTTGTTTTTCAGGTTTTGCATAGTCGTAAACCACAATGGAATGAAGTTTTCATGTTGCGAATCATAAGTGGAAGAAATAGCTGGGGAAAAAAAAAAAAAAAAAACCGCATCCCTAATGATATAAAACTAGAACACAAGCATGTTCATTTAATTATTTTTATAGAAAATACACATTTTCTATGATTCAAGTGCAATAAGATCAACCGCGGGCTACAAAGTGATTAGATCAAGTTTAAACATAACCTGAATAACTCAGTAACAACCATAGAACAACACATTTGAGGGAAAAAGCCAAAAAAACAAAAAAAAAAAAAAAAAAAACAATAATTTCATAATTATAAAAGTGTTGCTGGAGCACTATTTTTTTGTCCTGGAACCCCCCCCCCCTCCCTATTCCTACTATGGTGGAAATAAGAGTGGGCAGCATAACATGGATTCTACCATTATTTTAAAGATGTTAGAGCCTGGAAAATTTGAAATAGCTCAAACAGCAATCATAGTAGTGAATTCGTAATAAGTTAAAATACACACACTTACCAAACCTAACATCAAGTGAATCCTAGAAAATGGTAGACTCAATGGTTTGCTGCAATTACTAAGGCCTAACGGTCTACTCTTGCCTAGTTTTCATGAGTAAGTATATATTAAAACAAAGTAGCACTTGAGAGTTAATCATGGGGTGGAATTTGTGTGCAATGTGAGAAGAAGCAGTGCACGAATAAAACCAGCAAAGGCTTGCGGGGCGTGCTGTGAGTGTCCATATACAAAACATTAAAACAAAATAGAAGTACAATCCAATCTCCATTCCCAAATTAGGAAGGAAAAAGGTGCACTTTTCTGGATACCTGTGCAATTTCTCACAAGAAATACTTCATCACTTCCTTGTTAATGCTGCAGAAGTTTATTCTGGTCAATGAGGAATTAGGTAACTTTTCTTTATTATTAGCGGATGAATCATAACTGTGGCAATACTACCTTAACTACAGCAGCACCCTCTGGGAGGCAAATGAAGTGCCATCAAATGGCAGAAATTATAAGCTGTATTTGTATGGTAGTGCCATCTAGCAGCAGAAATCATAAACTTCAGTTGTATAGTAGGAAAATGGCAAGTAAGCATAGGAAAGTTAACTTTTGAGCAAGATACAAAGTACAACATAGTTTTAGAGTGTTTAAAAGGATGTAAATGAATGTGTTTTTCATTTGTGGTAAATATGTACCCCTAACATGTAAAGAAAGCACATTAAACATGTTTCATAGCCTGCATTGATTTTATTGCACAAGAACCGTATCTGTTACCGATATCTCAATAGATACTGTAAGCAATGGCTCCAGGCCTTATGCTCTTTTTCTTGCTCTTCCTATTAATTGTCCATATCCACTTGCCACATATAGAATTGCCCATTGTTTTTCAATATCCCCATTATAGCAGTTCTTTTGTCTGTGTTTCTCCATTTATTCTCAATAAAATAATTTCTCCAGTACTTTGTTCCATTACATTAAAATATTATGTGCTCTACATCTTCCTCATACTCTCATATTGGACATACATATATCTCGTTCAACACAATTTAATTCTTTTGAAATCCATATTCCTATTCTTAATCCATGCCAATCCTTTTTTTCTGTTTTGCTAACCATGTCTGTATATCTTTTTCCCAATTTTGTTTCATTGATCTATATAAAAATAATGGGACCTTGTTTATCAAATTGTTGGTCCTGGTGGTGTAGTGGTTAACATACTTGCCTCCTACACCCAAGATCGCGGGTTCGAACCCGGCCAGGACCGATGGATTTTTTCGGGCGTAAAAATCTTATCCTTTGGAAGGGAAGTAAAGCCGTGGGTCGCGTGTCGTACATTTACGGCACGAAAAAGAACCTCAAGCCTGAAAGAGAGGCCTCTGAGCAAAATTTGTCGGCCGTTTCACGCCCTGAGTTGAATGGGACGCTGATGACTGAGATGTTAAAGAGCGTCCATAAATAAATCAATCAAAAAAAAAGTTTATCAAATTACCCAACAACTTTAGAATCTCTGCATCTTCAAAATGTCTCATCACTTTCTTCTAAAATGTATTGATATTCTTTTTCCGTAGCCTTCATATAATGTCCTAAACCATTTGTTTCTAAGTTACTCTTTAATCTTCTCCCAATTTTTACTGAATGCTCTTAATATTTTAAGCACATTTCCATCTTCGAACTTCAAAATTCTAAGCCATCATTTCCATGCTCTTTCCATGTACTCGTCAAAAGTAAGGGAAGAAATGGTAACGAGAAATAATTCAAGAGAAGGAATTAAGGCAAGGGTGTAAGTTAAGTCCAGTGCTATTTATTTGTTTACTGATGACATTTTAACAGAGCTAGAAAAGAGTAACAACTCATTGCCAATTTTTAATAATATCACAATCCTGGGGTTATTATTTGCAGTTGACTTAGTTGTTGGATCCATCTCAACAATTGGCTTAAAGCAATCCTTGCAGCAAATAGACAAATACTGTAATGATTGGAGCTTGAAGGTAAATCAGGGGAAGACTCAAATAGTAGTATTCAAGAAAGGAGCAAAATTGGGTAATTATGAGAAGTGAAGGAAAGGAAATAAAGAATATAAGGTAGTTAGGGATTGCATTTATCTAGGAGTTAAAAACTGAATTGAGCTTGGAAAATAGGAAAAGTAGAAAAAGTTATCTTTAGCAAAAGAGAAAGGGGTAATGGCAGCTGTTAGAGGTTGTAAATATAAAATACCACATATAAATGTTAGTGAATAGCAAAAATATGTAGTATGGTGGTTGAGACAAAAATGTAGTCTGCTATTAAAATATGGGGACTGGAAGGACAATGGGAAATTGTGGATGTTGTGCATAGGATATTTGTAGAGAAATTTTATGTGTACCGAATACTAGCAAAGGAAGTTGCACAAATTGAAATGGAAAGAGTGGCAAGGAAAAGTGTGATAATGGAAGAAGCTCTCAAATATTGGTTCAAAATCCTAAAGTTCAATTAAAGAAATTTGTTACGGAAATGCTTACAATTTCAAGAAAAGAGTCTAAGGAGCAATGGGTGGGTAATGGTCTTAGGGGAGAACAATGGAATGGGGGACATTTGGAGGAGGAGGGAGAACAATGTAAAGGGATTTTGGAAAGTTGCAAGAAAGAGATTGGAAAATATAGAAATACAAAAAATTGTTTGTGAGATAGCTGGTAAAAGATCTTTAATATTTTATATGCCGATAAAAAATAAATGGGAAAGAGAGAAGTATATTGATAAATCAAATAAAGAACAAAGAGAGGGCATTGTATAGTTAGGAGCAGTTAGCTATGCAATTTTAAGATTAAAAGGAATAAGGAAATGATTTGCTCAGAATCAGTGTTCAATATGTGGGTGAAAGGAAGATATGGAACATATAGTATTTGAATGAAAGGTACTCTGGAGGAAAGAGTTTATAAAGTAGAAATTGTTTAAATTAGATAGAAAAATAGCAGTAATGAAAATCTTCAGCAAAGATAGGATTATAGGAGAGTTCCTTGGCAAAGTTAAAAATAAATGGAATTGGGTAGTAGTGATGGTGGTAGTGGCGGCGGTATTTATTTCTCATGCATCAACATACAGAATTTTTTTTTCCCAAAATAAACACAAATAAAAAAAAGCATTACTTTTAAATATAGCAATTAGCAATGCCTTAGGCAATACCTGAAGGCACTGACTTCAAAATTTATTCCAGTTTGATTGGCTCAGCCCCCAGTTCCCAATTCATCAGCTGCTACCTACTGGAATATCCAGGAGACCGGGCTTTGATTCAACCAAAAACAAAACACAACATTAAAAGTAATTTATATGTTCATTACAATATTAGGTCATATTTCCTACGATACTAATCCTTCTTTTTTTTAATTCAACCCATTCGGCCAAATTTCTTTCCTTGAGAGTTGCTTATTCCTTAGGACCTTATATACACTCTCAAATTGGGTATAAAGAAGGGAAGTAAATCAAATAACTGAAAGGGTTGCATTTTTAATTATATTAGGATGAAAATAAAAATGATGGTTGGTAGTGGATTAAATTTTTATTAAATTTTAAATGTAGCATTTAGTATGCATTTGAGAAATAAAGGCATTAGTCATCTGTAGAGGCTGCAGCTAACTAACAAAATAATGGTATTGGTAGACTAATGGAAACTTTATTTAGAACTTTGGAATGGGCTAGTACCTGGTCCCCTGGAATTCCAGTAGGCTACTGCTGATGAACCGGGAACTGGGGACTGATGCAATCAAGGTAGTAATATTGTGTTTGTTTAATTATATTAGAACTTGGAGAAAAATGATGGAATAAAACCAATTATTGTATTTATATTTTTGTAATTGTGAGGGGATATACCCTAAAATGGTCTGGATCAGATTGGTGGAGGCTCCCTGGTAGTTTGTATTTGTTCTTAGCATATTAATAAATTTCAATTTCATATTAATGCTGGTGTGTATAAATAAACTACATCTTAAATGTATAAGCATCAGGAAAGGGGTGCTCCCTGAATTGTGGTAGAAGATGAAAAGAAGTTAGTAAAGGCCTAAGTTATTATGTGAGAAATTCATACAGTACAAGTTATGTACTGTATACTGGCACTTCAGTCTGAATACTTGCGTAATTCAAATACTGATAGTAATTTATCATGTTCATGGTCCCTTCATGCGAAGTGTGAATGTTTGAGAGGCATTTTTCATAGTTTTACTAAGTTCATTAAAATATAACTCTAATGCCGAAAGATTTTTGATAGCTTTTGTAATGAAATAATTGACTGCACAAAAATGTTATAACAGAGAGTTGATTTTAAGGTGCATAATTATGGATGGAAAAGGGGAAAAAAAGATTCTGAAAATCTATATAAAAAGGTTTAAAAAGGTGCAGATAAAATGCCTCTATTCAGTTCTAAACTAGTTACATTAACAATTTTTATGCTTCACTGAGGCACATGTTTTTGAGTTAAGTCACTGGCACTTGGATTTTATTGATTTATTTATGGACGCTCTTTAACATCTCAGGTCATCAGACTACTGGCACTTGGAGCTAAGGAGATTCATATATACTGGGCATCCCAGAATTCAACCACACAAATTGCAAGGATTGTAGAGAGGTCCTAGCTAAGCGTTTTGAAATAGGGAACTTATGGTTTCTAAATTTCATGCAATAGCATAAAATCTGTTAATGGTCAGCACACCACTGATTAAATCTCTACGGGAGGTTGGGAAAAAGACGGTCGTTTCACTTTAAGTACTGTTCCTGAATAGCGCAGTGGTTAAAGTGTGCGACGTGTAGCGACGTTAGATATTGTGATAGAGGAGGAAGTTTCGAACTTCCATTGCTGCATTTTTGTTGTTTTTGTTGTTGTTTTTTTTCCTCCATTTTTTCTTGTAGTTATATTTGTTTTGCGTTCAGAACCGCTCGTTCACTGTAACGAATTAAGCAAAAAAATTACAATGTGTTTAACGAATAACTCTAAACTTGCAAGGGTAAAGCCATTACCCAAGTGTTATCACCTTGGCCTATAATGTACGTGTAGTATTGTATGTGCAGCTACATTTTAAAATTTACAAGACGTTACCTCCACTCTAGCCGATAATGGCAGATATAGTAAGTACCTAAAAAGAAAAATAAACGACTATTTCCAGAGTAAAGGCAAAATTTACCCGAATAAAACCAAATACCTAAGAAAAATTAAATAAACTGCATTCTAGTTTTTCACCCTGCATGAAAAGCAAATAAAAAATTGGAGGATTAAGAAAAAGATGTATATTAAGTGCAAAAAATAAAACATCACAAGAGATATTGTTTGATGCGTCGGCTTGCAACATCCTTGCAAAGAGTGCACCTGCAAAAAAAAAAAAAAATCCTCGCATTCTCTCAAAAAGATCTGGAGTGTTACAAACCTCGAACAAGCAGCCAACCCCCATTCTAGTAATTGGTGCGTACACGAGGCTCTTAAGATATTCCCATAAAAACATCCGGTGTTGAGATCCGGAGAACGCGGTGGCCAGTTTACAGCAGCTTCTCTTCCAATCCATAGCCCAGGAAGCACACCATTGAGATAGTCTCGTGCTTCCACGCTGAAATGGGAAGGAGCTCCAGCGTGCAGCAACCACATCTGATGTTCAGAGGGACGTCTTCTCAATAACACAGGCAAAACATGGGTGAGAAACTGAAGATACGCGTGCCCGTATAACCGTGTGTGGATACGGTCCAGTTATTTGGTTGGACACAATGCCCACCTACACGTTTATGCTGAAACTATGATAACGACATACACCACTGCATGCGGTTGCTCATGCTCCCAAACATACTGTTCCTATGGTTCAGAATTAGTTCACCTCGTCGAAGAAATCCGAGGAGAAGAGGTCAGGCTGTTCATTCTGCCGCTGCAAGGACCACCTGCAGAACTATAGTCTGGGACCGAAGTCCGCAGGCCCCAATGCCTGCATCTTAAACAGTTGATAGGGAAATAGATGTTCTTCATGCAGAACCCGATACAGGGTGAACTTGTTCGTTTTCATGGCCCTGGCAATTGCTCGGGAGCTGGTGGAATGTTCCGCCCAAACCCTAGTAAGTACCTCTTCTTCAAAGACTGGAGTGCTACACCTTCGGTTTGCATAAGGTCAGTGCACCATTAAAGATCCAGTTTTCCCGCATTTTGGAAGTTCGAGGAATTAGAATGAAGATATGTCTGGAAATGTATCCCTCTACTACAGATGCACGTTCTCTTGCTTCCCGTAAATCAAATGCATACCAGCAAATGAAAATTCGTTAGCCATGTTTCGGAGCAACTGTAAACAGTATGTTGCATTTGATACACAAAGCAGATGCCTTACGCGGCCGCAGTCCTGAGCGGTAAAGAAGAAAGCCGACTGGCTATGATTCCAGTAATAGGCGGATAATTTCCTTGATGAGCGTGTATATCTGTTAGCTCAGTTGATTACAGTGCCATGCTAATAATACGAAAGTCGTGAGTTCGTACCCCTCAGTGTAACTTTTTTCCCCCTCACTTGTGATCCTTTTTAATAGAATCAAGTTTACTTTTTAGCTCAGTTAATTAGAGTGCAATGTTAATAATACGAAAGTCGTGAGTTCGTACCCCTCAGTGTAACTTTTTTTCCCCCTTCACTTGTGATCTTTTTTAATAGAACAAATTTTACTTTTTCATAGTCTAGGTTAGTTAAGTTTAGGTTTAACAAAAAGTTTAGACATAACAAATAATAATTCTTGCCGTTCTGGGGAATTCGGCTTTCTCCGCTACCTTTCGGGATTTCGGCCGCGGGACAGGATCGGTTTGTAATGTCAAATTTCAGCTGCAATATGCTAGGTACTTTGCACATGCGCCATTAACTTCGTAGCACTATTGAACAGTTATCATTGGCGTGCATACCCTCGCAGACGAACAGTTTTACCGGAAGTAGCAAAGCCAATAATATTCAACTTCCCTTGTACTATGAATTAACACTACCTTTTCCCAACTACTTGGGCAAGAATGAAAATCTAATTCACACACTTATGTTATATTGACTTATCAGCCCGAATACCGATTTTTGAAAAAGCGTCATAATTATGAAAGTTTACAAAAGGGATCATATGTTCCCTATCTCAAAAGGCTTATCTAGTACCCTTTCACAATCCTTGCAATTTGTGTGACTGAATTCTGGGACACCTTGCATATGAGAAACTGAGGTCAGCCTCTTCTGAAACCAATGGAACATATTTTGTAAACACACGAAAAGGGACTTAAGTAGAAGTTTCAAAGGCTTTTACATCCTGATTGTTCCTCAAAATGAATTCAAGTTTCCTTCTCCGTATCTTCTTCTATGCTCTGAATCATATTAGGCAAACAACCTGTAGCCATCAACTGCAAAATGTTCTAACTCTAATGTCTTTGTTGTTGAGCAGTTATTGGGCATACTAGATGGCTGTTGCATATCACAAATGAAATTTTTTATTAAATTTTATATATGAATATAGTGTATCTTATGCCAAGTACCAACCTGGTTATGACGGAATTGAGGCAGGTGGAGCTCAGTAACTTCTCAGTACAAAAGTTAATGATTTGGAGCCTTTGCAAGAATCTCCCTCAGAGCAGCAATGAAATCATGTACCATATTATATTCCATCCTGACTTTCACAAAAATGGTGTAGTCCATGTGCAATATATGCCACATAGTTGAGGTTTGGGTACATGACCATCAGTTGTTGGAAAGCCAAGCATATACCATGCTTCATTGGTTGCCACAGCTTCATGCATGAATCATTGAATGATATGCATTTATCTTCTTGAGTTGATGCATCTCAAAGAGCATGGTTTCACCCAGTTAATGCAAAAACCAGCATATTCAATATATATCTTTGCAGCACATCAGTAGTTTTATCTAACATTAATCCTACTTCATGTTTGCCAAATACCTCTTTTATTTTCTTGTAAATATTCTCTAAATTGGGTTTATTTAATTTTTTCTCAGGGTGCTCTTATCTGGTACTACTGATCTTTCTGTGTAATTCTCGAGGAACAGTTTGGATATAGGATTGTTGGCCCTGTGGACTGGAATTCTTAACTAACTAATGCCATTTTAAAATGTGCAGAAAATGAATTTGATGACTACTGCTTTTAAGATCCTGAAGTGAAAGCACACATTAAATCAAAGTAGTTTGCATCTTGTGAAGTTCAACTTCATCACTGGCTTACCATGCTGGATGTGCTTGTTTATTTTTAACTCTTTGATCACAATATTTACTCATAGGCAGCACATCAAAGAATTAGACCATCTGTTTTGAAAAATTGTCTCTTGAATTCTTCTGAAAATGCATACAATTGTGTATTCTGAATTTTAGTCATGATAGAATACTTGGACTGCAACAACATAAACACAATCAAATAGAGAAACTAGAAATTTGAACCTTCTTTACATAAACTGAGCATGGACTGCTGGTTCTGCCAAAATTAATTAATTTGTTTTCTCTTCCAGGTTTTGCTACATTAACTTGGAAACTATTTGCGCTACAAATATGTAAATACATCATTTTATAGCTTTCGTTCTGCTTTACAAAATGAGACTAGAATTTTATCTATAAGCTCAAGTAGAGTGAAAATTATTTATTTTTGTGCTCAAGAAGTATAAAAATAATATTTTGGTCCAATTTTTTTTAACAAAATATGAAAGAAAAGGTTTAAAAAAGGTGCTGAAGCATCAAAGAGGCGACATAAAGAGAATGAATATGGTAATCCCACAAAACAGTGCAATAAAATTTGTCTGTTTTGCCTCATTTTTTGTTATAAAATACAAATCTCAAACAATTGGTATAGAAACAGCTATATTTTTGTAAAGGTGTTACATTTTAAAATCTGTTCCTTAGTTACAGCATTTGATCCAAAAAAAAATAATTATCTTGCTCCCTCTTTATAGAAATTTTGCTAACACCCATGACAAAATATAAACTGAGATGGCTGAAAGTCTAAAATTTTATCAAATAAGGTATTTTAAAAATGTAGGTTGCATGCTCACCAAGTGAGTTGAATGAAACTTTTGGAGATTTTCCGGGTAACTTTTCACATAAGTGTAAATCACAAACTCTACCTTCATCTGAAGCTCATGATATTACTGTGGAATCACCTTAGCCCATTTTAAAAATAATTTTTACTTGCATGTGTTCCGAAAAAATGCCCTCATTGGCATTTCCATTGTAGCCTATACTACAACATGAGCCAAAACACATTGGCATGTCAACTGAGTAATAACCAAAGCAATATACTATCTTAGCACAATGAATTAATCTGTTCTACCATTACCACTTACAATACTTGAGAATTTAACAGAACTGAAATTACTAGACCTATACACCTCTTAGGCTACACATTATATGAAAGATAAATGTTTTAAATCTGTAACTAATTCTACAATTACAGATTTAAATCTGCAAATGTATTATGTTCTTAAAAATTTTTGTTTTCACAGTACACTAATACACAATAATTTAATGCACTTTCTGAAGAAAGTGTATAATCAATCATAAAACTCTTTACTGCCACAAGCAGTACTAGAAGTAGAAGTTGTATTTCTAGCACCCAGTATGATTGATACGCCATTAGTTAGCACAATTTCTCTTATATATGTTATGCTATGGCTTTACTTGTGTTGCATATGTGATAATACACACTTTTATATACGTCGTGAATACCAGCATGAGTATTTGGAACTGAGGACCTAAAGAACTGGTTCCACATCTGAGTAGGAGAGAAAGTTTTACATATCTAAATGGAGTAAACCGTATAATTTTGTGTACTGTATTTACTTTGTATTATTTTGGTATGTAATAAATAGATAAATTCATTCATTTATGTTCTTCTATTCAGCACTTAACAGAAAAAAACTTATGTTTTTCTTAGAAATCAATAGCTTGTTTTAATTATCCATTTCAAGGACTTTTAGAAAAAGTACATGTTAACAAGCAAACACATACATAATTCTATACCCAATCCTGACCCACAACTGAAAAACAGGCAGTGGCAACAACCTAAGACCATAAATTTTTTTTTGAAATTACTCTTTAGTTATTTTCCTAGTGGTATGTTGGAAAGCATGTAGGTCTGTAGAAGTCTGGATGGAACAAAATTGCTACCAAAATGTTGTGGGCATTGAGTATTTTGCCTTTTTATTTATTATCAAGGGTAGAATATACGAAGAAAATTGTGGAAAAAAGTATTTCATTTCATAATTTTGCTACAGTGGTCAATGTTTCAAAGCTCGTCCTATTTGAAATTGTTTTGTGTGTTGAGTATAGTTCTGTTGACTTTTAAGTTCAGTCATTAAAAGTTAAATTGTAGGAGCAACTTGATTTCATACGCATTATTTGTTACTTCTGAGATCTCCACATTTAAAGTGTTATTTTTATCCCCTATATAGAGTTTATTGAGGTTGGTAAACCAGCCCGTGCATTGGATACACTATATGAAGTATTTCGCAACAAAAAATGGGCTTACAGCTGGAGCGAGAGTGTATTGGAACCAATCATGTTCAAATACTTGGACTTGTGTGTGGAGCTCAAGAAGTCGCACATTGCCAAGGAAGGGTTATTCCAATATCGGAACATGTTCCAATCAGTAAGTAAAATGTATACCATTTGTCTTTCTTTTTGTAAGTATCTTTTAACAGCAGCATAATTTTAAATAGCTATTTCACAAAAGACAGTAAAAACACAAGTTTTTCTAATGATAAATATCAGAAAATTTGTGTGGAATAAATGCAAGTAAAATAAGCATGGAAATTCACTGTGAATTGGGCATACATTTATAAAATGATTGCCATAAGAAAACAACTTCTCTTGGGCTACATCCATATCATATCAATAAATTCTCAATCTTTAGGGACATATATTTTAGTTTACAGTAAAACCTTAGCAAAACATTTAGTGGAAGGTATGCTACATGACATGATTGGTGTATTCCATAAAACAATTGCTGAATCGAGTCAGATGGTAAGTGAAAACATTATTCTGGAAACTTTGTTACATCATTGTAAAGCATTCCAACAACAGCTTTTTACACTGTTAAGTGTATGGAAAAAAAAGTGTAATGCAGTTTTCTTTCCTGTTCATTCCCTCATTCTCGGTTGTTGTGGATAGTAGGGGGCGGAGGCGCTTGGCCACTCTGTGCATATTTCACTTATGTCATAACTGCCCACTAATAATGTTTTATTTGTATCATTGATCTCTGTCACCAGTGGCGTATCAGCACTCAGATGAGTTGGGCAAAAGCATTGACTTTAATATCTACAACGAATTTACTTATGGAAGCTCATGAGAAGTTGTTTGTATTATGTCACCAGGAAAACTTTTAGATTTAGTAGGTGCACTATAATTCTCCTAGAGATTAAAAATGGGTTTAATAAACTGAAGATAATGCAAAATTATTTTATCTTATAATTCGATTGAGAGACTAGTATTAAACTGAGGGCTGAGTAAATATTATTTTGCAAAATAGAGTTTGTATGTTTAGGTGACAGTATTTTTCTGAGTTCCCAGCCAAATGAATATTAAATTTTTTCATGCTAAAAACAAATTTGGGATTCCTATTATTTGATTTAGTTCCATTTATTCTATAGGTGGAATCTCTTATGATGGCAGTTAATGCAGAATATTTCAAACTAAGAGATGAATCCATAATGTTCAAAGTGTAAAAATTTCCATTTTTTAATTGTTTCTGGATCTGAGAAGAATTATTCACACAATTTCTTTTAAATTATGCTAAATACACATGTTTCATAGTGGTGGCTCCTTTAATGTGTATATTTTTTAAAATATCAATAATTACTGTACTTATAATGTTGCTACTATAATGTTTATTGACAGCTTCATGTGAAGTTGGTAATACTAAATCATCTCCGTCGCTAATTTGCTCCATAGTTCATGGGTATTATTTCTGCTTGGTCATACCTATAGACATAGAGCATTCTCAACCTTAAGAAATTTGTACATAGAGCAATGGTTATATTCAAATTAATTTCACAGTTATTTATTTGTACTATCTACTTCCTACAAAATCTTCCATTTCCATCTTTGGATTCCTCCCACTGATTTTCCCTATCATTTACATCATACCTGAGAAATATCATTAACTCCTTGTGTTTGCAAATAATCAGTAGCTCCTTTATTAAACCATACAGGCTTCACTTTTTTCCACATTTGTAGTCATGTTGGTAATTATTTGTGGAAAAGCCTCTCCACCTCAATTAAGATGAATGTATTATTTTATCACATATATGTAACATTTTTATTTTCAGAATAATTACAAACTTTCCTTACTACCTCCATAGACTGTGGTACATCTTTCTGCAAGGATTGTTGCTTTGTGATTGGTATTTTTTAACATTTTTGTACGCTCACTTCCTAACACTTCAGATAAATTTTCTGAAAGAAATCATTTGTAAGGCAATGAAATGCAATTGCATTTGACTTAAATCGGTTTTTCTCTTCTGTTATACAGCTGTTTTATTTATGTTCACATTAAACAGCACACTTTTACTTAAACATTAATCATTTCTTTTATTTCTTGTTAGAAAATGTTCAAATTTATAAGCAGAGGAATATTATATCATAATTAATTGCACATATTTCCTTATAGCCACCTCTTTTTGAATTACACATCTAAGAACAAACTTTAAATTGTATCGGAAAAAACTGAAAAATTGCACGAAAAATAGATTTACAAATATTTTAATTTCACATGTTTCCTAAGATTCACCTCTTTTTAACTCAAACAGTAAACATTAATTTATTTTAATTCTTGTTGCAAACTTTCAAAAACAAGATATTAATTTCATTACATGTTTACAGTTTACATTGCATGCATCTTGATTTAGTTCCTCAAAAGTCAGGGTCAGTACTGGGAATGTCTGCTCTAAAATTTTTAAGTAGTCATGGAAACACTGTCAATCAGTGGTAACGGGTCCAAGATTTCTAATTTCTTTTCAGCACTTGTAGGAACAGGATCATCGTTAATCACCGGTATTAATGAAGAACAAGGAGGCAATGTTTAAGTAACTGGACTTGCATTCTGTTGTTGAAAAATAAGCATAGTCAATTTACCTCAAGTTACCAAACTGCATTGCTTATGTTTTTTCACTTTTTATTATTTCCACAACTAATTGGAATTAGACAACCGATTTTTCACAATGTGAAACTCCTCATAGAGAATCGCTGGATGCAACAACTCATTTTTGACCAAAATTAACTTAAAGCTATTTTTCATGCTTTCTGTAGATATAATAGTAGTGGTAGTATAGTAAATAGTAATCAAAATAGTTAACTTAAATCAAAATTGTCAAGTGACAACTTATAGGGACACTATTATAGTTGCTGTTGCTGTTGACATTGCTCTAGAAGTCCAGACTTAATTATTTTGTGAGCATATTCTATATCTAGGCAAGGAGAAGAAACCTTTAGGCAATGGTCACTCTTTGCAAATAAATAGAAATTTTGCTTACAGAGTATGTTCCAGCAAAGTGTCAAAACTAAAGATTGTTTCAGCCATAATATGTTTTCTTTTAGGTCAATGTATCATCACTAGAAAATGTGATAAGAGGGTATTTAAGAACAGCTGAAGAGAGAACTGAGTCAGCAAGGGAACAATCACAACAAGCTGTGATAGATATTGATGATCTGGATATGCTAGCTACACCTGAAAGCATACTTCTCAGGTGAGTATTGAAATTCCTTTGTTATGAAAAATATTGTTATGGTGACATCTAGATACTGAATTTTATTAGAAGTACTTATTATTTTAACTCTTTTGTAACAGACGAGGATTGATACAGTATGAATGATACTATTTGCCATCTCTATAAAACTGGTTTTACAGTGTATTAATGTACTATGTCATGCACCTCACTAATTTCCTTTTGATATATAAAATTTGTTTATGCTTTTCTCACAAATTGGCACTCTCATTTCTATAGCAGGATTAAGTTCACAATGCACAGGTAAACACTGTAGTATTTTCCAAATGTGAAGCAATTTGACATTTGAGGTGTGTGGTATATTGCCCAATAAGATTCATGCACAGTTGCCAACTATTCCTGCAGCTAGATTGTAATTTATCACAGAGAAGACAGTTTTACTGTGTATGCTACTACAAATGTAATTTCACTTCTTATACTCTATTAGTAAGAGTATATTTCAGAATATGCACATTAAAACTGCATATTTTTACCTTAGTAGTTTTCATCCTGTGATCATTTAAATTTTTCCTTGCAGTAGTACCAGAGTAACTGGTTTTATAAATTATATAATGGAACTATAACACTATTGGAACTACCACAGTGTAACAAATCAAATTATTATTAATATGTTGTGATGAATCAAATTCTGCACTTGTGCAACTTCATAATTTTATCATTATAATAGAATATGTGTCACAGATCTTCATCTGCATCAACTACTTGTCGACCGCTAAAAGGATTGCCATAATCTTGGGAGGAGATACTGTTTGCCATGTGGTAGTCATCCAATGAACTTTGGGGAAAGAAAATACAAACTACATACAATTAATCAGGGCCCTATTTCACAAAAGTATGATCTAGTATGTACAAGAGTATTAGTGCAGGTCCTTGTCTTGTAACTTGCTGTTCCATAATAACACTGGTATTAGTAAAAGATTACAAGTGACATAATAGAGCAAGATGGGGGAATAGATGTTTGCCATATGTTTGCCATATACCTTGAATTAGGGTCCACTCCTTAGGGATTTTTAAAGCACAGAGCAGATTATTGTCAGTCCTGCTAATAATAATTCACTTTGAGACGATGGTCCCTTACAGCTATGTTTACGAGCATCAATTTCAATTGTGGAGAGATGGCAGAAGAATCAATCTTCCCAATTGCTTTCGGTCATTTATTTTATTAGTCCATTGATCTTTACATTTATTTTTTATATAGCTTGATACATTCTCATAATCAAAAAAAAATGGGAAAACTGTCTTAAAAGATATTTTAAAAGAGAATGAAAAGAAATTATTTTCATGGTATGTAGCAAGAACCTTAAAAATACATTAACTAAGATGCTGGTAGGAAATAAGCATTTAGAACAGGAAATGCCAATATCAGTCATAAGCTGTACTTTAATTGCACTTTATCTAACTTTATCGTTGTACACAAACGCAGTCCATTCTTTCTTTATACACATTTCTACTCATCATTATCATCACTTTCACTAATACTTAGCACATTTGGGTCAACTGGTTCTCAAAATCATTAAAAAGATAATAAATTTTAGGATAGCAATTGAAGTTACTAATATTCCTACACTTGTAGAGAAATTTACACAAACTACCAGTGCCCGACTAATACTTCTATGGAACAAAACAACAAGAAATCATTTGTACATTTGTAAATATGGAGTAGTAAAATACAAAAGTAGCAGAAACCTTTTTGGAACAGAATTTTAATAATAACTACAAGCTACTAATCCATACACTTAAATGCACTAGGCCATACTTTTGTGAAAAAAAGCCCAGATATCCAGCAGAATCTACATCCACAAATTTTAACCAATCCTTTGTACAGTTGACAAGTAGCTGATGATGCAGACTAAGGTCTGCTAAACATGTTCTATTAAAATAGTAAGTTTATGTGTTTAGTTTGGCATCACAATATATTAATAATTACAAATGGGCAGTGTAATATATGGAATAATATTAATAGTATTTGGGTACTTATGAACTAAGAGTAGTGTGAAATTTAATTGTAATGTTGTTTGTTGAAAATAAATTTAAATTCAAATAATTACAAAAAACCCGTATTTATTGACATTGCAATTTTTTATGAGGAAATCACTTAAATTTCACTAATTTTGTTCCACTTATGTGGACATGTTTTGAAGTCTCTGGAATATTGCTATTGTCAATTGAGTACTGTTTCTTTTGGTTTTTCCTGTGTATTTAATGTACAATATTTGCAAGTGATTTCATAAATGCCTGATTATTTATCTGGCAGATTTCAATCATATATGTTGGATTTCAGGGAGTTTTTAAACTTTTTTGTTTACTGTGGCCAAAATAATGTTCTTATCTTTGATATTTTCTGAAATTTTTTTGAGGTGTATTTGTTTTCTGAATTTTCTACATTATCAGATCTGTTGTGTAGGCAATTTTCTGCATTATATTTGATTTGTTGGTACTCAGCTTTGTATTCATCTTTGCTTATTGTGAGGTTTATTAATTGAAGTCATGTCTGTTGATATTGCAAGTGGTGTTGTTTTGGATTATGGCTTTTTTTTTTTAATCCACAATTTCATTGCATTGCCATTTTTTATGACTTTTGTGTCCAGGAAAGGGAGAACTTTGTTTAACAAGAAAGCCCAAAGAACAAGTGTGTAGCAATAGAGAATGCTAGGGTATTTAGGGTATTTAAGGGGTACATAAATCTTTTGGAGTCAAACACTTTTTTATTTATTTATTTATTTATTTGAAACAAATTTTGAACTTCATGTCTGAAATAATTTTTTCAACATTCACAAAATAGGTCTAGTTATGAATTAAAATATTTTAGTATGCATTTGGGTCTTTAATCATCCCCAGTCATTCTTCCTTTTTACTTGAGGATTTTTAGGTTATTCATCTTTATTTAATTTTAATTTATATTTTGCACTGTCACTATTTGTTTCATTCTAATATGTGGCAAACCTGTTAGCAGTATGGTAGAGTTGTTACAAATATGAATAACTCTTCAGCTATTTACTGTTTATTTTAAAAGTGAAAGCACATGGTATCAAGATCTTTTTTAGTCTGGGCACTTGCATGCATGCATTTGTGGAGAAAAAGAAGGTCATCATTATGATAAAAGTGCTGCTGAAAGCAAAATTTAAGTGCTTATTACTGCTTCTACAAATTTTAAGATAATTGTGAGAAATTTTTCATAGACATTCTTCCTACTGAGGCCAAGAATTTGGACCTCAGTCTTTATCATAAGTTGAATAGAACAATTTTAAAAATAGGTTATATAGGGAAGAAAATTGTGTTTAAAAATTCAAATTTCAGAAAAATAATATTTTCCCTACTTTTGCACAGCACATAATTGAATTATTATTGATGTTCAACTTGAAGATTTAGATGTTAGCTTTATGATAAGAAAAATAATTAGAAAAGCACAAACTCTTGGAAAAAAAAATTGTAAATGCCTTTTTGATGCAAATCTAGCAATAAATATTTGGAGAATTTAAAATTTCTTATCATAGTAGTAAGATACCTTTTATTTTATATTAAAGAACATATAAGTGCACAAAATTTCATTTTAGTAGCTTTTATAGAAATCTGAGAAAGAAAATATGAAAAATGTAATTTTTTTAAATGTCAAAGGTGACCTTCACATATCTTTCAACTAATGTTAATTTAAAGCTCTAGCATTTGTCAAGAATGTTAATGCAAGGAAAATATTTTGTGTATGTACAATGTGTTTAAAGGGGATGAAGATGTGAAGGGAAACAATGTCTTAAAAAGGTAAATAATTTGTCTACCCTGTCTTATGGGTTGAGTGTGTGATAGTGATTTTTATTATGAATTTGTTAGTCCTCTATACAAGTGGTAAAGTTCAAATTTTAAGCAAATTTTTTACTGAAAACAATAGAATGTATCTTTTTTTCATTTACAGTGCTGTTAGTGGAGAGGATGCTCAAGATCGTAGTGATCGCACAATTCTTACACCATGGGTGAAGTTTCTCTGGGAATCTTATTGCCAGTGCCTGGAGCTGCTGCGTACCAATGCCCATGTTGAAACACTTTATCATGATATTGCACGCATGGTGAGCTCATTTACCTCTTAATACTGTAAATATGCAAGATTGCTTTTCATTAATTAAACCTGTCGTCTAACACTTCATGCTTCACTAACCTTAAAAATTTTCAGTACCGGTTTCAAAGATTCATTATCTCCATCTTCGACTGTGGACGACTCATTTTTAAGGTTAGTGGAGGATGAAGAATGTTAGATGACAGATTTAATTCATGTGAGCTTCACTGTGTTAGTTCCATATGAAAATTTTTTTTAAAGTTTTACAATTTTTAAAAAATTTTAATTGCTTTTCATTGTTTAGGCTTCAGCATCCTGCATGTAGTTTTAGCTTGTATATCGAGTATGCATTACTCAAAATTGACCTTTACAGAGAGGAAAACACCGCCACGGGTGGCCGAGGTCGTTAAGGCACGGACTCGGAGCGGGAGGTCTGCGGTTCGAATCCCGCCAGGACCGTCCTCCCTGACTGGGGTTTTTTCCAGGTTTTCCTCAGTCTTCATAACTGGCAAATGCCGGGGAGATACCTAAACTTAGGCCTGGAACGCTTCCTTCCTTAAAAAAAAAAAAAAAAAATCCTTTCCCAATATATCATTTCATCTCATGTATCATCAGTGTCCACCGCCTGTGGTGCCTCAGTAGTAAAAACGGGCGTTAAACACTACTCAAAAAAAAAAAAAAAGAGAGAGAGAGAGAGAGAGAGAGAGGAAAACAACACATTCATCTATGATCAGTGTATGTATTTAATCAATGTGGTGTTGAAGATTCATGCTTAATCTTATTGGTCAAGATATAAAGCAGCTCTGCTGGTGGTTGCTACATCAATGTAGGAGCGTGTATTTGGAAAAATTTGGATGAAACCTACCACAGTTTGCTTTGCCTATGACAAATTCCATATTCATTTCAAGAATGCAATCCCAGGGCCCTGTTCCAAAAGTGTGGCCTAATGCATTACAAATGTATGGAGTCGTAATGTGTAGTTATTAGTCTGATAGTGTTTTGCAAAGGTTTCTTCTACACTTATACTTTAGAACTGCATACTTAACATATTTAAAAGTGATTTTCATTGTTGTATACCATATGCTATCATTTGTGTACATATCTCCACAAATGTAGTAATACTGATAACATCAGATATTAATACAATTTAATATCTTTTTAGTAATTTAGGGAATTAGTTAACCAGAACATGTGATCCAGATCCAGTAGTAGCGAAAGTGATGAAAGAGAATAGGCATGTGATAAAGAAAGAATAATTTAGTGTCCAAGTATGGTGAAAGTTTTAGATTAAATGCAATTACAGTAGGAATTATGATGGACATTGGTCTGTTCTCTTTCAAATATATGTTTTAGTCCAGTATCATAGTTTATGTTGTTGTTTTGTTTAAAGTTCTTGTTAAATGCCACTAAAATAATTTTTTCCTTGCTTCATTCCCTTTTAAATTAAATATCATGGCCTATATTGACACTGTTTTCACAATTTTTGCTTGTAATGAAAATGTGATTACCAATCAATATAAACAATTGCATATAAAAGTAAATGATCAAGTGCAATATTGATTCTTGTGCTGTCTGTCGACTAAAATTAATACTGTAAAGTAGGTAAATGTATAAAAATTTATAAAGATTATGCCTGAATATTGACAAATGCATAATTATTTAAATGGTCCTTTTTTCTGAGGAAAATACCAGAACAGTGCTATAAAAATGATACTAATCCATTGTAGATATTTAAAAATACAAATTTGTTGTTAAGAATTTGACATAACCTAAATAAAGATATAATGCAGTGTGGCAAATGACTGTTTTCCATTCTCTGGCTGTTTTATGTCACTTGTAATGCTTTACTAATACTTTACAATGACTTGTATTAATAATTTGTAATGTATTAGGCATTCCCCATGTATTCCCATAAACATGCAGTACTAAATAATCTTGCACACAGGTTGGTAAATGTCCCCATGAAGAAAGAAGAGTATGATCAAGAACTGAGCAATATAATAAATATAGCTATAGAAAATGTTTTCAAACAAATAGTGGTATATAAGAAAGTAAACAAAACAAGGAACAAAAATAGAATCAAAGACATCAGTACACTTATTCCCAACAAGGAGGAAAATAGAATGTATAAAAAATTCACATACGATCCATCATCCTTCTATAAATTCCAAAAGATTTTCAAAAAAACATAACATTATTTTAGCTCCAAAAAACAGTTACTCCATAAAAAAATATACTAATTCTAAACTAAAAGAGCAATATATCAGATGAATTTTAACCATTGTGAAAAAATTTATATTGGAAAGACTGAAAGAAACATAAAAACATGAGCAAAGGAAGAACATAAATCAAAGACAGGAAGAGAAATCGGCAGTAGCTGTGCATTTTTGGAAGGAACAGCATAATATTAACAGGAATGCCAAACTACTTAAAAATATTACAGGGAAAACGGAACTTACATTCTGGGAAAATATTTATACCTGGAAGAACAAAAATCGTGTTTTCAACCTTGAAATCCCGCCAAATGACATCTTAATACACAAGTTCATTCAACCACCACCAGAGACAAACCAAACCACCATGAAAACAAGGCTGACAGTCGATCTGGAACTGAAGATGGGAGCAATTATTTCCAGAAACTTAGTCTTCTTCTTCTTCTTCTTCTTCTTCTTCGTCTTCTTCTTCTCCTCCTCCTCCTTCTTCTTCTTCTTCTTCTTCTTCTTCTTCTTCTTCTTCTTCTTCTTCTTCTTCATCTTCTTCAATATTAGTGATGTGTTTACAAATTAGACTCAGTCATTTTAAATTCTTAGTATTAAACATCACCGTTAGAATAGTCCACCATATTTAAGTATTAGGCCATACTTTTGTGGAAGAGGGCATAGGACACGGAAAAAAAAATAATAATCCAACAGCTCAGTTACTGTGAGCTATTGTAGATTTATCATTTTTTCATTTTATAGTTCCTTTATATTATTTAAACACAATCGAGTTCAACAAGGAAAGATAATAAATATATCATTAATCTGCTTATTTAATTTTGAATAGTCTCCCCATTAGTTGATTCAAATTTGCTTTTCCCAAAACTAGTCGTTCCATACTTTCAGACTCCCAAACTAATGCCTCCCCAACTTTTCCTTGATAGTTGGAAATAGGTAAAAGTCACAAAAAATCAGATCTGAACTGGTGGGTTTTTTGTCATTGTCACCCCTGATTCTGACAGAAATTCCTTTGCTTTCAAAGTGGTGTGCACAAGGGCATTGTCTTGGTGAAGCAGCAATCCTCGCAACCCAGACTTAGTTTTATTTCTCTTAGTGTTGTGAAGATCATGGGAGGCAAACTGTGGTGTACCAGTGGGCACACTACTACAGATGGCTGATGTTTAAGGTGTGGAATGTCTGGGGTTCAATTCGCACAAGCGCCGTCCTCCCTGACAGAAGTTTTATGTAGGTGTTCCTCAGTTCACATAAATGGCAAATGCCAACAAGGTACCGTAAACTTAGGCCTTGAATGCTTTCTTCCTTTTAAAAAAAAAATAAATAAAATGTCTCGGCAGTTAAAATAGGCATCAAAACACTATGAAAAACAGCGGACAATGACTGTTTTTTTGTTTCTGGAGTGTAATGGTTGCAATTTGGCAACCGTCTTTCGGGCTACACTTGACATTGCTTAGCTTTCACTTGCTGCCTCTTTGATTCCAGGTTGTATTGGTAAATCTAACTTTCATCACTCACAAGTATAATATGTATGCTTTAAGAGCTGCCATGTTGAAATGATGAACCATTTCCTGGCACCATTGCACTCTTGCTGCCTTTTCGTTCTTCTGTGAGGTTGTGGTATACTCAATAAAGCTTTCTCACACAAGATATTTGTGCATGATTTCTGACACCTGCAGTGAATGAATGTATAGAGACTCCCCTCTCCCTGTAAGCCACATGTGTTTTGTACTGCACTGTGGCTTATGAGCAATATTTTCATCTGTGACAATGTTTCTGGAGGTCCTGACTGCTCTATGTCTTTCAGGTCTGTTCTTCCTGGTCTAAACTCTGCACATGAGTTATAAAGTTCTGTACATCAAGGAGCAGAGTCTGATAAAGATTTCTGTAATTTTTCTAGGCTTTCTTGTTGGTTCAGGTCACACTATTAATTGTAAAAGAAATTATTGCACAAAAATATTTTGAGTCACTTCTGTCCTGGAACCGGACAGCATGGTGCTTGATCACAAGTAACATTTTATAACAACTACAACAATAGGTGCCATGTGCTAACTTCTGTTATGATTACTAATCAAGACTCTGTCTCCAGTACTGAAATTTACATTTCTAATGATTTCTACAATTCCTAAAAATTAAATAGCAGTTCTTGTATTACATTTAAAACTACAAGTTCTCTTGAAAAAGATGTATTTCATGGTTGATTAGCTAAATGTTTGGTTTCAGGAAAGAGAGAATGCCACAAATCTTAAAATACAAACCTCACTATGGTTATTCCAAACTCTGCATAGAAGACATTGATATGGACTTCAGCAAAGTTCAACATGTAAATTATATTTACATAAATTTCTTTTCCTTTTCCTTTCCCTTTCTTTCCTCACATTGTCATATTTTTTTTTTTTCGTCAGTCATATTAATGCAAACAATTTATAATATTATTGTATGTTTTGGTTTTTTCGGTTATATTTATATTCACTGGTGCTAATCAGGTGTTTCTTACATTCATCCAGAAAGTACTATGCTAAAGCTTTCAGAAGTTACATAATTTGAAATGAAACAGCTAAATTACCAAAGTCAGGATAATATAAACTGTAACAATAAGCCATACTTTTAACTTTGTGTTACAGGCTTTCTCATTCTGTCTGAAATATAACCGCAAGACCGAATTCAGAAAACTTTGTGACAAGTTGAGGAAACATCTGGAAGATATTAGCAAGCTACCAGCACAGACTGTAAATGTGAGCATACATAAGCCAGAAACACAACAGTTGAATCTGGACACCCGTCTTGTGCAACTGGACTCAGCTATTCAGATGGAACTATGGCAGGTTTGTCTTTGCAAGCACTTATAATAGAAACTGTACATTCATTATCAGAAATTATGCATGCTTCTTCCTAATGGCACTGATTGGTTAAGCCCTGAGCAATATTGCAGGTTAATAAAAATATAATAACTTGTGTAATGCAGGTCATTAATCATGGCCATTTGAAGCTGTAAATCTCTCATTCTAAACTAGGATATTTTTCATTCAAAATACACAATGCATTATTTAGTAAGTCACCATATAATGGGCAGACAACCAAAATAAATTCCCCTTTAACTCCTTGTATGTTATAACCTGTTCTTGCCCAAGCATATCCTTTCATTTCCTGTTTTCTGTATATCTGCCCCATTCTAATTTCAAATTTCTCTATAGCTCTAATAAGCTTTTCATCCTAAGTTAGTTACTAAACAACTCTTGCTTCTCAGTCCTGCACTTCCTTCCAAAAAGCCGTTCCTCATACCCACATTTCCCATTCGTATGTCTTCTAAAATTTTTCCCATCTTCAAAAATCAATGTGTCTTCCAATCAGATCTTTGTTGAGCTATTAAATATTCCTTAACAATGTTTCCTTTGTCCTAGTAACTAGTTTTATAGAGGTATTTTAATCCTTGTTCAATTGTCTTTATTTCCTACTCTATGTAACTGAATTAATGCTACTGCATTTAGTGGCATCATATTTATGACATGTCCCTTAGTAACTTCTTCAAATTTGTTATACTTGAAGTATAACAAGCAAATATTTTTATTTTCTTCACCCTGCGAAGATCAGAAGGGCCTAATAAATGGATCGTATGTTTATTTGATTGTATGTCTAGGAAGCATATAAAGCCATTGAGGACATACATGGACTCATGAACCTGTCCAAGAAACTTCCAGTACCAAAGACAATGGCTAACTATTACCAGAAGTTAGCAATGGTGTTCTGGAAAGCAGGCAATTACTTGTTCCATGCAGCAGCATTATTCAAGCTTTTTCAACTGTCAAAGGAAATGAAGAAGAACATCACTCCAGAAGAACTACAAAGGTATGATTTATTGTATTTAGGGCATTGTGGCAATAGTTAACTAGTAAGACATGAAATTTCATAATAAAAATGTTATGGGTAAAAAATGTTTCATTTTATTTACTAGGCTGGCTAGAAAACTTTTTCGCACAACACTACTTTGTCAGACAACAAAAAATATATTGATATCATTGTATGATTTACTTGAACTACACCCTCTTAATGCTTCTCTTACTTCTCAATAATGTTCTCGAAACCAGTATATTATTGACAAGTAAGTGAAGCATTAAGAGTATGTAATTCAACTGAATCATACAATAATATCATTATATGTCACTTGCAAGTTCTAATTTACATTTTAATTAAAAAAGAAATTATCGTTCTTCAAAATAAAGGACATCATTTTTATAACTTAACTTTCACCCTATCCCTGCCAGCATCTGAATTTTTTGGTGATTGCCTATCCGTAGATTTTGAGGCCAAAAACTCTGCACAGTATTTTTGACATCTTTAAAAATGTCAGATTGCCTTCTTAGGAACAATGTCGTAAACTGAAACAAATTGTAATCAGAAAACAAAACTCTGTACTGTATACTGGATGAGCCAGCATTCTACTGTATCAGATTTTTGGAATTTTTATTTTGGTTTTCATGTTATTTATATACAGAAGCATATGTGTATGCTACTCATCCCCCTTTTTGTGTGTGTGTATCCCTTGAAGCTGCATAGCATCACCTTAAAAGTTAGTAGAGCCAGTGCAATTGCTCACATACAACTCAGTATTAACTGCACTGCCTTTTCGCACCAGCTTGAAATGGACAACAACCAAATGCACAGTATATTCCAGAATAACTTCAACAAACCGCTGATTGAGACTCTTTCCAATGAGATACAAAAAAGCTGCAGATAATTACACATCACATTTCCTTTCTAGAACAAGGAATACAAAGGCTTTCCTGACATTACATAAGTGCCTACAAGTGGTGGTTGTTTGATCACTGTCTTGTAGACCCAAGGTTGCAGGTTCAAACCCAGCCAAAGTTATTGGGAATTTTTGTACTTTTTTTCCTAATTAAAGCTTCATTCAGAAGAGAAATGAAGCAGTTTGTCCGGTTATAATTGATATGTGAAAGAACCTGAAGCCTGATATTAGAGGCCTCTGAGAAAAATTTATCAGCATTTCATGCTCTGAATTGAATAGGAAATAACAACCAAGGGCATTAAAGAGTGTCTTTAAATAAATAAACGTAATAATAATTTGACCACCAATAATTTTTTCTATTGCTGAAGGTTGGCCTGAAGCTTATTTTAAAATTAGTATCTCTGTCACTAATCACCTGAACCATTTTGATCCTGTTCTAATACTAGCCATTCCATCATCTACTTCAAGTATTTCTTTAGCTGCTAAACTTTTTCTCCAAAAGAATCTAGTAAGCAGGATGTGATTGTGTCATTGTACATTCTTGGTTATACTAAGGCATTTGAAAAGTAGTGGTACTGTTTCACGCTAAATTTATGTAGGATTTTTTTACATAAATATCTCAATTATAAATTCCCTGCCATTTTAACAATTGTATTGTCAAACCTGTGTAAGACAGCACACTCAGTCTCCAGCATCCTTTCTGGATATCTCACTAATTGATCTAAAGCTTTTTGAATCAGCTATTGAGTGAAAACAAGTGATTTGCAGAGTTTCTTTATCTTCCAAGTAAGCAGAATAGTAGGCTGCATTTACTCTTATACAATGAGGTACAATATATGCCAAAATTATGTCTTCATAATCATAACACACGAACATTAATTTCAAAAACAGTTAATCAGCAAGTGATCTGAATGCTTCCACCTAATCTTATAATAGTTCACTATGGCAGGACTTCTTTCCCAGAAGCTTCTTGTAATGCCCTCAAGAATGAACTGCATTTTTTTCCTTTTGCATCTTGGATTATTATGAAACAACTTTGTTCATACATACTGAATATTTTTAGGATAGTAATTAATACTTGCTGCAAATGAGAAAATCTCTATAGGTATAAAATATGGTTACTTCAATACTTTTAATATTGCAGATTTATGAAATAATTGCTTCTTTCTAGAATAACACAAGATTCCAATGTTGACAATAATAACATGGATGTACAGCATTATTGTGATTGCTTTTTGAATATCCAAATATTTTGGAAATGATTTCTTCAATAGGAAGTTATTGCCACTTGTTACTTGGGCCATTCCACAAAAGTATGCTCTAATACATTATAAGTGTATGAACTTGTAACTTGTAGTTATTAGAAAAATTCTATTCCACAAAGATT
Source organism: Metallyticus violacea (assembly GCA_030762175.1). Lineage (NCBI taxonomy): Eukaryota > Metazoa > Arthropoda > Insecta > Mantodea > Metallyticidae > Metallyticus > Metallyticus violacea. The sequence goes on along the minus strand of CM060830.1, from coordinate 41,421,981 downwards.
TCTGCTACACTTATACTTTAATATTTCAAGTAGTTCAAAATATAGCAATTTCAACTCTGACTTTTTCTTAGTGTTTTATCCTTTTCTGCTTTTATAATTTGTTAATAGTGTTACATTATTTTTCTTATATATAGTGAAGTGCTTAATTTTTAATTTTTAAACACATTTTAAAATAAAAATCTTTGTTTAATGAAACGAACACACAAATATTAAAACAGAATTTCTTAACAATTATTTTTAACATTTTAACAATTTTACTATCCAAAAAACACACAAATATTTGTAAGCACAAATTGTACTCTATTATTGATTTTAATGCAGAAAATTCTAAACTGGTCATACATCACAATAAACAGAACTTTTTTTAGAATGTTGGAAATTGATACTTTTAATGGCTTTAGGATTTTTTAGCCGTTTGCTTAAGATAACCACAGTCTCGGCAACAAATGTTGCCACTTCTAATCCTAATTACAGTTATGATTTGGTCATACATGCTCTGGATAAGATCTGCAATCACCTCTTGAGGTATCAGTTCTCATTCTGATTGAAATGAGGAACAAGGATCTGCCAGTGAATTGAGAATCGAACCTTAGCATGCCTCCTAAGCATATCTCGGGCATGTTCTATCGGGTTCAGGTGTGGATTGCATGCTGGCCATACCATATGTTCAATCCCAACCACATCCAGGAACTCAGAAATACACCAAGCAATGTTGGGACAAATGTTATTGAGCATAAGGATAATTGTAGCCTGTAACAGATGCAAAATGCACCACATAACATCAAGAATCTCCTTGATGTACCAATGAGCTGTCAGTGACCCATTCTCAATCAACATCATTTCCGTTCTTGCTGTGCTAATCCCTACCAAACCAGTACTGAAATCCATCAAAAGGAGTCCATGAAGAGAAAGTGCAAGCTGCATAATGTTCTCTTGGCCTTCTCCCCAATCTCCCCCCCCCCCCCATCTGGTGCCCTCAAACAGAACCTCTCTCATCTGTGTAGAGCACCGAGCTCCATTGCTCCATAGTTCAGTTCTGATGGGTATAAGCAAACTGCATCTGAGAGACGTGGGTTACCTGGTCAGCAGTGGTTCTTTTGTAGATCTCCTGGACTGAAAATATACTTCATACAGCCTCCTCCTAACTATCCTTTTACTGATGTTAATATGTCGTACTTGTTGCAAACTGTTCCTGGCCTCCATTGATATTGCATGTCAATTGCAAAGAACTTGCAGTAAAAGAAAGTGATCATCACAATCAGAGGTATTCCTCCTAAAGCCAGAACCAGGTCTCCTGGACAGTCCTATGTACATTGGAAATGCCATTGTCAGTAACATAAGTAGATTAAGATCATAATGTGATTGAGTTGAACTAACACTTGTTTGCTCTACTTGTTTAAATATATAGGATCGGTTTCACAAACGAAGCGTTTGTATCATCAGCCTATACTCCAGTAGACAATGGGCTGATGATGTCAACAGAGGGTTTGTGAAATCGGTCCTATATATTTAAACAAGTAAGTGGAGCAAAAAAGTATTAGTTTGACTGAATCACACTATGATCTTAATATATGATTAGCTTCACTGTACAATGTTTCAATTAACAATTTTAATTAACATAAGTAGACTTCATCCATCCTTCACTAATGCCACAGACCTTGCTGCATATTCAGCTCTAAGAGCTATTTCAAAATGTTAAGACTGATTGTTAGGCAAGGCTGAATTCTTTAAATTATCCTGCAGCACAACAATGCACAGCAACAATTTTAAACATTAAAACATTGCTTTGTAGTGATTGTAAAAAACCACCTTATAAGCTTGTTATAATCGAAAAATGGTTCAGAGGAGTGGACTAAAGCTTTTTAAATTCATTTATTAAGCATGTTGTTGTGTTTCTGTAATGTTGCAAAGTTGCTCTAATACAAGCTTAAGTGTTGTAAAAAAAACAAGAATAACTTGCTCTTCCACTATTTAGCCACTGAATGTATATAAAGTTAATACTCATCCAACTGTTTCTTCAAAACAATAATATCAAATGTAAACAAATTATTTGTTGCATAGTACTTTAAAGACAAAGGAATAGAGCATTTTCAGGAAAAGACTTCAGCCAGCCTTATAATATTCAACTTTCTATAAATAGATGTATGATGAAGCTTAATTAAAAGTATAATTTTTATTGCCTTCTTTTTTACATGAGCCATAATCATTACCCATCTGCATCATTTTTGTCTATAGTTAACATTTAATCTTAAGTTGAAAAATTGGTAGTAACTGCACACCATGCTTTCATAGTACACAGTAATTTACAAATGCAGCTCGAGTCATCTTTTTTAAGGCAGAGCTATGGAAACAACATTATTCCTTTCCATTCCTGTTACTTAGTTATGTAACTATGAAGGAGTACTGTTGGACTAGGAAGTAGAGAAGATAAATATCTGAGAACCTGTGTAGTACATTGTGCAGTCTGGTGGGAAGCAATGCAGGAGGTATAGAATAACTGGGTAAAGATTATGGTGTTTAATACTGTGGCTAGCAAACATTGAACATCATAGATGAAGTTTAATGACTTTGTCTCTCTGAAGAGAGAGCAGATAGTCAGTATTACTAATATAGAGGAGTATCACCAGTATTGATGTAAGACCCATATAATACTTGAACTTAAATTTATTTCTCTTTACATCCACATACAATTTTAAATATTACAATAAGACCTTTATCTTTGTCAATTCCATAATACTAACTGACAATATAAAATACATACATATCATTATGACTCTGGTTAAATATGGTGGACTTTTGTAACAATGATGTTTGATACTAAGATTTTAAAATGATTGGGTTGAATTTGTAACACATCGCTAATATTTAAAAAAGGAAAACTGAGTTTCTGGAGCTAATCACTCCCATCATCAGTTCCAGATCGACTGCTGGCCTTGTTTTTCATGGTAGTTTGGTTTGTCTCTGGTGGTGGTTGAATGAACTTCTGTATTAAAATGTCACTTGGCAGGATTTCAAAGTTGAAAACTTAATTTTTGTTCTTCCAGATATAAATGTTTTCCCAGATTGTAACTTTGTTTTTCCTGTAATATTTTTAAGTAGTTTGGGATTCCTGTTAATATTATGTTGTTCCTTCCAAAAATTCCAAGCTACTGCTGATTTTTCTTCCTGTGTTTGATTTATGTTCCTGATGTGTTCCTTTGCTCGTATTTTTGTTTCTTTTAGTCTTTCCAATATAAATTTTTTCACGATCATTACAATTCATGTGATATGTACCTACTTTGTTCTCTTGTGCAATATCCTCCTTTCGTTTAGAATTTAATATATTTTTTATGGAGTAACTGTTTTTGGAGCTAAAATAAGTTATGTTTTTTGGCAATCTTTTGGAATTTATAGAAGGCTGATGGACGGTATGTGAATTTTTTGTACATTTTATTTTCTTCCCTGTTAGGAATAAGTGTTTGATTATCTTTTTGTTCCTTGCTGTGTTTACTTTCTTATATACCACTTCTTGTTTGAAACCATTTTCTATAGCTATATTTATTTTATTGCTCAGTTCTTGATCATACTCTTCTTTGTTCATGGGGACATTTAACAACCTTTGCGCAAGATTATTTAGTACTCCATGTTTATGGGGATCTAAAAGAAACATAAAAACACAAGCAAAGGAACACATCAGGAACATAAATCCAAGACAGGAAGAAAAATCAGCAATAGTTTGGCATTTTTGGAAGGAACAACATAGTGTTAACAGGAATCCCAAACTACTTAAAAATAATATGGGAAAAAGTCATATCTGGAAGAACAAAAATCAGTTTTCAACTTTGAAATCCCCCCAAGTGATATCTTAATACAGAAGTTCATTCAACCACCACCGGAGACAAACCAAACCACCAAGAAGCAGTCGATCTGGAACTGTTGATGGGAGCAATTAGCTCCAGAAACTTGGTGTTCCTTTTTTAAATATTAGTGATGTAAGTGTTACAAATTTAACTCAATCATTTTAAATTCTCATTATGACTCTTATTACAAAATTTTATTTTTAAACACTTCATCCAACTTTATCCTATACTTGTGAGTTACTTATTTCCTTAGGACTATATACACACTAACACCCAGGTTATTGTTGTATAATAATCCTGTTTCTAATGCTAATTTACTGCCATTACCTCCCCTATTCAATTTACAATCATTATCTGATCATCCTTTATCATATCTCTCTCACTTTCCCTAAATACTCTGTAAATCCATAAATTATAATACTTCTAAAGTTACACTTCTTTCTACATTTCTTTCCATTATCCCCTTCCTCATTCTTATCCATTTTTCGCTAACTTTACCTAAATAGTTAGTTCCCTATCATTTGTATACACTTTTCTTCTTTTACAGTTAAAATCTTCCTAATTAAAATTTTCGCATTTTTTATTCTCCATATCTGTGTTTGATTATAATATAACAATGATAATCTGTATTGGTTTGTCCACATATTAAACAATTTCCTATTCATAATCTCTTCTGATTTGGATGTTTATTATTGGGTGTTTCACTGTGGTTGATTCAAAATTGAATTAATATTAAAATTTCTTATTCCTTTATCACATCCTAATCCTTTTAAATTCATAACTCCAGTTCTAGAATAAGCAAACCCTTCTCTACTTGCATTATCATATTTTTTTATATATTTTTCCTAACCCTGTACTATTTTTATTCCCCTATAAAAATCTCAATGAACTCTTTTAATCTAAACTACTAATTACTTCTTGTCATTCAATATCTTCCAATCTTAGATTTATTTCTTTCCAAAATCCTCTGTTTTGGTAATCCCTATTTATCCATACTTTTCCTAAACCTATCTTTGTAAAATTTCCTGCACTTTGAAATACCGTAATTCTTTCCACTTGCATTTCTACTTCTTTAATAATATTACTCTCTTTTAATGTGATAATTCTGAATAAATATTTCCTAATTCTTGTGATTATTTTTTCCTTAGTGGAATATCTACCTAATTCTAGCTGTGCTATACCATTTGGGGATGATGTTGATAAACCTAAAATCAATTTACAAAAACTGCTATTTATTTTACCAACATCTTTCCACACATTCTGTACATCCCAAATTTCTGACCATTACAATATTTTACTTTCTACTGTGGTTGTGTAATAAAATCTTTCCAGCCCATTCACTCTTATGTATATCCCAAATTTCTGACCATTACAATATTTTACTTTCTACTATGGTTGTGTAAATTCTTTCCAGCCCATTCACTCTTATATCAGGAATTATTTTTAAACGTGCACCCATAGCTGTTCTCTCTCTCTCTCTCTTCTTTCTTTCCTCCCCTGCTCATTCCAACTTCCATTAGAGCTTAAACTGGTCCCTAGATTATAAATTTTCCTTACTGCCTATATTTCTCTCCCATTTTACCGCCACGGGTAGCCGAGGTCGTTAAGTCTCGGACTCGTGAGCGGGAGGTCTGGGTTCGAATACCGCCAGGACCGTCCTTCCTGACTGAGGTTTTTTCCAGGTTTTCCTCAGTCCTCATAAATGGCAAATGCCGGGGAGGTACCCTAAAACTTAGGCCTGGAATGATTCCTTCCATAAAATCCTTTCCCAATATATCATTTCATCTCATGTATCATCAGTGTCCATTGCCTGTGGTGCCTCTGTAGCAAAAACGGGCGTTAAACACAATTGATTGATTCTCCCATTTAACTGCCATTTTGCATCATTTTTAAACTTATAACCTCTTTTAAAGCCAAGATCTTTTGATTTCTTTTCATTAATTTTACAAAAAGTATTCACTACTTGAATTGCTCTTTTCACTCCCACTGAATCATCTGCAAAAAGCAATCCTGATATTTCTGTATTATTTATTATTGGTAGATGTAACTTATATCTTTTAATTTCTTCCAGTATGTCATCAATATAGAGATTGAACAATGTTGCACTTAATTTGCAACCTTGTCTTACTCCTGTTTTACCCTGCATATAATCCATTACCTCATCACCTGAAAATTTGACACAAAACAGTCCTAACTATACATCTTTTGTAATAGTTTTATAACATCTTACTTATTCCTTTACTTTTTAATTTTAACCACATTGCTTCTGTATTTATATTATCAAAAGCCTTCTCAAGGTCTATAAATACCATATAAACTCTTCCCCTTTTTTGCTTAAATATTTATCTTCAATTGTCTTTATTTTAAAAAAAAATTATCCGCAGTTCTTCTTCCTGCACTAAAGCCATTTGAAACTGTGAAACTACTATTTTTCTCATATTATCTTCCTTAACCCAAATCCTCCAGGGTTTTCCTGGAATACCATCAATACCACTTGCTTTCTTCAACTTTAATTTCTTAATTTGATCATAAAATTCTTCCTCTGAAATTTCTCTATTTAAATCATCAATAGTTTCCTGATTTCCTAAGAAATCTCTTTCTGCTCTAATTAAATTTTCTTGCCTTAATAACTTGTTAAAATGAGCATACCAACTTTCTGAATCTATTTCTCTCCATTATTCCATTTCTGTAAAAACTTTTAACCACTGATATTATTCTTCTTGTATCATGAATTTTTTCTGGATCCATTAACATTTTTACTTATTCTTTTACCCCATTCCTTCTTTTTGTCCTCAATGAGGCACCTATATCCCCATCTAAGTATTAAGAAATTTTCTCTTTGCTCTTTTCCCCTGATTGTCACCAATTTTATAGGTTTTGAAATACTCTTTTCTCTGTCATTTTACAATCTTTATCAAACCATTACCTTTTCTTATTGTCATAAACCACTGCTTTGATATCAAATCCTGCCCTTTTCACACTATATTCTAATTTCTCTACTGCCTGTTCTACATTATTTGCATTTATTAGACTCTATTTCCTTTTGTAAAATTTTACCTCTTTCCGAATTTAACTCTTTACAAAATGAGTCATATTTCTCTTCCTTCCACTATAAACCTCAATATGCCTACAATTCCCTCTCCATACTTCCTTACTTTCCGCAATTTTAATCTCATTGAGAAATGACAAGGCGTTAATACCATATTCATAACTTCAAAATCTCTAATCAAATTATCAATAATGATTGAACACAACATATAATATACCACACTTTGTCCATTTTTATTTACAAATGTAAATTCCCCATCTAAGTCGGATCCTCTAAATCCATTGCATGGTTTAAGATTATTTTCTTCACAGAAATCTAAGAGCTTTTTCCTTTTTTATTTAAGAACTTTTCCTTGCTATACCTTCTCTCTAGTATAAAATCCACATCACTTTCATCATTTGGTTAGTAAACTGTATCTGATTTTTCCCTATCCTTGCATTAAAGTCACCTAACACTATTGTTTCCACTTGCTCATGTTTATTTTGAAGCTCTTAATATCATAGCTTACTTTTCTAAATACATTTGTATCAAAGTACTCTGAAGTATTGGACAAGTTATAAACAATACAAGCACATAAATAACCACTTTTTGGATAATATTACAAAAGGACAACCATAACACTCAATCACTCCCTAACTCTTTTTCTTCCATTACTATAAAACCTTTTCCTTTCCTTCCTTAGAAAGCAACCTAATCCACCAGATACTCTTCCCTTATTTTTAATTTTAACACCCTTTACACTATAAAAGTCAAACCCTAGTATTTCAATATTAACTTTTTTTGCTACCCAAGTTTCAACTACTACCATTACATGTACTTTCAATACTCTTAGGATTTCATCACTGCACACCTTATGCAATAAACTTTCAACACTCCATCTCACTATTGATAATTGGAATTCCTTTGCAGAATCATTACTTTTGAACATATATTTATTAAATTTCATTTGACTCCTTGTGCATATTTGTCCTTCTCCCTTTGTGTTTTTTCCATCTTCAGCCTCCAAGCTGTTTCCTGCTTTTGTAGAAACCACACTTAAATCATCAAGTCTCCCTACATCTGTATTCAGTATATCTCTCTTCATAGTCAAACAGTCGTCTATAAGCTGCGTTGTTGGTTAGACTTGCTTAGTTGGTGATGTCACTGGTGGTGAATACACTTCTCTCCTTTTCTAGCCATAACCCTGCTTCTCTCCACTCCCACCTCTTGATGTTTGAACTCGCTTTATTGGTGACTTCAATAGCAATGAATAAGCTTCTTCTCTACTTTTCATGCCATAATCCTTCCTCTCTCCACTCACTCTTCTCTCCTCACTTGTAAGTTGTTTTCTGTCTCTTATTACAGTGTGCTGGCAAATTTCATGTTTTATTGCATCAATCCACAATTCACTTCTTCCATTGCTTTTTTCATTTCCCTTAGTGCTACAGATTTTTATCTCTCATTGCTCTTTTCCCAAATTATGTTCAATAAATATTTTTGTCTTTTAACATATTGCTGTTATTAATACTTTCCATTTAAACTTCATTGTAGAGTTTTAACAATTATTAGTTTCATTCTTTGTTCTTTCATTCCAATTCTATAGCATTCAACAATCTCCCACCCTACAATGTTCAGATTCAATTTCTCTCGTGTAACATCAACTTCCTGCCATATTTGTCTGTCTCTCCTTTCTTCTACTCCAAAAATTAATTCATCCTCCTATTTCTCTCTTGAATATCTTCAAAGTATAATAATCTTTTCTTGCATTGTATTAACTCCTTAACCTCTCCATTAGAATGCCCTATTATCAATTTCAGCTCTTCCATTCTGCTTTCCATACTTTTGTCAGTTCTGTACTCCATATTCTTTATTTGCTTCACTTCTTGTGTCATGGTTTCGAACATCTTTCCCATTTGTTCCATTGTTAGTCTCATTACTCTCTGTAGTGAGTGCTCATATAATGTGTTTATCCTCCTTCACATCTAACAAGCAACCCCCATATAATATGGAAGGAGACAATGGCAGAGATGAATTTGAAACTATGCCAAATTTTGTTGGAATGATTATGAAAATGAAATAATTCTCTATGCACAAAAACAAGGGTAGAAGTGATTACGTTTTAGTTGGAAAGCTCAGTATTTAAATATGTGTACAAAGTTTCCCCCCCCCCTTCAAAACCCCTTCAAAATGCAAAATCATTTTTACAATTAGCAGTGTGATGTCCATATCATGTAATTAGCAGTAAATAGATGTCAGGTTAATGTTAATGTTAGTATGTGTGGTGACGTACTTCACTTCACTTCACTTACTTGGTTCTTTTTAATTGGAAATGTTTTGGGAACCTTTGCTCCCATCATCACTAGAAGTTCAACTGGTAAAAGCATACTCTGTAGGCAGTAGAAAAAAATTTATCAAATATATCTTACGATGGTGTCTCAAAGTTCATCAAAACCGCATTATGAACATTGAGACACCATCATTGGATATATTCAATAAATTTCTCCAATCACTACAGAGTATGCTTTTACTAATTGGTCCTGGTGATGAAGGGGGAACAGGTACCCAGAACATGTCCAATTAAAAAAATCTAATAATTGATGTATAAGTTCAATAAGAAGCGGATGTCTTGCAACTTTGTTTTCGATATTGTTACTGTTCGTATTTTCATAACTAAATATTTCATGGTAGTTCACAAAGTAGCACATTTAGTTACCAGTAAAATGGATTGTAAGGTGCAGTAACTTTTCCAAAAATAAAACTGTTTTCATGCCATAGTATGACATATAATTTGGGCAAGACACGAGGCAAATTAAACTCTCTCTCTCTCTTCCCCCTATACCTTTTCTAATTTTTGAGGCTTCAGCACCTTTTTCCTCATGTTTCTCTTGCATGAACATTCTACCAGCAGTAAATTCAAAGTGTTTAGAAAATCACACAGAAAATAAATTATTTTCATTTTTGAGCAATGCATAAAATGTACAATTGTAGACAAGACTAGGAGCATTAAAATTGTATATTTACCATTGTAGCTTCAGTAGTTTCAAAAATAATGCAGCAAAATTTCACATAAGAAAACAAGTTTGCCAAACCTCTGGTGTTGTATTATTTGTGAGAACTGTGGTGCTCAGTTGTTGAGTGCAGTTTCCTCAAATTTCAAGTATTTTCCGAGCTTAGTCAGAGCTCCAGCATCTTATATTTGAAACCGTAGAAATGTTGTGCATAATTCAATATAACATATTGTTGAAAATTAAATGCCATGTTTAAGTACACTTACTCAAATAATGACCCAGACTCCTATAAGCATTGTTTGTACAGTACATTACATAATGTGATTGCAAGTAGTATGGACATAAATCATTTTGAAAGATACATTTGTTTCTTTGTGAAACCATACAAGTTTGCTGCTTTCTCCATTAAAACCAAAAATGTAAAGAAGTATTGGATTTTCATTGATTAAACGGAGTACAGTCAGCAGTCATTTTCTAATATGAAAGGGTATCAAAAAGAACTACTTTGACTTTCGAACTTCAAAGTGTCCAAGTTGTTTAAACCATTACTTGGTAGATTATATGTATGAGATAATGTGGGTTTGAATCTCGCACATTTTCCGCACTTTATTTCGAATTTTTTAGTTAATTGCATGACCAACTCATTATAGAGTTAATTTTAAATATGCGGAAGTTTTAATACGTGTAACTTTAAAATATGTATTCCCGCCTTAAGACTTTTTCACTGTGGCCTTAAAATATAAATGTTTACATTTGAGATATTGTGCAGTCTCTATTAAAAATTAAAATGAACAACAAAACAAAAATAGAAATAAAAAACTCAATATACAGTTCAATCTCCTTCATGCTCAAAAAGCTTGTTAATTCTTCTCAGCATGCATCTACCAGCTGGTGAACATAATTTGACATTTCTGTGAGAAAATCCTACCATCTTCAACCCTATTTCACAGCTCAACAGATATCCTAGGGAGTCAGAGATGAGAATTTTGAAGTTTCTTTTATTTATGCGTAAACTTTGTCAATAGAATTTAGATCAGGTGATTTGTGAAGATAAGGTATCAGTGAAAAATTTTCTTGCCTCAAAGCAGTATTGAACTGTCCTTGACTTATGAATGCTATGGTTATCCTTCAGGAACAGAATTGTTCCATTGGGGTATATTTTTCTGGCAAATGGGATTAAAATGAATTCCAAAGAATCGCATTATGTCAAACTGTTTAACCTTCCACATATTCGTTTAAGGGGTCCAGGACCTTCGAACAAAATCCAGCCCAAATATGAGATGCTTATGTGACCACTGTGAAAAAAAGTAGCCATGTAAGGTCTATCATATTGGTGACCATGTGGTCGGTACATGCACATTGGCCCATTATACAAGGTGACACTACCAACAAATTTGTCCACAAAGATTACTCTCAGTCGATGTTCCTAAGATTGACAGCATATGCAAGATGGTCCAAGGCATGTTCATCAGACAGGACATCTTATATGCAGCTAAGTAGTTGCCTAAACCAAACTCTCTACAGCAATTTCTTACAGTCTGTAAAGAACCAGGAAAATAACAAGCCACCTTTAATTCCACAGCATATGAAAAGCATTTTCTTTCTACCTCTGCCTAAGGACGTTCAGCATCCTCCCAAGTAGAAAGTTTTTTTAAAACCTGTGCTATGTCACTTTTCTATGTCAGTCTTCCCTGTATTGTTTAGCCCAATGTCTCCCAGATTATTTCGGTATGCCATGTCTATGAGCAGCCTCAGGTGGTGTAAACCGCACCTTAATCAAAGCTAATATAGCAGTACATCTGTCACCAAGGCAGGCATATCTCAATTAAAAGAAAACATGTCAACAGCAAGTGGTCCTGATAATCGACCCTTTAATTCAGCAAATCATTGAGAGGGATAGTAGTGTGCCATGGCTCACTCTAGAGTTGAATCAAAAATGTAATACAAGCACTCATAACTCTGATTGAAACTTAACATTCTCTTTGTTTAAATACCTAATTTATTTACAAATGCTCTATAACATCTTAGGTCATCAGATCCCATTCAATTCAGGGTATGAAACAGTGGAAAATGTTTGCTCAGAAGCCTCATCTTGCAGGTTTGAGGTGGTTTTATGTACCATAAATCCACAATTATTTCCCTTCCAAAGAAATCCATTCTTAAAATTTTCACCCAGAAAAATTCATCAACCAGGAAATATTTGATTGAAAATATTAAAAGTACACTGAATAAGTTAATTATATAACAGGGTATGCATATTTATTAAATGAGTACTTAGAAATATTTTATATTAATGTAATGAACAATAACATACATTTTATTTCTTAATTAGTGGAAGGATCTTAACATTGAAAGAAAAATGATGATGTGTATAATTTGATTTAAAATTATACTTTATACTTAATTTTGGGCAAATTATATTGTTCATAAAAACAAAGGGAATGGAAAAAATGCATAAAAAATATGAGGCTGGCTGTAGGAAGTACTATTGTCTTCTGTAAACATGTATTTTCAATATGTACCTATACATATAGTACTTCTCAATATGTATCTATAATAAGTAATTGTTGTTTTTTAATTAACAAGAATGAATAAATGGTAATGTAACTGGTGCACAGCTAAATAAATCTTATTTTATTAATAATTTTTTGCACTTTTAGTGTACATTTTCAGAACATTCTTTCCAGTGATAACTTTCCACCTTGTGATCAGATTGCTGTTCTAAATGGATGTGTATTGTGTTTCAGAATGGCTTGTCGAGTTCTTTTGGCCACATTATCAATCCCTCTTCCATCTGCTCATCCAGAATTTGATCGTTTCATTGAAACGGATAAGAGCCCATTAGAAAAAGCACAGAGGTTGGCCATACTGCTTGGTTTGTCCCAGCCACCAACAAGAGCATCTCTTCTTAAAGATATTGTAAGTATTGTTTTGAGCACAAGTTAAATGTGAAATTTAACAGCATTGTTTTATTTGCTTTGTTGTATTGATTATGGAGACATGAATCTAAAGGTCACTTGTCTCCTGTATTATTTCTTGAGATAAAATTTACTACATAAATAAAACTTTTCCTTAACAAAAAATGTTAATTGTACAATGAAGCTTTTTTGATTTGGTTTTATGTACGGACTCTCTTTAACATTCAGGTCATCAGCATCCCATTCAAATCAGGGCATGAAATGGCTGAAAAAGTTTGCTCAGAGGCCTCTTTTTTCAGGCTTGAGGTTCTTTATTGTGCTGTAAATGTATTACACAGGACCCGCAGCTTTACTTCCCTTCCGAAGAAAGCCATACTTAAGATACATCGGTCCTGGCCGGTATTGAACCTGCAATCTTGGGTTTAGGATGCAAGTGTGGTTACCACTACACCACCTGGACCGACTCATAATGAAGCTAATCATATAATTAAGATCATTGTATGATTGAGTGGAACTACACACTCTTATTGCTCCACCTACTTGTTTAAATTTAGTACATATTTTATAGACCATTACTCGCATCTTCATCATTGACAGTTAGCTGAAGTTGCAGACAATGGTCTGTGAAACATGTACTAAATTTAAACAAGTAAGAGGAGCCAATGTGTACTTCGACTTAATCACACAATAATGTTAATTACACATTCACTCATAGATACAATATTTTAAAAGGCTAAAAACATTTAAAATATTGATACACACTCTTAACATTTCACTCTCTTCATGAGATCTTTGTTCACATTTTCACCTGTTAATCAACTGGTGCATGGTGGATCATATTTAAAAAGGTTTGCAATTATGGTGAATCTGGTGGTCTGTTGATGAACTTGTAAAAAATATTGTCTGCTTCCAGAACGACAAAATTCACGAGTTTATGTTCATATTTCTTTATGAAAATCTTCACCCATATGCAGAGATGCCTTTTCTTAATGATTTTCATTCCAGAAATGTGTTGCTATGGTTGGTTTTTCTATCTGTTTGTAACAGATATTTTTCCAATGTTCCTTCAATCTGATGCCTATAATTCTCTTGGTCTTGCCTATGTATATTTTTTCATTTTTCACAGTCTTTACAATTTATCTGGTATATACCTGATTTTTCTTCTTTGGGTTTGGAATCTGCTTTATTTAACTTCATTAATTTGCCAACACTATATTTGTTCTGAGATGCTAACGTAATGTTTTACTGTTTGAAAATTTTTTGAAATTTGCAATTGGCTTGTGGGTGGGTAAGTGAATTTTTTGTGAGTTTTTTCTTTAATAAGGCAGTTAAAGTGGTAATTTACTTAATTTCCTGTTTTAAGAATTTTTTAATTTTGTGATCAATCAACCATTTTTGAACCCATTAGAAATGACTGTTTCTATTATATGCAGGTATTCTTTTTTATATTCTTCTATTAAGTGTACATTAACTAATCTGCATACCATGCTGTTGAAAGCTGTTTCTTTATAAGGTCTTGGGTTAAAACCATGGGCTTTAATATAATTGTCTGTGTGCATAAATGCCTAATTCTAATTTGTTCTTACTTTTTATTATCTTCAAGTTCAGAAATGGTAATATGTTATTGGTTTGAATTTCTATAGTAAATTTAATTGTGGGTTCCTGTAAGTTTAATAATTTCAGTGCATCTTCTACCAATCTCTTTGGTACAATAGCAAATTATCATCTACATATGTAAACCAAATCTTGAAGATGTAGGGGAAGGCTTTAGTGATAAGTGTTTCAAAAGAACTCATAAATAAGTCAGCTAGGAATGGTGAAAGAGGGCTGCCCATTACTAAGTTCCTTAAATCAAGCCTTTTTTACTTTGAAGAAAAATGTTTATTCCCAGCATACCACAAAATAAAACATTAAATTTTCCAAGAAAATGGTTGCAAGCATCCTATCTAACAGAAACACACATCAAGGAATATATTAAACTAACTGAACTTTGCTTAAATCAAGTCTTTTTCACATTGAAGGAAAATGTTTCAAACAAAAATCAGGGTTATCATCTGGGGTCCACTTGAACGAGGTCAATTATGCACACTACCAGTATGCTTTAAGTATTAAAGCAACTTCATGACTACACTATGTGTGATATATTATTAGGTGTCTATCAGGGTAGTGATAGTTGGATTTCTTGCACTGTGACTCCAGCAAGCAGCATCTCTTCAATACACTGGTCTTTTAGTCAGCAAAATCTGAACACCTGAAACAATTAATTCAATGGATCCTGACTTTTGGCTCATGCTATATTATTTTATGGAAAAAGTCAATGAGGATCTAATATGTAAGTATGCTATATTATTAGTGAAACTACTTTGCTTTGTATAGGTACGTGTGAATGTGGTTACACTGGCATTACCTCGACTGCAAGATCTATACACCTGGTTGGAAGTGGAGTTTCATCCCTTAATGCTATGTGGGAGAGTGCACTCAGTGATAGAAGAGTTGCAAGCTGATGAGGGGTCACCATTGCAACAGTACATTCCAGCTCTGCAAGATGTGACATTAGTTAGACTTATACGTCAGGTTTCCCAAGTATACCAGACTATTGAAATCTCTCGACTGTTGGAGCTAGCCCGTTTCACTGATGCCTTCCATTTGGAGCGCCTCTTGGTAGATTGTGTCCGTCACAATGATATGCAGGTATTTATTTGTGTTACATAAACAGCAAGGCTTGGATCGAGCCCAAGCTCTTTCCTAAGCCATACTTAGCTTAATACCAAAATTAATTAACTCTTTAACATTCTGGATATCCTTATTCTGAATAATCATTTTTCATTCGCCCTAAGCTTCTACTCTTTCTTCTGTACCATAGCTTTCATCCTGTGTAAAATGATTTTCAATTTTCATTCCTTACATACCATTATTTAAACCTATACTGTGAATGCCCTAACTGTCAAATTATTTGCATGAAGTTATTCTGAAATCAATTTGGAATTAAATTAGTTTTCAAACTATTACAGTTTAAGCAATAATATAAGTCAAAAATTAAACCATTGAGTCAGTATTATACTCTGAGTAAAATGTTTCATGGACCATTCATTGCCTGTATCATCAACTTTGTATTCATATTTTGTATGTAAATTTTTATGAATGAGAATCATGAAATAGAGAAGGACATAACATTACTAAAAACAATTCAACATCCGAAAGAACTTAATATATGGAAAAAATTTACATAAAAAAATATGAATACAAACTTATGAATTTTGATATACCGGAAGCAGACAACATATTGTTTAAGTTCATTAACAGACCACCAGAGCAAGCATAGTAACATACATACTTTGCTGAAATTGGCTCCTCAGTCGTCGTTTTGGTTGACAATGTGAGGAATGTACCTCACGAAACATGTACCAAAATTACTTTTATAAGTGTGTTTGTGAAACTTAAAGAGAGTTTTAATGTGATGACATGATTTTTAGTGTTTTACTTTAAATCAAAATAAGATTATATAAACATGTTGTCTGGCACTATCAATTGTTCCATTTGCATAATTTTTCCTCAGACTTTCTAAAATAATGCACCAAGATTTTTACTCTCCGTTCAAGAGAGTTTCTGTTTAATGCAGCATCTTAATTGCATATCATACACTTGGATGGAAGTAGGCAATTTGTCAGCAAGCTATTCATTTCCAATTTCCAGCCAAAATAAAGCTGTAAATTTTCTTGGCATGCTGAGTAAGTTAAATCTGTCTTTGATGCTCTGGACGTTTTATTTTCTAGGAGATCATTTTCAATGTGTTTTTGTTGCTTTTTAATTGTTGCTTGATTATATTGATTTTTATGAGGAGTTTTGGTTTTCCTGTTGGTTGTTTTTATTATTGTGCCTGTACCAGCTGATCAGCTATCTCATTTCCTATGATTCCCACTTATGGAGGTATACATTGTAACACATTTTTTGGCTTTGTTTCTGGGCTTGATTATTTTAATTAATTTTCTTTTTTCTTTAATTTGCTATTCTGTTGTAGTTAACAATATTCTTGATTGCTAATTTAGAGTTGAAATTAGTATTTTTTGATTTACGTGTTGTAAAAAATGTTTTGAATGCTGCTAGTTTACCATCATACTAACTTGTATATTATACATTAATGTATTCAAACTGTTCATACTAACTCCATTTACTTACATAATGCTGGACAAGTTTTGGAAGCTACTTGCTTTCAGCATCAGCTGTTGATTTATTAATCGAACTGGGTTAGATCCCAAGATGCTTTTGTGAACTTGCTGAGTTCATCAATGGGTGGGAAAGCAAGTTCTTACTAGAAATCTCAGAGACTGCTACAAAGCATCTTGGGATCGAACTACCAGTTTGATTAGTTGGTCAACAGCTGATAATGGAAGTAAGTAGCTTTAGAAACATGTCCAGTTTTATATGAGAAACCCTTGTACTTGTTCCTATTGTATATGCATTTTTTATTCTATTATTTTAAGGCAATTTTTTTCTTCTCAGATACGTATTGATCATGGAGCACGGTGCATTCATTTTGGAATGGACCTTTCTGAGTCACAACGTGAGGATAAGCCAGAAGGCCCGACTCTTCAGAGTATGCCAAGTGAGCAAGTTCGTAACCAGTTGGTTAACATGGCAACAGTGCTTCATCGAGCCATGGCTATCATCAATCCTCATAAGAAGAGGGTAGGTCATGCTGGTATCACAAAAAAGCAAATACATGGTCTCTGCTCTTAGAGAATTACAGAAGCAGTGTCCAAAATATAACATTTGGGAAATGGAGTATTATTTGATTTTGCTATTTTTATTAGGTTATGCTACTCTTTTGACAAGATTGAGAACTTAAGTTCAATGTAAAACCATGGAGACGTCTTAAGAGCTTCCAAGGAACTATAATTTACTTGAGAATGTAAATGTTTCAGATGGAGCGTGAGAAACTTAGGCAGCAGATGGTGATGCACTACCATGAACGGAAGCATATGGAGCACCAACTTATTCTTCAGCGTCATAAGATTATTGAGGATCGTAAAGAGTACCTTGAGAGGCTTAATACTGTTAGGGTTAGTAATAACATGCTCTTTTCCAGTGCTTTTCAATTCAAAAAAACTTCTAGTTTTGTAAATAGTTTTATCAAAAATGCAAGATTTACAGCTTTTTATGAACATTTATCATCACAATCATTAGTTATTGAGAATTTGAGTATAGTTGAACTCTGCAAATAATTCTGCATTTATTACATCTTGAATTATTTTACTTACAGGAAGAGGAGGAAGCACGTAGACAGGAAGAACTGGCAAGGCAACAGATGCTTGCTGAGCAGAAGCGACGTGAACAAGAGCTGGTAGAAAGGGAACGTAAACGCCATGAGAATGAAATCCAGCAAATCAAAGATAGACATCTCAAAGAGAAGATGCAGCAGATTTCACAGACTTCTCATGGACAGAAGATTCTGAACAAATTGAATGATGATGTGAGTTAAAACCTCAAGATCATTCGAAAAAACAGAACATCATTTTGAAAAAGATAATATATAATGCATTCTATTTAACCTTCTACTAGCATGGCCAACAAAGAAATCAAATCGATTTATCTGCTGGCTGATGGTTAGGATGTACAGTGTTTCAGAAGTAATCGCATGTTTTCAGTAAGAAGAAAATTAACCATTTTTATTATTTATAAATGTAGATGTTATAATATATAGTTAAAATTCATTTCCCTTCAAAACTAATGAAATCTGATGTTTTCCCTTTTTGCAATGGATTCTTAAAACACTTTTTTGTGCAGTGATGGCGACCATAGTCTTTAAAACTGGCTGTGCATACAGATGTCAAAATAGTGGGGAGGGGAATAAAATCTTGTTAAATGCACATCATGCTAAATCTGTATTACATAATCTATCATGGGTCAAACTATTTGAAAGAACACTCTTGCTGGCAGCAATTGATTGATATTAAAATGTGTAATAATAGACCTTGGCACTTCAACCACAAGGGCTTGTTGTGCATTTCTTTAACCCACCTTTGTAGTTTCAATCTAGAGCATCTTCCTTACAAGCTTTGAAATTACACCTTCTAAAGAATTGTATCCTAATAAGAGAGATTATTGTCCTTCCAGAGTTTTGCACATTCTGCTCCCTTTCAGGAGTTATAGAGCAATAGAACAAAAATGTGTCTGCTTCACAAGTAGTCAGGTGCAATGATTGGACCGAAGAATGCGTGCAAAGTAGTAGGAACACATGTTGGGGGAACAACTCAATTGCAGAGAGGGGATCATTTTTCTTTTAACTAACTGTTGTTAATATGTGAAGCCTTAGAGCTGGATCTCTTCTGCGACCAGGCAAGGATTGTTTAATATTGAGTAATATGAAAATTTCTTTGCAATTGATGATAAAACAGTAACACAATGTATTGCAGCTGCTCTTACCACAATACTTGTTCGGTGTGTGCAATATTAATGATCTTTTAATGAGATACCATTCAAACTGTTTGTCCTATGCACGGAAGCAAAAGCAAATTATTTCTATTAGGGCTACACTTCTGGGTACAGACAATGCATTAGAAATTCTTCTGGATAACAGTTCTGGGGACCCAAATTTAAATCATTTAATAACATAAGAACTCCTCCCTGGTGTAGTGATAGCATGCAGCTACAAATCCGGAAGTTCTGAGTTTGAATTTCTGGTCAGGTCATGCTCATTGGGTAAGGTTTTTTCTGAAATTTTTCCTTACTCTGAGAAAGTAAATATCAAATAGTTTTAAGGAGCCAAGAACTTCCAGATTCGTTTGCACCATCATTCATTTCATTCATCTATACAGACTTTCATGTTCACAATCGACAGATGTTGTGATAAGACCAATGCAGCCAAAGCAACAATAAAACAACAGTAGCAAACAGTATAACAACTTTAAAATACAAAAAAGTTAAAGTGATTCTTCCCCCCTCCCCGTGTAAATTTTTTTAAACTGTCATATATTTGCAGCAGCATGCACTCACCACCCCACTGCCTCACTAACTATATGCACAGTTTTGCTTTACAGGCTCCTGAGGCTGATTATAGTCAGATGTTGAAATGTAATTGGAGCTTATACAGTGAAGCTAATCATATAATGGAGTCAAAATACACACTTTTATTGGCTCCACTTCTTTAAATGTAGTACATATTTCACAGATCATTGTCTGCATTACCAGCTAACCATCAACTGCTGGATAATTCATTATGCTTTGGGTTGTATATTCTGCTCTGGTGGAGATGTGTTAAAAGTTTAAGTCCATGACACCTCCCTAAAGCATAACAAATTATTCAGCAGTCGACAATTAGTTGATGATGGAGGCAACATTCTGCAAAACATGTACTATATTTAAACAAGTGGAGCCAAGGTTGTATAGTTTGACTCAAACAATGATATTAATTATAGGAAACTGTGTTTTGCAGTCTCATTAGCTTATGCACATAAATGGCATGTAGGTTTTCCAAAGTACAGGTCCATCATCTCTAGGTGCTTCCAGAATTGCTATTATTCAGCAATCATTCCAATAGCTTCTAAATTCTACTTTATCTAATGGCTAGCATTTGGAGTTGATTCCTTTAGCTTCCTTACAGATCATTATAGTACAGAGAAATTGCTGAAATTTTAGAGTACTGTTTAATATGTTTTGAGAAATGATGGTAATTAGGGGGAGGAATATCAGCACTAAATAATTGTTGATTTATGACTAAAAGTATGCATTATTTTATTTGAATTTATAAATAATACCATTTTAACTTCCTGCAGGAACTTAAAAAGCTAGATGCTGAACAAATAGCAGCGAAAGAAGCTGAGGAATTGCAAAAAGAAAGGCGAGAGCTTCTACAGAAATTGAAGTCACAGGAGAAGAAAGTGGACTACTTTGAACGAGCCAAGCGTTTAGAGGAGATTCCCTTGCTGCAGAAAGCCTTTGAAGAAAAACAGGTATGTAACCCTTGGTATACAGGCTGTAGCTGTATCTTAATGCATAAATTCCATTGAGAATTGGAATCCGCAATAAATGTTGCTTGAATACAGTGTTACCTTAAGAGAGGAAAATAATTTACAATAATTGTTTTTCATACCTTATTTATTATGCAACATGGTTCAGTACGCATGGAATTTCTTAATATACTCCCCATGAATGGCATTGCACCATCTTTCTGGTAGCTTAATAATGGCATTGTGGAATCATGCTTTGAGGGTCTTACACTCATAGACAATTGCTGCAGTTCACTGTGTGCAAATTTTCTACATTGTGGCAAATCCTTCATATTACCAAATAAAATATTGATGAAGTGAGGTCTAGCAAACATGATGGAAGAATCACAACTCTAGCAATGTGAACTTTGCAGTCTTACTGTTGCTGATTGTTGTTTGTTATGATGGAGCAAAACTCCCAACACCAATTTTCCTTTCTCCTTCCTGAATCTTGTGTCTTAAACCATGTAAGGTTTGTGCTGCAGATGAGCAGCATGATATTTCTTGCAGCAAGGACTCTTGTGTGTTTCTATTGCATGGATTGGAATTTTGTCTCTTGTGTGTGGTAGTGACATCATGACATCACCTTACATCAGCTCTCAAGGAGAAATCTGGATCTTTAATGTGCATTTGGAGTAGCTTATGAAAGACTTCGACGCTGTTGTCTATCTGTGTACTTGTGTGAAGTCCTAGAACCCAATTTGCTCGAACGTTTTATGTACTCAAATTGTAAAGAATAATTGTGTGCGGGGTTGTGCACCCAAAACTGTTGCATACTCCAATTCACCAAAGATTAAGCATAATTAACTCCAATATGATCTCAGTATTCCTGAGAATTTGCAATTTTAACCGATTATGAGTACTTGATAATCTTCTGTACAGTTTCCAAGCCATTAGTGAACCCTTTGATTGAGCTGTACACCCTTGCAATCAGAAAAATGCAAGCGAGAGGAATGTACTACATAAACATTTTCTACCCTTGTCATGTTCATGTCGATAAAAATAGTGTTGTTAGATACTCGTTCATGTTTAAAAGTCCAACTGGCATGCAACATCTGAGTCTGAGAGGTCCTCATTCATGTGTCAGCATGACTGTATCCTACATGCACTCGTACATGAACATTCAAGCCTACACTCATACATAAACATTCAAATCCCCCTCGCACTTAAGCCTGCATTCACTTTCTTCTGGTTGCCAGAGAGTACAGTCATCTGTGCCATCGGTAAATTACATATATTTCTACATTTTTCAAACTTTTCTTTCATAAAACGCATGCAGCCGATCTTTGTAAGTCATAGTTACTTTCCATTTTGTTGACATGGTTACTACTTGACAACAAACATCAGGCTCTCACTGCATATTCTGGTTACATATGCCATTTAGTGTGTTAGTGTATGCATGGTATACTAGAATCATAGTAGTATTAGTAGTAGTAGAAGCAGCAGTAATAGAGGACACTAACATCTTTGGTCATTAGGAACCCATTGAATTTGGGAAATGAAATGGCCAATAAATTTTGTTAGAGGTATCTTCATTCTTGAGGTTCTTTTATGTGCCATAAATCCATTACACAGGATCACTTTACTTTCTTTTCAAAGAAACTCATAATTAGAATTTTTACGTCCTAAAAATCTGTCAATCCTGACCAGATTTGAACCCACAACCTTGGGTCAAAGAGACAAGTAAGGCTACCACAAGACCATATTAGTTGAGTCCCATCTCCGTATTAGTGGGAATGCCAACAGATTGTGCAGTATTCGTACAACATTGCTATTACAAATCATTTTTGAATGCTCTTCAAAGTTACACAGTTAAACAAGCAAAAAGCACTTGTTAAATAATTAAAATTTCACTACAATTATTCTGAAAATTTCAGATCCAAGATCGCAAATTCTGGGAAGAACAAGAAGCTGAGCGCATTCGGCAATTGGTGGAAGAGAGGGAGTTAGCTGTTCAGCATCGGCAGCGTCTTGCACGGATGAAGGCAGATAAGGAAGCTTTCCTAGAGAAATTGAAGGCAGAACGTAAAACTGTTTACTTGGTATGTATATTTTTTTTATATTATTAATGTGAATATGAAACCTGAGACGTGCACAAATGATTTGAAGCATTAATTAAAGTTAACTGGTTGTAAATAGAAAAAAAAATATATGATTTGAAGTACTTAGTCTTGCCATAAATACTGTTACAAATTTTTGAAAGTACATGTATCAGGTATTTTGAAGATCAGATAACAGTTTTGGTGCCGGACACTATTACCCTCATTATTGATTCAGTTACAGCAGTAAGAGTACATTATTTAAGGTTTAATCACAAAATGGCAAGATTATGAAAACCATACTTCACCTCTTGACAATTGAAATTGACGCTGCTAGGTATCCGTGTTGTCTCAAAGTGAATTATTAAACTTAAATGCTGACATATGTGTAATAAAGTATTTAAATTTTCACTATTTCTGAGAAAAAATACAGACTGCATTTAGCAGAAATGACAATGTGATCTGTAAATTAAAAAATCAAATTTATTACTAAGGATGGGCATGATGTATGACAGCATGGCAAACAGCTGTTCCTCCATCTTGCTCTTATATGACATCTTTCATGGAATAGAAATTTACAAGGTCTTGTACGAATGTCCTTGTAAATTAATTCCTAGAATGTTTGTTGGCCGTTTAAATAATCTTTCCTGGCAGATTACTAGTTAAAACTCTGAACTTAATACATAAGGCTCAACAAAATTCCTGTTGCTGCAATTATTTCAAGGTTAAGGCATGTTTCATTTAAAAATTCCATTTCAGCTTTGCTTAAACAAGAAGGACAACAGTACTGCAATAGAAAGAAATAAAATCAATACTAAAAAAAATTTAAGTTTACCACTAAGAATACAAAAAATGTTCAGTAATGCCTTAAGACTATAAACATTTATCTAAAACATAAAATGACATTAAAAATGTTTTTTACATCCAAAATCCACTGTTAGGATTTAAGTATATATTTCCATCAATTATGACATTTTAGATAAAAGATGATATACTATCAACATCAGACCCTGGTAATTATAAAGCTGCTTGAGAAATTCAATGTAATGAATTTGTAAAAATTTTATGGGTCATAAAGTGTACCACATTTGTGAAAAAATGAACTGCCTGCAATGAATGTGAAGCTGTCTATGTGAGCCAGATTATTTCAGCTGCATAGCAGTTAGCTGAAGTGTTTTATATATGTTACTCTTGACACGAACTCATTAATGTAATATAACTTAAATAAAAGCTTTTGCATGCAAAGACAAATCTGATTAATGTGTACAACAGCCACAGAAATAGGCAGATTCCACAATAAGCAAACGTGTAAAACAATATCACTGCCAGATATAAGTTAAAGGTTCCTTTTTTTTACCTCTTAAGATAATTTGTCAATAATTAAAGCATTTTCATAATAATTTGTAATATATTTTCCAAATATTTTTTAAGAAAACTGAAGATTTTTGTTTTTCTTAATGTGAATTACTTTAAAGATGGGGGCAGGAAAAATATGTAGATATTTGTAACAAAGGGGGAAGGGAGGGTTTTACTTGGGTAAAGCAGATATATTAGTGTTAAGTGGATTAAAAGTAAAAAAGAAAGTGTCCACTTTATGGGGAAATAGAGAAAGATTTTCATTGTATAGTTGAATGTTCACATACTAAAGAATAGAGAGAAGGTGTATGGATTAAGAAATCGGACAATTTACAGGTAGCAGTTGTGATACTAAACAATTTTTGGAACTGTTAACTAGGAGTTTTTGAGAAAATTTGGTGATTATATAGGGAAGGTAAAAGAAAAATGGTGGAAAAAGTGATTAAAGTTAAGGAAGTATATATGTATAGGGAGATAAGGAAGGCATAAGGAAACTAGGATCTAATACATATATAACCAGGGTGTTAAGTGTATAAGATTCCAAAAATATGGACTCTGGGAACAATGGTAAAAATGTAAAAGCATTTGTTTAACATTTTGTAATGACAAAGTGAAATAAATATTCTATTCAATTAAAGTAATGTTTATATTGTAGGAAAAGCTGAAAGAGTTTGAGAAAATGCTTGATGAAGAAAGGAAGAAGCGTCTAGCAGAAAAGAAAGCTAGTCGTAAGGAAGAGCGTAGAGCTAAATGGGTGAAAGAGCGTGAAGAAGAGGAACAGAGAAAAAGAGAAGAGGAACAGCGTCGTATTGAAGAAGAAGAACGAAAGAGAAAGGAAGAAGAAGAATTGCAAAAAAAACTTCGAAAACAGCAAGAGGATGAGGAGTACAGGTTAGCATAAAAACTTTGTTTTATTTAGTCTCATTGTTATCAAGAACTTTTCCTTTTGTATTATAACACCTTTCTTGATACTAAGGGAAAAGTTTGAACAGTAAACAGATTTTGTGTTTACCTAGGAGCTCATCAAAAGGTGCAGCCCAAATAGAACTAAGAAGAGGATTATGAAAAGAATTATGAAATGTTGATGTAGAATAATGAAATGAATATTGTTACATTTAGTGCAAATGCTCAAGAAAAAATTAGAGGGCCAACAGTGTAGGTGTGTCAAATTCAGGAAATTTTAAATAGGATTGAAATGAGTGAAATATGAAAGTTAAAAAGAACATGAGAGTTTTTGAAAGAAAGTAAAATTTAGAATTATGGATGTAGAAAGAGGAGATGTACAGTAGAGAAAAATTCTTTAAAATGTATAGAGAACTGAAAAGTGAACAGAGATGGGGAAAGATACATTGTTATTTGCAAAAAATTAAAGATGTGAAGCACTTGCTTGAGGTAGAACAGGTTCATGAAAATGAAATTAAGAATTGATAATAATATGGAAATATATCCTTTGTAACATGTGAGGAATCAAAGTTAGGAGACCATAAATTTAACTGAAGAAGTGAATTTATACAGAGATTGTTATGAGCATATTTCTGTAAAGATATTTAGGGGGATTATGTAGATAGAATAAGGAAAAATGAATAGAAAAGTTAGAAATTATAATAAAGTTCATAATTCATTAGATATTAAATAGTACTTATGGAGATAAATTAGTATAATACAGTGGATAAGACAAAAGTAAACACAGTGAGTGCACAATACACAATCAGAGTTAAGGTCAGACTCAAGAAATATAAGACCAGCAAATTGGTTACTATATTGGGAAACATATTTGTTATTATTTATATTATTAATATTATATTTTTTAATAATAAATTGGAAAGAAGAAATTATTTTTATTAAGGAAGGATGCATTCCTTAAGTTTAGGGTACCTACTCAGCATTTGCCATTAATGAGGACTGAGGAAAACCTTAAAATAAACCTGTCAGGGAAGACGGTCCTGGTGGGAATCAAATCCTAGACCTCTCATTCACAAGTCTACAGCATAATGGCCTTGCCATCCATGGCGGTAGTATTAACCGTGTTATAAAAGATGTTGAAAATAATTCCTCTTAGCAACAATATATTCAGCATAGAAAATTCCTGATTTCATCTAACTTTTCTCAGTAAAGAACACTGTTTTGAAATATATTTCTTGTCGTTGAGAGATCATGTCTGTCATAACTTTTTAATAAGTTGGTGAACAGTTTCTCTGCCTGTAACATGTTATCAGATTATTTTCGTGAAATTGCTTACCACTTCTTAGCAAGAATCTGTTTTCACATATTTTTTGCACATAGAAACTCATCAAGAACTAAATATAGTGGCCTAAATAACAAAGAACAATTAGCAAACAATTTATATACAATAAAAGTGTAAGAGTAAGAATGCAAAACCACTAGCTGACAAAATCCTCAGAATAACTAAAACTGCTAACTGTACATGCACTATATGCCCTTGTAGAATGGCTTTTCCCAATATGCAGCCATACTCTGTTAGCTCGCATTTCAAATAATCTCACTGTACTTGTTTGCATTTTCATATAAATAAATAGATAAAATTTGCTGTGCACATTCATATGTGGTGTATAACATATTTTATATTCCATTAAATCATTTCATTTCTCATTCTGGCTCATAATTTAACACCCTTTGAATCATTTTGTGTGCAAAAGGATCAATGATGAATTTAGTTGCTGCGGATATCTGAAAAGCTGTGTTGATTATAACTTACCTGAGATCCTGCAACGTTTGCCATAAATTATACAGTTAACATGTTCAGAAGCTTTATTCAAGGTACAGTAAACTTTCTGTTACCATTTCTTAAATGCAACTTAGTAAAACTTTTAACAGTGGAAACCATTTAATCTATTACCATATGTATTTATATGATCATAGGACTGTAGAGTTGTCATTGAAGTGGAACCCTTGTCTTAAAGCTAAAAATAGGATATATGAATGTATTTTAGTGCAAATTTAAATAACTGGCAATTCTTAAGCCTAGGAAAAACATGAAATGGTATATAAAATAATAAATGTTCTTTGTAGATTAATATGATGAATTTTGAACATAAATAATACTAAACTTTTTCCTTAATTATCAAGCACCATTCAGTCCACTCAGTACACTTAAGCCAAAAACATCTTGATTCTTTTCCTAGGAAACGTAAAGAGCATTTGGATCAGCAGGCAGAAATTCAAAGACAGAGAGAGCGTGAAGCAGAAGAAAAACGTCTGGAGCAAGAGAGAGCCACTGCTTCTTCAGGTGGTAGCAGCTGGCGAAGACAGGTCTCAGGTGCTGTGCCCCCACCTCCTCAGCTACGAGATGATAAGGAAAGGTACAGAAAGGACAAAGAATTAGATAAGGATATTCCTGATGGGCCACCTCGTGGGAGAGATAGGGATATTGACTGGCGCAGGACTACTGGTGCTCCACCACCTAGTACAGGACTACGTGAGAGAGAAGAGCCAACGAGATCAAAAACTGAGGCTTGGAGACCTCGTAAGTTTAATAATAGTCATCCAATCTGTTGAAACTTGTGTATACAGAACTAGAGAAGTACAAATAGATAAAAGATAAAGTTGTAACACAAATATTGCTGTATTTCAAATTGCTTATGTTCTTCTTCAAAGGTAGAAGACAAGGTCCTCTTTATTTTAGCTACATGTTCCAATAATTAGTTTATTTTTCATCTATATATTTATTTATTGTGAACTGGAGCATTCTGGTCATAAAGCAAACAAAATGAAGTAAATATATTTTGGGCCAGTTAGACTCTTAGTCAGAGAATGAGAATTCTCCAACTAGTTCAAAATTTATTTTCTTTACTGTGTTGAGTGCATCTGTTTAATGTTTTACAATGGAACACATTAGTTCACAATTTGTATAATACTCTATAAGGTAATTTATACTCTGTGTATGCGTGACTGCCTACAGAGACTTAAATTTAAAAGGGTTTACTTGTTCAGCAGGTGAGCACAAATTCTTGATCAGGCTAACAGATATATAGTTAAGGTTTTTCCCTAAAATTTCACCTCATCCTTAATGGCGAAGAATATTAAATGATTATGGATTTAAGTTACTTACAGGTATGACCTAAAAGGCCCAAAGAAGAAGATAATTTTTATCATGCATACATTAATAATAGAAAAGTTTCTATTGCTCTTAGTTAGCTTAACTATGTGCTGTAAATGTAAGCATGATCCCTATGATTGCATATATGCATTGGAAAAGGAAATTGTACTTCTAAAGCTTTGGATTATATCAATTTCTCCCAAGTTTGGAAGATAAATGCTAATATTTCTTTCGACCTAAAATTTTATTTTATGCCATTACAGATAATTTGAAATTTTATTGCCAGTATTGGTTGCAATATTTTTAGATATTAAGGGAGAAAAAATCGTGTGTGTTTCAGCGCGCCTGCGGGAAGCAGATAGTAAACCAGCTGACACATGGAGAAGAGGTGGTAGTGATCTTGATAGAGACAAAGGTGGCTTTGACCGAGATAGCAGAGAACCAAGAGACAGAGCTGGTCTTGATCGAGACAGCAGAGATCGTGATCGCGATCGAGAACGTGAACGTGACCGAGATCGTGAACGTGATCGAGAACGAGAACGAGAACGAGAACGTGAAAGAGATAGAGATCGCGGTGGTCTTGATAGAGATGTAAGAAATGACAGGGACAGAGGTGGTTTTGACCGAGATAGTAGAGGTGGCTTCGACAGAGATCGGGAACGTGGATTTGATCGTGAGAAGCCTTCATTGGAGCGTGGAAGCACAGTAAGTTACATCAGTGTTAACAAATAATTTATTAAGAGACATGTTTGCATGTTAATTTCAGTTTAATAAGAATTTGCTGAGCATATCTTCGTCTGATAATTTGTATTTTTTGTTTTTTGTAATGTTGAAATTTGAGAAACTGCCTTGACCATTAAATGCTCTTGTGATATAATAGAGATGGGTTCTCGATACTCAAAGTATTGGCATTGAATGATACTCCAGAACATGATCTTGATAATTTGTTACTTTGCTGATACAAAGCAAATGTCACAAGTAGCACATTTTAAAAATGGTTGTATGAAACACATGTTGCATTCATAAGCTTTTAAATAGCAGGCACCAAAACCTAGATCAACCCAACAGTCGACCCTGTAATAAAAGTGCTCCCACTTCCTTATATTTCTGCAGATGGTCTGGTGACAATATGTCTGAGCTACAATTTTTTTTAAAATTGTGTACTAGAACAATATGACATGCTGAGTTCAGTTTAAAGTATTTATGAAGGCACAATAGCATTAATTATCTAGCACATATTTTATTTTTTGTGGATATGAAAAATCACTCTACCTATAAAATTACCTCAGTTCTGAGTCTGACCCATATTAAAAGCCACTTTTGTTAAACATATCTTGTAATCTGTTGAACTGTCTAATCACAAATTGCTCCAGCCTGTGATGCCTCAGTAGTAAAAATGGGCATTAAACACTATTAAAAAAAAAAAGAGTAACTCATTTAACCATATTGTACATCAGCATTGTTAACATGAGAACTGATTTTCCATTACTATCTAATTGTTATTATCTGGTTAACTGTCAGTTCTTATTTTAAGTTACAGATGATGGTGCATTTTATGGTGTACCTACTTTGGATAATATTAGGGAAGTTTGGAACTGTCTTTAGTTTGATCCTGTTAGTGATAAAATGTTTTTTATGAGATAGAAAATCTCACAACACTAGCAACCTAAAGAAACATGTAACCTCAGTTCATTAAATTATTTTTACCGAATGTCCCAACACAACAATGAAAGTGTAACAAGTGAACAGTAGCAGTGGATGGGCCTGTGTCTATTCTTTCAAAATCATCATATTAAATATAAGTCCACTTGACATAAATTTTTGGAATAGTAAATCCAAATTTAAATCAGAATATAGTTTATCAAAGCTGATTACTAGGAGAAAAGCATGTTGTGAATGGGGAAGATACCTCCCTTAACCAGCATATGCCTAATCCGTGGTGGATTACCTTTTTATAAATTGATTCACCTGGAAGCAAATATGTTGCATTTTTGGAAATGGCAAACAAATCAAAAGGGAATTTCATGGCCCAAAACTGGAGCATGAACTATTGAAATATACAGGGTGTTCATGAACTACACCAAAATAATTTCAAAGAGTGTAGAGATGACATTATTAAGCAATTTGAGATAGGCAACATATGGTGTTAACATTTTTGCATCAGATGCTGATATGTAATTGTTAGATTTAAGCTGGGTGAAAATTTGGTTTAGAATGTCTTCATAACTTTCAATGCCACATGAGACAATGTTCTCATCCGCTGCCATGTAGGTTTAAAATTGCAGCACAAGCAACTCTGCCAATTTGTCGCATGAGCTATCATCCTGCTGCTCAAAAAGTATCAACAATTACAAAATTTGAATCAAGCTTGATCTGAGAAAGCAGACGGGCCCCTGTTTACTTTGCGCTCTACTGGCGTCCTCTGGCTTGCCTGTTTTCTCTGATGAAGCATGACTGAAGCTATGTAATGTGACAATCACTGTTTAAATTATTCCATTTTGAAAATAATTGAATATCTTTCGGACTGGAGTTTTTGAATGAATATTATGGGAAAATGATACTTCAAGGAGCGATGAATGCAGGTTTTATTTACATAAGTTTTAATTTGGGACCACATAAATTGAACAATACATTTGGGAATGATAAATTGAAATTCTACTGTATTTGCAATAGTAAGTTCAAAAGCAGATATACAGATATATCTTATTTTGATTTAAAGTAAAACAAGATTAACAAAAGTTTCACTGTGTGGATTCCCAAATTCCGTAAACATACAGATATATGTCTACATAAATTCTCACAACACAATACATAGTAACAGTATTTGACAGAAGAAAGAACTGTTTTAGATACTGTTTTCAATATTTTCTTCCATGTTAATGGGATTTCTTGAAAGCGTAGGATTTAGCATCATAAAAATGTTCATGTGTTAATGTTTTGCAGGGAGCCAGCAGCTGGCGAAGTAAGCCTTCTGATGCTGAAGCTGAAGATGATCGTCGAGGCATGATGAGGTGAGCTAACATTTATAATTTTTAACTTTATTAAATAGGCAGTACTAATGATGTCTTTTCTCTTAAGGCACAACTCGTTATCTAAAATTTTATTCATTAAGTTTAGTGTGTGCATTTTCAATGAAATTATTTGTTTAAAATTGCAGACGTGATGATCGACGAGATGATAGAAGGGACGATAGACGTGATGACAGAAGGGACGATAGGCGGGATGACAGAAGGGACGATAGGCGGGATGACAGACGTGATGATCGGCGGGATGATAGGCGTGCTGCGCCACCAATGGGTAGAAAGGATGACCGTGGAGGCAGTGATTGGCGTAGTGGGCAAAAAGATGGTGATAGAAGGCCCGGTGATGCTGCTGGAGGATCTCGTAGGGGTGCTGCAGATGATCGAAGACGCGTGGATGATCGTGATCGTGGTCGCAATGAGCGTCCCATGTCTCGTGATGATCCCCCTAGAAGTAAGTGCTATATATTGGTTTATAAATGCATAAGAGAATGTAAAAGAAATCTTCTAAATTGTTCAATGCAGAGGAAAAAAGTATGATTATCTCCAGTATTCAGAACATAGTTTTGCTTAGGTAACAATATTCAATTGTGTACTTATTAATGAAGCTGCTAACAGCCTGCACAGTCAATTTGCAAGTCAAACACATATTCATGGATTACATTAGTACATACTGGGCAGAAGAGTGGAAGAGATTAAGTATGTAGCACTAATTACACAAATATTACCATATGGCCTGGTTCTAACTATGTTTCATTCCAGGCCAATATTTTAAATCACTGTGATACAAATACTTGTCAAGCTAGAGCTTTAGCATATTACTTTTTTCAAGCTGTTATTGTATACTTAAAATGTTATCATATTTATAAAATTCGTATATGCATTTCATCCTCTCATTTAACAAATCTATTTCAAAATGTAATTGAATTTTCTGTTTTTAGTAGTGTTTTAACATTTATTGGACATGCCAAGTTTAAATGTTGGAATATATCAATGAAAGAATGTAATACTTGTTAGGATCTGTTCTTAAGTATATAGATTCCCATTTTTCCAATTGTAAATCTATTTCTAACTTTCTTAAATTTTTGTTACAGGTCGATCTCAAATGTTTCTATACTTCCCTTTTCAATTAGAATTACAATTAATTATAATTTCTACACAATGATCAGATACATGATATTCATTTACATATGCAGAAAACTGGATCAACTTTGTTTGTTATTATATAGTTTATTGATGTAGCAGATCTGGAAGTTACTGTCTGGCAGTTAATTACATCATGGAAGTTGTACCTTCTTAATAATTGCTGTACTCATTGGTATTGAGATTTGAATTTATGTTGATATCACCTATTATAACAATAATTTGCTCTTTCATCATAATTTTACTTGTCAAGTTCTTTTAGAAAATCAATTACATTGGAACTTTGGGGTTGTATGTATTGCTGAGCTTTCTAATGTCATTTCAACAGAATGGGTTTTGTACCCGTTCTTAAGAATTATATAGAATATTATTCTAGACATATACAGTAGAACCTCAATGCATCGTTTTTGGAGGGACCAGGTTTAACAAACGATGGATGCAGGAAAATGATAGATAAAAGAAGTGCATAAATCATGTTCAAAAATAAATAAAGCCAGTATATAAGAAAAAACTTCATTTTGAATCAATTTTACATTTTCACCAATCATTTGTTCTGCCTCATTTTGTATAAATCATTTGTACATGCTATAATGACCCTTACATTTGCACCACTGTCATTTAAACACTGTTTGTGTGAATAAGTTTAGCTTTTGGCTTGACATAGCCTAATACATTTATGCTTTTAGGATCATTTTTTTTTATTTAAGGATGCTCTTTAACATCTCAGGTTATCAGCATCCCATTCTATTCAGGGCGTGAAACGACTGACAAATTTTGCTCAGAGGCCTCTTTTTTCAGGCTTGAGGATGCTGTTAGGGAGCCATACAATTTCACTACTGTGTGTCAAGCATGACTATCACCATGCACTGCTATTTTCACTTTCTTTAGGTTGGAAGTTACACTTTTCTTTGTAGCAGTTTTTTCACAAACTGCATACCTGATCTTATATTGGGCTGTAGAAGTTACGTGTTGTAATGTTCAGGTCCATTGTTTTTTAACATGTCCTTGCTATTCTTTGCAGTTTTTTCCATTTTATTTCAACTTTTGAGGAGAGCAATTACTTGTTTTCCTGTTTTAGTCTTTCCACTTCTGATGCTACAGTCAATGTTCCTTTTTATTTTTGCTCTACCGCTGTTCTTCTGTTGGATTTCATATTCAATGCCACAATTTATACACACATAATTAACTACATAACTATTAGTGAGATATTCATTGTCTTGATTGTCAATGATAATAATATGGAGGATAAAGAGAGGAATGCTTGGTTCTCATTGAAATCTATTTTTTAAGAACTCCTGCAGAGCTACCAGTCTCTTGGTACACATACTCCATAAAGATGCATTTCCTCAGCTTAGTTAAGAAAAGATCCCAAAGAGATAATTTGCAGAGTGATTAATAAAGTGATACCTAATCTTTGCATCAGGGTGTTATACTGACACAAAATGCTCTTAGAGAAGTACCATGTTATAATGTGCCAAAGCTTTTCCTGTTTATAATCATGACCAAAAATCTATAAGTACATCTCTCATTGTCAAAAGTTTGTTTTTTATCATCTTATATTACTAAGCAGCAATTTAATTGTGGCTATAAATAATTCTAGGGTAAAGTACTTCATTTACATATATGTAAATGTGTTTACTACCAAAATAGAAAGCTCTATGTCAGCTATTGATGGCTGTTGCAACATCACAACTGCAGCATTACACGAACTACTGCTATCAAGTTTTGGCAGTATGGGTATAAAAGTAATGATTTTTATTGAAATGGCATGAATGGAATTAATAGAACTAATTCTTAAAAAATAGATACTGATGATGGTTGTTGTGGTTCATAAAGTTAAATTTTAATTTATTGGTGGTGTATGATCACAAAGCTGGCATTTATTTCTGAATAACGTAATAGGTATAAACTGAATTTTTTTAAATTTTCTGTGTGAATTCTTATGAAATACATCTGCTTCTTCAAGGTATTTTCATACAAACTGTTTTAAATTGTATTTCATGACTCAAGATCGTGCTCTGGGTTAACCTGGTTTCAGCAAGTATGAGATTAATTGATGATATTGTATGATTTAGTTGAACTACACACTCTTAATGCTTCACTTCACTTGTCATAATGTATAGAACCAAATGTTCTCAAAACCGGTTCTATACATTATGACAAGTAAGTGAAGCATTAAGAGTATAGTTCAACTAAATCGTACATAATATCAATTATATGATTGGCTTCACTGTGCAAGTTCCATTTTATATTTTAATTATGAAATTATTAAAGGAAATTATTCCACAAATAAAAACTGGAAAAAAAATATTCTTGGCAAAAATAATTTTATAAAGTTCGCTTTATTTTTTTGTTATTTATAAGGTGTAATACATAATATAACAAATTATTTATGCTCAAATTTCACTAATTTTGTTCCACTTGCTTGGACATGTTTCAAAGGCTGTTGTTTTTGAGTATATTTTTGCACACTGTTTATTCTATGGGTTTTTGAAGAGCTTTTAAGGTTTTGGTTCCTTTTGGAATTTGTGGTTCTTTTGCCAGAAATGATCTGCTGTTGCTGAGTTTTGTGTTTATATTTTACATTTCTCATTTTTTGCGTAAACCATATGGTAATGTTTCTTTTTGTTATTCCTATGTATTTCATGTTGCAGTCTTTGCAACCAATTTTGTAAATACTTGATTGTTTTCCTGGAGGAATGTTGTCTTTTGTGTTGTTTTTAGGAGGTTTTTTAAACTGCATTTGTTTACTGGAGCCAAAATTGTGTTTGCATCTTTTATAATCTTCTGGAATTTTTGGTGTGCACATAGGTGGAATGTGAATTTCTTTTATATATTTGATATCCTTCATAGCCTTATAGCTTGGTGATGTCTGTTATTTGTTTTTGCATTTTAATTTTTCTATTTTCTTGTTAACCAGGTTTATTTTGTAGCCTTTGGGGGGGTTAGGCTATATCTATGATTTTATGGTATTCCGATTTGTATTCTGTCTTGCTAATTGGTAGGTTTGTTAATCTGAATGTGAAACTATTGATTATGGAGAGTTTATGTTGTTTTGGATTGTGGCTTATAATTATTATATGGGTATCTTTTCTGAATATGCCAAAAAATCCAGTTTATTGTCATTTTTTATAATTTTCATATCCAAGAAGGGAGGAACCTTGTTGCTTTCTATTTCTATTGTGAATTTAACAGTGCTCTCTTGTAGGTTGAGTAGTTTTATTGCATCCTTTTTCCATTTTTTATTTACTGTTCCAAAGACATCAACATAACGGTACCAACATTTGTATATATGTGGAAAAGTCTCAACTAATTTTATTTCTAAGAAACTTATGTACATATCTGCCAAGAATGGTAAGAGTGGGTTTCCCATTGCTAGACCCTTCTTTCTTTTATTGCCTCGAAATGTGAAGTAGGTTTGATTAATTTGGTGAGGTTCGGATATTGTTCCATTACTTCTCCTGGTAGGTTTATTGAGGCTAGCCATTTCTTTACAATAATTATTAGATTTTCTTTTGGATTGCTAGGAAATAGAGAGCAAATAAATAATAAGAAACTAGAAAATTCCTTTAATGGATATCATTGTATGATTAGTTGAACTACACACTCTTAAAGCTTCACTTACTTTTTATAAATGTATGGAACCGGTTTCGAGAACATTTATAAAAAGTAAGTGAAGCTTTAAGAGTGTGTAGTTCAACTAATCATACAATGATATCCATTAATATGATTGGCTTCACTGTGTTTAAGTTCCAATTTTACTTTAAGTAGAAAATTCCTGTTTTCCAGTTTCAGTGTCTGCTTCTCTCTATTTATTCTGATAAGTTCTTTATGCTTTGACTTTTATATTTTGGTAAAGTATTAAATTTTCTGTAAAAGGCAGTTGGCTAAATTGTATGTGCATGAATTTATGTTAACTATAGGTCTCATTTTATTACCAGGTTTATGTGTTTTAGGTAGGCCATAGATTGTAGATGTTGTAGGGTACCATATAGTTTAAGGAACACATGAGAATGTAAAATATAAACACACACAAAAATCAGCAATAGCAGACCATTTCTGGCAAAAGAACCACAAATTCCAAAAGGAACCAAAACCTTAAAAGCTCTTCAAAAACCCATAGAATAAACAGTGTGGAAAAATATATTCATGAACAAAAACAAGGAAAATTTGGTTAATTTTGATCTCCCAAACAACAGTAACCTCATCACTAAGTTCATAAAATCCACAAAGCTACATCTTAATAGGAATCTGACCGTGGAACCAGGCTGATGATGAAGGCAACAGCCTTTGAAAGCCATAAGCGGAACAAAATTAGTGAAATTTTAGTGATTTCCGCATAATTAATTTGTTATATTATACTATATTTCACTATGAAAATTCCTGCTATTTAAATCTGTAATACATAGTATCGACAATACAACTGATCTTATTTCCTCAATATAATTTTGAAGATGAGAAAAATGTCAGTCCTGGTGGTGTAGTGGTTACCATACTTGTCTCCTACACCCAAGAATGCAGGTTCGGACCCGGCCCCAGGCCCGATGGATTTTTTCGATCGCAAAAATCCCAAGTATGGCTTCCTTCGGAAGGGAATTAAAGCCGTGGGTCCCATGTCGTACATTTACAGCATGAAAAAGAACCTCAAGCCTGAAAGAGAGGCCTCTGAGCAAAATTTGTCGATCGTTTCACGCCCTGAGTTGAATGGGACACTAATGACCTGAGATGTTAAAGAGCATCTATAAATAAACCAATCAAAAAAAAAAAGGATGAAAAGGCTGTCAATATATGGAAGAAGACGTTATATGCAAGAAAAAATATGGTAGATGTAAATTTTTAGTTAGCATAACACATTATTCATAGGATATACATATTTTGAAAACAAGTACATGGTTGGATTTTTGTTAGTAGTTTTTATTCTGAGAAGCTAAACATGAAATAATGTTACATCACTGCATAGCACTTATTGATTTGTTACAGTACGCCAGTCGGAACCAGCAGGAGGTGAGGAAGGTGAGGATGGCAATTGGCAGAAGGTTAGCAGCCGTCGTTAGAATGCCATGCAGATGAGCAAATACGGTTGACCTCATACTGTTTTGCAATATAGCATAGTGTATTTGAAAATAATTATCAATGTATTTGTGTTAATGCACAGGCTCTTCTGTAATGGTTTCCAGAAAACTCATTCATTGATCTTGCTCTGTTTACATTAGGGTGAACGGCTCAAGCATAAAATGGGAATTATATACGGTATGAGGCAATATATATGAAAGTTTAAAATTTAAGATATAATATGCTTATTTGCAGTTGCCATCATGACTGGATGGTATTTTAACAGTTGTAAATTCTCTCTTCTTTCCCCCCCCCCTCCCTTTTCTAGGCATCACATGCTAATTGCTGAATTTGATATGTACAGTATAAGTCATTTTGAACCTATTTCTTTACAAAAGAATTTTTTCACTCCCCTCTGTATATTTGCAAGGTTTTGGCATGAGTGATAAACAATTGTTAAAATAATTTATATTGTTTTTATTTAACCTATGGTCCTAATTTCCCTTGTATTAAAATAACACTATTGCACCCAGTTTTTGTTGGAAAAATAAACTATTTTATGTGCAGCATATTTACATCATCCCCTTCAACCACATATAGGTTCATTGTCTTAGGTACATAGGAGTGATACAGTTAGCTTTTAAAATGGAATTGTAATCATGTCCATCACAAACAAAGAGCAGCAGCAATTTAATTTCTTTTTGCAGAAAATGAAACCATCACAAAACATTCATAGCATTTAGAAATGAATATGGAATTATGAGCAAGAGCCCTTTCAGCATCTGGGCAAACAGGATATTGTCATTGAAAGAAGGTTGAGGTAATCTCTAATCACTCCATACATAGGGCAGCCATACACTGCAGTAACACCTGTAATGGCAAAACATGCCATTACTCTTATTGGAACAATTGGCAAATAATAATAAAATAACTTACTGTATTCTTAACCATAAAAATGTGACAGAAGTTCTCCATAACACTGTCAGCCAATACATAGCCTATCCACCCAAGAAAAAATCTAAAACTTTGGCATACTGTTATTCTTCACCCACTTAAAAACGCAGATCATACACCTTTGGCTCTAGTCCTATATCTTATAAAAGTGCAATTTGAAAAGACTTAACAACAAGGAAGTCATAGCCACAGTACGAAGATGGTTAAGAGAGAAACCTGCAGAGTGGTATTGCAATGGTATTGCATGTATGTTCTGACCCTAATGGCACTGAAAATTTACATCTATTCAAAACTATTTGTAAAATTCTAATCCAAGATTACAATTTCCTAGCATTTATACTACAATGTCAAAACACCCATAAAATAATTTTTTACATATTGACAGCAAGACAAATTACTTAGCCTAAATACATATTTACATAACTTTCACTGTGCCTAATTTTTCAAAATCAAATGTGACAACTTCCTTAGCACTGTTGCATTTTAACTTCAAAATGTCCATCTCACTTTCATTATCAGAGCTGTTGACTTTAAGTGATGTAATAAGCTTCCAGACATTGTCTATATTTTCTCTACACAGCTTTACTGAATGTTAATGGTTTTATTTTTTCAACCCTCTCATCACAATCTTCATCAATATCATCTTCATCACTCTTTGTTTGAGAGAGATAAAGTTTTTCTTTTTGCTGCCATAGTAATTTTATTGAAGCTAGCACATGTGTGAACAAACTGGAAGCAAGTTGGTAATTCACATTACACACTACAGCATACTACCAAGCACCAACACTAACTTATGCTATTACACTAAAGTGCAAACAGCATACATGGAAAGAAAGTGATTATGGTTTGAGTGGTGTAACTTTATCACTTAACTCTGCTCAGTCCATGACCTGTACTTCAGAGAGCATTTGTATCTGCTAGGGCCGAGCTTGGCTAAGTAAAGATGCATTTATCTGACATTTTTTAACGATAAATGCAGGTTTTATTCTAATGTAAATTGTGCTAAATTGAATATGAAATTTCATTGCTCTTATGGAACTATTTTCGGGGCCCAAAATGCTAATGCTAAATTGAGGTTGTGCAAAATTGTGATTATATGTATATTTAAATTGACATAAAACAGACCCTGAATTTAAAAAAAAAGTATGTTTAATATATGTATTGAATGTTGATATTTTTTTTTTTGTTTTATTTATTTTTGTTAATTGACTTTTCATCATCTAAACTGATGATAATGTTCATCCTTTTGTCATAAACTTTTTATAAAAGTGGTTTTTTGTTGCTGTAACTCCATCTTTCATTAGTTATTGGAAACTAGAAGTATGTGGTACATTCAGGTACTAAGTTCTCCCAAATTTTTTCTTGAAATGGAAACAAATGGGGAGGTGAGACATGGCTGATCATCCAGCACATAAAACATTTTGGATTCACATTCAAAGAACAGCATCCAGTTTCTTCACTAGTGTGGATTTCCATCAATTGAAATTTATTGTTATTTGAGACATGAAAAGATGATATCTTGGATGTGAAAAATTTAATTCATGAGTGCAAAAATTCAAAGAAGGCATGTACCAACCAATGTGAAAACATTATTGTATTAATGAAGCAACTGAGTATGGAAGACCACCAATCGACTGTGGAAGAGATCACGTGCAAATTCAGCA
This sequence comes from Metallyticus violacea, assembly GCA_030762175.1. Taxonomy (NCBI): domain Eukaryota; kingdom Metazoa; phylum Arthropoda; class Insecta; order Mantodea; family Metallyticidae; genus Metallyticus; species Metallyticus violacea. The sequence goes on along the minus strand of CM060830.1, from coordinate 41,381,918 downwards.
TTTCCATAGAATTGGTATAAACCATCCTTCATGAAGATTTTAAATTTTGCACACAATTTCCTTCTTTATAAATGCTTACTGATAAGCACAAGGCTGCATGTGAGGCTGTATATCAGTCACTTTTGGCTTATGATGGTGCGTTCATTCCAAAAATTGTCACTGATAAGACATGAATGCCATTGTTTAATGCTGAAGCCATACACCAATTTTAAACAATGGAGGCGCAAAGATTTACTGCCACCAAAGAAATGTCAATTTATTACTAATGCTGTGAATATGATTTTACCCATGTTCTGAAATAGCAAAGGCACAATTCTTACACATTACATTAGCAGGGCACTATGATGACTGCTACATCCCACAAAGAGGTTCTAAGGATAAAATTTATTTCAATGTTGCAAGAAAAATGACGAGGAAAATGTAGGTGTGCTTTCGTATCAAGACAATGTCCCTGTTCACAAGCAGCCCTTCTTCAGAGGTTCCAGACAATAACTACAAAGTGATTCCTCTAGCTTCTTACTTACCTGACTTTGTAACTAGCCTTTTTTTTTGGCTCTTCCTAATGCTGAAGGACACTGGGGTCACACATTTTACAGTGAGGCTGCTGTTGCATCAACAAATTTTCATTAGACTACACAGACCCTAAAGAAGCATTTGAGCTAGACTATGTGAGAGCTAACAGCAAAATTCTTTCAATGTTTACATTTAATTGAAACTTCTTGAACTTAAGAGACAGGAGAGGGAAAGTTTTAGGAAATTATGGGTAATATTAATTAATACAATGCAGGTAAATTTCTTACACACTTCAATTACCCAAACAGAAGAGGATGAGAACTTTGGTTCTGGAAACATGTCCTAACTTAAATACAGTAAGTAAAGTGTGTAACAAATTCACCTGCTTTGTTATTAATTAATATATAATATTTTCACTGTAATCAGCTTCAAAATTAAACAAATCAAAATATGGGTAACTTATCACTAATAGTTTCTATGCTAAAAGGGTATTAAGTTGAGAGTATTTTCGAAATCAATAACCAAAATGTTTCTGAATATACAGGGTGTTAGTGAACTACACTAAAATAATTTTAGAGAGTGTGGAGCTATCTTATGTAATTTGAAGTAGAAAGGGTGTGGCCTGTCTGTTCAAAATTTGAAGCTATGGCCATAAGTTGCTAAAGTGCTATTATGCCACTGGCTAATGAAGATGTCCCTCAAAAGCATAAAACACAATAATGAAGGGAGATTTCATAATGTATCACTCTGGCTCATTAGTTGTCACATTAGCTTTTCAGTAAGAGGTGATTATTTGTTTTCTAGTTGGAATCTTGTTCATCATATATTTTTTTTTCCCCGACTAGGGCCTAATAATACAGCTTTTAGCTTACAGTTTGTTGATATTTAAATTTATACACGTAAATCTTAACATATCAATTCATACAATTACAGCCCTTGTAGTTATTTTACTCACCAATCAGAATTATGTCCTGAGTATGTGTTTGGTAAATTAAGTTTTAGGCATTATATTAGTAGTAAGGTTATTAGCAATCTTAAGTCGGTAATACATTCATTGATGTTAAAGAGAATAAAACTTGAAAGCATTAAATAAATTTCATTCATAATTCTTTAGTATGCGTATCACAGTACTTCATATTAAATAAAAAAGATTAATGACATGACATGGAATTCCCACAGAACATCAGCTATTGTTCATTTAAGAACTTTCGAAAAATAAGACATTTTTAAAAAGTTCTGTTGGAACTCTCACAGTGAAGCTTGCTAAATGTAAATTATATTTAATCTGTCATCTAACATACTCTTTGTGAGACAACAGATGAGATACAATTTACAATCAGCTATTGTGTTATGCATATCACGAATTAACTCCAAGAAGGTCTCCTAGTGAACCAAAGACCTTGAACAAAGGAGAGGCAGAGTGAGGCATAACAAGGCAAAAAGAACTGATGACTGGGGGGTAAGCATATCACAAAGCCCTCAAACTATAATAAAGGCATATGCAAGGCCAAAAGGTCATCTTGGCAAGCTGTCTGGCAAGGAATATCTAGCCTTTCAGAGGCCGCCAGACCTATAAGCCCTGCAGGAACAATATGCAAGGCTATGGGAGGCTTTACAAACTCGGCTGGAGAAACACTCAAAAGTCTTATTTGAGGTACACTTCCCCAGCTGTATCTTTGATGACAACATATGCGAATCCACAGTCCACTGCAAAAGCCCTATACCATGAGCCATGCAGAAGGACTGGGAATTTGCAAGACAAGCTGCCACTGTTCAAAGTATAAAATGGACCATTAACAAATTCCACTCATTTAAATCGCCAGGTGGAGATGGTATCTCCTGCCTTGCTGCAGAAAAGACCTGACTTGCTCAATATTCTTCTCTGCAACTTCTTTCCAACCAGAATAGCCTTCAGCTATATTCCTCAGGCCTAGAGAGCTACAAGGTAGTATTCATTCCTAAGTGCAGTCAGAACAACTACACCAAAGCAAAAGCCTATCGATCTTGCATTGTTTCTTCTAAAGACTGATTGAAAGATACATCCAAAGGAGGGTGCTGTCTGACATTCCCCTCCATCAAAACCAACATGCCTATCAGTCATCCAAGTCTTGCATAATAACATTACACATAGTCAGCAGACTGGAAGACTGCATGACAAGGACAGAAATAGCCCTAGGGGCCTTCCTAGACATAGAAGGTGCTTTTGATAACACCTCTTTTGAGACTATGGTTCAGGTTGCTCAGAGATAGGAAGTTAGCAACACCCTTTGTAGGTGGATAAATTCCATGCCTAGGAGTAGAAATATTACTGCTAGTCTTCTTGGGGAAATGAAAGGAATTGTTGCCACAAGGGGCTGTGCCAGGGAAGTATTCTTTCCCCTCTTCTTTGGAGTCTTGTGGTGGATAGTCTACTCCAAGATATGACCCAGGAAAAGTTTTACATACAAGGATATGCAGATGGCATAGCACAGATAATTTTGGGGAAATTTCCCAACAGGGTATCAGGCATGAACAATGGGCCGAGAAAAATTCACAGCTGGTGCTAGCAGGAAGCTTTATTAATAAATCCTAGTAAAACAGTTGTCATTCCATTCACAAACAGGAGGAATCTCAAGGGCTTAAGCTTGGTAGTTTAACCCTGGAATAATTCTGAATCAGATATCTAGGTCTTGAACTAGATAAGAAACTAACCTGGAACAATCATATTAATAATATTCTATGCAGAGCCAGGTGGTCTGTTAAAACCATCAGATGCACTATCGGATCCACCTGGGGCCTTAAACCGTACATTAGGTATTAGCTTTATGTTGCTATAGGTAGTTGCCAGATATCTTGTGGTGCCATTGTTTGGTGGCGGACAACTTTAAAAACAGCTCCATTTAGGATTATTGTTGGATCTAGAGACAACTGGATGGAAGGAACTATGCCAAAACAAGTTAATCAACTTATATGTTACACTGATGAATCCCGTAAAGGTCTACAATCGGATGCAGGAATGTATGGCTGATTTCCAAAGACTAATTCAGTACAAGGCGTGTTGGTAAACATTGTACAGTTTTTCAAGCAGAGGTTTATGGCATCCTGAACTGAGCCTATAGAGGACTAGTGAAGGGTTATCAGAGGAAACGAATTCTCATCCTCTCAGATAGTCAAAGCGCACTAAAACCACTTCCTTCTGACCATCTGCAGTCTAGGCTGGTACGGGAATATCAAAATGCCTTGTTTTCCTTGGCATCCTGTAATAGGCTTGAACTGCAATGGGTTCCAGGGCATCAGGGCATTTATGGGAATGAATAGGCAGATCCTTTGGTAAAAAGGGAAGCTGACACCTTTTTTGGTCCTGAGCCTGTGGTTGGAATCAGTACTTATACTGCTAAGACTGCAGCCAAAACATAGATTGGGGATAAGCGTCAACTAAGGTGGCAAACCTATCCTGGACAAATTCAAACTAGGAAATTCATGCTAGGCCCTAGCAAGAATCTCTCCTCATCCCTTCTCCAATTGGATAGAAGAGGAATGAGGAAAGCAATTGCATTAATTACTGAACATGGTCACTTCAGAAAACATCTATGAAAAGTGGGTCTCTGTAAAGAAGAACCCACTTGCAGATTGTGCAAACAGGATGAGGAATCTGCCTCGCATATCCTGTTTGAGTGTCCAATCCTGGAAAGAAAGAGACTCGTTCTCTCTATAACCAGAGAAGGTGTAGGAAAAGATGCCAACATTGGAACCAAAAATACTGCAATTTGTACAGGAATGGATTTTGGTAAACAGTAAAGGCATCCCTGCCAATGGGGTAGAACAATAAGCCTTAAGGCTGATTTGCTAGAAGATTTTCAAAACTCCATCAAATTCTCCCAATATCTGATCTAATTGCATTGTGCATTATGCCACACAAGTAGTTAAAGAACTACATTTAATGTAGTCTGTCTTGGCTATATAATGCAAGAAGGCAGCTTATAGATGTTCAGTGTCGCACTATCAAATGAATGGTTTTGAGATTTGAGGAATTTTTATGGCACTAAATCTTGAAAATGCTGATAACAAGCTGCGGAAAATTGATATTTCTATGTTGGCAAGGCAGTTTTAAAGGCATTCTAAACCAATTTTTCACCTGGCTTGGTTTTTAACACCAACTTATTAACATCTGATGCCAAAATGTTTAACACCATAAAACTGCATTTTGCTTATTAATGGACTTTGTCTACCGTCTATCTTAAATCTTAAATATTACTTCTCTGAACTCTCTAAAATTATTTCGGTAGTTCATTAACACCCTGTATAAAGCAAATTAATATTAGGCAAAAGCTCCTGATTAGCTATTGGCTGTAAATAGCTATTTATTAAATATAATTTCATCCTAAGGGTTTCTTTTATAATTAATTTGCTTCAAAATCTTGCAATCATTTTAAATATTTTTACAATCCATTGATTTCTTACTTATAAGAGAGTAAGATAACACTTTTAAAACTACTGTTTTTTTTAATAGGAAACAAGAAAATAAATCTAATGAAACAGTTGTTTCAAATTACTTCCCCCCTAACATGTAGTATCTCCACTGAACCCATGGTGTGTATCATGCAGCGAGAGTGTACTATAATGCAAGTTCACATTCAACCAGAAGGGCTACCCAAGTGCCACGTGGCAACAATGCTCCATTGCATGTTAAAATAAATTGTTGTAGAATTATACAAATTATTATTCAGGAAATCAATCAAATTTCACTAATTTTGCTCCACTTACTTGGACATATTTCAAAGGCTGTTGCCTTCATCTTCAGGAACATTATAAATGAAAAACTAGACCACCTTGGACAAAAACAGCGGAATAATATAATTAGGAAAGTATTTCAAAACAACACAATAGAAAATGTCATAAACCAGTCAAATCAACATTTTTCAAAAAAAGAATTGCAACTGTTAAATGTGGGGTTAAATTTGTGTATAGATTATTTGAGAAATATAGAAGAACGTAGCAGACATCAAAATAGCAGCTTTTTACAAACCAGAGGAAGAGAAAAAAATAGCATAAGATTTCAATGTGAAAAAGCCCTAGAACAACTAATTAAAAAAGAAAATAACCAAGAAAGACCATACTATAGGGGCACTCAGATCTTCAAAAGAAAAAGACATTATTTATAGTAGGGCTAACAAAGGAAACAAAATACTAATAATGAATTAGACAGATTATGAAAACAGTATGTACAATTTACTAGATAGCCAAGATTATGAAAAAATCAAAACAGATCCTACACAAAAATATATCAGTGCAGTAAAAAAATTATTAACAAAAGTAACAATTCTGAGCGAGGAAGAAAAAAGAATATACTAGACAACCCTACAACACCTAGAATCTATGGCTTACAAAATACATAAACCTGGTAATAAAAAATGAGACCTTGTATATACGATAAATTCACCCACATACAGTTTAACCAATTACCTTTTAAAGAAATTTAATACTTTACCAAAATACAAAAGCCAAAGCATAAAGAATTCATCAGAATTAATAGATGGAATTAGATATGTGAAACTGGAAAACAGAACTTTACTAAAATGTAAAATTGGAAATTGTGTAGTTCAACTAATCATACAATGATATCCATTAATAGAACTTTACTAGTTTCTTATGATGTGGTCTCTCTGTTTCCTAGCATCCCCAAAGAAAATCTATAAATATTGTAAGGAAATTAAAACAGTTAAAATCTCCTGGGCTGTTTTAACTACAACACCGGCCATGAAAGCCTAAGAAGTACTTGTAAAGAAATGGCTAACCTCAATAAACCTTCCTGAAGAAGTAATAGAATAATATTTAAATTTGTATCAATGGAACCTACTTCTCATTCAGAGGTAATAATTACACACAAAAGAATGGTCCAGCAATGGGAAACCCACTCTCACCATTCTTGTCAGATATGTACATAAGTTTCTTGGAAATAAAATTAGTTGAAGCCTTTCTACACATAAGTATAAATGTTGTAAATGAAAAATGGAAAGAAAATGCAATAAAACTACTCAACCTACAAGACAGCACTGTTAAATTCACAATGGAAACAGAAAACAAGGTTCTTCACTTCTTGGTTATAAAAATTATAAAAAATGGCAATAATCTGGAATTTGACATATTCAGAAAAGATACCCACACAGATAATTATATAAAAAACAACAGCCACAATCCAAGACAAACTCTCGATAATCAATATTCTCACATTCAGATTAACAAATCTACCAATAAGCAAGACAGTACACAATTCAGAGACCATAAAATCATAGACATAGCACAGAAAAATGGCTACACAATAGATCTGGTCAACAAGAAAATAGAAAAATTCAAAAAACAAATAAAAATGTCACCACACTAAAAGGCTACAAAGGATATTATATATATAAGAAATTCACATTCTACCAATGGGCACACCAAAAATTCCAGAAGATTTTTTTAAGAGGCAAACATCATTTTGGCTCCAGTAAACAAATGTAGTTTAAAAATCTCGTAAAAACCAACACAAAAGACAAAGTTCTGCCAGGAAAACAATCAGACATTTATGAAATCAGTTGCAAAGACTGAAATATGAAATATATAGGCAAAACAAAAAGAAATATTACCATACGATTTAAGGAACACATGAGAAATGTAAAATGTAAACATACGGAAAAATCAGCAAAGCAGATCATTTTTGGCAAAAGAACCACAAATTCCAAAAGGAACCAAAACTCAAAAGCTCTTCGAAAACCCATAGAATTAACAGTGTGGGAAAATATATTCATAAATAAAAACAAGGAAAATTTGGTTAATTTTGATCTCCTAAACAATAGTAACTTCATCACCAAGTTTATAAAATCCACAGAGCGACATCTTAATGCCAGGCTGGGAAGCAGACAGTGGAATCATGCTGAAGATAAAGGCAACAGCCTTTGAAACATGTCCAAGTAAGTGGAACAAAATTAGTGAAATTTGAGTGATTTCCTCAATAATAATTTGTTATATTATACTATATTTCACTGTGAAAATTCCAGCCATTCAGAACTGTTATATGAAGTTTTATTTTTTATTTTTGAAACAATTATTTTTTTGAAGCTGAATATTTTAACCTCAATTTCAATATTTTAAAGAGTGCAGCTGTTTAAAATAAGTTATAATGATATTGATATACAGTTTGTTTGATGACACTTACACTTCATTTACTTGGATTTTAAATTGGACATGTTTTGGGAACATTCACTCCCATCACCAGACAATCAATTGGTAGAAGCATACTTTGTAGGAGTGAGAGATATTATTGAATATAACCAATGATGGTGTCTCGATGTTCATGACACAACTTTTATTTATGATGATGCAATTTTTTCCTATATCATTGGTTTCAAAGGTTTGCAAGTTTGTTTCAATAATTTTGTTTTTAAATGAATTTCATTATTTTGTGATCAAAAGTGAGCTGCCACTGCCTATTTCTCTATCTGTTGGTAACAGATATTTCTGTGATGTTCTTAGTGCAGATTTCCAAATTTCTTTTCATTTTTCCAATATATACCTCATCACAGTCTTTGCAATTGAGTTGGTAGATACACTGACTTCTTGTCAGAGAGTATAGGATTTTTAAAGGAAGATAATAAAATTTTAATATTATGGACGTTTTGAGTATCTAACATTATTTTCTGTTTTTATAAAATAAATTTAAGTTTATTGAACCCATGTATGTACATTTTTTGAATTACATATCTTCTTTTATTTGTGATAGCAAACTTGTATTTTTGATGTCTTTATTTCTTCAAAAATTCGTCATTTTATCTATTAATTTTTTTATGGAAACCATTATGTTGTGCTGTGTGGATGATGTATTGATATTTTTATCTGCATTCTTTTCTACTGAATGGAAAATTCACTAATCTGTAATCAAGGCTATTTAGGATGGCATACTGGTGTATTATGATTAAAGCTATTTTTTAATGTAATTGTTACTGTGGGTTACATTGCCTATATATTCCAAAGGCAAAACTGTTATTGTCTTGTAATCTTCATATCTAATAAGGGAATCCATCAACTTTTTTCCATTTCTAATGTAAACTATATTGATCTTTCTTATAAATGCAATAATTTTAAAGCATCATTAACCAGAGGTTTAGATATAATAGCAAATATGTCATCCATATATCTGTACCAAGTCTTAAAAATTAAGAGGAAAAGTGTCAGACACATTTCAAAATCACTCATAAAAAAAATCTGCCAAGAAAGGTGAAAGATGGTTACCCATTACCAACCCAGAACTTTGTCAGTAAAATTTACCATTAAAACTAAAAGAGTGTTGGTTAATACAGTAGCAGCCAACTTTTGGTCAGAATATCATGAAATTGATTAAAAATTAAAATTATTGGAACACACTTGCAAACACTTGGAACTAATGACATGGGAAAACATTTACATGATCAAAAATCAAAATTGCATCATGAGCTTTGAGACAATGTCATTGAATGTACTCAATAAAAGTCTCCAACCGTCTTCAGAATAAGCTTCTACCAGTTGATCTTCTGCTGATGGTGGAAGCAAATGTTCCCAAAAATTGTTTAATTAAAAAATTAAGTAAGTGAAGAGAAAGTGTCACCAAAGCAATTCTTTATCAATATTATTTTACTACTTCACTGTTAATAACTTCAAGAGTATAAGGTATAATGAAATAACAAATCCTTGGTTAAATAAGCTAATATGGGTTATATTCCATTAAAAATCTTCAAAAAGGAGGTAATGTATAATTTTAATTTGTGTTTCAGCAGTGTATGGTTCCAGATATATTTATTTTCAAAGGTGCAGGATTTCTTAAAATGCCAAATGTTTAACATTTATTAAAGCAAACTGTAGTGGAAACAGGGATTTCATATTTTGCATATATAGGGAAGGGAATGGGAACAATTAGCATTAGAAACAGGATTATTATACACCAATATACTGGGTGTTAGTGTGTATATAGTCCTAAGGAAATAAGTAACTCACAAGTATAGGATAATAGTTGGATGAAGTGTTTAGAATTAAAATATTGAATTAGAATATAATGATATGTATTAATTTTAATTGTTAGCCAGTATTATGGAATTGATAAAGACATGGATTGTATTGCAATATTTAAAACTGTATGTTGGTGTAAAGAGAAATAAATTTAAATCTGGTTCTTCACATACAGAAGAGACAGAAATTTCAGATTTTGTATACTGTAGCATGTCATAATATTGAATTCACTTCCCGTTGAAAAGCTGGTTTTAATAGCATAGCTGCCTTCCTGTATAACCTATTTAATTTTTTTATATTTTAATGGTAAAGGTTGTTTGGGGATTTGATATAATGAAATATTCAGCTGAGCATTTGCTTTTGCAACCAAGGAAATTACACAAAAAAATCTTAAATGGGTGACACCAGGATTGAAACCAGCTTCCAAATACGTGTCCTGTTAACCTTGAGCCAATATGCCTAGAGTCACAGGTATTAAATTTATGTAGAGGATAATTAGTTATGGTTGTAGATTTCACTTTATAAGTCAATTTTTGAAGTATCATCTTCGGCTAATAATGAGCAATGCTTCTGATTTTCTTCCACTTAAATCAGAAGAGAGCATTATTATTCAATATTTTTTTAAATTACTTGTTTATGTGTATGTATGATGGAAGTAATGTATAAACAATAGTTTTCAGGTTCATTTGGTGCAAAGAAATTTGTTGAACATAATTATAGTAAAAATAAATTTTGTTTATAAATGCAGATATTTAAAGAAATTCTGCTTAAATCGTAAGCAAAATAGCATTAAAAATTGCTACTTTGGTTCAGATACTTGTACATTATACTATATCCCAGTCACACATTTACCTACTGTTTGCTTTGTTGATTTTTTGTCTGCAGAAAAAGGAGGGTTTATTTCTTCATATCTTCTGAAGCACTACTATCACAATGGTTTTTGCTTTATGCTCTCTGTTGATGATTCTGACAAAGTTAGGCAATCTGATATATATATATAGATTTGCCAATTTAACTATACTTTTAAATCTGTTTAGAAATTTAGTTGTAATCTGCAAGAATGTATTGCAACATCTAACCCAACTATTAAATTATATATTATTCTCATAGAAACTGTTTAAATGGTGCATATATACATGGAGAAATATTGAATTTTATTTTTTTGGTACTGATTGTCAATCAAAATGAAGATTGTCAATCTGGCAGATGTGCACTCATCCTACCTTTATAATGCATATCATATAGCATGGTATTATGTAATAATAAAAAAACACTTTAGAAGCCAACCCAACATGTCTTGCAACCATCAAAATGTGTTTATGGAAGCAACAAGAATGCCAAGGGTGATAATTGGTTTTCTTTCATTCAACCAGCAGTGGAGTTATTGAAAAATAAATTGACCTATTTTGGGATTCTGAAAGGGAATAAGAAGGAAATAACACCAGAGTTCCTACCTTCTAAAAAAAAAAAGTTGGATCCATGGGTACACCATGAAGCTCACATTACTGTCATGTGTGCGAAAGCAATCAACAGTGGTGGTATCAATGTACCATCCTGGATTTCAAGATGAGGTAAATAATAAATCAAAGATTGTATCCTTCTATAACACCACAAAAGAAGGTATGGATATTCTGTACATGAAATGTAGCAACTATTCAGCTATCATAAGGACAATATGATCAATTGCCATATTTTGCTATCTCATTTCAGTCAGCTGGTCTAATGCAGATATAATGTATAGGGAAAAATGCAAATCCACCAAATTTGATTTCATGAAGAATATTGGGATGGCTTTAACAAGAAAATACATGTTAAAAATCTCCTGATAGACAATGTTAATGACAATATTCCACGAGAGAAAAAAGCAGGTATTTATAAAATAAGTTGTCCAGAATGTGAAAAAATTTACATTGGAAAAACAAAGAGAAACATAGGCACACAGTTAAAAAAACCTTTCAGGAACATAAAATACAAATAGTTTGAGAAATCAGGAGTGGGATCTCATTTCTGGACAGAAAACCATGACATAATAAATAAAGCAAAATAATTGAAATCAGTGCAAGGACCTACAGAATTAGCAACATAGAAGAAAATCTACATTTACAAGCACAAAGACAGTTTAATGAACTTTGACACTTCCTGGGATGAAAACATAAACTTAAGTTCATCACGCCTCTACCACAGCAGATTACACATTCCCACAGAATAACAGATTATCCTGCAGTTGCTTTGAGCTGATGATGCAGACTAAGTGCTCGTGAAACCAGTTCTACATATTATAAACAAGTAAATGGAGCAAAAGAGTGTTAGTTTAACTCAATAATACAGTGATTCAATATAGATTATTTTCACTGTGCAATGTTCCAATTAACATTTTTAGTTAAGAAAAAACATGATAGAATGGAGAAATTAAGTAGACAGTACCCAATTATGGAGTTTATTATAGTTGGTGATTTTAACGCCAGAGTAGGTGAACATGATATAAGATTTATGGGGTTGAAAAATGAATGTGTGTGGGTGAACAGAGAGGAGCAGGTAAGGAAAAGTAGATAAGGTGCTAAGTAAGGAAGGTAGAAAATTGGTCAAGTTTTGTGAGATGAATTTAATTATGTGCAATAGTTTAATAGGTGAAGGCCAAGAAGAAGAATTTCCATTTATGGATATAAATGGTCAGAGTGTGATAGACATATGATATGTAGTGAAGGAATTGACCAGGTGCTGGCAAATTTTAAAGTTCTGGACTTGATAACAAATAATGGACATTTTCCATTAAAAATGAGGCTGAGTTTAGGGGAATGCTATAGGGAGGAGGAAGCAATAGAAATGAAATATATAAAATGTTTTAGATGGAAAGAGGAGTATGCTGAGCTTTTCTGGGAGAATTTATATCCAAAATAGGGGAAATAAAGTATAGAATTCTATAAGCACTGAAGGTAGGAAAGATAGAGGGAGCATTGGAAAACGTGAAGTCTATGGTAGGGTGGGCAGGAAGTAAGATGGAAGTGAATCAAAGGTTATGGATGGTATGGTGGAGAGTGTATTAAGGTAAAGAAAGACATGTTTAAGGACTTATTAAGGTGGAGAAGGTCAGAAGAGGAAGAAAATAGGCAAATTTTTTTGTTAAAAAAAGGGAATGTAAGTGCCTAGTGCAGGATAAAAAGAAAGAGTGGCAACAGAGAATGGGTGAAAAAATTAAAGGAACAGTGACAGTTAAAGATAATAAGTATATATGATCAGTCATAAAGGATATTTTAAGGAAGAGAAGGGTAGGAAATAAGATAACCCCAAAGGAATGAAAGAATTACTTTAGAATCCTGTTAGGTGGCGGGAATATCCCAAGTTTATGCATTAAATTTAAATAGTACTGTGTGCAGGATAGAAAGTTTAGATAAAGAATTTACAGAATGAAGTGGGGTACCATATTAAAAAATTGAAGAAGAAAAAGGCAACAGGAATAGATGGAATTCCAGGTGAATTTTCGAAAACTTTTGGGGAACTGGAAGGAGGTATTAGGCTGCTAACAGAATTATTAAAATGAATTAAGGAGAAGAAGGAGTTGGAAAGTTAGTATGATCATTCCAATATATAAAAGGGAAAGGTGGTATAAATAACCAGAGTAACTATCGAGGAATTGGTCTACTATAAATAAAATATATGCTGGTGTATTAGCAGGAAGGTTGCATGAGTGGGCAGAAATGGAAGGTAAATTATCAGAATTTCAACCAGGTTTTAGAAAAGAAGGAAGTACAATAGATAACATAATCATAATTCAAATTATAATAGTAAATATATAAGAAATAAAAAACATTGTCTTTGCAGATTTTGAGAAAGCATTTGATACAATAAATTGGGATGTATTGGTATACAAATTGAGAATTAAGGGAATTATTATAGAACTTCAAAAATTATATGAAGAGAGCAGGTATTGTGTTAGATGTGAAGTAATAGATCTACAGATTATACAATTCAAAATAGGCTTGAGACAAAGATGTAAATTGAGTCTGATATTATTTAATTTATTTATAGTCATATCATAGATAGGATTAAGGAAAAAATTGACATTGCTGAATTATTGGAAAGGAGGAAGTACAAGGATTGCATTTGCAGATGATCTTATAATGGGGGCAGTAACTGTAACAGAATTATAATATGCAATTGATGAATTATTAGATATTGCGTACAATGGGGCCTGAAGATAAATAGTAATACAGATAATAGTATTTAAAAAGAGAACAAAATTAAAAAAAAGATGAGAGATTCTTTATAAATAGAAGCCCAATATAGGTAGTAAAAGAATTGGATTATTTGGGGGTGATATTTACAAGTAATGGAAGGTGGGAGGTGCAGTCTAAATGTACACAAGTAAAAGGCAAATTTGCTCTGAAAGCTGTTAGAATAAGCTCATATAAAATTCCCACATTGTCAATGAAACAGTTAGAAAGACTACATGAGGCTGTGATTGAGTGGAAAATGATGTATGCAATGGAAATTTGGGGAGGTCAAAGGGGTGGACAAAGATTGATGTACAGCATAGAATGTTTTGTATACAGGTTCTGAGGCTACCAAAAATTTCACTAAGGGGGATAAATATGGAAACTTAGGAAGAGTAGGGAGGAAAGGAATAATAGTGGAAAGAATCTTAAAATATTGATATAAATTCATTTAAGAACTTTCAAAAAATAAGACATTTTTACAAAATTCTGTTGGAACTCACACAGTGAAGCTTTTTAAATGTAAATTATAATTAATCTGTCGTCTAACACACTGTTATGCTTCGCTTACTTTTAAATATGGAGGCACCAGTTTCAAAGAGACATCCTTCTGATGTCATCAAGTTGGTTGAAGATGGAGAGGATGTCTCTTTGAAACTGGTCCCACCATATTTAAAAGTAAGTGAAGCATAAGACAGATTAATTATAATTATATTATAATTTACATTGATATAAATGTTTGAAATGAGACAATAATGATGTACTAAATGAATGTATTATATACCAAAGAGATATATTGGAAAGAGAGTGTTGGCTTTGAGAGGTGGTAAAACTATTAGAAGAAATTGGAATAGAAGATGTATGCCGATTGTGTGAAAATAATGTTTTGGATTTTGGAAAAAAGTGAGACGGTGAGTAGAAGATATAGAGAGATAAGAGATCTGGGCTAGCTTAGAGGATAAAAGCTCCTTAGATTTACATAAAGTAGTTAAAAGAAATTGGGGACAGGAGAAATGCATAGACATTTGTGACCTATTTGGAAGAATAGGTTTTGCTTGGATGCATACAAGGATATTATTTTTAAAAGGATTAAGGATAAATTGTAAAGAAGGATGCATTATGTGTCGGGAAGTGGAAAGTCAGTTCCATTGTTTAATTAAATGAGAAATGGTAAAAAGTTAGAGGCATAGTATTTGGGATAGAAAATGGAACAAATTATAACAAGAAATGGTAGCAACAAAAATGTTGTCAGATATGAGAATAGAGAAAATGAATAAGATGGGAGAATTTTTAGGAAAATTAAGGGAATGAATGAATGAATGAATGAATGAATGATTTATTTATGGACGCTCTTTAACAGCTCAGGTCATCAGCGTCCCATTCAACTTAGGGTGTGAAACGACCGAACAAATTTTGCTCAGAGGCCTCTCTTTCAGGCTTGAGGTTCTTTTTCGTGCCGTAAATGTATGACACGGGACCCACGGCTTTACTTCCCTTCCAAAGGAAGCCATACTTAGGATTTTTACGCCCCCAAAAAATCCATCGGTCCTGGCCGGGTTCGAACCCGCGATCTTGGGTTTAGGAGGCAAGTATGGTAACCACTACACCACCAGGACCGACGAAAATTAAGGGATAAATGGAAAAGAAGTATAAGGAAGGAGCATGGTGGCACACACAGTGGTGAAAATTAGTAATTTATTTTATGGGCTCTTTACCATACACATAATCTAGTGGTTAAGGGATGGGAGGATCCCAGTTTTGGTACTGACAAACTTTTAGAGTCCTTGTATATTTATGTAAATTAATTGAAATGTGATCTACTGAAAATGGATTGAAAGTGTATAATTAATAAATTGACATAATTATGAAGTTATGTGAGTAGTGGCAAAAGTAGCAAGGAAAAATGTAAATTGGAATGTATAATTAGTTGCTGAAATAAATCATTCATTCAAGATAAAACGTTCAGAGAAGACTAGAAGTTTCAAATTTTCCATAGGATCAGAGGAAAATATTTTGAATATTTTAGTAGCCAATAACACAGATTATCAATATAAAACTCAATAGGAATCAACACAGCAAACGTGTGTAATTTCTTTGTAGAAACTTATTTCAAACCAGTTAAAACATTAGACACAAATAGATAGAAAAATCAGCTGTAGCTGCACATTTTTGAATGAACACTATGAAATTGATAAAGGTATTAATTTACTGAGAGCTGTCCAATTTCCTAAAGAACTGAGCATATGGGAGAACATCTTTATTAAGCAAAATGAACACAGACTTATGGACTTTGAAATTCCAGAAGCAGACAACATTCTGTATAAGTTCTTTCATAGACCACCAGAGTCCCTTACCTGCCTCTCCAACCCAGCATGACTCATTAGTCAGTTGACAATATGAATGCAGTTCAAGAAACATGTCCTGAATTTTAGTAATTATAAAGAGTGAAATGCTCAAGAGTGTTGAATATTTTAACCATTTTAAAATTTTAAACTTTCCCTTGGGAAAGAAGTTTTAACTGGTTTGAAATAGGTTTATGCAAAGAAAACCCAGATTATACTCAGGAATCCATATGACTGCGTACAAATGTGTGAAGTGTGAAAAGTCAAAATGTTTGTAGTGGTCAAAATCTGCCTTTGTTATTGTGCAGTATTATTTTTTGTTTTTGTTCTCAAATTTGGCTGTATTGAATAAAGACTAGAATGTTCAACTGAGAAACAAAATGGTTCTAAAGATAGTGCTTATGTAATATTTGTGTTTTCTCTTTTTTTACTCAGAAGATTATGAGTAAAGACTGGATTGTTCACATTTAAAGAAACTTATATGTTAATTTCAACATTCAAATATTGAAGCTAATATTATAATTTTAATGTGAATATGTATGTATTGAAAATGTTATTAAATTCCATTGAAGTTAAAAAAAAAAGGTACAATTTTACTATCTTAATATAATTTGATATGATTTATAATTAGACTGTAATATATAATGGATTAATTTAATTCGCCATACTTATCATAGTCTCTTTAAAAAAAAAAAACTATATTACTTCTCTGTCTCTCAGACGGCTAAAATGTTACTGGCTAAAATGTTGGTTTTGATCAACTGAGGGTTAAATGTGATCTTGAAGACAGTGGCATCATAGCATCTGAATGAACTGTGAGAATGAATTTCAGAAATTCATTTAAAAAGATGTATACCTGCCCATAAGCCCAAATTACCTAGTGCTAGGTAAAAATTAGGGCTCTGTGATGAAATTTTCCTCTAAAAAGCGTTCCATGACCTAAAAAGTTTACCGCCTATGGTGCCTCAGTAGTGAAAACAGGCGTTAAACACTACTCAAAAAAAAAAAAAAAAAAAAAAACCTAAAAAGTTTGGGAACCACTGCTCTACAGTATAAGCACATGATCACAATTTCTCAAAGAATTCCACTATTGCTGCAGTGAGACTGGAGCAATTTGAAGGTTGCAGTATGTGTGAATCCATATGCGACTATAGCTGGAGTTGCTGCTGTGGCTGACCGCATGAAGCAGACAGGTTAATCATGACAGATTATAAAGTATCTATAATACATTTGATTTGATTTTAATGTAGTATATATAGGAACTATGATGAGCAGCAAATTGCAAATAAAAGATATATTGAATCTGCAAATATCTACAGAACTTTGAAAACTGTGTCAGATCATGTTTATTAATATCAAAACTGATTAATTAACTAATTTAAATTATTTTGAATATTGCCAATAGAATAAAACAGTTCAACTTTGTCTTTCAAATGCTAATGGCAAATCACATGTCCAAAGGACTTTGTTCTTATAATATAAGTCTTTTAAGTTTTGCTTGTGTCTGCATTGGTAACTTTTTAATATAATTTGCTTTTCTTGCAATGCACTTTAATATAACATAATAGCTCCATTGGATTTCTCCATAACTGGCTGAGGAGTGGTCTTCTCACGGGCCTCGTGTGTTCCAATATAAATGGCAACAATATTTAAACAGTGGATGATTACAGCTCCAACAACAAACCTGTAAAACAAAGTTACTATGAGTAACATTACAGAAAATGTTTTCCTATACATTAATAATAATCCAGTATCACTAATCTATAAATTAAAAACTCAAACAAATTATGAAATTGAAAATGCAGCTACTTTTTTAATATGCATTGGACAGGAGAGGAGATGAAAGCAAAAACTTGGGGAAATACTAACACTGATGACTGATTTGATGAAGAGTTTAAAATAAACAAAAGGACTGTAGAAGAAAAGTTGGTGAAATGAAAGAACATAGGGGATATGAAATTTAAAGAAAACTAATCACATAGTTAACATTTTTATCACAAACTGTTAGAGAAAGAAAAATGCTAAGAAATTAATTAAAATTATTGGTGAAAAATATGAGTACAAAACTGAAAGAGTATAACATTTATGTAGTTAAATCTAATATAAGCCAAAAAGAATGGTTAGATTACTTTTCAACTTTATATGAAAGTTTTATGAAAGATAGCAGTAACCCAAGATATAGAAAATAACTATAGAGATTTTGGATAGTATCATAACAGAGGAAGAAGTAATGGATCAAATTAAAAAAAACACAAAGCACCAGGAATTTATGGTATATCAGGAGAATTTCTTAAAGAATGGTGCAAGAATTTGAACCGAGTTAAGGTACTAACATCTAGACTGAATTCTGTGAAAAGCAAAGGATATACACCAAAATTAGAGAAAAGCAATGTACAACCACTGAATATTCATATCATTGATGGCCAATAGTTTTAATAATTAAATTAAGATTGATGTTTATCAATTAAATATTGACTTTCAATATATAAAGGTAAAGGGGACATAGATAAACTTAACAACTACCAAGGTATAGCTGTATTATCCAATGTGGGGGTAAAAAAAGGATTTTAGCACACAGATTCCAAGAAAGGATAAAAAAAATATATTAAATTTATTTGAATTAGTGAACTTGTGATATTGGAAATTGTTCTATAAGGTTTTTTTGATTGATTTATTTATGGACGCTCTTTAACATCTCAGGTCATCAGCGTCCCATTCAAATCAGGGCGTGAAACGGCCGACAAATTTTGCTCAGAGGCCTCTCTTTCAGGCTTGAGGTTCTTTTTCGTGCCGTAAATGTACGACACGGGACCCACGGCTTTACTTCCCTTCCGAAGGAAGCCATACTTAGGATTTTTACGCCCGAAAAAATCCATCGATCCTGGCCGGGTTCGAACCCGCGTTTTAGGCGTAGGAGACAAGTATGGTAACCACTACACCACCAGGACCGACGTTCTATAAGGTGAATAAATATAGCATTATAGTTGATATTTGAGAAATAAAAGAATTAGTAGTTTGTAGAGGCTGTAGCTATCTGATAAACTTATGGTATAAATAGAAATTTTGTTAACTAAAATTGTGAATTGGAACATTGCACAGTGAACCTAATCCTAAATGCTGTCATAAATAGCTTTCACCAGTGCTATTGCTCTCTCTAAAACATAAATCTGATAAGGTCTATTGGTTTCTTTTGCAGAGTAAAACCCAGGTATTTAAAAAAATTAACTTTTTATAGGACTGATCTTTATGCATTACTAAGTCCTCCAGTGTTAGTCTTTCATCTCTCCTAAAAACTATTTGCACAGTTTTTGTTTCACTAGTGGTTAATTTGTTTTCCTTTACCCATTCCATTACAGTCCTCCAGTGTTAGTCTTTCATCTCTCCTAAAAACTATTTGCACAGTTTTTGTTTCACTAGTGGTTAATTTGTTTTCCTTTACCCATTCCATTACAGCATCAAAGGCCTTCTGAAGTTGCTGCTTGTATGTTATTGGCTTAGAGGAGTATAATTGTTTCTTCAATACTTTGACCAATAGTCTTGATGATATAATCTTGTAATGACATTTGATTTACAAATGCTATTACATATAATAGTTTTATGCAATTGTATCTCTTTTCATAATCTATATGGTATCCACTTTTTCTGAGGCATGGATACAATCAAATTTCTATTATATTCAGATGTCATTCATGTTCCCCATACTAGATTTCCTCTAACAGGTCTTTGGTGTTACAATGGTACTTCAATAGCTTTGATAGAATTGACCAGAAATGTTCAATAGGATTTATATCTGGAGAGTTTGATGGCCACCCCAGTCTTTGAGTTTCTAAGTCTTCATAAACACATTTACATGGTTACAATCAGGGTCATTTTGTATAGTTACCTATGAACTAACCATGGTAAATCTACTGAGACACCAATTTGCAGTTCTGATAGCTCATTTTTTAGAACCTTGCAAACTCACACTACCGTATTTTTCAAACCATAAAACATAGGGAGGGTGCCAAAAAAATGTATACTCCTTTCACAGTAGATATCTATTTAATATATTTAAAAGTTAGACCAAAAGACAATAGTAATGTGTAGTATGATGTTCTGTAAGCATGTGACTCATATACATTATGATAGCATTGCTACATAACAGGTAAATCAACAATGAACAAATGAAGCCAAGATTATCGTATGATGTTATGTAAAAAATGTGACTCATATTATGCTATGCTAGCATTGCTACAACAAAATGGAGCCAAGATTATCATTTGAATAGCAGAAAGCAATTTTGAATTGATATTGGAAAACCAAGAATGTTGTTGAAGTTCAAAGGCAATGGAGATGTGTGTACAGAACAGAACTGCCAATGCGAGTAACAATTGTACGCATTCAAGACAAATTTAAGATTCGTGGTACCATATGCAATGTTCACAAGGGCAGATCTGAAAGACTCGCATAGCAACAAGCTCCACATCCTCGGCTATGGTTTTGGAATGTTTTGAGCAATCACTGCAGAAATCTACAAAACAATGTGCATGTGAGACTGGGATTAGCAGAACCAGCGTATGTCTTATTATTAAAACAACAAAGTTGAAAGTTTTCATCCCAAGACTTTTGCATGCATTAAATAAAGATGGCCCTGATTGGAGAATGCAGTACTGTGAGTGATTTCAGAACATGGTACAAAAGGGTCAGGCCTTCGTAGGGAAAGCTGTTTGGTCTGATGTGGCAAAATTTAAGTTGCATGGAATTGTTAACCAGCATATCTGTGTCTACTGGTGTGCAAACAAGCCACATGTTATTTTGGAAAAGGCTGTTAATTTACCTGGAATTAATGTTTGGTATGGGTTGGCATCTAGGAGTCTAATTGTACCATACTTTTTTGAAGAAACAGAACTGACCCAGTGTAGCTGAACATGATATGCACATCCATCTTACCAGCCATTCATACACTCTATGGAAATGAGGAATTTTACTTCCAACAGAATGGTCACTACCACATTAGCACCAAGATGTATGTGCATACTTGATGACAATCTTCCAAGACACTGGATAGGATGAAGTGGTCAGATTAAGTTTCCACCACGTTCTCCAGATCTTAACTCTGTTGGACTTCTACCTATGTGGAACTCTTAAGGATGTTGTATACCGTAGAAAACCAGCTACACCAGCAGCACTTCAGGAAGAAACTGAAACGTCATGTGCTGCAGTCGCTGAGGACTTTTCAAAAACATTTCTCAATCAGTAGTTCAATGTGCTCAGAAGTATATCGATGCCAATGATGGGCATTTTGAGCAAAGTTGTAACTTTAAAAGTCTAAGATAATTAGTGCTCATCATTTTCTGTTTGTGTGAATTAAGTTTTGTTATGTTAACACAGGTTTTTCTTTGCTTGAAGTATGTATACATTTTTTGGCACCCTCTGTATTTTAATTTTAGGACAGAGATTGAATTATACATGAACCATATGTCACAAAATATTACAAAATTACTGTTTACTCCTCCATCTGCAACACTAGTTCCACATTCTTTTGCAAACTGAACAACTTATAGTTTAAAAGCTGCAGTCTATGAAAATGGCTTTTGTACCATTATTGTTGAATGAATAGATAAATTAATTTATTCAATATTCAAAGTCACAGATACAAAGTTTAAAATACTGGATACAGAATTGTCAATTTAGGTTACTCTACAAACTACATATTAATAGAAAACCTATTTCTAACCAACTAACAAGCTATGCAGTTGCATTTCTTTCATTATGCTTTACATTGTTGTATATGTAATGGGGATATATTTAAATAAGTAATTTCCAAATATTCAAATATTCTTTAATGCATATAATTCTCATATTATTTTAAGTTTCATTATAACCCTTATGAAATTTGCCCACATTTCTTAATCATTTTTGTCTCCCTTTTCCTACCTTCTTTATGTTGGTAACTTATCTCACTTGATAAAAGAAACTCTTATCCGTATTTTTGTTTGTTCATATTCCAAAATACGTCACATATTATCGAATTCATCACACATTGAACATTTTTTCTTTTATAGACACTGTTCATATGCCACTTAAGCATATCATTTTGGAACTTGAAATGCTAATTGGAACTTATACAGTGAAGTTAATCATATAATTAAGGTCTTTGTAAGTCAAACTACACACTTTAAAGGCTCCACTTACTTATTTAAGTAATACATGTTTTGCAAATCATTTCAGCTAACTGTCAATGATACAGATGATGGTCTGCGAAACAAGTACTACATTTAAACAAGTAAGTGGAGTCAATAAGAGCATGTAGTTAGACTGAATCATACAATGATCTTAATTATATTATTTTGGATCTGAACTCTTTCATCTATCCTTACTTTATCTCAGATTTTAATATATTTTTCTCTCCTCCAGTCATTTTTAATGCTTTGTGTAGTTTTAAGGATTTCTTATCATTAAGACTAGCCCATATTTCCTGTTTTCAATGTGCTTCACTCTAGTTTTAATCTCATTGCTCCTACCCTCATTTTATGTATCTCTCTCTCTCTCTCTCTCTCTCTCTCTCTCTCTCTCTCTCTCTCTCTGTCCATTATGTTCTCATACCAATTTCCATTATTGTTGCAAACTGGAATTCAGCATTTTGATTTTAACTCACTCTACCCACTCAAAACAGCTACTAAACAGGTGCAAAACGGGATGAAAATAGTGACATTTGTACTTTTCTTTCCTGCTCCCCTTCTGTTGATAGCCGACCTGGCCATGGGGGAGGTGACAAGAGTAGTAAGTATATTTTGACAGTTTCATGTTATGTACAGAAGACCTCTGTAGACCATAAGATGAGGGCAGATTTTTAGCAGTATTTTTTAAAGAAAAAATTGAATGTTATAGTCCAGAAATGAATAGCTATTGAGCCTAAGCACATTTTAGTTGTATTTGTACAAAAAAATCTTCATTTTCTTCTAATGTCATAGACTAGAAGTAGCACTGCACTCGTATGCCTATCCACTTTACATGGACTCTGGCTAGAGTTGCATCTCTTTTTCTTTTATTTTTACAAAATTGTCAGACCAATAATTACATGTATGCCCTCTTTTTCTCCTTTCTACTCTCTTGTCCCATGTTATTGTGGCATAAGCCCACCATTCTTGATCCATACTAACAACCTGATCAATTAGCTTTACTTTAATGCATGTATATGAAAAAGTACTGAAGCAATAAAAATAATCAAACATACCAGAATGAGTAGCCATAATCTGCCATATTGTTAGAAGACCACATATTATCCCTGTCTTCACGACTCATAACATTGTACTGAAGCTTCTGGTAGAACTGTACAGCCCACAGACTTACAGTGCAGAGGTTAAAGAGCACTGAAACATATTAAAAATATGTTAGAACTGAAAGGAAAGTAAAGCACTTCCCATCTAAAGACTAACTCATCTTGTCTTACAGCTGAACATATCATAAGATTTTCTACTGGTGAAACAGTGAGATGATATATCCTACATTAATGTGTTCAAGCTGTTAACACTAACTCCACTTACTTTTTTAAAACTTAGGACTAGTTTCGGGAGAGGTCCCTCCCATCATCGGCTGCTGTTGACTGAATGCTGTTTTTCGAAACAGGGGATGGACACCTGTTTGCTCCTGTGGTGGTATCTTGTGGTTCCAGTAGAAACTTGCTGAGTTTATCCAGTTTATGCATTAAGTTCTTCTTATTTTTTAAAATCAAAATTCTCTCCCACGTGGATAGTTCTATTGGGTTGTGAAGTTGTTTCAGTAATTTAATTTCCAGTTTTATTTCATGATTTTTGTTCCAAAAATGAGCTGCTATTTTTGATTTGTCTATCAGTTTCAATCTAATGTTCCTAAAGTGTTCTTTTCTTCGAATTTCTAAATTTCTTTTCATTTTCCCAATGTAGCTCTGCTCACAATTTGCACATTTAATCTCATACATTCCTGATTTTTCTTCTGTAGGGATGGTATCTTTCATCGTGCAATGTACTAAATTTTTTATATTATATTTGTTCTTTGGGGCTAACATTATTCCATGTTCTTTGAATATCTTCCTAAATTTGTTGTGGTAAGTTGGGTGGTGTGTGAAACTTTTGAATTTATATCTTTCTTCGATGTTCTTAAGTGTGGAAACTTCCTTAATCGATTTTTGTCTTTTATCTTTATTGATGATTTTTGTTACTGAGTCTATGTTGAAATCGTTGGTTATAGCCGTCTTCATTATGTGTTGGTATTCCATTTTGTACTCGGTTTCCGTCAATGGGATGTTGATTAGTCTGTGTGCTAAACTGTG
Source organism: Metallyticus violacea (assembly GCA_030762175.1). Taxonomy (NCBI): domain Eukaryota; kingdom Metazoa; phylum Arthropoda; class Insecta; order Mantodea; family Metallyticidae; genus Metallyticus; species Metallyticus violacea. The sequence continues at coordinate 41,357,565 of CM060830.1, read as the reverse complement.
AAACACTGCATGTTTATGTGGGATGGGGTTATAACTATCATTTTTTATGTAATTTTCTGTGTGTGTTTGTTTCCTGTGATTTAAATAAAAGTTCGTTTCCTAGATTTAAAAATAATAAGAAATGCAAACAGTCTTAGCTTTGGAATTCAAAGGAAACAAACAACGGCATTCAGTCAACAGCAACCGATGATGGGAGGTACCTCTCCAGAAACTAGTCCTAAGTTTTAAAAAAGTAAGTGGAGTTAGTGTTAACAACTTGAACACATTAATGTAGGATATATTACCACTCCATTGTCTACAGCTTCGTAAGTACAATTTTATTTAGTGAGATGATATGTTCTAATATTATTAATTTTTTTCTTGACAATATGTTATTTTAACATCAAATATAGATATTTCATTGTACAAAAATAAATAGAACACAAAGTCATTATTTATATTGTATATCATTGCAACTGTCTTTATTTGTAATATAATTCTGTCTTTCTGGACATATAAGATACTTAAAATAACAAATAAATAAAGGGACAATTGCAATTACAACAAACATACACCTGTCCCAAAAACCATACTGTAGCTAGATGGTTCTATATCTGCATCAGCCAACTTAAGCACTACAAGTTTTGAAGTTAATCATCTGATTTCCTATTATAAATGATAGCTTTTATTTGGTATAGAAGGTTTAAGGCAGACAATAATGATAGTAAAGAGTATGCAAAAATAATTACCCAATTTCCATAACATAACTATTCTAGCTAGATCCTCATGTGTCAAAACTTATCCAGTGAGTGTCATAATTACTGTTTAATGAATTTTAATTTAGATAACAAGATCACTATGAACACTAAATCAAGCTCATATCAATCTTACTTCCCTCTTTAATAAACATCATAAAAAATAAGCAAATAGCTGTAAACAATAGTAGCAATGTAATAAACATAATATAATATATTAAAAAATTGGCAAACGTGTTAAATTTGTTCAGTCCTTACTAGCTAGAGAATTCCAGAGATAGAGGCCAGGAACTCCTGTGACAGCTCCAATAGGTGTAGTGGCAGTATTTATAACAGCAAACACTGCAGAAAGTGTTGCAAACAGCAATGCAACAGCTAGACAGGTAATTGCTGCCACCCAGAGGCCATAGAGAAGGAAATCACGATCATTTCGCACCAAGTCCACAACTGTAACAACAATATAGATATATGGACTCCTAGCTTTTATAGATCATGCATACCTTAATTATAGTTATCACTGAATAACACTGCTGGCTATTTACAGCATACAGTAACTGAAAACATCACATTGAATAATATTACTGTAAATTCATTTATTTAACTCCAGCAATTTTTTGTGTATCCTAAAGACACGACTTAGAGTATGCAAATTTGCTGTATTTTGCCTCAAACTTTAAGGATAGGAAAGTTTCATTTTACTCCTACTTGGTCTTGCTATAAGTTCTGTCCCTTATGTTAGCAACCCTAATACTGAAATAAAAACATATGGGTGATATCAGTGGTAAAAATCAGAATCAAGAAGGAGGCATCTTGGAAGTTGTTTCGAGTTCTTTGAGCATGACACTCTTCAATAAAAGGCATTGGATATTTCAACAAGATATAGATAACCCCAAACATGGTACAGGAATAGTACTCCAAAACTCAGTGCTGTGACAGACTGATTGTGATAGCCTAGATCTGAGCCTGTTGGACTGAGGCATCTGGAATGGCAAGACTTGCATTAAACCTCACTGCGATTGAACTATATCAAGTGAGATGTTGTGAAGCCAGCAGGAGAAATATGTCAGGATGTCATCCATGCCATAATAGAGATGGACTTTATGAGATAAAGAATATAATGGCCGAAGGCAGTATTTTGAATATTTTTTTCCCCGAGTGCCCAGTCAGCTCTGTCATATTTATTTATTTTTGTATTATATTATTTATTTATTAATGATTTATTTTTAATAATTTATTTATTAATTATTGTATTATGATGCACATTAGTCAGTGAATAAAATTAAATTGTTACAGTTTTCTGAGTCTCTTATTTCAAAGTACAGCCTTTCTTAAACATGGGGCAGAATTTATGGCAAAACAAGATACAGATACAGATATATATATTTTATGTGACCTGATACAGAATTGAAGTAATATGTTTGCAAAATTTAAATCCTATCCACATTCAACCAGAATGATATTTTTTATTTGCTTATGCCATCTTACGGTCCATTCCCACTCTATTTGGTTATTCATTTGTATCTTAGAAACAAACATTAATTTCATCATAACTAAGCATACAGTTTGCATTCAAATGTATTTTTAATGACACTTCTATTAAATAATGGAAAAATTATTTTTAACATGATTCAACTATCAGGAACTTTAGAAATGAATTCATTTTGGATATTTGAGAAGTCTTTGTCTCAAAGACCCAAGATAATGGTTTCATTCCTGACAAGGGTTGGTGGATTTTTTTCAGGTTCCTTCAGAAGGGAGATAAAGTCATGAGTCCTGTGTCATAGATTTACTGCATATAAAGAACCTCAAGTCTGAAAAAAGAGCCTCTGAGCAAATTTTATTGGCAGTTTCATGCCCTGAATGAATGGGGCACTGATGGCCTGAGATGTTAAAGAACCTTGGTAAATAAATCAAATAAATAAAGATGAGATGCCTTTTTATATAATACATATTAGTGTTCATTTCTTGATACCTTTCTTGACACATTTTAATTCATTTTTGTGCTGAAGAAACCATGTCTATAGCAGCAATCTGTTGCTCTGATAATACTTCTTAGTTAAATGGAAAGCAGATGGCCACAGATGTGATTTCTCTGTGTAAAAAATGAGAAACTTCCTACACTGAATGTTCACTTAAAGAAAAATGTTTGATATTTCATAATCATTACAATATGAGGAAATATAACTGACCTACTTCTATTATATATGAGCCATCTTATATTACAGAGGTTGTGAATATGTATATAGCTTTCCCTTTAAGGGTTTACGAGCAGCTTGTAGGTTGAACAGGCTGTATGAAGTTTCACCTCCCCCCCTCCAACTACTGAGTGATTTTCCCTTCGCGGGACTGATCCACATGCAGTTGGCCGAGTTCTGCAGTTCTCGTCTCGTTTCTATGCATGAAAGTATGCCGGGGACCGGAGGAGATCGGTACGAATTTAATTCTAGGAGCGTACTGTCGTGTATTTGTGTGTTGTGTGACAGTGTATTAAATATTCATTAGGCGGCGTAATATAGTGTGTTAATTATATTGATATGGCTCAGTTCAGGTATTCTATTCCCCAAAAAGTATTCATTTACGATTCGTACGAGCGAGCAGAATTGACTCATGGTGTACGGATACAGTTTCAAGAGAGATTCAAGACCGACTATATTTAAATAAAATCGGTCGTGATTCTCTGATATTCAACTTCCAAATAGAAGTTCGATTTATAGATTGGTAAATAAATGTCGTGAAATGGGAAGTATTCTTGACAAAAAGCATTCACAGTCACGCACAGTTTACTCACAGATGAAACTTTAGATAACATTGGATATGCTCTGGAACGTTCCCTTAAAATATAATTTCGACGTCTTTCCCAGCAAAGGGGAATTTCCTATTCCTCTGTTGGAACGGCTAAAAAGCTACTGAAGTTAAAACTATATAAAATAACCTGCTCTAGTGCAAGAACTTAAACCAGGTTACCCAGGAGTAGATTTTATGAATGGATTTTGAATAGTGTGCATGACGGCGAAATTGGCCCTAATGTAATTTTCTTTACGTACGAATTATAGTTCCACCTAAGTGCCTTTGTTAATTAAGTTCAGAAAAAACTTAACCTGCTTCACGAGGAACCCCGCATGATCAAAAGATAGGAGTGTGATGCGTCATTAACTGCCAGAGAATAATATCCTATTTTTTTTTTTTAAAGAAACAATTAATAATGATAGATATGTGTGGAATATTTAGCAATCCTTTTTCCGTGAATTAACTGCGAGGAAAAATAAGTTTCGCGACTTTCCAACAGGACTCTGCAAGAACATATATAGCCTTTGCACGCAATTCATGAAATATTCGATGATGAAGTCATCACTAACAACAATGGTTCTGGGTCCCCCAATTTAATTCCTTGCGATTTTTATCTCTCGGGAGAATTAAAAGGAAAAGTGTACAAAACAAAGCCACACATATTAGATGTACTGAAAAATAACATTCATGAAGAAATTGTTTCCATTTCTCAGAGGGGACTGCAGAGAGTAATTGTCATTTTCATTTGCCGATGCCTGAAATGTATGGAAAATGAAGGGAGGCAGTTTAGGCATCTTCTTGTTGGTAATGGTGAGTAAATGTAATTTTAAGTATTTACGTGTAGGTAATAACAAGCGAAAATCATAACTGCGGACTTACTGACCGTTCACCGCAGTACCAGTTTGAACTGACCGTTACGCATGGAGTGGTCCCGCGAAGAAAAAATCACCCATTACTGCTAACTCAAGGAAGGTTCTTTCGTGGAAAAGTGTGAGATGAAATACATTAGTTTTGAAGGTTGCAGGGGATCAATGTAGCTCGTCGTGAGAGTTACGAATTGTGATTATTATTATTATTATTATTATTATTATTATTATTATTATTATTATTATTATTATTATTATTATTTTAAACCTAATGTAGCTTAACCTTACCTAACCTAACGTAAAAGTGAAATCCGCAACCAAAATGAAAAATGCATACGCTTTCAACACTATAAGTTTTGCATGTGTTATTTATTTATTTTTTGTTAAACATAATCCAACTAACCTAACCTAAAATTGCAACCTATGCATTATCCTCCCTAAAAAGTAACTTAACATTTATTTATTAAGAAGAGTGTAGACAAATTATGAAGAATGAGAGAGAGAATAAAGTTCGCCCGTGAGGTATCAAACCCACGACCTTCCTATCAATAGCATGAAGCTCTAAAAAACTGAGCCAACATGCCGATGTGCTGGTTTAGCTAATCATGGGCTACATTCACTACCTTGGACTTCCTCCGCTGCCACTCTAGACTGGAGCACAAGACGCGGCTCTCTGTATGGTTAAGTTCCTATCAGTATAAACAGCCACTTGTTGATCCAGTTCTGAGAATTTACTGTGCAGGGAATGTCTTAAGCTACATCCTCTCTTATCATAGTTAATACCCGTTTATTTTACATCTGCCATTTTTTATGGAAATGCTGCGAACTGTTTACATTGACTCCTAAATATTAGTGCCTTCCCCACTATCCTGACACAATGCTAATGTAGTCGTGTAGGAATAATAATTGAAACCACAAACTCAGTAACAACTATGACAGACTGCGTTATTAATGAGCATAAATACTATCACCAGTTATGGGTGGCTAAGCAAATAGAACCCTCCTTCCCTCTACACTTATGTTATTCCAGCTCGGTAAAGCTGACACTAAGTCTGTTGTCAGTAGCACTCGGTTCAAAACAACGATAATTTCTGGCAGTCGGTAGACGTAAAATAAACAAGTATTAAATCAATTTGTTCACAAAATGCGGCCTTATTAGTTCGCACTAGGTTTCACGACTCATTCACCACCCCATCAATATAAAGTGCGCTGATCAGGAATCATGTCATTCCATTCATACTGGGTCATGAAAAATTGCGAATAAATTTCATCACCTAACATACATTAGTCTTGCCTTCTGCCTTTAAAAAAGAACACGAGTGGTTCGAAATATTTGCTATTTGTGTACTTTTACAATATTTAATTAATGCCCTATTAATTCTTTAGTTCTTGTTAGATATATTGTACATATAGCCAAAATAACAAAATACTGAAATACATAGAGTCAATATTTTTAACCATGGATAGCATATATCTGTTCCAAAAATTGGCGTTATTTCTGTGTCTATGTCAATATTTTATTTATTTCTGAACCTGTAGTTCTTATATTTTAGTTATACGAGCTAGTTTATTTTTCATGTACGAGAATATACTGAAATAATTCTATCATATACATTATTTAACGCTCTTCAACCCTTAGTCGTTAGCAATTCCGCTCTTACATTTACTAAAGCAACATGCTCTATTTTAAAGTTACAATTGAAATATTCTACTTTCATAGTACATCAGCACTTGTGTAAGCACGATTTTGCGTAATCTCTCGGTGCATGAACACAAAGAACCCGAGTATAAATTCAACGTATCATGGAGCTCCTGAAAGGCATGAAACACGTTCGTTATGGTAATGCACGCTTCTCCCAGTGAACGCAATGCTCTGGTTGCCTCTATTATGATAACACGTAGGGATTAAAAATGTAACCCACAGAAATGAGCAAGTAGGCCACTTGAAGTGACCACATTGGGTAGGCCAAGGAGACTTCCTCCATCAAAACCTTGGCGATCATTCTAATTAAAATGAAATATTATTTTCTCCAGGCTATGCATTGCTGGCAGGCATCGTGTTGTGGTTCAAACCAGCAGAGGGGGGGGGGGGGAGGGGAGCGTTAAAGCTTTAGCACAACAATTCAGCGTAATGTAAGGTTAACACGGAAGATATGGACTCTCCAACTTCAAAATGTTTCATTACTTCTTCTGAATGAATAAAGCAACCTAAAAGCATATTGCTAGTACATGCAGTATAGTATTTATTATTACCATAAACACACATTTTCTAAATATCAAAATAAGAACAGTTGAATTATTTAGTTGAAACAGGAAGTTTGATTTCACTTCTAATCTCTATGATGACTCGCCAGAATACACGACTGAAGGTAGAGAAACATAATAGTATCATAGCATTAATACCGCCTGCGGTGCCTCTGCAGTAAAAATGGGCGTTAAACACCATTAAAAAAATAGCATTAATTGCAATGCACTGAAACATTGGACCAGATGTGGTGGTGCAGCAGTAAAACTATTAATAGGAAATAAGAGCCTTCGGCAAGCTTCAAGATGTTTCTAATGACCTTTGTAAACTAGTGTAGAGTTTAGAATTTGATAAGATCAAATACAAGTTTGACTTTCTGGGGTGGTGCAGAGTCTGGTGCTCATGTAAAAATCTTAGGGGCACATAAATACTGCTGCAAATTTCTGGATGAAGACTCAAAATTTAGATCCAACTTCAACCTTTGCTCGGAAGTTTATCTTATATCTTGAGTACAGGAAAACAACATCTGCTGTTCCACTGGAAGCGATGATATGCGGAAGAAATTTATCATTATCTGATTCTTTATACATCTGGCAGAAACATTTAAGCAACATATGTACTAAGTAAGCTGGCAATGAAATAAATTATTGATCCCCTATGTCTGCTTCTGTTGAGATGTATATTGATGATGGGAATAAGTATAACAGAGCGGAAATATAAGTATTAAAATCAACTACAAAATTGAAATTATTGTCGACAAAAGTGATTTTTTGGCGGCGCTCTGCAAACATATCTAGAAGGAATATAAATAAGAAACAACATTGTTAGAGAAAAGGGGAAGGCTCAAAATTCTATTCTGGAATTTATAAAAAAATATTTTATAAATAGTATTTATTGTTGGCCAATATGTCTAACATTCTACATTATGACACTATTTGCATAACATTATTCCTTTTCTCATTGGCGCTACTTGGCCTGCCGTCGCGACCTCTCCATCCCCTCTACCTGCGTTTCTCAGAGGGCAGTTTTGCAAGGAGGAATGTAGTCATGCCGGCAACCGCTGGTCGCATATCACACGGTTCCCTAGATCGAAGAACGCCACCTCTCCATAAGGCAACTTCCCAATTATCCCCAAGAGGCTGAGGCTGAATGGACCCCGTTACAGATCTCCCTACCTTAGAAAAATTCCTAAGTTGGTACACCTTATTCGCTTGACTAAAATTTCTTGCAGTACAATCCATCTTCGCTAACAACAATAACAATATACAAACATGTTCAAAAAAGTTCAAAAACGAAACGACAGATAAAACGCATGCACTTCTGTCGCTATTAGTGAGGCGTCATCTTCCTTAAAGCACCATGTTCCATCATAAACAGCGCTGAAGCCAGGAAAAGTAAAGTAAATAGAATAAAATGCGACAAAGGTAAATGGAACAGGTACGTGAAATAATTTATTATCCTCAAATGTTCGTTTAATAGTCGCTATAGGAATGCTGCGCATTGCCAAACACTCTCCAGTCCTTCGAGCATGCTTTATAAATCAAAACCAATTAGCGGTGGACGCTAAGAAAATACTTTTATTTAAGAACTTATCCCGTCGATATAACTATTTTGAATAAAAGTGTCACTTATTTACACACTAGATAGTATTGTTAAAGGCCAAGAGCAAAGGTCCTATAAGCATTTGTCCGAAAATAAACACATTTTGAAATACCAACAACGTGCTTATTTTCAGATACAGATCCTAAAATGACTAACCAGCACATCGGCATAAATAAAGTTGATGGTCTAGTTCAGCGATTCCAAAAGGTAAGGACCCCTACGGGGACCTGGATTCTACCTGGGGAAAATTATATGGCTAGAAGAAAAAATATTGTTATATTCAAGGTACTCAATTGCTTGACTGATAGTGTCAAAAACGTCTGAGAAAACTGAAGTTAATCAGATTCCTTTATAATTTGAAGGCTCAGTTTTATACTTGTAAAAAGGAATTGCGTTCGCAATTTAAAAAAACTGGAAAATTTTCATTACTCAAATTTAAAAAATGGACATAATAATAGTCCTTACTAAGAGTTTTACCATTTTCGTTTGTTTCATTAGAAAACCGGGTTCAAACCCGGCCAGGACCGATGGATTTTTCCCGGCGTAAAAATCTTAAGTAAGGCTTTCTTTGAAAGGAATGCAAAGCCGTGGGTCCCGTGTCGTACATTTACGGCACAATAAAGAACCTCAAACCTGAAAAAAAGAGGCCTCTGAGCAAAATTTGTTGGCCATTTCACGCCCTGAGTTGAATGGGACGCTGATGACCTGAGATGTTAAAGAGCGTCTGTAAATAAACCTATTCAAAAAAAAATAATAATGAAATGACAAACATGGGTATCTATAGTTTTTAGAACTAAAGAAAATGGTAATGGATTTATAAGGCTGAGGATATCAGTGAGCAGTTAAGACTGTTTGTGTGAAGCATATTACTGTATTCTGAAGTTTGCCAAGTTTTGTTCGCAATTACTAAATTGATTTTTTTTTTTGTTTCATTCAAACCTTGTAATGAATGTTTATACGGTGTATTTATAATCATTAAATATGTTTTGTAAAACTATGTTTGATGTTACACAAAATGTAGCCAATAGGTGCCTTATTAGAAATGGGAAAGGTAATTGTTCGAGGCTGGGTGATTGAGAGAATTCTGAATTAGAATTCAATTCCGCACTGTGAACTTTTGAAAGAATGTCTGAAACCTCGGGATTCTGTTTTAGTGAAAGCCTACGACATGGAATGTTTGGAGTAGGAGTAGGAGTAGGAGATAAGAATTAACAACAGGCGTTTTGAGACCGGTTAGGGTGAGATTCGAGGATGTAGATAGACAAGTGATGCACACTGTAATGAGAGAAAAGCTCTTTGGCGCTATATTAGGAATTAAAGGAGTGTAATAAAAGGGAGGATTATATTAAAATTGTAATATGAAAGAAAGGGGAAAACTAGCATGATTTAAGTTAGATTAGGAGTTTGAAGATTAATAAGTATAAGCAGAAATTTTGAACAGTGCATTAACTAATCTACCACATACTCTATTTTTTTTTTTTTTTTTCACTGAGTTACTGCAGTTATCCATACCGTTTCATAATTTCAGTATAGATTGCATTAGCTCATGGTCGAAGTATAACCGTTACAAGAAATATCTCCGCTCCAATATCGGGATCTAAGACCAGTTTTACTGAAAACGATATATCTCGCTTGCAATTTGATATCGCAGTAAGACCTTGTACAGCGCACATTTCTTGTGTTTTCTGGGACAAATCGTGGGAGTGGTTTTTGTTAGTACAGTTACATCAAGAGGGAAAGGTGTACGCGATGGCGATAGAGCGCACGTTTAACAATGTCATAGTGCTCGATGCAGTGCCTAGTTCCTTCGGTTCTCTCTCTTTTTACGCTGGAATTAAACAGAGTCCTTCTTCATCTTCCATCTCCGAGAAAAAACATGCATTTTTTGTGCATTGCTTTACTGCGTTTCCTGTTTAATCAAAGATCTTGCTTCTGGTAGTCTCTGTACAAATTCAAAGTGTACATCTGGGAAATGAACATGGTGCTTCTCTTTCGTTTTCCTTGAAATACCGTTGGGCCTTTTTTCTGTTTAGTCATGCCTAGTTGAAACTCAACATTTTCTGGTCATGCTCTCGACTTTTATTTTCAGTTTGATGGCAGGTGCCAGAACCTGCAGGAGATCTGCGAAAAACACTGCAACCATATTGCTACTCAAAGGGAATATTCGAATACTGGTATTTGAATTCTGATTATTTGCTCGGGGGACAATTTTTCTAATCTTTCCTCGTCCAAAAAAGCATGTTAAAGGTCCTTGTGAACCAAAATTATCCTCAATACCCTTGCTTTACCTCGTGAGTATGTTTACTTCTTATTCTTGTTACATAACCTAACCTGCGAAACTATTAAGTAAAATTTACCTCCTTTGGTTTTGTTAAAGGGCATAACAAAAGAATGTAATGAATGTAAGAATGTTTACAACTCTAGACAAAAAGGAAACTTATATTGTTTCCATGCTCGAAGATATATCAAAATTGATAATTATGTCAGAAATTGACTCTTGCAGTTAAAAACTGCACACGTTGTGCAACCTTCATGAAACACTACTAAAATCCCGAAAAAGGTTAAAAACGAATATATTTACTCAGTATAGCGAAAGTGTTTGAAAATTGCGTGGGTTTTGTTTTATATATATATATATATATATATATATATATATATATATATATAAGTACTTATCTTCTTGCCATAGAAGGACTCCATGAGTTCGAAATATAGCGATTTCAAATGTGACTTTTTCTTAGTGTTTTATTCTTTTCTACTATTATAATTACTGTTAATTTGTTATATATATAGCGTTGCATCTATATATTATTTTGCGCCAGTAAAGTTTTATTAATAATCTAGTGTGTACTTTTTATGTATATTATTGTTTTTAAATGCTAAATATCTGGACGGACGTAAATAAAAATAGATAATGATATTATGTCAAACATTCTCACAGCTCTCTGTGTATTCATCAAGGCCTCAACAACCATCCCATGGTTAAGAAAACAAGTGGCACCTTTTTGTGCCACGGTCTACACTAATTGACGCAAAGCATTGTTACTTCAGAGAATTCACACCATTACTGTTTTGATGAGATGAACTTTTGTGGGTGCTCAATATGTCCAGCTTTGGGAATGTTTGTACGTGTGGAAACGTTTTCTTTTTAAGTTTTCACTTTTGATAAACATTTCGTTTTCTTTAAGTCAGCCACTGTTCATCCTGAAGGTTATGTAAAGAAAATGTGTGTAGCGACTGCATTAACTGGCTCCACAGCGACGAATAACAGAATGGATGGCTTTGAGAACATCTTGTTTTGTTTTCGTGGCAATATCGAGAGAATGCGCAGTTTCTTCTCTAGTGCAGTTAGCTGAAAAACAATAACCAACACATCAACTGAAGCATGACAGCTCCGACTTCTGTCTTCAAAGACATTTTCCCTGCAGATTCACTCACTTTCTATAGCCGTCCATCAGCGAAGAACGAGTTATGTTCCTCCTGGAACTATTAGTTTCTAATGTATCTTTATTACTTTCTGACATTTAGTTCCTTCCAGTGTTGAGTATCATTGTAGAAAGTTGTAAGGATTTTTGTGTGTCTTTAGTTTCCATCATATTGTGAAATGTTTGAATAAAAAGTACCTTTGGTCAAGGAAATCTTAACATGAGTGTTTGTACATACAATTAGAAAGAACATTCTCGATCGCCTAGATGAAGCCATGTCCGATATGTTACATGAAGTGAAGTGAAAATTCCAAACAATTGGTCTAATTATAAAACTTTGCCATCATATTTAGTATTACATTATAAACTCGCTCCTTTTTGTTGATAAACACTGAAAGAAGAAAACAGATGAGGGTGAACTTTATCGGTAACTATGACAACCTAAACATTAATCTGCCCGTACTGCTTAATCTCGTCTACATCGATTGATAAACATTAAATCAGATTTAAGGACAAATGCAGTTACAGTAATTACCCTACACAAGTATTATAAGAACTTATAGATTGCTGAAAACAATTCATTGAATATTGTTTGTGAAATTATAAAGAATTTGAGACAGTATTAATAAGCTGCCAGCCCTGAATTAAATTAAAGTGATTATAGTAAATAATTTTGTGTAGCTTCCTTATTTTTAAGCATGACTGTAGTTTAATTTCTATTTCCTGAACAAATGTTGAATTATTGTTCGTAATGTTATTTTTACCAGAGTGCCGAAAGCTACTCCCAGCCATAAAAATCTGACCTGGGAATTTCTGTTGCCTATTGTATCAATATTTGTATAGAAGGCCCAAGCGAACGGCAAATCGATATTTTTTGGAGAAATTCTTAAGTAGTATCCGTGGAAAAGACATTTCTTTGTATATTGTCTGAATGCTTTGTTGATATTTAGTTATAAAAAGAAGACGTAATAAAGAATATTGACGACTTCGGGTGAAAAGACAGGCCGATAACCTCTTGAAGGGAGATCCTAACTGTTCCATGTAACACGTGAGAGATGTAGGCTATATTCCAAAAGTCACTAAGCCATCTGACCATTGTTGCAGAAAAGAATCGGAGGAAAACAGATTACCCAATAGAGATGCGAAGATGGGAGAAAATATTCTAGATTTTTCTAAAAAAAATATATTTAAAAGAAGAAGGATAGCTTTGTGAGACCGGCAGACTGTCATGTTTATTTAGTCTTGCAATTTTGCGGTCCAGGAGCTGTCGATCCAGATTCTCTCAACCCAGTTTGAAGCAGTCTCAGTTCAGTTGGAAGCGCAGAGAGTGGAGAGAGTATTAAGTTAGGAGAAGAGTTAGTTGGAGGCGCAGTCAAGTTGGAGCATTATCACTTCTCCGGTCAATTCATAGTTTAGATCAAGTTACGTCTGTGCCAAGAGAATTCAGTCCAATTATCAGTTTAGTTCAGTCGAAGAGTATCGTTAGTGAAAATTATCAGTGAGGAGCAGGCAGTTGTGGGTGATTTGGTTTATTTACAGGCCAAATAAGTTTTTATCTAGAAACAGTGCAACATTGTAGCATAAGAACTGATAATTTGTAACATTGTACCTCGATAGCATAAGAACTGATAGAAAAATATATCAGGTCTTAATAAGGAAAGTGCAAAAGTTCATCATGGCTGAATAGGGTAACAAGCCTAAAGTAACTAAATGAGGAATCAATTCCGAGACTATGGACAACTCAATAGATAGGATGATGCAGCTATGTGATGTGTACTATACGGAGTACGAACCAGATTTCTGCTGATGGCATTTAAAACACAACTTCTCTCTACGGAATCCAACGCATAACTAACCAATTTTGAGTAAAAACCGTCACATACTACAATAGGATTGTAATAATAATATACATTACAATGCATTATGCTTTCAACATACATATAGTAAGCGAATGAAATTATTTCATTTCTATTTAAAGCTGTCTGTCTCGTGTTTCATTCTTGGTACACATTATTAATGTTGTTATGCTTGCCATTGGTTGATTAACTTAGTATTACAATTTTCTTATCTGTAGTTTAATCTTTTCATATTCTTGGCTATGTATGTGTTCCTTTGAATGGTTATATTTTTACATTATAGATATTGTCACAAAGGCCAACAAACAAACATTAAGACATATATTGTAATCGCCTATATCTGATACATGAAATCTATACAAATGAGCTTACTAGATTTATACGATTTAAACGTATTACTAACGAATATTTGTTATTTGAATTGAAAATTAAAACCATGAACTAACATTAAAACATGTACAAATGAGCTTGTTAATTTATATGATTAAAATATTATCCATGCATGTTTGGAGCTTTAAATCGAATATTATAACCTTCACCTTACGTAATAACATACGTAAATGAACTGCTTAAATAAACATAACTAAACAGCTATTACCATTAAATGTTTGGACCTTTATCTTACGTGTAACATACGTAAATGAACTTCTTAAGTTAACATACTAAATATTTTTATTTGTTTATTTATTGACGCTCTTTAACATCTCAGGTCATCAGTGTCCATTCAATTCAGGGCGTGAAACGGCCGACCAATTTTGCTCAGAGGCCTCTTCTTTCAGGCTTGAGGTTCTTTGTCGTGCCTCAAATGTACGACACGGGACCCACGGCTTTACTTTCCTTCCGAAGGAAGCCATACTTAGAATTTTAATTTTTACGCCCAGAAAAAAATCCATCGATCCTGACCGGGTTTTAACCCGCGATCTTGGGTTTAATAGGCAAGTATGGTTACCACTACACCACCAGGACCGATAAACATAGCTAAATAACTATTACTATTAAATGTTTGTGACTTTATTTTGAACATTATAGTTTTTACGTAATATATAAACATTTGTGTGTGTGTGTATGTGTGTGTGTGTATGTGTGTGTGTGTGTGTTTTTTTTTTTAACGCCCGTTTTTTACTACTAAGGCACCACAGGCGGTGGACACTGATGATGCATGAGATGAAATTATATATTGAGAAAAGATTTTTTTAAGGAAGGAAACGTTCCAGGCCTAAGTTTAGAGTACCTCCCCAGCATTTGCCTTTTATGAGGACTGAGGAAAACCTGGGAAAAACCTCAGTCAGGGAGGGTGGTCCTAGCGGGATTCTAACCCCAGACCTCCCAATCACGAATCCGCGCCTTAACGACCTCCGTCATCCGTGGCGGTATACAAACATGTGAAAACGAATGTATTAAAATAATGTAGTTAAACAGCTGCTATCAATGAATGTTTAGGGTCTTAAATCGGAATTTTCCGTTTCAAACTTTAAATTAATCAGTTATTAATTATATTTTAAGTATAACTCTTCCTAAAGTAGCAAAGATATTATAGCTTTAACAGTGAATGGGAGGACCAGTTTTGCTTTATTGGAATCAAAGGGAAATCCGTGTGTTTATTGTGTAATGCTAGCGTCTTTGTTCCTAAAAAAATAATGTAGAGTGACATTGTTTGAATGGGAAATATTTAATATATTTTTTCTATACTTATCTTATTATATTATAATCATTTTATTATTATTATTATTATTATTATTATTATTATTATTATTATTATTATTATTATTATTACTACTACTACTACTACTACTACTAGTCATAGTGTCGGTAGTGTCGAAATATTGGAATCATAACCTGGCGCCTGCGTACCCCTAGTTATCGTGCAAATGTGTCCGAGTACAAACGAACATTGAACAGCTGTGAACTATAGGATACGGGATATCTCAGAGAGTAAAGTTTGCTCTCTCAAGTTTGAACCAACTCAAGCGCTTGAAATCTTTGAAACCAGCAAGGGATATACCTTTGGGTATCAATCATGACTGGCCTAGTAAATTAAGGTGCATGTAAATGTCAAATGTGATGCTTGTAAATAGTTAATTACGTTATTGAATGTTGAATTCGTCATTGAATAAAATGAAATTGATTGTAGTTTTCTAAGTGTTTAATTTCAAAGCATGGACCTTAGAGACAGTGGGCAGAACTTATTGTAGGATTAGGTATTTATTGAATTCTATTTTTATTTATATGGTATATACTTTAGTGATTATTAGTTTAGACTCGGAAAAAAAAAGCTTACTGGTAATTTTACGCTCAAAAATTAAACAGTAGAGGGAGCATTTTCTGTTAATGCGGTGCTTCCGGGATATCCGGCCGTCACACCTGCTCTCGGACATGCAAAGTAATCGCTTGTGATCGATACTGAAAAGGAAATATGTTGTGCAATTCGATACAGAGGCTATCAAACGTGTCAAGCAGATGTTATTTGCATTTCTTCCGAGTTACATAAGAATGTGGAATTCTGGGACGATATGTAATGTTTCACGAATTCAAAGGAATTGTATGATTCTTCATGTTTTCATTTGCACTATGTATTTATGCCCTGGTCACGGTATAATACTGTATCCGGATCCTAATATGAAGTACTTGAAGTAGATTCGTATAATGAATGAGAGAAATCATTTTGGCGCCAGTGGCGGCTCGTGACATAAAAATTGGTTCACCCTTCCTCTACATAAGGAGTTAAATTTAATAATAATGTTGAGTATCTATCATACAGTTTGAGTTTAAAAATATATTCATATACACAATTGGATATATTTACTGTTTTAGATGACTTATTATATAACAAAAGACTGATAAAGTAAGAACTACTATGTATCAACATGTAATACAACACATCAGAGTTACTACAGCAGGTTAAAATAATAAATTAAACTTTAAAAACAGTACATTGACGTATTTACACAAAATCCACTATTTGTACATAATTTTATGTAAATGCAATAACGTACCTTATGCACCTGAATGGGGTCATAGAAAAAAATAATAGTATCAATATAGCAGGAGTTAAATGCAATAGCAAATTAAAGTAGTATGTTAATAAAAAAAATGTAGCTACAGACTATAATACAAGTAACTAAATCATAACCCATAAATGTAACTTTTAAAAATTGTTGCAGTTAAAAGAAGGCTGAAATTTTCAGTAAGCTGACAATGCTCGCCGCTGGCTCACCCTTCTGAGTTGCTATGGAAGCAGGACATTCAATCAACGACACACATTTTCCTCCTCCCTAGGGGCTGCCTGCTATTCCACTATTTTTATTACTTTTTATTTAATCCCCCCCCCCCCAATTTCAGAGCATAAAGCAAGCCTCTACCGTTGTCTTGGCAACCGCTATGAAACAGGTCGCAAGTGCAGCCAAATTCTTTCTCACGGGATTGGACTGTACCAGGGTATACAGCTGTAAGAATCTGCTAAAGCGTTGTTAATATATTCATATGTAAGCACTCTGAAATAGTTTAAACGGAAAACCATAAAATTAAAAATATACGTATTTTTAAATTTTAATTTCCAGTGTATATATACTGGATAAAAAGGACTATACCTGCTGCATCTGAAAAGCCGATCCTGGCGCAAATGACACACTACCCCATAAAAAAAAGTGAACAAAAATAGTTTTAGATCATTATTGTACCTTATATAATGTATTACGCTGCTAACATTTCTTGTAAACGTCAGAGAAACGAAGTTCTATATCCCTTTATAACAACAAAAGACATTTTATGTTTACATTTAAAATATAAACAATTAAGGTCACTGTCAACCACAGAGTAATGCAGCATCATGGTTGAAGGAGGCCATGGCTTCACTTCCGGGGGAAGTGGAGCAACCAACTGTCGTGGAGGCCACGGTCGAATTGCCTTAAAACGTTGAGCTTCATATACAGGACGGAACTGTGTGCCATTCTTTCTTTCGCAGTTTCTCTTGTTTTTTTCTCACAGCAGTTTGAACAATACTGGGCAATGATTGGCAATGGAAATATGTACTCATAAAGAACAGAAATACTGTTTGTATTTGTTGTACAGAAGTAACCAATAATAAACATAAAATATCTGATGGAAAGCACTGAAGAACACTGCATTTTATTAACACCAGCACCTGAATACTGAAATTTTCTCTGTGACAATTTTCTAAAAATGGAGAGATTATGGGATCTTGATTATCCTTTGATGAGCTGTTTTCGCAAGCTTAAAGCGTATAAATGGAATAACATTTTCTAATATCATTTTGACCATTGACGTTACTTAGCCAAAAATATCTTGCACATATTGTGTATGTTGATGAGTTTGAATTCATGTTCTCCAAATTATATACATTGCGGTTATATCCATGGAAATATTTTTAATAATCTATCCAGATCTGCATATATCGTATCTACTAGGCACCTGCAATGTAAGAAAAATAAAACAGTATCTACCTACTTACCTACCTACCTAACCACTCATCCATCCATCCATCCATCCATCCATCCATCCATCCATCCATCCATCCATCCATCCATCCATCCATCCAGCTATGTGTGTGTGTGTCAGTTAATACTTTAGCGATCGCAGGTTTTGTTTTTTCTCAACGAAACTCGGCATAACCATCAATTAACAAACAAATTGTCGAGTTACAATATACCAATTTAATAACAGTTACTTGAAGGGCATACCAGAGAGAATTTAGTGTTAGCTATGCCCTCGAAAGAGATCTCCACGGGTGGCCGAGGTCGTTAAGGCGCGGATTCGTGAGCGAGAGGTCTCATCAGGACCGTCCTCCCTGACTGAGATTTTTTCCAGGTTTTCCTCAGTTCTCATAACTGGCAAATGCCTGGGAAGCACCCTAAACTTAGGCCTGGAATGCTTCCTTCCTTAAAAAAATATCCTTTCCCAAATTTATCATTTCATCTCATGTATCATCAATGTCCATCGCCTGTGATGCCTCAGTAGTAAAAACGGGCGTTAAACGCTACTAAAAAGAACCGGAAATAACACAATACTGGCACTGGTAAACAAATTGGATATTTGGTGAGTGAAAAGGGCAAAAAGGCATACATATCCCTCCAGAATGTGGACACTGTAGGGCATCACCGGATTTTCGTGGAGTTTGTTGAGCAACTGGATGATGTAGAACTGGGTCATGGATATTTTCAACGAATGGCGCTATATGCCATACATCAAACCAATCCATGGCGGTAATTGAAAGTTTATTGACGACTGGATAAACTCCAAGAACCTGTGGCCACCGAGACGTGGTTTGGCAACACTGGATTTCTTTCTATGGAATTGCTTAAAATGCAGAGTTTTCGCCACATGCCCACAGACATTGAACGATCTGAAACCAACATTACATAGGAGATTAATGGTATTGACAACACAATCCTCCAATGAGCAGCCAGTAATATGCAGCGATACTTATACTTTATGCAGAAGGGAGTACATTTTCAACATTTTCTATAGAGGTTAATAATATCCCAAACATATCCCACATATGAGGTATAATAAGTTGTGGCTGGCATAATTCGTTTTGAAATAAACAAAGAAAGAAATGTGTTAGTTCTATATAAATCACTATATATCTGGAGTCGATATTATATAAGAAAGAAACAAAGAATCAAACAAAGAAGCAATGAAACTATACATATAATAAGGATAAAAAGCAAGATTTTTAAGCATTAAATATAATTCGTAGTTGGAATAAACACTCTGTAGTAAGCCATTGAAAATTTGACTGAAGATCTTTTAAATTTCAGAAAAAGGATATCCAATATTTTGTTAATTTATAAGTAGGTGCATTTTGATTAACACATCCGAGCATAGATGTTAGCAACAATTAAACAAGTGAGTAGCGTTAAGTTATGAAACTTGTTTTCGCAATAAGATTATGCAAACAATAGTGCATTCTAATTTTAAAATTTAACCATGCAGAAATATATGTTTCGATATTAACTATTTATTTTCTTGGAAACTCTATGAAATGGAGAAAAGGGTATTTAGATATTTTGATTCTGTTATTAAAAGCTAATTATGTATTTGTTGTGTCCAAGAAACTAGTTTTATTTTGCCATTTTTTAACCAGATTTAGATAGCTCAAAAAAGTAAAATACATCTATTTGCAGACCAGCACCTTGGTCTAGCGGTTAGCGTTGCTGACTGCTGTCGGGAGGCCCGGACTTGACTCCCGGTACCTATTTAGGAATTTTTCTGAGTTAGGGAGGTCTGAAACGGGGTCCACCCAGCCTTATGGGGACATTTGGGATGCTGCCTGAAGACTGTAGAAGTGGCGTTCTTCGATCACGAAAATCGCGTGCTAGGCGATCGTCGGGGTCTCGGCATGCTGATCACATGCCCCTCTGCAATACTGATCTCTATCAATGAAGTCGTAAGACGGAGGTACAGGATACAAGGTGGGCTGCGGCAAGCCAAGGCTCACCCGGGCTTTAGCGCCAAATTAGAAGAGCGAGGAAGACATCTACATACAGCTAAGCTTTTAGGATTTTTGTCTTATAGTTCCATCTCACCGTTCGACTTTCATGCATCGATCATGATTAAATTATTGCACATAAGCAGCGTAGTTATAATGACTATTTCTATTCAATTATATGTATTAGAAATTCAAGAAAAACTCCATTATCACTAGTACTTCTTTTAATTTATTTTATTTAAGCAAATAATTTTTGCATTTTAAATACTATAACTTTATGATGACTTTTTTGTTTTTTGTTTTGATTTTTACACTTACATTTGTGTTTATAACTAACCAACCAGGTATAAGACTTTTATTCAATCAAAACCAATTATCACTGTAAAATGAATATAAATTTTATGGATTTTGAATTCACGTTTGTTTCCGGTTTCAAACGCTATGCACTCCCTCAATGTCAAGAGGTGCTTTTTTTACGGAGTATAATTGTGCAGACTGTCCCGCTTAAAACACCAATAAAATAAATGGCTATATCTGTTAAATGAAAATCGTATTTAATTTAAACGTAACATTTTCTGATACTTTAAGAGCTGAAATTTTATTCTTCATTAGATTTCATCATAATTATCATTTGTAGTACGGTAGATGTCGAGATTTGTCAACCTCTATCCAGATATTCCTCAGCATATCAATATTGGGCACTTGAAACCATCGAGGTCAGCCACTGGTGTTCTGTACATTTAATCATTTATGAATCCCCATAAGAAAATATCCAAGGAGGTTAAACCTGGTGACCTTGGCGGTCAAGCTGTGGTCTGCCGATCCATTGTCTCGGATAGGTGTCATTAAGAAAAGTACGTACTTGGCATACGAAGTGAGGAGGAACCCCGTCTTGCAGATAACAACTAGTTCCAGCAGGAAGCTGTGGCACAGCATGGAACGCAGTATGTCTGGATAGATTGTAGCAGTCACTGTAGGCTCAGAATAAAGAAGGCAAATCACACGATCTTTCATTAGCCGCATCAGACATTACTTTTGAGCGAATCACGTTTGTGTTCAAACACAACAGGTATTCTCACTTTCCTCAATTCTGCAATTTTGTCTGTTGACTTTTCCTGATATGTACAAAGGTGACTGGTCTGAGAAACACAGTATGATCGTCAATTTTGTCCTAGACATTCGCAACCTTTGTCATTCTTTCGTCTTTATTATCGGTTTGATTCGCTGTGTTAATTGAATTTAATGTCTTTCGTGCACAACATTAGGAACCGTAGTGTGAGGAAGTTGGAGTCGCAAACTTGCTTTTTGGACTGATTTTCTTGGATTTCTTGTAGATCAGATTCGAATGCGTCCAATGTTATTTTTTCTTAGAATGGTTACCAGTTTTCGGCAACAAGCTTCTAATTTGTATCCCATACCATTATTCTCTCATAATTAGGAATGGGGTCCTGTTTCTGAATATTGTATTATCAACGAAATCGGTGTCGTACCTGCTTCAGCTAACCAAATATATTTTCTTCTCAATTGTCCACATAACTATAGCTTTATAGAATCAACAATTTGTTATTATCTCAATCTCAATGTCCATAATAGCCGTTGTTATATAAATTGCAAGATCTGCACTATCAAACCTAGGTACATTTATTTCTCTTCGATGTATATATTTTGAGTTAATTTTCATGTGTTTTAATTTCATTGTTTGTAATAAAATAAGTATTTTCATAATTTTATTGTTGTGTTATTCATCTGTAGTTAGCATAGATGGCTCTGGTAGTATTTGTAAATAAACATATCAATTGTTTCTTTAAGAATACTGCACACAGCTCTAGCACATAAATCATATAAGCACCTATAAGTAAATTAAATATATCATTAAATAATGAGTAAGAATCTTTATTTCGTTCTGTATTTATTATTCTATTCACAAAAAAGCCTATAAAATATCACGCAAAATTTATATTATCTTTGGATAAACTCGAGTCCCTCTCTACTCTTCATTCTGGCATAAACAGCTCATTGGTTAAGTTGATATGCAAGTTCACACTTTTAAGTACCGCTCCCGCATACTGCACTCATTCTGTACGTTATTCCGTAAAACATTTACGTTTTAATAGCACTCTATTGCCAAGGACGCAAATAAAACTGAATGATTTCAATGAAAACGCGAGACTTAGCGTTTTTGTTTTTAACATTCCCGCCTTTAGAGCGATGGAAACAGAGGCGATGGTGCTCATTTATAGGATTGATTAAAAAGATTAAAAAAAAAAGAACAACAACGAGAGATGGAAAGCAAAAATTATTTTTATTGGCTGCTTCTTTGGCCAATTAGCAAACTGTATGAACAAGCATTTGGCTGCAATAGGAAAAACTGTTATTAGTGCCCCACATAGGAATGTGTGTCTGCCGTGCCCCCTTCATATAATGCACTCAAGTCACGTCAACAGACGTGTTTGTTATTCAGGTGCATGCGCAAGGTGACAAGCAATTGTCTTGTAAGAAACAATACGACATCGACATGCAGCGTGTGATCGCATTCTTTCCAAATCGGGGTATGATGCAGCGATCGAAGAGCACAATTATTCTTCCTCTTCGTCTGTTCATCCAATTCTTTCTCCTCTTGGTACAAAAGGAGGAAAAATTAAAAATATGCTCATATATGTCAACTCTTATATTAAAACACGCTTTTTAAGAAAATAGAACATTTTGGATAAGGTAAGCTTCCCAAATAACGTCACGTTAACGCTTAAATTTCTATAGATCTGAAAATAAAGTATAAACGAAAAAGAAAAGTAGGCAAAATACTTTAATATTTTCTTGAGATAGCGAATATAGATATTTTTACTGGATATCAAATACAGTTCAATTAGAAAAAGCTTCCATTCTGGCATTAATGGCATCTCATTTTTAAAACAGGGAATGAAGAATTCATTTTTCATAACTATCAGTAGACAAAATGGAAAAAATAGCCAACTAAAATTGAATTTCTGTAAAAATGATAAAAGCTCCTTCAATATTAATTCTCTCTTGGTCTGGAGATGAAATATGTAGACATGTTTTGAATTTCATCTTAAAAAAGATGGCTCTTTTCGGCATTTGTTGCATTTATATGCAGAATAACCAATTTAAGAGGTAAGTAGTGCTATTAAGCAAATAAGTATTATTCCTTATAAATGTTGCGAATAACCTAAAATTTATGTAGACCTTTAGCGCCACCATGGCACTATAGAGCTACCGAGTAGTCTTTTACATTATCCAACAATTTCTCTAATGTTTTCAAATTTCATACGCATGCTACTTTCTTTCTATAGCTTCAAGAATCACGAAAATATATGATTTTATACAGCTATTGTTAGTTGAATACAAACACAAATTTGTTTCTCTTATTTCGTTACAAAAACCCTTTCAGTAGCTACACAATACCAAATGGCGAAAATAACGTTTCAATAGCAAATGATGACGAACTTTCATTAATTTATTTCATTGTGAAATAACTTCTGTAATGCACTGCCGAATTTGGTATCGCTTTTAAGAATTATTTCATTGGCGTTTAAATGGATATTAATTATTTGTCTTAGTCACCTTATCATCACTGTACGTGGTGTAACATCATAGGGTAACATTTAAATGGAATTCTACTTTTCCCCTCCCAACTAAAAGAGAATATTTCTGTATCACTATTCATAACTTAAAATGTTTTGTGGAAGGTTCGTTACTATGGCAACAAGATAGTTCGTTGATTAGTTAAATTTGCCCTTTTGCTCTGAATAATATTTTAAGAGAAAATGACGGTAATAAGATTATGATGATAGGATATGGTGACAGAAAATATACACAACAGGGGTGTAGACCTATATCACCAACTGCAATTGTAAATATATCAAAGAAGTTTGTGTTGAGTTTTAATCATTGTCAGATTATAAATGGAAAGCATTTCAACATTTTGTCGATTCTGGTGGTGTAGTGGTAGCCATACTTGCCTCCTAAACCCAAGAACACGGGTTCAAACCCCGCAAGGGTCGATTGATTTTTTAGGGGGTAAAATCCTAAGTATGGCTTCCTTCGAAAGGAAGTCAAAGTCAATAACTGTCATGAGCAAAATTTAGCAATCGTTTTACGCTCTGAATTAAAAACGACGCTAATGGCCAGAGAGGTTAAAGAGTGTTTTTGAACAAAGCTAATAATAATAATAATAATAATAATAATAATAATAATAATAATAATAATAACAATAATAATAATAATAATAATAATAATTAATAACACAGCAGATGAGATGGTAGTATATCATTGCAAAAGTCTTGTTAAGAGAGAAGTTTTGTATTGATAATTCAGAATTAGAGTCAAACGATTTATTCATTTCAAATTTACTTCCATTGTGTCAGTAGAAGTAAAGGTAAACTTTTCTGCGTAAGCTTTCTTAGCTGACAATTCAGTTCAAATTTTGCACAAGATATTTCTTGTGTATTGCATCTCAGGGGTACCAAAGTAAATATAATGAAAGGAGTTTCTGCTAATATTTGCAATTTTGATTACATTTGCATGCCTTGAAATTCTTGAAATTGTACGTTTTCCTTTACTGGTTGTCAATCAATCACTTTACATCTCCAAAGTAAATTATAAAATATAAAATAGTTAAGTCCTCACAACGTCTCTTTTGTACTACAGAGTATATTTCTGGAACTTTTAGGTCATAAGTGCATATTTTAGCAATGTAATAGCTTAAAGTTGTTGTTATTATTATAGGTATTATTTCGTACCAATGCCCTGAACAGAGGCGATAATCGTAAAAACAAGACACAGCACATGATATGGCAACTAAAAGTAACTCCGGTTATAGTAGGACAAGAATGTGTTAAGTATGCTGCGAGTTACATAAGGTTGAATATCGAGCCGTACTGTAAGATGGTATAACCTTAAATGGCGCCTCGGCTCAGGCACATGCAGGACCGTTAGAATTCCACAGAAAGCATAGTCGACAAGGACAGGTGTTTGTGGTTCCAATGTAGCCTATTATATATTATATGTAAGGTAGTGTCATCACCCATACCTGTTCAGCAATCCTAGATTCGAATCCGATTTTTTAATATGACCTTTAAGTTTTTCCCCCGGTTAGATATATGTAAGCAAAGTTTCTACCCGGAAAATATCTTCAGAAAATATTAATTCCTTTCGATTCTTTTGTATTGTCATTACTGTGAAATTAACTGCCTTTCGCTGCGATTCCCGGGTTTATTATATCTTACAAAATAAATAAATAATTATAAAATAATCCTTAAGTTTTTCTGTCTGTTAACACAAAACCTGTTTAAAACATATTCCGTACATTCAATTATACTGTTTACTACTTTTACTGGTATATATCATAATAAAATACATAGATAAACATACAAGTATAAAAATTGTAAAGCACCTGAAATCAACTAACTAAACACTGAACTACGAAATTGCCCACAGAAATTCTCATGAAAGGCTTCTTAATTTCTACTACATGTTTTGGAAACAGGAATAATCCCAATAATGAAGGATAGATTTAAGTACACCATTTTTCAAGATAGGAAACAGACCAACTCCTGAACTACAAGAGAATAAGTTTACACATAAGATATATGCAAAGATGGTAAACACAAGATCAAATAAAATAATAGAAGCAACATACATCGAAGAACAAACATGTTTTAGAAAGGGTAGAAGCTACTCCAATAATAAGTTCCCTTAAGCAAATAATTCAAAAACGTAGAGAATATTACTGGAAACACGCATTTCATTTGTAGATTACTGCAAAGCTTTTGACAAGATGTTAGAAATGGGGCATTTTAAAGAAAAGAGAACCACGAATACGTCTAATAAAAGTAATTAGGAACATATATGAAGGAACAAAAATTACAATAAATCAGAGGGAACAGTAACAGGAGGGGTTAGATAAAGTTGTTCACTATCAAATGAACATTTTAACTTGTGTCTTGACTAAATAATAAGTTTATGCATAAATAATGTTTAAGGGAGAATTGAACTAGGAATTATAATAGAAGCTCTGGCATTTGCTCATGATCAGATTTTACTTGCTAAAATACGCACTTTGAATGTGGTAGCAAAAATTGTTTATATGTATATTTCAGGGGAGAAATGAAAAGTGGTGGCTATTAAAGGTGCTTAACCAGACCGTCAAAAATAGTTTTAGGAAAAAAATCTTAGAACAAGTGTCAGAATTAATTTTCTTAAAGCATGTATGAGTGAAATTGATGTAAATAACATATAATAGGAACTATAAAAAGTACGTTGAAAAAAAAAACCAAGACTGATGTGTAAAACTGTAACAATTCTGACGATTATTTACGAATCTGAGATGACCACCCAGCACTGCAATAGAATCCAAACTTCGGAAATGAAATTCCTTAGAACGATAGCAGGATATATAATGGAAGATAGAAATAGAAATACAAACAATCGAAAATAACTCATAATTAAAGAGTTAAATATATTAATTAAAAACTGCAGAGAAAATTGGAAAGAACACTTGAGTGAATGCAGAATAGAGTAAAATCCCCAAAGTAGCTATTCATTATAATCTAGATGGAAGGAGAAATGCAGGAAGACCGAATAGACTATGGTCTCAGAAATTTGGAAGCGAAAAGAAGAAGACTAATATATGATTAGCCTTAGGAAGCGAGCGAGCGTTACATTTAGTTTTAGGTAAAGGAAGTGACAAATTCGTAATTCATAGCTTTCATATTTCTTCCGTCAGTCGTGTAATCCATGATAGTGACTTACAAGCAGGTGGCGTGATGTAATCAGTTAAGTAATTTCGCTTCCATATCAGCATGGAAGTTCGTATTGCCATTTGAGCTTTTGCAAAAGTATGGCCCTTGTACTATAAGAGGAATGTTCTAAAGGACATGATACGCACATATTCACGGTGTTACTAAGGAAACCGTAGTTGGTAAAGACAATTAGTTAGAAAGCATACATTGTGCGTACATATATTTTTATTTGCTTATTTATTCATTTAATTATTTGCAGTTCTCAGATGCGCGGCAGTTGTAATCTTAATACTGGCAAATATTTATTTACCGCAGACACCGAGTACATAATAAATTCTTCTCAATTTTACCATTCTTCGATGTAGTCACTAACGGTGGAAACGAAAGGTGAAAATCTTCACCCGCTTTTCTTTCTTTCTTTCTTTCTTTCTTTCGATTGATTTTTTAATTATGGACGCTCTTTAACATCTCAGGTCATCAGCGCCCCATTCAACTCAGGGCGTGAAACGGCTGACAAATTTTTCTTAGAGGCCTCTCTTTCAGGCTTGAGGTTCCGTAAATGTACGACACGGGACCCACGACGTTACTTCCCTTCAGAAGGAAGCCATACTTAGGATTTTTACACCCGAAAAAATCCATCGGTCCTGGCCGGGTTCGAACCCGCGATCTTGGGTATAGGAGGCAAGTATGGTAACCACTACACCACCAGGACCGACCCCCGTTTTTCCTTGCCAAGAAAACTAAAAGAGCAGGAACTATTTTATGAAAAAAAAAATATTTTTTACTGGAAGTTTACGGTTCTAAATAGAATGGACACTAAAACATTCGACTGCCCCTAAAAATGTTCTGTTATACCATATACCGTATTTAGTTTCTAGCGTGTAATAATGAGTTTTTGTAAAAATGTTTATTCCTCTTAAACGTTTTACAGTCTGGGTTAACCGGTTTTTACCATCAAGCACTACATTTCCATATGAGTGTCAAAGTCGTTCTAAGATCCTTATAGTGTAGATTAAAGGACCCATCTCTCAAACAAAGAATAGGATACCATATCTCATCGGTAACTGTGCTTGAAATGCTCTATGCTATTTGCCCCTCGGGCGCTAACGCTTGCAACTCGCGTTCCGGAGATCTTAAGTGCAAATTCCTTGGGACAGGCCATCTTCACATTGGGTTTTTTCGTAGTCTCCCTTAGGTGGATGCTGGGGTGGATCTTTAATTTCCGCTCTTTCATTTCATGGCTTCTGTTATAGGATCGAAAGTGCCAGGCTAAGTGGGCTAGTGCTGTGGCGGTGTTACGGTGACTTGCTTTGGAAAAGTTTCTGCCATGGAAGCAACTCTTCTAAAAGGCTCGAATTCCTTAAAGGGGAGATCCGGTGGCGTTGCGGTATTTATCTCGAAGCGTTGATAGAGGATCCCTTCTATGTCCTACCTCATTGCCCATAGATCCTGGTCAACCCGTGTCTCCCTCAGGGTACCCCATTGGAGGCATAGGCACAAGGCTGAAATACTGAGATTTTTTCTTCCGTTCCTATCAATCCAATAAAATCTCCATACTCTAGCAATCTAAATATTAGTCAATAGCATTGGAGATTCGAAAACATTTTAGGATGGACTTTGACTAATAATTTTTGAAACCATATATCAACATATAGGAAACGATCCATCTCTGAAATTTCACGCAGAGATAAATCAGTGACATTAGAAAATACACAATGTTTCAGTTGCGCAGGTTTCAACACTTCTAATTCACTCGGAAGTTGAATTTTAGTTTTCACTATACATATATTGAGGATAAATATTTTAATAAAAGGGAAAACCAAAATTCCTTAAATATTGTAGGCAAACGTTATGAAACATCATGACAGTCTATAAATACACGAACAAGTTATGATATTCAGGATTGTAACTGTGCAGGAAAGATGTCCAGAATGGTACTGGAGAGAGAGTGACAAATCTAGACAGCTTCAAGAAACTTTGACAGAAAGATAGATGGAGAATCAGGTATGAAGTTAAATTTTTTGGTTACAAGAAAAGTATTCACTTTTGTGTATTAAATAAGCAATATATGGAATTTTATAATTATTCTGGCAGGGAAAAGGGAAAATGAAGAAAATCCCGAGAGAGCTGATAGACAAAACAGATAGTATTAGAAGACGAATACTATAAATGATTTTCTGCGAGGGAAAACAAAATTTCTTAGAAAATGTACGAGTTTGTGCACATAAGGTATATGTATAGGGCTTTTGTTATAAACGTTGTCCGTTCTCATGTTTTCCACTTACCTCCTTTATGATCTCCTCGAACGTAATTTTCCAAAAATTTCTTTGGCAATTTTAATACAGTTTATATTAATTCGCAAAGATGATTAGACAGTTGAATCTAGAGCAGTGTTTCTTAAACTATGGTTAGCGAACCCCCTAAAGTTTCCTGAAATGTTACAACATGTTCGTCAATTTTTTTTTCTCTAATGACAAATTTTTTGTAATGGCATTATTATAATTTACATCTGGAACATTGAACTGTATATTTATTTGGTTTATTCACGGCCGCTCTTTAACATCTCAGGTCATCGGCGTCCATTCAATTCAGAGCGTGAAATGGCCGATAAATTTTGCACAGAGGCCTCTTCCTTCAGGCTTGAAGTTCTTTTATATGCCGTAAATCTACGACTTGGGATTCACGGCTGTACTTACCTTCCTAAAGAAGCCAGTATGGTGCGCATTGCCTCGTACACCCAAGATCGCGGGTGCAAACCCGGCCAGGATCCTTGGATTTTTCGGGCGTAAAAATCTTAAGTGTGGCTTCCTTCGGAAAGAAAGTAAAGCCGTGGATTCCGTGTCGTAGATTTAGGCACCTAAAAGAACCTCAAGCCTGAAAGAAGAGGCCTCTGAGAAAAAATATATCTGCCGTTTCATATTCTAAATTCAAAGGGACGCTGATGACCTGAGATATTAAACAGCGTCCGTAAGTAAACAAGGAAAGGATTCTGCTGCTGCGAACCTTCTGAGGAGTTGGAATAACTCAGAGGCTACACCGACGTTGAGGTGTTCTATTTGGAAACATTTAAGGGACCCCATCTGCGTCCTCACAGTCACCGCCCTTAGGCCCTGGCCGGCTGGTGTATCCTCACCTCATCCCTTCCTCTCGGAGGTGCCGCTATTGGTGGCATAGACCCAAAGGGCCACCCAGAGCACGGCTGTAGTACTGAAAGCATTTTCCTTCGCCTCAGACTATCCAATGCAATTATTTTGAGATTTTTTACTCACAATCTGCTCATCCTTTTAGTGTAAAAATTTAGCAAACTATATTAATAATACGCTATAACCAATTTGACATGCATTGTTTTAAAACGTAAGTGCCTATCATTAATTTAAAAGTTTTCAAGAACATTATTAATTTATTTTTTCTTGCGCAGGTCTCATTTTTTCGTTTTGACAAATACTTCTAAAGTTTGTCTCTATAAAAAAATGTCATAAACGTTCAAACCTTAGTTAAGTCATATTGGCTGAAAATTGCTTATATTCGAGTATATATGTACTTGCTTTTTAAATCAAATTTAGACAATTTTTAATAATCAAATATTTTAACCCCTTTTCATTCATTTATATCACTTGGAGACTCGGGAGTACTAAAAAGCAAAAGCTATCTTCAAAGTAATAAGTAACAGTAACAACTACAACAACAACAATAATAGTAATAGTAATAGTAATAGTAATAATAATAATAATAATAATAATAATAATAATCGTCATCATAGAGCAACAAAAAGAGTTAATGCAATTTTGTTTAAGTATGAAAGAGTTTTTTAGTCTTCTATGACTACAAATATTGTAATGCTAACATATCATTTCTCTTAAAGTGGAATACTTTTAGTTTTTCTTGAAAAGTTGGAAAAAGTAACAATTCTTTTAACTCTGACTGATTCAAAAGTTTTATTTTAATAAACTAATTAAGGAAAATCTAAACGCATTGTTTGTATCTCTCTCTTTCCATTTTTTCATCCTTTATCTCTAACGTGTACTTCTTAAACTTATTTTGACTGAATGATATCTACCCTGAGTACCGCCACTTTTTGAAGCCACTTCAAGCATCACTTCAAATAAATAATTATAAGTTTTTAAAGATAGTATGAAGCTGGTGTCCCCATTTATACCAAAAAAAGAGAAAGAAAGAAAGAAAGAAAGAAAAAAGAAAGAAAGGAAAAGGAAAGAAGGAAAGAAAGAAAGAAAGAAAAGAAAAGAAAAAATGAAACACTGTGCTTGTAACTCTTATTATTCATATAAGTCTACGAATAATATTTTATAAACTTATGCTGTATAAAATAAATACCGATGTATATTTCATGTAAATAGGTTGTTCCAGCAGCTGTATACACTCCAGGCTTTAGAACTCAGAACAAAGGAATGAAATCTCGACAGGTGCTGCAAGTCTACCTCACTCTCGCCCAAAATATGCCCTAAGGAATATGATCTAAGAACAATCTAGCCTTCAGCAATCCATTGAATAACTAAGGTTGCAGTTTTAGGTCTGCTGTCTTAATTTTCAGCTCAAAAAACTCTGAGAACCAGTGGCTTTTCAAATCTAGAGAAGCAGCAATGACCTTATTTAGAAACTCTTTTATTACACCTCATAAAAGCATGTCATAAAACTAATAACGCTTATTTACTCACCGTTTATTTCGTATGTCCTCCAGCCATAGGCCACGTTCAATTCTTTCTTGCCCTTAAAAAGGCCGAAGTTAATTCTGCCGTCAGATTCATCCGGATTAGAAATTCTTCTAGCACGGGCGACAATCCAGAATTTGGTGCCTAAGGCGGCTACTAGCAGGGCGATGCCCAGGCATGAGCCAAAAAATGTCACGAAAACCATTCCCCTCTTGAACAGGTTCATTGTTGACCTTGCGAGTTGCTTAATATCACCGAAAGATCATGGCTTTATCTTAGATATATTAATTCAGTTCTGCTTCTTGTATTCTTCTCTTACGAAGCATAATTATATAAGTGCTTCATGTGTATACCTCTTGAGACAGGAAAAATATGCAACGGTACTTGGATATGTAAAATATTTTACATGAAGTATACCTTTACATTGCCACTGCCGTGTGTAGACATTTTCAGTACTAGAACTAATTTCAAGAATAGTATCAGCTAAGTAACTTATTTGCCTATTTGTGCTTTCTTGCTATTACGTTAATTTCCGAAAGATTGAAATCGATACTAACAGACAACAGACTACCCTGTGTTATGTACCACACTCTAAGCAAGTTATTAAATCAATATAATAAGTCTAGGAGCCTTGGTAACCATGGAAGAAGGAAATATTTATAAAGACGCTTGTCTGCATGATCCTGTGCTACACTCTCGTTGAAATCACCGATCCAACCTCCATTACGGGACACGTTTTTCAACACACATGTTGCTAGATGCTTCTTCTAGTAACTCGTCGAAAAGTACAGCAAGAACACTGACCTGCACGATAATTACACTTTCGTGGAGTAAGTGATTTTATTTTTGCTAGTGAAGGTTGCTGAGAAACGATGACGAACCAAAAAAACGCCACATTTCCGGAACAAAAGCTGCCGACGTAAACAGCTCCGACGTGAGACTGGCTGAAGGAACTAAGTCAGTAGAGAGACGTGAGGGGCAGATATAGCTCGGTGAAGCAAGCGTGACGTGCCTGCGCTGTTGCAGAACTTTCCACGGAGCAGCGCATGATGCATGCTGATATAATAATTATTTAAGGGGTGACGCATGAAAATTAGCTGATAGATCGTTTATGTCAACTCTGTAACATAATCATTATATATAATAGTTTAATGTGGAGTAGTTTTGCACCTCCTTAATCTTAATAGGTTAAATTATATAAATATCTCGTGTCGTTTGTTATAGATTTCCTTAACTGATAATTAGCTACGATTGCACTTGCATTTTTCTTCTTCTTTTTTAGATGAAAATATCTCAGCAAATAGTTTTCATTGATCCATGTCTAAGGCGGGAAATTAATACTATTGCAACTAACAAAAGTTTAAATAAAAAAAAAATAAAATTGAAGTAAATGTTTTAGAATCAGTTTAAGTACAGCATTTTAATGCATACAGAGCCACTCTTTAGAACAAGATGAAAAATAGCTCGTTTCAGCTCCAGGTCTACACTAAGAGTTATTTGTTATGCTTATTCCTATTCAAATATAAAAAAGTGTTTAATATTTGGGGTAATTTCGTTTAAAGCAAATGAACTTTTATACTGCAAAAGAAGAAGAAGAAGAAGAAGAAGAAGATATTGTAATGCTAACAACATGAAGTAAGAGCCTATTTTAAAAAAGGAATATTTTGGCATTCATTGTGATATACTTCCTATAATGAATTATGTTAAAAATTAAGAAAACGCTATAAAAATATCCAAATTCATAATATCATTACTAGATAAAAACAAATTTTATAGAATCTTTGCGAATTTTTCTTGCTATCAAAAGAGAGTACTTTATGAATGTGTAAGAATATTTAATACTATCGCAAACTATTATTATTATTATTATTATTATTATTATTATTTATATTATCCTGTGCTGAACAAAATACAGCCTGCTTCACCTATTACTCTATAGAAGATTTTATAAATGAACAATTTAAATAACATATTTACTCTATTTTGCAAAATATGTTTAATGTACTTTGATGAGGTACTGCGTATAATAAATATTTTATACCACAGTTATTAACACTTTATTGTTGGTCAAAATCGTTAATATAAATTCACAATTATGATATTATTTGCATTAAACCATAGTAAACTTTACGTCATTAAATTGTTTACATTGGTAAAATACTGTCAACTTAAACTATATTACGATAATATTAAGGAAATAATTTAATGATTACTAATAACAGAATCGATTATTCATCTTCCATTGTATCAGTAGAAGTAGGCGAAGTGTTTCTATGTACAATGGTTTGTTAGCTGACTACTCGCAATCATTTTTATTTCAAAATTTGCACAAGGTATTTCTTGTATATTGCATCTCAGGTGTGATAAAGAGATGTAAATTGATAGATTGACAATCAGAAGAGGAAATAGTTAAAATTAAATAATTTCAAAATAGTAATGAAAGCAAATTTAATATTATTCTTCTATTGATAATTTGTTATCACGAAACAATAGACAATTGTGAAGTAGACACAGTGAAAGGAGTTTTGTGAAAATATTCTAGTATTGACTCTTTGCTACATTATTTTTATATATATTTCTGAAACTTGTATGACATATTTTATGTTGCATATTTTGGCAATTTTAGGGCATAAAATGTTAAATCTAGACACGAGGTATTAAAAAAAAAAAAAAAAAAAGCAAAAGGTTCCATACCCTCTAGCAGATGAACCCCAAAGAGAGGATCTAAATGAAAGCCACAATGTTTTGTGAGAACTATAAGAAGTTTAAATAGCATTTAATATCTTTCTAATAAGAAATAATAGGGAGCGATTTATTTCTCAGAGACATTTTACATTAGGTGCTTACTGAAACCTTCCAATTATTACTCAACCTTTATTATGGATAAACCCATTCCTTCTATACATTTTTCTGGGCCTGACTGATGTCTGGTAACGAGGGAGGGGCTAAGAACCGGTTTTCTTCAGCTTTACCCATCGTAGCAGCACCGTTCAGAGGTTACACTTTCTCCAAACGTTGACAGCACTGCAGATTTACATTGAAAAAGAGAATAGTGGTTTAATCTTCCTTTCTACATTCATTTGAAATTATATTAGCAATTTAAATTTGGTTGACTCGAGAATTAGAATTTAAAAAAACACATATAACAGCAATAATAAAATATTCAAATAGGTTGGTTGTATAATTATATTAGAAGGTAGTATATCTTACAAACAGTCATAAAAAATTTGGCTTCCACTGTCGCATACATTTTTCAGCAACTTCACTATTGCGATAAGTACATGAAATTGTTGTTTTCTCTTGGTATACTTCATTTTGACTTCTTTAAAATTAACTCTATGATGCATATATCTTTGAATAACTAGCAATTAATTGCTTTCTTCAGTTCATAATTAACGCAATTATACGTTATTCAGAAATGAATGGCGGTTTTTATAATTATCATCAGTTTTATATGTTCCGTGACTATTGTGGTCAGGAGTAAGGTGCAGTTCACTTTGATTCGGAAAAATTTGTACTCGATATTTGATCCTTTGAAGACGCACAAGCGCGAACCTTTCCTGAAGCAAGTAAGTAAAATTGTCTCAAAACTTACTAAATAACTCAGGCTTGCATCTTCAATATTGTCTGAACCTTTGGAGAAAAAAAAAAAAAAAACAAAAAAAAACATAAACTCTAAAAATAGATAGATCAAACTAGGATAGGTGAATTAAAGGATTAGAAATTTTGTCCGAATGAATTCTGTACTTCGCGGCTTATGCGGCAATCGCAGTGTCCAATCCTAGAGAAATTATTGTTTTGGGTTGCATTAGATTGCTGGGGATGGTGGAATAAATTTATTCAATGGTGGTCATTTGTGCCTAAGCCCCCACTGGGGTACCTCCGGAAGGAAGGAATGAGGTGAGGGAGACACCGGGCGGCCAGGATCCATGGGCGGTGAGGCCCGAGCGTAAACGGGTTTCCTAACATATTTCCAGATATAACACCCCGATGCCGGCGGAGCCCTCTCCAAGGCGTTCTAGCTCCTCAGAAGGGTCGCTTCCATACCAGGTGCCGTGGTAGAGATCCTTCCAAAGTGCAAGCCACCGTCACACCGCACAATCCCACCTCACCTGGCACTCTCGACTCGGCAACAGAACCAAATATGGAAAATCGTGGAAAGGAAATATCCATCCCAGCATTCTCCTCAGCGACCAGGGCCATGACTGGCTCCAAAAGATTTAAACCCTGGACCTCCTGAATGCGAGTTCCAGTCAATACTCTCAGTTAAATGTTATTTACTCACTGAAGTCTGTCAGGAACTTTACAAAATTTACCAAATCTGTAAGTAAAACGGATAGTAGGGATCATCAGAAAAAATCTCATAATGTCTGGATATATATCCCGCAAAAGACACTCCAGAATGACTAGGAAGCTTTACTTCATTTTTCACTTTTTCAAACAACTCAACAGTTTCTTGACAGATTCCACTCTTCAAAACGAAAAACAATGGGGACAGCATTGAAATATTTCATCGTCCCCAAAGGCCACAAAAATTGTTAGTGCTGATGGCGATTTAATTGAATCGTGGTTCATTAAAATTTAAGTACCGAAACCGCCACTAATTTCTGAACAAGATAATACAGTTCACAAGTCCTGCCTTCTTTAGTAGATGCCCACAAATTTATTCAAATACTGCGAAAACTGCATAGAATGTAAATTAGTCGGCTTAGCTTGGGTCTTCCGAGAGATATGTAAAGATTCAAATGTACTGTCAACAGAAAAGAAAATACTTGTCACTTAGTTGGTAGCAAAGACCATGGATTCTGCCTAGCAACTGTTTTTGCAGAACACAATGTGAAAGATCTATTCTGTACAGTATTTTACAGTTCACGTTAGTACAAAAAGATGACACCATCTGGATTTTCATCCGGTGAAGGAACAAAAGGTGGAGGTTCTCGTGCAATGACGTAATGCCGGAATCCCAAAACGACAAGATTCAGCACATGAAGCATCACCACAGGAAGGAGTAACCTGAAACATGTTACATATAACATTTGATAACTAAAATTGCAATGTAAATTCTGTAGCTGGGTTTTCAAAAAGTTCGGGCGCGTCAAAACAGAACATTTTGCGAGCAAAATTGCTGTGAAAATGATGACACCATAGATGTTATTAAATAGCAATATATTATATTTATTTCAACTAAAAGAGAGTATATTTAAATATATATTCAAGGAAGAACCTACTTCTTGAAACCAATTCGGTATTTCTTTGAATTTGTTTAAGCTCTGAACATGACAAACACAATTTTGGTACATGTAACGACGTATTGCTTCGATAATTTTCATGATGTAACACACATTAGCAATTTTCACCAACTTCTTCGTATGTAGAATATTTATTAATTTAAGCATTACATATTATTTAATTTAATGTTGGAATTATAACATCAAAGTTTTTAAATTTCTCACTTGCTTTTAAAATCATTATTTTAGGTTTAATTTAACAACCAAATGTCTTCATTACACAAGGAAAAAGTACACAGATCGACAAATTATATTTTTTCCATTGTAACATAAGCTTCCATAAAACAAATTAACTACTGCATGCGATACAAAAGATATACTTTCTTTCACATAATGTAAAACCGAATAAAATTCCCTGTTTTCATTCAAAACAATCCTTTCAAAACGTATTCATTGTGGTGTCCGAATTTCTATTGTAATATCTGAAGTTTGTACACAATAATTGAAAAATAAAGATACAGATATTTTATTTTATTCCATTATTTTGTATGTTGAATTACTAATTACTACTCACCATTAAAACCCTTTTTTCAAGAATTTTTACTTTTGAAAAAGCAATTATGTGGCGTAATTGAGGAGTTAGTCTTCATTTGTAACAAAATGAGTGACCTTGAGTAGTTCATGTATGATGAGCGAAGCTCAGTAATTTCAGAATATATCTGAGCCCTATTTCACAGAAGTATGGTTTAATGAATTACAAGTTATATGGAGATGTCACTTGTAGTTATTATTAAAATTGTATTCTACAAAGGTTTAAATCGCTAAATTCAAATTTTAATATGCATTATTAAACATTTAGGGAGTCAGTTGATCTCAGTATGTGATCAAATAGTGGCGAGAATGCTCTAATGAGAATAGGCGTGCACATAAATAATAATAAAAAAAAATCAGTAATTTGGGTACAATGAACTTTTTAGGTTAAGTGCATTAAAGGGATAAGATTGTTTCTTTCCTGTTTTAAGTGAATATTTCATACAGCATCTTAATTTACGTTGTTTTTAACGTTGTCGCTAAATGCAACAAAAGTTTTTTTGTTTTTTTATTTTTTTTTTTGTTTTTTTTATTTTTTTGTTTTTTTTAATATTAAACTACCTTCATTAATATCTCTGGTCATTAGCTTTCCATTTTATTCAGGGCGTAAAACTGCCGATAAATTTTCCTCAGCGGCCTCTTTTTTAAAGCTTGAGGCTCTTTTATGTGCCGTAAATCTACGACACGGGACCAGTGGCTTTACTTCCTTTCCGAAGGAAGCCATACTTAGGATTTATACACCCGAAAAAAATACATCGACTCTGGCCAAGGATGAACCCGTGACTTTGGGTCTACGAGGCAAGTATGGTTACCACTAGACCACCAGGACCAATATGTCACGAAAAGAATTTCTTTCCTTGCCTCGTTCTATTTTAAATTAAACAATTTAGTCTCTTTTGAGACAATTTTTATAATTTTTTCTTTTAATGAAAATGTAATTGCTAAACAAAGTAAATGTTACGGCCAAAGTAGTAAATAATTCTGGTAAATGTGAACATTGTCCAAACAGACATACGGCTGCGCTTGTTAGTTTGTGTGTTCTGCTGAGCGACACGATTACATTAATATCTGCACAGAAGAACAGCTGATTACAAAATGATTTATGTGTTTTTTGAAAATTTATGCTTTATTCATCAATAATAATTGCTCGTCAATGACGATAATGTCAAGATTATATTTGTTTTTTATGACATTTATTTCGATGACAAAATAAATATGGTTAGAGGTAATAAACTCCTCAGGATATCTTCCAGTGAATTTTATTTTATTTTAGTAATTGTTTCTTAGTATTTTCACAAGCATTTAACTGAGAATCTCCCTTGGTTTAAACAAAATTAACTTGGAAATGTGTGCTAATGTGTTGTACCATACTGCCATAACCTAAAAGGTTGCTAATAATATGTTATCACTGCCAACAAAAGTACCTATGATTAATTGAATATGTATTGACATTTCAGCAGTGCTAAAGCACCTGTACACAAACACAGGAGCAATGATACAATCAATATTTGGAGGGGGGAAACTGATTCAATTAGGTCTACCAACATATACTATTCGACCAATAAAACACGAACAGTTTATTGTAAAAGCAGGAAAATATACAAAAATGTCTTGCTGTTGCCTGCATTTACCAAGCAACGAGGCAATGTTTACAGTAACTAATAATTCTGAACATTTATTACATTTCCCACTATGACCATAAAATATATAAATGTAAATGTTCAAATAGACAAATAAATAAACAATCGAACGCAATCGGGAAGATCTATTCTTGTGCCATTGATCGACCAAAATTAACATTGCGATTTAGGCACATGAAAATTTACAAAGATAGTATTAAAGAGGAAGATTACTTGCGATTATTGAAAGCATACATTATAATATAGTATTTAAATTGTCATTATTTATTATAAAAATGTCAGAACAATGGAATAGGAAGTATAATAATCCGTTCTGTACTGTACATTTAAAAATAAGAATGCATTATTATGGAATGAATAAAATGGAATTCAATGTGAGATGTCGTGTGGCTAAAGTTGTTCTTTCATTTTGCTCTTTTATGACGTCACTTGTAATTCTTTACTAATATTTTATAAGTATTGTGCATTATTTTGTGAAACATAAAGCTTCATACTTTAAAAGGGCTTGTATATACACTTGCAATGTATTAAATCATACTTTTAATGGAATATAGCTCAGAAGTTACAACCAAGAAAATTAATAAATCTAGAAGGGAATCTTTTGGGTAGAGTGTTGTGTTAATTTAAGAGAGAGGATGCCAACTATAATACAAGACATACCTAGGTTATTCGGTTGAAATCTTTGAAAATGTAAATTATTATTTAATGACACTCAGTAAAAATTAAATAAAATGACATTGATCATTTTCAGTTTTAATCCATGTATCTACACATTTTCCCCAAAGGAACTGTTACAGCTGCAAGATCTCGTTTATTTCTTTTAACCACTAAAAATTTAGTTATTTTATTATATCTAATGTTAATTCTCCTTAAATAGCGTCATAACTCTTCATAATTCCTAAATGGCAATTGTTTTGTTTCTTGAGACTCGTCGATATGCTTTTCTTTTCTTTACTTTTTTTTCTGATAGGAACTCCAAGAAAGTTGAAAATAACACTGCTGAAAGAGTTTTGTCTTTGGAATAACCTTCATTATGAAAAATGCTCTTTGTGATTTTTTGAGTCTCTGTCATCAAAAACATCAAATTGGGAGATTGTATTTCGATTTCTTTCTACGCATTTCCTTCTATCATGCTTTTGTGATTTTTAAATATACTTTTAAATACTTTCAGGAGTCAAATGGATGCCTTTTGATTTCATCTTCAATGCTGTTTCGTCTTTATTTACCGTAAGAGACCTTTGATCGAAACACAGAATCAAATGCAATTGGATGATGTTAGCACTATGCATTAGAGTGGCTAACTATATTCAAAGCCATATAAACAAATTGCCATACTTACTTGTCTAGCTGTTTTATTTATGTGAAATAGAGCATTTATTCGCTTAATTATGCGGAGAATCTGTTACAATTTTATACATAGGTATCATTCAATTTTAGGGAGGATTCTTCTGTATTTGGTGAGTTTTGTAAGTTTTAACAATAATTCCCATTGCTTCTAATGAAGGGGCGGCTTCGATAGGAGTTTCATGGGGTGGCAATTTTCCTATAATTATTGCTTAATGCTCTTTTATGCGGGGTTAACTGTATATAGGGAACTTCTATCTTGCGCCTGAAGTATTTGCAGTTATTATCTGCAGGGTACGTGGTTTGTAGTTGTAGTACTTATGCGCCACCTGAAACGTCACCTCTGTCACTTGCATTTTCTCATGAAATTTTGCCTCGAGATTTATGCGTTACAAGCAGAATAAAACATTTTTTTTTAATATTACGTCACTATAGTGAACCAGCATATTAATGGCAACACAGTTTTGTATATAATATGGTAAAGCTTACATTTATTTCAATATCAAATAGTATTACATTTGAAGTAACAATGCTCTCATGCAGCGGTAATTGGTAATTTCGTTAGTAGTTACTTTGTATCAATTGAATGTAAAGAAACTGGACGCTATACAAGGCTTACATTCTAAACTTTTTCTTTGAGACCATTGGAAGAGAAAATTTAAATTAAAAAAATTGTATAAGTCAGTTCGTTTGGGCTAAACTGTCATTTACAAACATAAAAAGTATATAATGCTTTCTCTAGAGACAGACTTCATCCTGCAGATTTCAGAATTTATCAAAAGGTCATAAACAAGATTGTTGCTGTGAAAACCAGGAGAATGCGTTTTTTTAATAGGAGTGTTACTACGATATTTGTAATAAATTTTGTCTTTCAATTGTATATGTTCTGTCACTCACACACCGCCACGAATGGCCGAGGTCGTTAAGATGCGGGAGGTTTGGGGTTCGAATCCCGCGAGGGCGGTGCTCCCTGACTAAGGTTTTTTCCAGGTTTTCCTCAGTCCTCATAAATGCAAAATGCCGAGGAGGCACCCTAAACTTAGACCAGGAATGTTTCCTTCCTTAAAAAATTCTTTCACAGTGTATCATTTCATTTCGTGTATTCATCATTGTCACCGCCTATGGTGCTTCAGTAGTAAAAACTGACGTTAAACACTATTAAAAAGGCCACTTACATATGAGCGTAAATTTTATTTATTAGAACCCTAAAACCATCCAATCTGTATTAAGCAGTAGCAGTAGCATTAGGAAAGTTGTGCACCCCGGGTTCATGCTGCCACAAACCGCTGCTATTCAATGTAGACCTAGTTTTAAATATTAAGGTGGAACAAAAAAAAATTCAACTTTATTTTTGAAATAGTTTTTAATTTTTTATTTAGTAATGTACTCTTGACTGTCACAAAAGACCTAAAAGATATTCTAGTGATTTTTTTTTAATTTTTTTGGTGACTATGTAAGAACTTTGTATTTAATATTCAGTTATAATTGAGATCATAATAAGCAGAGACACTGAAAGGTGGAATGGATGTTAAAATTATTGTTCGCGATGCAATAGTTGTGTCACTAGTTCTGATTATAGCAAAAGTAAAAGAGAAAAGCTAACAGAAACAAATGAAAAGAAACATATTCAAAAGAAAAGTATCAGAAAAAGCATGACCATTCATAACGTTTTTATTCCGTGTAACAATAAATGTAGGATTGCGGTTTGCTCCTTCATTATAACATTACCTGAGAACCCTGCACAAATCACCACATCTATGACAGAAAAGTTGCCGGACAACCAGGGGTAAGACAAAAACAAGAATATTCAAAGAAAACATTTTTCCCCCAAAATTTTGCCTTGTTTTCTTGAACTGGGCTTTATTCCCCCCACCCCCAGGCGTAGCAGTATAGTAGTGATCTTCTGAGGCCGGGCCGCCCTTAAGGAGCAGCTAATTTGATGAAAATTACATGATTAATGCGCTAAGGAAGTTTTTCTACCTAGTCTACCGAACCGAGAAGACTATAGAAGCCATTAAGAAATTTCTTAGCCAAGGCATTCTTCTAGCTAAGTACTATATTTACTCATACGAGAGTAAATATTAGTATTGTGATATACACTTTAATAAACAAACTTTATTTTGGTCAGCGTGCATCATTGTTATCGATAACATATTGCTATATTTTGTCTATCATTAAACACAAAGTCATTCAAAGCAAAGTATAGTAATTATAAAGCTCAAAATGCTGCATCCAAGGTCTGTCACAAACACTACTGAACTGAGCAACAACAGCTTGAATCCTATGTCACAGGGAGATTTCGGCAACCAGAAAACTTAGCTATACAGAAGATATAGTGTCTTCAATGTAGTTCAAATTGATGGAACTTATGATAAAAACGAACAAGTTCGTTTGACAAACCAATAAATAAGGATTTTTTGTTAAAAACCAAAACAAAGTTCTGTTAATCATACCATGTGGTCAAAGAAAGCTCAAAAATAATTTATGTATAATTTAAATAATTTTAAGAGTTTATTTGGAAAATATTTTCTGGAACAATAAAGATTCAGTTACAAAATTAATAATTAAAAATAGAAGAGAAATAATAAGTATTCAGTTCTGACTATACAGGTGTCTTTAGGGACCCTAAACGTTATTAATGATGGCAATTTGCATTAATACATTTGTTTATTTTTGCTCGTTTTATTCAGTTTCTATTAATTTTGCATACTTAGAACCGCATTATTTTTAGACAAAGCGTTCAATTCTCCTTACACTTATCTCTTTTGAAAAAAATAATTGCACATCGGTACATTAAAATGAAAGCGATAAAACTGAAAAGATAAAACAAATGTTATGGGTTATAATTCCTGATATTCTTATATCGGATCAGTAATTGATTCATGAGCTAGTTTAATGTAAACCACAAAACATCAATTTTAAATTAGAATGTATCTCTTCACTGAAATGATGAAAAGAGCATACAAAAATACCTTCCATATACTAGCCTAATTCATGTTTTGCTTAGCTAAATCTAGAGAGTAATTAATACAAGCAATTTTGATTTTATCTAAATATAAATGTTTATCTAAACATTGTCTTTTCGTTAAGGGAGTGTTTTCTTGCACCTACAGTAACACCATATACTTCATAAACTTTACTTTCTTTAAAACTTTATGTACAAAACGTCTTTATTTACTTATTTTCGTTTTTGTCACTAGTTTATTTCTGAAACTTAAAATAATTGTTTTTAATCGCAGTCACCATATTATTTACCAACAGAGCTGCATATAATACTTTTTCAAATTTATTTTTAAATACTTTTTATAAAGTATTACTAATTATTATTTCGAAAGCGCAAATTTCCGCATTGTACGTAGGAAATTTTCTAGTTCTTTACTTCAGTAAACGCTAAATTAACCCTGAGCATGCGAAAAGCATAAGTTTTCGCGTAGATTAGATACATTTTTAAATTATAGCTGACAATCAACAGAAGCAGCAAAGTTTCGACTGATGAAACAATACGTACCAATAAGAGAAGCCCAGGGCTGCCAACTCTGAGGATTTAAACGTGCCACTAATGGTCTCAGAGTAAGCCACGTTGTCGGAGAGAGTCATGGCGAATTGGGTGCCCCATAGAATGAGCACAAAGAGGGTCGAAATCGCTGGAAAAGAATAAAAAAATGTTAATACTGTTTTTCACCATGCAAAATAATTCTCTAATACTTTCATAATCTCTGCAACTTTTATCAATCATAACTACGAACCGGTTGAAAGGCACAAAATGTTGAAATAGAAAGGGAAAAAAGGAGTCTTTTAGAACTAAAAGTTCTCAACCTGACCAAGAAAACACAAGATTTAAGAGAAATGTAATTTTAACATAGTCACCTTGTAAATAAATATTTTTAGTCCAAGGACTTTTCAACTTTTTAATACCCTCAGTAAAATAACATTTGTCCAATTGTGAAAAATAAGTGTCTGTCTCAATTTCAACCTCATCATTTGATGTGAATCTTTGTTCCTCAACCATTTCTTCAGGTTCGGAACAAAAACTAATCGCTATGATCCAAATCCGGCGAATATGGCGGATATGGAAACTTGGAAGCGAAGGTCATGTAGTTTTCTAGCAACAAACGTAAAGGCGCATTATCGCGATGAAAGAGAACTTTCTTTTTCGCAAGGAGTGAACGTTTTGCCTGAATAGCATCCTTCAGTTGGTCCAGTGGTGAAGAGTAATACTCCACGGCGATGGTTCTGTTCTTCTGGAGGTAGTCTACGGGCACCACACAACGAGAATGCTGGGGGAGGGAGAAAAAACCGTAGACATGACTTTTCCTGCAGATGGAACCATTTTTTGCTTTCTTTGGTGCACTTTCACCTGTTGTCATCCTGTACTGTTCCTTCGTCTCTGGCGTGCATGATGAATCCATGTTTCATCTACTGTTATGAAATGTCGGAGAAAAGCCCTGGATTGGGTTTAAATAAGTCTAAACACTCTTGCGAAATGTTCATTCGGATTCATTTTTGGTTCATTCTTAAAAAACGCAGCACCCATCGAACGAAAAACTTTTTCATACCCAAAACTTTGTGTAAAATGTTCATGTCAGTCAACTCGCGTACCTTCAATTGGGGATCATTGAGTACGGCATTGTGAATTTTTGTCACTATCTCGTGGGTCGTAGCAGTTTTAGGACGCCCTGAGCACTCATCATCTTTCACGGCCTACATGTAATTACTGGAACA
Source organism: Metallyticus violacea (assembly GCA_030762175.1). Taxonomy (NCBI): domain Eukaryota; kingdom Metazoa; phylum Arthropoda; class Insecta; order Mantodea; family Metallyticidae; genus Metallyticus; species Metallyticus violacea. The sequence goes on along the minus strand of CM060830.1, from coordinate 41,312,652 downwards.
ACTTTCCTTCTAGTATGTTATTATGCAATAATTTCAGCCCAATTTTTTTTACCTATCATCATTTTATGGATGTACGAACACGAACACGATTAAATTCAGCAGCCCACTTTTTAACCCTCAAAAACGAAGAGAAGGAATTAGTGTTTTTGTTGGGGTTAAACCCTTCAAAAAGAGGTACTTTATCACAGCTCGTATTTCAGTTTTATCCATTTTGTAAAAAATTGTTAACACTAGTTTGTTTACAAGATCGTCACAAACAAGTTCCTACACTTAAGCATGGCACTTAACTATCGTAGTACTTTGAACATATTCACATCTCTGAGTCATACTGAGAACTTTTAGAACGCCTCTCGTCAAATGCAGGAAGACTTCGCTCTAAACTCAGCTACCTTATTTATATTTTCATTTAGTGCTGCCTTAACTTTTTCTAAGTTCACAAGAACTACTTCAACCCCATCTGCCATATGAACCATCCCAAAATCCGACTACCTCCTGTGTTTGTTTTCTTGGAACCTGAAATGTGATGAATGAAAAAATGACGTGTGCCTGAGGATGGCAAAATGAGCCTGAAAGCATGAAACCAATTGTTTTAGACGCCATTATATGTTCTAAAAGAAAACTACGTGTTTCACTGCGTAATTTTGACCTTAACGACCTATGATGTTGTTCGAGTTGATCAATCAAAAGAAAATAACCAATTGTTAGATCAAGGCTACACGATGAATTTTTCATACCTCCTTGTAAAAAACTGTTGTATCATTAGAAGCCTGTGGATGGGCATGATTGTGCAACAACACAACACTAAAGTTTAATAACCTTTGTTCTGGCAGTGTCCAGTGGCACGCTGCACTGTTCACTGAACTCAATTATCAATTGCCTCTGAACAGAAACAGCTGGTAAACATCTCCTGTCTTACGAGTATATGCAATTACATATAACGCGCGCAAAGACAGGGTTTACATAAATAACAGCTTTTAATCAAGCCCGGAATATTTCTACAAACCTCTTTACCTTTTCGTGACACCACAGGTTATATATTAAGCCACCACTGCTTTCTAAAATAAGATTAGAGGTCAAGCAACGTTTTTCATTTTGTTGATGTAATTGCAAGTAAGCTATTGTGCAAATGTAGACGCCAGGTTTTTAGGTTTTCTTTGTAGAATGCTTCGGTCACAGGAATGATATATTATTATCGTTATAAAATCAATAACGGTTGCTATAATGGTATAATATAATAATAGGACATTTTAGTGTAGTTGCTTCCACAATAAACGCTACGTGTTGAAGTATAAAACCTTTTCCTATTTTCTGATTTATCAACACTATTCACCAAACTGTTAAAAAAAAAAAAAAAAAAAAAAAAAAAAAAAGTAAATTCTTAATTCTAAAATAAATATGAGTATGAATCAAACATAAAAGGACATTTTGATTTTAATAGACGTGAGTTTACGGAGCGAGACACCATTTGAGATATTACGCGTGAAGATTTCAGGAATAGGGGGGAAAGCGGTTTGCCTCGCACAGCCGTTTCATGTCAGTAACATCGTGTCCGAGCAAGGGGTACACTTGTCGATTGCATAACGCATTAAGTTTTGGATTATAAGGGCCTAAAACCAGCCGAAATTTTGCAAATATTAAGGGAAAATTTTGGGGATAAGACGCTGTTCAAGACACAAATGAATGAGTGGCATGAACTTTTTCACAGATGTACGAGAAACTGTGGCAAATGACAGTCACCAACGTTGACTTCGGGCGGGCAAGTGTAACGGAAAATACGGGACCTTGTCGAGCGTGATCGACGTTTGGCTGTTTCTGAAATTGTTCCTGAAGTTGGGATAAGCTGTGAAAGTGTTCAGTCCATCACTTCAGATGATTGGAATTACCGAAATGTCTCGGCAAGGGGGTTTCTAGAATTCGCATTGAGGATCTAAAGGCTGCACGTGTAGGAATATGTCAACGGCTTTTGGGATCAAGGAGAAATGTTTCTGCACCTGTAATGAATGTACACCACTATACTCCAAGTCGAAGCAAGCAGGGGGTGGAGGAAAACAGTGGAATCCGCTACTGTCAAAGAAAAACCTCCTAAGAGCTGAGAAGGGTTTTTTTTGTAGAAACTTTTTTCATGGCAGTCAGTGCAACTTATTACCGTCAACTTCTGGTTGAGACGAAATGTGCTTATCCGCTAAAAAGATACCAACAACCATTTCGAGAGGTTCTTCTCCTGCAAGAAAATGCCCCTTCCTTTGACAAATGAAAAACTCGAAGAAATTCGATGGACAGCTTTGGAACATCCTCCTGATAGTCCAGACTTATCGCCTTGTGCTAATCATTTGTTTAGACTGTTAATAGAAGCACTGAGAGATCGGGGATTCGATAGTGACGAAGGTGAGAGAGTATTCGTGCATAACTGGCTGGGAAACCAATCCCATTCTTTCTTCACTTATGGGATTAAGAAGTTCTAACTACTACTGAGGCACCACAGTGGTGGAAACTTTTTTTATTTTTAATAACGCGTATGTAAATCAAGAAATTTTGTACATAAAGTGTATGTATCCCATTTTTATTTAATTTGGGCTCAATACTTTTTGAAATCCCGTTTATATTTTAGTCGCCCTTGTATGATGTTAAAAGTGTGCACAAATGTGTATAAGAACTTTATAAAAACGCCACGGGCTTGCTACACTAGCAAAATGTTCATAAAATATTAATAAAATACTTCTATTTTATTTACTTTGTCAATACGTATTAACTTACCCGCTGAAGCGTTCCATATGTACAGTCCGAAGATGCTCGCGATGGGTTCTATGGGATTGCTTGTGGTATTAACGACAGCAAATATGGCTGCCGTCACAGATGCCATCATGCTGATTATCAGAAACAAAATAGTGGACACCCATAATCCGGCGTTTACAAATCGATTGTCTGGAGTGTTGCTATCAGATGAATTGCTTGCAAATCCTGCGAAACGATAAGCTCTTAATAGTCGGTTGCAACTGATTTTAATTAATGAAACTAAGACGTAACTTATACATAGAAAAATTAAAACATGGAAAGACAATGAATCCAGAAAAGTTCAATTCTGAAAACATTTTGTAAAGCGGTTAAGGGGCACTAAAACAGACAATACTATACTGTATCCAGAGAAGGAATAATTGTGACGTACATCTCTGACTTGTACTCATTGCATGTTTTCTGAGTTTAGTAGTATCCTTTTCTCCCATAAAAATATATCCAAACGCGATATCTCCATTTTATTTGCATGATAAAAGATATTAGTATTAATTTTCTATGTCACTGTCAGGGAGAGATGAAGGGGGTCTTTTGTGGAGGGATGCTAAACGTTGTGAAAAATCAAGATTTATTTCAAGAATGATTTACTATATATATATGCGCAGAAATAGGACCGAAGGATTGAGTTTATATATATCAGATTTAAAGCGGAGTCATAAAACACTAACTGTTTTTAAAATTGCATGTAATATAATAATAATCACTTGTATTATTGATAGTCACAATGCCATCCATACTTTTGAATATGAACAAATCTTATAACATTATAGGGTCATTTTCGTGATGTATTTAACATAAATTTGAGTTTCCATTAATTTCGACATCCCAAGTCCCAGCCAGCCTAATCTGTACATAAAGTCATGTTTTGCCATTAATATATTAAAGAATATAAAAAGGAAATTTTTCTTTTATTTGTTGCTTTGTGAAAAGACTATTGATACAGTCACACTACCGCGAATTAATTTCAACATACCTGCTCAATTTTGTGAATCAATTGAGATTCATTATTATGTAAATTATTATTTTAATTACTAAAATTGTTTTAAAATGTCAATCTACACTTTATTGTTTTTACAAAAGAAACATAAACAATTTGAAATATGTAACTGAATAAAAAGTACATTTCAACCTATGTATATATATGCACTGATGCCACTGATGCATAGTTGCCTGTACTACTGTCAATCACACAGTGTACGTCAAGGTCGTATTGAAAGATAAAACTGCTGCGTGCAGTTCAGTTTGTTGGTGATACTAAAAATTACACGATTGCTATGACTCCAAGGATAGAAATATTACTTGAAAAACGTACTGCGACTGTAGCAATGAAGAAAGTCGATTCATCAAACTACTAAAGAATGTGACTATCTGTTGGGGGAGTACAATACACTCTTAAGCGCCGTCCCATGACCAGACTAGCCTCACAAAATTACAAAAAGTGATAATAAATTAGTTAGAATCACAAGAAAGAGAAGTATATTTAAAACTACACCGTAAATATGTGCACAAGTAATAGGCTAGACGAAGGAGAATGTATTTGTTGCAACAGCAAAAAGAGACTTTCAGAAGCTGGCGTGAAGAGGCATGTGGCAGTAAGGAAACAATTGCTAGAACCCATGAGCATAAAGAACAGTCTCCAATGGGCTAGACAAGTTCACCACTGGATACCTGCCGATTGATCTAAAGTCCTTTAGTACAAGAAAAAAATACACGTCCACCGGCATAAAGGAGAGGTTTCCCACCTGTTAAACATACTGGGTGATCTATTATGATTTGAAGAAGTTTTTTTAAGAAATAAATAAAGGATTATTTTGAAAGGCGAAGTAGGGATGTGTTCAGTATCATATAATATCATTTGGATTGCATCTGGTAGGGAAATGTTTCACTGTCGCTTTCTCAAAATGTAATGTCAGCATCTTGATACTCGTGCACAATATTGTATGAAGTCTTGACTCCTTCAGCTCATGGAATACCATGTATGCATAACATTTTCTTTCGTAAGGATTATGTTGCATCCGATCTTCGGTAACTTTGAGGGGGGAGCTATCGTGTACATTGCATCTGAAGGAAAGTACAGATGAGAAACGACATGGTTGGGCCATCCGGAAGTCTGAACTGCAGCCCCACAAAATAGTTAGAGAACAATGTGAATAGAGGTATTCAGGAAGTGAATTTAAGAAACTCAGATCAACTCTGAAAAGTTATCAAGCAAGAATAGAAGGGTTTAGGTTCGGAACATCTTTCAGGAATTCTAAGCCAAATGTCTAAACTTTAACTTTGTTTCTTGTAATTAATATATTTTGCTTCCATCGTTGTATTTTTGACCTAATATGCTAATTTATATCTTTATTTGTGTTCCTCTTAGAATAATTCGGAAATTATATGATGTATTGAAGTAAATTAGGTAACCTTAATATGGTATAATGGAACTTTAACGACGAATGCACTATTTTACGATATTTTTCACCAATTTTAATTTTTACCATGTCTTCATCGCAAATTATAAAACACAAAAGTACAAGGAAGGCTATGAGCATGACGCGAAAGTTATAATATAAAATGTTTTTAATAAATTACACGAAAAATGTTATTGATTCCAAAAAAGAGCGATACTACAGACATACAGAAAGTGGAGTCTATATCGACTGTGATTAATATCATCTGTAAAATTATTCATGTAAGTAAAATAAATTATTGAGAACATCATACATTCTTAGAATTGTATGATATAACATTGTTTTATAATCCTTGTATATAGTCTTTTTATAGCTTAGCTAAACATGACTTATCTAGTACGAAATTTTTGTATCAATTTTCCACCACGTGCTTCGGTTAATTTAAAATTCGTGTTTATGATTTGCATTAGACTAACTCATTAATCCGGTAAATGAATATCAGGAATTCGAACAAATCGCAGCTGCCTATCGCTACCATTTTCGTGTTATCACTTTCATTTTATAGCACCTACGTGCAATTGTTTTTATGAAAATTCTTCAGAATAGCATACTGAAATATGTTAATGACTTATAAACGTCTTTAGGCTTTCGGCGGGCGTTGTTATCATTGAAATAATTCCATAATGATCAATCTTTATAGTTTCTTTGGCCTAAATATTCGTGTGCACTAAATATCAATAATCAACATGGCTATCAACTGAAAACATTTTGGTGAGACGTTAGATGCACAAATTGATCTTATAATTCAAGGTTCGAAGCCAAAAAATACTAAGAAAAATAGAATATTTGTGTGGTACTGCTAAACCAATGTCATTTGATTTTCAAATTTGTGTTTTTAAAAATTGTAAATTTAATAATTGTAAATTTTATCGTGCTTCAGTAGTATTCAATTTGTTTACAAGAGTTTAAATGAAGAAAAAAAATGAAACAGTGTATTCCTTAAATCACTTTAATTTCTACCTTCATCCGTTTTCAACTTTCATCTGTTCGACTGTTAGCGGAAATTAAAATGCCAAACTGGACATTCATTGCTGTAAGCGTATTTTATGGATATATTATTTGATTTTTATAATTTTATTTGCTAAATAATAAAAATAAACACAACTCAAGCTCCAGATTTTCTGAAGATAAATTTTGCAACTCTCTTTATATTACTGCAGACTATTCTTTCGCTTGATAGAGTGTAGATATGTAAATGATAAATTATTAACGTCTCTTGCATGTTTTAGTTTAAGGTTAAAGAACGGGCCCATACAGATAGTGAATGTTTGCAATTAATGTAGGCATATAAATAAAAAAATATTTTTACCAGAGAAAGGAGAATATGCCAATTTTTGGTGTTGGCATCCGTTGATGTCGATACCTTTTCCAGTGTTGTAATATATCAACTGCTCTGCTTCTGAATTTCTTGCTTTGACATCCAACTGACAACTCAGCAGGCATTTATTTTCCTTCAAAATACATGTCACTTGAAAGAAAAAATATTTTAATTCATAATTACGGGCATTAAGAAGATGATTAACAATAATACATAATGGTAAATATATACATTATTATTAATACTTTTGAATATCTTTTACGCGAATAATATAATTTAAACGTTGTTTAACTGCGTGAAAATGAATTTAATGAGGTTTTTTTTATTAATTTACTTTTATAAAATGATTATTTAATAATGACCACATTCCTGAATATACAGCTTGATTTGTTGATTTATTAAAATTAACCTAGAAATATTTCACCATTGTAAGGTGCAGTGCAACCAACTTGTGAGTCTGAGTGTCATTTCGGTCATCATATTCCGGATGATTGTGCCCGTGAAGAGTCCATAGTTGATGTAACTGGCTTTAGCAAAGCCTTTGGTCTCTAAAAGATCAGACTGAATCCAAGAGGTAGTGGCAAAGCTGGTGATGAGGAGGGCAAGAGCGGTGCAAGATGGCAGAAAAGTGGCAACCACATAGCGTCGCTTTGTAGTAGCCATTTGCAAAAAACTGAAACAAATAAATAAGTTACTGATCCATTTAAAATGTAATATAAGTTCGTGCTACTATTACATAACTTTCGCGTGATAGTTTGGCTGCTAAGGACGACTGAGGCAACTGTTGTCCCTCACTTCTATCTTTGTTTCTCCGGCGCTTATTCAGTCAGAACTCGCACCGGTGTTTTTCGTGTTTAAAAGCGTGTACGTAAAAGTATTATAAATTGTATTATTAGTGTTTTTATATTCTAGATAACAATGTTAGTTCTCCAGAGAAGCTGTACTTGTAAACAAATGTAAACTAATAGGGTCTATTCTCTATAAGAAGCGTGTGAAAAGGAAATAGAACGGCATTTACTTACTGGGAGGGAACTAGATGAAATTGGAGATAGATTAGAACGTTGTTCTAAAAAAAATTATCCTACGACTTAAACAGAAAACCCAATTTTTGCACATCAAAGCCTGGAAAGCTAGAAAACGGGTTATACTGAGCTACTATTGCCCAACACACACTTAACGAGCGCCGGTAAATTTCTATAATGTACCTTGCGGAGTGTTAAGATTAGTGTATTTGATCTACGCTTCGTATTATTCACCGTGAAAAAAGAGTTCGTTTAAATATCCACGTTGCAGAATAACACTATTGGAACGCAAATAAACCCAAGTTTGTACACGAAACCCTCTTGCTTTGTGTGAACATTGATATATGGTGCATATGTGACAAAGTAAGCACCTATTGTGACTTAATTGTAATTTCACATCGAGGCAATGAAACTTTAAAGAAAGCCAGATTCTCAAGCGCGATGATACTAATTAAATTTCATCGGGAATAGGCGCACTCATGAGCTGCCAAGTTTGCCGCCGGCTACCAGCCAAGCTTACTCGCAAAGACTCTGTATTTATCACTATACAACTGCTATTGAACAATAAAAGCATGTAAAGTGGGTAATTAATTTGTTGCAATATATTAATATTGTGTATCTGTATTATGTTAATAATGTATATGTGTTAATGAACAACCCCGAAATACTTGCAACCTATATAGAGGAGTTCTAGTCAAGCAATTTGAGGGAATCCAGAGTCACAGGTTTCAAACTTACAAGTCAGGGCTTAAAGTTTCAAAATGATATGCATGCCACTAACTTAAAGCATTCTACTTCAAGCAAACGCATATCAACAGATTGAAATGTATTACCAGAGTGATATGGATGGCTCCAATTATGGAATTTTTCTTTATAGATCTCAGTAGCTTTTACAACACAGTCTCTTGCATGACGGCAAGTTCAGAAAAACTAACCATTCTCCATTTCTTCAATTTGTAATTTCATCTTATTAGGTAGCCTTCATGGTCTAGTGGTAGCGTTTCCGACTACTAATACCTGGGACAACGTAGCGGTGCCCTATGGGCATCTCAGTCTCAGAAATCTGCTACAATACTGCCATGCCAGGGGGGGGGGCTCACAAAGCTCATGGTAACAATGGGCTTGGAAAACAAAAAGTTTGTCATATCTTTCAGCTACAAAACAATTGTTTATGAAACAAGTGATAGATATTTTAACGCTAAATTGTGAAAACGCTGTTCATTGGTGTTTAACAAGCAAGTTTGTTTAAATTATTAAGGAAACGCGAAGCCATTTTAATACACATTTTAAAGCTATTTAGCTTTAATATGAATTTATGAGCACCAGATTGCAAATTACTTCAATAGCCCATAATTTCGACATTTTGCACCCTGATCCTAAGTTCCCTGTCTCAAATGACTTTCTAAAAACGCTCTAAATATAGTGAAAATATTTCGGTGTTGTTTATTAATACCCGGTATATATAATAGAATAAAATGTAATATAAAATAAATAAGTGAAATAGAACGTTAAAGCTAAATATAATAAGAACTAGAGGTTCAGAAATAAATGCATTTATATTTGAAACGTTTGTTATTGTTTTTATGTTTTATATGTACATGCGCATCAAAAAAAAAAAATGAACTCGTAAAGAACAAACAATATAGTTAAAATAACAAGAACTAGAGAAACAGAAATAAATAAAACATTGAAACAGTCACACAAATATGACAATAGTATACTGCCTATGCCACAAGCGATTCAAAATGTTGTGATATTTGTTTGCTTCTTTCAGTATTTTATTTATGTCTGCATCTCCAACTCTTATTGTCGCCTCCAAATATACATAACTTATATTTTATCACTTTTTATTTGTCTGTACAAGCTCTCCTTAAGAACCTAACGAAAGAGGTCATTAATGCTGTTTAATGTTCATTTTTACTGCTGAGGTATCACAGACGATGGACACAATACACGAGATGAAATCATAAATTGGAAAGAGATTTTTAAAGGAAGTAAGTGCTCGAGGCCTGCTTTACTTTCTCCGTTACTTCTTCATTACGTAAACAAATACGATGCAATGACTCCGATTGTTTAAGTAGAACTATTGGTCCTACAAACAGCTGATGCAACTTACTCACAAACTTTAGTAACAAAATGTTGCACAATAACTTTGTCGCGACTTTTCAACGCTTTCCTTGGCAGTGTTTTACAATATCGCCTGAAACTGATTGCACACTACAGAAAGCAATATGTGCGTAAATCACTAACAATTAAATTGCATAATAAAGTATTCATAACGATTGACATCTCTCAAGATTATTATAGTATTTACTAATATGGTTTTCTCAATCGCATAAAACTAGCCTCTATGAAATTTTAAACTGTAATTCCCTTTAGGACTACTGTGCGTAACATTAGGAATGTAAATCGTCCTGGGGCCAATGAGAAAAGAGCTGCACTACATAATTATATTTATGTGAGAATATAAGTAACGCCAGCAGATAGAAAGATTAGAATACCTTAACGCATTTGCATTTATGAGGACTGAGGAAAACCTAAAAAAAGTATGAGAGGGCGGCTTGGACGGGAATCGAACCCTACATCCCTGCTCACGAGTTCATGCCTTAACAATCTCGACCACTCGTTTATATATATCAAAAGCGTATAAAATATTTAACTTTTACACACATAACTTCGTTTTCAAAGGCATTTTTTAAAAATTCTGATTATGGGTCAGTATTAAAAATATATATTGCGACACCACATCATTTCATATCCAATGTTTCAAAGAACTGAACATTCATAGTGCTTCTAGGATAACTTAACATCTTCTGGTCAGGTTCAACAGCTGAATTGCAGATAATTTATTGTTAGCACATATTAAGATTTCCCATAGACATCTACCACTAAAATGTATTTATTTCACATAATTAATAAAAGGAACTAATCAAAGTGCAGAGTAAAAAAAGTTCATACATACTCCATTATATTAAACGAGAAAATTACTTACCAAAAAAAGAATAGTACTTCCTTAAACAAATTCTGCCAATTTGAAAGTTCGTTTGTTGTGAGTAATGCGAGAAAATGGTTATCATACTTGCATACTGGGTAATCTGCCGCGATAGTAGATCACAGATAACTCGCAAAGATATAACATGACGCGATTAGCCGATAATTGAAGGCTCTTTTAGCTATCAGATTCCATTAGCAGTGGTGAGATTTGTCACACCGTGTGCACAAGTGCCTTCGAAGAACTATAAAAATGAATTTCAGACATAACAACATGCCGATCATGAGTGCACATCCAGAGTATTCAGTAAGAGGCTAGATAAACCTCACATCAGAAACTGCAAGCGAACGTGACAGAAAAACAGAGCTGAAAAAGTCTACACAAAAATAAATGTTGTGACGAAGACCTTATATAAATAAAGCCTAAGAAATATAAAAAAAAACGAACAATTGTACCGAAAATTATATAAATATGCCCGTTTTCGGTGTCTTTCGTGTTTATTTTAGTACTATTTTCAGCGTTTGGGCACATAACAATGAAATGTGTAAATTGACACTCATTGAACTTAATATAAGTTGTTACAAAATTAGAATCCAAATGAATAGAAAACAATATCATAATTGTTTCATTAATGCAGCAAATGTTTTGTTTTTTTAACTGCGTTTACAAGATTATGGGAAATTTTAATTTGTTTTGACATATCTTATTGTCGATGATGTCACTCATCTGGGCCAATTTTCAGAATTTTTTCAATTCTGAGTAATTTAGCAAATCCTCAAAATAGACAAGGAATAGCACGAATGTTCAGCACTTAATATTCTGACATGATCCCCATCCCATTAAACAAACAGAAAAAGATTTATTAAAGATGTTTAATTGGAAAAATGCTGCTTGTGCTCCAATATTTCCAGCATTATCAAAATTAATTAAACTGTCATTAGCTCTTCCATTCGAAGAAAAAGTTTTCAGTACTCTCACTCTCAGATCACAAAGGGTGGTCGTGGTTGTTAAGGCGCGGACTCGTGACCAGGAGATCTGGAGTTCGAATCCCACCAGGACCATCCTCCCTGACTGAGTTTTTTTCCAGGTTTTCCTCAGTCCGCATAAATAGCAAATGCCGGGGAGGTACCCTAAACTTAGGCCTGGAACATTTCCTTTCTTAAAAACATTCTTTCCCAATATATCATTTCATCTTATGTATCATCAGTGTTCACCGCCTGTGGTGCCTCAATATCAAAAACGGGCGTTAAACACTATTAAAAAAAAAGTACCCTCAGAAATTGTAAGATCATTCATTGCAATAAGTATTAAGTAACAACACTGTTATACTTAAAAGGCATTGAAGAAGAATAGGGCAGGTAGGCTGCGTATCTTTTAATCCAGATCATTAGGAGATTTCGAGAAAAAAATATCGTAAATAAATGTAAACATATGCACACAAAGGTAAAATAATTTGTATTTCATATTTAACATTATATGTACTTGTGTAATTGTGCCATTGGCATACTGCAGGCTTTATCAGTGTTAGAGGCGGATATATAATTTACATAGACAAATATAAAATGTAGCGATAAATCAGTTTGTGAAATTGGCGTAAACGAGGCATCCATATATTATTATTATTATTATTATTATTATTATTATTATTATTATTATTATTATTACTACTACTACTACTACTACTACTACTAGTAGTAGTAGTAGTAGTAGTAGTAGTAGTAGTAGTAGTAGTAGTAGTAGTAACATTGATAATTTCTGAGCTATTTTTCAGTGATTGTTGATTTAAATGAAATTTAAACTTAGCTTTCGCTGCCTGCTGCAGTCAGCATCTTCGGTGAACACTTTCATATATTGTCAGTCCAGTCCACTGAGGATACAGGCCGTATTAGCCAGCGAAAACTTTGGTTTTAAATTTCATTTAAATCAACGGTCGCCGCAAAATAGCCTGGTAATGATAAAGTTTAATAATAACAACGCCGGCCGTGAAAGCCTTAAGAATGATACATATCTATTTTGCACCTCTCTTCTTGCATCATAGTTGGAAACTTCTGAGCGTTATCACAAATGGCAAAATCTTTGGTAAATATTGAAAAGTATATTAAGCATTATTATATCATGATAAATATAAACATAATTTTTTCTCAGTACAAATAGGGGCTGAAAATGTATTTATTTATTTAACGTAAGCATCACAATACGGTAAAATGCGTATTTTACGTAATCATAGTCGGCATAATTGTACAAAATGGATTTTGAAGCTCGCGCGAGTATGATCCTCTTCCGGTAACAAGGCAGATGCATGCAATTGTTTCAAAATGGTGGACAACGAAGTGAGTAAACACAGAAAAATCGTGGTTTGCGTATCATGCATATAAGAAGACATTTGCTCTGCCAAAATGAGCTGTAAACCTTAAATTGCCCAATATTATGCACATTATTAAGGAGCTCAAGCTTTAAAAAATGACTTCGATTCAAGAACGTAAGTATTACTGATGGCACTGTAACGTCAAAGAAAATGCAAACTAAAACTTTTTAAATAATAATAGGTACAATAAAATATTTCCAGGATTGAAGTTGAAGAGAGTTCCCATTGATACGTGGTCAGTCAAAGAGCAGCTATGTCTTGCTTCTGCAGTATTGCGAAGTGGAGATCAGAATTGGTAAGTAAATGATGGGAAGGTTAGATTTTTAAGGCTTTCTTGATATTGCGATAGTTCTGCATGACAATACAAAGTATTATGGAGGCCAGGCGCCAAGTTGCAGTACCAACTTTTTTAATAGTAATGTGCATAATGCTTATTATGCTAGAGTGAAAAGCAATATTCTGTTGTAAACCTTGTTAGACCATTGTTAAACACAAGATCCTGATGTGCAAACTCGGTGTGATACAAGAAGTTAAGGAGACAGGTTGGTATGAGACAAGCTTTTTGAGTTGTGCCTTGTTATGGCCTTCAACAGCATAACAAGGAAATGGTTTTCCATACCATTCTTATTATGCCTTTGAAAAATAACTTGTGCTTTAGGAAAGAAATGGTCCTTTTCTAGTCCATTTCCTTTCCTTAAGGGCCACCATTTCCTTTTCATAAGAACACATAGTTCCATATAAATTACGAAGATTGCATATAGAAGAAACTAGTATGCCCAGATTTTTTAATGTTTTAGTTTCACTACAAATATTTTAAAATTTAATGTGTCTGCCATAATGAAGAGGGTCCACATTTCTCAAAAGGGCAGAAAATTACAGATTTCCATTGATTAAGTCATATGGGAACCTATCTTTCAGGATGTCGGTTAGTCGTTCATTAAAGCCATTTGGAGAGCCAAGCCGACCAACCGATTGGTTCTCACAGAAGAGTTGTGCCCTTCAGTATGGCAACCTGCTGGAAAATGTGGAAACACCAAAGAGAAAGAAACGAACTGACAAGACAGGCAATGAACATGTGGAGACACCGGGTGAAGCAATCATGAGGAACCTCACTCATGGTATGATACTCCCTTTCATGTTCTCAGCATACATTAACAATAAATTATTGTACCATTTGTTAGTTAAAGCATATCTATAATAAACAATTCATGAGCTGAAATATTCTCATGAGTGCTAATGTTACTGATGCATATTAGGAAATTAAGGAGTCAAGATCTGGAATATTTCTTAACTATAACATCACTCATTTAAGAACTTTTGAAAAATAAGAAATTTTTGATGACAAAAATGTGTTAGAGGACAGATTAGATAGAATTTACATTTAATATCATTGTATTCTTGAGTCAAACTATACACTCTTGTTGGCTCCACTTATTTAAATTTGTACATGTTTCACAGACCTTTGTCCTCATCTGCAGCTAACAGTCAACTTCTGGATAATTCGTTATACTTTGGGGATGTATATTCTGTTCTGGTGGAAGTGTTTTATGTTTTCATCCCCAGAAGTGTGGAAGTTCATTAATCTGTCTCTGTATTTGTAAATGTAGATTTTCTTTCATGTTGCTAACTCTTTAGGGCCTTGTACCGATTTTAATAATTTTACTGTATTTACTATATAGTGGTTTTTTGTCCAGAAATGAAATGCTGCTGCTGATTTCTCAATTTGTTTGAATTTTATGTTCCTGAAATGTTCTTTTAAAGGTGTGCTTATGTTTTTCCAATATAGACTTTTTCACATTTTGCACAACTTATTTGGTAAATATCTGCCCTTTTTCCAGTGGAATACTGTCATTAATATTGTTATTCAAGAGACTTTTAACATTAAATCTGTTTATTGGTGTCAATCTGATATTAAAATCTTTTAGAATATTTTGAAATTTTTGCATAACCCTTGGATAATATGTGAATTTTTTTAAATTATCTCATCTTTTCTTGCTAAATTTTGTGGTTTCTTTAATAAGTTTCTGCCTTTTGATTTCTGTTCATTTTTGTAAACTAAATCCGTGCTAAATCTGTTTTTAATTGCTGTTTATTCTATTTGTTTGTATTCTTTAGAATATTCTTCCTTGTTAATGTGTTGATTAACTAGCCTGTGTGTTAAACTGTTGACCACTGCATGTTTATGAGTTTTTGGGTTAAATCTGTCAGCTTTGATGTGATTGTCTGTGTTCTCTCTGTAGATTCCAAATTCCAGATTTCCTTAATGTTTTATTATTTTAATGTCCAGGTATGGTAGCATGTTATCTGTTTCTGTTTTGTATGTGGACAAAATGCTTTAATCTTGTATATTCAGAAGTTATATGGCATCAGCAATGTGTTTTTTGTTCACTATGGCAAATATATTGTCAATACATCTGTACCAAATTTTAAATATGTATGGAAATGCTGAGTTGATGTGTGTTTCAAATCTGCTCATGAACAGTTTAAAGATAAGGGGCTCCATGGATTATGCAAATTTCAGTGAGTTTTATATATTCCTTTATTTGTGCATTATTAATTCCATCTGTTCTTATCCAATCATGTAAATAAGTTAGAAGTTTATCTTTAGATATGCTTGGAAACAGCGATTCTACATTGAAAGATATTAATGTGTCAGAAGGTATTAATTTTATATTTGTAATTTTTTCTATTAGTTGAAATGGATTGTTTATGCTCAGGCTTTGAAATTTTGGTAGTGTCCTGAATCTATATTAGCTAGCCATTTTACTAAATAGTATGAAGATGTGTTGATATTTTCAGTAATAGTTGTGTTGTTGCTGTAGGATAATGCCCATTCTATTCATTTGTTGCAGCAGAAGAAAAGTGCTTCACTATGATTTATGAGGGCTGTTCGATAAGTTCATACAAAAATAAAGAAGACATAGCATGTTGGAAAAATGGTTTTTGTTTCTCAACATAATCTCCTTTCTAATCTATACATTTATTCCAACTATTTTGTTTATCTCATCTATAAAAGTTATTTCTTCAGCTCTGCAAAACACTCATTTGTTTCAGTCACAAGCTCTTCTTTTGATGTGAATTTCTTTTCTTGGGAAACATGAAGTAATCTGAGGAAGCCAAATCTGTAGATGCCTAAATCATGGTGATGCCTAAATTGTGCTGTGATTGAGAATAAAAGGATTGCTGGGAAAGTGTAACCTTCTCATTTCCTTTTACTAGTGTCTGAATGGCAAAAACTGTTAATTTCCTTCCACCATTATCTAATAAAGGCTAAAAATAATAAAAGTTCTGCAATATGTTAATTTGTAGACTTATGCTATGTGATAAATTGCATATAAATTATATCTCTTAAACAAACAGTTTGATTTCTTACCAGGCCGTTTTAGGAACTGACTCAGCACAAATATTTCTATGACTAAGTTTGCAGTATGTTTTATGTGTTTTTGCATTTCAGATAGAATCAATGAACTAAAGCGAATTCTACAAGAGGAGAGGGCAGCATATCTCAAACTTAAAGATGATATGGCCATCATCAAGGCTGGACAGGCAGATGATCGACTTACAGATATGTGTCAACAAATAGAAGAGTAAGTACTGCAGAGTTTTACAGAATGTTTGCACAAATTATGTTTTTCCTATCACTCTCAGTGGTTTCAGGGTAAAACATTCACCTCAAGTCCAAGGTTTTTGGATTCTGACCTCGCTGAGGTCAATGGCTTTTTCAGAATGTAAATATCCAGAGCTCAAGGAGATGCTGTTACCTGTGGTTCCATATCATGGTGGGAATTCCAAACACCTGAAAAAAGAGATCCTTAGAAAAAATCAACCATTTCACATCCAAGTAATACTTTACTTTGATACTATCTAGAGGCATTGAGCTGGCCATTTACCACTCTTTCCTGTTTAAGAAAATAAGTGTAACTAAATGCTAAATGGTATAGTAACCTATCTCTTAGAGAGGAGGCAAAGACTTGTAATTGGCTGTGGTACCATTGTAGTAGTAAAAGAAGAAGAAGATTTTACCTACAGAATGTTCTTGGCTTGCTTAACTAATCTTATGAAAGTATTCTAGCCTACAATAGATAATATTATGGGTACATCTCTATTAATGCAATGAACAGATTTTTTATTTACTGAAATCTAGCTCTGATTACATCCCTCATATAGCCAATACTAATCTGGAGTATATGTGGATTCAATAGCATTTAACAAGCAAGTAAATGGTCTGCTCTTGAATAGATGAACACCAGAAAAATTCAGTTAAATATCTATCGGAATGTTGCTTTGTGTACCACTTGTTCTTCAAATTTGCACTACCCCACACAAGTTTCACACATCGGTATTTAGATAGATGAAATTATAGTTATGATTTAGTGTAAATTAATTAAAACTTCTAAACTTTTGACCAGTTCATATACATAATATAGCTCTTTTCCTTTTTGCTTAGAAATTACCGGAAATAAAGTTGCACCACAATTATTACTGCTTTTACCAAAAATGAATTCCACTTTCCTCATAATTTCTCTCATGGCATTATCTGTCAATGTATACAGGAATGAAACCAAGAACTGTATCATATGCTGTAGAACAACTATTCTTAGAGCACAAAACACCAGAGTTTACAAACATTTGCACTTTCTTTCTCTGAACTAAGAAGGAACCAAAATGTAAACTACTCCATTTGAAAGTTTGCTGAACCAATAAAAAAGATTTTTTTTTAAATCATGGCACCATGCACTTGAGATCTGTTGTATCAGATAAAGGATGATAAATGACAGTTTAGCTAAATGTGTTTAGGGGACTTTATGGCCTAAGTTTCCCAGGCATTAACTGAAAGACTGAAGGAAAATATCTGGAAACTAACCGAAATGGAAATTGAATCCAGGCTCACTGCAAAGCACAAATACTACCTATGGTGGTGGTCAATATCCTTGACATACAAAATCACATAAATGATGAGATATGATAACAGTCAGTGCTGGACTTAATATTTTGTTCAGTTTTAATATAGTAGGCACAGTAATCACCATAGCAATGCCACATTTGCACACTTGACATTATCCCCTGTACTGATTCACTCATCTGCTGCTTCCACTCTTTTCTAAGTGCTCTTGTACCTGAATGCCTGCTGAGAGAGCCGAAGGTAGTGATTACCATAGCTATTAGCTAGATAATAAAATGTTAACCCCTGTACAAATTCACTCAACTGCTGCTGCTCTTGCTAAGTGCTCTTGTGCCCGAGCGCCGGTAGAGAGAGCTGAAGGTAGTGACTAGCACAGCGTTAGCTAGATAATGTTTCAGAATCAACAGTGCAATAGCGCAGGTGGTTAGAGCATCATGCTACATTTATGAAGATAGAATATTACCATCTGATGCTTTTTTTTCTGCTGGAGTTAAAGAAAAGTTGCCAAAATTGTGATGATTTACTTGCTGAATTAGTTATAAATTGAAATTAGACTACTAGTTTGCCACAATTACAATGATTTACTTGCTAAACCACTAGGTCCACCGGTTTCCAGGATTTGCACGAGGTTAGCCAACAGATTAGGTTAGTTTGTGTATATATAAATTAGCTGGGAATTGGAATAAGAGCACATTTTCCATCGTTACAATTTTTCACCCACCTAATAATGCCCTCATTAATAGATTAGGTTAGTGTAAGTTTGTATACAAATTAGTTGCGAATTTGAATAGGAGCATATATGAATTAGTTGCAAATGGGAATAAGAGCATTTTTCCCATCATTACAATCTTTCAACCGCCTAATAATGACCTCATTACAGTAGATTAGGTTAGTGTATAAATTAGTTGCAAATTCGAATAAGAGCACATTTCCCAATGTTACAATATTTCATCCACCTAATAATGCCCTGATTACAGTGATTTACCCATCCCTATCCATTTATGTTTACAAAGTAAAGTGTGTGGATAAATTCCGATCTCTCAGCTGTCCCTTGGATCTGACTAGCCATTTGGGCACAAGAGCATCAGCAGCAGCAGTTGAGTGAATTGGTACAGGGGCTAATGTTAAGTCAATTGCCCAGTTATGGAGTTTTACTCATTATACTTCAAACAATGATAGAGTGAACGTTACACAAATTACTTGCAGATGCATATGTTCAAAATGTGTGCTATCAGAAACAAAATTTCTGATAGGATACTGATAAATCTTCAGTAATCACTTTGAAAAGTTAAGTATAACAGACTTGTGGAAACTGATCAGAAAGCTGCAAAATGGCAAAAAGATGATTTTCAATAACTATTTCGTCAACCAATAATTCAGTGTTTCATTCATAGTATTTGGCTGGCCAGTTTTCTGCTCATTATGGACATTCATTTCTTTGCCCAGCTTTAAATTTGCAACAATATTGTCTTACACCACTATCACATGTTTGATTTGCAAACTTTACAAAGTTGATGATGGATTTCGCCACTTTATAGTTTTTTGCCTCAAGAAATCATATCATAGATCTTGTGCACAGAGAGTTATCAATTGTAGCATACATTTTAAACTGTGCAGCTCAACAAATAATATCTGTGTGACCTTCACTCTACCACTGCTTGAAGCACACTAAATCAAGCCTCACAATTGTGTAAACATGCTTGGTGATTACTCTTCCCTTATATAAAAGTAGAAGTAACTTTATGAATAGCCCTCGTAACATGATAATAGATCTTGTAACATGATAGCCCCTGAATACATTGATGCAAAACAAAGATTCAGATTATTATATAAACAGTGATTTTCAAGCACCATTCATTACTTGACTTTCAAACATTGCTTTATTAGCTGTAAATTTCTTGAAGTAGTTCAAACTCAGTTCCAATTTTTTGGAATAAACTATAATCAGCAGCTTATTTCAAACTTAAATTGGAAAGATTTACATAATAAAAGTATTCTAATCTCAAACATATGAAGTGTATAAAATATTTCAAATTGCTAATACATAATTTATAAGCATATAATTCTTTTTAATCTGCAGCATATTGCCTTTACTGTGTATGTGAATATAATTAAATTATTTTTCAGAGAAAAGAAACAGAAAGAAAAAGAAGCTGAAGTCCATGCACAGTGGTTGCGAGAACGGCAAGAAAAGAAACTTGAATTAGAGAGAGTATGGAAACCTCCAGGTACCTTTAGCATTTGAATAGTGTACTGGGTCTTTCATGGTTTTGTCAACCATTTCGGCAGCTGGCAGTTCAGCTGCCAGAGCATTAATTTCTGGCAAAGTGGATGTATGCTGATACACCATTCTCTCGCACTGTTCTCACAATTGCAACTACAATTATAATGAAAATAAGCAAATACCAAAAAATTGATATCATTGTATGATATCAATTATATGATTAACTTCACTGTCCAAGTTCAAATTTACATTTTAATTTTAAATACCAAATAACTGGAGATTTTGGAAATGTTGTCTTGCTACATCCTCACATTTCTGGTATCTTTTTAGAAAATTGTCATTCATACTTATCATTTCATCTTCCAAAATTGAGTAAATTTCTTACTTAATTTTTCTTTCAGTTCTGCTAAAATGGAAATTATTTTTATACACTTTAGTTCTCAACTTACTCCATAAATAAAAGTCGTATGCTGTCAGTGTGTCATTTCTGCATCCTGCATTTATGGTATTTTCAAAAAAAAAGATAGACCCTCCTATTATTTTGTATGCATTTGCTGTGCACCATACACAGATTTTTTGTTAATGCAAAGGGGTTCATATATAAAATCAGCTTTTCTCTATTCCAATATCTTATTTTGCATCAAAACGTGACCACATAAATGGAACATGCCTTCTTAGTAAAAAACATTAAATGTGAATAAATTGCTATATCATTTATGTTCCATACTCCAATTACAGAAATTTACTCCAAAATTAGGATAACCTGCCAGCAATTCATGAACAACAGTGGCCTTGTATGCCTTCAAGTTTAAATTGATGCAATTTTGGAAGATGAACTGATGCCTGTGAATGACAATTTTTTAATTAGATGCCAGAAAAGGTGTCCTGGGTTTAACAGAACTTGAATCAGTTATAGGGATATTACATCTGCTTTGTTGGATATTGCTCTGTCTTCTGAACCACCACCTGCCATGAAACAGGCAAAAAATTATTAAAGACTGATATAACAAATTATTTATGCAGAAATCACTCAAATTTCACTGATTTGGTTCCACTTCTTGAACATGCTTCGAAGGCTGTTGCCTCATCATCAGCCTGGTTTCACTGTCAGCTTGCCAGTATGGTATTAAAATTATTAATAAAATTAATTATTAGCCTTACATTAAGATTAACAAACCTACCAAAAAGCAAGACCGAATACAAATCAAATTACATAAAATCAAGATATAGCACAAAAAAATGGCTACACAATAGATTTGGTTAACAAGAAAATAGAAAAATTAAAAAAAGGAAAAACAAATAAAAGACATCAAAGCACTAAAAAGCTACAAAGAAGATCATATATGTAACAAATTCACATTCCACCCATGGGCATACCAAAATTCCAGAAGATTAAAGGCAGTGATCATTTTGACTCCATTAAGCAAATGCAGTTTAAAAAGCCTCCCAAAAAGCAACACAAAAGACAAAATGCTGCCAGGAAAACAATCAGGCATTTACGAAATCAATTGCAAAGACTGCAATATAAAATATTTAAGCAAAACAAAAAGAAGCATTACCCTACGGTTTAAGGAACATATGAGAAATGTAAAATATAAACACAAAAATCATCAAAAACAGCATTTCTGGTATAAGAACCACAAATTTCAAAAGGAATGAAAACTCTTAAAAACTCTTCAAAAACCCATAGAATTAACAGTGTGGGGAAATATATTTATAAACAATAACAAGGAAAATTTGGTTAATTTTGATCTCTCAAACAAAGTAACCTCATTATTAAGTTCATGAAATCCACAGAGCAACATCTTAATACCAACTGGGAAGCTGACAGTGGAACCAGGATGATGATGAAGGCAACAGCCTTTGAAACATGTCCAAGTAAGTGGAACAAAATTAGTGAAATTTGAGTGATTTCTGCATAAATAATTTGTTATATTATACTATATTTTACTGTGAAAATCCTTGCTATTTAAATGGATAGCCCTCTCTCTCTCTCTCTCTCCATTCCTGGCAGATTTATCTATAAGCTTCTTTGAGTTACACATCACAAAAGCTTTCCCTACATATCTAAGACCTGGCATAGATATGTTGATGACATTTTTGCCATTGTACAAAACAGATATATAGAAATGCACTCAAACTATTAAATTTACAGGAACCTATGATCAAACTCACCAATGAAATTGAAATTAATAACAGTTTACCCTTTTGGATTTGAAGATAATAAAAAGCAATAACAAACTAGAATTTGGGATTTTTAGGAAAGACACACACACTGATAATTATATAAAAGCCTATGGTTTCAGCCCTAGACATCATAAATAGTATATAGCCCTTAATAGTATGGTTTATAGATTGGTTAATGTAACCCTCAATAAGCAGGAGTATAAAAAAGAACACTTACACATAATAGAAACAACCAAATTCAATGGTTTTAACAAAAATATGATTGATCAAACAATAAAAAGATTTATAGAAAAAAAAGAGAATTAAACAAATTACTACACTCAGCACTTTACCTAAAGAAAAAACTTACCATAAGTTCAATTATCACCCACACCTCAATAATAAATTTCAAAAAAAAATTGAACAATACCTCATCACATAAGCACTAAAAATAGGTACAATATTGGCAAATTGTTGAAACTAAATAAAACAGACCCCAGACCTAAAGAAGAAAATTCTGGCATATATAAGATTAATTTTAGAGGCTATAATAAGGTATACTGAAGCAGGACAAAAAGAAATTTGAGTATCAGATTGAAAGAGCACTGAAGAAATATTAAACACAAACATATAGAAAAATAACTAGTGACAGCACATTTTTGGTTTGAACATCATGAAATAGAGAAGGACATCAATTGTTAAAAGCAATTCAACACCCTAAGGAACTCAATATATGGGGAAAATTTTTCATAAAGAAGTATGAGCATAGACTCATGAATTTCAATATTCCAGAGGCAGACAACATTTTTTTTAAGTTCATTAAGAGACCACCAGAGCACCCGCAGTCACTTACACTTCCAACATAGTTTGATCCATCAATCGTTCTATAATTGACAATGTGAGAAAGCTCTCACAAAACATGTCCCAGTTTTAATTTTAAAAGTTTTAAAAGTGGAATGTCAATGAATATTTTTAACGTGTTAACATGATTTAAAGTAGTTTTACTTTTAATCTACATAAGATTTTATGATCGTTTCACTGTGTGGATTCCTACATTCATTATTAGTTGTGGAAGTATATCTGTTTTCATTATAGTGTACTTTTTATTGGAAAATCTAAAAACTAAAATCTTTTTATTGGAAAATTTAAGCTAACATAATTTAAGGGTGTGTTAATTCCATCAATGAGGTTCTGAAAACATGTACAGTCATTCCAAAAGAAACAATATACAAAATAAAACAGAGCAACCCTAAAATAGCTAAAGTATATGGTTTACCTAAAATTGACAAGACTGGAAATGGTATGCACCCCATCATTAACAACATCAATACTGCCTCTTATTATTTAGCAAAATGGTTAGCTAATAGATTCAAGACATTACCAAAATTTCAAACCAGGAGCATAAACAATTCATATCAGTTAATAGAAAAATTTAAAGACATAAAATTGCATCCCTCTGACACTCTTATATCTTTCGACGTATAATCTCTGTTTCCGAGCATACCAAAAGAAAACCTCCTGATTTATTTACATGATTGGCTAAAAACAAGTGGAATTAATGATACACACATAAAAGAATACATCAAACTCACAGAAATTTGCATAAACCAAGCCTTTTTTTACTTTTAAAGGAAAATTTTATAAACAACAAGCAGGACTTACAATGGGCAGCTCCTTATCTCCATTTCTAGCTAACCTCTTCATGAGTAGATTTGAAACACACATCAACATAGCTTTTCCATACATATTTAAGGTATGGTACAGATATGTAGACGATATATTTGCCATGGTTAACAAAAAACTCATTGACGATGCCATAAAACTTCTGAATATACAAGATATAAACATATCATTTACATACGAATAGAAACAGATAACATGCTGCCATTCTTGGATATTTAAATAATGAAATGCCAAGAAAATCTTAAATTTGGAATATACAGAAAGAATACACGCGCAGATAATCACATCAAAGCTGACAGTTTTAACCCTACAGTGCACAAACATGCAGTAATTAACAGTTTAACACACCGGCCAGTTAACCTACAAATTAGCAAAGAACAATATTTTAATGAATACAAACAAATAGAGGAAACCAGTTAAAAATGGTTTTAAAAAAGAACTAGTACATAAAAAGGTGCAGAAATTCAAGAGACAAAAACATATCAAAGAAACCACAACACTTTCAACAAGAAAAGATAAACAAATTTTAAAAGAAATCACATATCATCCATGGGCTACAAAAAAATGTCAGAATATTCTTAAAAATTTTAATATCAGGTTGGCACCGAAAGTAGATTTAATGTTAAAAACTTACTGATAAATAATGTTAATGACAGTATTCCACAAGAAGAAAAATCAGGTATTTACAAAATAAACTGTGCAGAATGTGGAAAAATCTATATTGGAAAAACAAAGAGAAACATAGGCACACGGTTAAAGGAACATTTCAGGAACTTAAGTACAAGCAAATAGAGAAATCAGCAATAGCATATCATTTTTTGGACACAAAATCACGACTTAATAAATAAAGCAAAATTCTTAAAATCAGTACAAGGACCTACGGAATTAGCAACCTGGGAGAAAATCTACATCTACAAATACAAAAACAGCATAATTAACTTTGACATTGCCGGGGATGAAAACATGAACTACAATTAAGTAAAAAATGTACATAATAAATAAAGCAAAATTATTAAAATCAGTACAAGGACCTACGGAATTAGCAACCTGGGAGGAAACCTACATCTACAAATACAAAGACAGCATAATGAACTTCGACATTGCCAGGGATGAAAACATAAACTACAAGTCACTGCCAACAGAGCAAAATATACATTCCCAAAGCTCTACAAATGATCCGACAGTTGAACTTTAGCCTGGCTGAAGATGAGAACTAAATGTTCTCGAAACCGGTTCCATACATTTATGAAAAGTAAGTGAAGCTTAAGAGTGTGCAGTTCAACTGAATCATACAATGATATCAATTAATGACATAATTTTGTTAAAAAATAGGTTATATTGCTCAGCTGTTCAGTGAATGGAATGTTTGTACATATTCTATAACTTGATGAACAACCATTGATCTTATCATCTGTAATTTTTTTCTTTTTTCTTCACACTTCTTTTTTTAATCACTTTGTAATCCAAGACTACAGTTCAGTCATTTGTGGCTTAAGGTGAAATATTCAGCCAATAGATTTATTTATATAACAGGAAAAGTGTTGAAACTTTTTTTTCATTTTCTTCCCAGATCTTAAAATAAATATTATACCCAAACTTTTTTCTCCCTTAAAAACTGTTTTGTATATAATATTACTTTAATACATTTTTTAAAAACGATACCACATTCTCGGTTTTGTACTTAACTTTTATGGAATTATCAGAGAGCAAATTACATTGCATTGGTAATGAATTTCGTGCATTAATTATTCATGGGGAGATTCATACTTTTTATTTAATGTTTTAGCAACATCACCATTAAGGAAAAAATTACAGCGAGGGACTGCTGGAAATCGTCGCAATAGTAGCCAATCAGAACCAAGCAGTGAGGCAGACAGTGCTGTGGATAGTCCTCTAAGTGAGCAGCTTAATGTTGATGTAAGTGCCTGGGAAATCTCTTTATACCATCTGATGCATTAATGATTCTATTGTTCAAAATATACTTTGTTTCATAATGAAGTAAGCATAACTTGAAAACATTATATATCTGCATTGATTATTTTAAAAATGTGGTTATGGTGAACTAATACATTGGTTGCTAAAGAAACAATGGCAATAAGTAGTTGATAATGAGAATAAAGTCCATCTTGGAGCATTATTTTTGCTTTGATACACAATTAACAGACAGCTAACTGAGCAGGAAAACTTTGGTGTATTTTTGTAAAAATACTGCAGAAGGGAAATATTAAGGCTGCTTCAGAAAAGTTTCAAGTAACACCTTTAACAGTTTCCTTGGATTTAGCATTGTGCAATGATTCAGTAATCAAAGGTGTATTGATATTAGCTCAAGGAAAACAAAACAAATCAAGCCTCTCCCCCACTTTTGCACAAACATATATTATAATTCATTTGATCACTGGTATATCATATTGTAGAATATTTATATGAGGGTAAATAAAATATAACCACAAAATCAAGTTTATTATATGATTGAGTCAAATTATACATTCTTAATTAAATTGTACTTATGAAGCTGTAGACAATGGAGTGGTAATATATTCTGTAAGATATGTATTAAATATGTTCACACTAACTCCACTTATACAACATTAGGACATGTTTCAGGATCAGCTGTTGTCTGACTACTCGATTTGGAAGGTGGACCCTAAGGTGCTTCTGTGGCAGTCTCTGATGGTTCCAGTAGTAACTTGCTAAGTTCATCCATAGATGGAACATCAAAATTCATTTAAGTTTTTCCTATTTTTTAGGATGAAAATTTTTTCCAAGTAGATATATTGGGTTGTGAAGTCAGAATAGCCTCTGGTTTAATTTCATGATTTTCAGTCCAAAAGTGAACTACCACTGCTGATTTATCAATTTTCTTAAAAAAAAATTATCCAACATGTTCCTTTCTCTAAATTTCTAAATTTTTCTGTGATTTTCCTGTATATCTTTGATTACCATCTGCACAATTTGATTTCATAAATTCATGATTTCTGTTCTGTTGGTATGGTGTCTTTTGCTGTGCAACCTAATAAATTTCTGATACTATATTTGTTCTTTGGGACTAACTTTATACCATGTTCTTTGAATTAATCTATTAAATTTGTTGTAAGTTGGATGATAATGTGAAACTTTTGAATTTGTATCTTTCCTTGGTGTTTTTCAAAGTGGAAACCTCTCATAGATTTTTGTCTTTTAAATTTATTGATTCTTTTATTACTGTGACTTTGTTGAAATCATTGATTATTGCTGTATTAATTATCTGTTGGTATTCCATTTTGTATTCTGTTTCTGTGAATGGAATGTTAATTATTCTGTGTGCCAAGCTGTAGCTACCCATTTTTCTTTTCTCTTTTTCTTCTCTCCCATATGTTGTATAAATGAGAGGAATTAGTGTGAACATATTTAATACATTCTTATAGGTTTCATTCATTCTATTTGTTTATATGTGGAACATGTTTTGCAGACCATAGTCCGCATTGACAGTTAGCTGAGGATATGGATGATGGTCTGCGAAATATGTTCTACATATAAAAAAATAAGAGAAGCCAATAAGAGTGTGTAGTTCGACTCAATCATGCAGTAATCTTAATTATATGATTTGCTTCACTTTGGAAGTTCCAATTAGCATTTTAAGTTAAAATATAACCATTTTTTAATTTATTGAAATCAAATTAAATAAAAATGGAATACATCTAATTTTTCTACATAATTTCCCAATTTATAAACACATTTTTTTAGTGGATAGGAATCTTATTTTTCCAATTATTAAAGAAAGAGTGGAATTAGTTTTCCATCCAGTTGCTCACGAATGCTTCCAAAACTTTACTGACCTTTCAATGCTTTTAACCATTCAAATTTATAATAATTGCAAGGCAATAAGTCTACTGTAGGGAGGGTGTTCCAATGATGTCCAGTGCATATCCTCAAGTTTTTTCCTTATCAAAGCAGTTGTATATGGATGCTGTCTTAGAGGAAACTTCTTGAATCACTTTTTGTCTTTTTTGCCAATAAGCATGTTTTGCCTGAATTAGAAGCTGGCAGTAATAGCTACATTGACTATGAATCAATGAACAGATGTTTTGGAGGTTCCAGAAAACTGCTGAGACAAACTTCTCAGCTGACAAAGTAGTTTTTGCTTTGACTGGAGTGGATTCCTCTCTTTTCCGCCACTCCACACTTGCTTGCTCTGACTCAGGAATACAAAGGTATATCTATGTTTCACTGCAGATTACAATTTAATGCAGAAACATTTCTCCATGATCCTGTATTGAGCAGAAAACTTGTGAAACACTCCCACATACATGCAGCTTTTCGATCCTCAGTGAGAATATGATTAACCCATCTTGTTGACACTTTTTGATATCTGAAATAATGGACTGAACACTTCCAAACTCAGAAGATATTTCAGAAATTGTCAAATCTGAATGTTTGTTTCAGTTACGTCCACTTGGGATTGATGTTGGTGACTTTCAATTTCCACAGATTCTCATCTTTCTTTGAAACTTTATGGCCATTCATACACTTGTGTCTTAGACAGCATCTTTTCCCCAAGCAGAGTCCTTAGTCTTTGCAATATTTCAGCTGGGTTTATGTCCTTTTACACCAAAAGCTTAATAATAATGTGTTGTGCAATCAACAAATGTACCTCTTGCCTGGACCTGATGCTATTGACAGATGAAATAGCTTTGCAAGGGAAACTGATTTCCCTCTACACCTGAAATGCCCATGCATAACATCTCAAGGGCATGTCTTACTCTAAACTACTCACCTGTAGTAAAATAAAAATTCTGGTTTATATTTGATTCAATCTCATATCACGTTTGGATTACATTAATTTCTTGTTTATATACCATGCTTTAAAAGGTGTCACATTTTTATAACATGGAACAAAATAAATGACATATTTCCACACCTTGCTTTGAACATGAATATTTCTTACCTGTGGAAGAGGTAAAAATTGTATTTTGTGCTGGACCTGTCATTTGTAGAGACACTTTATTAAAATAGATATGATTGATTTAATAATAGTAGATCGGTGCAGATTTACTATTATTAGCTTTAGGTATATGTTTTTATTAACTTTTATGCAATGGGTTTTTTAACGTTTGATTTTTTATGCCCAGAGTTTTGTACTTTAATTATTAGTCTTATTTGTTCAAATAAATGTTACAGGTGATTGGGGATGAAACTAATGAAGCTCCAATTGAAGCAAAGCCAGTAGCTCCAACTCCAACATCTCCACTGTTGACAAGTTTGTTGAAGAGTCCCTCTCCTGCACCTTCTGCACAGGTGACTTGAACACTCCCTTGTTTATTTTAATTTATACCTTTGAAGGAATCCACACAGTAAAACGAAATATAACTTCTTTGTTTATTAAAAAGTTAAAATAATCAACACTCATGAGCGTTTCACTCCTTTAATTATTAAAATAACAGGACATGTTTCGTGAACATATCGTTCACATTGTCAACTGAGTACAACTAACGTTCATGCGGGGTTTGAATAATGGGCGTCTGTAAGGAGTGAAACGCTCATGAGTGTTGATTATTTTAACTTTTTAATAAACAAAGAACTCCCTTGTTTACTTTATTAACAATTTTACAACTTGTGTGGTTATTCTGCTGTTTAATTTCATGGTCAGTTTTAGAATTTGAAATTTTATTATAAGGCTTTCTTCACTCACTGAAAGCAATTCATGTACCACATTCCAGGAAGTACATAATTAATTCTTTTCTTCACCAACCCATATGCAGCAGTAAAACTTTTATAGAAAATTAGGGAGAGGCAAGTGTGGTAAAGATTTTCAAACGTTTGGAATAAAAGGTGTTTATAATAATATTTACAACTCACTTCTCAACTTTTGTAGGAATATCATAGGGCAGTTTCTTAGTTCATTTTCTAATTATCCACATACTCTGTGCTATATCAGGAGAAGAATGCAAATGAAGCATTGGCAGAATGAAGTTGGAAATCAATTTGCCATTAAGGCCAAATTTAGCTATGGGATTGAACCAACATTATCTTTGTAAGAAAGGAGTAAAGAGGCAAACTGTTATTTACAAGATCTTTTCAATAGGGTTGAGGTCTTTAGCAGAAAAAGGTTAATTATTATTCAGTAAATTGGTTATAGCACGTGAAGAAACTCATAATGTGATAGAGAAAGTAATTGCTTTTTAATTTGCATGCAAAAGGATGAAATTTCTTGCTACTAAATTGTTTCTGTTTTGTATAAAGTTCGATGCAGAATGAAATGCAGTGAGCAATTTTAATTGTGTTTTGGATTCAGCCAAAGGTAAATAGCCTAAATTGTGCTGCAATTGTTGGTAATAGGGTAAAGTTATTTTTGAGAGTTACATTGTTTCCACAATTTCAGTTCTGTTAAATATGATATATTTAATGTTTTAAAGTTTAATGATTTTGCCTCATAACTAAACCTCAGAATTTTAGGCATGAAAAAATTGATTTTTAGGCACCCAAAATAGGCTACAAAATTATTTAATTAGATGCTATTTTTTAATTTTAGGCAAGAAAATATTTATGCTTTTGGCCTCTACAATAATTCACAAAATGATTAAATTAGGAACTACTTTTTTTTAATTATGCAGGAAAATAAATATTTTTACATTTAGTGTGACTATAAGCGTTTTAAGCATCACATGTTATTTATTTTCATAATTTGCAGCACAATATATTATTAAGATTTTTCTCCAACTTTTTAACAGTTAGGCTATATCTTTTGTCTGTTAAAATTATTTTAAATGCTGAAAATGACCTTTCCACTGACCAAATTTATAGGAGCACACTTATATTTTGTTACATTTTTCATACCCACTTCTAGCATTTCTCCACTTTCTCCCACCAAAACACGTACCACACTGACCATTAGAGCACACCCGAGAATTTTTTTCATTACACTCTCCCATCTGCACCTTACTTACTTTATCCCCAACCTTTCCCTAGAGCTTCTTGCTCCAGTGGCTCCTGATTCGACAAAGGGTTTCTTTTGCATTCCAACTTTGCTATTGTTGAGGACAAGAAAGAATTATTTGCCTTTATATAAACAAAATTGCACATCAATGTTGAATTTTCAACATTTTCTTTGCAGATAAAACACAAGCTGTGCTCTTAATAGGAAACTCTTTTATCATAGAGCAATGTCATCCCAAGGAGGAATAGGGTTTATTTTAATTTTTAAGAGATTATGAAAGAATGTCATTGCTTTGGTTTAAGAAATCATTTATCCATCCAAATTGCTTTTCATATTTGTTCATATTACCTACGAATAGTTAAAAAAAATGCACTTAGCATTTATTATACCAAGGAAGTTGCCTTTCTAGCAATGGCTGTAAAAAATGAAACTTCATAATCTGTGCGAATTGATATAGATTATTCAGGAATTGATTAGTAATCTTAAGGAAGCTGCCATTGTAGCTGGTTTTAAAAATCTCTTCATTTCCATAGAGAGGTGCTTGGAACTAATGGGAGATTATAGAGTAGTGCAGACTGTAGATAAAATGTATCTCAGCATTAGTAACCTTTCCCATTGCCTATTACCCTGTATGATGAGAGTGGAAGCTCTTGAAATATGTTCTGATAAATTAATCACTTGTTCACTTGCCAGCATTAGTCAGTCCCCAGTTGAAGATGAGGGACTGAAAGCTCTTGAAACATTCTGATAAATTAATCACATAGTGAAGTATAGTGTCACCTAATACCAACTTCTTTATCTCTATAATCAATCAACTTCAGTTTCTAACTTCTCTTAAGTTTACAATCAGATACATGATCGAAGAAAAGGATTTTATTTTTTGTACATATATTAAGAAGTCTAAGTAGAGAATGTGCCATAGATATCCAATAGAAAATTCCTAGCTTTTTAATCCCATTACTGAAGAAATAGTGATGTTTGGTTTCCGTCAAGTTGTGCACTAATGCTTCCAAAACTTCATCACTGTTGAATCGCCAACCTTCCAATGTTATTTTAATGGTTCATAGATAAGGTAATCTCAAGGTGATAATTCTGGAACACAGGAAGGAAACTTCCAATGCTATCCAGTGGTATTCTTTGAGCTTTTCTGTTGTGAAAGTAACTATATGCATATGAGCATTGTCTTGGAAAAGAATTTCTCAGTCAGTTTTTGATGTCTTTTTAGCCAAAAGCACATTTTACCTGAACCAGAAGCAGGCAGTAAAAAGGTGCATTAACTGTTTGATTTTCATGAATAAAATTGGTGAACATAATGCCTTATAAGTCACAGAAAATTTCAAGAAAACTGTACCAGCTGACAGGTGAGTTTTAGTTTTGACTGGAGCGGATTCCCTCTCTTTTCTTTCATTCTGTACTCATTTTCTTTGTTTCAGGGGTTTAGTGGTATATCCGTGTTTTATCATAGGTTACAGTTTAATGCAAAATCATCTCTTTGATCCCAGTATTGAGCCAAAAACCTGTGACACAATCCCACAAGTGCAATCTTTTGCTCCTGGGTGAGAATTTGTTGTATCCACCTTGCCGAGACATTTTTTGGTAATCCAAGTCATCTGAAATTATGGATTGAATACATACATAACTTATCCCACCTCAGAAGCTCAAAAATTGTTTAACATTGGTCAGATTTGATAACGGCTTGAATGGCCCAAATGTTTGTTCTCTTTATGCTTATCCAAGGTCACCTCTGGCAGCTTTCATTTTCCACAGTTTCTTGGCCTATAAATCTTTTACACCACTCATGCACTTGTGTCTTAGACAGCATTATATTCCGAAATTGTGACCTTATCTTTGCAATATTTTGGCTGGGTTTATGTTCTTTCACTCTAAATTAAACATAATAATGTGTTGCAGAATTGACAAGTGTACATCTCGCTTGGCTGTGTAAGTTGAACCAGTTACTCCCCCACTATTCCTGATTTTCCATGAATGTCAAAAGTGTCTTGCTCCATACACTAAGCAGTGGTAAAATAACAATTTTGATCTATATTTTATTTACCTTTATAACATACCTAAATATTCATTAGTACTTACATTTGTTTATAATGTATTTTTGAAACTGCCTCAAGGAAGTTTTGCTATTAATGGTTTGAATCTGTTGTTACCAGATTTTTTTTTTATGGTTTATTCCTTTTGCACTATGTATTTTCTTTTAAGATTTAAAATTAAGTTTAGATGTAAACAGATAGCAGAACATTTTTTTGCAGTCCTCCATCTTGCATTCTGCAATAACATCGGCACATCATCGTCCGAGCACAAGTAGTCCCACCATAGCAAGTCTACTACACTCATCTCCCTCCATCCCTCCACCTACTGCTGTGTCATCAAGTCTCAAGAATCTGGTGACAAGTGCCATTGGGGCAGCTGCCAATGAGGAATCTCCCAAACCAGTGTCTTCTTCCCCAGCTGCAGGTAGGCACATTTAACTTTTTATTTGGTATTACTCAGCACTATAATTTTTACATGTAATTTAGCCGCACACCAGCATGATGGATTTCACAAAAGGTTTGTGCTTAAATACACTATTTGTATAGTCTTAAGGCTGCATTGCCTGATTTTTAAAGGACAAATTTGAAACAAAACCTTGTGCATGTGAAGACTGCATAAACTTAAAATTACTTTTTAAAATGCTTTTCATCTGTTTAAGTTACTGCTTTCATCTTATTAGCTCCATTTATTTTATGGTAATTACATGTTTCAACACTACAATGAGCATTGAACTGAAAAGTAGTTGCTCATTTTTGTTGTGTGAATTATTATTAGATATTTTAAAATATCAATATTATAATGATAAGATTGTTGCATAAAATTTGAATTGGTAGTAATACAAATATGAATTTTAATGCATTTTTGATTAGCAGTAATTTTTGTATTGCCATAAGAAAAGACAAAAGTAAGCATTTTAGAAAATAGTGTAATAGCTAGTAAAATTGATAACCAAGTATTATAACAGAAATTTAGAAAGTTGAACATTACAGATAATAATTAAACAATTCTGATAAGGACTCGTTAAAATTTCACTAGTTTTTACCAACTTGCTTTGAGCATCTTTCAAAGATTGTTGCCTTTATTATCTATCACCGTTTGGAAAGCTACAAAATGAATGTGTAAACAAGAAATTTACATTCCATCTGTGAATAAACTGAAAATTTCCAACAGTAATTAAAAATAAGAATATTATTTTTGTCTCAAATGGCACATAATACAACTTGAGTAGAATCAGAAATCCCTATCTTACCAATGTTAAATTAACTTAGTTTATATTTTTACTGAGGTGGAACTATTAGAGCTACAACATTGACATTTGGACAGATTATTTTAACTTATCTGTGCACTGAAGCACAATTAATAGAATCTAAGCTTTAGAAAAAGAATTATATTTTTTTATTTGAATGTATTTTTTGTTAAAAATATAATAAAAAATCTTTCACAATTCCTAAATTACACACAATTTTCTTTTTAGTTCTGCTTCTGTAGCTTCACTGTTATGTCTAGAAAAATTACTGAAAAGTTCAAGTCAATTGATGATCCATTCTCTATAGGAAAATGTAGTTTTGAGAACATTATAATTACAAAAAAATATTATTAAATACTCACTCTTAGCTCCAACCCAGTATCTAACCCATGCCCCTAGTCAGGATCTGTTCAGATTGTTTATGCAAAAGCAAATTATAATTTTGAAATGGATACAAGAGCTTTTTAATCTATTCAAGGGGAAATGTTTGCCTTTTCAACTCCCATTAAAAACCTGAAAACCAATACAAAGGACAAA
Source organism: Metallyticus violacea (assembly GCA_030762175.1). NCBI lineage: Eukaryota > Metazoa > Arthropoda > Insecta > Mantodea > Metallyticidae > Metallyticus > Metallyticus violacea. Next base: position 41,277,991 of record CM060830.1, on the reverse strand, counting down.
ATAACCCCCCCCCCCCCCCCCCAGCAAGTGATCAGGAATTAAAATCAATTATAAAGATTGCAACAAAATATACATAGGTTACCTTAAGTTTCAAGGAATATATGAGAAAACACAGGTAGCATACCATTTTTGGCACAAAAATCATGAATTCCAAAATTAACTAGAATTTCTTTAATGACAAAAACTTTGAAATATTGGCTTAGAATTAAGAATTTAAAAGAAAATTGTGTTTTGAAACACTGTCTAGTGACGCAAGAGAAACTGAGGGGAGGAAATACTTGGGTTAGTAGAATCAATGAGATTATGAAAAAAATTGGCTTGGTATGCTGTGGCATAAGAGAAAGTAAAGAAAGAGATTTGGAGAGAAATTAAACAAACAATTGATGATATGGAAAGACAAGAGATCTAGGTAGTTGTAATAGTAAAAAGTCATTGAGAGTTAATAGGGGGTTAAAGGAAATATGGGTAGAGAGAATTATTTGAATGAAAGTGACAGGTGGACAAGGGAGGGAATTGCATGGGTCCGGGCAGGGGTAGTGAATCTGAAAGGAATAAGAGGAGGTTTAAATATAGAAGAAAGTCTGATATGTGGAATGCAAGGTAGTTTACTGGCATGCAATTGTGGAATATAGAGAAACTAAAGAAATGAGAGCAAAACTTAGGATTGAGAAGTGGATAACTTACCAATAAAGATAAGGGGAAACAAGTTGGTGAATATGAAAACAAGGTAGAAAATCTTGGAGTTTGGGAATTATTTAGGTAAGATCAAAAGAAAATAGTTGAAGAAATTAAGTAAAAAATGAGGAACCAAATTGGGCAGAAACATGATTTAACCTAGTATTTGACTGAGTTAATTTTGTAGGTGTAAGTTGAGTAACCGCAAGGTTGAAACTATTCCGGCCCCTTGGTTACACAGCAATTCTGAAAGACTACGGTTGTATGACTGTGTGATAAGAGTACTGTGGAAGCTTGTTATATTATTAAATGGAAATAAATTAAATTCAATTAAACTAGCACTTCTTAAAGCTATGCAGAAATCTGTTTCATACCAAGAAAATTTAGATAATATTGACATACCAAATAACGATTACCTCATCTGGAAATTCATCATATCTGCAGAGAGACATCTACATACCATGCTGAAAAACTGATGGTGAATCCAGTCTGATGTTGAAGCCTTTGAACATGTCCATGTAATTTCAATATTAATTCAATTTGGAATCTAACACGGTGAAACATGCATAATAATCTCTTAGTTGAAATATTTAGAACACTCTTTATGGTTTCAATTATATGAAATTTACTCAGAACATGATTCATGGAACTTTAGTCCACATCCCACATCCTCACGAGTCGTTAAATAGCTGAGGATGTGGACAAGTGTTCCACAAAACATGTCCTGAGTAAATTTGAGTAAGTGAAACCATAAAGAGTGTTCTAAATATTTCGACTCAAAAGAGATTATTATGTCAAGTAAGTAGGTAAAAATTAGTGAAATTTTAGTGATGCATTATCAAAAAATTTAATTATTGTTACATTACAAATTTGAGTGATGCATTATCAAAAAATGTAATTATTGTTACATTACATTATGAAAATTCCCAGTATTCAAACCTATATTGCAGATAATATTTTTAGCAGGTTTGATGCTTGTATTCATGACTGCAGTAGTTTGGTACATGTAATTTGTTGATAACTTTTTGTTTGTGAACAATAAAATACATAAGTTCATGCGCTATATAAGAATTTTCATATTCCACAATAATTTAAATACTTAACATAGTGTAAGTGAATGAACTTCATTTGTTTCAGTTTGACATAGGACAAAAAGTTAGGTAACTTTTTCAAATGGATAAATTTAATTCACATATTGTTGCCATAACATTCTTTTAAGCATTTATATCTTTTTTTTATATTACATTTTTCTTCTGCAATTGAATTGTTATTGTTCTTTTCCTCAATATTTTTTGAATAATGTAATGCTTTAATAAAAGTTAAAGTATATGGAATGATAGTTATGCAGTTAATAAAAATAAACAAAGATTTGTTTGTTAGCTTACAGGCAGAGAAATTTAAGATTATAAAGTTGTATTTTTAACTGATGAATGTATTAAAAACTTATATTTTTCTAATAAATGATGTTTTTTCTTTATAATGTATAAGTTAAATGATAAAGCAAACAAGTTTGGATATAAATACTGAACAATATCTAAGAAATTTAGTAAATGCATGGGGAAAATAAACTGTAAGCTTCTAATCATAACTTGCTTGAATGCCTTACATGAGAATTTTTAGATAGAAATTATGGATACATTTTTCTTTTTCTTGTTTTCACAAGACTTCAATTTTAAGTATTGCTGCTTTTATACCTCAATTGTTCAGATAGCCTAAAATTACAGCATATAAAACAGGAATGTAAGTTTCACGCTGGGTCTTTTTTGTTCTGCTTTGGTACTGAAAATGAAGAAACTGCTACTAATGAAATGTGTATGCAGGCAATAAAAAATACAGAATAGAAATATATCATTTTTAAATATTTGGTGTTATAAATTTAGAAGATATGTGAAAAGTTATTGGAATGAAGCACAAAATAAATACTCCATCTTTTGCTCTTGTTCTCATTTCTCAACATAGTCTCCCTTGACACTGATGCATTGTCCAAATTTACTCATCATGGAAGTCATATTTCTCCATTTCTGCAAAATACTCCATAATTTGCTTTTAGTTCTTTATCGGATGAATATTTTATTCCTCTGAGGAATCAGCTTTTGGAACAGAACGCAAGTGTGATGGAGCCAAATCTGGGGAATGAGACAGTATGTATGTGAAGGCAAGTTTTGTCTTGAAGCAAGATTGCTTTTCTCTTTGTCTTTACTTGCTATTTTTGCTTTTAGTTGGTCCATAAGGATAGTAAAGTATGCATGTCAATCATTGCATATACAAAACTGATCTATTTGGCTGACTTCACACATCTGGCCTTTATGACATTGGAGGATAATGATGCTTCTATTGTTCTATTTCTAGTATGTAATAGTGCACCTATGTTTCATAATTAGTGGGATCTCTCTGAAAACATGGCTAACTCTCTCAATATTTATTAAAGGTCATTTAATAGCTGATGATGTGGACGAGGGTCCATAAAACATGTTCTGAGTAAATCTCCATTAAGTGAAGCCAAAAAAAAATGAGCTTAAATACTTTGACCCAGAAGGAATTATTATGGCAAACTCTGCTGAGAGATTTGCGTTCTGATTTGCTTTTGATCATGTGTGAGCAGTCGCAGCACCCATTTTGCAAATAATTCTTTCATATGTAATTTCTCTGTGAAAATATGAAATACTCATTCACCTGAAAGGCCCATAGCTTTAGCAATTTCTGACACCTTGTCAGTGATCCTACAATACCTTATTGTGCACTTTTTCAACAATGCTCATACATTCACCTAAGGAACTGAGGGAAAACCCCTGAAAACACCTGGGTTAGGAAGTTAACCCATCCTGTAATTGAACCCAGGCCCGCTGCATGGGAAAAGAGCATCATAAGTAAATCAATCAAAAAAAAAAAAAACTGCTGAATGGGAAATGCAAACACTACTGCTAGACTGCTTGTTTGTCAATTTTGACAATCTTGCAGTCTTCTCTGGATGCTTTCTTTGTTCTTAATCAATCTTAGATGTACATCTTCATGATACTCAGGAAGCACAGCTTGCAAGAGAACACAGTACTTGAGTACTTCCAAGAAGAAATCCATATCCATTGTGAAATAAGATGGCAATGATGCACCAGACAATGATCAGCTTCATAATAACATAAATGGCTTGTTATGTATTACAAGAGTAATATTATCAACTACCCACTTATTTGCTGGCATTCTCTATTTCAAATATATATACATTTTTATTATATTACAACATTAAGAAATTTTAGATATATGGAGATATATGTCAGGTTTCTCTGAAAAGTGTTACCATTATTTACTATTAATGGTTTGTTTAATGATTATTATCTGAATTAAGTTATGATTAAATTTTATCAAGGACTGTGAATATTAGTATATACATTGTGAAAATTTGTAAAAGTAGATAATGCTTAAAAAATGTCTCTTTTACAATTTTATATGTGTGGGTACATGTTGCTTGCAATGAGTGGTGTGTTTCTCTGTGTGTGTGTGTGTGTTTGCCTGCAATGAGGAATATGTTCTGAATGTTAACTTTCTAATTGTATAACATCTGTTTTTTGCACCATCTTGTTTCTTTGCATGATGCACAGTTTTCTTTCTTCAAAACTGTTACCTTAAATACTACCACCAGAAATGATCCATTTTCTGTATGGACAGCATGAATTTAGAGACTGCTATATCTCAGAGTAGAGATCATGTTCTATAATAAACAGTGATATGATGAGTTTATGCAATTGAAATACGAGGTGTAATTCATAAGCTTTTTAGCCTGACCATGTTAGGAAGGGATAGAATAAAAATATAGGTATCATTTTTCAACATAGTCTCCCTTTATTTCAATGCATTTCTCACATTACTGGATTAGCATTTCAATTCTCCTTAAAAAAATGGTCCAAAGCTTTGTTTACAAAATGCTGGGAAACAGTGTCCTTCAACTCATTATTGTGAATCTCTGTCCTTGGTCAGATTTCAGTTTTGAAAACAGGTAATAAACACTGGGGGTAAGGTCTAAGCAGTATGGTGGATGATCCTGCTGCTGGAAAACACATGTATTCCTAACAGCCCCATGTAGACTGGTGCATTGTTATGTAGCAGACAAACTCCCTGAGTTTGTGTTACATGCCTTTTTTCCTTGATGGCACTGTGCAAATCATGCAGTAGCTCAGCATAATACTTTCTATTCACTGTTGTGTTCCTTTCTTGGAAATCTTATCATATGAATTCCTCGGCAGTCCCAAAAAAAGTTGTTGCCACAGTCTTCATGGACTTGGGACTTTGGCCTTTATAGGGAGTGCTTCATTATTTTCTGTCACTCCATTGATTCTCTTTTTAAAAGGCAATCATAGTAGAGAATCATAGCCAAATCCCTTATGACAATAAATTCCACTACCATCCTCTCATTATCACAGCAAAGGTTCAAAAACCTCTGACAATACCCCATGTGCTTGCATTTGGACTACTTGCACTCACCTTATGCTTATGCAAATGTTGATTAAGAATGCAAAGCATACTTGATTTAGAAAGCTCCAACCTTGCAGCTATTTCTTTTATCTTCTGACATACGAGGGTAGGTCCATAAGTTTCTGGCCTATTTCTAGGTATGATAAAGACAAAAACTATATTTCACTTTTCAATATAGTTAACCTTTATTGCAATACACTCCTCACATCTTTGAATTAACATTTCAATCCCCCCCCCCTCAGAAGCCTTGTCTGCAAAATGGGCATAAACAGCATCCATCACTTCTTTGCCACACTTAAATTTCCTTCCTCAAAGGTCCCTCTTGAGTTTTGAGAAAAGAAAATGGTCACTGGGAGCTAGGGCTGTAGGGTTGATGGTCGATCTCCTTGAAGCTGCATTTCTTCACAGCTTCCTTTGCAACATGAGCTATGTACACAGGTGCATTGTGATGAAAAAGGTACACACTACCACTCAGCTTTCCTCACCTTTTCTCTTTGATGGGATCACATAATCTGTGCAATAGGCCAGAATAGTACTCCTCATTTACTGTGGTGTTCCTCCCCTTGAAGTCAATGAGTATTCCTTCACAGTCCTAAAAGATTGTGGCCATGTGGTTGACTGAGTGACCTTGGCCTTTAGAGGCGGTGCTTTGCCAGGTTTACATCACTCCATTGATTCTCTTTTGGAAAAGGGATCTTATTAGAAGACCATAGTTTCATCTCCTGTAACAATGGTTTACAGAACTTTTCTCTCGATGCCATGGCATTATTATTATTATTATTAATTTATTTACGGACGCTCTTTAACAGCTCAGGTCATCAGCGTCCCATTCAACTCAGGGCGTGAAACGGCCGACAAATTTTTGCTCAGAGGCCTCTCTTTCAGGCTTGAGGTTCTTTTTCGTGCCGTAAATGTACGACACAGGACCCACGGCTTTACTTCCCTTCCGAAGGAAGCCATACTTAGGATTTTTACGCCCCGAAAAAATCCATCGATCCTGGCCGGGTTCGAACCCGCGTTTTGGGAGTAGGAGGCAAGTATGGTAACCACTACACCACCAGGACCGACGATGCCATGGCAGCTCCATAGGCATCATGCATGACAATAGATGACTTGGTGCTGCTTTTGGACTGAGGAAAGAAGTCTAGTCACCCATCTTGCACTAACCTTATTCATGTTTAAATGTTCATGAATAATTTGAGGGGCTGTTGTTTTAGAAAGGCTCAACCTTAGTACTATATCTGTAACTTTGAGCTGTTGGTCTTCCATAGTTTCTTCTTCTACAAGGGCAATGCTTTCAGGAGTAAGGAGCTCCAAGGGCTGACTGCATGCTCTTTGTCTTCAATGCTTTCTCAACCCATTCAAAAAAGTTTGGCCCATTCTTTTATGGTAGAATGTGAGGGGGATGCTTCCCCATATACACTGTCAAATCACACAGTGATTCATTTCATTTGGAGTAAGTCTTTCTTTTGTGAAGAACTTAATAAGAGCTGGATACTCCATTTTGAACATGTCACACATAGCCTTCTTTATGCAACTATATCTGAACAACTGAACACATGGGAGCGGAAGTTATAGCTGTAATTATTTACTTAACAGATAAGGTATGATACCAGATAAGGGTTTTGTGAAGGCAATAATCCTTATTGGTGAGGCCAGAAACTTATGGACTTACCCTTGTATAGCATTCAATACCTCCTCCTTGACAAGGTATATATTTTCTAATGTCAACACATCCACTATCTACCCTCACATGGTCACAAATTTCTCTCTGTCCAAAGATATTAATTTTGACCATTCATTCAAAGTGGAATATAAAGAAAAAGCTTCTCCATACATGCTGTAAAGGCACTGTATAAATATCACTGGGGTGAAAGTCCTTTAGTTAATAATTTAATCCTGCTCTGTATTCAGCTTTGAACATCATGCTGTATTATGAGGCATATCTGACTTTATTTAGCTTCTCCAAGTAAATGAATGGTATGGATAAAGACCTAATGCAGTGTTTATACTCCTGAAATATGTGGGTAACCGATAGCACATACATTACAGGAATGAATCATATATGTCAGGTCAAAATTTATGGATAACACCTATAGTTTATTCATCATTGGTTTAAAATGTAATGCATTTCTGTAATTTTAGTCTTTTTTTTAATTGTGTTTAATGCCCATTTTTACTGCTGAGACCTCACAGCCAATGGACACTGAGGATACATAAGTTTTATTTATTTTTTATTTACAGATGCTCTGCAATATCTCAGTTCATCAGCATCACATTCAATTCAGGGCAAGTACTGGCCAATAAATTTTGCTCAGAAGCCTCTTCTTTCAGGCTTAAAGTTCTTTTATTTGCCGTAAATCTGTGACACAGAACCCACAGCTTTACTTCCTTTCCAAAGGAAGCAATACTTAGGATTTTTATGCCCAAAAATTTCATTGAATCTGGCCAGGAGGATATGTGAGATGAAATGATAAATTGGAAAAGGATTTTTTTTTTAAGGATGGAAGTGTTCCAGATCTAAGTTTTACGGTACCTCCCCAGCATTTGCCATTTATGAGGACTGAAGAGAAACTCTGGAAAAAACTTCAGTTAAGGGGATAATTTTGGTAGGAGTCGAACTCCAGATGTCCCACTCATGAATCCTTGACTTAACACCCTCGGCTATTCATAATGATTTAATCTGGTTGCTAATGCTATGTAATCTGTTTGTTACTGTTAACCCCTTCAAAAACTCTAGTATTAATTTGTAATTTAGAAAACAGAAATAATTTTTAAGTTCCCAGATTTGTTACTTTAGTTTATTTTTCAAAAGAAGACAAAAAAATGTTTCCACTAAAATAGCTTGTTTTTTAAAATGGAAATGGTATCTAAAAATTAAAATTAGTCAAATCAAGTTCTACAGCAAACACTTCTAGGGACAAAAATGTACTAGGTGACTGCCAATAGTTCTCTCATTATTTACCAGTTTGAAATTATCACCAATTTCACATGAATAGCAATGTACCAGCTGTTTCTGCAGCTAAGTAATTTGTTCCCTCGGTGCTGAGTGAAAATTCCCCCAAAAAGAAAATTGCCATTTCTGTAAAGATTTAACAGTGATGGAAAGCATGACATAGTAATTGAACTATATAAGGTGTGGTCAAATGATAAAGTGACATGCGTTCCTAACAATAACACATGTGTTGCAGCTAGAAGTAATAGCTGTGAGCCTGATGGCATGGTTCCTACTGTTATGGAAGCCATTGTATGTCTTTCTCTTGGACTGAGAGCAACCAAATCTGTTACTCTGTGCTTTACCTCAGCATCCAATGCAAATCATTGACACTTCACATATTCAAAGCAGCAAAAAAATTGCAATTGCAGAGTGATAATTCAGGCTATATGGAATATTTTCCAGTACCTTTAAGTGGAGTTAGCATAGAATAGCCATTATTTTACTGTGCACATAATGGATAGGCATTGTGTGCAACAACATTACATTTTGATCCTGTTGCAAAGTATGGTCTAGTATATTACAAGTTTATTAGTACATGTCCTTGTAATGTATGGAGTTGTAACTTTCTGTTCCACAAATAAATGCACAACACTTGCAAAGTATTAGTAAAAATTGCAAGTGACTTATATGAGCGAGATGGAGAAACAACTGTTTGCCGTATGTTGTCATACCTTGAATTAACTGTGTCTGCTCCTTAGTAATAAATTCAAATTTTTAATGTACAGAATGAATAATCATTCTGGCCATATAGATCTGATATTTTTTTCAGACCTAATGACCATTCAAATACTTTATGTATTTGTATATATTCAAGCTTAATACTCCACTTTGAGATGATGGTCATATACTGCTATGCCACAGCATCAATTCCACTCAGAAAATGACACAAGAATCGAGCTTCCCGACTGTACTAGATCATTTGTTTTATTACCCCATTTGATCATTTGTTTATATTGCTTGGCAATCACAATTTCATTACAGGCAAAAATAGTTAAAACATTTTCAAAACACACTATAAAGATTATTTATTTTAAAAGAGAAGAAGGTAGGGAAAGCAATATTTTTGTTGCATATAGTGAGAACCTTAAAAAGCAACATACACTAATATGCTGGATGAAATGTAAACTTGAAAACAAGAAAGGGCAATGTCAGTAGCAAGTCATATTATAATTGCATGTAACCTAAAATTTTCATTATATTCAAATAATGAATTATTCTTTCTTTTTATATATATATTGGTGACCAAGGTTGTTAAGGCACAAACTGATAAGTAGAAGGTCTGAGGTTTGATTTCTGCCTGGACCTGACTGAGATTTCTTCCAGTTTTTTTTCATTCTTCATAAATGGAAAATGCTGGAAAGGTATTTTAAACTTAGGCCTGGAATGCTTCCTGCCTTAAAAATAATAATCTTTTCCCAATATATAATTTCATCTCATATATAATCAGTGTTCACTACCCTTAGTGCCTCAGTAACAAAAATTGGCATTAAAGTACTGTTTTCTATGAATATATTGCATAATATTTGAAGTTAGCAACATTCCTACACTTAGGAAAAAAGCTATCAAATTAAAAGAGCATGGCTAATGGAGCATGACTTAATACTTCTGCAGACAAAACAATAAAAAATCACTTGTACATTTGTAATTATGGAGTTGTAAAGTACAAGTTTAGAAGAAACTTTTATGGAACAGAATTCTCTGAATAACCTACAAGTTACAATTCCATACATTTGAAATTGTTAGACCGCAATTTTATAGAACAAGACCCGGAGATTAATAACCCTAGATGTTTGTTCTTGCATTGTTCAGCATATGCTACACTTTTTGAAGAATCCTGTTATCAATTGTATCTAGATAGATAATGACAATTCTCATTATAAATGCCACCTGTTCAGGAATATGTGCTGTTAAATGCACAAATATGTATTAACATCCTATTTATTTAACAGCTCTTTTTAATATGAAACTAGGGGATTTCTACAGCCTTCATATCTTTTTATTTGAAAAATGTGTGCTTCACACAGTAGAATTACTGGAGCAATGAAAAGGGTTAAGTTTTCCTATAATAAAAGCTAGCCAATTTTGTATACAGGAACAAAAAGATAAAAGTAAGAGAGATTAGCCACTGTTTTTAGGTAAATTTATGTGGAAATGCCATTATGTCACTTCTTGTTGAACTGTCACAATCTGGAAAGTATTTGTTCATATGACCGACCCTATTGTTTATTTGGTCCCTTCTGTTAAGTGTGGAACCTGTGCTTTGTTTGTCACATTTTGATGTAACTCATGCACCTGTTTCCTTTCCGCACTGTGATGCCACATAGGAGCGCCCACACTGTCCATGTTGCTTGAGCTGCCCCCAAGTCTGCCAGGCAAGCCCCTGCCTGAGCTGCCCCAACCATTCCCAAGCACCACCACCACTACCACAACCACCAAACCAGGTAAGAATGCCTTCTATTTTGTCTGGTTGATGGTTTTGCATGCACCTTACCTTCATTGCTTGCTATTAACCCAACCACTTGTAGCATGAAAACTAAATTACATTTGTTTGAACTGTTTCTAGTTTTTTCCTACCTTTTTTTTAAATGTTAAACTGTATCCATTACTCTGGTTGGAATATTATGAGGTTGGAAAGTATGAATAGGTATAGGATGAAGTGCAGTTAGCATTCTCTCCGAATATTAAAGAAAAATTTGAATTGCATTTTATATAGCCAGTGGTGGTTTTAGTGCTGGGTGAGTGGACTGGAAAGAGTAACAAACTTGCTAAAATATGCAGTATCTCATAAATAAAACGGTACAAATAAGCATTTAATCACATCCTGTTTTACATTTTTTCCTCTGCTCAATACATCACGTCAATTCAGATATTGAAGGAGAAGTTTAAAACAAGGATTGATTACATTTTAGGTTTTATCTTCTCTCACCTAATCACTCCTACTTTGAAATCAAATTGCATTTCTAACTTATGATACCTAAATTTTAAGGAAGATTCAGTTGTCACATTTTTTATTTTCTATTCCTGGATTGTTTTGTTGTTTGCATTTGGACAGAATAAAAAAAAGTCATTCAGTTGTAGGATGAAACAAATTCATTTTGGTCAATATTACAATTTGGAATCAGAATCAGATAGAAAAAACTCAAGATCACAGCTGGAACTGAAACAATGAATCTTTTAACTTATCATGCCAATGCTCTTACTATCTGAGTTACTGCTGAGGTACTATGCCCTGCCATCCATAACTGTGAATCTATTACATCTGAGTCTGTTCATCTTGGAGATCTATAAGGCTATCTCGTTGCAGAGATTTTTGACTCAAAACGTTCAAGTACTTTGTGACTCAGGCTTTATAGTTAACTACACTATTAGGGTAAATTTTTTGAAATGAAATCACAAAAGGGAATTAGGGTCAGATAGATTTGCAACTATGGTCAACAATGCACGGTGGCTCAGATGGTAAAAGCATTAACACAATAAGCTGAAGATCCAGATTTAAGTTCAGTCATGAACTCAAGTTTTTCCTATCTGACTCTGGTTCCAAACCAGTCTGTGAAAAAATCATATTTCAAATATTATATTATTAATATTGCAGTAATACGGCTATTTTGGAACTCCTTAATAATCTGCTACATTCTGCTCTTTCTTTTAGGTTATATACCATTTGGAAATAATTTATTGGCAAAACACAACTACAAGGGGTATTCTAAAAGTTATCGGCCTGACCAAGAAAACACAAGATTTAAGAAAAATCTTTTTTTTTATTTTTCAACATTGTCACCTTGTAAATCAATATATTTAGTCCTACGACTTTTCAACATATCCTCAGTAAAATAAGAATTGTCTAACTGTGAAAATTTAGCATCTGTCTCAGCTTCAACTTTCATTTTATGGTGAACCTTCATCCACTCAGCTACTTCTTCAGTTTTGGGAATAAAAAGTAATTGCTGGGAGTAATCCAGAAAATATTCCAGATGTGGAAGCATTTGGAAGCAAAAGTCATTCAGTTTTGCAGCAACAATCCCAGATGTGTGTGGAAGTACATCATGATGATGAAAGGGAAATTTCTCTTTTTGCAAGGAGTGAAATTTTAGTAAATAGCATTCTTCATTTAATCCAATAGTGAAGCGTAATACTCATGCAATTTTGCAGCAAGAATCCCAGATGAGTGTGAAAGTACATTATCATGATTAAAGCGAACTTTCTTTTTTGCAAGGAGTGGAATTTTAGTGAATAGCATTCTTCATTTCATCCAGTAATGAAGCGAATACTCCCCGATGATGGTTCTGCCCTTCTGGTGGTAGTCTACAAGCACCACACCATGCGAGTCCCAGAAAACTGTAACCATAATTTATCCTGCAAATGGAACCATTTTTGCTTTCTTTGGTGAACTGTCACCTGTTGCCACTAGCTGTTTAGACTGCTCCTTCATCTCTAGCATGTAGTAATGAATCCATGTTTCATCTACTATTATGAAACAGAGAAACTCACTGGAAGTGTGTTTGAACAAATCTAAACACTTGTGAAATGCTCATTTGAATGTGTTTTTGGTCCATTGTTAACAAATGCAGCACCCATCAAGGAGCAGCAAGGAGAAAGCTTTCTCATATCCAGAAATTAGTGTAAAATATAGTGGACACAGCCTATTGAGGTCTTTGCAATGTCAGCCAACTTGTGTCCTTCATTGAGTATGAGTGCGACCATTGAGTACGACATTGTGAATTTTTGTCGCAATCTCACCTGTTGTAGCAGCTTTGGGATACCCTGGGTGCTCATCATAATGGATGAACCACCATGTGGAATCTAACTCCTTTTGTATTTCTGTTGGGGTTAAACTCTTCAAAATCAAGTACTTTTATCATAGCTCATATTTCAGTTTTATCCATTTTGTAGAGAATGTCAACACTAGTATATGATCATCACAAACAGGTGACTATACTTACATCTCTGAAACTTTACAGCACACCATCTAAAGGATGATACTTAAAAACTATCTTTGTATTTGGCCATCTTCATGACATCTCTGAATAAGGTTTTAGAACTTTTAGAATGCCCTTGTATTACATTAAGTGCTTAATAGATTTTGTAGTTTTGTAGGATTCAAAGAGTTTAATCCTCTTTAAATTTTAAGTATCAAAAGGTAAGGGTGCCATTTGAAATTTCAAAGTAGAGATGGCTGAGGGTGAGGGGTGAAATGTAAAAGATATTCAAAATTGATTCTAATTTCCCCTCAAAGTGTAAATTTAATTTTTTTTTCAATAAAATTTATTTTAAATAGAAAGTTATTCAGACCTGTAAGCCAACCTGGTATATCATTGTACATTGCAATGAGCAAATACTATCAGATTTTTAATTCTATACAAGGAGGACAAATTCAAGAATGTCATATAAAATATGGATGGGTGTGGGCAACATAATTTTGAAAGTTAGTAACAGTGAAAGGCAGACAACAGAGATTTAAATGTAGAGTTTTAGATTTTATGCCAGGCACCAAGGCAAGCAAAAATTACAACAGTATAAAATAAATAACATAAGAGGTCCAACAGAAGCCAAAGAAGATGCCTGGTAGATAATACTCCCTATTTTTCCTGCAGTGTTATCTTATTTCAATCCATTTCTGTGTTACTTTCTTTGCAACAGTGTTGTGAGTGTTCTGCAATTATTGAGATGACAAACTATCATGAACAACACACTAACACTATATTTCATGTAAAACTTCGTAAATTCTTTACTGAGACTCATGAAATTATGAAACTTACGAAGATTAATTGTTTAGGCCGTACTCAATGCAATACCCATATGGCTAGAATTGATGAGTTCATCCACGAAAAATTGCTGAAGAATAACATTTCTGTGGAACTGTGTCCTAAAATTCTGACAGAAAAGATTAATATACATCTTGTTGCAACAAAGTTTACTTGACTGTTGACACAAAAACAGAAAGACAACCATGTCATTCTGTCAAGAGCTCTTGGATCTTGTTAATGAGGGTGCAACTTTTATGAATAGAATAATCACTAAATTTAAGACCAATTTTGTGTCGGAACTAATACAGAGAAGGAACTTACATATCCTTAATTAGCAGGTGATTAAATTTAATACTCTTATGCTCCACTTACCATTAAATTATTTATAACTGTTTTACAGACCATTGTCTGCATCATCAACTGTGAATTGACTCGCCAGCTAATTAAGAATAAAATATCACTTTTGATGAAACTTGTCTGTGGTTACTATGTTGAGATGAAAGTCTAGTCATTGCAATGGGTTGGAAAATCTTCACCACCAAGACCAAAAAAGCTCATCAGGTCATATGTCAAAATGTTGATGACAGATTTCTTCAATATTCAGCATGTCAGCATGTCATTCATCATAAATTTCTGCCAAAGGGTCAACATTGTTATTACCAAGATATATTCAGACATCTGTAAGAAAATCATGAAAAGCAAGATGACTTCTTCCCTGTCCTCCATACTCTCCTGATGTAGCACCTGCAGGCTTCATTTATTTCCAGAGCAAAAATCCAGGATGAAAGGATGAATATTCGACTCAGTTGAGTAAATAAAACAAAATTCACAGAAAGAACTTATAATCATGAAAAGCACATATCAGGACTGCTTTCAAAAGCTCAAATGCCATATCATTAGAGGGGGAAATTACTTTGAGGAAGACAATGCTCAGTAAGATGCAGGTAAGCTCATATTTTAAAAAAAATAAATAGTTTGGTTATTCTTTCAACTGATCTCATATGTGACATGAGATGTGTCAGTGATAAGCAATTCAACAAGATGCCACAGTTCCTATGAAATTTCACAGATATACTTGTTATACACTGTTAAGTTTTTGAAATTACGTTTCTTAGGTTAATTATTATAATTTTGTTAATTTTTATATGTTGGGCAGATGGTGGACTCTTGAACAATAGGGTTTGAAGGAAAATGCTGAAAGAATGAAATATATCAAAATGACAAAAAAAAAAATGCCTATGGTTTTTTTATTACAAATGCTAAGCTGAATAGAAAGCTTATATCATCATAACATAACATGAATACTAATACTAACAATAACTAATATTAACACATAATATTAACTGATGATTTTGTTTAAGGACTCTCACTATTATGGTATGCAAAGTAACATTAATCAATCACTGATCTCCCACTAAAGATCCCCATGAAATTAATTTCAGTTTATGAATGTTCAGAATGGATTTAAATATTTAAAGAATGCAAATCATAAAATTTTGATGCAAGTTTTGTAAAATTATTGTATTGAATTGATTTCATAAGACAAATTAACTGTTTCAAAATAAGAATCAAACAAATTGGGTCATAACATTAATTACCATTAAGGATAGAAAATGGTCTAATACTTGCACACAAGCTAACACTATATGTTTATGAAATGTTTTGTAGATCTAATAGTACTGTAAAATAAATTTTTACTTCATTTGATGTCAGGATACTTTGACCATTTCTCATCATCTTTTTCCTTCTTGGTCTGATTTCAGCTATAAAAGTTTGTGCACTTTTTCCGAATGGTGGGTGGATTAAAAGCTTTCAGCACATTCATTTCATATTCTAATAATGTTTCATATTCTAATATTTGTTATTTTGGGTAAGTTTAGCGCTTTTGTTTATGCTGCATACCCATATGAAAGTTTTATCTAGTCTCCTAATGGTTTATGTTATATGGTAACACAAAACAAAAATAATGAACAAGACCAGTGAAGAGCACAGTATATACAGTAGGGATGGCTTGTGTCAGCAATTTGATGTTGGTTCTCCTAAATCCAGCTCCAGTTGGATGTATTTCTCAATGAGTTCATATGTCCGTGCTATCACCACAACGAACATAGTTGTTTAACCAACAACTATAGAAGTTGCAGATTCATTAATTAAAATGTTAACTATAATGAAAATGTACCTATTCATTTCGAAATAAACATGACTTTCAGTATGTGTCATTGAAAAGAAACTTAATTACATAGAATGCCACATTAATTAATGTAGGTAAATCATATTTTTTCACTCTGGTTTTCTGTTTGATTGTTTATTAGTGGTTTCTGAATGAAAATCAAGCATTTTTAAGCATTACTGTTATTATTGAAGAATTAAATAGAAGTTTTTGACAATGAAGCATCATATCGTGTATTAGTGAATATACAGAGGAACTAGCAACTTGGGAAAACATTTTTATTCTAAAAATTAAAGAATTGGTTATGAACTCACCACTGAATTGTTAAGTGAGCTTATCCTGCCATTGCCAATGGACATTAGTTATTTACAGCTGAAGATGGGAGTGATGCTCTTGAAACATTCTTGTGTTTTGAACACTAAGTGAAGCATAATAGCATTACTATTTACTGACTGCTAATCACATTAATAAATTTCTATTATTACTTTATTTTTTTCTCCTTAATTCCTACATTATGTTTAGCTGATAAAGTATACAATGTTTCTGATTTATAACATTTCAGTGTTTTTAAGATTTTTCAGCAGTAAAAAAGTATAACTTCCAGGGTACTTTGGACAGAATTATTTATAAAATAATTCAGCATCAAAATTTTTATTACTCCCATAACCTGTGCAACAGAAAATAATCACAGGCTTTAATTCACAAGAGTGGGTAACGCTACATAATAGCCAACAGCCACCAACCCAGTAACTTAAACTTTAGCATCAATAATAAATATTTCTGAATGCTTACATTTGGCAACAACAACAACAACAATTATTATTATTATTATTATTATTATTATTATTATTATTATTATTATTATTATTAGGGAGATAGCATACTCATACCTGATAGCTGTTTAATTTATTAAAAAAGTACCAATAAAAGTACTTGATTTGTATTAATTATGCCATCCCTTTATTTATGGAGGGCAATTTGAAGGAGAATACAGGATTAAAAAGTACCAATAAATGTACTTGATTTGTATTCAATTATGCCATTCCTTTATTTATGCAGAGCAATTTGAAGGAGAATACAGGATTAAAAAGTACCAATAAATATATTTGATTTGTATTCAATTATGCCATTCCTTTATTTATGCAGAGCAATTTGAAGGAGAATACAGGTAGTAGAGTCATTTTCTGAACATGCTCACTTAGAATTCAATCCTGCGAAACACTCGAGCCATCTCTACAGTATGATGGGCTGAATTATCAACCACAGCAATCTAAGGATGTCATCTGTTTGTGCTGTGAAACGAAAAATGAAATTAAGTCATACCTACCAGTTGAACTAAGTAAATAAATAGATATGTATTGATACTTATCTCTCTTTCTTAATTATAAAATATAGCTAGAATTAAAACCTCTAATGTTTTCACCTTTACTGGAATTTAATTTTTCACATACTAATAGAACAACTAAAATACTTCAATTAAAAAATGCATGCACAACTTTGTAAAATTTATTGCCCATATGCATGAAACTACTTGCAAGCAATTTAATGGATGTCTATAGTATTTACCAGGATTTGGATAGTAATTTTACTGCCTTTTATTTCTATGCTCTGATGGGTAAAGTTATTATTTCATGCATTGATACTAGAACTAAACTAAATCTTTGTCTTACTTCTGTAAAAATGCTACTCTGAGTAAAATGATGCATAAAGAAATTCTTAGAATCATACATTCAGGAAATGAAATACAAAATGGTGTTTTATAATGTTTATTTTTATTACAATGTGAATTGCCATGGTACTTGCATTTTAGACCTTATTTTTGATGGCATGAATTTTTAAGCCATAATAATATAAGAATCCATTTTAAATACATATGAGACATGGTCATAAAATTTTCCTTTTGAAATGAGTTCTGTTTCACAATCAGCTCTCATGTCAAAAAGTACTTTTGTTTGACCTGTATCACAGGAGGAAGGCAATTTTCAATCATCTTTTGATGCAATATAAACTATTTTGATCATGTTAAATTTTAAAATCCACACTTTATTATAGTTTTACATGTTTCAGCAAGAAATTATAGATTTCTTTAGTGTTTTATTTGAATTAAATTACCCATAATGGCTTAGTAGAATATTATAAAACAATAGTCTCACATAATAGTTCTAAAAGCAGACATTATTTAGGAGTTGGCAATACTTGCAGTATCAAAATTGTGGCTGTTATTCTCCTTCTGACTGCATTTTTATGAAGTTGACTTGAAAAGAAAACACAAGCAAAAAAACAAATGGGGTAATAATCAGATTACAGTCTGCTATATCTTAATGCAATCATAAAGATAACAGAGAAAATAAAGCTGTTACACAAAATATCAATTATAAATGGAACATTGTTTTTTGGTATTATGTATTTTAACACAAACTTCCTTATAGGTACACCATTCAACCAATGTTTATAAACTCATAAAAAGTTAGTGTATATGTGATTACAGCAAATTAAATTACAGGAGAATGAGTGTTGTTGTTGTTGAGAGTTCATGGTTGCAAGTATCCAGTGTTAAACTTAGATGACTGTAGCTAATTTCGTATTATATTCGCATGCTTGTCCTTCATTTTTCCTCTTTAGGGCATCTTCAGTGGTTCATTGCTTATTTTTCAAAGTTGCCAAGACCTCTGCAATGTTACCATAATTTTACTGTTCCACTGTATGTATTATATTTTTCATCACCAGAGTGAATGTGTGCCTCAGCTTCAGATTTTCCTTAACAGTTTTGCATCTGTTTGAGTGATTACATGTTTGTTTTTTTGCCAACCCAACTGTTATATAATTTTAATGTATCAACATGTTTGTATGTATTTTTTCCATTTTTCTCCACTGGGGCGGCTCCAAGCATGACCTTTAGGTTTTTCCTTTATTTTTTAATTTTAGCATATGAGCTAAGACTCAATGTGGCTGAATGTATACAATTATAAGAATACATAGAATTGTTAGAAATAAGTATGATTGAATGAACCAGTATGAACTTTTCAGTTTTTACTGAGAAGTGTACAATTATAGGAAATTAGTATGCATATTTGCATGAAGCAGTTTGTCAGATTTACAATTTGTAGTTCTGAAAAGTAGTAAAGCACTAGATTCGCTGGTTTCTAGGTTAGGTTTAAGATAGTGTGTGGTATATGAATTGATTACTGTTTGCATTTTTTCAATTATATTTATTGAGCTCACTGGATAAAAATCAGTTATTCCCTTGAAAGAGCACACTGATCACTTTGGAGCAATGTGCATGGTGTTGCACTGGTACCAGGTAAACTGTTGATTGTATGGAAACATTGCATCAAGATGGGCTGAAGTAAAAATGTAACAGAATGACAAAAAGGGATTATCATTTTTGGACATAGCCATGATCACACAGTGAACGAAGTTGCCCAATTTGTGGTGTGTCAAAGCACACTGTCCAACATGTCTACAACTGCCTATGGTGCCTCAGTAATAAAAACATGTGTTAAATACTATTAAAAAAGAAACAAGTATAGAAGAAACAGTGTACCACTTGTGAGCATGAATCACGGCTTAAGATCCTAACTGACAGGACCAGAGAAATTGTCACTCCTTTCAATCAAAATCTCAGTTTTCCGGCAAAAATTGTAAAGGGAACTGCATGCAAGAAACATTTGGAGTCCAATAACTTGCAAGAGGCCATTACTCATAGAGGTACATAATGTTGTATGTTTTCATTGTGCTGAATAATACTGTAAGTGGACAGTAGCTCACTGGAAGCATATAGTGTGGTCTGACCAATCACTATTTTACCTTTTTCAAGGCATAGTCAGCACAATGAGGCCAGTGTAGTTCAGGTCGGAGGTGCTTCTGTGATGTGTTGGGGATGTTCTTCATACTATGATTTGGATTCACTAATTCAAGTCACCATGAACATAGATGTTTATTTCAACATTCTCGGTGACCAAGTTTTGCTCTTGATTCAACACATTCATGATGAGTATGCTGTGGACACTCCCATTTTCCAAGGTATTCTCAGGGCTGCATGCATATGAGACTGGTTTGACAAACACAAAGATGTTCTGTCTAACCTCGACTGACCAACCAAATCACTCATTCTTAACCCTATAGAAGATATTTATGATTATTTAGAAAAACAGATGAAATGCAGAAATCAGCATCCTAACAGTTTGGGGGCTGTATAGGATCTAATCATCAAGTGGCTACAACTAGATATGACATACTTGCAGAAATTGATAGACTCGCTTCCTAGCCAAATCAAGGAGCTCATAAGGCTAGAGGCAGTGTTACAATATTAGAATTCCAGAGGGTGATTAATATTTTGTCTGGTGAGCTTACTTACAAATATGAGGCTGTTAGGTTATGTTTAGGTTAGTGTGTGTGTATATGAATTGATTACTATTTGCATTTTTTTGATTGTTGTATTCAATGATGTTAAGAAAAACGATCATTTTTACTGAGGGTGGGAGGAGACTAGGCTGAGGAAAGTAGCTTGCAGTTCCAAAACCTAAAAATCTGCTATGCTGAACTGTCAGTACGCACCATTTTGCTTCCATTGATACTGTGAACTATTATCTGTCATGTTTTCTGACAACACTGTATTTCAACATGGCCTGTAAAATGCAACGTCTGAGAGCATATAGTTGTTGTGCACTATTTACCCATTATTCCACCTGTATTTTATTTGCTTCTTGGAAATTCATTACTTTTATCTAGTAATAATGCTTGCAATTAATCTTTTATTTAGGTAACTTTTTATATGGTTTATGAAACTTCATCTTATACATCATTATCTCTTACATTCTGATTTCTGCTGTATGTCTTACTGTTTGTAAGACTGTGAGGTAAGCATAGTAAGGAGCAATCATTCATTGGATTTCGCTTTAAAAGCAGATGCACTTTTTTGGAAGCGTGGGGGTATACTAGCTTTTAGTCGAGTCACATCATCTCCTAGTACTGTTTTTATTTACTTTCTTGTTATTTTAAGTGTGTAACACTTTTACTTCTCTGGTGTGCCTATATGGGAGTTTCACCATATTTTTATACACATTTTATTTCTCTACCTTTTTAGGCATAATTAATGCATCATTTAGATGGTTATTGTTTTTACACAATTTCTATAACCCTGTATTTGCCATTGAAACTTTTGTATAAAAGCTATAATGTTTGTATAGCTTGATTATTGTAGGTCATAGCAATTTTGGAATGCCCTTAGCATTGTTCATCTTGAATGGATGTACAACAATGCTTAAATTCAGCATCTACTTTTTAGTAGTTGAAAACTAGGGGAAGAATCCTATAATGTGGAATCTAACTCCTTTGGTATTTCTGTTGGGGTTAAACCCTCAAAATGAAGTACTTTATTGCAGCTCATATTTCAGTGTTATCCATTTTGTACAAAATATGTATTAGTTTGTTTACACAATTGTCACAAACAAGTGACTGCACTTGCGTATCTGAAACTTTACAGTGTACTATCTACAGGATGACACTTAAAACTCTATAGTAATTAAACCATGCTCACAATATCTCTGAGCCAGGCCGAAAACTTTCAGAACATCCCTCATAATTGTGCAGCAAAAGATCACAGATTTTTAAACCTTCAGATGTTGGAACCTGGAGAAACTGGAATATGTCAATTGTAATAACAACACAGCTGGAAGAAAATTGAGGAAAACAATTCTGATATCAAGGATCAGTCAGGATTCAGATCAATATCAGACTTTATTTTGTTTGTTAACATGAGTGTTAATTAGTTGAGCAGTGAAATTAGTATAAGTCAAGGTAGTAACTGTGATATTTAGAAGGATAAAGAATGGGGAAGCATTTTGCTGCCTGGTGGCTTATGAGAGAAATGCTGTGTAATGATGTTGGACTGCTTAAGCAAATAGCTCAGAAGCCACTCAGTGTAAGTCATCAAATGAAGGAAACAAAGCTAAAAACGATCCTCATAGTTACTAACCAATCAGTCTTTTCCCTGTTTTCAAAGATTTTTAAGTGTACTCTTTCCTCAACTCTTAAAGGCAATGAATTCCACATAATTTCAAATACTCAATTTCGCTTCAGATCATTACATTCTTGTCCTCAGCAACTTCATCTTGCAATTGATGTCATTTAGATACATTTGAAGAAAAATCTGTTTGTTTGGCCTATTTCTGGATACTGAAATTTGATAAGGTTTGACACACTGTACTGCTGTAAAAACTGAAACCACTACTCACAGATACTTTATTTAGAATAATACAGTAATTTCCCTCAAACAGAACTTTCTCTGTTGTTTATGAAAATACTTAGTCTCCAATCCATGCCATACAAGCCAGAGATCCTTAAAGGAAGAATATCTGAGCCTATTCTTTATCTAATATATATACACACACACACACATGATCTCCCAAAAGATGATAATCTAAAAATAGCATGGTTTGCTGACAATATCACTATTCTAAGCAATGGAAATGGAAATTATCAGCTGGCAACCTTCAGACATATGTCAATCTGTTGGGTATACGTGCAAATGATGGAAAATTACAATGAACCCTTGTAAATCTAAAGTAATTCAATTCACTTATGAAACAAGAAAGGGGAATCAAATTATTTCTCTCAGAGAACGAATACCCATAGTACAATCCATATCATATCTCAGAATTATACAGACTGAAATGAAAACAACATTCAGATTTATATTATTATTCAGGTTGATAAGTGTCTAGGCCTAAAATTTTGAAAGGCAATAATTTTATAAATGCATTTAATAACTTAATATGTGTAAAATTAACTTGATGTGTATTTAATTAGTTTGACGTATTTAACTAAATTGAGATTTTTTACTTAAATGTATTTAATTAAGTGTAAGATTTTATTTTATTTGTGTTGTTGCAATAGATTTATTATTATAATAAATTTTTATTTTAATATGTGTAAAATTAAATTGACATGTATTTAATTAGTTTGACATATTTAACTAGATTGACATGTTTTAAGTTAGATAAAATGTATTTAATTAAGTTAATTTGTGTAAAATTAATTCCAGGTTGGCATGTATTAATTAAGTTAACTGGATTCTTTTTTTTAAGTATTTTGCTGCAAATAATCATTGTATTTTAATTATTCCTTACTGCTTTTGGGTGTAAATCCAATCACAGTTAATGAATATAGTCCAGAGCTCGCTGCCTCTACTTACTGATTGGAAATTATGACTTAAGAGATTGTTGATTTCCTATAGACCAGTACATGCAAAATATTTTTTCTGCATTGGTGGAACAAGTGCAGTGTGAAGCAAGGATGGTGTATATGTATGTTCTCAAATTTTTTTCTAAAAAAATTAAATAATAAAATCCACATATTTATTGACACTTTTAAATTTGTGGTGAAAACAAAATGCACAAGGTGGTATGTGTTGTGCACATAGTATCTTTTATAGAATGAAATGGAGTTCTTAAAATCAATAGAAAGCTACAGCATTTTGATTTATGCTGAAACTTTCCAAGTGAAGAGAGTAGAAATAAAGCCTTTATACATAATATAATTTACTTTAGAAAATTAAAGAATAATTGCTGAAAAGTGAACTTTGAATTTATAAATTGCTAATTGTAAATAGCATAAACCTATACCTGTGATTAGATGCTGTTTTCACAAGCATTTTCTTGTGTAAGGATTTGAAGTGAGTGTCAGATATGAATAATTCAATAACAAAAAAACAAATCTTTGGCTTACCATGTGTAAGTTAAAAGTACTGCATTTTATGGAGACCTCTTTGTATTAACTCTCTTTCACAAGGTAATCTTCATCTCAGGATAGCTAAACTTAATTGTATGAGCTCAATGATTAGAGCCCTGGCAGAGTAAGTGAAAGGTTTGCGGTTTGAATCCTTAAATACTTTCTGTCTGATTCTCCAATCACATTCCTCTAATTTCTACAGATATCACAAATAAGACTTCATTACATTGTAATAATATGATATAATGAGCTCCAAAAAATAATGAAATGTTTATGGTAACATTGTATATTTGATTTTATAAAAAGTTCCTTAAATTCTCAGCTACTAAATGTTACAGGTGAAGTATGTCATCCACAGCATCAGGAAATGCGAGTGAGAAGTGAACCAGGAACTGATGAGCCAGTAGAAGTAGTAGAAGTGGAGCAGCAAGCAGTACGGTATGTATCGTTGATTTTCCATATTTTTTATATTATTCTAAAAAAAGGCATTTATGAGAGACTTGGATTGTCATCATAATTTTTTAAGCTCTACCTCTTTCTTTTGTATAACACATTTAACTTTTAGTTATTTGGAAATTAAAGGCAGTTCAATATATTATTAATTTAAACTGAATATGTGAGATAGTATATGTTCTTCCTAACTTTATTACACCTTATTTTGCAGTTTACACTTTACCATTAATGTAAATGAGATGATGCTTTGTTATATTAAGACTTTTATAATTATGTTGGGAATTAGGAACACATGTAAATTCTTTTCCGTGAGTTCATACTTCAACATAATGCTGAACAAACTGTTTGTAATATTGTGAAAGCTTGCAAAAAAGGCTTTCTAATACAGTTCAGTGTTGATTCAGTAAATTCATTAAATTGAACTGAATTTATTTATAAATAATATCTCTACATAAACAGTTAACAATTTTCAGCTACCCACCATACCTTGGTCTTTGGCTCTATTTCCTGAAGACTTAGGTTTGGTTACATACAATATTCATAAATATATACAAACAAACAAAACAAATCAATTTTGTAGTAAATTTTTATGAACATTTAACAATATAACATACTTAACCTACATTATAATGTTAATAAATCTGACATCCATCTATATGAGGCCTCATTACACACAACCGCCCATTGTGCAGGTTGTCGGTCCTGGTGGTGTAGTGGTTACCATATTTGCCTCCTAAACCCAAGATCGCGGGTTCGAACCCGGCCAGGACCGATGGATTTTTTTTGGGCATAAGTATGGCTTCCTTCGGACGGGAAGTAAAGCTGTGGGTCCCATGTTGTACATTTACGGCACGAAAAAGAACCTCGAGCCTGAAAGAGAGGCCTCTGAGCAAAATTTGTTGGCTGTTTCACGCCCTGAGTTGAATGGGACACTGATGACCTGAGCTGTTAAAGAGTGTCCATAAATAAATCATTCAAAAAAAAAATGTGCAGGTTATCTGCACAGTGAAACCCCCACTTCTTATATTTTCCATGTTAGCACTATTTTATCAATCATATCCGAATTCTCTCATCCTTCTTAATTATTCTAATTCATTTCTCCCTTATTTTCCTAAGTATTCCCATGTCATTTTATTTCTATATATTTCCATATCAGTCATTGTTCTACATGCTATGCTTTTTTTCTATAATTTATTCCATTTCACTTCTCATACACCCTCCCTCCAGCCCTTTACTCCTTCACACTTTAATAAACAATGAAATATTCCTTCAGGCTCTCAACACACAACACACCCTTCCCTATTTTCTCCTCTGAAACCCTTTAAAAACTGTGCCCCTGTTTGCATCCAGACTAGTTTTTCCCTCTCAAATTTATCACAATAATCTGCATATTTCTCTCCCCCACTCCTTTTTAATTATTCTGTACAATTTTAAAGAACTGTTGTCTCTAAAAGTAGTCCAAATATCTTGCCTCTCCATAATATCCTGAATAAACAAATTAAACAAAACTGGAATCAACTTACAACCTTGTCACAAACTTACCTTTTGTTCCACTATCTCTGTGATCCATTTCCTGTATACTTAACACAAAACTTAACTGCATCATACCACTTTTGAACCTCTGCAATAAATTCTTCATTTACTCCTTTACATCTCATTTTATGCACAAGTAAATATCTTCTTATTGCATGAAACATCTTTTCAAAATCTGCAAAGAACACACACTCTACCTCTTATCATATTATGTTTCATAACATAATGATAATTCATTAAGTTATCAACTCTACTTTTCCTTAATTCTTCCAGAAACTCACATAACTTCCCTTCTTCCTCTAATAATTCCTGTAATCTAAGAGCCAATATGCTTGTGTAAGTTCTAAAATTGAGAACAAAGTGATTCCTGTATAATTCCCTGGATCATTCAAATCACCTTTCCTTTATACAATGGTACCACCACATTCTCTAATTTTCAGGCACTACCTTGCTCTTTCTAGCCTTAATAAACACTTTTGTTAATACGCTCAAACTATCACTCAACTTATATAACATTTTCAAAATTCTCCTGGAATCCATATATACCAGTTGCCTTATTCATTTTCAAAAATTTAATTTGACATTTAATCTCACTAATAATAATTTCCTTATCTTCAATCCTTTCTACTGTTTTATTAAACAACAACACTTCACTTATTACAATCCTTACACCATCCAATTCTGCAAATACTATCTCCATTCATTTGGTGCAGTATTGTTTCCTATTCTATTTTTTTAGTAAACACTCTTCATAATAGCCCATATTTCTTTATTATTTTTATCTTGTATTACTTTTTTAATCTTATCATTCATTTTTTGTTGCCATTCTTCCTTTTTCCTCTAGTAAATATTTATATCTCCATTTCTTTAACAAAAAAATACTACGTATCCCTACCATACTCTGTTCTTCTCCACCTGACTAAATCTCCAAATACTTCTTTTCTAGTCTCTAAGCATTCTTCATCAAAGCATCTTTTTTTGCTTTACTTCCATCTTCCCCCCAGCTTTTTTCACAATTAATTCCAATTTCTTTGCTGTCCCCTCTGCATTTCCTATCTTCAGAGCCTCTTCTACTCCATATGTTATCAACTGGTTATCTACTGATCTTAATCCTGGCCAAATAAACCTTACTTAGCTCATGCCTTTGCTTAAATCTGCTTATAAATATTAACTTCTCTAATGTCTCATTGCTTCTACTCCTTCCCCCAAAATGTATGTTTGTTAGCAGAGGAAAATTACTACTACTAACCACTTTATCAATCACTCTAAAATCACAAAGCTTTTCATCCACTCCCTCACTATACAAAAAATATTCAACCACATTTTGACCATTTACATTTATAAATGTAAATTCACTGCCAAAGTCTGCTCCCCTAACACCATTGCACATTGTCAGATTGTTGTCTTCACAAAAGTTTATTCATTTAACACCTTCCCTATTACATATTTTATCACAACTTCTTCTTATTCTTACTTATTTCTCCCAATCACAATCATCTTCTGTAATCACAAATCTGTTTGATATTCTCCCACCTTAATATTAAAATCCCCAATATAATAAACTCCACATTAACAAATTTTCTCCTTATATCACCCATTCCTTTCACAAAATTCAGCATATAATTTATCATTATAAAATTCAGATGACACAAGTGCAATAAATTCATACTAGAGACATGAGTTCTGAAGATAAGAAAGGTTGATGATGCCTCATGTCATGATTATCAACTGAGGGAAATTGCTGAAGCATATATTCATCGTACTACTCGGGAGATTGATCTGAACTCTGGCTTTCTGTTTCAGCAGTTTATGAATACATGAAAATATAGAAAAGGGAAAAATGTTAATAAATGGATCTTAAGTGAATAAAATGTACTTACGAAGCTGTAGACAATGGAGTGATAATATATTCTACACTAAAGTAACTGTGTTCACACTAACTACACTTACATAACACTAGGACATGTTTCAAAAGCCCTCGCTTCCATTATCAACTGTTGATCCATTATTCGAATTGGTGCCTGAATCCCAAGATGCTTTTGTGGCAGTCTGTGATGATTCTAGCAGAAATTTACTCAGTTTGGAAAATCAAAATTCTTAAGTTTTTCTTATTTTTTAAGATGAAAATCCTTTCCCAAGTGGATAGCTCTATTTTAGCAGCTTAGTTTCTAATTTCATTTCATGTTTTTTGGCCCAAAAGTGAGCTTGCTATCTAATTTATCAGCCTCTTTAAAATGAATATTCCAAAATTGTTCTTTTCTTAGTACTTCCAAATTTCTCTTTGTTTTTCTGATCTATCTCTGATCACAGTCTGCATATTTGATTTCATAAATTCCAGATTTCTGTTTTCTTGGCCTTGTGTCTTTTACTGTGCAACCTAATAAATTTTTGATATTATATTTGTTCTTTGGGGCTAACATTATAACTTGTTCTTTGAATATCCTCTTAAATTTGTAATTGTGAGTTGGATGGTATGTTAAGTTTTGAATTTGTATCTTTCCATGATGTTCTTCATTGTGGAAACCTATCTAATGAATTTTTGTCTTTTAAATTTATTGATAATGTTTATTGCTGTGTCTTTGTTGAAACCATTAGATCTTATTCAAGTGTGAATCTGATACTTCATTCATATGAAATCTGTTCATTGCTTTTTTATGTCACATATGAGAAGTGAATTCTCTATGTCAGTTACCAATGATTGACACATTGACTTGATTTTAATAAATGCTTAAAAATTTGCAAGATGAGTGAAAGTTATGATGGCTGTCAGTGGCTATTTAACCCACTATTTTCTAAATCTTGATGAAGCAATTACTTGAAAGCAGTACTCTCAGTACTTTACACAAAATATTTTAAATATTGCAAGAAAAACAGCCAGCATCAGTCATTAGGAAAGGGCCAGTTCCCTTTCATGATTAACCAGCCACATATCTAGCAAAGGATACCCCAGAAGCCAAATGAATTTGGGCTATGAAATTCTACCCCACTGGCATATCCACCAGATTATCACTTTTTCAAATATCTTGACACTTTCTGGTTTTTAATAACCAAGAAACAGCTTAGAGCCTTAATCTTTTTCAGAAATCGTAGCTTTTGTTCAGATAATATAAATAACCTTACTATTAATTGCTGTAATTCTTTAATTAATAAAGTTTTAATTTGACTAGTCCTTTATTTAAATTTTAGTCATGAAACTGCTTTTCATTTCTGAACAACTTAATAATACCATTAAAATAACTTGCATATGTAAAATGTTGGTACCACAAACAAGCACTCATGAAGTATTCTTATCTGTGGTATGAATGGTGTAGCATATTAGAGAGACAAAAATGTTGTACTTGTATTTGACTATTTTAAAATATGATTTTCTTTTATACTGGTCCCAGTAGTGAAGAAAAAGTGGAGGAAGCAGAGGTGAAGATCCCAATAGAGTCTGCACATATCACTCCAACCTCTGCAAGAGCTGCTACACCAAGGCCGAATCACAGAATCAACCGAAAATTATTTGCAGAAGTGGAGGTAATGCTTTGATCTTCCAAGATTGAATGCTGGTTTTTTTTTTTATTTATAACTGCACATGCCATGTGGCAGTTTTATGTGAATGTTGCTGATGAAATGGTGAACTTGAATATGGAGAGATCAGATAATATTCTAGCACAAATGAGAACTTGCTGTATTCTACTACAAATTTATATCTATCTTGATAATCTAGTTTTGTTACTTTCTAATAAACTATAGTGGATATCATTTTCTCCACACTTTGGGCATGTCAGTATTGTTCCTTCCTCCTACTTCTTTTAACTTGACAACTCTTATTCTAATATAATCAAATTCTTCCCTGGCATTTTTATTACAATATTTAACATATTTTTCCCACCCCGTATGAAACTCTGGGAAAAAAAGCATACCTCTTAGAATTTTCTTAAAAACACCAGCAAAATTGATTTTATGTATTTATATATGTTTTGTTTATAATGAAATAAATTCAGTGCACTTTTATTATAACAAATGAGAAATATTCACATAAATTATAATAATCTACATTTTATTTATTTCATTTCCATTTAAAATAAATTTTAACATTAAAGCATCAATGTTTATCTTTAAATATTTACTCTGATAATGAATAAAACTGGCATTAGAACACATTTTTACATGTTCAATAAGGAGTTTTTACCACTCCTGACTTGAATAACAGCTTACATTTTTTGAAATTTTTGTGTAAGCGGTAGTTTCCTGAATTAGATCCATTCCTGAGCATCCAGGATGTGGAAAGCTCCTCAAAGAATGTGACATGCAATTTTATACAACGTGAATTTTATGAGATTTAGATTCAGACATTGTATAGGCCAATCTAAAGTAAAAATTCTTGTTTCCTCCAGAAACTGTACCACACACCGAATGGTGTGGGATAGGACAATATTGTGCATTAGAACAAAAATGAACACAAGGTCAATAAGCACATCAAAGCTGTAGTTTTTTTAAGCCCATTTTTACTACTGAGGCTCCCACAGGTGGTGAACACTGAGTATACATGAGATGAAATGATGTGTTGGGAAAGGATTTTTTTTAAGGAAGGAAACATTACAGGCTAATTAATGGATATCATTGTATGATTAGTTGAACTACACACTCTTAAAGCTTCACTTACTTTTTATAAAAGTATGGAACTGAGTTGAACCTTAGCATGGCTGAAGATGGGAACAAATGTTCTCGAAACCGGTTCCATACTTTTATAAAAAGTAAGTGAAGCTTTAAGAGTGTGTAGTTCAACTAATCATACAATGATATCCATTAATATGATTGGCTTCACTGTGTTTAAGTTCCAATTTTACATTTAAGTAAATTACAGGCTAAGTTTAGGGTACCTCCCTGGCATTTGCCATTTATGAGGACTGAGGAAAATTTGGAGAAAACCTCATTCAGGGAGGTTGGTCCTGGCAGGATTCGAACCCCAGACCTCCTGCTCACGACTCCACAGCTTAATGACATCGGCCACCCATTGCAGTAAGCTGTAGGTGAAATACCACCTCATACCGTTAGTGAACCCCCTCCAAATAACACCTTGGCAAAAAGTTACAGACAGTATAATGCTTTCCAGATCTTTTCCATGCCCTTTTTCTTCCATCTGCAGATTTTAGGTTGAATTTGGACTCCTGTGTAAATAACTTGACTCCATTGCTCAGTTGTCCATTCCATGAGATCATCAGCAAATTGAAGACAGTCTCTTTGATGCTGTTAAGTTAATTCTGGTCCTGTAGCGAGTTTCGTTGAGTTCATATTTGCTTCTCTAAGTCTTCCTTTGCATGTTTATTTGTTAATGTTAACATTCCATACTTTTTTAGGTAACTTCTAGTCTCAATTGCATTCAAGCTTGGTGTTGCTCATTTTGTGTGACCCAATTTACATCATCTTAAAAAACTACCATTTACCCTCGTCAGTTCTTCTGCCCTAATGAATCTAATTTTTGAGCAACACTCTCACTATTTTCTGTACAAAGACTCATTGCAGAATTCATTTATTTTATTTGTAGTACCCAAGTTTTAAAAATATGTAGTGTTATGATGTGATGTGAGCTGAGTTCACAGTGCCAGATGCTGGTGATGGCAGGAGTTATGCAAGTAAGCAGCTAACTTGTGAATGGAAGGTTTCAAATTGGATTAAGAAGCTTCCTATCTGTTGGAAAAAAGTGTTTTTAAATTGGGAAATTATGTAGAAAATGGGAATTTCCATTTGGTTTCAATAAATTAAAAATGAAATTCTGGGTTATATTTATGCATCTTTATAGTTATGTCTTAAAGAAATTCAGCCCATGTAGTTATAAAGTTATGATAAAGCCTATTAATGCCCAAAGATAGTGGACATGATTTTCCACTCCCTTTTTAGAATGTACGCATTTTTCCAGCAGTATTCTACAGTATTATATGCAGCAAACTATCTATTAATAAACTTGGTACAGAATTTGAAAATGGAGTTTTCAGTAAGAATGTGTGGCCCCCTTTAGTGCTCAACACAATGTTACAAAATATGGAAAATTAATATAGTTAAATTATTATTTTTATTGTTTCAAAAAGTGGACAAGCATAGCACAACAGCCTGGAATCTTTATCAGTAATAACATCAGTCTATAAGCCTAAAATGTAACATGAAATTATCTGCTGTTAAATTTTCATATGATCTGTGAGACAGGAGCTTTTGTCTGAATATATTGTCAGAGATGAAAGAAACAGCTATAAGAGCAGATGCCACTTTCCATCTTCAGGACATGATGTTTCAACATGGTTATTATGAGGAGAAACAATGGAATTGTGTTCAAAGAAAATCAGTGTTGTGTACCTGCCTTTTATATTCTTTTTATATTAAAAATTAGTATGATAACCTAACTTTCATATAAACTTCATATAAAAACATACAACAGATAATTCTGAAAATAAAGTTGTAAAACAAGAAGTGGTAAGTTTTTACCTTGGGTTTACTCTTTTATTTCAGCCTTCTGAAGCTGAGGAAGCTGCTTCAGAAGTTGCAGGGGAGATGGAAGTCACCACTGAAGAAAAACTTGAAGCAGAGGAGATTCAACATGATAAAGAGAAATCCGAAGAGGAATCACCTGAGAAGTCAGAGGCTGAAGCAGGAGAAGTAAGGAAAAAAGAAGAAGAAAAGGAGCCAGAAAACAAAAAGCAGGCAGCTAATCTGGCAGAGGAGGATATCAAAATGATAATGGACATGCCAGTTGTGATGGACAGTGAAATCCAAGAGACTGTTGCCACAGAACAGACTGTGACTGAAGTTATTGAGGTACCAGCAGCTCCACCTGGGGACCTGGACATATTTATCATGGATAGTACCTCTGTAGCAAACCAGGAGGAGGTGCCAGTAGTGACAGATATAAAACTGGATGATGATGACGATGATGGTGATGATGATGATGACGACGATGAAGAAGAAGAAGAAGAAGAGGAAGAGGAAAGGGAAAATAATGAAGATGAAAATGATGAAGTAGACAACAAAAAAGAAAGAAATGCTGCAGGAGAAGAGGAAAGAGCTTCAAATGTTTCCGAGACCAAGTCAGTGGAAGGGGTGGTAACAGGGGTAGATCGGATGGACAAGCAAGAGAATAACTTTGATGTTGGTGAAAGCTCCAGGATTGAAGTAGTGGCAATTGAAATACCATCATCAGAGATGCAAGCAAAAGATGCTGACAAAGATATTTCATTTGAAGATCTTGAGAAAGATTTGTACAAAGAAGAAGTGAAGAAGGATGATGAGAATAATGAAAGGAAAATAAATGAAGATAATAAATCTAATGAAATTACTAAAGAAACTAAAGAAGATAAAGTAGATAAGAAAAAGAGCTTGGATGCTAAGGATAAAGACTCTGAAGTAAAAGATGCTATGATCAAAGAAGATGTTAAGGAAAGAACACAAACTAAGAAAAGCAGTGATGTTAAAAAGGACACAAAGAAGGAAAAAGAAATGGAAAGTAATGAGAAGAAGAGTCTAAAGGAAGAGGAAACAAGGAAAATAGAAACAGATGTAGAGATTAATGAAGATTCAAGTCAAGAAGTGGAACAGCCTATGAATGCAACAGAGAAGCCTGACCGAACTAAGCTGAAGGAAAATATGAAAAAAGAAGAAGATAAGAAAGAGGCAACAAAAGAAAAGTGTGGAGAGGAGAATGAGACAGAGAGAGGTGATGAAGAGGACCTGCAGATGGTCCAAAATACTGAGGAGGAAAAATCAGTTTCAGCTGAGACTGCACATCGCTCAAATGAGCCTCCAAGGTATGTAATTCAAGAAACTAGTAGTTTAATTGAAATTATTATATGCTTGAGTTGAACTAAACACTCTTATTGCTCCACATATTGGTCTATAAATGTTGAACCGGTTTCATGAACCCTTGTCCACATCTTCAGCTAGAACATCGACTACTTGCAATAAGAGTGTTTAGTTTGACTTAATTATACATTGATTTCAATTATATGATTGGTTTCACTGTACAAGTTTCAATTAACATTTCTAGTTAACTAATAGTTTGTTAGCACTTTATAGTACTGAAGTGCAAATTTCGGGAGTTTTATAGATAAGAATAAAATGTCTGTCCTATCATTTCATTTCTCAGAATTTAAATTAGTGACTGAATTATACATCATGCTTTAAAAAGTAATTGACAAACTTAGGAATCAGACTAGAGCAACTTGTGATTAGAAACCTACTTTCTCCGCCACAATCCATAGTTGCTATAACTCTGAAAGCAAGGGACTTAACAAGGAATTATTTTATTGCACACAAGATTTACAGAATTACAGATAGTCTCAGTGTCTCACAAAAGATGTTTTTTATATGTCTCCAAAAAAAGTAATAAAAGAATTACAAATTGGGATGTTGGGCTCTGTCTAATTTCTTTTCTCACCCGTGTGTGCAATTTTTAAAAAACAGATGGAAAAAAATTACTAGTATACTATGTAAGGCAACTGAAGGTCAGGTTTGGTTTTACCAAAACTAATGCAGTGCCCTTTTGCAACACTCATTACAGTTCAGTGCTTCAAAAAGAAATAGTAGGCAGAGCTGATGAGAAAAAATGCACCAAGCTCTAAGTAAGGATATAAATCTTATTTTGATTTAAAGTAAAACACTAAAAATCATGTCGTCACATTAAAACTCTCTTTATTATTATTATTATTATTATTATTATAACTCATTATTCCTCTCTGAGGAATGTACCTCACGAAACATGTACCAAAATTACTTTTATAAGTGTGTTTGTGAAACTTAAAGAGAGTTTTAATGTGACGACATGATTTTTAGTGTTTTACTTTAAATCAAAATAAGATTAACAAAAGTTTCACTGTGTGGATTCCGAAATTCCGTAAAGGATATAAATATTATACATTTTGAAATTAATAGAAATGTGAAAGGTTTGTGTAAATTATATTGTTTTGTATGTAATATTAATTAGGGGAAATATTTTGAACAAGTAAACATAAAACATAAGGCTTCATTCTCTCTGAAATCTAAAGAGGAGAGACTAGTCATTTGTAATAGTAAATAAATAAATTTATTGCTGTCAATAGACTCAAGTACACAAGTTTCAGACATTGTCAAAATCTAGAGTTAACAAAGAGGTTTTAAAAAATTATAGCATAAAATAGCATGGTTTAAGAGAATAATATATAATGACTTATTTTTGTAACATTTTAGTATTCATTTGCAAGAATTAAAGGAGAATTATTATTATTTTAATACAAGTTTCTGTCATTGTCAAGTGTTAAG
The DNA here is from genome assembly GCA_030762175.1 of Metallyticus violacea. Lineage (NCBI taxonomy): Eukaryota > Metazoa > Arthropoda > Insecta > Mantodea > Metallyticidae > Metallyticus > Metallyticus violacea. Next base: position 41,242,953 of record CM060830.1, on the reverse strand, counting down.
ATTACGGTACTGTATACAAAATATTACTTACAATTCTTCCAATGAATTTAAACATCTATTTATGAGATATTTCAACAGATAGTTACATTTTGATTTTTCTACAGATTTAATCTCTGCTGGCAATTTATCATACAAAATGGTACCCCTTATATTTACATCCTTACACATTATTTTTTAATTATAAGCATACCTATGATAGTCTTTACTATTTCTTGTGTATAGAGAGAGGGACTAGGACCTTCAGGATTTAGCCAAAGACCCTGATCCCATGTCAATGTGGTTGGTGTTAAAGTGTTCATTCGGAATAATTTTTTAAAATTTATAATTATGCAAGGGATAGTCATAAAATTTGTATTATCACCATGAATGAAGTTGCATATATATGATCGGGAGTCTCAGTCCTGGATTTAGTATTTCTTCAAGTACGCACCACACAAACTGACATGGTGGATGAACTGGTGCATACCCAAATGATAGAACTCCTCATTTTGGCTATTGAAGAACTACTCCACATCTATCACCTCATTGTCATTCTAGAACATCTTGCCACATAGTGAGGTCTTACAAGGAAAGAGGAAGAAGCCACTAGGTGCCAGGTTGGATAAATGTGGATGCTGTAAAACTTCATAACCCAAAGCAGCCACATGTTTGATGTGAAGAATGTGCTGGCATACAGCAAGCAAACTCCCTTGGACAGCTTCCCGTGGCATTTTTTAATGATGGCCTCCTGCAATCTCATCAGGAGGTCCTGGTAATATATTCTAATCAATGTCTGACTCTTAACAGGCATAGTCTGTCAACAGCAAACCATGGGGGTCCTAAAAGCACTCAACATGACCTTCTCCAATGATGTCTGAGTCTTAGCTTTTTTTGGTGGTGGTGAATGTGCTTGTTTCTACTGCTTGCTCTGCTGCTTTGACTCAGGCTTATAATGATACATCCAATGTTCATATATGGTGATCAGACTCTCAAAAAAGTTGTCAGGATCAGCCCAGCAATTGCAACATTTCTACTGTTGCATTCTTTTAATGCTGTTTTTCTCAGGTGTTAGCAAGCATAGTATCCATTGGGCAGCGACCTTTTTTATATGCAAAACATTGTGAACTATCTTTATCACTGATCCATGACTAATGCACACCTTTTCCACTTGCACTGCAATTCCTGTTTCCTCATTGAAAGGTAGACAACCATCTCTTGGCACATCTTCCACACTCATTTGTCACATTGGAAATGTTTGCATTAACAATAATGTCCATATTTGAGGAAGTATCTCCATACACAGCAACCAGCTCAGCATGAATTATCCTGGCATTCTTTCTATTCAAAAACAGGAAACTAATAATCACATGAGCTTCCATCTTCTCAAGAGAGTGTACCACTTTGGATTGTGCACTCAAATAATAGTAAGTAATAATATAATGGTAAAATTTAAGTGGCAAACAATATAGGGCCATGTGATCTACAATACAAAGTGTAGAGTTATTCATCATTGTTAAAACTGATAATAAGAACTTTATGAATGCCCCTTGTAAAATTTATGTATTTGTTGAAGTAGTATAGTTATTTTAAATTTAATTTAAATACTCATTTGCAATTTTATAATATAAATAAACAAAAGAATTTACTGCTGTAGTAGCTGGTAGGACACAATGAATAACACACTCATATTTACTCAGTGCTTATAATTTACTTGGAATACCAAAAATTAAAATTTTTGTTGTTCCTTAGACAATCAATTTTCATTTTAGAATAATAATAATAATGTTTATTTTGTCTGGCAAAGTTAGGGCATACCTTCTCTTATACTCAACCAGATTAAAATAAAAAGTATGTAAAATAAATTAATGAACATATAGGTATATACATAAAGATACACATATAAATTAATAAGATAATAAACAGACAATACTAAGCAGTATTAGATGAAAAACACAATTCCAGCTTTAGCAATTCATTTTTGTTTTGAGTCTTCCTTATAATTAGAGCTACACTTTCAAAATGCCATTAAATTTATCCTATTTTCTATCAGCACTGGAAATAAGAATTGGAAAGCTGAAGGAGAGGAAGAGGAGGAGGATGAAGAAAAGAAAGAGGCTGAGAAGAGTGAATCAGAAGAAGCTAAATCTCAAGAGAAGCAGAAACCCTCTGCAACTTCTATTAGGGCAGAAACTCCTTCAACAGAAGATGATAAGACAAATGATGCTGTGGAGCCCCCTCGAGTAGGACCTAATCGCAAACGGGGTACCACATCAACACCTATAGATTCCATACCTAACAGTCCAGCTGCTCCTCTGACGTAAGTATGTGCTTGCAAACAGTGATTATCATAGACCATAATGGGAACAGTTCCTCTCCATTGCCACTTGAAGCCCTTATTTTATTATATTATGCTGGTGTCAAGTGTTATCATGATTTTAATTAAATTCTTAGCCTTCAAACTAATTTTAAAATTCATTAATCATTTAATAATTTTTTAATTGCATGAATTTCCCTGTGAAATGTAGGGATGAAGACAGAGAGTACCGTACATGGAAGAAGGCAATAATGTTAGTGTATGGACGTCTGGCAACACACAAGTATGCCTCCCTCTTCCTTCGTCCTATTTCGGATGACTTGGCTCCAGGATACAGCAGTATTGTGCACAGGTATTAATAATAAGGTTGTAATGTGTTGTTGTATAAACATTAAATAATTTCAAATTAATTATCCATAAAGTTCCTGATGAATTCTATCTCTCTTCTCTTCTTCACAATTACTAACAAAGCCATTTTCATTTAAGACCATTCTTCATTGGGATGAATTGATTTAGGACTGAACAAAATTAGAACGGTATAGGTAGTAGGACAATACCGTAAGTGAAATTCAGATAATTATTATTATTTTATAGGAGCATTTAATTTTTTTATAGAAACTTAATCACTAAGAAAAATGTATAAATTAAGTATGAAACAAATTTACCATATGTCTTCGACTTTACTTGAGTTTATATATTGGTCATATAATCACAAACTGGCAAGAGATAATGATAGAAAACTTTAAAATAGGAAATAAGATTTTAAATTGAATTTCATTTATTTATTTATTTATTTATTTATTGCTTAGCCAGATAACATCAAGGATTGTCTGATTTTGGCCTGTGCCATTTTTCAGTTAGATTACCCTTTCCAATTAGCATAAAATGTATAAATTAATTTTACCCAAAGTAATAAAGCAGCTAAAATACAAGCAAATGATATGTACATAAAGAGCTCACAATTAAATGAAAGTATATGGATAATTATAAAGAACCAGTTTTGTGATTCATAAAATCTTAAAAACCATTAAAATATTGAGGAGATTTGTATAAGTAATTTTCTTTCTTAGGGAATGCATGCTCCTTTTCATTCATATTGTACATTTATATAAATCAAAATATTTATCAATGAAATGAAACTTCATTGCCTTCTCTGTATGTGTTTTGAAAGTCAGAATGTTTATTAATGTATGTCCTTCAATGCTCTAGATCTGACTCAAAAGTATTAATCCCATATGCATACAATCACACATGTTTCTGTCACCTCCTCTTCCACAAGGAGCTCTGTATTTCAAGAGGCTATTATTTAGACTTGGTTTATTAACTCTTCAGACACCTGAAAAAAGCTTCAGCTAAGAAAAAATAGGTCTAGGGTTCCTTGGATTGAAAAAAGACGGAAAGGGTTAGAAGTAATCTCTTCTAAGTCCAAATATTTAGAACACTCTTTATGGCTTCGCTTACATGAGATTTACTCAGGACATGTTTCCTGGAACATTTGTTCCCATCATCAGCTGTTAATCGACTGTTGGATCATTTGTAGAAGTTGGGTAGGTAGGTATCTGGGTTGATGGTGGTCTTGTGATAAACTTGAATAAAATGCTGTCTGCTTCTGGGATGTCAAAATTCATAGGATTTTGCTCATATGCTTTTTTTTTTATATAAATCCTTTCTCGTATGTTTAGTTCCTTTGGTTGTTTAACAATTTTTAATAACTTGATGCATTTTCTATTTCATGATTTTCATTTCAAAAATGTGTTTATCTATTTGTTTGTAATGTATGTTTCTCCAATGTTCTTTCAACCTAATGCCTATATTTCTCTTTGTCTTTCCTATGTAGGTTTTTCCACAATCTTACAATTAATTTGGTAAATACCAGGTTTTTTCTCTTTGGGCCTGGAAACTGTTTTGTTTAATTTCAATAAATTTTTTACACTGTATCGGTTTTGAGGAGCAAAGATGATATTGTACTGCTTGAAAATTTTTTGAAATTTCTTATTGGCTGACAGGTGGTAAGTGAACTTTTAAATTTACTTAAGAACTTTCGAAAAATAAGACATTTTTAAAAAATTCTGTTGGAACTCACACAGTGAAGCTTGTTAAATGTAAATTATAATTAATCTTGTCTAACACACTCTTATGCTTCACTTACTTTTAAATACGGTGGGACCGGTTTCGAAGAGACATCCTCTCCATCTTCAACCAACTTGATGACTCTTTTAAATGTTTTTCCCCTGATAAATTGCTCAAAGCTGTAATTTGTTTAATTCTTTTTTGTTTTTGGAATCTTTTAATTTGTTGGTTAATCATTTGTTTGCTGAACCCATTGGATTTAGCTACTTCTATTACGTGTAGATATTCATTCTTGTGTTCTTCTTTGTCTGTGTTATGTTGTTGAATGCTGCTTCCTTATGCAATCATGGATTGAAACCATGGGCTTTGATATAATTGTCTGTATGCATGTACTTTCTGTAGATGTTTAATTCAAATTTATTATTACATTTTATTATCTTCAGATCCAAAAATGACCCATTTCAACAGTAACTTAATTGTAGACTCTTGCAGGTTTAAAAGATTTAGCACATCTTCCACATGCTTTTTGTTTATAATGGCAAATACATTGTTTGCATATCTGTGCCAAACTTTAAAAATATGGGAGAAAGCCTTAGTGAAGTGCACCTCAAAATAGCTCATGAATAAGTTGGCTAGGAAAGGTTATAACAAACTGCTCATTACTAGTCCTGCTTTCTGTTTAAAGAATTTGTCTTTGAATATAAAAAATGCTTGAATTATGCATAACTTAGTGAATTCAATGTGTTCTTTGATTTGTTCCTGTTAGGTTGGTTGATTATAAATGTTTTCATAGAAAAACTAATATTTTTATTTTACTAGTAACGTATTAGACAATATGACTAGTCACATTCTTTTTATAAGTTGAGCAGATTTAATAAATAAAATAAATAGATAGATAGGACTCAGTTAATATTTAGTAATGGAAAGCATTCCATTCGTGGTGCATCAGTAAACTGTAGGATGTTTTAAATGGTTTTAAAATTAAAATCTCAACATTAAAAACAAAAATCATGGCAGTTTTAGCCAAAAATTATTTAAGGTGCAATATAATTTTAATAATAAGACCATTGATTAGTTTTAGATTTTCATTTTTTAGGATATATCTCTCAATGAAAATAAATGAATGAATGAATAAATAAATTTATTTCCTCCAATTTCTAATTTACATGCAGATATATTTTTTAACACCTAAATAGAGCCAATTTCATGCATTTTTCACAAACAAGTAAACGTGTTAAAATCAAAGTAAAAAATTTACATGTCCATATTCTCATTACATGTAAACTTACTACTATTAAAACATTTAAATTTCCTACCTAATCACCTTCACTTTATGGATATGCATTTCCTTCCATACCCCATTACAATTAACACCAAGTTGAGTACACATTGAAAAAAGAATATCCTATGTTCAAATTTAAATTGGATCTTATGTCACTTCATGACATCATAGTGAGCCTAACCAAAGCCAGTAATCTCAACTGTTTCTTTCTGCTTAATAATGAAACGAAACAATTTCTGAATGTGTTATTTGTTTATGTTTTAAAGAATTAAGCAAAAGTTTTGTGCTTTTATTAATAACTATTATGCATTCAAAATTGGATGTTTAAATTAGCAGTCTAAATTACTGACAGGAATTCTTATTTCACATAGGCATAAATAAACTAATTGAAATGTGATTTAACATATGTTACCAATCACATCAGTCACTTACTTATGGACATGACTAATTAAAATAGCTAATGCATTTTCTTAACTACTGTTTATGACAATTCTTGTACAATTAGTAAAAGAAAGTAATATACTATGTCATTAAAATTATGGCCTATTGGCAAGGAGTTCACTCACACACTGAAGTATATTGTAATAATATTCCTCCTCAACCGAAACTGAAGTAACTTTCAAGAATAAATTTCTGTTCTTTTATAACAATCATGACATTCTTAAGAACTATTCTAAACTTTTAATGAAGTTTTGTTACAATAAAATCATGGATGACATATATTTATAGTTAAAATGAAGATAATAAACAAAAGAACAGTATCTGATGTCATAAAAAGGCATAATCCTTTATCCTTTATTTGATCTCAAGTTAAACTCCTCTGTAATAATTTAAAAAATAAATCCCATTTACAATTAACAAACATGTAAGTAGATAGATTCTATGTAAAGAATGGCACAATATCAAGAACTTTGAGACAGAAACCTATAGAAACACACAATTAAAGTATTTCAAAATTATGGTAATCCCAACTCTAGTTACAGATGAAAGAACTGAACACTTAATAAAATAGATAGAGAGATAGAATCTGCAGAGCTGAGATTTTTGGGTTCCATAGCAGGTTATAAATTATTAGATTAAATAATAAACATATACATTTGGAATTAAGTTATATTTAATTTAACAAGAAGAATTAAAGAATAGAAACAAAAATGGTATAAGCATATATTAAGAATGCCTTTAAACAGACTCCCAGACATAAACTGCTAGGCCACAGAAAGCAGTAACCATTTTCCAGCAGAAATGATGCATTCTCTTGAAGTGGGAAACAGTCCTTATAGTTCTAAATATATATGGGGTCAAAATGTAAATCCTGAACAGTTAATGAAATAATTCTGGGTTTGATAATAAGAAACATACAGCAGGAAGGGGGAATTCATCATTTTGAATACTTTATTGAAGTAACAGTATTTGCAAGGATTCTTAAATTTTAAATTTTGAGATATGAGTTTCAATGTAAGGGCATATAACAGTTAATATTGCTATAAATAAATCATATTATGTTATAAATAAATTATATAAATCATATATTTTTGTAATAATTAAAATGTTGTCATTATAAGTGCTGTCCTCCTGAAGTCCGGTAATATGTAATACAGTATGAATGTGGGCAGTAAAATGACATTGATTGTTTGTTGAATATGAACGTCTTTTATTTAATGTGGGCTTATATTAACATTTTCTTCAAACATTATATGTGTAAGCTCTATGTTATTTTTATTGTATCTTTTCAACAACAACAACAACAATAATAATAATAATAATAATAATAATAATAATAATAATAATATAGTGGGCAAATAGTTGCAGCAAAGGAAAATAATTCATAAGTCAGGTGTAATTCCTTCTTAATTCAGTAACTCCTGCCTATATTTGTGTATAAAAATGAGTGACAAGTTCATAATAATAAAAAGGAAATTTAAACACAAAGATTCCCTTTTCAAATTCTTCAATTTATTTTCACACAAATAATAATATGATGAACAAGATTTTTATACCTCTATGAAGGGCATCCAATAAATAAGTTCAAAAAATTATAATGATTAGAGAACTTCAGTTAAGCAGTTGCCATTTGAAGAGAAGTTAAGTTTGGTTGTGTTGGCAACATCCACCAAATTTCATTCTCTTCACTGTGCTTTTATGTTCATTAACGCCTCAGCAACCAAAGAGGTACTCTTGCACAATGTGAAATGCAGTTCATTATTTGATTTCTCTACAAGAAAACAAACAGCAGAAATCCACGAACAGATTGATGGCCCTTTCAATGATTCATCATTGGGTTATCATGTACAAAAAAGAAAGAGAAAGCTTTAATATGAGGAATGAATGGTAATAAGTCAAAAAGACACAATTATTGAAACTGTTCCACAAAGTGTTTAAGAGGACAATTGCATCACATTTGACGAAATCCTTGAGCATTTATTGTCCTCAATTTGGAGGATTTGGGGCAATCTTCTCATGGAAAAATTGTTCCTGTGAAATTGGGTCTGAAAATATGTGTGCACATTGGATGCCATACTTGTCTGATGTACAGAAACAGTGAAGCAGCTCAGTATTTTTATGAATTCCATACAAGAGAAGGCTGAGGTGTTATTTTCACACATCATTATAGGTGATGAAATGTGGATTCATCATTTCACACTAGTATCCAAACGCTAGAGTATGGTATGAAAAAAGGTGGGAGAAAGTGATCCAAAGAAGGCCAAGGTAGCTCCTTCTGTGGGGAAAATGATGGTTACCATCTTCTGGGACTCACATTGAGTGTTCCTGGTTGACTTTCTGCCAATGGGAACCATGATTAATACAAAAAAATTACTATGCAACCCTTAAGAAACCAAGCAAACATCAAGAGCACGAGAGTGGAAAAAATTTATGAACAAGGTCCTTCTGATGTATGACAATGGCTGCCTCCCACACTGCCCATTAGACACCTGATCTAATGCAATTTTGATGAGAAATTTATTAAAATATATGAATGTTTTATTTTAACAAATTTATTATTATTCTTTCATTTATTTTAAAATGTTAGTTTAATTTTTACTAAACATTATTATTATTATTATTATTATTATTATTATTATTTATTTTTTGTTTTTATTATAGTTATCATTTTATTTATTTTTTAATCTTTGAACTTACTTATTGCAATGCCCTTGTATCATCATGGCAATCTCTCTGTGGAAGCACTTTCTGCCATAAAATTTATGACTCAAGACCTTTCAATGAAAGTTGGGATCCTGGTTGTGCAACAATTTTCACACCTCAGACTTGATTTGATCTTTCAAGTTGAATTGATTACCATGTTTGTAAAGAGAATGAAATCCATTCCTATGGTTGCTCATCATAATTAGATCACCACTATTTTCAAGTAATCATTTTCAAACATGCTGAATAGTCATAGCATTCAGATCATAAAACTCCCTTCAATTTTGCAGGAAACTTTGATTACTGAGGTTCCTTTTGCATACAAAAATAGAATAAATGACTCTCTTACTTTGTTCATTCACTCAGAAAAGGCAGCTGTTTGACAAAAGACCGGTTAAGAAAAATGGCAAAGGTAGAATTTGATTAGTGGTACCACCTAACAGTCAAGGTCAGAACTATGTAACGAAAAGATGAGGTCTTACACATGCAATATGTTGAAAATAGTTAATAAAAACTATTAGGTTTTTAATTTCTTTCATATTTAAGAAACACTTCATGATAAAAAAGAATGAGTGTTCTAAAACTGTAATAACAATTTTTATATATTGAGAAAAATAACAGGAAACATGTCATCTTTGTAGGCCAATAGACCTTCTGACTATAAAAAAGAACATAGAGACAGGAGTGACACGAACAACAGCAGAGTTTCAGAGAGATGTGATGCTCATGTTCCTTAACTCCATTATGTACAACAAGAGCAGCTACTGCGTCCATGAAATGGCACGTGATATGCAACAGGAAGGCATGCAGCATATCCAGGTATGGTGTGTTTCTGTAACTTTCAGTTGGTTCACTGCTTTGCAATTCAAGAATTGAGTATATGGTGCTTGTAGAACAGATGATAATATTAATAATAGTTGTTGCTAGTGGCAGACTAGGAATAATGTGTTCTCCTCAGGACCCAAAGTTTGTGGACTCAAACCTGGTTGAGGTTGCTAGGTTTTTCCAGATATAAAAATCTTAAGCAAAAGTCCTTCAGGAGGAACTGAAAGTTTTGGGTCCTGTGTCATTGATTTATGGCACATTAAAGAACTCGATAAAAAAAGATATATAGGCCTTTTATATTCAAATAATATCTTAGCACTGCACTAGATGGTACATGAGGCAAAGGGCAACCACCTACCATGAAAACTGTAGGATCTAAGTGTAGATAAATTCAAATAATTCATATGGACTGTCAGGCCTTAGACCTAATCCTGGTAAGTTTTCTATTATTAAAATATTATGTGCAGCATATAGCTTTTTTTATTCAAATGAGATAATACTTTATCTTAGATTCTCTTTTTCTCCATTTTTATAAAAGGAATCTTAGTATGTGAAAATCTTTACTTCATCAATAATGAGTGACTAAGGTTGTTAGGACACAGGCTAGTGAGTGGGAGGTAATCGGAGATAGTGTGTTCTGGAATTGTCGAAGGCACTGCTCCTAATTGTTATATTTAAAATTAATGTTTTTTTTAGTTGTGTTTATTTTGTTATATAATTTTGTATGTTGATATATGAGAAATAAATAGATTTCCTAATGGGAGATCTGTGTTCTAAATCTTCAAGCACTATCCTCCCTGACTGAAGTATTTTCATTGTTTTCCTCAGTTCTCATATGGCAAATTCCAGGGAGGTACCCTGAATATTAGGCCCGGAACACTTCCTTCACTTCCTGATTTAGAATTTCATCCCATGTACTGTTTTCTAACCATGAGAAGAATGTGCAGCATACACTACTCTGATACTACCTGAGATACTATATAGAGCTCGGGACATGGTTGGGTTATAGACCATGCAGAAAAGAAATGCCTGCCCTGTTACTCAGGAAGCTATCAGTTGTTTCTGTCTAGATCCCTTAACTTACATCTTAATGATATTGACTTTTACTGTCCAGGCTTCACAATGAACAGTTTTTCCTTTCTTACTGCCAGGATCTATCAGTTGTTTCTGTCTACATCGCTTAACTTACATCTTAATGATGTTGGCTGTTACTGTCCATGCTTCACAATAAACAGTTTTTCCTTTCATACCACCATACAGCTACCACAAATTACCCATAACAAATTGCTCAAGGCTAAAGCCACTTTAATGCTGATGTTACCTATGTTATTAACATAGCTAGTAGATACATTCATCACTCAGCCAAGAGGAATTACAGTGTATCATTAGTTATCTATCCTCCCTGCATTCCGCCATAGTAAACATTTCCTCCACAGGGAAGTTTCCATGGTACTATCACTATCCACTATCTTTGATGCCACAGTAATAAAAATAAACATTAAACACTATTAAAAAATGAAAAAGAAGTATCTTGTTCATATAACAAAAATATGGTAGGAAGCTATTCATGGGAATGATCATACAGCAGAAGAAGTGTTTGAAAAGTTTATAGCCTTACGTGTGAATAAAATTTTTAAAAATTGTAGAACTACTTTTATTTCTCTATAATCTTGACATTGATGTATTTTGTGCAACTGCACTGTAGTGCACTGATGTCCTATTTGTATGAAGGAATTTATTTAATATAATAAATTTAAAGTAAATAGTATACAGAATTATACAGTCAACCTATCACCCTGTACTATTGGTAATTATTAGTTACAAATCTTTCTACTAATATTTTATCTCACTTTGATTGCTGACTGTCTTATTGATCCAATATCCACAGCGCTGTGGTTATCAGGATATTGAATTCATCTACATAATTAAAATTATCATTTCTTATCATTTTCTGCATATTTCAATTTTTTTAGTATGCTTATTGATTTTCCTCAACCATTTCTTCCTCACTTTCCCTAAATAATTCCCTCTTGCTTCACATTTTATCCTTGAACTTAAATCCGTTATCTTATTCCCAACTACTTACTTTTGTTGGAAGATTACTCTATTTTTGCAAATGTGTTTTCTTTTACAATAATCTTTATCCTTACATTCTAATAAACCTGGAGTTGTGTGTATTGGGACGAGAATGTTAAAAGTAACTTTAGCAAAAACTATTTTGGTGAATATTAGTTTTGCCAAAATATAGGTAATTTAAAATTAGCTGATTGTATTCAGTTGTTATTTTATTAGGAATATGTCGGTCCTGGTGGTGTAGTGGTAACCATACTTGCCTTCTAAATCCAAGGTCGCGGGTTCAAACCTGGCCAGGATCGATGGATTTTTTCGGGCATAAAAATCCTAAGTATGGCTTCCTTCGGAAGGGAAGTATAGCCATGGGGCGCATGTCGTACATTTACGGCCCGAAAAAGAACCTTGAGCCTGAAAGAAGAGGCCTCTGAGCAAAATTTTTCAGCCATTTCATGCCCAGAATCGAATGGGACGCTGAGATGTTAAAGAGCGTCCTTAAATAAAACGACTAATAATATTAGGAATATATATATATATATATATAATGTTTTAGCATGATAGTCTGATTATTAGATATTCTAATAGGTTACTAATGAAGAACCAGGGACTAAGACTCAGAATTAATAAATTAATAATTGAATTTGATTATTGTGAAATGATGGAAATATGTAAATTTTATTGAATGTTGTTTGGTTTGTTGGAAATAAATTCAAATTCTTATACATACTAATAAACTATGCCAGATATTAATCTTCCCTCCACACATTGGACATATCTCTGTATTGATCCTTCCACTTACTCCTTTCACCTTCACAAGTTCTGTTCTAATCCATGAAACTCCTTCTCTGTTATCTTTATTACAGTGAAATTCACATTATCTTCCAATATAAAGCCACAAATGTTTTGAGGGAAGGTTTAATTAATAAGAGGTGGTTAATGAGGAACACAGGAATTGTTTTGAGAAATATCTTTGAAGATCGTGAGCAGATACCCAAATTAGGGGAGTTTCTATGGAAGGTAAAAATGAAATGAAAATGGTCAGTTGAAAGATATGTCATTTAGATCAATTTTAGATAGTAAAGAATAACTATGTGATTATGAAAAATGTTATTCATCTGGAAATGGGTGGGAGTGAAATTATATTAAATTTATTGAATTATTGAGCTTGGGATATTGAAAATCTCTACGAGGTGAATAAATGCAGTATTATAGTTGGTATTTAAGAAATAAAGGAATTAGTAGTTTGCAGGGATTGTAGTTAACTAATAAAATAATTTGGACAGGTAGAGTAAGTGAAATATTTATTTTAGTGCCTCGAGTTGGGTCGGAGCCTGGTCCCCTGGAATTCCAGGAAGTTGCTGCTGATGAACCAGGAAACTGGGAAAATAATGCAATCAATGTGGAAATTTTGTATTTTGTTTAACTATCTAGAATTTAGGTAAAGATATTAGTATAAAATGTATTATTGTATCAACAACTGTAATTGTGAGTGGTTTCACCTAATGGTAATTGAAGGCCCTGTTGTAGTGAGTATTTAAATTTTTCTTAGCACTTTATAAATATCAAATTTCATTATAGTAGATGCTTGAGAAATAAAATAATTTGTAGTTTGTAGTTAGCTAATAAAATAATGGTATAGGTAGAGTAATTGAAATATTTTAGTTTAGTCCCCTGGATTGGTTTGGAGCCTAGTCCCCTGGAATTCCAGTAGGCTAATGCTGATGAACCAGGGACTGGGGTCTGATGGAATCAAGGTGGAAATTTTGTACTTTATTTAATTATTTAGAATTTATATAATGGGTTTGTATATAATCATTATTGTATTAAAGTTTTTGTAATTGTGAGGAGGTACACCTAAAATGGCTTGGCCAGATAAGTGGAGACCCCTTGTAGTTTGTATTTTGCTTAGCATTTTCAATAAATTTAATCTTTAATACCGCATTTCACCTATTTTTCCCTACTCTTGAGTATTTTTCATGCATCTATATAAACTTAATTTTATTATTAAAGGCACCAAATATATCTTGTACTTCAATATCTTCAATCCTTAACTTAATTTTTTTCCAAAAACTTTTCTCTTTTAATTCCCTTTCCACATTTCTCCCATACCAATCCTTTCCAAAATCTCCTTAATTGTACTGACTTAGATCTCTCTTTATTTTATCCTTCTTATAAAATTAAACATTGACTTAATATATTTTCTTCCTCTAGTCTGTTGTTCCTCAAGGTTCTATTTTGGGTTCATTGGGTACTATATATCGATGATCTCTTCTCAATAATAAACAAACAAGCTTACCCTATTCTTTTTGCAGAGGATAGTATTCTCATTCAAGAACACAAAATCAGTTACCTCTGAGGTTTACCCAATGACATAAGTACACTAAATAACTGGTTTGACAATATCAAAATTCATATAAACGTTGAAAAATTGTTACAATAATTTTCACACAAAAAATAAAAATATTGCAGACCTAAAGATACAAATGAAGTCAATGAAATCATTGGATCTAGTAACATAAAATTTCTTTGTCTTATGTTTTAATCATAATATAAATTGAAAATATCATATTGATTACATTTTACCCAAACTGCTCAGTATGTTTTGCAATCAGATGTTAATTAAATTTTATAAATAAGAGCATCCTAAAATCAGTATATTAAAATTATTTCCATTCCTTAATGACCTATGAAATAATGCTCTGGGGAAATTCAGTAATGCTAAAGAAAAGCTTTCTTACATAAAAAAGAGTAATAACAATAATGGCAGGGGCAAAACAATCTTACTTTACTACCAACCATTCTAAGCGCACCTTGAAATTATCTGAAGAATTTGTTATAACCTTTTGCTTACTGTTTGATAAATATGCTGCAATCCATTGATAACCTTTGTCCTTAATACTATAATAAGGCAATTTTGATAAGAGTATAATATAATTTGTACAGTCAAAAGCTTTTGATAGATCACAAATATTCCTAGCATATCAAGTTTATCACCAAGGGATTTGAGAACTTCATTAGTTCATTTGAAATTGGCATTGCTGGTTGACATGTTTTTTCCTAAATTGAGACTGTTTTTTTGCCAAAATATTTTTATCTAGATGGTGACACATTCTTTTTAACATTAGTTTTTTTAAATACTTTGGAGAAAGCTGTTAGCAATGATACTAGTTTGTGGTTCGACATTAATGATTTTTGCCCTTTCTTATATAATGGTTTAACAGTCAAGTTGGTCCTGGTGGTGTAATGGTAACCATACTTGCCTTCTAAACTCAAGATCACAGGTATGATCCTGGCCAAGACCAATGGATTTTTTCAGGCATAAAAATCCTAAGTATGGCTTCCTTCGGAAGGGAAGTAAAGCTGTAGGTCCTGTGTCGTACATTTACGGCACAAAAAAGAACCTCAAGCCTGAAAGAAGAAGCCTCTGAGCAAAATTTGTCGGCCGTTTCATGCCCTGATTTGAATGGGACACTGATGACCTGAGATGTTAAAGAGCATGTGTAAATAAAACGAATAAAAAAAATAATAATAATAATAATAATAATTAACAAAATATTTTAACTGGTCTGAAATGTCCCTTAAAAGTAAGTTAAAAAGTTAAAAAGTAGAAGTTACATTTATGACTTAACGGATTGTTGAAATTGTCTGCACATCTTTTTATTTTTTTTAATTACTTTATCTAATTTATCTACTTCAGTTGCTTTGAGGTCTTCAGGATTAGAGAAGTTTACAGTTGTAGCTGGAAAGGACATAGTGGCGCAAAGATTCGCGCATCAACACAGTAAGCTGAAGATCTATTATTCAAATCCTGCCCATGACCTCAAATTTTCCATAAAATATGTATTACATTTTATTCAGCTCTACATATGGTGCATATACTCTACTGCTTCTTTTCCCTCTTCTCTGAGCTGGTTAAATGATCTGTGTAGTATTTGATATCTGTGCATGAATTACACGTTAACATGAATTTCATGTTGCTTGCAGGATTTTTTGACAACACAGATGCTAGTCCAGGTTGTAGGGGAGACCCCATTGAGAAGGGAGACTCGCACAACTGAAGCACACAAAAGAGGAGCAGGAACAACTGGAGGAGGGGGAGGAACTGGAGGGGAACATCTAGGCACACAAGGACCATCAGCTCAGGAGGATGCTGAAAGTGCTACCAGCACACCAAGTGCAAAACGCAAGCGAGCAGAACATGATCGAAGTTCAACACATAAGAAGAGGAGGGTATGAAATTTATTTTCCTAGGATGATAATATAAAAGTAAGACTTTTCAAAATTATATACTTTTGGACCTTAGTTGTGGATAATTGTAGAGTGCACGTAAGTTGTCCATATTATAAGAGCCATACATTCAGAGCTTTTAAAGTTTTTTCCTAGTTTAGCATTGCTTCAAAACTGTTATTGAGTTAATACATTTATTATCAGTGAACTTTACTATTCAGTTAATGTAGAAAAATTCTGGCATAGAAACATTAGAAATCTTCACAAGCTGAAAATCAATATATCATGGTTGATATATCTTTTGGACATGAGTTAGAAAATATTCTGTATTTATAATGTAGCAGTGTGGTTTACATGTAGTATGGTTTGAGCTAGTATTTTTGTAGTATTTTCCTTATTCAAAATATGCTAGAAATATCTAATGTATGGAACATATTTAAAAAAAATAAGTATCTTTCTTAATTTTTTCATAAAATGATAGTGCCTTTATTCCTTTATAGCACTTTGAAATACCTCTGAGGCACAAAAAAAAAAATCATCTTTGGGTGATTTCCATCCCACTTATTTCAAGATTTAGAGGCATTGACTGTTGTTTAGATAGTTGAATAGAAACCAAATAGCTACAAACATTTAATCTAGAATTCACTGGCACAACTGAAATAGATGTAATATTAGCACAATGTTTCATTATTTCTCCATGGTTTTCTGTAGTTACATGGTGAAGTGCTATTAAATTCCATATCTATTGTCAGTTATGGAGAGGGCAGTACATATGAAGAAACAGCTATGCACTGTAAAGACCCAGTCATAAGATTACATAGGGAGAAGAAATAAAATGTTCCAGGGGCATGAAGAGGTGGAAGAAACAATGATACAGTCAAGAAAAGATAATAAAAAGGGAAAATTACAAATATTGTTATTAAAGTTGGCAAAAATAAAAATTTAAAGAAGAAATAAATGACATATTTTTCTCCCTTTCTAGGGAGCAGATTCATCTAGGAGACATCAACATATAGAAGGAGACACATCAAAACAACCTACTATTGACAAATATTTCAAAAAACAGTGATTTATCAAAACCGAGCAAATCTTTTAAGATTCAGAATTGTTATTAAAATGAATTTATTGTATATGGTAACTGAATGTATAGCAAACAAAACTTAAAAATAAACTGAATGGCAAAGGAAAGCTTTATCTTTTAGTTTTTAGCTTTGTCCTCCATCGGTTTTGCCTCAATCTTTATTGATTCATCATTGTTATAAAGAACAGTAATGAGAGTGATACAGAATGCTGTTTAAATGTACATCAGCTGGAAATTATCTTCATTTTTAAAGGAATATTGTAATTGTAATAGACAGGCAACTGGAAATTTTAGGATGTTCTATTTTTTGGAATGAAGCAATGGATTTAAATTGCATTTCTAGTTAGTGCATTGTAACATATATACACTGAAATTAGAAGTAAATTCTCCTTATTAATTTTTTATTTCTTTTTTCTTTAGATCATCATATCTCACAGAAACAGAATTTCGTGTGACAGCTGAGATATAATATTTCAAAACTATGAAGTAACTTAAAGTGATCAGGGATTAAACCTCTGTAAAACTGCTCTTGACTTTATGTAGAAAAATGGAGAACAATTCCATGCTACATTTTCTGTATTTTTAAATGTCTAAGGCTTGATTTCTGAAATGTTGAATATCTTGTATTTGTTTAATTGTAAGCTGTTTAAAGTGAAGGTATATATTAATTAAATGTGGGTAAATTTCTTACATACTGCACTTACTATATTTAAGTTAGGACATGTTTCAGGAACCAACATTCCCCACTGTTTCTTAATGCTCATGTTGGTCCTATTGTGTTGTATGTGACGGATATGAAATGAATTTAGAAAGGTAACCCCATGGCAGAAGGTCAAAATTCATTGCAGTTTTGGGGTTTTTTAGAATGAAAATATTCTCTGAGATGGCCAATTCATTTGGATTGTTTAGCTCTTTAAGAAGTTTTATCTCTGGATTTATTTCATGATTTTGACTCCAATAATTGTGTGCTACTTCTGATTTTACTGTTTGTTTTAATTTGATATTTCTAAAATGTTCTTTCTTCCGAATTGTCAGATTTCTTTTAGTTTTTCCTAAGTATTTCATTTCACAGTCTAAGCATTCTATGGCATATATTCCAGTAATTGTGTGATACTTCCAATTTTTCTGTCTGTTTTAATTTGATATTTATAAAAATTTTTTTTTCTTTGAAATTGTCAGATTTCATTTAGTTTTTCCTATGTATTTCAATTCACAGTTTAAGCATTCCATGGCATATATTCCTGATTTCTTTTCTGCGGGTATCTCTTTTAATTTTGATCCTAGGAGATGCTTAATGTTGTATCTGCTGATCAGGGCTAACTTTATATTGAATTTTTTGAAAATCTTTTCGAATTTGTAGTGCAATTGGGGTTATAAGTGAATTTGCAATATCTTTGCATGTCTTTGATTACCTCAAGGGTCAAAGTCTCATTTATGAATTTCTCAAGTTTGTGCTTGATCCTTTTTAGTATGGCAGAGGTGTTAAAACCTTGTTTATATATTGAGATATTGCAAATTCACATATAACCCACAATTGTACTACAAGTTCAAAAAGATTTTCAAAAAGTTCAATATAAAGTTAGCCCCAAATAACAGATGTAACATTAAGCACCTCCTAGGATCAAAATTAAAAGAGAAGATATCTGCAGAAAAGAAATCAGGAATATATGCCATAGAATGCTTAGACTGTGAATTGAAATGCATAAGAAAAACTAAAAGAAATCTGACAATTCTGAAGAAAGAACATTTTAGAAATATCAAATTAAAACAAACAGTAAGATCAGAAGTAGCACACATTATTGGAGTCAAAAATGCAATAAACTCAGAGATAAAAGTTCTTAAAGAACTAAACAATCCATATGAATTGGCCATCTTGGGGAATATCTTCATTCTAAAAAGCCAAAAAACTGCAATGAATTTCCACCTTCCGCCATGGGATTACCTTTATAAAGTCATTTCATATATACCAGAGGTCACCACATACACTACAATAGCTTCCACAGGACAAACAAGAGCACCAGGAAACAGTGGGTCAACAGCTGAGGAAGGGAATGTTGGTTCCCCAAACGTATCCTAACGTAAATACAGTAAGTGAAATGTGCAAGAAATTTATCAGCATTGTATTAATTAATATTGAATATCTATTTAATAGCCTTATCACTTCAATAGGTGTTTCTGAATCAAATAGCACTTATGAAACAGATAATATTTTAATAACTTATTGTGAAAATCCATCAGATCTGCCTCGTAACCTTGATTAACGTATGAAATGATAAAATTGTAGTGCATATGTGGTAAAATTTTAATAATGAAGAAACAAGATAAATCTATTTTGAAAATTATAGTCATTTGTTGCATAGTTTCTCCAAGTGTGTCAAAATCCTATTTGAGAATCTTAAAAAGCTTCAACTTCTCAGTTCTGAATCTTCAGGTTTTATATATTTATTCTAAATCTGATCTTTGTATTGTTTAGAATGTGTTTTTTACTTAAAACTTCTAACTCTATATAGAATAGATACTACATCATTGTCACCGTCATAATTTTCCTCTGATAATGAAGAAATAGTTGGGCCTATACAGTGGCTATGGCATATACTTCATGCAAGAAATAACCCATTAATAGTGGTGAGTTTGAGAAGATTTAGATTATCCAAAGAATTAGTGATGAGCCTATGGATGAAATAGGAGAAAATTTAGAACCAAATACAAATGGAATTATGGTTATCTCAGGATTAAACCAACTGTTTAATATGTTTAAGGTTTTATGCTTATGGTAGTTTTCACATTGTGAAGGATGACAATTTTTATATGCATACAGAACTTTTTAGAAATAGGAAGGGCTATTTTTCATTGATTATTCAAGTGTTATGTAATGAAAAATTAAGAATATGTCCATTATTTGTCTTTCTGTAATTGAAGCCCAAATTATACAATATTCCATAGATGGACAAATTAGAGCCTTTGTATGAAATATGGGTATTTAAAATGTTGGTAATTTTTTTGTAAATTCTATCTAATCTGTCATCTAACAGAGTCTTATTCTTCACTTACTTTTAAATATGGTGGGACTGGTTTCGAAGAGACATCCTCTCCATCTTCAACCAGCTTGATGACTGGTAGGATAAACTAACATCTCCTGTGGCTCTGCCCTGGTGGTGTTTTTTTATAAACTGGAAATTTGTATCACATTCTCCGTAATGTCGAAATTCATAAGATGGTCCCTTTGTTTATGAATGTAAATCTTCTCCCATCTGTCCAATTCTGTACATCCATGTACTTCTGTAAGTAACTTTATTTCTCTTAATCACGACATAAAAAGAGAAATAAAGTTACTTATGGACGTACAGAATTGGACACTTGGGAGAAGATTTACATTCATAAACAAAAGGATCATCTTATAAATTTCGACATTACAGGAGAATGTAATACAAATTTCCAGTTTATAAAAAACACCACCAGGGCGGAGCCACAGGTCCTCATAGATGTTAGTTTCTCCTACCAGTCGTCAAGTTGGTGGAAGATGGAGAGGATATCTTTTCGAAACAGGTCCCACCGTATTTAAAAGTAAGTGAATCATAAGAGTGTGTTAGACAACAGACTAGATAGAATTTACAATTAACAATCTTCACTGTGTGAGCTCCAACAGAATTTTTTAAAAATGTCTTATTTTTCGAAAGTTCTTACATGAATTTGGTAATTTTTTCTGTTGTTGGAAATTCACCTTCATCATGTCCTTGTTAATTAAATATGTAATTCTCTTAGAGGTTCCTGTATGTTTTCTAGGTGAATAAATATCACAGTAAGATCTTTTGTCCTCAACTCAGATGTTTGATGCAGTATTTTCATTTACTCCACATGCCTCTGCTTTTAAGCTTTTACACTATTTAAAATCAAGATTTTTGTCTCTCTTCTTCTTCTGAATTTTTTTTAAAAAAATTTTATACCTTAAAAGTCATCTTTTGCACACTTCATACTATTTCTCTTTTAGAACTAGGAGCATTTGTACTCTGTTTACATATGACATGATTAACACTCATGCACTATTCGCTTTCACTTCGCTTGTCATGCTGGATAATAGCTATTAGAAAATTAACTTACTAAGAAGTAAGCAGAATGAAAGATATGTTTGTTAGAGTGATATATTATGATCCCAAGAATGTATTATTGCCAGATGTTGCTGACAGTGCTACTGTTGTGTTTACATGTACACAGACTCAGCCCATTCGTGCCCTGAGTAAAATAAATGTGTTATCATCATGTATATACTGGAGATTTCATAACACTGGAATAGTTGGCTATTGTATATTGTCACACTCCATAAAGGCAGATGAGGAGAGGACATAGCTTAAATGGTAGATCTTAATTTGAGCTTGAGAATTTTTATTATAGAAGGTTTATTACTCGATCCAAATGTAGTAATTTAGACTTAAGTCAGGGCAGCTTACAATTACAATTCATCAGGTCATTTGGAGTGTTGTAGAGCAGCAGCAGCAGCTTGGTGTTTAGTGTCATAATTTGGGGTGCTTATGCAACCATAGATTAGTCCTATTGAGAACTACCACGCACCCATGGAGATGGAGAGTGAGAGAGAGAGGCAGCAAAGATGAGTAGATGCAGAAGAGAGAGAGTGCACGTCTTTTATAAAGGATTTTAATCTTACAAAACTATGACACCATTCTAGTTTTGGTTGCCTGACTTGGCTATTTCTCCACCGCCAGAGTGTTTCTGTTACAATTCCATGTCACAGTACACTAGTTCTGTTTTGCTGATCTTTGCTGACATTATGAATCCCTGCATTAGTAATGTTATGAATATTGAAGGATTGGACATTTATTGCCTCCATTACTGAAAACTTGTTATGAAATATTCCTACTTATTTTTACACCAAGCTGCATATGCGACAATATATGAAGTAAGAACAGTAGTAAAATTGGATCTACTGAAACTAAAATGATTGTTTGGATGTATATGCCCACTATCTTCCCACTTGAGAAGATAGTCTCTAAATATTCATTCACCTTTCAGAATTCCTGCATGTAGCTTTGTGTGAGAAAGTTGTCATTGTTGTCATTGGGTACCCCAAATCACACACCAACTGCCACAGGTGGCTAAGGTCATTAAGGCATGGACTTGTGAGCAGGAGGTCTGGGGTTCAAATCCCGCCAGGACCATCCTCCCTGAGGTTTTTTTCCAGGTTTTCCTCAGTCCTCATGACTGGCAAATGCCAGGGAGGTATCCTAAACCTAGGCCTGGAACACTTCCTTCCTTAAAAAAAAATATCCTTTTCCAATATATCATTTCATCTCATGTATCATCAGTGGCCACTGCCTGTGGTGCTTCAGCAGTAAAAAGGGGCATTAAACACTAATTAAAAAACAATCACACCAAAGAACAAAAGGAGCAAGAATGGAATGGTGCCAGGAAACTGCCATTTTGATAGTAGCAACTCCTGACATGTCCATGCCATCTTCATAGGTGACTTACATAGGTTACATAGCTGGATTTACAATGCAACCCAGAATCAAAGAGACAGTTGGCAATCTGGATCTTTCCAAATAATATCCCAGTAAAAGTTAAAGGTTAAGCGATATCAAAGTGTAGGCCGAAAGAGGGTTGCCAATTTCTTATCAACAGTGGCCATATTGGAACACTTCCACTCCAGGAACAAAAATCAGTCACTGCCAACTGGTATACCATGTTTGCTCCCCAAGGTCTTCAGAACATTAACAGTCTGATTTGTGAGGATTGTTGTTTCACCACGGCAATGCCTCTGTGCCATTGCTTTGAAGACAATGCATTTCCGCCAGAACTGGGAGAGACACTGGTGAATCATCCACCATATAGTCCAGATCTGACTCCCTGTGATCTGACCTATTTCCAGCTGTTAAAGAAAAATTAAGTGGATGTCAGTTTGGGAGTCTGGAAGAAGCTGTTCATCCTACAAGAGGATTTTGAGGCCATCTCTAAAGCAAGGCATGGTCCATGATTGGTTCTGGAGGATGTAACTTTGTATCGAGAACGGGTGAACTACTTTGAAATGAAAGAGAAGAGTTGGTAAGTTATGGCCTTCTACTTAGCAGAATTCTAATGGTGAAATAGCTACCCTTATATACATCAGTTTGACATTAACATTAACATTCACTTTAGAAAAACACTAATTGTTTAGAAAATTACAAACAGCAAAACAATGAACACCAATTTTTTGAAAAAAATATGCACAAAAATGACCTAAGTTCATTTGTCCATTGAATACCTTTCTGTACTACCCCCTCCCTCCCTTTTTCCTTCCATGTATCATTATTTCAATGTCCATTCTTCACACAATTAACTGTGTTCTTCAGGCAGGTATTCAACATCATTTTCAGATTTTTTTTTCTCAGTAGGCAAATATTTTGTGCCTATGACTTGACTGGTGTTATTTTTTACAAAATCTTCATTTCTTATCCTTTTTTTAACATCTATAGTGTTTGCTATTCTTCTACAGGATGTTTCAGAATAATATTCCTAATTTTCTGATGTGATAGAGGCTTGCATTTAAACTTTATTTTGTAATAAAGTAGTGTGTGGAAATGCTTCTACTTGGAGATAAAGTAAACGTCAAAACTATTTAAGACCGCATTATCGTCCAAATGTTTCAGGTATTTCTGTCACTGTAAAAAAATTTAATTTAATTTATTTTCATTGTCATAATTTCTGTAAGATCACTTATTCAATTTTCAATCCTTAAAAAAGCATCATGCAAATGTTGAATTAGAAAACATGCATAATGCATTTGGATCAGCTTAAAACAATGTTAATATGGCACAAGAAATTTATATGGAGGAAATTTTCAAAATAGTGACTAGTTTCATATAAATAAAATAGATTAAAGAACAAATCAACTGCTAGAATGTTAGATTTTTGAAGGTGAGGTTTTGCAGTGATGTGTTAAAAATCTATGAACTAGCCCTCGAGCTTTTGATCATTCGGTGAATACTAGCCATGTATCTGTATGGAGAGTCTTAATTTGTTATGGAAAGCATACATTTTTTATCCATTGAAATTAAATAAAAAAGTTAGTTTTATATTGAGATTTTTTTCAAATCCTCATTTTTTGCATATCAGTATATCTCAAAATGGAAGTTTTTCCTGACACTATTTTGAAAAAATGTTTGATTACATTACCCTCTATGACATCAAAATATTAGGAATATTTATTCTGAAATATTCTGTATATCATAAAATGACTGTTTAATGTGAAATTGCAAAAGTGGTTATTTTCATCCATGAGATAGAATTGATGCTCTCAACTGCTTGCTGGAAGTTTGAAAAAACCATTATCTTCCATTTGAACAACTTTAAATGGTTTGAGTGTAGCAAAATATTTTTTATTATTTTTATTAGATCATTTGGAATAAAAGTCATTATAATATAGTAGGAACTAAAAAGCAGATCTCAATCTGAAGCAATATTGCCTGCATAGTTCTCTTTTGCATTTACCTCCTTTGGAATAATAATAATAATAATAATAATAATAATAATAATAATAATAATAATAATAATAATGATGATGATGATGATGATGATGATGATTTATGACTACATCAGAGAAAATTAGATTCTCGTGCCATCTGTTTGATTTTATTATAACTAAATAAATTATCTTTGACCTTAGTCACTTTAGTGTAAACAAGTCCTATTTAAAGAGCTTAAAAACGTAATTTTTTCAAAATAGGCACTTAGCCCCTTTAGAATATCTTCAGTTATTTTATACCATTATACCTATTTACTTGTACTTAAACTTCATCGCATTCATTAGGGGCACATGCATAAGTTCTGCTCAAAATACCTAGATCAGCAATCATTATCAGTCAATTCAAAAAAGGGTGTGAATATATATACCACACTGTATATTTGTGGATTTACAGTATTCTCAAAAAAGATAAGCACTATTACTCCATGTGCTTTTACTGTGCACCATGCACCAATTTTCTCATCATGCAAAGTAGTTTCATATATAAAACCAAATTTTTCTGTACTCCAATACCTGTTATTTTGTATCAAAACGTGACCATATAAATGGAACCATACTTCATTAGTAAAGAATATTAAGCATGAATGAATTACTCCATTAACATTCTATAACATCCAATAACAGAAATGTACCTGAATATCAGGATCACTCGTCTGCAATTCATAGACAGCAGTGACCTTGTATGCTTTCAAGTTTAAATTGCCTCAATTTTGAAAGATGAACTGATGTGTGTAAATGGCAGTTTTCTAAAAAGATGCCAGAAATGTGTGGATGTAGCAGGACAAAAAGTTCAACATCTCCTGTCATGCTAATTTTCATTGTAATAATAGTTTTAATTACGAGAACCTGAATCAGTTGTACGGATATTCCATCCACATTATTGAAACTTACTGCTGTGTCTGCCAACCCACAAGCTGCCATAAAATGGGTGACAAAACCATGAAAGACCTGGTACATTTCCATTGAACATATCACAGCTGAAGGACCATTGCAAGAAAGCATAGCTCATTTTTCAATTCTTTTGCACTATTTGAATTGCATTTAAAGAAGCATGGAAAATCTGTCATAGCTCTGTAATAGGAAGTTACAGGTGCAAACTTTTCACATCTTGGCAAGAACAAGAGCAAGCCATCCAAGAAAGGAAGTCACTCTTGACCATACATCAGGATAGAAATAGCTTCCACAGGGAAGTGGACCATCACCTGTGCCAAAGCTGTCAATGCCCACTATGGTCAACAGACCAGTCTGTTGATCTTCTACCATCAGAGGTCCTCCACTGTCTCCCTAAATGAGAAACATAGAAAGTTTGTGATAAATTTCCCAGCATGAAAATAAACAGAAAAGTTAGTAGTGTGAAATGTAAATAAAAATAATTTGAGAAAGATTAACTAGATATAATCACAGCGTGTTTTTTTTTTTTTTTAATCCTGAAAGTATTTAGTAATATAATGTTGATTTAGAGTTGTTTTGGTAACAGTTACACTATACTTGTTTTTAATTGGACTTGTTTTGGGAGCCTGTATATTAACATTATTTTTTTACTTCACTGTTTATAGCTTCAAGAGTATAAGTTCATATGTATTTCATAATGTTTTTCCAAATTTAAAAATCTTAAGAGTAATAACATGTAAATATATGTATCTAATTTAAAGACTTAAAAGGTAACAAAGAAAACAAACTGCTGTTACCTCACATGTAGCAAACATCCCCATGCCAGCACACACCATGTAGTCTCTTATAACAACATTTTTATTTCTCCAAGCTGCAGAGCAGTTAGCATTGCTGAGGACAGTGACCCAGGCAGAGAGCAAAAAGTCAGGCACTGTGTTGTTACGTGTTTTTCCCCAGCCAGTGATAAGTGCCATTCTCCCCTCATAAGTCTCCCCTGTACAGAAACAGAAGTACATTGCTCAAAAGGTTGGAAGAACACTTATTTTATCATATGCAAAATAACAAATGTTAGAAATTTGTTATTTTAAATAATTTAATACAATAAAGCAATGCTCAGAATTTACAGTATTAACAAAAAATAGAAAAACAAGGTAACTTTTTTCATTAACTTAAAATATTGTGGTTAATTATTAATATATTGTGAATAATTAGTAAACACTCTTGCAGCTTCATTAATTTACTTTTCATTAGAACATGTTTTGCAGATCATTTCTGCATCATCACCTACTTGTGGACTGTTGGAAAAGTTGTCTTAATTCTTTGGGGGGTAAGTGAAACTGCAAATATGTTTACTTTGACTCATCACAACATATTTATAATTATATAAATCTCTTCACTGTGATAGTTCCAATTGTATTTTGTGTCAATAATATCTTCTTATTTTATTCTTTGTTGACATACTTGCATTCACATAGAGAGCAGTTTAAAAATCATGTAACTTAGTTCAGTTAACCAGCTGGATGTACCATCCTCCATCACTGAGATTCCTCTTGTGGCATATGTGGTGCTATACTCTCTTCCAGCCAGTTGCAAGTGGGATTTTAATAGTCAGGTGGTTTTATTGTGCATTCAAGAGTGAAATTTCATTAAATAGTGCAGTAGTGCTGTACAATGGCAGATATTCACTGTGTTGTTATATATTCATCTTCAAGGCATACGGTACAAATGGCAAATTGATACAGGGCATCACAAGACAAAGATTAAAACACAAGATTAAATGTAGTACAGAAGTTTAATGAAACAGGTTCTGTGAATGACTGGAAAAAATTCTAAGACTTCTTTTCAATTCATGATGGAATTTCACCATATATTTGGTCCCAGAATTATTGACTGGTTTATGGCCTCCTCTCTTCCCGGAACTTATGGTGTATGATTTTTATCTTTGGGGTACATTGAAAATATAGTATATTCAAATAATCCTCATACACTGAAGGAACTTAAAACAAACTTTTGAAATCAAATTAGGTCTATTAGTATTGGGGAACTGAAGCATGTCAGTGATAATTTCCTAAGAAGATGTGAATTGTGCATCAGGAAAAATGGCAACATTTCCAGTACCTACTTTAAGCAGTGCATATACCAAATTCTATTCGTTTATTAAATCGTCAATATTTGAATTCAGGATATTCTGAAAAGCTGGAATTAAGGATTGAAGTTTAAGGATGTGGTTGTGTATATCACATGAGAATCTATTGGACAATTCATTGAAAATGTAATCCAAGAATGGAAGAAAAACAATGAGATAATGCTCTTCTGGAAAAGTTGTAATAAGAATATGGTTTCGGTAAGTTTGTATGGATGTTATTCGAGGCATAGTAACTTCTATATCAACATCTTTTGCTAACATGATAGTGTTTTCAAAAACAGAATGAAAAGTTTGATTTTCTAGACATTCTTTTAAGCAATCTTTAACTCTTTCACTCATTCCAAAATACTGAACTAGATCAGTGCTTGAATTTTGTAGTTGTTCGGAAAAGCTTACAGTTATTTCAAATATTTTAATGCTAGAGCAATTATGAACTTGAATTTTATGATAAAGTTGAGTAAAATATGTGCATTTTTACTCAAAGACTCTGCTTCTTCTAGAAATAAAAAGATTGCAGGGAAAACCTCATTAAGTTGCAAAATAGCTCAAACCATCATGTTTCACACAATGATATTTAATTTTGTTTACACTGGGAGCACAACTGATTGATTTTGTCTTTCACGAGTGATAACCACTTATTAGACTCCCTAATGAAATTCACAATTTTGCTAATAATATCAAGAGCTTGTCTAATGAAAGTGACAGAACATGCTTTAGAAACCAACAGATTCAGACAGTGCGCAGCACAATGCATATAGAATGCAAGAGGTTGAACTCTAAAATGCGGCCTTAGATATCATAAAACTGTCCTGAAAAATTTGCACCACCATCGTATTCTTGACCACGCAGGTTCGAAATGTCTAATATCAGTTTTGCAGTTCATTCAATGTTAACTGTACAACCCTTCATCACTTAAATCATGTTTTATAATAAATCTTAAAAATTCATCCCTCACTTTTTAGGTGAACAAAATGCACACAAAATGTTAATTCTTCATTTGTACTGATGTCCATAGTTTCGTGATAAACAAAAGTTTATCAAATCGTTGTGTATTGTTTTACTTGTTAGAGTAGAAATTTAGGTGCCTTTACAAGATGACCTCTGAGAATTTCATCCCCTGTGTCAACTGGAAATTTAAGAAGTTCTTTAAAATTCCCTCTCTTTTCACCTTCAAATCCATGTTCTAAATCAATGACACCATCATCCTTATGCCCTTGAAGTGGAAAGTTCTGGCAACCACACAGAATAGTGTTCTTCACAATGGAGACCAATTTTATACAATTTTTATTTACTCTTTTTTTCATGACATTGTTCAATTGAACTTCAGCATTCTGTTTTTTATCCTTCATACACTCTACTAAAATTATTGCTTTAATGAGGGCTGTTTTATGTTAAGTGTTCTGTGAATGTTCCCTGAACATTTGAAGTGCCTTCTTAAATTTATTTAGAGGCTCAAAAACTTAGAGATTGTAACTGAACCCTACTAAGTCTTCTCTCCTTAGGACCAAATAGAACACACACTAGACAGTAAGCGCCTTCATCGTTCTTACTATAAGCCAAGGGAAATTGTCCTACCAGGAATGGAAATACCTGCAATGTCTGGCTTCTAAAGTTACGAAAAAGTGTAACTTTTTGGTGGAACCCACAGACTAGTCAGGGCTCTATAATTAGTATCATCATTGCAAAAATTTGGTTCACAAAATGTCTTAGAGTTCATTGCAATCATTAGATACAGTTCCTCTTCCTAATGATGTTTCTGGTACACACTTATTGTCACTACTGGTACTGACATTCAAGTATATCTTCTACTTTAACAAGATCATTGTAAATTAAATATATGTGCCTATGTTACATCATCAATTCTAGTTGAAAGATGGCACAAGATTGATTTTCCCTTCTGCACTCAATAATTTATTTTTCTATTATTTGATGATCACGCTTTCACTGCAAGCAACATTATCATTAAATCACAAGCACGATTTAATCACATCAAAAATATAAACATTTTTACATCTTACTTTTATTATTTTAATAAGTATTTTCTTGGTTTTATTTCTGGTTTCCATTTTTCCCTATACCTATAAGTGAATTAATTACCTTTCATAAATAATTCCAACAGGACAAGAAACTTTTCAATGGCAATAAAAGTTCTATAGATACATATTAATCATACATACAGCCGTAATGAAATTTCAAATATAATTTATAGTTCCACATAGCCTCAAAAGGTAAACTGAATTCAGGGAATAATATGAACACTTTACCTTCTTAAAATCACCATTTAACTCTAGGAATATACTATTAGCTAAGTGCTGCAGTGTCACAGAATAGCTAAATTTGTAAGAAAATCCCAACTTCATTTATGCAAATTTTGTTTCCATTTCCATTAGATTAGTAGTTAACTGCCTTTAGCCACATCTTTACTTTCAAGTAAATTTTTTTAAGTAGCTTCCAAATAAAGTGTAGTTGTTGGTAGAAAAAATATATGCATATCATTAAAAGTATATATCAAACAGATCTAAAGCATGAAGACAAAAACAGAATAATCTAATCATCCATCATCCTTTAACGTAAGAAGTCTTATGCAAAAGTTACATACCTGGGCTATGGGGTAAACAGACTGGTCTAACAGCTGCAGTATAGCTGACAGGATCAACAAGTCGAAGCAAAGCAATGTCATAAAATCTCAGAGCAAAATATTGCGGATGACGCACAATGTTTGAAACATTTGATTGGACACGCAGTCTCTTTTCATTAGCATTGTAAATCTCATCAGCTCCAAGCACTGCCACATATCTTGTAATTTCAGGAATGCCTTCACTAGAATCCCTAACAAAATAAATTTCATTATATGTTAATTATAAAATGTCAGGAAAAAAATTAATATGATGCTATAGTGCTGTGATGAACAAATGCCTAGCACTAAGATTTCAGTTTGAATTTTGTCTTCAGAATTGGTGCTGTAAACAACCAATGCAAATCTGGCAAATGTGATAATTTATGTTCTTACGAACAACTTTTTAGAATTAGAAGGTGTTTAAACAGGGATTTTTATTTTAAGATATAAAGACCA
This sequence comes from Metallyticus violacea, assembly GCA_030762175.1. NCBI lineage: Eukaryota > Metazoa > Arthropoda > Insecta > Mantodea > Metallyticidae > Metallyticus > Metallyticus violacea. The sequence continues at coordinate 41,212,338 of CM060830.1, read as the reverse complement.
AAAATATTGGAGCAAAACAAGGTGGCGTAAAAAGGCTAGATAAAGCAAATCAGAAAAGAAGGTTTTTTTAAAAGCATGTCATATATTTACTCTAAAGTTATAATTCTCATGCATTAAAATACAAAAGTTTGTTTAAAAAAAATGATGCCCATATTTATTTTTTCTCATACTTTATTTATTCAAAGTGGTATAAATTTGGTAGTAATATAAATGAATGTTTTTTTACACATACTGTTTTTCTATATGATCACCAACTTATATAAGGTCTCCATCCCAGCACTGCCATGGGTGGCCGAGGTCATTAAGATGCAGACTTGTGAGCAGAAGGTTTGGGGTTTGAATCCTACCAATCCTACCTGATTGAGGTTTTCTCCAGGTTTTCCTCAGTCCTCATAAACGGCAAATGCCGAGGAGGTACCCTAAACTTAGACCTGGAATTTTTCCTTCCTTTAAAAAAAAAAACCTTTCCCAATATATCATTTCATCTCATGTATCATCAGTATTCACTGCCTGTGGTGCCTCAGTAGTAAAAACAAAAGTTAAACCCCATTCAAAAAAAAAAAAATCTATTCCAGTGAAGTACAGAACAAGTGCATGTATTCCTTGCTGGTACCAACTCTTGCTCTGTACATATATGAGGAATGTAGGTATGTTTATTCATCAATAAACATGTAAGGTCTTAATTTAAGTCTAAAAATAAAAAGTAAGTAATAAAAATAGGAATAACAGTCATATGGACTAAAACTACAAAGTTAGAAAGAATGTTACAATAGTATTGTGACATATATAAAATACAGCATTTTCTAGGAGTTTTCCCCTGACATTCTTTCAAGAATTCATTTGCAGGATAATAGACTTTTTTTTAATAAAACCTTTTAACCCTTTTCTTAAATAGAATAATTTTTATAATAAAACATATCTGTTTTGATGTTATGCATTAATTCAGCTTTTTGTAAAGCTGAATTTAGTTTTTTTATTGTTCTGGTACCTCAATGTGGAGTTTGTTATTGTTTCTCGTTGAGTACTTGTGCACTTCGTTGTTGGATTTAAAATTATTTCTATTCTTATGTATAAAATATGTTGATGCTAAAATGTATAGTCCTCATTGCATCAATTGCACTGTTGTCATCTTCAAAGTGAGTTGCATGCAAAGCATCTTTAAGAGACCCAAAGAAGTGGAAGTGTTTCAATCTGGATGAATAATGGCATCTGTATGGTTCAGCATGTCTGGGGTGTTGGTTATGGCATGACATCCACCATGCAGCAGATCAAGGAGGCCAGTTTCTGAACTTTCTGATGCTTTACCTCTATAGCCTATTGCCCAATAGTGTTCTTATCAACTGCATTTTCCCATACATATACACAGACATATCTGCCTGTTCACCGCATTTTTGTATTAGTGAACCAAGAATTTGATTACAACTTATTGTTTATAATGCAACAGACTCCATTTTAACAGTTCAGGCTTTGCCAAAAGTCAGAATGATTTAAAATTAAATACATGCATTGGAGAAACATGAGACTCCAAGGATTCAAAAGTGCACTTTTCTATCATTGTTAATGGCTGAGAAAAAAAAATGTGATATAGTACTTTTTAAATGACCCACCCAACTCAAACTATAGGCACTTATGAGATTATATTGCCACAAATGGAGGAAACACACTATACTAAAATAAATTAGGAACTTTTAATAGCAGGGTTTACATGATAAGAATGTGCTGGATTTTGCTAGGTTTAACAAGTTACCAATGCATAAATCTCTGATGGAAAATGTAGCCATTGATTTAGATAAGTATGTAAAGGAACATTTATAAAAGAATATAATCCTGACTGGTAGGAAAATCTAGAACCTTCTAATTATAGATGGTTGTAGAGTTGTATTTAAAAACAGCATTCCAGCAAATATCTTAGATGTAGGGTATACATATTAGATGAATTTTTGTGTTTTTATACAGATAATTTATAAAATCTTGAAAAAAATAAATTAAGTTATTTCATATTTCGTTAGTTAGGAAGACTTAGCTCTAATTGAAAGCTAACTTCATACAAACTATAAGGACAATTCTTATAATTTTTTTAAATTCCAATATTCCTAATAGTCATTTATCATAATTCTGAAATATTCTAATTAATTTTTCCTAAATGTTATTTTACTAAAATAATTTAGAAAGAATAAGAATTCGCAAAAAATTACAAATTGTGTAAATTATTCAGAGTAGACATTGTGACCTATTGTTTGCAAGTAGTCAGGTCTCCTACATTCATCTTTATATGTTTGTATTCCATAGTGATGCAGTGCAATGATTCTGCAGAGTCAGTCACATTTTGTTTGATCTTATTTAAACTAACCTAATCTAACCTAATCTTTGCATGATCAAAGTAATTGTACATTTTCTACATTTCTCCCTGCACATTATTCCATATCTCTTCAAAGATTCTGCCTTTCCTGCTCAACTATGTTACTGATAGAGACTATATATACTTTATGATGTAGATTGATATACATAATCTAAGAATTTAATATTTTGCACTTTTTATTGATCTTAAATCAATATCTGAAAACAAGATCATTCCCATGGGAATGGAATAATAATCAAGTAATTGAAGAAGAAATCACTCCCATTTAAATGTAATGTATTGAAATTGAAATTTTGGTACGTTTTAGGAAAAATAATGTTAGAAAAAGTATTAGGAACAGATATTTAGGAAAAATGATTGTTAATATATTGGGACAATGGAAAATTCACTAACAACATTCAATATTTTGATTTTCTGCATAAGTTTTGTTAATTTACCATTTCTTTGACAAAGAGTAAATAATAACATTAATTTAAATATTGTACTTACGAAGCTGTTGACAATGGAGTGGCAATATAACCTAACTTAGGTATTCATTTTTTACACTAAACTCCATTCACTTACACAAAAGTAAGATGCATTTCGGGAGAATCTCTCCCATCTTCAGTTGCTCACTGAACCGCCATTACTCGAAACGATGGCTGGACAACTGGATGTTCCTGTGTTGGCCTCTGTTGGTTGAAGTAGGAAGCTGCTGAGTTCATCCATAGGAGGAAACTCGAAATTCATTAGGTTTTCTCTATTTTTTAATATGAAAATTTTTTCCCAAGTGGATAACTCCAATGGGTTGTAAAGATGTTTCAGCAGTTTAATTTCCAGTTTTATTTCATGGTTTTTGGTCCAAAAGGGAGCTGCTACTGCTGATTTATCCACCTGTTTAAACTGAATGTTCCCAAAATGTTCTTTCCTCCGAATTTCCAAATTTCTTTTTGTTTTGCTATGTAGCTCTGTTCACAATCTGCACATTTTATTTCGTAAATTCCTGATTTCTGTTCTGTTGGTATGGAGTCTTTTACTGTGCAACCTAATAAATTCTTCATGTTGTATCTGTTCTTTGGGGCTAACATTATCCCATGTTCTTTGAAGATTTTCTTGAACTGGTTGTGGTAAATTGGATGGTAGGTGAAACTTTTGAATTTGTATTCTTCTTTTGTGTTTTTCAGTGTGGAAACTTTCCTTATCCTTTTTTGTCTTTTAGATTTATTGATTGATTAATATTCCATTCACAGAAGCACAGTACAAAATAGAATACAAACAAATAATAAAGACAGCTATAATCAATGGTTTCAACAAAGACACAGTGATAAAAATTATCAATAAATATAAAAGACAAAAGGGGATAAGGAAAGTTTCCACACTTAAAAACACAAAAGAAGAATACAAATTCAAAAGTTTCACATACCATCCAATTTACCACAAGTTCAAGAAAATCTTTAAAGAACATGGGATAATGTTAGCACCAAAGAACATATACAACATGAAGAATTTGTTAAGTTGCATAGTAAAAGACTCCATACCAACAGAACAGAAATCAGGAATTTACGAAATAAAATGTACAGATTATGAACAGAGCTACATAGGCAAACCAAAAATAAATTTGGAAATTCAGAGGAAAGAACATTTTGGGAATATTTGGTTTAAACAGGTGGATAAATCAGCAATAGCAGCTCACTTTTGGACCAAAAACCATGAAATAAAACTGGAAATTAAACTGCTGAAACATCTTCACAACCCATTGGAGTTATCCACTTGAGAAAAAATTTTCATATTAAAAAATGGAGAAAACCTAATGAATTTCGAGTTTCCTTCTATGGATGAACTCAGCAGCTTCCCACTTCAACCAACAGAGGCCAACACAGGAACATCCGGTTGTCCAGCCATCGTTTCGAGTAATGGCGGTTCAGTGAGCAACTGAAGATGGGAGAGATTCTCCCGAAATGCATCTTACTTTTGTGTAAGTGAATGGAGTTTAGTGTAAAAAATGAATACCTAAGTTTAGGTATTAACATTAATCTTATGCAATTTTTATTTAAAACTATGAAAATTACACACTGTTATGAGATGCAAAGTCTATGAGAATATTTGAGTCCCTTTTGGAAGCATTACATCGATACATTACATATCTTACCGAGTAACACAATGAGCAGCTGTAAGGATCCACTCATGAGTGATCAGTGATCCACCACAGGAGAATCTCTTATCGAAGAAAATAGCAACTGCCCAAGGGAACAGGTGTGGGGTTCGAGATCCTCCAAGTATCCTGCCCTCATCCTTGTGTTTGGGCTTGAACATGGGATGTGTATTGCGAAAATGCACTGGAGATGCGCTTGGCACCAAAAAGTTGTAGTCAGCATTAGGTATACCACATGACTCTTCCGCTAGAACAGGTATTTCAGAAATATTTACAATTAATGATTTCATACTATTATCACTAGTTGAAAAGTAATGTTGAAGAAATAAAAGTAAAAAAGAGTTGTGACAAAATGCAAAGAGAGAGACAAATATATCAAGTTACCAGTTTGTATAATGTGCCATTCATTGAAATGTATCTGTAAACAAATATGCATTTGAGCTTATAAAATAAATGCTTAATAACTTTGTTAACAGAAAGGTCATCATCTCATTACAGTTTAGGCCTACTGACCAGTTCCCACTGTTCTGTCAGAACAGAATTAATCTCATCATCTTTTCATTGGTGCATAATAATTAAACACAATTTTTATGATTGTTATATCTGACATACTTACTTTTTCATGTTCTTGCCATGTGTTTTGATGCTCTTTTAACATATATAAATATTCTGTATATTAAAATCTAATGTAATTTATTTTTTCTATTATTAGTATTTAATAATGCATACCCTTCTACACATATTAAAAAGCTCATTTCAGCAGATTTGAGTCTTCTTTCCTAAGTACTGAATTTTCACTGCCATATAGTAATGCTATAAAGTTATAACTTTACAAAATTCTAATAAAGTATCTTATCTAAATTTCCTCCGTAATATCCTGCATTTGTTTCACAGAAATAACTTGAGCAATTAATTTAATTTTGATTTTCAAATGTTGTACATAGCACAAAACTTAAATGTGTTTGCTGTTCTATAATTTTAATATATAATGCTATTTCTGCTCTAATTGGTTTGAATCCTAAAATGTCATTGCTTTTGTTTTTTCTGCTAATATATCAAATTAAAATTACTGACCTTTTTATTTCTTTTATTTCATATATATTTATTAAAAAACATAGGTGAAATTTGACTTCCTTGTCAAACTCCTTTATCCATTTCAGCTAGCTTCTCTTTACTATACAGTATTTTCATTTGTATTTTATGTTTTGAAACAAACTGTGTATAGTTCTAATATAGGGTAAAGGTAATCCTTTGTCCAGTTGTATTTCCTATTTTGTGACTTACACAACAGAAAAGTAATTAAACTTTATTTATTATAAATTTTCTGTAGGAGGAAGTCTGATTGAAAAAAAAAATTCTACCTGGAAGTTTTGCTGAATGACAGCTGATCTGTGAAATCTGAATATTCCACAGGGCACTTTCAGTTTGAGTTGTAGCTACAACCTGAATACTTTCTCCTCCTTTCACAGGAACAACAGCTGTAACAACATATAGGACATTTTGTATAAAAATGAAAATATTTTAAAGGAGAAACTCATATTAATTTTAATTATATAATGTGCTATTATGTTTATTTTACACAGAAGAATTATTCTTGTAGTCAGCAGAAGTGGTATATGGTACTATTATCGGTTGATAAAAGAGAGTAGATACCACACATTCTTAAAATTGAGAACACAAAAGATAAATTGTAGCAATGAATGAACAGACGAAGCCAAATTAGAGAGTGCTTGTGACTGTACAAAAAGGTTTATCTTTTTGAGAAAAATGGTGAAAACATTCATGTTTGCTGCAAGACAGATGTCTTCAAATTTTGATTCACTCACTAAAATTGTGCTTCTGAAATGTTGGCTTTTTCTTCTTTTATGTTGCTTTGCAGTTCGTCTAATGTGGACATATTTGATTTGCTATTTAAATGTTTTACACTGCAAGCAGCTATTGAATTCTGTCCAATTATAACTGACCATGAGTAAATCTGATTTATGCATAGTGCCAGGATCACACTGCCTTGAAAAGTGAGACTTAAACAAATGGATAGTATGATATTTATTCATGGATACTGACACAAAATTTAGAAGAAAATTAAAAGAGGGATCTTAGACAAGTTATTTGATATTATGGCACCTGCGGTCACGGACATAAAATGTCGAAGTTGTGGGCTATTGAAATAATGGCAATTTGGTGCTCAGAAATGCATTCTAGTAAATAATATTAAACTTTGTATTGATAATAATAATAAACCTAGTGTTAAGTAAAAATTGTACTTACGAAACTGTAGACAATGGAGTGGTAATATATAACACTTTAATGTAGTATATAAACCTGGTGTTGTTAATCAATGAACAACATTTTCACAATTTAGCATTAAAATATACTTAAAAATTTCAGGCTAAACACATAATTGCATACTACTGCATTGGTGTGCTAGTAGGGATTTGGTTAATAAATACTTTAAGGAATACAAACAAATAGAAAGAACAGCAGTTAAAAATGGTTTTAAAAAGAACTAGTACACAGAAAGTACAAAAATTCAAGAGGAAAAAAATAATAAAGAAACCACAACATTTTCAGCAAAAGAGATAAGGTAATTTTTAAAAAATTACATATCATTCATGGGCTACAAAAAAATTTCAGAATATTCATAAAGATTTTAATATCAGGTTTGCACCAGTAAACAGATTTAATGTTAAAAATCTCCTGATAGACAATGTTAATGATAGTATTCCACAAGAGAAAAAAAGTAGGTATTTATAAAATAAGTTATGCAGAATGTGAAAAAATTTACATTGGAAAAACAAAGAGAATTATAGGCACATGGTTAAAAGAGCATTTCAGGAATATGAAATACAAGCAATTGGAGAAATCAGCAGTGGCATCTCATTTCTGGATGGAAAACCTTGTCATATTGAATAAAACAAAATTATTAAAATCAGTGCAAGAACCTACAGAATTAGCAACATGGGAGAAAATCTACATTTACAAGTACAAAGACAGCGTAATGAACTTCAACACTTCTGGGGATGAAAACATAAACTTTAAGTTCATCACACCTCCACCAGAACAGCTTACATATTCCCACAGCATAACGGTTTTTCCTCCATTCGACAATGAGCTGATGATGCGGACAAAGGGTTCGTGAAACCGGTTCTACATATTTTAAACAAGTAAGTGGAGCAAAAGAGTGTTAGTTCCACTTAATCATACAATGATCTGAATATAGGAATTTGGTTGTTAGAAACAAAATCTTAATTCTAATTCTTTCCTAATGTTGCAAAATATTTGTCAATTGTTTCACTTAACAGTTGTTGTTTTGTAATCAAAATATATAAAACACTTGATTTATGGGAAAGCAAGAGCTACTGAGATTTACAGATGAAGATTCCCTAAAGAAACCACCTATACCATATTATATTTCAATCTTTCTTTTCTTCTTTTTTCCCCTCTTCATTACAATGAAGATTTAAAGAAATGATGAATGAATTTTTGATGAAATGAGCATATAAAAAGCCCAGAATCCACAACATTTAAAGTTACCTGGCATCACCTTTTCAGAGTAAGAAAAATCTCAGGAAAAAAATCTTACCCAATAACTGACCACAAGACCACAGAGATGGTCTTCAATCTGTAAATAGGCATTTGCGTAAACTGGGAGGCTTTAAGATGCAAGTAAAAATAAAAGTCAGTGATGTGCCTGTCCTTTTGAAACTTTGAACCCTAACATATAAGTTTGGAATCTTCGACTCTGGATTCCCCTTCTCAAACTGCTTGTCTAAGATAGGGTGCAAATATTTCCGTATTCATGAACACTGTATATATAGAGTGAAGCATAAGTCAAAAAATGACTGATGTAGTGTTGCAGGTATTGTCCTACAAAAGTTATTTAAAGTAGCCATCATTGATATATTGTATTTAAGACATCGTTCAAACACGGATTTATATATTCTGTAACATAAGTCCCCATTATTACTAAAAATGCATTCAAATTCTTGTTCAATCAAACCCCTTAAATGCTGTAAGTCTGTTGGTTTTCTAACAAAAACTGTATCCTTCAGTATCCCCCTCATTGACAAAATCACATGGCATGAGGTCCAGTGATCTTTGTAGTCAATTGTTTTACCTTGGGTTCATAACCAGTCTTCAAAATGCTTATTTAAAATTCTATGAACCTTTAATCTATAGTGTGCTGGAGTACATCTTGTTGCCAAATAAGGTTTTTTCTCACTGCTTCAAATATAGGACTGTTGTCTATTCTAGTGTAACTTCTCTTACATTTGAAGCTACTTATTTGCAGTCATGGTTCTTTTGAAAAAATTAGGATCTATGACCTTTTCACTGCATATATCTGCCAAAATCATAACTCTAGAAACATTTAATTTTTTACTCAATTACAAAATGTGAATTTTGGAAGCCTAATTAGGGTCACTTTGGATAAGATACCATTCATGCAGTTGAAGTCTTTGGTCCTGATTATTCTTGTTTAGGACATGTAACAATGTAGGCCTTAAAAGCTTCAGATGCAGCATTTTTAACTTTCTCCTTTTTTAACTTCTGTTAGAAATTTCTAGTTCCTTAGAAACTCTTCTTGCCAATTTTTTGATGGCTGAATGAATGACTCTGCAATGATCTGCATAGTCTTCTGTAGTTACTGATTTTGGGGAGCAACAGCAGGTAAATCAGCTACAGAGCCTGTTAACTCCAATCTTTTGTTTAATTTGTGTATAGCCTGCCTACATGGCAGTTCAGTATCAGCAAATGTTTTAACGAAAGCTCCTCTTACATCGTCATAATTTCAATCATGTTGCTGCCTCTGTAAAACAAAAGTATACTCTTCTATGGAAAGTTTTCTATTTATACTTTGTTGCTTATCACATTACTAATAATGAACTAATGAAGCCAAGACTCCAACAATTTTTCCCCTGCCACTGCTCTTAAAACAAATTTTCCCATCAAATTTCTTTTGTTCTTATAAGTTACTTCTATCTGCAACAATTCCATATCAATGCAGCTATTAACTGACTTATTAACCTATATAAAAAGAAATGCTTATAATTAAATTGTTATATCATGATTGACTTTAGATAAATTTGTATTAAGCAGAGGGCTTTTTATATGTAATTTTTTTTAAAATTTGGAAGCAATAAAATAATTTTAAGATGTAACTCATATTTTAGATGATTAAACATGTATTTAAGAAAGAAATTAAAAAAACATATATAATATAATGATTTACTGAAAAATGCTATTTAAGATATATAAAATTAGATACTGTTTTAAAGAAAAATTTCCTGTAATTACATTGCATTAAATGAACACAATAAAAGGAATGATATAATAGTAAAGCTTACTGTTTAACATATATGTTGTTTAATTATTATAGCTTTTAGAGATGGATGAGAAAATATATACTCTAAATTTCATAAAATAATAACACTTGAATATTGCTGAATGGGAATAAGGATTAACCAAAGAAAATTGAGGATGCTCAGGAAATAGTAGTTGAAAATGCTAAAGAAAAATGAAAAAACAGAAAAAATAACTAGATTCTTCACAGATATTCCAAAACACTTTCTATTTTTAATGAATCTGATATAAAAATATTCTTGTTATACTCACTAGAAAAGCCATCCAGAATGCCGCAGAATGGTGCATTGTACATCCCTGTCATTTGATTTTGTGCTAAGATGATTATTAAGTCATGATAGCAAGCCTCATCTCTAGATGGTGCAAGATTCACCTTCACAAAGTCCACCCTAAACAGCAAGATATAAATGAACAGCATACTGTGGTAGACAGATTAATATCATATAAAGAAGCAGAGCAGAAAAACGAGAACAGTACCTGACACCACAAGTTTCCTGCTTAGTGTGCATTGTGAAGATGCAATTGAGTGGTTTTTTGTTCCCTGTTGGGAAGTTTGGGCTCTTGAATGTACCTACATTGTCATTTGAGACTTCATTGCATGTTGTCTTCCTAGAATTATCTGGAACAGAATATGTGTTTTGTGTTTGTCAGAATTGCATGTTGTTAGCTGATGTAAACCTCTAACATGTTGAAAAATTTGGAGTTCAAAATTGAAATATTGTTTTGTAAAAATGCTCATATATACAATATATATTTGAAATTAATTTAATGGAAGCAATTCTAGGTGATATGCAAAACGAAATGAATTCTACAGGCAAATTTTCAGATGCTCTTCAGGAATGTTGAGTATTTTGATATAAGGAATCCATGATCTCCGATATCTTATTACAGAATAATTTGATGCTGATGTGTAAGTCATATTGGTACAAAAAAAATTCATTTCCCTTCAACATCATTAATAACAAAATGATAGTATTAGGAAATGGATAACCTCAAATTGCGAAACACTTCAATGAATAAAAAATGCACTAAGACAACAATAGACACTATACTACAGTACTCATACTTGATTGTGACATATGTACATTTTTTCCTAAAGAAAACAAAGCTCTTCATAAGTCCCAAGAAGAATAAGTCCATGAAATAGGATCACAATGACTAATCCAATTTTGACCAAACTACATCAAGATGGTCCCTAATTGCATATTGTTTCAGTGCCTCGTATTGAAATCACATATGCCTCCAAATTACTATGAATACTAAATAAAGTCATTGACTTGAAAACAAAACAAATGTTGACTAAAACAAAAATAATGCATATAAAAAATTATTTATGAGGAAGTCACTCAAATTTCACTAGTTTTATTGTACTTACTTGGACATGTTTCAAAGTCAAACGTGCTGACGATGAAAGAAATTTACCTTTGAAACATGTCCAAGTAAGTGCAATAAAACTAGTGAAATATGAGTGAATTCCTCATGAATAATTTGTTATATGATACTATATTTCACTGTGAAAAACCCAAACTATTCAAATTTATATTAAAAATAATACAGCTTGAAGAAAAAAACAAATGCAATTATTCATTAAAGTAGACATTGGATCTTTAGGCACTAAAAATTACAGTTTTAGATACCTAAATTAAGCACTATTTCAGTAAACTAAAATAAGCTCAAAATTTAATAAATTAAGCACTATTTCAGTAAACTAGGTATTTTAAACACATTTGATCATGGCTTCAAAGCTGAAATTAACAAATTATATACTAAAATACACAATATATGGCACAAAAAAGTATATTAAAGAAATGAAGGCAGACAACTGTATTATATAAAAAAAGCTGCACAAATTAAATATATTTAAAAAAAATTAAATATACTTTTTTTTTTTAAATTCAGTTTCATGCTCATTCTCTTTCATAATTAGCTGCCCAAAACATCAGAATTTTTTCTAAATTCCCCACAGTTAATCTTTGCTTTTTGTCAGTGAGAATCCATTTCAAAGCAGGAAAACTTTCTTTCTACTGCAACAGATGTCGGAGGAGCAAAAACATATTTTCTTATTGAAAAGGAACAAATTGATAAGAAGAAACTCATTCCTGATTGTTTCAGGAAACCTGTTAATCATGAGCTGAACTGGTCACATAAATGTTGTTAGGGTAAAAAGTTTTAAGAATTGGAGCTCACCAGCATCAGTACAAAACCACAGAACTTTGGAATCATCTATATTGCCAGAGTGTAACGACTGTAGACCTTTCTTTACAAAATAAGTAATGGTTTTGTTATTCACTTTCTGAAGTTCCTTAATACAGGTTCAACAGGATCAAGTTTCCTTACTATCATACTTGCTATATTTTATTCATAGAATCTGAGGTTTCATCTACAGAGATCCATATATATATATAAGAACCATCTATATCCTCCCAAATGGAAGATAAAGTTTCATTGTATATTCTGTCTAAATAGTTTTTCCTTAGGGTAGATTCAGAGGGGATATTTTGTTTGCAGTATTTTTGTAAAAACTCTCTTAAAACCAGATTTTCAGTTGCATTTCATGGAATGTTGGCAGCAACAAATGCCTTGGTTAAGTCTACATTGAAATTGCTACTGAGGTTGGATAAATTAGCCTGTGTCAATAGAGTTTGTTTGCTTTGATTTTTCTGCTGAGCTTTTGCCTTATGCCCCTCATCTTGCACATGCTGCCACAGGTGGCACTTCTTTTCTTGCAAAATCTAAAAAATGTAGAAGTTAAACTGAATTAAAATCTTAAATGTTATATTGCATATTTCTTTCACAAAATACGATTGCTTGGTTCAAACAACTAAAATCTCAATGATCCATAAATACTTTAACTATCAAAATTTAAAAGCTGCAAGTGTAGTGTCTTTAAAAGAATTTCAGCTCAGTCAAATGTATTATGTAGATTTACTCCTTAAAATATATTTCAACTATTGTTACATACCTGTTTGATACAAATTTCACATCATGAGTGAAGTGTGGAAATTCTGTTAGCCATTGCTGGTTCAGCATAGATTTTACACTTTTATCTTTTGGCATATTAAACTGCATGCTACCACTTCAAACTTCTCACACAAATAAGGAGAGGGAAAGAGGCTAACAGACATACAAACTAACTGTTATACAGCATTTTGTTTAAATTCTATATGATGAAAATACACGTTCCACCCATTGTTGCATTTCCAGGTAGTGTTAAGCAAAAAACTGATCTTTAATATTGCTTTATGTATGAGTATGTGAATAAATAATGAAATAACGAAATTTTACATTGATTTAGGCATTTTAAACCAAATATTAAGAAATTAGGCTCTAACAATCATTTTAGGACACAATTGAACTATAATTAGCTTTCAATTTTCATGAAACATAAATATTAATAATTATTTTTTCCTTTCTCCTAAATGAATAAAATTGAATGGGCATATGTCCTAAAACTCGACTCTAGTAATGAATTACCAAATACCATGGGTTCTTTATATAAAAAAATATTCAGCCAACATCCCTGAACAACCTGGGAAAGTTATTCAATAGAGTTTATATCCATCCTGTACTGCCACCAATGAAAATTTATAAAGGACCAACAAAAATAAGTATCAATGAATTTTTACATTATCTATTTTGGTAATAGACATAATGTTTAAAATGGTTCTTCATGCATTTGAAAGCATTACTTTCATATCTGTAAAGTATGTATGAATGTACACATAAATGAATGTACAGTATGTATCTTTCATATAAAGGTGCTTCAGAAATAGTTTGGAAAATCTCCTATAAGATAAGGTAGGAATAGAATGAAAGAATTTGGGGAATTAAATCTCATCAACCTGTACATAGACTTTGTGCTCTCATGTAGATGATTGAACCCTACAGCACCACAAGCCCCATCTACCATGCATTTGCAAATAATATATGTGTGTTTGGGCGCTAATGACCATAGCTGTTTTGTGCCCTTAAACATTAATCATCATCAGATAGTATATAGACAGGCATCTTAGTGAATGTATATTACTTATGAAGCCAAATTAGGAACTAGACCTGTAGGAATAGAGTTACTGCTCTCAACCAGAGTAAGATTGGTGACTAATGGTCTACTCCCCAGGACTTCTCCTCAGTATCAGAGAAAAGTCCTCAAGGCCATAAGGGAGATTCAAAATTACAAGGTAAAGACTGTACAGAGATGGATGAGGAATATCCACTAAAGCTAGCAAATGGCATGATCTTCATGGAATGGTAAAACCAGATATTGAGATGAGTGTGAAGAGGAAATGAAAGGCCACAGGATAGTTAATAGAATGAAAACAGAACCATAAGAGAAGGCCTAAAAAATTCCAACTTTGCTCACTGCAAATGCCACTCTACAATACCACGTTTGAAACTGGTGCTTGCAGTTGTAGTAACCCAATGCTCTAAACAACTGAGCAATTGTGACAGGTTTACTTGTAGTAATTCTCAAGTTTCTGTAGGCAGATCATACAGGTTGGCATTCAGTTATTTATTTCATAATAAAAATGTTCCTAATTTCTGCTTTTAATGTCTGTTTATTATTATTATTATTATTATTATTATTATTATTATTACTACTACTACTACTACTATTATTATTATTATTATTATTATTATTATTATTATTATCTGCGAAAAGTGAAGCAGAAGTATGAAAACAACTTGTAGGTTTTAAACAGAAGAGAAGATAAAATGAACTTACATTGGCAACAAACTCCAGTGCCTCTCAAATATGACATGTAACACTGGGTAGAGCCTGTTCCTCCAGATTGAGTGCATTGCCATCTGTCCATACAAGTTCCTGTTTGGCATCCTCCTGATTCCCAACCTGCAAACTATCTCCATATAAATGCATTCATAAGGAGTTATTTTAGTTATCACAATTTCAGTTATGTAAACTGAACTCAAAGTATAATGTATTAAACAGTTATTATACAGTTATTATTCAAACAATAATTCACAACAAATTAGCTAAGATCAAAACTATTGTAAACGTAAATAGAAAACAAAACTTCTATGTGAACAACTTCGGCAGAATGGATGTGTTTTTTAATCGGTATATGCAATAGATGAAGGTATTTATATTCATCAGTACAAGTCTCCGGCAATTTCATTGTTCTGAAACTTGAACAAAATATTGTTTTATAACAAACATTGTTGAAAATGCTTATTCATACATAAACTTCAAATGATAAAAGATCTGTCAAAACCAATTTAGAGAGTATAGAAATTGGGTGGTGTTCCATTGTGCATGAACCACATACATTGCCTTACAACTTCAAGTGACTGGTATAGATACAACTTATCACTGTTAATTCACTCCATGGATAAACACAATCAATATAAGAGCAATGAACTGAAACACAAATACATCCCACAGCATACAAGTAAGAAGATGGCCTATAATGTTGATCCCATGTGCAGACTCTGGTATAATACAGAATGAGTTATCTCGACAGATTTGTTTATGAGTATATCTTCACGAGAACTTTTTGGTTATTATGATCAACTCTAGCTATGAAAATATGTGACCCTTTTATTTAAATATTCTGCAATCATTTTTATCTTGTATTAATGTTAAGATTTTCCTTCATATACTGAAAAGAACTAGAATTAAGAATTCTTTTGATACTTTTTTCTGAAAGTCATCTAACAATGATACTTCTTAGGCTTTCACAGCTTATGTTATAATTAAAACAGTTAAAATCTTCTGGGCTGTTTAGCCATGGTCCATGGTTTAATATGCCACCATAGCTTTCATCAACTTCTGCAGATGACATCATCACTGGATGATGAACAACAACTGATTGCTAAAAGATGACAGTATTGATCCATCTTTGTCTGGTTTTAGAATGTCGATCAATATTAGATGTGTAAAGGAAGGGGGAGGGGCAGAAGGTAGTTGTTTGCTTTTAAGAACTGGTTTCCACGTGCTACTTAGGTGATATCCATCTCCTCTGTTAAAATTGTTTGGATGTTGTTTTATTTCCAGTGCCTCCCACATGGCTATATTGAAAAAGCCTTTGTTTTTGCAACCACTTCTGTTTTATGAAAATCTATGCCATGACATTCATTTATGTATGCTCTGCTACTGCAGATTGTTCAGGTTGATTAAGACGAAGGTGTCACTGATGTTCCTCCAGTCATTTTTAATTGATTTTCTGGTCATGCCTATGTACACGCTCACACTCACATGGTATTTAATAAATTCTCATTATGTCAAGAGGTGCCTAGGGTCTTTTGCATTACCAAACATTTGTCCTAATTAAACAGTTGGTATGAAGATAGATGTACGCCTTTTTTCTTTAATAATGTACGATATGCACAGTAATGTCTTCTATGTATGTTAGACAGAGACAATCAATACTGTTGTCTTTTAGCAGACATTTATTGTTCATCATACACTGTTGATGCCAACTGCAATAGTTGGTGAAAGCTATGGTAGCATTTTAAACCATGGATCAACAGCCTGAAAGATTTGAACTGTTTTAATTAAGCATTTAACAATTTTAAGAAGTTGGAAGGCTATTATTTACATGAGCTGCAAAAAAAAATAAATCAAACACTTGTTTATGGAGCACATACTCAGTGACCTTTTCCAAATGTTGTAGTGGTAGTTTAAGAATACTATTAATAGTTCCAGCTATAGCTAAGCGTGTCTTGCAGACTTGGCAAGAAACAAACATTCTGTACGTTTTCCTTTTTTCTCTGGATTTTATCTGATGATATGATCTGCTATGTAATACAATGTTCAGATTAACATGTTTTCTTCTGATTGTCTTTTAATTTAATTTTCTTTTATTTATTTATTCATCAAGTGGAAGGAGTTGACAATAACACCATTTTCCTTTTAGTTTCCCAGTGCAAGCTATAAAATCCTGTTTTGTTTGGGTCTCAGAGTATAGGTCTATATGCAGTGTAGCAAATGTTGTCGGTTCAATTTTTGGTGAAGGTCAGCAAAAATAGGTGGTTGCTGGATGAAAACATTGCCAATCTGTAGAGGTGGGTAGGAAACAGTTGTATCCTGACATCAGTCCGAATTTGGCCATGCTTTCTTTATAGCTCTTTAATTTTACTTGTTTGCAAGCTTTTCAGCTTCTTGCTATTGCTTTCCTTTTACGCTTTCTGGTTTCCTTGGGTTCACAAAGTCCCTTATTTTCTTGACTTTCTCTGTCTTCTCTCTGAGGTGTGGTTAAGCATATGTTGATACTTGGCGAGGGTCTACTCTTTCATTTTCAAGTATTCCAATTTGAGATAGTATTCATTGGAAGCCTATCCATTTTTTTTCTGATTTTGGAGAAATTTTGGTATTATTTGTGCATTCTCTTACATTTTCTGGTTCTGGGACTTTGTATTGAGTGATAGCTTGAATGGCGCTTTGGAGTCTACTACGATTATTAATTTATTGAATTTAGTAAGGTTATATGAGATTTCTGACTGCAATTAATACAGCTTTGATTTCTCCATCAAAAGCGGAACTGTTGGTGCTGACTGCTAAATAGT
This sequence comes from Metallyticus violacea, assembly GCA_030762175.1. Classification (NCBI taxonomy): domain Eukaryota; kingdom Metazoa; phylum Arthropoda; class Insecta; order Mantodea; family Metallyticidae; genus Metallyticus; species Metallyticus violacea. The sequence goes on along the minus strand of CM060830.1, from coordinate 41,194,963 downwards.
GGCTTAACAAATTGGAGTAATATCAGATCCTATTTGATCGTTTCTTTTATTTTTCATAGATTGTGCATACTCTTAACCATTCTGATTCTGGATACTTTTTGTTTATTTTCTCTAAAGTTAGTGGTTTTGCTTGGTTAGGTGATGCATCAAGTTTTTTTTTCAATATGGTTAATTGTGAATGCAGTGTTGAATTGTTCATAGCCAATAGATGCATCACTAGGCTTGACTTTGTCAGTAGTGTAATTCCCAAGAAGAATGTTTTGTGCATAAATGTAACTAGGGTGACTAGTTTTTGTGGTGCAGGTCTAGAAATTTTTTATTGATTTGGTTTATTTATTAATGCTCTTTAACATCTCAGGTCATCAACGTCCCATTCAATTCAGGGCATGAAATGACTGATAAATTTTGCTCAGAAGCTTCTTCTTTCAGGCTTGAGGTTCTTTTTTATGCCGTAAATCTATGACATGGGATCTGCAGCTTTACTTCCCTTCCAAAGGAAGCCATACTAGGATTTTTACACCTGAAAAAATTCATTGGCCAGGATTGAATCCACAATCTTTGATTTATGAGGCAAGTATAGTTACCACTAGATCACCAGGACAGACTCAGGGTTGGAAAACTGTAGTGCTTTTGTTTTGTCTTATTTTATTTAGTCCATATTAATAATATAAGGAGAATAGGAACATAAGGTTCCAAATGCATAGCAATTCTATCTATCACTTCTCATCTCCTATGCTCTTTTAAATTCATATTTTTAAATATAAATGCCTAAAAAATTACAGACAAGAGAGATGGTCAAAAGGCAGTTATAATCAGGATAAATAAAGAAAGGCAAACATACTCGCAAAAAATTTAAGAAATAATGCCAAAGGTACAAGAGAAAATAAGAATTGGCAAGTTAACCGATTATCTGATAAACTTAAAAGAATTAAATTATTAAAATAGATAAATGAAAAGAGAGGCCAGTAGCTGATAAGTCTAGCCTGGATATTGTAATATAGGCAAAGATAAACTGAAAAAATAATTAAAAGACACAAGAAAAGCTAGGGGAAGAGAGATCCTGTGGATAACTAAAATAGATGAGAGCATGACAAGGAAAGTAAAATTACGACTACATTCAATGGAAACAGCCAATAGAACAATAATAATTTTTAAAGGGAATTACTCTCTTAATCCACTTTTATCCACTTATAGTAATAAGTGTTTATTCTCTGGTAGTTTTCTTCACTTATAAAAATTTCACATTTTGGTAATTCCTATTTAAATAAAAATATGTTTGAAAAAAATCTGTGAGTAATATAGCAAATAGTGACATTTTAGGAAGTAACCTATTATATCAACCTCTGCACATTCATATTTTTATACTCTTTTAGGCTTTACAAGTAGCTCATATCTAAAACAAGGTAAATAAAATCAGTATTATGAGAAGTAAGAAAAAAAGGGGCCCAAAATAAATTATATATCCCTGGTAAAATAATTTCTGTAACAGGCCTTCCCCCCCTTCTTCTTCTGGTCCTGGTGGTGTAGTGGTAACTATACTTGCCTCCTAAAACCAAGATCGCGGGTTCGATCCCGGTCAGGATCGATGGATTTTTTCCGTCGTAAAAATCCTAAGTGTGGCTTCCTTCGGGAGGGAAGCAAAGCCGTGGGTCTCGTGTCGTACATTTACGGAACGATAAAAAGAGCTCTCTGAGCAAAATTTGTCAGCTGTTTCACGTCCTGAATTGAATGGGACGCTGATGACATGAGGGCGTCCGTAAATAAACCAATTAAAATTTTTTTATCAGTTAAGGGAAACGAAAAACCTAATCCTGATGAGGCTAGTCTTGCTAGTAGTACTGGTAGTGGTATTGGTATTGGTAGTGTTAATGGTAGTAATTCGTTGAAAGCACATAATTTTATGAATTAATAAATGCAAATTAATTATATTGATTATTTTTTCTTTGCGGGACCGCTCCACGTGTATTTGGCTGAACTCTTGAAGTTCTGGTCGCATTAGCATGCTTGAAAGTCGGCCAGGGAGCCGGAGGAGAGATCAGTACGAGTTTAACTCTAAGAACGTACGAACGTGATTCAGTATTCATTAGGTGGCGTAATAAGTACAGTGTATTCATTACGTTAATATGACTCAATTCAGGTATTCTATTCCCCAGAGTATTTATTTACGATTTGTACATGCGTACAGAAACAGCTCGTTATGTACGATGATTATTTTAAGAAAGATTTCGATTTCGATTTCACGGCCGGATCGTGGATCTTAAACTTTTCCGGGCTTTTTGAATTGACAATTAAACCACGGCCAAAAAGCCTGGAAAAATTTGTCAAGTTTTAAGTCGAAGTTCCATTCAAGGATTGGTAAATAAATTTTTTGAAACGGGAAGTTTTCTTGATAAAAAGCATACAGTCACATACGGTACTCACAGAAGAAATGTTAAATAACATAGAACATGCTCTTGAATGTTCCCCTAAAATTCACATTGTCTTTCTCAGCAAAAGTACATTTCCTATTCCTCTGTTCGAATGACTGCAAAGCTACTGAAATTAAAACTCTATAAAATTTTTGTAGTGCAGGAACTTAAATGGGATGACGAGTAAATTTTATGAATGCATTTTGAATAGTTCACAAAAAACCTAACCTGCTTTACAAGGAACTCCTGCATATCAAAAGATATAAGTGTGGTGCACCATTAGTGGTGGGAGAAAATACTAGCCAGTTTTTTTATACATGTAAGGAAACAATAAAACAATAGTAATAGGTATATGCAGAATATTTGGCAACCCTTTTCCATGAATTAACTGTTAGGGAAAGTAGGTTCTCCACTTACTGCAATGACACATACAGTCCATGGCCTCCTTGCATGCAATTCATGAAATATTCAATGATAGAGTCATTACTAACAACATATGGCCCCCTCGATCCTCTGATTCAAGTCCTACGATTTTTATCTCTAAGGGACATTAAAAGAAAAAGTGTACAAGACAAACCCACACACATTAGATGAACAGAAAAATAACATTTGCGAAGAAATTTCTTACATTTTCAGAAGGTAATGTTCAGAAATGGTTAATTTCATAAGCCAATGCCAGAAATGTATGGAAAGTGAAGGCAGGCAGTTTCAGCATCTTCTTGCTTGATAATGGTGAGTAAAATGTACCTGTTAATAATAACTTAAATGACTGTCACAGCTATGCATTGTCTGACTACCATTCACTTTGTTACCAGCTTGAACCAACTGACCATTACATGTGGAGTGGTCCCGAAAATGAAAAATCACCCATTAGAATTCATGTCAATCAAAAGTTCTGCTATCCCATTAAGTAATGTAAACCGTAATTTATGGAACTGCTATTTAAGTTCTCCTTTCTTTGCATATGCAACTAAAATATTTTGCAAAAAAACTTAAATTATATGAATAATAATGCAATGTATACACTTGGAACCTAAAAATAAAGAGAAGTAATTCAAAATTTTTGGAAATTATCATCAGAATTTTCTTGAAATAGTTTAAAAAACAAACTATTTATTTATTCTGGCCGAGCTAAGGTCATTAGGCCTTCTCTACCACTCTACCAACTTAAAAACAATTACCTAAGTTATAGTGACAATATTACAATAATTCTGATTGTAATAATAACTTTTCTTAATGGCATGTGCATATTTAAATTAAGTTAATTTTTCATAGCAAATAAAATTATATGATTTGAAATTATATATTATTGAAAAATTATATTTCAAGGATTTTTTGCAAATGTCCTGTAAAATAATGAAGGAAAATATGTATTTCAACTCAGGCTGGAATACCTACTTCAAAGCATACCAATATGTAAAGAATGTGATAACATTAAAATAGTGTTTCCCTCTTAAACATGCACAATGAACTGGTGGTGTGTGTAATCTACAGTACTGTACCTTTTTCTTTTCTTTCCCATGTATGTGTTATCCCATAATGCCAGCCTGCATCATTCTGGCCCAAATACAAAGTTTGAGATGAAGCCATCAACCTGCAGAGAAACAATCAATTGGAAGTTGGTACAAGAGATATTTAAATGAGCACAAATATTAATTTGATTATGAAATTGTAAGCATTATAATGCTAATTGATTTGTGTAATTAGTGCATATTGTGGATGACTGATTGACCATAGCAGTGCTAGAGATAAAGTTAATGATAAAATTGATGATCTATCATTGCAAATAAAAAAAATGTACTATATTGGAAAACAATAAAAGCTGGGTACTGCAGACATGCTTTTCAGTCCTATACATTATTATGGGAACAGGCTATTTCATTAAACAGAATAACTTCTATGCAAGGGCATCTGGAAGGGGTGGAAGACATATAAAAGGTCCCATTCCTATAAATTTATACTTTCTTTGTTACTCATATTCTCTTTAAGAACCAAAAGTAAGACATTCAAATAGTTCTCATTTAAATAGACAATACAGGGAGTACTAACCCAGAAGATATTGAAAGTAAACTATAGTGACTTTGGTATTTTAAATGTTTTGCAAATAATCAGTTAAATATAAATATATATAAAAGTAACAAAATGACAAGAGTAGACAAAAACAAGCAAACACAGCCTGTATAAGCCAAGTAAAAAACATAACGCTAACTATATAATAAAGGGACGAAATAAGCCAAAAGCAAACAAGCTCTGCCAGGATAGACTAAAATACACAAACAAAAACACAAATTATAATAATAAAAGAAATAATAAAGAACAAGATAAAACAGGAACAGGCAAGACATCTTTTTCTTTCCCTTCATTCCCTTTTCAGGTGTGAGATGTTTACAGCCATGTTTTATACTTTGTAGCTGCCAGCTTTTCACATAGTTTTTCCTTTCTTGCACATTAACCACCCCATTCCCATTTTTTCCATAGCTATCCACTTTCCTGCTTTCCCTGTGCTGTAACATCCAGCATCAGTCTATGCTTATTTGTCCATAGCGTATATCCAAGCCATCCCAATGCGTTTCTTTAAATTATTTTGATTATTGGCTCTTGCCCTAATTTCTTTCTTATTTGTGTGTTTCTGATTCTATACTTTTACTTTACTTAAGTTGCTCTTAATATTTCATCTCTTCTGCCATTATCCTGCTTTAATATCTATTTAACATTGTCTGCTTTTTGAGTTATAAAGGAGAGCTGGAATGTATACTGAATTATACTCACACATCATTGTCCTTTTGATAATTTCTTTCTTCTTCTTAATTAATGTTTGATTGGCCTAATGGTATATTTAGTTAGCTTGCAGAATAATATGAATAACTTTGCATCACCAAGCAGGATGGGTCTGGTTGTAATGCTTAAGACCCACATTTAGGAAGTCCCAAATTCAGTTCCCATTGGGCCAGGATCCTGAGGGTTTTTTGTGGTTTCCCCTGAACACTTAGGCAAATGCTGGAATTGATCTTTACATTCCAGGAATTTTCCTCTCTCCCATTTCTTTTCATTTCATTCTGTTGGTTCTATTATAGGGTCAAAAGTGCCTGGGCAAGGTGGGCTGGCACGGTGTGATGATAGGTTGCACTTTGTAAAGGTTTCTGCCCCAGCATCTGAGGGGTTCATATTCCTTGGAGAGAGCACAACTGGCATCAGGGTATTCTATCTGGAAATATGTTAGGAATTCTGTCTAATCTGTGCAGTAACTGCCTTTGGATCCTGGTTGCCCAATGTCTCCTTCACCTCGTCCCTTTCTCCTGGAAGTGCCTCCATTGAGATCATAGGCACAAAAAGCCAATTGTGAGCAAGGCTCAAGTACCAAAGTAAGTACCTCCTCTGCTCCAACTTATCCAACTATTTTTCCTTCTGCACTTAAAATTAAACATAAATACTCAATTTCTTCTTTATGCTCTAAAAGTTTCCCTTCTCATTCTATACTTAGTTGTTTTTACTCCCCTTTGGTAATATGCATTAATTTGCATTTAATTTATTCCACTTTCTTTACAGAGACAAATATAGCTTGGATAAACTTCCATAGCTAAACATAAATTTGTTGATTGTTTTGTTTACGGATGCTCTTTAACATCTCAGGTCATCAGTGTCCCATTCTATTCAGGGCGTGAAATGGCCAACAAATTTTGCTCAGAGGCCTCTTCTTTCAGTCTCAAGGTTCTTCTGATGCCATAAATATGTGACATGGGACTCATGGCTTTACTTCCCTTCTGAAAGAAGCCATACTTATATTTTTACACCCGAAAAAAGCCATCGATCCATACACAATGCCTTGATAGTGTGTATGGAGAAGCTTTCCCTTCATATTCTGCTGTGAAGGGGTGATTAAAATTATTTTGTTTGGACAGATAGAATCTTGAAGATGACGCATGTGAGGATGGGTCAATTGATGTGTTGACATAAGAAAACATCTCCCTTGTTGAGGAGGAAGTTGTGAATGACAGGCATTTGAAGACAAAAGAACTAGTTGCAAGGTTTTGGCTTTCTAAAACATTTGTAATTTACATCCTTCATCAACACAGGGTCAGTGCGAGATGGGCACCCCAGATTCTTTCAGCAGTGTTTTGTGGAACATTGTCAGGAGTTTTTTAATTTTTGCCATGATAATGAGAGGGCAATATTGGAATCCAGTGGAAGAAGGATGAAGCACTACCTAGAAAGGCCAAGGTGACAAAGCTCACAAAAAGATTATGGCAACAAGTACCTACTATGAATCAATGTATTCATCTGTTGCACGACAATACACCAGTTCACACAGCTGATATGAACACGTGTGGCTTCCAGGAAATGGATCATTTACAATTAAGTCAAGACCTTGCCCCCAATGACTATCACCTGTTTTCATAATTGAAATATGGTTTTTGAGGGTAAATATTCATAAATAATAATACATTGAAGGATGCTTTCTCTAGCATTTTGCAACAAAGCTTCAGATTTTTTTTTTTTTTTTATGTGTACAGAAAATGAAATGTTAATCCAGAGAAGTGAGGAGTGCATTGAAGTAAAGGGAGATTACATAGAAAGTGGTGCCTGTATTTATGTTATGTTCTATCGTTCACTGTAAACTTAATGGACCACACCTTATAAAAATTGAAATAATTTTGTTGTCTACTTATAAATTTTTGTCATCAAAAGGCGGTTTTTTCTTCCTTTAACAGGAAGCATTGGATATTTTAAACATTCTACAGATCTACTAAAACTGAGCTCAATATGCCAACTTTATAAAATACTAGGGTCGTTTGAAAAGTCGGTAAATTTTCATGAACTGGCACGAAAATTCGTTAAATAACATCATTGTTGTCAAGTAGTGTTCTTGTAACGGCCTATGATAAAGTTTCAGCCTGATGCTACATGTAGTTAACCTTTGACAGTCATCTAAATCGACCACGGGAAGAAAACAAGTCCGTGCAATGATTCAAGATTTGCATTTGAAGATGGGCAGGCCGCACAGATCAAAACCGAGTTAAACAAATTCATGGAGAACCTGCACCAATTTTGAAAACTATTTATTTCTGAATAAATAAGATTAAATGTCATGCATCGTAGATGAAGCGTGCCTAGGACGTCACCACTAAGTCTAAGTCCGTGACGATCGCCGAGTGAAAGTGCGCGAGAGAGCATTTCCTGCAGAAATTTTGCATACGAAAAAATCAGTACCAGATGGGTGCCGCGAATATTGGACTGTAGGCCAGAGACGCACGCAAAAATAATTTTATGCGGTGTTAAGTGATGTTTAATAGCAATTCACAGGACATTTTTGCTTTGATTCGTTATCGTGAACGAAACTTGAATCCACCATTACATATCTGAAAAGAAGCGGCAGTCACACAGACGAGCAGAGGCTGGTGAAAGAATACCGAAGATTTTTTATTGGCTGGGAAGATGATAGTGCTATTTTTGGGATTCACAAGAATAATCTTGATAGACTACATAGAAATGGATAAAACAATAACAGAATTCCACAAATTGACCGTCTTCACTAACTGGACTTTGATTTTTCATCCACCTTGTTCTTTGATCCCAAACTTCTTCCTGTTCCCAATGATAAAAATTTGCCTAATGGGAAGAAACTTTCATTGAATGACAAGTTATTGTTATTATTATTATTATTATTATTATTATTATTATTATTACTATTATTATTACCATATGGTAGTTTAAAACTCAAAACAAGCAATCATTAGTATAAAAACAAACTCTTATTTCACATAAAACACACATTTTTAATAAAAAGATATATAAATATACACTTTCATAAAATTCTAATTAAGGCATAAATCTTGGTTTTTTTTAATTTTGTGCTCTGATTTATTCTATTATATTTTGTTGTTTAACCTTTTTTTTAGAATACACTATGCTGTCATTGTAGAATTATTTTGTAGATATATACATGTGCATGAATAGATTCGCAAATAATGGCACATAAGATAAAAAGTATATATTTTTTTAAACATCATCTAGAATTGATCTCTTCAAACACAAAATCTCTTATCTTCCTATTTCCCTTTGTCTGTAGCCACATGCCATTCTGTACTGTGAGAAGGGTTTTGAAAAATTTTTGTCCATTATACTCATTTTGGGCATTGTTTTTTTAAATGCTCCAAGATTTATGAAGGGTGATTGTTTAAATAAATTATTTGCCATTTTTATACGCAAATCTACACTATTTGTGATTGAAAAGTAAAAAATTATTACCAGAGTCACAAGTTCTTAAAGACAAATTTGGAAATTTGTTCAGGAAAAATCAATGGCTATAAAAATATATAAAATTGCCCAAGTTCTAGAGGATATGCAAGTAGGTGAAAATGAGTTAGTTAATGTCAATGTCATTTCTTTCTTTGAGTATGCAAGACTGGTCCAGTGATGGTGATATATCATTTTTGCAGTAGAAGATGCTGTTCAGAGACAATTGACATGCATCCTTGATGCATAATTTGAAGATTTATTGACAGAAATTCTGAGGGAACTATTAGCATCAATATTCAGCCCTAATTGGTAAGTACCTATAAATTTACTTCTGTTATAAACTTATTTTTATGGCAGATTCTTATATAAATACATCATTTTTCTGCATGAAGGTAAATAATTAATAATGAAAGAGGCCATTTATGGTGAATATAAGAAAATATTTCCAAAATTTTGGGAATTATTTTTCTCTGCTTTAGTATATAAATATTTTAAATTTTTGTCACATACAAATGCATATTTCTAACATTTTTATAAATATATTTGTATTTTTATTACATAAAAATAAATGTTTAGCATTTATTACCAGATAAAATTCTGCTTCCTAATATTAATACTTTTCTTGTTTAAAAATGTTCCATTACTCACCAGTATAATGAAAATGTCAGAATTGCCAAAAGATATAGCATCACCTTCCCAGTAAAACAGAACACAGTGCATATTTGCTAATGTACTCCAGAATTGTTAACCTACTTGTGTATACATAAGTGCTACCTTTCACAGAATGCTGAGATATGAGTGTGCTGCTCTCAGAGAAAGTACTTTTTGTTATGAGGGTATGACCACTTTGATTTTCATTGCTCTTATTATGGGGTCATGCAAATGAGGAAAGTTACTACTTTGTAAGGCTTTATCTTATCTGAAAGTGTAACATATAAATGTTGCAGAAACACATTTGCTTCACAAAGGATTTAGGTGAGTTTGAGAATTTGCACATGGTAATATAAACTGCAGATCTGCATTAACATCACTGTCTCATAATGATAATAATTATTATTGATAGAATGTGATTAAATCCCTTGAGATGCCTCAAAATTCCCTAGAATTATTTCCATTGTGGTCATACTGAACTGTAATGGAATTCTTGTTGCCATTGTGTCATAAATTAGATCTTTCTTGGACAAAAATCAGGATATCATATGAATATGAATACAGATTGAAAGAAATTTTTGACAATTTGCTAAGATACATCCAATTATCAACAAAGTTCAAAAACATAAACACAGATATAAAGTTTATTTTCACTTTTGTTCCAACACTCTTCATTATCATTCTGAGTATGTGAAGACAGCGGCAATATAAACCCGGGGTGCACACTTTTACTGTTGCTACTGCTTCATGATGATGGTAGTGTTGAAAACAAGTATAGACACCATCATCATCATCATCATCATCATCACTTGTACTACTATTATCGGATGTTTTGCTCGCCCGATGTTCCTAATTTTTCATATAACTTGCAACTAAAGGACATGATTCAATGAAATTTGGCGCAAACGTACCATAGTGTACATATGAGAAACATGATTATGGAAGGACACAAGTGAATTGCATCCATTGTTCTCATCAGTAGTGTGACGCATCTGATGTGCTGTTGTTAGGGATCATGTCTTTGTGTTATAAGCAATGCATTGTGTACAGGACAGCATGACCCAAAGTAAATTGAAACAATGCGTGTTGTCTGCATGTACTGGAAAACTGAGTCGATAAAGAAGTGTCAAGAACAGTTTATTGTGCGTTTGGGACTTGGAATACCACAACAATGCATTTTTTGGCAACACTGGGCAACATTCTTCCATGAGGAGTCATGCTTCCACCTATATGGGCACATCAGTTCCCAATGTTTGAGCTAGTGAGAATCCTCTCAGAAACTTCTTCACGATAAGAAGAAAATGATAAAAGAAATGGGGTGTAATGTGCTCTGTGGTGTCTTCTTCCATACAGTGATACCGTTTAATCCATGATTTTTTTAATCACCAGGATGCTGTCACATCTGCAATGTCAGGATGGTTGAATGTCAATAGTTGACCACTAAGGCTTTCTGAACCGTATTCCACAAGGTTCCTTCTTATGAAGCATGTTGAAAAGGAAAGTGTACAGCAACAAATCACGAACTCTCATAGAATAGCAGGAAAACGTTCAAAAGGCAATTGAGGCTGTGAATCCCAATATGCAAGTCATTTATTTGCACTCACGTCTTGATGCCAATTACAATTAAGATCATGTTTCTCATGCTCCAAGGTGTGTTGGTATAAAATATCACCAAATTATGTTCATTAGTTGGAAAATTATAAGGAAAATTCAGGAGCCGACAGTGAATGAAACGTCCTACTATTGCATCCATTTGTGACTCCCGTTAATTATAACTCACCCTGAATGGCGCGTGGCTATCGATTACCTCTGAAAGCGAGGTTTAAATAAATCTACTTTACCATTACTACTATATTAATATCACTACTATCTCCATTGCTTATATTACAAACAACGCAATCAACAGTAACAATTTGGCAATTGTTCTCGCCGCTACCGCCATTTCTTATAGTCATGATGATAATATCCCATTTCTTTTTCATGTCCCTCCTCTTGTCCTTTTTGTTCTTCTCGTTTTACTTCTCCTCTACCTTCGTTATTTCGTCTCTTCCTGCGCGTTTTATTTATTTTTTTCTCTCTCTCGTTGTTTTCTTGTTTTCGTATATTTTCCTTCTCCGTCTTCTTCCGCTTGTTCCTGTGTTTTTACCGTTATTTTAAAATGAAAATTTCCAAATATATTATATTTATACATATATGTTCTTATTGGTTACAACTTTTCAGTTGTATTATATATCAGGAAGTAGGAGTATAGGTGTTATCCTTTGAGCAAAAAAAAAAAAAAAAAAAAAAAAAAAAAAAAAAAAAAAAATCTCGATGAGATCATTGAAAAAGGTTATAAAGACTGTTCTTCAATCTTTCATAGATTTTAGAAAACTGTTTTGGAAGAGACGTTTGACTTCCGTTGTAGTTACTGGAATGACGTTATTGTGCTGGAGAGTGTTAAGGATGGGGGGGGGGGGCTGCGTTTATAACTAGTGTTCTTCATTTTTTTAATCCTTGTTAACAACAATGATGCCAAGTCTAATTTTGCTAACTCAAATGATTTACATAAAACTATTCAGGTGAATTTACGTCAAAAACACTTCGAGTTATGAAGTAATAGAAAATGACATTAATTTCCGTTAGTCTATTTATTATTAAAATCGAAATGAATGAATTCCAATTTATTAACATCATAATACATAACATAAAGGATAACATCAGCGGCCAAAATGGCATTAGAAAATGTTCCATTTATAACATGCCCTAACCATATAAAATGACGGCGCTGACTTCCGCTCATTCTGTAGAATTAGACAAAAAATTCAGGCTACCTTACAATTTGTGCTTCGAGTTTTCAATCAATATGGAGCTTGGCAAATTGCTCCTTAGAACGAAGAGTACATTTTAGCTTTAAGGACTTATTTCCTGTTGTCCCTGACTTCAGGTCCTTAAAGGATGGGAAGTTATCCAAAGGGATGGAGAATCCTATGTCCTATTATCTAAAGACATTTTATATTTGGGAGTTTTTGGGGTCAGTTTGGTTCCAGTTTACATTTATTCCGCTGATTGCAATCCCTTCATAATTGAATACTTATGATAGATACTGCTAATTCAAACGCCATGCCTCCCTACCAAAGTTGTAACCCGGAGCATTTGCGAATGCCATATGTTTATGTATAACATATTTAATATATTTATTTATTAATTGCTTTGCTGTCTGATATTTCAGTAAAAGTAACAAAAATGTGTAAGTGAATGTGCTAAATGTGGTTTGAATAGTTCTTGTTTTAACATCTAGACAGAAAAGCTAGGTAAATTATTGCGGACTGTAATATTTTGTTTTGGATAAATCCATATACGAAAATTAAGAGTGATATTTAGTTCAACTGCATTTTATACTGTAATTTTTACATTTTAATGGCCTATAAATTGAAATCATGAAATGTATGAATATATTAATATTGGTAACTAAGTTTTCGTATTTGATACCTATGCTTGCAGTAGCCTAGTCTGTTACCCGGTTCTTTGGTAATAAAGGTTAAGAGGAGAGAGAAAGAACAGATATAACAAAATTTCCATATTTTACTGCAGTGAAAGTAGAGGTCTTGTAGGTACAACTCTCTTTATGTATGCGGGTGTGTGAGCCCCTATCATTTTCAGAACAGTAAATCTAGCAATAATATGATGTGCACTATATTATATTAATTTAATATTACCTCTGTCCCAAATTAATAGTCGCATTCCTTTAGAAAGGTGTTTATAGCCAATAATGAATACATATACTTATTTACAGAGAGTACTGGTTAAAAATAAATAATCAAAGATGATATTAGCAGTATTCTCACCCTACACGGAGTAGGTACGAGTGGATATAATGTCAGGGTTGCAATGCAGAACTAAAGGTAAACATCCCTGTCGTTGTAAACTCTGTTTCCTCAGGTCAGGCAGTTTGTAGTAGTTCTCATTAACCTTCATATATTTAATCATGACGTGTTGCAAAGTCAGGAAGACATTATTCACTATCTCTGCAGGAAGATCTTATGATGCTAACAAGTTCATCTACTATGGATGTGATTTGCTGATGTTGAAAAGAATGTGTGGAAATTTCTCGCCCCCCCCTTTTTTTAATGAAACCTTAAGATGCCACTTTTGCTGGCACGAAATGACCCGTCACTGAGCATCTCCAATATTCTTCATTCCTCTCATTGTTTGAATACTACGCTCCTCTGCTTCTAAACTGTACAATAATATTCCGATATACATCAACATACGAGTACCTTCAGATTCACAAAATAGCCACTGCACTTGCTTGCTGCATGTTCTGAACTGAACACCCAAGTAGAGTGAAACATTTGCCCAACATTCCAAGCACTTTTCATATGCTCTTTGACCATCTCTAGTTCAATGTTATATGCATCTCTGGTTCTTCATTTTCGTACAAGAGTTGAAGAAATGCGACTATTATTTTGGGACAAAGGTAGTATAGTGCAATAGTTATATAACATTATAAACGAGTTTAATATGCAATATTAATATTTCATTTTATTAACGAAATAAAATTAATATTGAAGTCAATTTTATAATAAATTATTTTTTCTTTTGTTAATTTATGACGTCATTGTATCGATGGAGTAGTTCGTTTGTCTGTTATTATTGTTAGCAAAGATGGATTTGCTGCAAGAGTTGAAACGGCTAAATTGTTAGTAATACCGAAAAGTTGTTATCATACTTGTTTGAAGGAATACGATGGATTCGTTAATTGGACGATTAGTAAAAATGTTAAGGATGTAAGAGAAACGTTAGTATTGGAATATATTTCAAAACAGGATAGTATTTTCATTCATTTGATAGCTAATATTAACTTATTAATATGTTATTAATTCTATAATTATGTGTAGATGAGTTATTGTTTCTGTTTTCAGTAATATATATTACTGAACTAAGTACCATTTCGTTCTACCGCCACCACAATGCTAATGTCGCAGTTCCATACATGCATACTTGTCTCTCTGGTTCATCGTCTGTCCACTGAAGCCATTACAATTGGATCGTGTTGTGTCTACAGTTGTTTATGATCGTTTGAAATGTTTAAGACAATTTCTGATCCTGCCGACTGTGAAATGCGTTCCGTAATACGGTTTTTGAACGCAAGGAATGATAAGCAGCTAAAATTCATCGTCAACTTATAGAGATTTACGGTGAAAATGTAATGACAGATGAATGGTGAGAAAGTGGGTTAGTCAATTCAATGATAAACGATTCAATGTCCACACGAAGCACGAAGAGGGCGGTCTTCTGTTGTCACTGATGGTTTGGTTAAACAAGTGAATGAGGCAGTTCGTGAAAACAGACAGTTCACAATAAGAATGTTTGTAATGTGTTTGCACAAATTTCAAAAACTGTTGTGCATGAGATTGTCACAAAGCGCTTAAATTATCGCAAACCGTGTTCCCGTCGGGTTCCGAAGATGCTTACGGATGTCTACAAAACGAAGCAACTTGACAGTGCTTTGACATTTCTTACCCGATACTGTGATGAGAGAGATGCATTCTTAAGCAGGATAGTGACCGGTGATGAAACTTGGGTTTGTTATGTCACTCCAGAATCAAAACAACAGTTGATAGAGTGGAGGCACACAGGATCCCTCAAACCACAAAAATTCAAAACAACGTTGTCAGCACGAAAAATCATGTGCACTGTGTTCTGGGACAGATGGGGCATTCTGCTTGTTCAGTTCCTTCGCAGAAATGCAACCTCAACGCGGTACGACACTGTGAAACATTGAGAAATCTTCTGCACACAATTCAAAACAATTTTAATATGCTTTTATTCCGCAGCATTAATTAATTAATTCAGTTTATACTATGCTTCTTCTTCTTTGACTGTTTACCCTCCTCCGCGATTGGGATCGAACTCCCTGGGACTTGCAAGCCTCTACCGTGGTCACAAGACTTTCATAGAGTTAATTATATATGGATACTTATACAATGAGGGATTCCCCGAATACGTGAGGTCATTTCAATATGAGAACAGCCTCGAAGACTTCACAAACACACACTTAGAGATGGAATGAAGGTTGAATGATAAAATGGTAGTTGAATCCGTTATAGAAAGATTCTAATTCGACTCCGACCCAATGCATACTGAAGACCAAAGAAACGATAGAAGTGACCTTATATTTACAGAAAGTATTTAAAAATTCACTTCCTGGACTCCCGGCTAGACTTCTTTGCAGAAAATCTTGGGGCTGTCTCTGATGATCATGGTGTGCGTTTTCGTCAGCAGATTTGCACAAGGCAAATGAAGTCCCAGTATGCTGAACCATGAAGGGAGACATCCCGGAGGCATTGACCAAAAATCAGCATATTCGATTTTTAGGTACCCAAAATTTGGCGTGTGTTTATCATTGTGTTTCGTAAGTACTAATTCTTTTAAAACCTTAAACGTGTGCCACAAACAAACTCTGACTGATGGAAAAAATCTGAAAGTATACATTTAAACTAAGCATGGAAAAGTTGCATAGAATTCATTAATTTAGTACTTATGAAAGATTTTTTTAAAGACCAGTGTAATTAGACATCGGATTTTTAGGCACTCAGTTTTAGTTCCCAAAATAGGATCAAGTTTTAATAAACCAGGCTCTAATTCATTAAAGCTGGACATTTTAGGCACAGATGTTGAAGATATAAAATATATTTAATTAGGAATCAAATCACTAAATTCTATACTGAAATACGCAAAATACGACACCATAACAGATAAAAATTACATTATGCCAGTGAAAGTATACACTAAAATATACAAAATGACAATCATTATTATTTATCCTCATTTTTGAATATTATGAACCACCTTGTTTCACATACGAGCAGAATGTCTACCGCACGGATGCTATGGTCGCTCTCTCGCTGAAGATGCATTTTTAAGGTTTAACAAAAATAGAGCAGGAATAGTATATGCTATAAACTAAGCACACTGTCTATGAAGTGTCCATGTGTGTGGCGTGGAATTCTGAAAGAATTTATTTTAAGTAATATATAGTGCATATTACCTCTGTTTCTTTGAATTACGGCAATTTTTGAATATACGGCACCCAACTCATTTGTTTTGTTTTCCATGATGAACGAGGGTTGCATGTATGTTTGTGGGAGCGAACTGTTGGAAAAGTAGAGTATATGTTAGTATAACCGGAAACTGAAAACAAGCGGGAAATGTCCCGAAAATGCATGAAAGAAACTATTTGTGATGGCATTATTTTGCCGCACGGTCTGTTGACTTTAATGGTTCAGTGCATAACAAAATACATGAGCATGCATTTAATTCCACAGATCGTACTGCCCGGGACTATTATTGTTTCGAATGAAGGGCGGTATACGCTAATATTTCGGCCATCGTTGGAAGGATTTATAAATATGATGTAAATGTTCAGGAGCAAACTTTTGTAGACCCAGACAGTGATGAAATTCACGCCCAAAACGTAGAAAACATGTGGATGAGAATTGAATATAAGATTGGGCAGAAACCTTATTGGTGATAGAGAACTTCAACAGCAGAGTTGAAGAAAGAGTGAGATTATGATGTCACTCAAGCTGATCTGGTAGCTGTATATGATTTCGCTTTCTAGAAACCTAAATCAGAGACCAGTCGTAACAAAGAATGTTATCAATCCTTCTAACCACATTTGTCATAAAGGTTTTTGGAGTCGACATTACAAAAATAACTTGTGTAGCATTTTGCTTTTGCTTATGATCCGTTGTTAGTTTGAATAAATTTTACCAAACATTGTCTAACATTATGAAGTTGTATAATTAAATTACTGAATGAATCAAACTACACGCTTTTGTGGCTTTGCATACTAGTTTATACTAGAACATTTTTTGCAGACTATTGTCTATATCCTCAGGTAATTGTCATGTATTTACATCAGATGATTGGTATCCTCTTGTAGAAAATCGAGATTGAAAAATCCTTTCCATATTTTAAGAATGAGAACCTAAGATTGAAAAATACTTTCCATGTTTTAAGAATGAGGACCAAAGATTTTCACAATGCAGCATCACATATCAAAAAAACAAAAAAACACTTTTGGTGAGAAAATGCCATTTTGAAAAATTGCATTTCTAAAAATAGAAGCTACTAAACCAGGTGTACTGCAGTACAAATCAAATTAGTCTGAAATCAGTCCATGGGAAGAAGTGCAAGTGTTCAAGAAATCAGCTGGAAAATATATCGGGGTAAAAATCTGGCAATACCATCTCAAACTCTGAAAAACATATTCCTTCCAGCAAACATATAGTTCTTATACCATAATGCAGGAAAAAAAGAAAAAGAAAAGAAAAAAATAGTTCAGCAAAAACTTAAGGATCTAATGACTTTCTGACCTACATGTCACAGAAGAATGTATGTATTGTGCCATCCAGCCAGAAGTCTTAAATGTAGCTGAGGGGATTCAGGAAGATCCAGATACTCTTGAGAGGTACTGTGCAATAAGTATATTATTTTACATTTTATAATCCATCTTGATTTAATTGCAAATCAAAATATGTTTTAATCAATATTGATATTAAAGCAATGACAGCAATCCTGAAAAATATACAGGGTAAGATATTGACATAAGAGCAAGAAAGATAACAGATAAACAGAAATTAGAAAAAGTCAATTTTACATGAAGCTTTATAAAAATTAAAGTATAATAAAAAAGATGTAATGGATTAAAACAGCTTAAAATTTTGAAGTTACACCATTTTCTTTCTTTGCAAGTGAACATTTTCCAAGATAATGATGAAATAATGAAATGGCATTCTGAAGATAATTTTTACAAATAATTTAAAGCTGAATACTTTAAGGTGGAAAATAAAAAAAATATACATTGAGTTGAAATTCTATGAGTTGTTAAGTTAAACACAAAACTCAAAATATCTGTTCCACTCAACTCTTGCATACATCACTTTCTCAATGAATTCCTCAAATGTATGTCTGCAAATATACTGGATTTTGTCTGAAAATTACGTGGGAATGAATTTCTACTCACATACAACTATAATAATATAAAAACTGAGATTGAACTTTTTGGCACCCAAAAATCAGTCATTTTAGTATGCTATTTTTCTTAAATTTTAAATTCTGACTTTGCAGCATATAGCTGTGTGTATAATTATTATGAAAATTAAATTTTCTTTTTTAATAATGTTAACAATGAATTTTCAAAAAATTCCATGAATTATTATGTTTTAAGTCAAAAAGTTATATTGTATATCTTTGAATTTATACTTATCCCGGTCACTCATAGTTTTCAAATATGAAACATTATTATGTGCAATTTAGCAAATTATGGGGTTCTGACAAATTGAAAATAATATCATATAACAAATTATTTTTGAAGAAGTCACTCAAATTTCACTAGTTTATATATATATAGAGAGAGAGAGAGAGAGAGAGAGAGAGCATCTTGTTTCAATCTTAATTCTTCATCATTTGATTAAATATGGACTTACTGGTTAATATCTAATTTAATATATATTGATTGCGATATAGAACATTTTTTTTAAATTTAAAATTATCCTACTTTCTTTTAATAAATTTATAAATGTATTCAAAGTTTGTCCTCAAAATGCATTTCTCCTTGTGCTTTTCATTTAGATGTCCAATAATATGGTCCTAAAATTTGCAACATTTTTGTTCTAGATCCATGACGGATTAGGGTGGACATAGGAAGAAAGCCATGATGAGTTAGTTTTTGCAAATGAGGAGTATCAAGCACCCGAAACCTATAGAAGACTATAAGCTACATATGGAGATGCTGCAATCTATGTCACCAAAGCAGTAACTTCAGTGGCCAATAGATAACTTCAACAGCAAAGTTGAAGAAAAAGTGAGTTTCTAGTGTTATTCAAGCTAATCGACCTGCACCCATCTAGCAGCTCTATGATGGTCATGGCTTTCTAGAAACCTAAATAAGAGACTAATGATAACAGCGAATGCTATTAAACCTTCTAATGACATTCATCACAAAGCTTTTTGTGGTTGACATCAAAATAACTTGCTTGAAGTGTAGCATTTTGCATTGCTTGCAATCTGTAGGAAATTTGAATAGATTTAACCTGTAACCAGTATGGTGCATTTGTTATAGCACAATTGGTATGGTGGGGTCAAGTGTACCCCATTCCTTTTTTCAAAATTATAAAGAATGAGGATGATAAATCACATTGAACTAAACATAAATTTAATATTTAGTAATATTTAGAAATTAATCAGACAACAATTACATTGTAAGCTTCTGCATGCATGCATGCATAGGGATACTTTTTACCATATTGTGATTTTCAAAATTCAACATGCAGTCATTTTGAACTGAATTAATATGGTTTGCTATTAGAACAAAGTTTGAAATAACATTCAAGAATAACAGTAACTAACAAAATATTAAGATCATTGTGTGATTGAGTGGAAGTAATGCTCTTTTGCTCCACTTACTTGTTTAAATATGTAGAACCAGTTTCACCAGCCCTTTGTTCACATCGTTGACAATGTGGCTGATGATGTGGACGAAGGGTTCGTGAAACCAGTATATGTTTTTATCTCTGAAAGTGTCAAAGTTTATTAATTTGTTTCAGTATTTGTAAATGTAGATTTTGTCTCATGTTGCTGATTCTGTAGGTCCTTGTATTGATTTTAATAATTTTGCTTTATTCACTATGTCGTGGTTTTGGGTCCAGAAATGAAATGCTACCACTGATTTCTCCATTTGTTTATAATTTTTGTTCCTGAAATGTTCTTTAAACCTTGTGCCTATGTTTCCCTTTGTTGGAGGTGTGATGAACTTTAAATAAGAATTAACATCCCCAAAGCATAATGAATTATGCAGAAGTCAACAAGTAACTGAGGATGCAAACAAGGGTTCATGAAATATGTACTGCTTATAAACAAGTAAGTGGCACCAATAAGAGTAATTCAACTCAATCATACAATGATTTTAACATGTTATCTGTTTCTGATTCGTATGTGAACAGTATGTTTTATCTGGTACATTGAGAAGGTTTATGTTATCGTCAATATGTTTTTTGTTAACTATGGCAAATACATCATCAACATATCTGTACTAGATTTTAAATATGTATGGGAATGCATGTGTTTCAATCTGCTCATGAAGAGGTTAGCTAGAAATGGAGATAAGGGGCTGCCCATATTAAAGGGAAAAATTCTATAAAGAAGAATCATCACTTACTATGTATATGTTTCCCTTTGCTTTCCTGATACTTTTTTTCTTTTTTATTTAAATACCCGCTTTTTTCCTTTGTGGAATAGTTTCATTAAATTTGCCACTCAGGACATTTTTAATATAATTTTTTTTTTTGTGTGTGTGTTAATCTTATGAAAAACTCTTGTAATATTTTAAAATACATGAATAGCTCATGTGTGGTATATTGGATGTTCCAAAGTTTTCATATCTTTATTTGCTGAAAGTGCTGTAGTTTGTTTAATAAGTTTCTGTCAATTGAACTTTTCTACATTTTTGTGAACTGGCTCATTGCTATATCATTTTAATCACTATTCTTTCCATTTGCTTGTATTTGTTCAGTAATCTTTCTTGTTAAACATTTGACTCTGAAGATATTATTATTGCGAGCTTCACTGTGTTACATTACAAATGTAATTAATATTGAGTTTGAAATATGTTTGATTTTTTTATTTAAAGAAATATATTCTTTTGAAGGACATACAAGTGTTAATATATTGTACCAACACTAAATATGTCTAGTGAAGCCAGAAAGTGTGGTTAAAATAGTTTGACTCTTAAGATAATATTAATGTGAGCTTCACTATTACACATTGCAAATTTAATTAAGGTATTATTAATGCGAGCTTCACTGTGTTACATTACAAATTTAATTAATATTGAGACTGTACTGTGTTTATAATGTTTGGTTATTTTTAATAAATGTTTTCTTTCAAAGAAAATTCATGTTTTAATATTTCTGTAGCAAATGTAAATATGCCTAGAATTTGAGGTCATTAGGCTAAATTTTTCCAAAAATAAGGGGGAAAAAGGCAAAAATAGGCTAAAATTTGAAAATTAGGCAAAGATAGGCTAAAATTTGAAAATTAGGCAAAGATAGGCTAAATTTCCTCAGAAAAAACTTCAAAATGTTTGAGAAAAATTAGCCTATCTTTGCCTTTTCCTGCTCAATTTAGGCTACATTTTAGGGGAAAAGGTAAAGATAGGCTAAAATTTGCCCAAATAAGGCAAGGATATGCTAAATTTTGCCAAAATAAGGCAAGGATAGGCTAAATATTGCCAAAATAAGGCAAATTTTGGAGGAAAAGGCTAGTACAGGCAAAGATAGGCTAAATTTTCGAGGAAATTTAGCCTATCTTTGCCTATACTAGCCTTTCCCCGCCGAAATTCAGCCCAAATTGTGCAGGAAAAGGGAAAGATAGGCAAAATTTTGGAGGAAAAGGCAAAGATAGGCTAAATTTTGGGGGTGAAGGCAAGGATAGGCAAAAATAGGCTAAATTTTGGAGGAAAAGGCAAAGATAGGCTAAATTTCGGGGGGGGGGGTGAAGGCAAGGATAGGCAAAGATAGGCTAATTTTCCTCGGAAAATATCCTCGCCAAATTTTCGAGGAAATTTAGCCTATCTTTGCCTATCCTAGCCTTTTCCTCGGAAATTTAGCCTATCTTTGCCTTTTCCTCGGAAATTTAGCCTATCTTTGCCTTTTCCTCGGAAATTTAGCCTATCTTTGCCTATCCTAGCCTTTTCCTCGGAAATTTAGCCTATCTTTGCCTTTTCCTCCAAAATTTAGCCTATCTTTGCCTATCCTAGCCTTTTCCTCAGAAATTTAGCCTATCCTAGCCTTTTCCTCGGAAATTTAGCCTATCTTTGCCTATCCTAGCCTTTTCCTTGGAAATTTAGCATATCTTTGCCTATCATAGCCTTTTCCTCGGAAATTTAGCCTATCTTTGCCTTTTCCTCCAAAATATCTCTTGGTATTTCAACAATATTTAGCCTATCTTTGCCTTATTTCAGCAAATTTTAGCTTATCCTTGCCTTATTTTGGCAAAATTTAACCTAGCTTTGCCTTAATTTCGCAAAATTTAGCCTATTTTTGCCTTATTTCAGTCAACTTTAGCCTATCTTTGCCTTTTCCTCTAAAATTTAGCTTAAATTGTGCAGGAAAAGGCAAAGATAGGCTAAATTTTGGGGGAAAAGCCAAAGATAGTCTAAATTTGCCCCAAAGGAGGCAAGCATGGGCTAAATTTTGCTGAAATATGGCAAAGATAAGTTATATTTTGCAGATAACATGAAAATTAGGCTAAGATAGGCTAAATTTGTCAGAAAATGGGAGAAAAAAGGCAAAAGTTGCCTTTTCCCCCCATTTTCTGAATAGTCTACATCTTCCCCTAATTTTGATATTTTGTGCAAAATTTAGTCTATATTTGCCCCCTTTTGTTTCATTTTCTGAAAAGCTTAGCCTATCTGTGCCTTTTTCCCCACCTTTGCAGCAAAATTTAGTCTATCTTTGCATAATTTTCATATTTCCTTTTTTTTTTTCATTGCCTAAAAAAATTTAGCCTATCTTTGGCTAACTTTGTGCAGAATTTAGCCTATCTTTGCCTAATTTTCATATTTTCTGCAAAATTATCCTATCTGTGCCATTTTTTTCCATTTTCTGAAAAATGTAACCTATCTTTGCCTTATTTCCCCCATTTTCTGAAAAATGTACTCTATCTTTGCATATTTCCTGCAAAATTTAGTCTACTTTTGCAAATATGGGCTAATATTTAGGTCTTGGAAGCAAAGATAGGCTAAAAATTAGTCCCCTAGCTGCAAAGATTGGCTGTGCCAGGCAAACTTTTAGATCTAGAGGTAAAGATAGGCAAATAATGTTATTTCTGGGTTTTGGAGGCCAGGACCTACATTTTTCATCATATATTTCCCTCCAGGACCTACATTTTTAAGCCTATCTTAGCCTCCAGGACCTACATTTTTTTTAGCCTATCTTTGCCTCTAGAACAAAAAAAGGGGAGGGGTTGAACTTTTTATCTCCTCTAGTGCAAAAAAAAGATTTGCTTAGCATAGTCTTTAAGGGCAAAGGGGAATAACAAAATGACAACTTGTATCTCTTCTTTTATTTCTCATTACTGCACAACATTAGAAATTTTGTAATTTATTCAAACATGAGAAGTAGCAATATCCACCATCTTCAGAAAACTTGCATATACTGCATCTGCAACAAAGAAAGCAAAAATGAAAACTTAGAGAGAAGAATATGATATAAATAACATACAGGTATAATTGTAATTGAAGCAACATGTTACAACTACCAAGCCTGACACAAAATAAATTCTTAATGGAATAAAAGCAAAAAGCAGTGCCCTACCTTTTGCCATGGATACAAGAGCTAATAAGCCTGAAATTATAGTAGGTTGTCGCATTCTTCATTTGCATTATTAATTAGGGAAAACATTTAAAGCCCACATTTTCTACACAAATATGGCAGTAATAATTCTAAGGGCAACAATAAGATTTTTGCTCTCTATAATTAGCAAATTCATAAAGTAAATATTTAAAATCTGCTTTACAGTTGTGGAGGGGAAAAAAAAAAAAAAAAAAAAAGGACATGTTTGGTTTTGGAAAAGGAAAATGCTATCTTAAAAAGACTAAGTTTTTAATTGGCATTTTTTAAATTTCAAGCCTTGCTAAAATGCAAAGGAAGCTAAAACAAAAGACGCTATGTTTCCACAATATAGAGCTCGGCTCCAGCATACCAAATATGCAGAGTAGAAAAATCTGCCTTACATTTACAAAGATATTTGCTAAATTAAATTTGAAAATTCCTATTTAGGGGCTCTCAGGAAGAAGGCCCCATGTTCAAAACTGCCCCATGCTTACAACATAAGAGGTCTCTGAGCAAAATTTATTAGCCATTTCACCCCCTATTTGAATAGGATTCTATTGACCTGACATGTCCATTTTATTTATATGTGTGTGTAAAACGGGGAGAAAAAAAAAAAAAAACTTACAAACATGCATTGATTGCCTTAAAAAACTATACTGAGATTACAAGATTACAACTAGTGACTCTCTAAGCAGATATGATCATAAGAATCCAAAATTACATGTCGTAATTTTTGCACCAAAATATATGACAAGTTTTTAGACTGGCAATTTTGAAATTTCAAGTCTAACTAAAATACAAAGTACATTAAAACAAAGATGATGGTTTGCCCAGCATTCCAAATATGAAAAGAACAGAAAAGAACAGGTTACAGAGTTATTCACAATATGTCTGAAAAATGACCTTTTTGGGGTGCTCAGGATCAAGGCCTCATGTTGGAAATTGAACGCCATGGGTGGCCGAGGTCATTAAGGCACGGACTTGTGAGTGGGAGATCTAGGGTTTGAATCCTGCCAGACCGTCCTCCCTGACTAAGGTTTTTTCCAGGTTTTGCTCAGTCCTCATAAAAATGGCAAATGCCGGGGAGGTACCCCAAACTTAGACCTGGAACATTTCCTTCCTTTAAAAAAAAATACTCCTTTCCCAATATATCATTTCTTCTCATATATCATCAGTGTCCTACCTGTGGTGCCTCAGTAGTAAAAATAGGCATTAAACACCATTAAAAAAAAAAAGTTGGAAATTCTCCAAGCCTGCAAATATGCCCTACATAACCTAACAGTTATACTGGAAACATAAATAGCACTTCTGTGCAGATATAACCAAAAGAATCCTAAATTCGACATCAAAATTCTTCACTCCAAATATATTATGCAAAATATTCATCAACATGTCTATACCACATTTCAAATAAGTATTGTTGATGTGCATTTCAAATGCTTATGAAGAGGTTAGCTAGAAATGGAGATAAAAGGACTGCCCATAATAAATCCTGATTTTTGTTTATATAATTTGCTATTAGTGAAAAACAGGATTAATGTATGCAAATTTCGGTTGTGCATTTCTTTATGTGTGCATCAGTAATTTCAGTTGTTCTTAGCCATTCATGGAGCTAAGATAGATGATTATCTTCAGATATACATGGAAACAGAGATTCTATGTTGAAAGATACTAAGGAGTCAATACGTTGTAATTTTATAGCAGAAGTATTCTGGTATTTAGCAAATGATCTATGCAGAATGCAAAAATATACATCTGCAAAGCAAATAGAAAAATATGCACATAGTTAAAAGAACATTTCAGGAACATTAAATACAAATGGAAAAAATCAGTGATAGTATCTCATTTCTGGACACACAACAATGATATTATAAAAAAAGCAAAGTTAAGATCATTGTGTGATTGAGTCAAACTAATACTCTTTTGCACCACTTACTTGTTTAAATATGTAGGACCTTTCATTCCCTTTGTCAGCCCACTGTCAACTGGGGGATAAACCGTTACGCTGTGGGGTTGTGTCAATACAATTTCAGTTAAAGCAAAGTTATTAAAATCAACAAAGGGACCGACAGAGCTTGCTATGGGGGAGAAAATATCCCCCCCTCTCTCTCTCTCTCTCTCTCTCTCTCTATATATATATATATATATATAAAAATAAAAATGAAAAATAAAGTAACTCTTGACACACTGTAACTAAAATAATACGAATTTGAGAAGTAGAAATAGATTAAATACTTAAATAATAAGCCAAATATAATGAAAATTGTTGACTATTTATGTGTTTATCTATTTCTACTTTTCTAAAACTTGTTAATACAATATGAATAAAATACAGATTAATGAGCTTCAACACTTTTGGAGACAAAATCATCAACTTTATGTTCACCATATCTCCACCAGTGCAGAATATGCACCCCCAAAGAAACACTGTGAATCCACTAGTTACAATTAGCTAAGGATGCATATGATGGTATGAGAAACATATTCTAGATATAAACAAGTGAAGCCACTAAATTGTGTAGTCCGACTCGCCATACAGTAATTTAATTATAAAACCTATAATATAATAAAGAAAATAAACAAAGAAAAAAATGGGGATGGCAGGTCGAGTCACGAGCAGCATGTCGCAGTATTTAATCAAAAACAATAGCAAAGCAGAAAAGGCAAGCTATAATGTTACTGGTAATGTGTACGATAGTGTAATAAAAACCAGTGGAAGTATAGATACCACAATGGATACTACCGTCAACCAAGTAAACAAACTGGGAATGGTAGCCATGCGACGAGGCCAATGTATTAACGTCACTTCAAATGATCATTGGTATGCTGAACAAAGATCTGCAAGGTGTGCAGTCGGTAATTTCAAAACTAAGAACAGAGAATGAAAATTTGAAACTGCAATTAACCACACTGCAGGAGAAACACAGCTTTGTTAAAGTAGTTCCACATAAAGCAAATGGAAGGTGATCTGAAAATCATGGACAACATGTGCGAGCGAGCAATGTAACCAATTTGCAACTTCAGCTCCAGAAGAGGTTCGAAGGTGTAGCAAGTGCAAGCAATCTATCAACAGTGTCAAATAAAGAAGGAAACGGGAATATTTATAGTGCTATAAAAGTGATCTACCCATACAACGGGCTAAGTGATGTCGGAAAAAGTATGCAAAATGTGACGGTGATTGGTGACTCACTATTGAAGTTCTCAGGTGAATGCTGCAGGCAGAGAGGCTACAATGTATACTCTTTCTGGGGATTAAAGTTAGTGAACTAAAAATAAGACAGAGCAACTAGTAACAAAGGATAAACCAGTTGTGGTACTGATACACGCAGGGTCTAATGACATGAACAGACGAATGTATTCAGAGGACATAATGGGAGACACAATGGATCTTGTGAGCGCTATAAGGGGGATAGTTCCTAATGCAAAGTTTGTGATCAGTGGAGTGCTATGCAGACATGATGTCACCCAAAAGAAAATAATTAGAATAAATAGTGAGTTGAACTGGTTATGCAATGTAAGCAATTGTGTACTGGTAGATGGCAATTTTTGGTTAGATTATAATGATTATGCTAAAGATGGTGTGCATCTAAACTGCAAAGGTTCCTCAAGATTAGGCAAACTACTATGCAAGACAGTCTCCTCTGTGCTGAGGAGAAACTAACTAAGGAAGAGGTGGATGGGAGTAAACTTTGCAAAATGAACTCCAAGCCCCATTCACAAACTATGGTAAACAACAATACACTAAGAGAACACAATGGTACTTAAATAACTATGAATTTGGTATAATGCATCAAAATGTACAAAGTATTTTTAATAAATTATTAGAAGTCAAAATATTTTTAAACAATAACAAAAACATCCAGGTATGCTGCTTTACTGAACATTGGATCAAAAGTAATTATATAAAGTTAGACCAGGTCAATTTTTCCAACTATATTAATGCTGATATATACTGCCATGAAAACTATACTCATGGGGGATGCATGATTCTTGTTAAGAAGGGTATTAACTATAAGAGGTATGCTAAAACAGAAAATCTAAATGTGAAAAAAGAATTTGAGCACACAGTCATTGAAATTAATGATCAAAAGTTATTTATTCATGTATATATCATCCCCTGACAGGTAATCACTCTTATGTTTCTTGAACAACGAGAATAGGTAATAAAATGATTAAAAAAACATAACAAAAGAATCGTAATTGTAGATGATTTCAATATAGATTTTCTGAGAGACAATCCTACCTTACAAAAACTATAACAGTGACTACTACTTTACAATATGGACAAAAAGCCACAAGAGTTACCAGCTCCTCAAGCACATTAATTGATGTTATGATACATGATCAAACAACTGAAGATTCACTCTGATGAATGTTAACACTGGCTTCTCAGATCATAATGCCATAATCTTAACTTTAACAGAGACATTACAAAACAATGGTAAGAGTATGCCTAAAACGATACACAAAAAGTTTTTCCCCAAGGATAGTATACATTACTTCAATTTTCTGCTGGAAAAGGAAGATTGTAATGATATCTATGGCACAGTAACTGTAGACCTTAAATCCTCTAAATTTATGACCACATTCATGCACCACTTTAACACAGCATTCTCCTATAAATCATTAACTAACAACCACAATAGCAAAAGTAAAAAGTGGATCACAAAGGGAATCATTAACTCCAGTAAACAAATATATAAGTAAAATATAAGTAAAATAAATAAATCTGATGGATTCACAAAACATTTTAAACAGTATAAACAAATTTATGGCAAAGTAATAATAGCAGCTAAGAAATGACATATTGATGAACAGATTTACAACTCATCAACTAAAAAAAAAAGCCCCTTTTGGAATGTAATTAGGAGTGAAACTGATAACATTCAGACTGACAAACATAAAAATATAACCCTAACAGTTAACAATATAATATATGATAATCCAATTGAAGTTGCAAATATTTTCAATAATCATTTCACCACTGTAGCTGATAGAATGTTTCCAACCCAAACTAACACTAATACTTTTAAAAATCCTAAACTAAATATAAGTGAAAAAAATGTATACCTTAAGCCAGTAACTCATTAGGAAATAACCAGAATAGTTAATTCAGAAAAGAATAGTTTTTCGGCAGAACCTGATGAAATACCAGCATGCCTAATTAAACAGTGCATAAGCTACATTATCGATCCCCTAATTGATATATGTAACTGTTTTATTACTTCAGGAAAATTTCCAGAGAATCTTAAAACAAGTAAAATTGTTCCCATATTTAAAAAAGATAGCCCAAATAATGTTGATAACTACAGGCCAATTTCTCTTATATCAGGATTCTCAAAAATACTGTAATGTATAACAGAATTGGCCCCTTTCTAGAAAAATATTTGTTTGGCAACCAGTAAAATGGCTTTATGAAACACAAGAGCATAAATAATGCCCTATATTCCTTCATAAAGCAAACACTTGAGGGAGTTGATGAAAACAAATCTACAATCTAAATTGGTATATTTATGGACCTGAGTAAATCATTTGATTTGGTTGACTATAATATCTTATTATCCAAACTGCAGTCACATGGTGTTCATGGCATTGCATATATGTGGCTCAAATCCCATCTATGCAACAGGACACAAGTAACATCCATAAGAAATGTAACAAATGGCAGAAACATTAATTCAAACTTAAAAGTAGCAAAATGCAAGGTTCCACAGGGCTCAAATCTTGGGCCTTTTTTGTTTTTAGTATAAATTGAAGATTTGCTAATTAACATACCTCATGCAGCCACGATAATGTATGCAGATGATACAAGCTGCATATTAAAGGGAAACTCTCCTACAAATTTACAACAACAGGCAGCCATCCGCTAATAAGTTGATATTAAATGCCAATAAATAATGAATTTTGCCCTCTGTAATAAGGAAAGACAAAATATTGATCCAATGATCGCCTAGAATAATAAAGTAATTAAGTATTTTAGGAGTAATTATAGACAAATTCTTAAACTGGAAGTCACATATTTACATCACAACAAAACTTAACAGAACTTATTATATGATCTCTGTAATAAAAATGCATGCAACTTTAGCAATTTAAAAATGATCTACTTTGTATATGTAATCAATCAGTTCTTACTTATGACATTATCTTGTGGGGTAATTCAGTAGATATTAATACACTCTTTTTAGCACAAAAGAAAATTATACATAAAATGTTTAATCTAAACAAATGCACTCACTGTAAAATGTAATTAATACAGAACAATATATTTACCCCACCATGCCTATACATATTAGAAAGTGTACGTTTCATAAATAGTAATATACAACAGTTTTACTCCAATAAATCAATCCAATAGCACAGTACTTGAACCAGCAACAAAATCCATCTACAAATTGCCAGAACAACTAAAAAGATCAATTCAATCCTGCATAGTGGCATCCAAATGTATAACTTAATAACTAACGAAATCACAGATACACACTGGATTAGATTTAGGAAGAAAGTTAAGAGGTTTTTAATTAATCAGTGTTTTTATAGCAAACAAGAATTTAATGCATATTTTAAAAGTTTACCCATATAGATAAATTGTAAGTATTAATAGTTTGAAATTGATATATTTTGTAATTGACGAAGCCATGAAATTGTAACAAATTTCCAAAGGTGAGTAAAGTATATGATATGCACTTCATACAAGTTGACCACAAAAAGGTTTGTGACGAATGTGGTTAGAAGGATTAACAGCATTTGTTACGACTAGTCTCTGATTTACATTTCTAGCAAGATATGGCCATCATAAAAGAGGTTGATCAGCTGGAATGAATCTAAAACTCACTTTTTCTTAAGCTCTGCTGTTGAAGTTCTATATCAGCCACTGAGGTTTCAGCACAGGTGACACAGATTGCAACATCTCCATGTGCAGCTTATAGTCTTCTATGGATTTCTGGTGCTTGATACTCCTCATTTCCAAAAAATCATCATGGCTTTTCCTATATCCAACCTTTAAAATCTACTGAAAGAAAGTACGATAATTTTAAAATTAAAAATTGTTCTGTATTATAATCTATATATTAAATTTAGTATAGTAGGTCTATATCAATGACATTACCATAGTAAAAACAAAAAAGGAATTTTCCCCACTAACATATAATTTTCAAATTAACAAAACCCTCTAATAGCTAAATTCTGCATAATAATATTTGATATTTGAAAACTATGAGCAGTACAGATTTGGGATAAGTATAAATTTAAAGATATAGAATATAGCTATTTAATATAATACACAATAAATTTATGGGTTTTTTTCAAAATTCATTGTTAACATTATTTAAAAAAAAAGAAAATTTCATTTTTCCAATGTAAGAATTTAAAAAAAAAAAAAAAAATACTAAAATGACTGATTTTTGGGAGTCAAAAAACTCAATGTAAGATTTTGGATTATTACAGTTATTATTCAGTTTAAATTATTTGTAAAATTTTTTAAATTATTTGTAAAAATTATCTTCTGAATGCTATTTCAACATTTCAACATTGTCTTGGAAAAATTTCACTTGCAAAGAAAGAAAATAGTGTAACTTCAAAATTTTAAGCTGTTTTAATTCATTACATCTTTTTTATTACACTCTAATTTTTATAAAACTTCATGTAAGATTGACTTTTTGTAATTTCTGTTTATCTGTCATCTTTCTTGCCCCTATGTTAATATTTTACTCCATGTACTTTTCAGGATTGCTGTCATTGCTTTAGTATCAATATTGATTAAAAATGACTTTGATTTGCAATTAAATCAAGATGGATTCTAAAATGTAAAATAATATAGTTGTTGCACTGTACCTCTCAAGAGTATCTGGATCTTCCTGGACCCCCTCAGCTACATTTAAGACATCTGGCTGGATGGCACAATACATAGTATGATTCTTCTGTGGCATTTGGGGCAGAAATGTCATTAGATCCTTCTGTTTTTGCTGAACTATTTTTTTTTCCCTCCATTAGGGTATAAGAAGTATATGTTTGCTGGAAGGAATATCTTTTTCAGAGTTTGAGATGGTATTGCCAGATTTTTACCCTGATATGCTTTCCAACTGATTTCTTGAACACTTGCACTCCCTCCCTGTACTGATTTCAGACTAATTTGACTAGCACTCCAGTATACCTGGTTTAGTAGCTTCTATTTTCAGAACTGCAATTTTTCAAAATGGCATTTTCTCACCAAAAGTTTTTTTTTTTTTGATATGTGATACTGCTTTGTGAAAATCTTTGGTCCTCATTCCTAAAACGCAGAAAGTATTTTTCAATCTTAGGTTCTCATTCTTAAAATATGGAACGGATTTTTCAATCTTGAATTTTCTACAAGATGCTACCAATCATCTGATGTAAATACATAATCCGTTTTCCCCGAGTTTCTTTTCAATTACACCAAAGCCAATTTGGAGAGCAAAAACATATGCTCAGGAATCAGGTAATAATGCTCTATAGGATATCTTAATTGCATATTCAAGCAATACAGAAGATTATTTTTGTTCTATGCACCAAAGGAATCAGAAAAAAAAGGTAATTTGTGGTTCCATAAGGTATTTGTGGGCATGTCAAAAATTTTAAATACATATGTTGCAATCTCTGAAGCACTTCAAAATGCAATGTTCTCAGACCATATTTACATATGAATGCAGTTTTTTTTATTGCAGACGTGAACACCTACGTTATAAACCCAAAGCTGCCTTAAATGAACTACCACCAATATAGGTAGGTACCTTTGGTGTTGGCAGAGCTTTATAGGTTATAAGTAATCAGACAACAATCAGTTTTCATCAATCTTATCGAAACTTAAGACTGAATGCTGCTGTTGCCTTTGATGTAGTCTTATGTCTAGCTAGGAGAATGAAGTCTGTTTCTTTTGCCAACCATGCATCACATGCTTTTCATGTGTCTTTTGTAAGACGTTTTGAAGCCGATATAAATCCGTGTGTTAATACGTTCGTATGTTTGTCATAACTTAAACTAGTTTTGTCTAGATTAGTCCTTTCTTATTTGTAGAACCTATACATCTCTGCAACTTACTAAGTGCTGATATATTTTTTCTACACCTTATTTATACAGCAATTATTTGTATAAAGAGGAAATTTCTTAACATGCTCAATTACTGCTCTTTCATCTTCATTACTTCCCTGTTTATTTCTATGATCAACATTGAGTGAACATTTTGAGGTGTTACTAACTATGCATTTTCGGATTATCTCCACATTTCCACTGGCAATAGTAAGGCAAGTGGAGAATTGGAAATTCCAATAAGTATTAAAACTGCTTGCTGCATACTCTTAGCTCACCACGGGAATTTTAATAGCAGAAATTTACATTTTACATATATGTAAAGGACACTCGTCTTCTACTAGTATTGTACTTCACTCTTTTCTCCAGGTAAAGACCATTGCATTATTGCCAACATCAGTTCAAACAGATTCTGCCCAAAATCCACGAAATATATCATCTTTCATTTTTTGTGAGCACATTATTTACACCATTTTACATTAGCAACTTATGCTCTAAAGATGAAATAAAATACATCACCTTGTTTCTTAGATGTAACCCTCTTTGTTTTATCACTATCATATTCTCATTCTAAATTTCTAAACACTTAGCCCATTTCCTTTTCCATTTATCATTATTTCTCAGTTTTCTCGATTTTTCACAGCTACTCACCACCTGCTTTAATAACAACAACTATCATGTGACTAGAGAAAGCCATGGCTATTGGCCAGTATGCGCGGAAGTCACTGCAGCATGTTTTGAATGATGCTTTCCGCCTGGCATACACTCTCCCGCCTTAGAAAAAGGAATGAAGAAAATTGCGAAAACAAAAATTTAAAAAATGGCAGGGAAAGAGCGCGAGATGTTTAATAGAAAAAATAGACCTTATGACTGCACAAAAGTACCATTAACTACAATTTTATTTTTTTAAGTCATTTAAATAAAATACAATTGTGTGCCTCACCGATAGAGTGGAGTCCCAGCATTCCGAATGTCCCATAACTAAAACCACAGGAAATAATTCACCTGCAGCCGCAGATATATATATGTAAATACATCAGATTAAAATATGAAAAACATTTGATTAAGATTAGGTTTCATGTAATCAGAATGTTATACACAACTCTCGTTTGGACGCTGGCCGGCTTGACGGGGATTTTCTTGGCATCTGGAAGCACGCTATTTGCTGGGGGAGTCGAATATTCATAGCCCCTTAAATTCAAGGGCATAGGTTTCTATAGCACGCCAAAAGTATTTTTTTTTTTTTTTTTTTTTGTCTTTAAAAGCACTTTGTTTACAAGATCAGGATTTTCTTCACTCCAGTATCTATTATTTTGTGTCGTTATATAGCCATGTAAATAAAACAATGTTTCATCCGGGGAAAAAAAATTAAATGCAGGCCAATAGAGCGAACATCCAACACCCAGCTGCAGAAATTAACTCTACTCATATTATCGTGTGGTTGCAATTTCTGAACTAAAGTTATCTTATAGGGTTTTCATTTTAAAAGTTTTGTGGCATTCCAAGTCGAGGTTTACGAACTTCCGATAAAGAAAGAAAAATCTAACCTGCGGCTATGGAGATATTCACTATGGTAGGTCCTCAAAATGTCCTCTTTGGAACTCTCCCTATGAGGTCTCATGTTCGAAACAGCCCCATGCCTACAAAATGCCTCGATTGCCCTAAAAGTTATACTGTAAATATAAATAGTGACACTATATACTGAGGGTGCCAAAAATGTATACACACTTCAAGCAAAGAAAAAACTGTGTTAACATAACAAAACTGAATTCACACGAACATAAAATGATTAGCACTAATCATCTTTGATTTTTACAGTTACAACAGCTGCCCAAAATGCCCACCATCGGTGTCGATACACTTCTGAGTACGTTAAACTACTGATTGAGCAATGTTTGCGAAAGTGTCCTCAGGGATTGCAGCACATGCCATTTCAATTTCTTCCCGAAGTGCTGCCAGTGTAGCTGGTGTTCTATGACATATAACATCCTTAAGAGTTCCCCATAGATAGAAGTCCAATAGAGTTAGATCCGGAGAGCGCGGTGGAAACTCAATCGGACCTCTTCGTCCCAACCAGTACCTTGGAAGATTTTCATCAAGCTATGCACGTACATCTCGGTGATAATGTGGAGGTGCACCATCTTCACTCTGTGGTGAGTAGTCAAAAATTCCAAAACCATAGCCGAGGACGCGGGGCTTGTTTCTGTGCGAGGTCTCCCAGATCTGCCCTTGTGAACGGTACCATGCGTCTCAAATTTGTCTCGAATGCGTGCAACTGTTACTCGCGTTGGCGGTTTTGTTTTGTACACACGTCCCCATTGCCTTTAAACTTCAACAACATTCTCGGTTTTCCAATACCACTTCAAAATTGCTTTCCACTATTCAAATTATAATCTTGACTGCATTTTGTTGTAGTAACGTTAGCGTAACGTAATGTGAGTCACGTCTGTTTACAAAACAGCATACGGCAATCTTGGCTTTATTTGTTCATTGTTGATTTACAATAATCTTGGCTTAATTTGTTCATTATTGATTTACCTGTCACGTAGCAACGTTATCATAATCTATGTGAGTCACAGAACATAAAACTACACATTACTATTGTTTTCGGTCCAACTTTGAAATATTTTAAATAGATATCTACGGTGAAAGTGTGTGTAAACTTTTTGGCATGCTCAGTATATATGAATATAAGAATCGCATAATCGACATCAAGATATTTCGCCTCCCAAAAAATAGCAAGTATATAAATCTTCAATTTTGAAATTTCCAGCCTTGCTAAAATACAATGTATGTCGAAACACAAGACCACGGTGTGACTTGTAGACAGAGCTCGGCTTAGCATTCGAATATGTAGAAGAAGAAGAAGAAGAAGAAGAAGAAGAAAGAAAGAAAGAAAGAAAGAAAGAAAGAAAGAAAAGAAAGAAAGAAAGAAAGAAAGAAAGAAAGAAAAGAATGAAAAGTCTTTCGTATAATTATGAAGATATTCATTATACTAAAAATTCCCTATTTGGCGCTGTCAGGAAGCAGTTCGATAGTGCCCCACGACTACAAATATGCCCCGATTTCTCTAAAAGTTATACTGGGAATACAACTAGTGACTTTATAACAGATATGATTATAAGATTCCAAAATTCCACAGAGATATTTACGCCAAAAAATGACAAATCGGCAATTTTGAAATTTCAAACCTCGTTAAAATACGCTAAAACCAAAGACGATGGTTTGATTAGCAGATACAGCAGGCCCCCGAAAGTACAATACATATGAAAGTAAAATCTGCATTACAGTTACAAAGATATTCAATACAGTAGCTACGAAAATGCCTTTTGAGGTTTTCAGGAGGGACGTATCACGTTTGAAACTGCCCCACTCCTATAAGTATTCCCCGATTGCACTAAAAGCTATACTGATATACTTGGTTTATTTACGGATGCTCTTTAACATCTCAGGTCATCAGCGTCCCATTCAACTCAGGGCGTGAAACGGCTGACAAATTTTGCTCAGAGGCCTCTTCTTTCAGGCTTGAGGTTCTTTTTCGTGCTGTAAATGTACGACAGGGACCCCGGCTTTACTTCTCTTCCGAAGGAAGTCATACTTACGATTTTTACACGCGAAAAAAATCCATCGTTAACAAGTATGGTAACCACTACACCACCAGAACCGAAATGACGAATGCTTTATTATGTTGCAGGATTCATTATGTCTCCACAATTCAGGTCTTTTCCTTCTCACGTTTTCCCAGAGATGTCTGAGAACATGATGGTAATAACGACTCACAGTTTGTCTCTCCGGCGGAAATTCTGATGAATTCTGAATGTCGAAGAAAACCGTCTACCGCAATTGGACGTTTGACCTGAATTGACAATTTTCTGGATCTTGGTGAAGCTTTTGCAATCCATTGTGATGATTGTATTTTCGTCTCAATGTGACCATAGACTCATATTTAATCACTCATCTAATAACGGCGGAACACTTATAACACTGTTACAAAAATGTGGTATGGAATTAGACTAAAATAAGATAACACTGAGCGGAAAACGAGAGGCGTCTCTTCGAAGTCAGAGTTAATCATGCTCCCAACGTTTTTTTCTACGGCATTTCTTTGGTGCAGAATTTTGAAATTTCGGGCATTTTTGAACAGATGTCGTACATATTTAAATTGGTATTATTTTGAGCAATTTGTCATCATATGTTCTGTCCTTACAGGTCTGCAAAGCTGCGAAAATCAATATGATAGTGGACTAAGAAAAACATATATCACATGCTCACATAACCATTGAAAAGTCTGAGATAGTGATTAAAAGTTTGAGTTGACGATCATTTGAAAATGCCGACATTTGGTTTTCACTTTTAAATATTTCGAATACTTTGATAAGTTTAGAGTAAAATCGTCAAAGATAGGCAACTATTGTATACAAAGCGGAGATATCATTAAAACGAATTATTTTATGCTTTAAACAAATACAGAGTAATCAGTTCGTAAAGTCATTACCGTCAATGGCCTATGGAGAGTAACAGTAAAATGTTTTAGATTAAAACAAATCATTCTACACACGCACGCACGCACGCACACACGCAATTTTGGTAACCGAGTGGTTAACTCCGGCGGTAACGCGTGGAACTCGCATTCGGGAGGTTCCAGATTCATATCCCTTTGGATCGGTCATCCTATCCTTGGGTTTTCTTGTGGTTTCCCCTGGTCGCATAGGTTAATGCTAAGATGAATCTTTTCTTTTCACGAATTTGCCGCTTTCTCATTTCACATCCAGTCGAAAGTATTACTGCGATATGGGGGTGATGCGGCGTGACGGTGGCTTGTAATTTGGAAAGGCTTCTGTCCGATGTCTTGTTTGGAAGCGGGCAATCTGAGGAGTTGGAACTCCTTTGGGGGGCGGTGTCTCCCTTAACCCATCCTTTCCTTCCAAAAGTGCCTCTAATGCACAAATTCCTAACAACCAATCTAATTCCACACATAGTTAATAAGGTGAATCCTGATAGGTGATAATGAATAAACCATCTTTAGGAAACTATAGACGATAGAATATCAAGAAGGATGACTAAAACAATGATAATTCAATGATAAAAGAGGAATGATCTATAGATAAAGGTTTGACAGTTGAATAAATTCACCAATAAATTTTATCGTATTTCAAATGATTGGAAGCAAGAGAAGTATTGATAGCGATAAATGTCTCAGGCTGGCAAGAAC
The DNA here is from genome assembly GCA_030762175.1 of Metallyticus violacea. Lineage (NCBI taxonomy): Eukaryota > Metazoa > Arthropoda > Insecta > Mantodea > Metallyticidae > Metallyticus > Metallyticus violacea. The sequence continues at coordinate 41,157,029 of CM060830.1, read as the reverse complement.
CATGACTAAAATTTTCAAATGATTGAACTACTTTTTGTAGAATGTTATAATAAATGTAGGAAAATAAATTAGATTGGTTGTTTAAACTGCAATAAATAACACTTAAAAATAATGTTTTCTACGCAGGTTTCAGCCTCACATATGAGCTAACTTAACGCCTAAGAAAAGGAGTAGTGTTAGGTTTTAGGTGCACAAGTAAAACGTTTTGGGAAAAAACTAGCAGTGGAACTTGGTAACTTAATCAACAAAGTCCTACTGCTCATTTAGTACCATTAGTTAATTCGACATAGATGTCCGGAGATTTCAATGCGCGCAAAAGAACGATCCCTGCTATAGTTTCCGGCGGTAACAAAACATTACAAAAACGCTTCTCCCCTATTTTGCTCTCCTTATTTCCGGGAACTCTGCACGGCATGGGTCGCTTTAATTGTTTCGGAGTAGAACGGAAATGGCCTCCATCGATCTTCTGATTAAATCTTAATAATCGATTGTTCCTGTCCCACCCGTACTCATCGCACATTGCGACGATGCGTAAAATGACTGTGATGTTTTGAAAATGGCATTAAAGCATTGTACTTCAATCTACGCTTGCGACAAGGGACTTTTTATTACTGAAAACTTTTGACGCAAGAAATTCATTATGCACAACCATAGCAAGCTGTGTCGCTCGAGCATACCTTAAATTTTTTCACAAAAATAGGTACTAAGTAATGGTAAACTTTATCTTCTATTTTATTTATCCCTTTTTCTTATTGAAATATTAATTATATCTATTTTAAATTTACTTTTCACTGTCTCCTAGCTCAATTTTTTGATGAGTGAAAATGTGGTTATAAAACTTGGAATATAAAAAATATAATTAGCCAAAGTTAAATCTATTTAACGATACTTGATGGTGTATACTCTACAATTGCGACGCCGTCACAATACCAGCAATAAACTTTATAACGTTTTCGCCCCGACGGGATTTTTACTGATGGAAGCATTAGTCATTATCAATGAAACTTTACCTCCAGTATTTTGTTGTCGATCTTGCAAAATGCTGTATGTCAGGAGGAGCAATAAACCTTCTCATATGTTTCTTTAAGAAAACTTTAAAATTGCTTTAAATTACTTTTGAGATACCTTTAATAAATAAAGCGGCGAGTTACATAACAGTGCAAGTCCATTTTTGAGCTATGTGAATTACTCACATATGTGTTGTAATCGCCTGAGTTTCATCATTTGAGATTAAGTTTCCAGCATTTTCCACATGTTATTGGCATACTGAGCTACATAGACACACAAGTTCATGGCCTTAAAGCTTGCAGGTAACAGAGTTAAAACAGAAATAACATTATTATTAAATAGTTCAGTAATTGGCCATGGTAGAATTGGCTTCATTCGTCATGTGTAAGGGCATTCCTACTTGACATGACAATTGATAGGAATTTTCTCAAATAGAGTTAAGCACATTAAACAGAATTTAAGGCAAAATTTTAAAGCTATGCAGCCTGTTTCTGATGCTAAAAAGCAAGAAAAATGGAAAGTGATATCTTACAAACCGAATACAGATCAAAATACCATAACAGCGAGTAAGTGGATTAGTTAGACAAACATTCACAATCAAAGGGAGTGCTAAATTTCACGAAACTACCTGGAGAAAGTTTCACAAATGAAATTCTTCTGAACGCTTCTAAAGTTACAGATATTACAAAATATTTTTGCTCAAGTTTTTCTGTAAAACAACCTCGTTTTCAAAGGCTTCTGGGTGAGTATCAGATAAGGGTCAGGTCCTAATGCTGAAGATTCAGGAAGTGAAGTATGGGACTTTGACTAAGCTAAAATAAGAGGTATGCAAGCTAAGTTTTGTGCGTTTTTTATATGACATTGTTATAAAACACAGATTGAATGTATGCAATGTAAATGTTTTTTTTATTTCCAAACATTGTTGTAAGCGAAATGAGCATATTCCTCTTCCAAATCAAAGTTTTAGTATATGAAATCAACATTACAGACTAATGAGTTTCATAGCAACATAAGTTCAGATTTTCATGAATTTATTACAGGAAAAAAAATGCTTGGGCCATTGCTATCTGGCGATATTTGTAAACAAAGTTTATTAGAAAAAAGAAAATTTGATTTTTACGTTTTCATTTTCAAGAGATATTCAGTTTTAATTGCCTTTCTCAAAATTTATTCAACTGGACTTGTATGATTATGAAAGCCGTGGCTTAAATTGTTTCGAGGAAAGTTTTCAGAGATAACAACAATGATATTTATAAACTGTTATTTGTACGTGCACATAGCTGTTTATATTGCAACTTATTTTTATGCATAAGTTTTCTGTTTCTAAATGATACTGTAGATGATTGCTTGTAATGCTTAAATAACTTAACTTTTAAATTAACTTTATTTCACTCACAAATATACAAATAATTCCACAAGAATTTCGTAAAAGAATCATACTTTGAATACAATCCAAACAATATTTAAAGAAACACTTATATTGAGAATTACATAACAAAGAAGAACATAAAACAAAAGCACTTAATCACGGGTAACGCCTGTAAAATGACTGATAATTTTTTCAGCATGAAAGGTTTCAGTTTCTGCAAGTTATCGCACTTTTCTTGTTCAATCTTCAAAAAGTTGCTAAGGCTCCAATTCGTTGTATTGATTCCTTTGTTGAGGAAACTGTTCCTTGTCCAAAGTATGTCTTGTATTAAAGAAAACCTCCCCGTAATTATATTTGAAGGCTCTTATTTGAGTGTCTGTAGGATCTCTGGACTTTATTTCTGGTCTCATTTACGTATTTATTGGGGTGGGTTTTCATAGTTTTTGAAAAAGATGCAGTCTATTTCAGTATAAAATAAGAATTTTGCTGGTTTCTGTTTCTGACCATTTCTATTTTCATTGTATAATGATCTAGTGTATAGATATACATTTTAATGGGGACATGACACAATTTTGAACATGAAAACATTTAGTTTGTAGCTATTTAACCTTAGTTCTCAAATCTTTTTTCCGTGCAATCCCTCTTGAAATGATTCTTGATGTTTCACTGAAGTTTTTACCTTATAATTTCTCTATAACTATTGTAAGATACCACGCCATCCAGTAGCATTAATAGTAGCAATAACATAGAAATAGAGAAAAACACTTATAAATAAAAAGTTGCCAACCTATTATATTGTACATGGTCCTGAGTAAACCAATATGCAAATAAGAATAAGGTTTAAATAATAATAATAATAATAATAATAATAATAATAATAATAATAATAATTGACATTTATCGTCAAAGTAAAATAAAATCATCATTCCATATTTCCACAATACAACTAAAATTGCCGAAATGCTATGTTTTAAAGTGATATCATCTGCATCCTGGTCCTTCTGCTGAACAAAATGCCAGAAGAGGGCAGATGCAGTCAAATGGGCTGAAACGAGGCTAGCCTATACGAAACGAAAACTTCCTGTAAGATTCCCTTCACGTTTCCGTGGCAATGACGTACTGCTACACTTGCACAAGGCAGGATGAGCCTTCGACCATATTATTAGTGATCTACTATCTAACGAAAGGTTTCAATTCGTGAATAAAATCAACACACACGAGACAAGGCTAGGCTCAGTCTTTCAGCATTAATGGACACTTCGCCATTGTACATTTCACCAGAACCACCGTCATAGTCCGTTTCTGAAAGAAGACTAGTGCTTTCAGCAGATCAGTGTTTTACAGCAATAAAATGGTACGTCGTTATTGTTGATCTCTACTGCAAATGAAATAACAATCACAGTTGTAATTCCGCCTTCCTTTAACAAGAGGTATGACAAATTCCAATCGCGGCTAAAATATTAATAATCGGTTAGAAAAAGAACGGGCATGTGTCGATACTAGGCACATAGCTGGAAATAAGACTGCAATTTCGATTCCACAGTACATAGGGAGTTTACAGAACTATAAGTTTTGAAAAGTTATTATTATTATTATTATTATTATTATTGTTGTTGTTGTTGTTGTTCCAAAATTGTAATATCAATAGATGCGCTGTATAATTCTGAGTCTGTGGTATAAAAACATTTTTTAAAAAATAGTACATTGTGAATTTTGCACAGCAAGGCTGTTATAGCCTGAAGAACATGGTCCCGAAATTTGTTAAATTAATGCAGTTTATTTTGACAATTCCTGGTCCACGAGTATCTACAACTTAAGACCAAAAAGGAGGGGGGGGGGGTCCGATTCTTGAAGTCTTGATTATGCAGAACGTTAAGAAATTGAACTTCTACAGGTAACAGAAGACACCAAAAAGATGATGAGACATACATTCCTGTGATATGGAAAGGCCTTTTTCTAGATACATAAATGTTTTAAGTGAAAGGTGACCAGGATTTACAATGGAGATGATAAATAGTTTTAATCATAATCGGTTATTTCAGAATATAAGATTGTTTTATTTTCTCTGAAGATAATATGTACAGTCCCAAGATTTTTTTTTTAAGAAATTGTTAGGTTCTACTTTTTTGTTATCTTAATAAATTACCTTTTTTAAATTTTAGATGCCTTATGAGAATATATACTGTACTTTTAATTGTTTTTCTTGCCTGCTTATTTTCCATTTGTTAGTATCTGAAAATCCGCCTTTTAACATTAACATAACATTGTCTCTTTGTAGAATGTCTTTAAATCAAAATGTATAGCTTTTTTGTTAAGTAATTCCAATTTTAGGTATTTTCAAGTAGTAGTAGTAGTAGTAGTAGTAGTAGTAGTAGTAGTAGTAGTAGTAGTAGTAGTAGTAGTAGTGGTAGTAGTAGTAGTAGTAGTAGTGGTGGTGGTGGTAGTAGTAGTAGTAGTAGTAGTAGCAGTAGTAGTAGTAGTAGTGGTAGTAGTGGTAGTAGTACCAGTAGTAGTAGTAGTAGTAGTGGTAGTAGTAGTAGTAGTAGTAGCAGTAGTAGTAGTAGCAGTAGTAGTAATAGTAGTAGTAGTAGTAGTAGTAGTAGTAGTAGCAGTAGTAGTAGTAGCAGCAGTAGTAGTAGTAGTAGTAGTAGTAGTAGTAGTAGTAGTAGTAGTAGTGGTGGTGGTAGTAGTAGTAGCAGTAGTAGTAGTAGTAGTAGTAGTAGCAGTAGTAGTAGTAGTAGTAGCAGCAGTAGTAGTAGTAGTGATAGTAGTAGTAATAGTAGTAGTAGTAGCAGCAGTAGTAGTAGTAGTAGTAGTAGTAGCAGCAGCAGTAGTAGTAGTAGTAGCAGCAGCAGTAGTAGTAGTAGTAGTAGTAGTAGTAGTAGTAGTAGCAGCAGTAGTAGTAGTAGTAGTAGTAGTAGTAGTAGTAGTAGTAGTGGTGGTGGTAGTAGTAGTAGCAGTAGTAGTAGTAGTAGTAGTAGTAGCAGTAGTAGTAGTAGCAGTAGTAGTAGTAGTAGTAGTACTAATAGTAGTAGTAGTAGTAGTAGTAGTAGTAGTAGTAGTAGCAGCAACAGTAGTAGTAGTAGTAGTAGTAGTAGTAGTAGTAGTAGTAGCAGCAGTGGTAGTAGCAGTAGCAGCAGTAGTAGTAGTAGAGTAGTAGTAGTAGTAGTAGTAGTAGTAGTAGTACTAGTAGTAGTAGTAGTAGTAATTGTTATTTAAAACCTCGTTGACAGAATAATTTGAAAGATGATGTTTTAGAAAATCAGTTTTGGAGAGAGCGTCTAAAATTTTACGAAAGGTGGCGCTCATGGAGGTGACATGTTTCTTATTACAACCATAAATAATACGGAAAATCGAACAAAGTTTGAATTTCACATAGCTAAAATCTAGAAATTCATTTATTAAACAAAATGTTAATAAAGTGTTAAAGTTTGTTATAATCATTAGATCTAGGATTATGACTTTTTTTTCTGTGGTCATCAGAGAAGATCTAAATGTACTGAAACGATATTTGTAGCTATCAAACATTATGGGCAGGTTTTATTTACTATTTTTTTTTTTTTGTACTTAGGTGCATATTTTGTACTGCTCTACCTATTACTATCTTTTTGTAATTATTTTCTTATTTTTGATAATTTTCTCTTGTGTTTTAATGCATCATTGACGGGAATAAGAAGTAATAGTTTTAACGCGACTGTTGAAAAGAATATTTTCGGCGAATTTCACGTTATAGAGAAAATGTTCTATTGAGTATGACTAACAACGTGTTCATTCCTGCTGTGAAAATTTTCATAACATTTAAGTAAGATAAGTAGATAGCTATAATAATATCGTTTTCCTTGTGGGAGAGAGGTATTTTTTTGTGAAATGCCGATCTCAGTTTGCATTATTAAAATAATCACTGCTCGGCACGGTTCCGATTACAAAGACATAAGCAGCAGCAATGACGCTATAAGGAAAATCTTTTAGATGCCGGTCTGTTTGGTCTTTGTAAATTTTCACTCAGATACTGACTTACTAGTGCAACATTATTGTCTTAGAATTTCATCCTTTGCTGGACTCAAAAAAGGGATGAGCTGTCCTTCCGCAATCTGTACGTTGTTGATATAAAAATGTGAACAGAAAAGTTAGTTGTTTAGCAGATTTCTTGTGTATTTTTGTGATTTTTTAACAAATAATATTTCAGTTTAAAAAATGTGAGAATCTATACTTGAATTGTTTTCTTATTATAACATACATACAACTTCAGGAAACTAATATTTAAAAATATTATTTTTAAAAATACAATGTTCATTACGTTTAAATTAATGTTTAGTTACCAATAATCGTGTGCAATGCCTTTTTACTTCTATACTACATATTTGTTTTGTTTATTGTCGCTTTGACTATCGTTGGTCTTCTCGCGACGTCTGCAGATTGGGTACTGAATACTATGTCTATAGAGATGAATGAAATTAGATGAATCAATGCTGGCGCAAATGAACTCGGGGTTCTTGGCGCCTTAAAGCTATCTGGCATTCACCTTCTCAGACAAGGAAAAAAAAAAAGCGATAAAAACTTTACCCAAACTGCTTGATCTGACAGGAATTCTAACCCAGAACCTGCGGATTAGTAGTTGCAAACGCTACCACTAGGCCACGGAGGCAGTCACTGCATATTTTAAGTATCTTTTTGCCTGATAGTTTCAACTTTTTAAACGTAATTATTAATAATTTCAAAAAATATATTTTTAAAAATTAATATTAAATTTGGAAACAAAATCTAAATGCACACAAATTGTAGGAACAGAAAAAGAAAGTGAAAATGAAGAAGAGAAAGAAAAACGACTGTAAAGATAGAATAAGGTTAAAGGCAGGTAGACAAAATTGAACAGTGAGAAACAAAGCATTACCTATGAGAGAATAATTAACTTTAGGATGCAGCCTGGAGATTTTGGAGAAATGCTAGTGAGGGGCGAGCTACTTCCCAGAAAGTACTTCTTTAATCTTGATCCCAGCCAGTCCCTCTTTTCATTTCAAGGAATCCATTTTACGCACGATGAGCTTGTATTATGTAGATGATTTTCATCGCCCATTGTTTTTTCCTCTTAAGCAGAACAACAAGACTGCTCATTCTTTGTAATTATCGTATAAATTGTTAGTTTTTTGTTTCCAATGCACAGATGTAATCACAAGCTCTAGCGTTCTAACGTCTATCATCATGACTTAGGGGCGTGCATAATGTTTTCCCTTTTTCAGGGAAATGATGGCTAAGCCTACATATTTCCGTTCTGCGCATGCGTTGTTAAATACTTGAAGCTGAAGTAACCTAAAGGATTAGGGGCTAGTGCATTAACGTGCTATCAAATTAACATTTTATTCACGTATATCTGATAGTGAAATAATTTTTGTATTTAATTAAAAACTTTATTTGTAATTTCAAATGTGAAGCTAAGTAATATCAACAGTTATTATTAATTTCTCTAAAATCATTTGGAAAATGTAATATTGAAATGACTTATATAAATTTAAAATGCTCAGATTGCAGGTTAGTTTGTTTTCTGACTGCAAAAATGCGTGCACTGCTAATAAAACTAAAACTGTTTTTTTTTTGTCAAGAAGATTTTATTATATACAATTAAAGTAAAAATTTAATAATGTGCAAATACATACCTTTTCATGTCCAGAAGTTCTTCATTATGTCTTTTTCATTAACTGCAGTTAACGGAGAACTTTTCTTTTTTACAGAAAAATGTACTAGGTTGACTAGAAAAAAAAAGTTTGCTATAACTAGTGCCTTATCATAACAACTACAATACATCATCATCATCATAAACATTATCATTATTATTATAATTCAAAATATAAACAATCATTTTCGACAGCTTTGATCTATCTACCCTCCAGTGTTCGAATTTGTCAGTTATACAATCCTCGGATTTAGAGGCAAAACCTCTGAACTTATGTTCAAGATTGTCTAACCACCTCCCTATAATAGTTAGAAGGATTGAATATTGGATGAGTCAGCAGTTGTATTCCTTTTAATTTTTTTTTCGGGGGGGGGGGTCAACTTTGGCCAACTTGCAGCAGCATTATCCTGTGGCGGTATAATGCACTTTGTATTTACTTAAGTTTAATCTTAAAACGTGGAATACCCTGTGCAGTTGCTTACAGCACAATTCAACGTCAACTACACGATAATTTGGGACCAGCTCGAAATTCCACCAAACACAAAACATCATCTTTCGCTCGAAAACGAATTTGACGATCCACTGACTGAGGTTCTTTCCCATGAATGCATTGCTTTCTCTTCTCAGAATTACGGGACAAAAGTCATTTTTCATCACACGTCACAATACGTTTAGAATCGGTCGCCTGGGGAATTTTTAAGAAGTTGTTATAAACATCAACTGTCGCTAGGCCTGAGGTTCTGTAATTTCATATGGATCGACTCTTTCACTTTTACGCATTATATCGAGTTAATGCTAATGCACAGCTAATGCTGTTTTGGAGACACCAACCCTGACAATTTATGAGACTCTTCTTCTTGCGCAGTGCGCAGTACTTCATTTTCTATAGCTGAGGTCGTCCAGAGTTAAGCTTATCTTCAAGCTAGTATCTGCATCACTGAATCGCCTGAACCAGTTCGACACTGTTCTCAAACTGACAACATCTTCAACTTCCATCTGATATATTTCATTAGTTGCTCAGCTAGCACTCAAACCTTTCCTCAATAAATAAATAAATAAATAAATAAATATTAATAAATATAAATAAAAATAAAATAAAAATAAAGGTCTGAAGAAGGACGCGAAATGAAATAAATTATATATATAATATATATATATACATAACATTTAAACTCGTCTTAAACTATTATTTAAAAATACATTTAGCAAATATAAACAAAGGATTCCGTGCCTAGTAACTCAGAAACAAACGAAGAAACCATTCATAAAAAAGACTTTATGGCCAACCAAAAAAGGTTTTTGATTTAACCGATTTACAAATATAAATGTGTATTTAAAACTGTGCAGTATATTTATATTACATATAATCAACGTTTTTATTTAGTAACAAAATTATCTTTGTTTAACTTTAACCATAATGCCTTCCAATGTCTGTAAGTGCCTGATGATAATAAATAAATGGAATGGAAATGGGGCAAGAGTACTCGCGATCTTGCTGATCTTTCAGAAGTTAGTCTTCAAACATTCCATTATTTAAAGAACTTCCATAAGTTTCTTGGGTCTTCTGTTACTGTTATTATTTCTGTATAAAATAAAAAAAAACGTAAACACAGATAAATATGTTTATTGTTTGAGTTTTTGTTTTTAACATTGGATTTCGTGGCCCCTCCAAAAACTTAATTTCACATTAGATTCACATCTTTAACACTTGCTACCAAAAAGCAATATTAGTATTCTTTCTTCTTATTTATTGCCATAATATGTCAGTTATCAGGAGCAACACAAATATTTGTTTTATTTGATTATAGAAGTATATATAAATCAATGTTCAATTGCAGTATAGTGACTAATGACCTATAAATATTAAAATCTACAATTTTCCAAAGTTTACTTTCTAAAGCTTTTCCTGACATTAAAACACAGGTAATACAAGTAACACGAGCCGCCACTGACATTTACTGAGTATATCTAAACAGGTTCAACAATAGCGCACTGTTCTCATGTCTTTAACGTTACACTTTGATCAAACACGGGAAGTAAAGGGTGATAAAATGGCGAATTTCCTTGGCGGTGTTGCTGGAAGGATAAGATGCCCCATTACGCATGAAGCCACTTAAAAACAAGAGGAATTTCGTGTCCGCGTCTTCTAAGTTAATTGCTTACCGCGGGTGGTACACAGAACCTTGGCCGCATGCCTTTCTTGGAGCCCGAAGGCCGATAATTCATCACGTCATTTTCAACTTTTGTGACCCGCATTGTTTTTTTGTTTGGTTTATCTCTTATCGAGCTGAGATGAGCATCCTAAACTTGCAACTTACGTCACGTAGTTAATATAATTTTTATTGCGTTTCTTCAAACGTAAAGTGTGAATGTCACGTATAAAAACACCATCACACTGCTGTAGAGAATCAATGTAATCAAGAAATGTGAAAATCAACGCTATTATAACCAAATGGTAGAAAGACAATAATGTATAAATTACATATTTTTTGGTAAAAAGAAATTTCTTTACTTTTAGACTTATTTTTGTTTCTATTTAGCATTTCATGGAAACTAAAGTTTTTCCCCCTTCCCCGTTTACCTATAACCGGACATCTGCGCTCATAAATTTATCAGAAGGAATTTGAACCTTGAGTCATATTTGGTAAGACAATTACATGAATAGATAATAAATATAATAACGCATTCAGCTATTTAATAAGCCATTTCCTTGTATAATATAAATGCAGGTGAATGAACGGACAAAGAAACGGGAATACTCACTTTATAACTAAACTAAATTCAATGTGTGTATATTTATATATGTGTGTGAATGCATATGTATATGTCAAGGGTTATCAGTACATTGTTTCACGAAACTCGTAATCTAATAAAAGTAGTATCCATTGTAGTGTTTTATTTTACAAGCGCGAGTTTCTAGAACTTACGAACATAAAGTACTAGTTTACTAGGTGTGGCATACAGATATTATCAGCTTGCGGGTTTGTTTTATTAGCGCTCTGTTTCACGAAACTTTCGGTCTTGTAATTTTGCATATTGTAAACTAGTTGAATTCTATCCGTAAATTTCGAATGATGAATTTACACACTAGTGTAGCTACAACTTTTAGGTTAGATACTGATTCTACCAATTAAGCGGCGCATTTTAATTATAAAGCTCTTAAGAGTTATTTATTCAATGTAGGTTTCAAATCTACCCCGCACTTCTTGAATTATCTATTTTCATCTGAAAATTACCATAGAAACTTAGCTACTTACAGCATCATTTGTAGATGATAATATGAATGGTGAATATGAATATAAAATAAAAGCACTTACCATTTTAGCTTTCTTGATGTTTGGCCAAGATGTGTCCCTCACATATGTGTAATCTTTCTCCTATGTAATTAACCTCAACGCTTTCACGGTTTGCATTATTATTTTCCACATTTCGGCTTTGTCTTTCTTTGTAATTTTGTCAGAGAATTGCTCAAATAGTACTTCTTTAAGGTCATTAATTAAATGCTGCACTGTTACTCTGTATTAAATACTAGAGGTTCTTTTCGAGTGGCATACATAATGTTATTTCTTGATTTGAATATACAATTTAAAATACATGTCGCGTAAACAAAATAGCATCAACAAACAGTTCATGGAATAATAAATATCCCCGAAACAGCCTTCTCGACGCTCGAATACTGTCGCTACATAGTAATTTTCAAAGGGACTAATGACAAACTTTTACCATACTACCATTGTGGAATAACTGTTCTTGAAACAGGTTTTATTAGAACTGGCGGAATTACGAGTAATAACTGGTAGACTAATTGTTCCGTAAAACAGGACCCAGATTATCAGAGTAAGAAAAAGAATACATTTAGCAATGGCTAGAGCCCGGAAGGAAACCTATAATATTTACAATTACTCTATTTCAGAAAAAGGGGTAAAACGAAAAGAGAAAATCTATAAAATTGTTTTATTTCATTCCTGATGATATGGGAACTGTTTGTTTTAAGCAGAGCATCACTTTGTATAATCAGAAAAAGACATAAATTTATAGAAATTGTGGCCTTGAACGTTCTAATAATAGTATTAATATTAATAATGACAGTAATAACAAACCGCAATTGCTCTAAATTTTTTCCACTGAAAAGAATAAACTGATGCTATGCATTGAGTTCCTATTTCTTTTGTTCTATGAGGCATATGCTCTGAAAAAAATCGACCTAAGTATGCCATAAAACAGCGAAGAAGATATCGCTAGCATACTAATGGGGTTCAAAAAAATTAAAGTAGAATTAGAGAAATAATACTTAAAAAGATAAAAGAATAGACATTTAATGAGTTGGTAGAATCATACAAAAAAATAGGTTATAAGAAAAAAGAAAAAAATATATATCGAAAGTAAACATATAAAACATACAACAGAAAATAGAAACGCGACAAAAATACAATATCGTAACAGCTAACAATTGCAATGATGAAAATAACATTTTAAAAATTTTATATATATTATTGATTATTATTAATAAATGCGAATGTTTAATGTTAAACTTGAGAATACAATTTACTCTAGCCACAAAACACAAATGTTAACTTGATTACTTAGCGAACACCTAACCTAACTTCCTTTGTAGCTCATCTTAAATTACACCTTCGTCGTGACATTTAATCCGTCATTTGCTTTACTCGACACAAGAAAATAACAAAAGCAATTACCATGCTTGTTCACTTTTCTTTGTTTCGTCAACAGTTAGAAGCATACTTGCACCGTAGACTTAAGATCGCGGGTTCAAACCCCGCCAGGATCGATGGTTTTTGTCGGGCGTAAAAATCCTAAGTATGGCTTCCTTCGGAAGGGAAGTAAAGCCGTGGGTCTCGTGTCGTAGATTTACGGCACGTGAAAAAAACCTCAAGCTTGAAAGAAAAGGCCTCTGAGCAAAATGTATCGGTTGTTTCACGCCCTGAATTGAATGGGACGCTGATTACCTGAGATGTTAAAGAGCGTCCCTAAATAAACCAAACCAACAATCAAAAAGGAGGGATATAGAATAAAAAGTAAAGCAATAATAATAATGCTTAAACATTTTTGACCGCCATTCAGAAACCACAAATAAACAATTAATACGGAAACCCAGAGTAAACAAAACAAAACAAAAAATAAACCTAATTAATGTATGCGGTATTCTACCTTTTATTTCAGTGACAAATACTGTAATTTCGTCTCTATTTTGAAAAGAATATTTACATTATCATTACAATTAGCGTTTTAATTAATGAACCTGCAACTTTTACATTTAACAGCTGTTCGGTACACACAATGTTACTGTACTTTAATAATGAATATTAATACAAAATATTTTAAATAACTTTCTGAGTAGCATGATTTAGCTTCAAAGAAACGATAACTTATAAATACTCGGCGCTTATTTGGGTGTGATTTATTGATTATTTATGTTACTCGTTAATGATAAAATACAACTGAGAGGTTTAGTATGAAAACCGAAGAAAAGAGAACAAGACATGAAAGCGAAGCTAAGTAAACTGATTTATAGCTCACGAGGGAGTGCGATCTCACACATTTACTGATAGAACCCGAAGCCCTGGAATTGGCGCACCAAGTTTCCGATGACTCGCTCGCTATACATTGTAATTGCTTTAGGTTTACGTTCAACCACCAGGTCGCAGCGGGAGTGTTTACATTTGCTGGGTGTGGCATGGCCTACTTCATCAATCACACGAAAACATCACTCTCCCCCGCCTCTGTTGCAATGATAACACCTAATACCAAATGTATATTTTACCGATTCTGTCAAAACTACAATATAGTAATAGATAACTCCATTAACATAGAAGCTATAATTTAATTCAAATGCGTTTACATTTTCCTATGAATTAAATACAGAAATGAGCAATTGAACTACAAGGCGATGAAATCTGTCCGTTTTCGCGAAACTCCATGTACAGTAAAGTTGTTGACCTCGAGCATAGATGGCCATACTATTAGCAAGATAATTGTTTCATATGTTGGTACATCTGTCTTACGCATTCATTCTTAATATCAAGTAATTGTTTTACATAATTTATTCAGTATTCAGCTTTCTAAAGCAGAAGTTTCTATAAAATGGATAAAATGCATTTTCGTGCAATATTGGTTCTCTGTAAAAGATGCTTCAACTCTCCTTCACTTTTTTCGATTAAAAGTGGCATCCGACCATGAAAATAGCTCACGTAAAGGAAGTCCAAAATGTGCAGCAAAGCAGAATTCCTTGAACAAATACATGATATGGTATCAGACGAAGGACAAATTAAATTGCGTGAAATTGCTGAAACTATAGGCATTTCAAAGCAACATGTAGATTATATTTTGCACGAAAAGCTTTGCACAAGATGGATGCCGTACTTATTAACAGCAGGATCAAAAACGGATTCATATGCCTTTGATTTGATTTGGTTTATTTAGGGACGCTCTTGAACATTTCAGGTCATCAGCGTCCCATTCAATTCAGGGCGTGAAACGGCCGACAAATTTTGCTCAGAGGCCTCTTCTTTCAGGCTCGAGGTTCTTTACGTGCCGTAAATGTACGACACGGGACCCAAGGCTTTATTTCCCTTCCGAAGGAAGCCATACTTAGGATTTTTACGCCCGAAAAAAAAGCCATTAATCCTAACCGAGCTTGAACCCGCGATCTTGGGTTTAGAAGGCACGATATGAAAATGTCGCAACGGTATTTTAGTTGCAAAATGCAATGTGAGATCGGAAAATTTAAACGTGATAAAAGTACGCTATGATGTGCAACAAAGCCAATCCATACCAAACTTCACTACGACTGAAGTATTCTATTCAATACACATTTGGTTACACAATTTTATAATTATGATTCATTCACAAAATGTGAGCAAAATATATCGGTTGTTTCACGCCCGGAATTGAATGGGACGCTGATGACCTGAGATATTAAAGAGCGTCCTCAAATAAAATAAATCAATCAATTAAGAACAAAAGCAGCCAAATAATTTATAAGGCCATTGTTGAAGATTTTCATTTTTGTATAACCTAGAGTTTGTATTTTGTTTTGAATTTTAATAAAGAAGCATTGCCTTTTTATTACTTTGTGGTCATATGTGTCAAACTGTTGTGGGAAAATGGGATAAAATTAATAAAGTGTTATATTCCTATGCCTTTCTTATAAATAATTACTGGTTAAAAATAAAACGAAACACTTTGAGTGTAAACATAAATATTTTACCTTTTTTCTTCACGTTTATCAAGTTTGGAAAAAATAAGAATTTTTATACTTGTGTTTTCACACGAAAATTGGAGTTATCAAATACATAATCTAATAGTTATTTAAATAATTTATAAATGTATAAATGTCCTAATTATAGCTTTAGTTGTTTACTACAATATTTAAAAATGCATTTAATGACTTTTATTTTTCTGCATTTATGTAATTTTGAAAAAATTACTCCTCAATTTCAAGTGTATGAAAGTTTTTCAGCAAAGCATTTGGACACGTCAATTCATACATTATAAAATATATACTTTTATAACCTTGTTGTGAAATGCATATCGGAAAGTTTTCATTTCTTTAAATGCACTTCAGATCTCTCTAAATTTGTTTTGTGCTCTGTGGGAGGCAATCACGTCAATTTTGGTCAAAATAACCTTTTACTAATTTTATAAATGTAAATATAAATATTTCGACGAATAATCTAATCTCTCGAGGTTTACAATCTGGTAATGGCTAAGCACTAATTCCTTTAGTACATATTCAGTGTTTGACATCTTTTTATTTTTCAAGAACCGAATCAATGTTCTCAAAGTATTTTTCAACTGCTGTATTCCTGGTACTGAAACACAAAATTCTGTTCTTAATATATGCCAAACTCCCCTTCAAGTTAGGATCGTTTAGCAAGTTTTGATATGCAGTGGAAACAATGCTTATCCTATCAGAGCTGTCAATTTTTGTTTTCACTATTTCAAAATGACCTCAATAAAAAGTACAAACAGAAATTCAAGTGCTCCAAAGTATAAAACACACACACTCACACATGTGAGGCATTTATAGTTACGTGGCCATTTTAATCCGAAGGGGAAAATAAAAAAAAAAAAAAAATGCTTCAGATAAAATAAAACAATAAGATAACGACCTTAACTCGTCCTTAAAATGTCATTCTCAAAGTCATTTCAAGGCCAAATTGGTTTTATAAATGGAATGGTGTATTTTTTTCCCGGGAATGGAAAGAACATTCAGTTTTTTAGTATAAAAGTTCTAGTATAACTATCAGCTAGAGGGTATTGGACAAATAAGACAGCAAAGTTTTTTTCGCTCACTTTCACTTTACTGACATCAATTTACGTACAGTACATTATAGTTATAGTCCTAACTGAAATAATATCATGTTCACATTACAAACAGTTTCAATTCAGTAAATGCTCGAAAGTATGACCACTAACTTCGATGCATTTCCAAAACGTGCTTAAAAAGATCGATGAACGCTCTCAACACCTCTTCGCTGATTCTTGCATAATCATTACTAATTTGTTGACATAGTTTATCAGGTGTAGTTGGTACTTCTTCATAAACTTTATCTTTAATGTATTCCTATAAGAAAAAGTTTGGACAAGTGGGAACAGGGGAACGGGCAGGCCAATGAACAGGTCCTCTGCGTCCTATCCATCGACCAGGATACTCTCTGTTTAATATTTCTCGAGCTACAGCTGAGGAATTAGATGGACAACCATCGTGTTATTGCAGCCCGGGGCACGTATTCAAGCAACACTGGAAGTTTTTGGTTCAAAAAAGTTCTGTGTTTCTGCCCATTAAGTTTACCTTCAATGAAGTATGGTTCAATCATAGAATCCCAAAATGCCACACCAAACGTTCAAGCTCCATTGCCGCTGATGCTCTGCTTCCCGTAACCATTTTTGAATTTTCCACTGCCCAATAATGCATGTTATATCGATTCACTTGAGCATAATTGATGAAATGTCGCCTCATCAGAAAATAAAATGCTGGAAATGCTACAGTTTTGAATTTGTAATAGGGCCCATTGGCAAAATTCAACACGCTTCTGAAAGTTATTCCCATGAAAAGCTTGGTGTAGGCTAATGTGATATAGAGGGTATTTGTGACGCTCAAGTATTCGAAGAACCCTCCTTTGAGAGATTCCCGAATCATGTTCCAGTTGACAGGAACTAGCATGAGGTTTAGCGGCAACTACAGCTAATACAGCGACTTCCAAATTTTCTCCAGTAGCACTTCTCATTCGATGATGTTTTCTTGATGCGACACTTCCCGTTTCGGAGAATAGTTCGCAAGTCGTTGAAAATTTCTAACAGAGGCTGCCCCCTTTCAGGATATCGATCTTCGTATAAGTTGCAAGCTGCTCTAGCGCTCTTATGAGCTTCGCCATAAATGTAAATCATATCGATCCTCTAATTGATGGCATATCGAACATCCATAATTGAAAACAAAGTGGAACTGACTGAGAATGGTGTCCTTTGAGGTTTGAAATGGCAATGATGAGCATTCATTTGTGTACCGATGTCAACAAATAAACATCTGTGTGTAAACAAATGAGTTTCCTTCATAGCAACAACAAAACAAAAGGGAGAGAAGTGAAAGTGAATAATATTTTCTGTCTTGTTTGTACAATATCTCGTCATTTATCACCCCTAGATGGTAGATTTACTAGAACTTTTATACTGGAAATTGAATGCTCTTTCCATTCCCGGAGGAAAAAAATTACACAATTCCATCTGAAAAAAACCCCATTGGACCTTGAAATGACCTTTAGAATTGTATTTTATGGACGAGTTAAGGTCATCATCTTATGCCTCCCTAGGAGAACTTCAAATTTTGTCTGAAGCGTTTTTTCTTATTTTCCCCTTCGTTTCGGAGTAAAATGACCGCGACACTATAAATGCCTCAATATCAGGTGTAATTTTTCATGGAAATTTTGAAAGTGATTTTACGGGCAACTCAATTGGAGGAACTTTGTGAGCATTATTTCACTGAACGAAAGACATTGTGCGTTCCAGTCATCCATCTGCTATCAACGTGCGCGGGCCGTCGCGGCAGGACATGGTCGGCCAGTACCCGGGCTTATCGATTTGTAATCTTTCCGTATTTTAAATGCTGGTATCTATACTTTTTCGTAGATATGGTGGCCGTACTTGCCTCATAGATCCAAAGTCGTGGGTTCACATCCGGTTAGGGTCGATGGCTTTTTCAGGGCGTAAAAATCCTAAGTATAGGCTTCCATCGGAAGGGAATTAAAGCCGTTGATTTCGTATCATAGCTTTACGGCACGTAAAATAACCTCAAGCCTGAAAGAAGAGGCATCTGAGCAAAATTTATTGGCCGTTTCACGCCCTGAATTGAATGGGGCGCTAATAACCAGAGGTGTTAAAGAGCGTTCTTAAATAAAACAAACTTAACCTAACCTGGTTAAGCTTTTATTAATAAAAATGTACATAATCTTATTTTAACCTGATGAGCACTAAAATATTGTGTTCAAAATAACATATGTGCACTCGGGCATCTCTGAGATATTCTGATAAAATGAAATTCACGAGACAAGGATTTTATTACCCAAATCTTAGGATTTCTGTTCTTATGTGTAATATTATTCAGTCCATCTATAGTGTGAGGGTTATTTCTCTAAATTATTTTTTGGAATCCCCACAAATGATAATCGTAGAGCGCAAGATCTCTTAAACGCGAGGGCCATAATCTTTTAGAAATGACTGCCATCAACACGTCTCTCCAAAGAATCACGAGCCGTAGCAGAATCTTGTTGAAAATATCCACTTTGTCTCTCTCATTGGATAATTTTTCAAAAAACTTGCGAACATTTGTGTACCTACCATTCCTCCTTGAATTTACATTATATATATATATATATATATATATATATATATATATATATGGGTCCTGTTATTTGCTTTGCACTACCAATACACTACACACCTATTTTCTTCATCATACAGAAATCATGAATTAATCGCGAATTTTCTGGGTTCCAGTGTTAATGCGCAAACAAACATAACCATTGTAGATGAAATCAAGCTCATTGGAGAAAATTATTAACTGCGGATAAACCACAATAACTGAATTTCACATTACTTACGTCGTTCAGCGATTGTAATATTTGAGCTATAATCGCTGTCTGAAATTTCAATTTTAGCAATTTATTACTTCTATGGTCTCAGATTTTTGAAATGCCAATTATGTGTAGTTACTAACATAGAAAGTTCTTTGGAGAACGCTCTAATGATTTTCCGTTAGAAAACGTCGTTTTCAGTTAGGAATATTGTCATTATCGACCCTTTACTCTAAATCTAAGAACAAGTTTTATTACAGTATTTTTATGTGTAATCAGTATGCTAGAAATTTTCTCTACAGTTGGTTACACACTCTCTTCAAGATTTATATATGTACACCAATATTTTGTGCTTCATTTTAACTTATAAGATGGCACTTCAATATACATATTTTAATTCACAAGCAATAATAAAGCCACTTGCATGTTAAAAGGAATTGAGGAATGCACTGCAAGCAAAACACCAACTGCTTTTGTGACAGGGATATTTTTGAATCTGAAATGTGACCTTGAATGAGGAGATTACGGATAGAACACCGGGGATTTGACCTGTCGGTCGATCGGGGCCCTCGCCTGAGGTCGGCAGATGGTTACTGGAATACAAAAGTTATTTTTGCAAAATGGTCTTGTATCACATTCTGTGATACTAGGAATATATGTGATATTCCGTCCAACTTGCATGCCATAGTTGCTTAAAATTATAAGGATATTTCGTTATTTCAGTATTATTCAAGGATTGGCTGTACCTTCGCAAACAGTGAGGGCACCTCCAAGAGGAAGGGATGAGAGGATGGAAAAAACCTCCAAGGAGCTCGAGGCGCAAGCCACCGTCATACCGCGTATAGCACCATCCCAACCCACACAGCGCTTTCGATCCTGTAAAAGAACCAACAGAATTTAATGAGATGAATGAGGCAGCGGAAAATTAAGAAAAGGAAAAATCCCTCCTAGCATTCGCCTAAGTAACCAGGGAAAACCATGAAAAATTGTAAGGTCAAAATATCTGGTCCCTAAGGACTTGAACTCAGAACCTCTCGAGAATGCGAGAGTCCCAAGCGTTTCCGCCCTACACCACTCACCAAACCATTGTTAGGACGATATAACAATCCTTTTTTCCAAATATATGATATTTTAATCCCAAAAGTCTTAACATTTGAACATTTTTTCTTGATAATTTACGTACCAATATTTAATCATAGTGTCACAAATAATTCAAGTCTACTGCAATTTTAAATCTTGTTTACTTAAACTTTAACAATCATTTAACGTATATAGTGTAGAGATTAAGATGTAATTAAAGAAAATAAAAATACATACACAGTGCCTAATAATTATATATAATTTACTAATGTTCATTAATGGGACTGTGCAAGATATTGTCAAATCATTATCTGACAAGAACTATGACATCCGGATGCTAATGACATCTATAGATCTGTTTCACCTAGCAGGTGACATAACCATTACTAAGTCAGCGTATTCCATTTGGTTGATGACAAGCGACCTTCTTGAGGTCAGGAAGGGTGTTGCCATTAGGGGTCACGCGATGAGTTGGGCGCGGTCGGTCACTCGGCCTTCAACTGTTTCCGGAATTGGGTTTCCTGGGGAAAGAGGGGGTGTGGTTTTTCTCCCCAAAGCCTTTATTCCTGATGAGTGTCATAGAGCTCTTAAAGCGGAGGCCAAATATTGATATTGACGAAAGCGTTTGGCTTCTAGAAAGGCTTTTCATTCTTTTATTCCCTTCTCTACCTTCTTTATATCCTATAAGAGAGCAAATTATGACTAGAGCGATGACGGAAACATATTGAACCTTATATTATATTAATGAACAGCATAATACTCCAGTAAAAGATATTTAAATGTGTTAATTTATTATTGACGATTACTAATCGAAGACCACCAGATGATCATAAGATCAAAATCTGCTCCAACTGCTTGAAAAACATTCCCATTATTAACATGTGATAGCGTAACAGGCCTATTTCTTTAAGAACGTCGAGTTATTGAATGACTTTCTCCTTCCATAAGCCAAACAAAATCTAAACAGTCACGATTCCAGCAAGATGGTGCAGCAGCCCATATTGTCCGTGGTTGCTTTCCAGACTTGGGAAATTTATTGACTGGCAGGATCCTAATTTATATGGGCTACGTAAAATGTCGGGTGTTATGTCCTTCATAAATGGCTAATCTTAAGGACGGAATAACAGATGTAGGAAATATTTTCTCTGGTCATCAATGTAATTTGTGGAGTCGTTATTTAGAGATACAATATGGATATTCTTAATCCATTAATTACTAGAAGCTTCTGGTACACGAAATGAAAGAATTGAAATGAATCCGTATAAAAACTTCAATTACTTGCATTACTCTGAGATATTTTATTTCGTAATTTGTATACTTTATATAATTATGATAAAGTGTTATAATGAATATTTAAATAGTTATGCCACGATTATTGAACATCAATAGATTCAATCGGTACGTTTTATCGCAAGTAACATCGCATAAGAGTCTGAGATCGCCGATAAATTCACTAAAGTAATGAGTGAATTTAAACTTGGCTTACAAAATTGTAATAATTGTGCATTTCGAGCGGACTATGTCGAAAAATAAAATTCGTTGTAAGACTAAACTTTTTCTCTTTAATATCAAATCAAGTTACTTATCAGACAACCATGTACGACATAAGTAATGCTATGTATTTTTGCATTAACCTGTACATACAGTAGAGTATTGTAGCACAAGAACTTCAAAAGAGACACCGAAGACACAGTTAAGTAGAGCTTTTCAATCGGAAAGAAAGGTTATTTGAAGTGTTTTTTTTTATGTATACTATTCGCTTTTGATTGAATTTTTTATCTTTCACGCTTTCGGCCTCTCACTGTCTGTTCACTACACCGGCATCTTCAAAACTTCTCCGGCTTCAGTTAACAGGTCAGAATTTCTCATGAAAATACGTTATGAAAGTGAGATCTTCAAAAGAGCCATCTCGCTCTGTTTAAAACGTACTAATGCATCAAGTAAGCTTCAAAAAGCTTTAAAGTATGCACTCGATGTAATGCAGTTTTTAACTATTGCGTTTATCAATATAACATGATTTTAATCGTACTTAAACAAAGTTTTTGAGAATAAATATCGCACTCCTTTAAATAAATATAACATTTATTTGGGTTTGTTTAAATTCTGAAAAACACAAGTCACAGCACCTGACATTTTAAAATTCATATAACAACTTTAATGTTTCTTTTATTTATTTGGTTTATTTATGGGCGCTCTTTAACATCTCAGGTCATCAGCTCTCCATGCAATTCAGTGCGTGAAACTCCCGATAAAATTTGCTCAGAGGCCTCTTATTTCAGACTTGAGGTTCTTTTACGTGCCGTAAATCTACAACACGGCTTTACTTACCTTCCGAAGGATGGTATGTTTTGAATTTCTATGCTCGACAAAATCCATCGACCTTGGTCGGGATAAAAGTCGCGATCATAGGTCTAAGAGGCAAGTATGGCTACCATAGACCCCCAGGACGCACAACAATCAATTAGCTTATATAAAAATACAACAATATTTAAGTAAATAAATGATTTTTTCTCAGCTTAAACATAGCATTATATGCTTAATATTTCCTTCTATTGGTGCAATTTGTTGTTATGTACGTTTTCTTCACTAAATCACAAGCTCAATTTTCTCTTTAAAACATAACTGTATGTGGATTTTAACAACAAAACTGTCTTCATAATACAATAACTAGTGAACTGTTCAACAAATTATTTTTATGCTTGTGTAAAACAAATGAATTATAATGGGTGATTTCTACTTCCCGGGTAACGGTCGACCGGTCGGTTCAAGGTGGTAGAGCGGTGAAAGGGAGTTATGAAGTCCGCAGCTAAGATTATGGCGTAATTATTACTAAAACTTAAAAGATATTTACTACAATAATCAAGCAAATAATGAGAGTAAATGTACTTTACTTACCCTTCATTTTCCATGCATTTCTGGCATCGGCTTATGAAATTAACCATCACCCTCTGCAGTTCCCTCTGAGAAATGGAAGAAATTTCTTCATTAACTTTTTATTTCAGTTCATCCAATGTGTGTATATTTGTCTTATACATGTTTTTCTTTAATGTCCCCAGAGATAAAAATCGCAGGACTTTAAATTCGGGGACCGAGTTGTTAGTAATGACTCTATTGTCGAATATTTCGTGAAGTGAATACAATGGAACATGCTCTGTATCTACCATTGCAGAGTCCTGTTGGAAGGTCGCGAATCTACGTTTCCTCACATTTAATTCACGGAAAAAATGTTGCAAAATATTCTGCACATACACAATACTATTATTTCTTTTTAAAAATATGGCATATTATTCTCTCTCCCCTGATGGCGCACCACACTTCTGTCTTTTGATCATACAGGGGTTCCTTGTGAATTAACATACCCACTTAAGTGGAATCAAGATTCAGCCGTAGAGAAAATTAGATTAGGGTCAATTTCTTAGTCATGCACATTATTAAAAATCCAATCACAAAAGTTGCTCCTGGATGCAGGGTCACCCGGTTAGAGTTTTTGCACTTTAGTAATTTTATAGGAGTTTAACTTCAGTAGCTTTTTAGCCGTTAGAACAGAGAAATAGGATATTCCCGTTTGCTGAGAAAGACGTCAACGTGATTTTAGGGGAACGTTCCAGAACATATCCAATATTATCTAACGTTTCATCTGTGAGTACTGCAAGTGGCTGTATAAAATACTTCTCGTTTCACGAAATTTATTTACCGATCTGTAAATAGAATGTCGACTTGGGAGTTGAATATCAGGGAATCTTTCTTGAAATAATCTCTGTACATAATGAGCCGATTTTGTATGCACGTACGAATCGTAAATAAGCACTCTTTGTGGAATATAACACCTGAATTGTGTCAGATTAACGTAGTTAATACACTATATTACACTGATTACGAATACTTAATGTACCTCATAATGACCTCCTCTCCGACTCCCCAATCGGCTTTCAAGCGTAGGAACAAGACGAGGACTTCAGAGCTTGGTCAACTACGGCCAACTGCACGTGGGCTGTTCCACGAAGGAAAAATCACCCAGTATAAGGATGTAGAAAAATCTGTTTTCTTTCAGATATGCAGAAAAAAAAAATCATCCTGCAATTTCCAAAATCTAGGAATATATCGTTTTAAATTTATGGATCAATATAAATTTTAATTTCATATCTATTTTAATAGTATTTTACTCCCATAGAAATATCACAAGTAGTTAAATAAGGAGGGGTTAAGGGAAAAGCATTTCAGGTTTGAATTTAGGGTAATTTTCGTGTTTTTATTGTTAACATATAAGGACTGAGGAAAAATCACGGAGGACGGTTATGGCGTGAATCGAATCTAAACATCCCGCTCACAGGTTCGCGCCTTAACGACCTCGGCCAAGTGTGTCATTTTGACTAATTGTTTGCAAGTTATTTATTGAGGCGTTTTCCTACTAGGCTTATAATCATTCAAACTTGGGGAGTGGGGAAGAAATGAAAGCATTTAAACGCTTAAAATTACGCCTATGATGGGTATAATTATGCAAAATTTTATAAGGCATTAATTACAACGCTAAAATAATGCTTTTGATAGGAACTAAGTATTTGCTGCTGACATAATAATAATAATAATAATAATAATAATAATAATAATAACAATAATAATAACATAATCATTGCCATTTTAAGTAAAGGTTTTAATTAAATACTCCGTAAATGTTTCAGAATTATATTTTAAGCAAAGATTAGGGAAGCTGTCGGCATCATTTGCACGATAACATCCATACTAATTACGATCCTCAATAGAGTGCTGAGAAGCAGATTTTAAAATTAATCAAATGCTTAATACAGAATCAGGATAATGCCAACTCCGTCACGATCGTTTTTACCACAGATTACTAGTTTTTAGTATATCTATGGTCGCAATTATATAGACGTGTTACCAACCTTACAATATATTTAAATTCGGCATATACATTCGCTAAATGGAGAAATATGAATAACGAAAAACAATATTAACAACAATGTTGCTTGTGCATTTCATGTGATAGCAACTGTTTTAATTAACTCTGGCTAAACGTGTTTGTGAAATATGTCGATAATAAACGGTTTGCGCGACTTTCACTGGATTTTAGCAGTATTGACAGCATATATATTTCACGTTAATAAATACAGTTGTATTGGATTTATGGTAAATTACAATCCAGATTTTCCCAGCAAGATTTTCGTCTTGGCCTTTGCAATGATGCTAGCAGAATACCAATTATGGCCTGCCACGCTCAAGAAACCACCATGCACTCTCTTACTGCTGTTTGAGGTAAGTTTGTTCGACAGTTTTCAGATGACTTTTATATTACCAATTTAAGTTGAGGGTAAAATCAATATTTCCCATTCCCAGCACTGTTATTAGTGTTGTTAAACCCTTGACTGCTAGAAGTGAATCATTTATGACGTTTTTAGATGCCTAAAGAGTATTTCAGCCTACGCCCAACTTTATTTTATTATTACTTACTTTTAGAGAAGCGCTCTATGCTTACCTTTAAATTTTGCATTTAAATTTTCAGCTTATTAGTTACGGAAATTGTTCTTTCACAGTAGCCGTATGTAGGAAATAAGGTGGAAATGAAGAATCAAGCTTGAAAAATTTAGGTCACAGCTGGGATTCGAACTATGGATCTTCAGTCATCCGGGTTGACGCTCTATTAACTTAGCTACTATGTCTTCCTGCATGAGAGCTCTTATCGTTCATTGATGCATACATACTTTGCATATCTAAATCCCCTCACTGGCATCATACCCTCTCCCAAATTTCTATTTGCAAATTGTATCTCTCAGTCCAAATAATCCCCCGTACCGTTTGTCTGTAGTTGATGTTCAATTTTTTAAACAACTGTTCTCATTCTTCTCATTCCACTGATGTTTTAAGCAATCTTTTATATTGTGTCCTGCCGGGATTGTTGAATCAGGTACCAATATTTAATTTTTTTTCCATAATAATTCCCCTCTCCCTAAATTTCCCTATTTCTATAAAGCGCCTACGTATAGAATATTGGGCCATTTTAACATGATTTTGCACCACGAAGTCAAAATTTTATTCCTTTCTTCCCACCCTTCCTCTATTTGCCACATCTCTACTCCACACGTCCATCTTCATTCTACAAGAGTGTATAGATACTCTTCAACCTTTTTACATTCATTACTGGTGCATATGTAAACATTTTCTTAGCACTTTCACGTTTGTCGGCCGTTTCACGCCCTGAATTGATTGGGACGCTGATGACCTGAGATGTTAAAGAGCGTCCATAAATAAACTTAATAAAAAATCATATTAGCACTTTCATAGCAGACCCTCCTTTTATCAATGCCAGTTTCTTGTTTCTCCCAGTTACTTGTGCTTTTAATTTTTACGCCAATGTAAATCAAATCATTAACTATCTATGTTTCTACCTGCCATTGACCATACCTGTTCTTTTCATAATGTTGCACCTTTCTTTGTTTTCTCTTGATTCACTACAAGTTATCTTTTTTTATAGTTAATATTTTCATTAAGACCTTGTTTAAACCAATCACTGTAAATGAGCTCATCATTAATTCATCAGCAAAAAGTAGCCTGGGAATTTTCTTGTCTCTTAACATAGGCATGTATTTATTTACTACCTTCAAATGATCTATTAGATCATCTATAAATAAGTTAAATAGAATTGCAACCCTGTTTAAGTCCTTGTTCCATTGAAATTTCCTGTGTCACTTCATCTTCCTCTCATTTGATACAAAATGTGTTTTCCGTGTATTTCCTACAGAATCTCTATTGTATTTTCACTAATTTCTTTCCTAAGCAATTTATACCATAGCATTTCTCTTATGACTCTATCATAGGCTCTTTCCAGATCAAAAACAAAACAAAACAAAACAAAACAAATACACATTCCATCCCGTTACCTTCTTAATCTTTTTTTTATTATTGTCTTAATTATCGTAACATTAAAAGTTATTCTACGTCTACAGGAACCAAACAAGCTGACAACCGATATATTTCAGTCTAATTTTGGATTCTGTCTGCCGCTATTCCTGTGTAGATTTTTCCTAGCTTGGATAATAATGCTCTTCTCCGGTAATTATTAGAACTTCCCATGCTACCTTTTCCTGCATATTTAGAATGAGTCATAGCTATTCTCCCACTACTAGTATTCTAATGCTTAATAACATTTAACAGCTCTGTTAGGCCAATCAATCTATCTAAACTTTCACACCAACTTTGAAGAAATTCTGCTGGTAAACCACCTACATTCCTTGTCATGTTTTTATTTTTTTTAAAAATACTTCTGCATTAGAAAATGCCCTGTCTAATTGTTCAATATCCTTACATTCTCCTCCAAATGACGATATTTACCCCACCCTTTCTTGGATTTTGAACAATCTTCCGAAGAAATTTGTCCACTCTGCTGCTTTAATATTTATCCCGCCCATCTAAAATTTGGAATATTTTCTTACTATTTCTCACACTTCATGGAGTCTACGGGTTTCTATTCTTATTTTAATTTCGTTAACTCTGTCCCTACTCCTATTTTCTCTATTAACTTCTAACATAATATTTCTTTACACTTCCTTTAAGTTTAACTTCTCAATTTTATCTCCATATTGTTTGTTTCCCTCCGACATACATCTGCTTCCTTAATCTACCTACAATCCGTTCGCTTCCCACTTTACCTGGTTTTGTACGATTTCTTATAATTTTCTCTCCAGAACATTTTAATATAAACTCAAGAGTTCTTAATGCTTTATTCACACCTCCTTTCTTAAAACCACTGTTCTTATTCCACATAAATATATCTCACTCGTACCTGAATTTAATATCAAGTAAAATACCCCACTTAACTGATGTTTCAATTTATATCTTATCACTTTCTTCTTGGGTTCACCAACATTCATTTCTTTGCTGCACCCATCATTGTTTAATTTCCAATGAAAAGTGAGTACTAATATTTAACACTTTGAAATTATTACACGTGTAACGTTTTACCGGAACACAAACCTAATCTATACAACTATGCTCACTTTCATTGACAAATGAGTATCGTACCTATATAAACACCATTTCCTTGAGTTTATATTTATGTAATGAAGAACACTTAGCACACAATTTACATATGGTGAAAGCACCGAATAACACATGAA
Source organism: Metallyticus violacea (assembly GCA_030762175.1). Classification (NCBI taxonomy): domain Eukaryota; kingdom Metazoa; phylum Arthropoda; class Insecta; order Mantodea; family Metallyticidae; genus Metallyticus; species Metallyticus violacea. Next base: position 41,128,685 of record CM060830.1, on the reverse strand, counting down.
AGCACAACCACTCGCTGACAAAGACTTCCTCAAAATACCTGCAATTACCTGCACATGCATTATACAGCTTGACACCTGACTTCTCCCAGTACATAACCGCGCTCTGCCGACCCGAAACTCTAATAACCTCACTGTATAAAATAAATGGCTTACACAAACTGAATTAAAACTTGTATAAAAGATTGTCATACCTTCCACAAAATGCTGATGACTGAATTTATTTCTTACACGGAAATTTTTACAAAACTTGGTTGAAATCCAACTTATACATGCTGCTACCATAAGTGCTTTGAAGGTATTTAATAATTTTTGCAGTTGTTTGTTACGATTTGCTTCGAAGTCTATGACTGCCAATTTAAATTCGTTAAAGGAAGGCGCTCGTTTGTTTTTTTCACCAAATCAGGACCGCCCCTTTTTTGTTTTGTTAACCTGTAGGCTGTCAGTTGTCTTAATGTTCAAGGTTCTTAGGATGTCGCAGTGTTTCAATAATCTTAAGTAAGGCTACCATAAATTTATTGAAGTTTATTTCTTTCCATCTTCAAACCTGTCTTTTAGCGACCTAAAATGTACTATTGATTTACATTCCCTGCATGATTTTATATTTACAGAAAAAATTATCACATTTAAATCACTGTAATATAAAATATGAACCATAAAAATAAATTATTTATTTCTACTTTTGCTTTGCAGGCATTAGCCAGTGCATTTTGGACAAATGTGGCTAGAAGTTTGATTTGGGTTCCATTTACTGTAAGTCTGAAAGATAATCTACATGCATTAAGCGAAAGCGTAAGTTATCCACACATCTTTACAAAACACCCGCTTTTCTAAAGTTTTTAAGCATTTACAATTAATAGTATAGAGTCAGTTAAACTATTTAAAAATATTAATAGCTTTAAACTGGTCACCGAAAATGACAAATGCAATTATTTAAATGTTCTTTAATGGCACAAATAAAATTATTCAGAAAATAATCAATATAGTATTTCAAATTGAGAAAGTATTGAACACGGAACATCACAGATATCAATTATTAGCTGACTGTTTTTTTTAGTTTATATATACCATTATTACAATGTTTAACAGGTTAAAACTTAACAAATGTAGTAATTATATTCAGATAAAACAACCATCATTAAGCGCATAACATATAATTCATCTGATTTCACATTAAATGTAAGTAGTCGCGTACTAGACAAGCACGATGGTATCAATTTTCTTGGTCTTCATAAATACATATACAGTAGCAGAGTACGCGCATCGCTTATTGTATCATATCAGTTATAAAAATACAGGAATTTCACTATCTAGTTTCCGGCAATGTATTGCCGTTGAGGTGCAACATTTTCAACATATCTTGTAAAACAGATTAAAGCTTATTATCATCAATTTTAAATAGTGTATAATTTTGAAGTTTCAGTAAAAAAAAAAAAAAATACCAACTTTACTCTATATTCTTTTTTTTTTTCCGGTTGCGGTGGTTGCACCTCCTCATTAAGTATCCATGTCGGTTTAAACACAAGATCGTGGGTTCGATCTCGGTCAGGACCGATGGATTTTTTCGGGCGTGAAAATCCTAAGTAAGGCTTCCTCCGGAAGGGGAGTAAAGCCTGGGTCCCGTGTCGTGCATTTACGGCACGAAAAAGAACCTCAAGCCTGAAAGAAAAGGCCTCTGAGCAAAATTTGTCGGCCTATTCACACGCTGAATTGAATGGGACCCTGATGACCTGAGATGTTAAAGAGCGTCAGAAAAAAAAATGGCAACCGCGTACGTTTTGTATCTCAAATTACCTGTCTGAAATCATTTCGGTATAGTTCATTAACACCTTGTACATATGACTTACTTTAAACATTTTAAAGAGCTCATATAGATATCATTAATGTAACACAACTTTGTGCATCTTCACTTGTTCCATGTTATCGGCCGTTTCACACCTTTTTTTTTTTTTTTGGTTTATTTATGGACGCTCTTTAACAGCTCAGGTCATCAGCGTTCCATTCAACTCAGGGCGTGAAACGGCCGACAAATTTTGCTCAGAGGCCTCTCTTTCAGGCTTGAGGTTCTTTTTCGTGCCGTAAATGTACGACACGGGACCCACGGCTTTACTTCCCTTCCGAAGGAAGCCATACTTAGGATTTTTACGCCCCGAAAAAATCCATCGGTCCTGGCCGGGTTCGAACCTGCGATCTTGGGTGTAGGAGGTAACCACTACACCACCAGGACCGACAAAACACACCCTGAATTGAATGGAGCGTTAATAAGCAGAGCATTAAACGCAACAAAATCTTTTTTTTTTTAATGTACTATGTATATCTGCATTTTCAGCAGAATAATTTACAGCTTATATTTGCAATAGGTTTTCTCTGCGAGAGAAATTTCCTATATTTTTTAAGTTTGTTTATATTTCCAGATTGTGCTGCTAAACTCCAAGCTCAGATTACACAAATATAGCCTTCTGTACAAGCTGTCACGATGGTTGGATTCGGAATGTGGTTTGGCCAAAATAACTTTGATCGTGGCTTTATTGATTTTCGTGTGGGTTTTAGATGCTACAGACACCATAGACCACGCGAAACAGTAAGTAATGAGATCCATTTACCTCTTTGATGAAAGCGCCCTCTAATCTCAGTTATTATTGTGACGTGCAGTTGCTCAATATGAATCCATTTATGATCTTCGATTTGTGGTAATGAAATCTGTTATGTGTAGATCGTTTATGAATTCCCTTTCGTGCTCTAACATTGTCAGTGAGACACTGTGGCTCGTGTGCAGAAGTTTCAGGTTTAATCTCATTTGAAAGTCAGCTATAAAACAGGGAATGTCAGCTTTAAGCACGAATATCTCGATGATTTCTGTACGAAGAGTAATTTACATCCCGCTAGTCTTCGTTCTTCTAAAGGAAACAGCTGGCCTTTGAGTACCTAACTATTTTTCAAGTTGGACATCTTTTCAACATGCACTATTTTGTATAGAATAACATACATAGGGTAGGATGGGGAAAAGGGACGTGGGAGGAAACGGGCATCTCTTAAGACATTTAGGGATTTTATATTTTATGTTGGCAATTCCAATTTCTGCGTTGTGTTGTGTTAAAGTGGACTAGGGAATCAGTGAGGCAGAATAAGCAATAAATATATTCAAATTACATCATCAGTTCACGCATTGTAGTATAACAGATAAGACAATTTCTCCTTTCTTTTATCTTGATTGCAAAAAAATAGTTTTTTTACAAAATAATGTTAGCGCCAGTTAAAATGATTTCTTTGAAGCAATGCTTTGGTAGTAACTAACTACAAGATGTGCTCTCCTGTCCATCATCGTGATGAACTTCCTGCTGCCATCTATGGTGATTCTGTACAATGTACATGGTTGGGGACAGACATGAAATGTGAGAGCAAAAGGACACTTGTGAATTGTATTATTTTAATGTACATTTCTAGAATTTACATGAACAAATGAGTTTAATGTTGGGTAAAATGTATTTCATTAATTTTTCCGATATTAAGGAGGAGCATTTATTATATAGCCTCTCGTAGTTCATAGCAGGTGTTTTTATGGTGAAAAATCAAGAAAGTGGAAGAAAATATATGCAGTTAGCTATAAAAGCGATGAAGGTAATGAGGTGCTACTAGGTACTGTTGCTAAAGTATTTTCTGTCCAAGAAATACCTTGAAGCGGTGAGTTAGTTCTAGTGCCCATATATCTAAATTTCAAAGGAACTTGAAAGGCAATAAGTAAAGTGTCTTTTAAAACTCCATGAAATTGGATATGGACTGAGTCATAAAGACATCCGCAGCCTAATATTCCGTTATGCTTTTGAGAAAGGCATGAAACATCCTTTTAGCAGTGAGGCTCAAACGGCCAGTAAAGACAGAATAAGAGGATTTATTAGCTGTCATAAAACGTTGAGCATGAGAACAGCAGAAATGCTTTTATGTGCTCGGACAAAATAAATGATAATGGAAAATATTCCCATTTTTATGAGAATGTTTCAAAGCTTCCTGATTTAGTGTAATGAACCAACTAGCATTTTCAATTGGAACGAGACAATTTTACAACGTACTTATGAACCCAAGTGAGTCATATCTTAGCCAGGAAAGAAGAACGTGAGAAAATGTGAAAAAGTTGAGACTGTAAGTATCATGGCATGTGTTTCTGCATATGCGCCTCAATGGGAACAGTTTGCCAAGTTCCGGGAGCACTTTATTAGTGTGACGTCACTCTAATTCTTGAAGGATATTGCTCCGAAAATGACGGTTAAAACTGGTACCACTTCATTGTGTTGATGATGGAAGTAATCCTTATTTTGAATGTGATTATTGTAAAATTGAAGACACTGAATAAACAGTGTAGTGTCGGTTTGTCCCAACCACTGGGGGAAAATGGACATTTGAACCTTACACTGTTCTTCGGAATATTATACTTGTAGCAGCAATATTTCCTTAATGTGATTTCTCAGTATCGTAGCATAATGTTCAAGCAAAAAGTAACTCTATTTGAAATTAAAATTGTTTGCTTTATTTAACTGTAATTTTGAAATAAAACGCTAGAATATCTGTTCCATCCTTACCGTACTCATGAACAAATCAATATGAACAGTATTATTATTAATCAAAATGCGATATTATATTTTGATGGTTCTAAATTTTTTAAATTTCTTTATGTATTCTTACTTTTTATTCAGTGAAGCAACAATTTTTTGCAGCCTATATGTAGGTATATATCTCTATACAAGGTGTAATAAAATCGCCGTACATTTTTTTCAAGTTATACCCTCATATATTTTCATGGCATGCATGCCATATTATCAGGGGTTTTAGGGATGGACAAAATTAGATTTTGTGCACGTTTCTTTCCTTTAATTTTCTATGTAATACAAGGAATAAGTAATAAATTATTGACAAATTTATTTTTTGTGGACAACACGCGATAGCATAAAATATCTAAGATATACGATTGAAAGTATATGGTATTTGCTGCTGAGTGGTGCCACTAATGGAAAGTTGGAAGGCTACCCTCGTAGGGAAGAAGTAAAAACACGCAGCCGAACAACATTGATTTATATGACATGAGCAAAAGCTACACATAACTACTTACACAGTGTTGCAAGTCTGTCACAGACGGGTATCCCAGGTAATCCACGGTGTTTAGCAGCCTTCGAAGTAGTCTCCAAGTACATCGACGGTTCGTTGCCAGCAATGAGGAAGGCATCTGTCCACCTCGCTATTGTTCGATAGGGCACGCGCTTTCCGTAGCTCTGTGTGGCATACTCAGAGCTAGCAGTGGAGAATACTATTTCCACATATGCACAGGACTTCCATTCCTGACTACTGTCACTCAGGGCGTGTTGAGTGAGACACGCAGCTCTGCTCATATATACAACCTGGTAGCTTCATTCGAAAGTACATTCCATGCATTTTTAATCGCAAATCTTAGATATTTCATGTTGTTTCTTGTTCGCGAGGTAAAGTTGCCGTAACTTATGACTCATCCTTCGTATTTTTCTTACCGGATAAGCAGTGTTATTAATACATATCCATTTCCTCCTCTACTTGTGTATGTACATTAAATTTAATTGCTTTTAGCTGATAGTGATCCTTATTTGCTTAATTTACTGTTATTTCATATGGGCAAAGCATTGTTTCAATAGCAGTGAAACTCGAGAACCATTTTAAAAGAAAAATATACACAAGACAGCTGCAACACGTTATATATTGACCGATATTAAATCAGTTGCTGCCTTTTCTAACTCTTGCAGAGTAATGTGGATTGCCTATTTCGAAAAAAATATTTGCAGATTCTGAGACACTATAATTATAGTTCGAATTAATGTTGGTAGTTTTCTGACCAATGCAACATGGGCGATTCTATGGGAAGTAAGAGATGAAATTAGAACGCTTCAATCGCATTCTTTAAATTTTAATACGTTTTTATACTACTAGGTGATTTTTTCTTCGCGGGGCCGCTACACGCCCCAGTTAACCGAGTTCTATCTATTCCCACGCTTGAAAGCGGGCTGGGGAGTTCAGTACGAGTTTAACTCTAATGACGCACAGACAGACGCGTTCTTGTCCTTACGGGAAAAGATGCACTCTTGGGAAATGAATTCGTTTTATGCTTATTTGTTATTTTATAGTTTGTATTGCATTATATTTCAAAATTGTTTGTGTGAAAGACACTAATTTTCGTTTTCCAGTCTTATCGAAAAGATGACAAGTAAGATACATCCTGAGAAAAGAGACATATGTGGAGAAATGCAACATCCTTCTCAACCGGGCAAAAACCCTCGTCCAGCAAAGACGTCCCTTTCCAATGTTCGAGGATTGGTATATACAATACTACAGAACATCAGCAGTTTTGTCATGCCAGAAGATGACTACCAGCCTTCAACAAATATGGACCATACAAATTAATTTGAACTATACTGTCAGCTTCTTTGTATACTTACTGTACGAGAATGTATTTCTAATAGTAATGGATATAAAATAAAGGCATGTTTACAACACCAGCTGAATGTACTGTGCCTTTTTACTATTTACAAAGGTCTAGAGAGTATGGAGTGCTTGAAACTAAAATGTTTGTGACCTTCTGGTTGAACATATCTATGAAGAAGAATGCACATTTATCCAGAACATTGCGTATTTTAGTGCTTGTTTTTTACCCACAAAATTCTTGTTTAAATTTAGAAAATTTGGAGCGTGGCAGTGAAGAGAGCATTGGCATGCGTAACTATTTATTTATTGTATGTAAATTTTTCTTTAAATTGTCTTTTCACTTTCTTGCAGTAAAGTTTTGATTGTAATTATGTGTAGACTTTTAGCCTCACTTCTGTATTAATGCTCCATATTGAAGCTGTTTTCTTTACTAATTCTTTCATCATGGTGAAAATTTGTAAGATAATTGCATATGTTAAAATAATCATTGGTTTCAATTAATTATATTTGAACATTTTGGTTTTTTATGGTATATCTAGTTCTATGATAGAGTTTTCCTTCTGAGTTGCTTATATCAACTGTAAAATTTAATTAATGCTTCATTAGATTTGAATTAAGAATACAATATTCAAGGGCATATTTTGGGATAATAAATATTGCATCACAGATTATTTGCCTTGCTATTGTAGGTTGACAATATCCCTAATAGTGTTATATATTTGTGATTGTTGAATTTCTCTGCATACTTCGTATATGAAAGCAACAACACAAGAACCTTCGACAGCTTAAGTACTGCATAACCGATGAGGAAAGGGTACGAAAGTTATGGCGCTACCTAGCGTTAAGAGAAAGAAGGAAGGAAGATCTGGAGGATTCGAGAGGAAAGCAAGGTTCCTAACGGAACAAAAGAGGAGACAAATTTATCCTGGCAGCAAATACCATATTCCCCTAAAGACTCCCTTCACCGAGTTTTTAGAGCAAAGCTCGAATAATATAGCGTCGTTTATAATATTAGCCGAACGACGAATACCTACCTACTACCACTACAGACTCCCTCTTGTAAAATTCTTTCTTTCTTTCTTTCTTTCTTTCTTTCTTTCTTTCTTTCTTTCTTTCCTTCTTTCCTTCTTTCTTTTTTTTTTTTAGAACTCAATAAATTATATTTTAAAGTAGTCAATACTTTTGAAACGCCCTATATATAACACTCTAAAATTTATTATATTTTTACAAAAATTGTATATCTTATATTTTCATTTGAGTGACGTAAATTGAACGAAAATGTTTAGTTCTACTTCTATCACTTTTCCTCTTTAAGCATAAATTCTCCTGAAAGCAGGCTAGCAATGGATGATCGATCTGTTTCTTAGAGAGTCGAGCGTTCATATTTAAGATTATGATGCAGTAGTGACGTCACGCAGGTCCGGGCGGCCTTGAAGAAGCGACATCTTTTGTGTGAGCGTTCAAGGGCAGATACCGCCCCTTAAAAGTAATTTTTGAAATGTGAGAGATTGTATCCCATATAATCAAAGTAATCATCATTTTCTTTGGGTACCCAGAGGTAAATTTGCCAATGGAAAACGTCATCTTTGAAGCCCGTAGGCGATTTACTGGAGCAATTTAGCGTTTTTTTTTACAAAGCCAGAAACTATAAAAATGTAGTTTTATGATATCATCATTCTCTCACTTTTGTTTGCGTGGGCGTGTGTGGCCGGGTGACCTTAACATTCTTTACGGCTGCGATTGAAATCAAGCCAACCTTGTTTTGTCTTTTGTTTATGTATATCATTGTCCTTCTAACACTGTACAATATGATATATTGCCAACTAGAACCTCAAACGAAAGCTAAAACTTTACAGTTCCTTCTTAAGCATGCATTTCTATGTACTTAAACAAAGAAGTAATCTTCAGAACGCTCAGCTTGGAAAACGTGCAGCATCGTTTATATCTGTTTGCACATTCAGTGACCATGAGGTAATCCATATGATTCTCACGCTCGAAGTTCTGGGTTCAAATCCTTTCGGTCGGCCATTCTGATCTTGTTTTTTTTTTGTTTTGTTTTTTTTTTGTTTTTTGTTTTTTGGTAGTTTCCTCCTGTCGCTTATGCGAATGCTTTAAAGGATCTTTATTTATCAGGAAATTTCAGCTTTTCCATTTCATATCATTTCATTCCTTTGATTCTATTTTAGGTTTGAAAATGCTCGGGTGAGTTGGGCTGATAGTAGCTTGCGCTTGTAAATGTTTCTGCCCCAGTCTTTCTGAGGGGCTAGAACTCCTTGGAGGGGGAGGCTATGCCAGTATCAGGGTACTTTATCTGGAAACAATGTTAGAGATACAGTCCACGTCTGTGGCTTCTGGCCCTTCACCTTTTCTTCCTCCAATGAGGGCGTAAGCACATATGACCAGCTTTGAGCAAGGTTAAAGTGGGATATATGTTCCTTCGTCCCTAACAATACAATCATATCCACATGAACATTTATAATTTAAATGAATATTCACTAAGTTTTAGAATGTAACTATGATAAAGTAGGTACCAACAGATACAGCAACTTCGATAACTATGACATCTATTTATTTCAAAGATGTTCAATGTGGATATTTTAGAACTGCATTGGCCACACATCCTCCATGTTGACTCCAGATGAACCGCCACGGGTGGCCTAGGTCGTTAAGGCATGGGTCTGGGGTTCGAATCCCATCAGGACCATCCTCCATGTTTGAGGATTTCCAGGTTTTTCTCAGTCCTCATAAATGGCAAATGCTGGGAAGGTACCCTAAACTTAAGCCTGAAACGTTTCCTTCCTTAAAAAAAATCCTTTCCCAATATATCATTCTATCTCATGTGTCATCAATGTCCTGTGGTGCCTCAGTAGTAAAAACGGGCGTTAAACACTATTAAAAAAAAGACTCCAGATAAATGTATAAGGGTGCACGACATATTTCCCCTTTCACAGAAAACCAGTAACTCTAAACAGCGTATAACATGCAGGGATAGAGTTATCTGTCGGGAAGGATCCGCCATCTGGTGGACAACAGATCGAACTAGATTCAACAAGGGTTGGGTGGGCCAAAAAATCTGAAAGTACTGATTTTCTAAAACTCTGGATATGTTTTTAAATGTTTTTGCAATGCTTTTGAAAGAATTGGCGTCCTTCATGGCTGATATAAAACAAAGAATGTGTTAAAACTTAATAGATAACAATTCCATGGTTGAAATTCAAAGACGCAATGAGTATTCTGAAAGAAGTTTTGCATGCATGATGTTTCGAACAAGCCTGTCATTTTGTCGTTAGTAAGAAAGCTCTAATAGATGTCTTGTATGTGAGAGTGGTAACATCGTGTGCATAATGTTCGACAACATTTAATCGACTCACTACAATCAGCGCGATGTGTAAGCCAAGAGATAAAGTAAGCTATGGCGTATAATACCCCAATGCAAGAATTGAACAAATTGAACAAGTACAATATTGTCAACTGTTGTCAAGATTATTTCCTTAAGTGCTTTCATCTATACTTTTGAAACTTACTGGACATTTGGATCTTCGGATCAAGTTGACAGAGGGCTATTTACAGCAAGATGGCGACACAAATCACATATCCAAGGAATTAATTAATGACTGCATTATTTTCAAATCCTTTTGGCCTCCAAGGATCCTGTTCCACAAAAGTACGTCCAAATACATTACAGGTGTAAAGACTGTTAACTTGTAGTTATTAGTAAAATTCTATTCCACAAAGGTTTCTACTATATACTGTATATATATATATATATATATATAGTATAGTATAGTATAGTATATATACTATATATATATATAGTAAATGAAAAATAAAAATAAAGAAACACTATTAACAATGTAACAAATTAACACTAATAATAAAAGTGGATAAAGATAAAATACTGAGAAAGAGTCACACTTGAAATTGCTATATTTCGAACTACTGCGAGTTCTTCAATGGCGTATAACATGCAGGGATAGAGTTATCTAGCTTCTTGCCATTGAAGAACTCGCAGTAGTTCGAAATATAGCAATTTCAAGTGTGACTCTTTGTCAGTATTTTATCTTTATCTACTTTTATTATTAGTGTTAACTTTATATATATATACTTTACAACTCCGTACTTACAAGTGTACAAATGATGTTTCGTTGTTCTATTCCACAGAAGTATTAGTATTAGTAGAGTACTGGTAATTTGTATACATTTCTCTACAAGGATAGGAATATTGGTAATTTAAAACACCAGGCGCAAAATAATATATTTTTAATACTTTTAAGAGTAAGTTGACCTAAATATAGGAAGTACTAACTAATATGGTGATAATAATGAAAATAGAAATATGTATAAAGTAAGAATAATTCAGTAAACCTGTACAATAAAAAAGTTAGGTTAAATGCAATTAAAATACGGCTTATGACTGATATTGGGGTTTTGTGTTTCAAGTGCATATTTCAGTCGAGCATCTTAGTTTATAATTTTTTAAGGTTCTTACTACACACTACGAAAATATTTTCTTTCCATTTTTCACTCCCTTTTGAAATAATCTCTTTTGACACAATTTCCAAATTTTTTTGCTTATAATGAGAACCTGATTGCCAAGTAATATAAACATATATATACATATGAATGTACTAACAAAATAAATGACCGAGAGCAATTGGAAAGCCGAATTCTCCTGCCATCTCTCGGCGACTATAATTCATGCTACTAATGGGGGGCCGTTGTCTCAAAGTGGATTATTACGCTTGAGTATTGATAAATTCATAATAAAGTATTTAAACTATCATTATATATGAGAAAAATATAATACCTATTTAGCAGAAATGACAATAATCCCTTCTATGCATTAAAAATACGAATTTATTACTAAGGAGTGGACATAATCTAATGCAAGATATGGGACTTGCGACAAACAGCTGTTCCTCCATATTGTTCTTATATGACGTTACTTGTAACTTTTTACTAACATTTTACAAATGTATTACTTTTGTGGAACAGCAAGTTACAAGATCATATTTTACAAGAACTTGTACTTATACACTTGCAATGTATTAGACAATGCTTTTGTGGAATAGAGTCCAAGTAATTATCTAACCCCACACTATTTTCTTTGGGGCTTCCTACAAGAGAGAATATACACCAATGCTCAGTTGCGAGAGTCATCAGAAATGAAGTCAACTATACTGACGTCCATAAACCAAAGCGAACAGTCGAGAATATTATGCGACTTAATGAAGATACATTCAGATCTTCAATGAAATGACTCTCTGAAATGGGACAAATTTATATGAATTACTCTGTTTAATTTAAACTCGATTTCGCTAATTATTGTGCAGCCTAGTTTCATTTTACCCAAGAAACTCCACAAGCAGGATGATCTTCGTTTTCCCAACATTTTTAGTTATGCTGTTCTTTTTTATAGACATTTTATTGCAATCATGGAGGAAACAGTTAATAGAGGGTCAGATATTACTTAGTTTTATATTAATCAAATTCAAATGTTTTAATACACTGCAGCATATCTGTAAAATTTTCAGGCCCGCTTTAGCTTATAACACATATCTCTTTATGTATATTAGGATGATAACTAACTGAATTTGTGATACAAACATTTAGGCCATTAAGTTCTGGAGGTTTGCTTCAACCTCTGGTGTGAATGTTGCTTTTAAGCAAATTTAAATAGAAAAAGCCATGATGTCTGCAGCAGAAACAGTCATCGACTAAGATAACGCCTATGCCTTTTGGAGGTAGCAAATTAATTTCGAAGAAACGTTTCAACCACACTGATTCTCTTTCAACAGTTTCTGTGTTGTCTTCATTAACGTTTGGCAGATATCATTAACATATCTGTGCATTTAATTGTATGTGCTTTAGTTTAATATAAACAAAATAACGCAGAATATGCAAAACTAAATTGTATAAAACTGAGTCGTGTATAATTGTTAACATGTTCCATCTGAATTGAGTGGGGTGCTTCAGCCGATAACGCTTTGAGAGCCCTCGGGTTTAAATTCTTTGGGATGGCTAGATTTTTCTGTGGTTTCTCCTCGTCGCTTAAGCGAGAGCTGGGATAAATCTTTCGTTTCCACGAATTTTCCGCTCTCCCGTTTCATTTCATTCTAGTAGAAATATTCTACTGATGTTAATAAGGAACTAATCAGGGCATCTTACCAACGCAGTTACTTAAAAGACAAAACTGTAACGCCTCTCTCAAAGTTAGAGTGAATAAGACCTTCATGAAAGGCCCAACATGTCATCTTCCATAGATATTCATATCACCTACTAAGAATAAAACTTAAAAATTTGTCCACGCTGCTAAAAACCTCAAATAAGCTTTACTGCGTTTGTTTACATAATGTTCATTAATATTTTCAGATGGATAGGGGAGATATTCCGGTACTTCAGCCTTGCTCAAGGGCTGGGCGTTTGTGCCTACGCCTCCAGTGAGAGCACCTCCAGGAGGAATGAACGACATGAGGGAGATAACAAACGGTCTCATAGTTTCTATGATTGTGTCTAGATAGAACATCTCGATGCCGACGGTATAAATTTAGATATAACTTTCCAAATTGCAAGTCACCGTCACGCCGCACAAATTCATTTTTACACATTCAGTCTTGTAAAATAACGGCATGAAATAGTATAAAGTGGGAGAGCGCAAATGTCATAGAAAGAAAAAATTCATTCCAGCATTCGTCTGAGACCATGGGAAACCACCAAAAAATATCCCTAAGAATTTAAACCCTCAATGTTCCAAATATAAGTGCCAAGCGTTATCGCCTAAGTCATCTCTCTCGGTAAGAAACATTTACACTAATATAGACGTCATTTTATTTGCAGATGACCTACTATTGCAAATGAGGATAATTTATAAAAATTAGTTACTAGCAAAACTAAATAAAGATTAAAATATGAAAATGTCTGACTAAAAATCTATGGACACAATGGGGGACAGAACAACAAGGGGATAAATAAATAATAGATTTCACTTTTAAAATATTTGAATTCAAAAAGATCACTTCCAAAATACATGCTGACATTAAAGAAAACAAAGTTATGAATGTATTAGTAGTATCTAAACCAGCATGGCATTTTTCTCGCTCGGTAAAGAAAAATAAAAAGAAAATTAAAACTAGAGGCATTTTAAACGAATTTCCTAATATCGTTATCAAAGCAAATCGATTAAGGAATACAATGGATAGTTATATTATTGAGGGAAAACAAAGATACAAAAGCAATGGAAGCAACATATTTTAAGCATGACAGCTTCAAGATATCCTTGGCAGAGAAGTGTTGGAAGAGCGACTTGTTTTGAAGATTAGGCTAGAAACATTTCTTCAGACCGAAGTTCTGTAACGGAAGAACAATAGAACAACTAAAATAAATTTTGAAAAACCGAATATTTTGTACATAAATCCATACTGCAACATTTATTTCTGTTTCGCCACGGAATCCGACTTTTTTGCTAATTATTATGGGAATGAACACGCCTCTTATCTTGTCTAGCCCAAACTCGCCTCAGAGAAGGATAGTTAAGCAGGTTGCCTAATGAGTGAGGCTGATCCTAGCGGTGAATGTCCTGCTATGCAGAGAAGTCTACAATCCAGGCGTGGTTAATTACATATTGATCCAGGCAATAGAGACTGTGCTCTGGTGGATGATAAAAGGGGTGCATGCTGTTCTCGCTTTTCCCATACATACCCTGGCTACACTTAGGGTCAGTGCACGAACAGGTGCTAATTGTTATATGCAGTCGTCTGACATCGAATTAGGATTTTTTAAACCATTTCTTAGTTTCCAAAAAAAATTACAACGTTTGAAGATATTATATTTTTTAATTTGTATAATTACAGCTTATAAAATTATATATTATTACATTTATCATAAAATAAAGGATATTGCTGCTTTGTAACAGACATTTGGTTTTATAAACACCTTATACATATCTGATACCTTCACTTTTATACCATATCTGATTATTCCTCTCAATCAGTAAGTTTGATTTACGAAATTATTTTATTGTGTCCATCTTACATTCTTCATATATCTTCAATGTTGACCTGGCCAAAAATATTCATTCCTGAATCGAGCCTTATAAACTAGGCTGTATGACATGGAGCCCTATTCTGCATAAAGATACAATCATTACATGAAAACCAAATTTTAATTTGTGGCATTCGACATGACTTCCAGTTATAACTCTTTTCGTAATATATAGGAACACCCTTACAATTCGTTAGTACGTCCCATAATGAACGCAGTTTTAGATTTAATAACAAAATTCTTCATTTATTTGAAAAGTGCTAATATTATTAAGTCAATATACAAACACTGTCATTAAACATGAAACAAGACATCAGGCAAATGTCCTCCACAGCTTTGTTGGAACACCACTCTGTTGGTAAACTTTTCAACGACTTTAGAGCAAAGTTTCCATAGAATATAACCCATGAATCTACGACTTCTTAATCGCTCAAAAGTAATATTGGCAAGACAAAATAATCCATGAGCAATTATTAAAAGAAATATCTAAACTCTCTTCTAAATTGAGGGAGGATTCGTTATTGCCCTCATAAACACAAGACTTTACATACATCCTCAAAAATAGTCACGTGGTGCCAAATCACACGATTTCGATGGCTAATTCGTTGCGAGAAATTTTGATGCTGCATATGGTCCGTCGGTTTCCACTCATGTGTTACGAGTTTGATCTTAAAAGGATACATGTGCAGATCTTTAGTTACAATTCGCTGCACACTGCTTCTCGAATAGTTAATTGTTGAGAAAGGCAGCGAACTGACTTCATTGGGCTGGTAGCAACGCTCTGGCTGACGAGGACAACATTCTCTACCGATCGATGAGAACGTCCAGATGATTTGATGTTTTCTGTTGATCCTGTATCTTCAAATTTCCTTACCATTCTGTAAATGAACTACTTTTCCTTTAAGTCTTAGGGACAAATAATGAACTATTTATCTTTGTCCAGTTAGCCTTAGACCAGGGATTTGAGTTTTGTAGCTCAGTTCAGGTGCTTTTTCTTCCAAAAAACAAGCTCACAATTTCATTTGACCGAAACCTACAGGATTCTGGAGCTTATTCAAAATTCAGCACCCCCCCCCCCCGTTTTCAATAAGTTCTTTTGTAGCTGCTTGGCCATTTTTAGGAATTATTTTTCTGTGCCATATGACCAAGTTACCCAAAATTGTTTGAGGAGGAGGAGGATTTCAGACATGGAAGCACCACAGGTTCTTTTGATTCTACTAAACCTCCGACGGAAGGGTGAAGTGAGGCTTGTAAAGGGCATCCAAGTCATTTTAGAGGTTGGGGGGGGGGTACGGATGAACCTAGGACTCCCAATGTTTCCATATTTGCATTCTTTCTACCTGTTATGCAGGTGGAGGCTCCCCCTTCAAGGAGTTTGAGAGTTTGAGTGTGTTCCAAGTATAATTTAAGGACACTGGAAGCTTATTTTACTGCCTAAGAAGTTAACATATTACAGAACTTTAAAATTAGATTACATGAAAACTACTTTATGAATTGAAGTGTAACTTGAGGTGATTACAATTTGAATATTGGTGCAAATAATGGGTAGGAAATAAATGCGTTACAGTTATATAATTTAGTATAAAAGCGATATAAACTATAGCATGCATCATCAGAAAGGAGAAAGTGGAGGTGCAATTCTCTGAGAAGGTAATGAGTTTTACTAATGGCTTAATTTCCGCAACTTAACTTTTTTAACTTTCAGATGCTTTTATAAAAATAAATAAAAGTATTGCCAGCAATTACTGAACATTTCTGAGCACTTTCTTTTAGGGGTAACCAATTGTTTTGTTAAATTATTTACACTAATAGGGGAATAAAATGCATTTTATTACAAAAATAGACACATTTATTACGTAAAATAGAACATATGTTTCTTTCATATTTTAAAGTCATCTTTTATGTGACTTGGGAAATAATTATGAGTATATTTAAATTTATAGAAAAAATATCTGAGGAATGAGATGCAATTTCCCAGTGATGTATAAAATTTTGTGCTGTGTTATATAAGTGAAACTAATTTATTTTCCACATATAATTTGAGCAAATAAATTATAATAATCCTAAGTTACATTTCAATATATATATATATATATATATATATATATATATATATATATATATATATTTGTCAGAGAGAAGGAGCAATCAGTCAATATTTTTGTTTTTACAGCTTTCCATGGGAAAGTTAGTCAAATTTGAATTAACTACTTTATGTCCCTGTTGAAATTTTATATTAAACGACACACATACACAGAATGTGTGCTAACAATAATATATTTTTTTAAATATCTTTTTGGGTTTATATCCTTCGAAATTGTTGATATTTTACAAGTATAAGATCGGTTATCACATTAAAACAAGAAAACTAATGGACTTAAAGAAAAATGAACTGCACAAGTTGTACATTTCTTAACCCTTTATATATGAGTTTTTCTTTTCAAGGCAATGTTAATTTTTAAGAACCCGTGATGTCCTACCTCATATGGATTGCCCCATATAAAAACAAATCCGTTAGTTTGTTTGGTCCGGTCTTGCTCCGTCTGTTGGTTTTGGTGTGCTCGTTCCGTTACGATGTTGTAGCCCACATTGGATAATTGGCCACAGCAGGTGCTTATGTGACCTCGAACGTCATTGCCCGCACGGCAATGGTGGACCGACATAAACATGCCAACTTCTCTGTCATCACCGCAATGTACTACTAGTTCTTCTTTAACACTTACAGATGGTTTTGAAAGTGCTCGCACAAAAAGATTCTTATGCGTCATATCTGGATAGTGTGGAGGGCACACCACGGGCCACCGCCAAGGGTGGCCGAGGTCGTTAAGGCGCGGACTCGTGAGCGGGAGGTCTGGGTTCGAATACCGCCAGGACCGTCCTCCCTGACTAAGGTTTTTTTTCCAGGTTTTCCTCAGTCCTCATAAATGCCAAATGCCGGGAAGGTACCCTAAACTTACGCCTGGAACGATTCCTTAAAAATAAATCCTTTCCCAATATATCATTTCATTTCATGTGTCATCAGTGTCCACCGCCTGTGGTGCCTCTGTAGCAAAAACGGGCGTTAAACACCATTCATTCATTCATTCATACACCACGGGCCCTTCTCTTCCAATCCATAAAAAGCCGCATAGGGAGCGATATAATGGAGCAAATTTGTCATTCAGTTGCCGAACTTTCAATGGAATATGACACAATACTTCTGCCAAGATTTTGCCCAAAATATCCCATAAATGGAAGCAATTAGGCGATTCAGTTCCATGTATTCCTCATAACATAGCAGAGGATATTGACTAGCAACGAAACATGCATGACAAGTGGATTTTTAACATCCCAAATATTACTCTTGCGGAATAAATTGGCATTTTAATGGGTTCATAAGCGAAAAAGTGTTCAACTGTACTCCAGGAGGTTGTAATGGAAATTCAATAATCATCATTCAGCTATTCAGCACTCTAAAAGTTGCAATGCGTGGTAGGAAAATTGATATTGATGAAGCCGTAGCAGTAACATGATGTTCGTTGAGAGACCGATCTACATAGTGGTACACCGAAATCATGCAGATTTTGACATCATAGATTTGCAAGGGGAATATATAGGAAGGAGAGTAGAAAGGGACGAAAGCAGCATCTGGCGGCAGCATAAACTCTGGTTCACTTCTCTACTGCTACTGCTGAATACAGATCGCAAACTTCTAGCATTTAATAACTAGAATTAACTATCACACATTACAGAAAGGGCGATAATGTAATAAAAATGTAACCTACCTATTAAAACAAACAAAAAATCCACTCTTCTGGTTTTCATGGCATCTAACAAATCGAAATAAAGCAATTAATTTACAAATTTACACGAAACTTCACCAGCCTGGAATTCATCCACAGCTGACTACTAAAGAAATGACTGCTTACACTAGTCAACAAAATGTAACCATTTTTTCTTTATCTGGTTTGAAATATAATGATCCTACCTAAATTTGAAGTGCTGCATTCATTTTCCTCTATCAAATCTCATTTCTTACATACACAATACTAACACATACGCATGCAATACAATGTAGGTGCACGTTAATGATTTTAAATGCATCAAAACAATTACACTTAGAACTAATTAATATTCCATTTACCTAATTTTGAGTAGCAGAATTCAAGTTTTTCCCATGAGGTCACAGTACTTAGATATACAGCTTAATACTAGAGAACATTGACATAACTAAATATAAATAAGAAATGCAGACTCAGAGCTCAGTGGTGTTTTTCTGATCCAATGTATATGTGGACATGATGAAGAAATATCTGCAATTTTACTTTATTTGTTTATTTATTTTTGTTTTGAATTTTTTGGTATTTCGTCACACTCTCTAAGAAGACACCAACAGCAGTCGACCTCACCGAAGGGTTCCATTGACCTTCGTACCGAGAATGTCTTGGTGCACGCGCTCACTTACGATGCCCACGGTGTGCTCAAGGTGTGAATGTAAAAAGTGACATTCTACACCCCACGTTCTTGTAGTTCTCTAACAAATCATTCGCTAAGGAAACTTAGATATCATCTTTTCTGTTGCCCAGAAAGTTATTAACAATTGTTCTGAAAGAGGACAGAACAACACACCGCACCATTGCAACAGCTAATGGCATGGATCGACGCTTTCCTTTCAACCATTCTGTTAGAGTAGGGGTACTCGTTCAGATTATGCAGACAACACGAGGTGCAAACTTTTTATTGACAATCAAAATATAGTTTATATGACTTTGTAACTAAATCCATCATTGCCTTTCTTTGAGTTTTGGACTAGATTTCCTGCACACGTAACAAATATTGTCCTGGTGGTTTACACAGCAACGAATTTTACCAGTTGTCATTTCTACTAACTGCTAAACACCACAAGTTTCATTATCTCTCAAGTTAGGCTGAAGTAGAGCTATGATATTGATAAGAATTGCATCATGTGAGTTTCAACATGTGCTAGACCACAAAACCTCTTTTTCACAACATTTTGTCTTATAGTGACTAAAATTTTAAAAATTACCCCTCCTTCCATATTATTTTTAGAACTTCTACCACTATAATACTTCTTTATATTATAAAAATAGAGCGGAAAATAAAATAGCACAAAGACAAACAAAACATGTAAACAAAAGAACAGAGAATAGGGACAGACCTAAAATAAAAAATCTTACGTACTAGCACATTTTAAAAGGCAGATTCGGTTTGCACCAAACTACGTATTGATGATGCCATGTCATATGCAAAATAGCCA
Source organism: Metallyticus violacea (assembly GCA_030762175.1). Taxonomy (NCBI): domain Eukaryota; kingdom Metazoa; phylum Arthropoda; class Insecta; order Mantodea; family Metallyticidae; genus Metallyticus; species Metallyticus violacea. The sequence goes on along the minus strand of CM060830.1, from coordinate 41,108,953 downwards.
TCACTGATTAGAGTGTGTGCATGAGAACGTTATTACTTCAAATGTAATGTTGTTTGATATGGAAATAGCAGCATGTTTTCCCATATTTATTGTGACTGTGTTGCCATTAATATACTAGTTCACTATAATCATCTACGTAATAGTCAATTAAATCGTTTTATTCAACTTTGTAACGCAACATCAAAAAAGTTCCCGCACCTGATAAGAAGTGACGTTTCAGGTGGTGCATACATGCCTATCCTTAAAACACGAGCAGACACCATTGGAGCTCATCCCGAGCGATAGCGCAGAGAGCCGAACTCCTCGCGTTAGAGTCTCAACCAAAATGTAAACGGCATCCGCTTGTAAGTGTAAATGATGCACGTATTATTTTTTTGTTAAACGTAACCTAACCTATGCATTGCTCTCCGGAACATTCTGGTTGCAATATGTTGTTCCTTGTTACAAAACTGAATTTTGCAGGCATATTTCATTTTTTAATAGCATTTAACGCCCGTTTTTACTACTGAGGCACTACAGGAGATGGACACTGTTGATACATGAGATGAAATGATAAATTGGGAAAGGATTTTTATTTTTTATTTTAAGGAAAGAAGGTTTCTAATCCTAAGTATAGGGTAGCTCTCCGGCATTTACCATTTATGAGGACGGAGGAAAACCTGGAAAAAACCTCAGTCAGGGAGAACGGTCCGGGTGGGAATGGAACCCCAGGCCTCCCGCCTTAACAACCTCAGCCTATCGCGGCGGTATATTTCAACTTGAATTTATCACTTAGTTGTCTTATTGGAAATCGCAATTAATTCATACACACATACATTTACCTCTTGGGTAAATCCTAGAAACCGCTACGTCCTAACGGCCTACGCTCGCCTCTTTTTCGTAAGTTAAAAATGATAGGGGATTGTATGCTACTAAATAGGCTTGTAAACCATTGTAATGGTGGCAAATCGCATTTAACTCCAGCATCATGAAAAAAATGGAAAAAATAAATAAATAAATTTAAAAAATCTTTGCGCTTTGCGTATTTAAACACACTACCTTTGCATTTATAGCACTGCGCTCTAACCATATGAGCTAACTTTCCATTGTTCCAGTGTGCGTTATTATTTACACATCTTTCTCCCGTTCGGGACCGGGTCGCTCGGAATGAGCTCCAGCATTCGTCTCCTTGCGGTTTAAGGGAAAGTTATACACACATAGGGACAAGAGGCTCTTTCTACGCTTCCTCTCGCCTCTCCCGATCAAAATACTACACAAACTTACCGAAACAGTTTAAACCACAACTGCAAACCAATTGCCCTACAGATGATAACTGCAAAAGCATAAGGCGCGAGTTACAAGTCCCCTACAGACATTTTTAACTCATAAAAGGCATTAAACCTTTTAAAATGTTTGGGGGTGAAGCAAACCTGCAACCTTTTAGAGAAGGCACCCCTGCTTGAGAGAGAGAGAAGGAAGGAAGGAGGGAGGGAGGGAACCGTCTCTCATCTGAAACATTAGCCCAAAACTTTTTTACAATTTTAAGGAAAATAACTTTCCTTTGACTGCTTAATTGACAAGAGGAAAAGGTTGATATGGAAGAATATATTTATATTTAACTGCAGAATATGTTTATTACAGTTATTACAACTGATAGCATTCTGTCCATGCTTTACACAAACAGCATTCAAAGTGTTAAAAAAAATAACAAATATATAATTCTATACATGAGCAAAAAAAAAAAATGTTTAATCACATGCACACAATATATTCATAACATTTGTTAGTCCTAGATGTCTTTCTATCGCATACAAATTCTAAGCAAGACAATGTATATTAAACACCCTTATAACTTCATGAATGCCACATTTAGAGTAAGCTTTAAAATATATTATTAAACAAAAGCTAGAGCCTCGGATGAAGCAAATGCTTAAAAACTATAAATACAGTTCAGAACAAATAAACAGATAGCAGGCGTCATTAAGAACTCACCTTTAAGTTCTGCACATCAATCTTAGTGTTATTACATGGCTACTAGTTATTGACTGAGCAATGCGCACGCGCTGAATGGGCGAGAACTTCCCCATTAGCGCAGCAAGTGACATGACAGTGAACTATATCAGAACAAATGACGGCAAATATTTAATACGACTGTCAATTATTATAGGACGGTGAACTGCGTTCTGTTAGAACGCTGTTAATTTTGTTTAGTTAAACTTATTTCTCCAGATTACATTCTTTTCATAAGTCAGTCAAGCGCTAGTACCTGAGCGGTGATTCCAAAACTAAAACAAAGGTGCACTTGTGGCAAAACAGCGCCTTATAACATCTGTTAGGTTTGTTGATGTTATTTAAGGCTGGCTTTATGTTATCACACATGTCAACTTCATTGCAGCAGCTTCCTTAAGCGCAATTTTGTTTTGTTTTGTTTTCCAAAGAAAACATACATTTTGTTTAAAGAAAAATGCATGAACAAAATAACATAACGGGCTGTTTTATCTATAAATGTTCCAGATAACAACACAGCTGAAATTTGAAATTTAAAAATAGCGATGAAACTCAATTAGGATTTGGAAGGGAGAAAAAAAAAGGAATGGCATAAGTGCTATCTTCATAATTTATAAATGAAACATGACAAAAAATATCGATGCCAAACAAAACCTGTATCAATGTAAACCCTGCAGGTCTAGGACACAGATCAAATTTTGAATTTTCGTTCCTTCCTCTGAAATTAAAAAAAAAATTGGAGCTAAATTCTGATAATGTCACGACAGTTCAAGCAAAGCAATACTATAGGTATCCACAGAAATACTCCTTAATTATAAACGCGTATAGTGTCACAATTACATGAAAATGTGACATTAGAAAGAGAAACTAATACATTTCAGTGTCTATCTTACACTCAGTATGTGTCTGTATATCACGACACGCATATGAGGCTGATATTCACCGACATGGGCGGCACGGATTCGTGACGGGTAGCCTGTGATTTGATTCCCTCTAGGATCTTCCTCCCTGACTGAGTTTTCTTCAAGTTTTCCTCAATTCTCATAAATGGCTGGAAGGTACCCTACACTTTGGTCTTTAAAAATAATCCCAATCTATCACTTAATTTCAAGTATCGTCAGTGCCCACCGCATATAGTAAAAAGGGCGTTAAACAACTATTTAAAAATAAAAGGCGATATTGCATTTCACACCATATGCGCTCCAACATATCGGATAGACTCAAGGCAAGTCGTTTTGGAGGGCCATCAGATTACAACTTATGCACTTATTGCAGTTTGTAAGCGTGAAACCAGAGACAATGACGTAGGATTTTGAAGAGGATAGATCTCGCGATGTTCAACTGCTGGTCAGTTTTCGCACAGATCTCTTAGAACTGCATACAAACATTTCCCGCTTACGTTCCATATTTTTGGATCGTCATTAACACACTAAATAGCTGCAATATTCAAACTGAATTGAAATGTAAACAATTACAGTTTCACAGAATTTGCTTCAATTCTTCAATACAGCAAATGACAAGCTAAAGAGCGGCAAACAATGCAATGCTTATGGTGCAATCTATTGTTTACATCGACAATCATACATTCCGCGATATTTAAAACAGGAATTCTTTGAGTCGTTTCATGATTACGGAGTATAACAGTTAATAAGTACAGAATGCATCTTTGGATAGGCTGTATGATGAAAAATAGACTGGTTCATTTGTTTTGTTTTAATTTTTTGATTGTATTAACATGCGTCTAAACATTATTTAATTTCATCTTAGAGCCAAAGCTTGGCATTTAAGCTTTATTTTCTTATAAAATTTGAAATATTAAAATAAATGGAGTTAAAAAGTATTGGTGGGATGGGCATTCGTAATTTATATTAATTTAAGAATTATAAGTAATGTTTCATTTCTAATTTACCCAATAATATATAAAGTAAAATTAACATTTCAATAACTTCAATTGCATAATTAAAACTTTGGTTCAAAATAGGATTACTTTAAAAACAGCTTTGGCCGTAAATGTTTACTCTAAAATTGAGCATATTTCATTATGATGCATTTTCTGGAGTTTAAAGTTTATGCACTGTAGCGCAGATTTCTTGCGCCATGATACTGCAATGAAAACGACATTGTGTGACTCTGTTTTAAAGGATAAGAACAGTCCAAGTGCTCAGTGCAGATAAAGAAGCATATATCTCCATAACGCACATTACAAGCCACAGATAAAGAAATTACTGCTCTCTTGCGGTATTTTTACAAAGCTCTAATTTACATATTCTTTCTTTATTTAAAACCTTTCAGAAGCACTATGAACGCAACTGTTGCAAATGGTACTGTTTACCCTTTCACATCTTAAACTGGACCCGTAAGGGTGCTATAAACACAATAACCTTTAATTAACTTTCAAAAATATGGTAAGACATGAATATTGCTAAATAAAATATCTTAAGTTGATAAGAAGAAGTCAATGTTTAGATAACAGGTTTTATACAGCCAATATTTAATGAAATACTGCAAGTATTTACTTAACTTAATAGGTGAAAGCTCGTTTACAATGCAAGTGGAATGTTTTAATATGCAATAGGAGGCATATAAGACAGAATTTGTAGTAATATGGCTGTTATTTCTCATGATACAACTGTAGCTACATTTATCTGTAGTTATGTTACATGACTGAATAAATGTTTATTGCAATTTTAGTTGAAAATTTAATTTAATGTGAAATTAATTTTAAAGAATTAAATTTCTGGTGCTGAATGATATTGTATTTACATTTTATGGAACTTTAGAATGCTATGTAATATTTATAGGCTATCAAGAATTAACAAACTGGACAATAATTTAAAATTTAATATACATCATACATAATATATTGAAGGATAGCAGCAATGAATCTTATATATTTAATGTTATAAACAACTTTATAACTCAGTTCGTTTATTAGATGGGGTTATCATATTCGGAAATTTGAAAATGCTGACATTTTCCCCTCACCAAAGCAATTCTATGTTCCAACCTCATATGCAACTGCACATTTCTCACTAGACCCATATTTTTTTAACAATTCCTTGTTATTATACAATTAGTCTAACATATATTTGCAAATAAAATGTCTGAAATTAGATTTTACTAAAGGAAACCCTTTCACAGAATCGATGGTAAGGTTATTTCTTTTCTTGCTACCTTCTTAGAAAAATAAATTGAGCCATCTTTAAAAACCTCTGCGCATTTCAGTTTTGCAAAAATTAATCTCTGATTTTCTTGACTTCCCTCGTTTTCCCATTAAAAGGAGTAAAACAATTCTTCAAATTAAAAAAAAAAAAAAAAAACTGATCAAAACATTCACTGGTTATGAGATATTGCCAATATGGCGCCACATTTTGAAACTGTGCTGGGAACATCGAAACGTCGATTCGATTGTAAATTCATCCAGTCTATAGCGAATGTATATATTCGTCATTTACGCGATGTTACCAACACTGAACACAGAAAGAGCCCTTCATGCACACGAAACAAAACTGGATAAATATGACTTTAATATAGAAAACACGGACAAATTAGAGGCTTTCCAAATATGTATATGGACGGCTATTCATAAAAAAGTAAACATGTTCATACAAACGCGAGTATATGGTATTAAATGATTAGTATTATAACTTTTGGAACAGAATAGCTTTAATGTTTCTGGAAATATTTGTAGTGATCCATAGATATGTCTACAAGTTTAAATTTTTTACCTCATATATATGATCAGTTAATATATTGTTAAGTTGGTGGCAAACTGCTCTATTTCGTTACCTTATCCATAAATTTCCTTGATCAGTCTTTGGAAAACTTGAGTTTATTACAGTTAATTGTATAATTGTCTTAATAATTTTACTAAACGATCCTACATATAGTTAGATTATGTACTCGTATATATATAAAAGTAATATATTTCCATTAATTATAGCTAGCCTTCATACAAAATGAATTTGACAGAGAGTCATGCGATATAAGAGATAGGGTTAGACGTCAAATCCGTCACATTTGGAAATAGCCATTTAAAGCAACAGTTCTTTCGTTTGATTAACTTAAACTTCTGTATAAGCGATAACTTTAGTACCGTTCTTCTTATTCATTGAGAGATGTTTCATGTGCGCATATCACTTTGTGAACAGCAAAACTCTTTAAAGCGCTTCATTAAAATGGATATTTTAGCGATTCGCCGCATTTGAATGCCGCTGAAGAGGTTTCCACGGCAACTGCAAGGTGCCTTTAAGAAGAGGTATTAAATTCTAAATGAAGGAAACGATGAATAAAAAGTTATCATGACTTTTTAATTGCAGTTCATTTAAAACGAAAGAGAGAAGTATTCGCTAAAATGAAATATTATAGAGCTCATCTAAAAACACTTCACACTGATGTACAGGGTGGTCAAAAGTAACCAAAGATCATATGGAAAGTAATTGTCACAAAAAAGTTCTACCATATACTGAAGGAGCCAGACCTTATAGCACGAGTCCAATATTGTGTACGGGTCATGTTCAAAGTGTATTAAGAGTGCTACGGAATGGCCATGACAATAAGCAAAATATTCTTTTGGTTGAAAAAAACCGAATGATAGACAGTGTGGGCCGCTGTGTATTCCACGTCATTGGTCCGTACTGCATTGAAGACGCACATGGAAACAGAAATAACGTCACATCAAAAGTGTACAAGGAGAGGTTATTGAACGGTTTAAGAAGGATTTTCCCTTATCCTTGGCATGTGGTTGTGTGGTGAATTTTTGTGGGGGATACAGAAGGAACCTATCTTCTCGTAGTCTAGACGAACTTCATGAAAACAAACGTTGAAACAGTTCTGTACGTTGAAACATTGAGATACTAGAATCACTAGGGTGAAAATGTATGGAACATTTCGTACACAATGACGGAAAACGCATATAAATCATACTTGAACAAAATGCTACTAAAGTATATTAGTTATTTTATTTTGGCCACCCCGTACATGTTTTTTTTTCCAAAACTAACGCATTTTATCAAAAAAATGTGTAATATTTTATATTTTGTAACCTATAGTAAATATTTACCATTGAAGCTAAAGTTGTCACTTGATTGGTGGCATTTGGTCATTATGTTGGCACTACACACTCCCGTGAATTTAAGCCTGCGATAATTTTCTGGTGTACACGTTACGGCGATAATACAGAATGTGATGTAGAATCGAATTGCTCTGAATAACATTATCCTAAGTTCATACTTTTACTTTAATCTTAAGAACACCGAATAATAATTAATACTGATACTAAAGCAAATAGCGTGATGCTTTCTTCGTTATATTATTATTTCAGATTATGTTAGGTTGTTCTTATGTGTAAAATGCTGCCAAGAAAAATTAACCACTTGGGTGGTATTTGTGCGTGAAATTTGTTCTTGGATAATTACTTAGTTTATAAAGTAATTTTGTAGAACACCACTCTTATTTCTTTACGACATTCTTCTCTCCATCCCCTACTTGATTATTAAGTAACGGGTATCATGTCTTAAAGCTGCTGTAAAGCGCAGAAAACACAATATAAGCTTTTCAGAAATCAGTCATTTATGGTAATTATAAAACATATCTACATTTGCCAGGTCCTTAACCTAATTTTTATACAAGAAACGTGATATTAAAAAATTTGTTACATTGAAGTAGGAATTTAGGAGAAAAATAAATAATAATATTGCTTAAAAATCCTTGATCGTCACTCACAAACCACAAATAAACAATTAAAATCGAAAACAGGATTAAAAGATTTACCCACCTTGATTAATGTGGTGTTTTAGACCATTACCTATATTTCAATGTCAAATATGGGAATTTCATATATATCTATTATGAAAAGAAAAAGCGCATTTTCATTACGGTTAAAGGTAATTAAGGAACTGTAACTTCCACGTTTACATTTTATTGCTATGCACAATTTAGCTCAATGAATCATCTAATGGATTCATTGAGAACACGGAACATGAAAGGTGCCGATACAAGCATTTCCTACTGTATATAATGCACTGTAAGTGTCTTCATATCACAAGGACAAATAAAACTGATACACTTTGTTTATTGCCATAGTAACATGCGCTTTTGTAAAACAAATGAAGTGTTGCAAAGCTATACAGAGAAAGATTGTTCCGTTACCACAAAAAAAGTTGAATTTTCCTCGCAAGATATTGGAAAAAGAAACTAATTATCGTGGTTGGTACCCCTTACTGAAAGTTTGTTATCAAACTTACATGTTAGATCTCTTGGCAGAAGCGCAGTTTTTCTTTCTTTTTTCTTCTGAGCATAGCCCAAGAGCTGGTTAAAGTCATCTTGCGTGATGTTTACTCGAAACAATAGCCGTATAATTGCGGTTACGTCGGAGTTCATATGTTACTGTTTACTTTTGTTATTTTTTATTATAATGTGAAGAGATAATTGTTTTAGGTGACTCGTAAAGTGACTTTATAGTTACTTTCTTGATCCACGCCTAGGAAAATGCAGAAACAGAAGCATTCTAATTAGAAAAGATTGTACATAAAAATTATTAAATTACAATGAAGAAAGAACTGAATATAAAGGCCGTGTATGCACAATAACTGAAAAAAAAAATCTTGTCCTCCATGTAACATTTCATCCACGAGTTTAAATCTAAAGACACTTCAGTAGCTTTTATCCAACTTCCTTGTTCATCCCCTCCGCCCATTTATCGAGTCGCAGAAAAACAAACTAAAATCACTTTCATTAAAACTTGGTAAAGATAACTTTTCTAGAGTCCATTTATAAATCTTGCGAATACATGAAAACCAACAAAGTAAATTTGGTACCCCTTTCTGAAAGTTTGTTATCCAAACTTGCATGTTATATCTCTTGGCAGAAGCGCAGTTTTTCTTCATTTTGTCTTACGAGCAAAGCCCAGGAACTGGTTAAAGTCATCTTGCGTGATGTTTACACGAAACAATAACCGTATAATTGCGGTTACGTCGGAGTTCATACGTTACTGCTTATTTTTGTTATTATTTTTTTATTATAATGTGAAGAGATAATTGTTTTTGATGACTCGTAAAGTGAAAGGTGGGTGTGTTAATGGATCCATCTCACGCCATGCAAGTAAAACTGGAAGAAGGTAGCACATTATTTATAGCAAGCACAAGAGTGCACAAGAGGGGAGGGGGGGGGGGAAGAAAGAAAGAAAAAAAATGAGGTTCTTTAAACGAAAAATGTTCAGCTGACCAAATGCGTTTCACTTTTAGACTATTGTTCGCTGAAACCAGTTTTCGCAGAAACGCAAAATGAAAAGAAGAAGCGAAGCAGTGTACGCCGAAAGCCACACCTACTACAATTACGTCATGTGTTCCACTTTATGTTAATAGATTAAAAGTATTCATAAAAGAACGTTTTATAAAAAATATGAGAATTTTTTTAATCTTACACAATATTTTTAAAAACTGCATGACTGATATACAAGGTTATTTTAATACTCTACTACGGAATGTTTCATTGCTTTCTCACGGGGTCCATAATTTTAGCATTTTCCTTCTTAAAAATACTTCTTGCAAAGTTTTTGTTACAGAATGATGAAATTAACATTTTTTAAAATATTATAGAAACATAATTGGCAGATTCACGAAATACTAGGGCAATTTAAAGAACATTTTAAAGATGAGATTGCAACAAAATATGGAATAAACATTAATGTTTTTTGTAAAAAGAAGCTTTTAGTGACTCGATTAATAGAATATAATCACGGTTATAATTTTTAAAAGCAAGAATTACGTTAACATTTTGAAAAATACAGCATTTTTAATTTAAACTGTCAAAAATTTACTCAGGAATATAATTAATTAAAAAGCAAATATTTTAGGCCCTTGGAAAAGAAAAAGGTGCTCAAAATAATTTTACGAATACAATTATTTTTCAGCCAAAATGGTCTTTAAATACTTGTTAAATTGTATATGTTCCCGCGAAAAGAACAACGGCATTATGTGCGCATTGTAAATACAAAATATACACGATCAAAAACATTTCTTTAAATTCAAATCAAAAGTATTTTTTTATTCTAGCAGCATTCATAACATTACTCCTGATGAAAAGTTACATAAAATTGTTGCATTAATAGTGTAATGTGTATATATTTTATAGTTATTAAATTATACATTGGGCATTTTATATTGTATTTTTTACGTTCTTCTGGATTTTTTCCCCTTCCTGTATTCCGCTAGTATCCTCGCTCAAAGTACTACGTTAATCATCCTATATCGACGGAATCAAGTGACTAAAATAATGGAACACTTTGCAACACCCACATGCATATTGTGTTATATCTTAGTATAACATATATTTTTTATATTAATACATAATATGTATGGCTAACAAGATTGTTCTCGCGTGTATGACCATAATGACCACTAATATCCGTAACCAATAGTAATTTAGTACTCCAACATGTGTTTATTTGTTCTCTGGGTGCCCTAAATATGAACTAAATTACCTATTTAGATCAGGGGCCGCCAATTCACGGCTCGCAAGCATTCCCCGCGGACACAATATTTCACTGAAGTTGCAAATTAAAAACAGCCGCAAGTGCTCTTAAAGATCAAAATATAGGAAAATGACAAAGATATGTGAGATGTGAACACTTCAGAAGACACCGATCACTCTTCTTTGTATTTGCAACACCGTTTTCTACATCCTATAAATTATTATTAATAGATTTGCAAGTTGTGGATTACAATTAAAGGGAAAATTTCAACAAATTGAGTCAAAAGGACTCTGCAGGTATATATTGGGACAAGAAAAATAATCTAACCTTATAGAAACGAGAACTATTAGTGTTATCTTTTGTGTAATGAAGAAGTGCATAAAATCAGGACTGCGGACTAGAATTACTGCTCTAAATCCTGAAATCTGCAATGTAACATCGTCAAGGGGAATAAATTTTGATCGCTCGATTTCTGTTTGTGAACAATTTACAAAATAATCTCACGCCTAGGTGTTTTTAAAAGTGTTTTCTTCTTCTTCTTTTTTTGAGTAGTGTTTAACGCCCGTTTTTACTACTGAGTCACCACAGGCGATGGACACTGATAATACATGAAATGAAATGATATATTGGAAAAGGATTTTTTCTTTTTTTTAAGAAAGGAAGCACTCCAGGCCTAAGTTTAGGGTGCCACCCGGGCATTTGCGTTTATGAGGATTGAGGAAAACCTGAAAAAACCTTATCCAGGTGGGATTCGAACCTCAGACCTCCCGCTCACAAGTTCGCCACCCCTGGGTTTTCAATGTTTATATATATTATATATAACACAAAATAAAAACGTGTACGATATTTAGTTCCTAATATTTTGAGTCTACGGCCAAGAAGTAAACGTTATTAAAATTCGCTAATTATGTTACTATATGCAAAATCATTTGGCAGGGGAATCGCGTTTCCCTAATATTTGTCCAACTGAAATCGGTATTGCTTTAATGATGACCTATGTGGCGTTTCATGATTGATTAACGCACTTTGTGGAACAAACGATTCCCAAACTATGAGCCATAACCCACTATTGTAAGTGCTGAAAATGCATGTTTACGTATTATTCAAAAATCATTTAGATGTACCATTGATAATTTGGGGAGTGTAAACAATGTTTAAGTGAAAAGAATTGTTTTTTTATTAAAAATGTGTTGATATATAAAAACATACAATTTACAATAAACTAAATTGTATAGAATGAAATCCCTATGCTTGTTGTTTCATTTACAGTTAAGTTTATAAGCCCTGGGCTATAAGCGTTTAAAAACGTTATGCTGTAGTGTCTCACAATTCAGCAAAAAGTAATACTTACATTCGACAGGAATTTTCTCAATTCCATCATGCATTAACTTACTGTATGAGGCAACTGTTGTGCTAATCCTAAAGTCGTCGATGAGTAAACATCGGATTTCAATTTTTTTTTTTTCCTCTGCTATTTGTAGCTTTAACACTGACGTCATTTGAACAGAGTCGAGATTTTCTAGCAATCTTTGGTGAATTTCGCACGGTTGCGTGCAATACTCAAATGTTTCCGCTACCCGAGGGCGTTGTATAATTTATTATACCGCATTACAGGATCCTGGGAATGAGAATTCTATTTCAGACTTTGGATTCAATAGCACCGCAGCATCTTGCAACCTCGAATCCCTTCCTTCTTTCTGCGTAAATATAAACTTTTTGTTTGTAAGGTTTTTCTATCATTATTAAGAGAAATTCTGATGTCGAAAACATATAACCAATTACTTTAATAAACATTAAGCTATAGTTATTAATTGTAGTGCTTAACAAAATTGTTTTATTTGATATGTAAGATCTTTTAAAACATGATTAAATTATATTTCCTACTACTAATGTTACTTAGTATATTATAGTACTGGTTTATACGTTATACTTTATTGCAATACTAAATGTTTAAGAAAGAAGTGAGCTTTGTAATTTTTACGAATGCAATTATTGCATAACATTATAAAGGAGTTTCATAGCCTATTTTTGTATAAACGAATATTAACAAAATAAAATTAGTATTGATGTCCATTTTATAATGAATAGCTCTGAAATCAATGCCTTCTTTTATTATATATATGTGACGTCATTGTATCGATAGAGATTATTTAGTTCGTTTGTCTGTTGTTGTTGTTGTTAGCAAAGATGCATTTTTTCCAAGAAATGTTATTAGTACCGAGAAAATTTTATGACACTTATTAGAAGAAATACGACAGATTCGTTTATTGCATAAATAGTAAAAATGTTAAGGATGCTTAAAAACATTAGTGTTGTCATACATTTCAGAACAAGTAAGTATTATTAAATTCTAATTATTCATCTGGTAGTTAATATGAGCTTATTTCATTTTTATTGATCTACAATTACGTATTTTCAAATAAACACGAATGATTGGTTCAGTTTTCAGCAATACGTTGTTTCCTTAATATTATCGTTAATACAATATTCAGTTCGTGTAAGATTTTTAGTAATGAAAACAATTTAATTGTAGTTGGTAATTTTATACAACTAGTGTCATAATGTATTCCCTATTCACCCTTAGAGTGATCCCAATCAAAACAATATCATGTACTAGCATGACTGTGTGCAAATACAACACTAGCAATGCACGCAAAGAAAGTAGTTCCATGTTAGCAATCTAAATTTAAGGATGGGTTCAATAATAAATGACATTTACTGTACATAAAAAGCAATACTTGCGACTTTAATTTAATTACTGCTGACTTAATGAAGTTGAATTTCGACGTTGCAAAATTGATGCGCTCCATCTCGCAAGTTGCAGCTGGCGAGAAAACAATTATTTTAAACGTGTTAAGTATCCGGCACTTGCAATAAAGGAGGTAGTAAACCTAACCTGAGAATTTACCGGTCTCGTATCATTACAACGTTTATACTTGTCACGTGTATCTGACAATCGGGAGTATTCTTGGCGCGAATTGCGGAAGGATACATTATTTGTATGTTGACGTTAGGATCACTATATGAGTGAATAGATATTATGATTTTATTACTGATTTTTACGAACTAAAAGCCTGTTTATAATGCAGATATATAACAACTCTTTTACGCTGAAATCTAGCCAGTATTTTTAAAGTTACAAAATTCAATTTTATGTTTTATCAACATGCACTATAACGCCTAATGCACTCAAAATGTTTACCAAATATATCAAAATAAATACTTTAGCATTTATATCATAAACATAATGACGAATTATTGGTTGAGTTAGCCTTAGGAAGCGACCGAGTTAGTGAATGTCTTATTAGAAATACTAATATTTTAGCAACCACTCTCTATTTTAGTAGTAGAGCACTTATTTCCTTCGGCGCATTAATGGAAAAGCGCCTCCTTTGCTTATAGAATTTAGAAACAATAGATGAATATTTTCAAAATAATAATAATTTAATAGTTTCTATCCCGCAACTATTTAACAAATGCAAAATTTCCGAATTGTATAATTTTTTAAAGTCTAGTTTACACATTCCTTAAAACTTCTTACACAATGTACGTAAATAAAACAAATAAAATTAAACAAAATGTATTTAGGTTTCAAAAATTTTTAAATCTCTATGCAAGTGATACCTTCTAACACAGATCAAAATTGCTATTAGAAAACGATGATTTAGATCAAATATGATTTATTAAATATGGAGAAAGACACGTGTGGCTGAGGTGGTAAAAGAGCGGACTCGTGAACGGGAGGTCTAGAATTCGATTGCCTCCTGACTGAGATTATTTCTGGTTTTCCTCGGTACTCCTAAATGATAAATGATGGGAAGGTACTATGACTTGGATCTGGAATATTTTCTTCCTTATAAGAATCCTTTTCCACTTTATTTCATTTCATTTCATGTATCATCAGTGTCTCCCACCTGTGATGCTTAGCGTAAAAATGGTTGTTGAACACTACTAAAAAATAATAAATAAAAAAATTAATATGGAGTGTAAAAAAATTAGCAATTTTATTTATACATTTATTTTGGGTACAAATTGCTTTAAATAAATTCTATGTTTGCATTTCAGACTAAAAGTAATATGTTTATTTTGGAATTAAAGGGGGTTTTTAAAAAACAAAATTGCTAATGTGGCTTTTACAACTAAAGGTTACCCTTACTTTCATTTCTAAAGAGAATTCGTAACTTTGTATGAAATTACCTTAGGTCACATAGAAGGCTTTTTGGGACGAAACACAAGAAGGTTGCTATTAAACATGTAAATGCATTCCATATTAGGTATCTCTCAGCCGAAGCACAGCCGCTAAGGGAAGACACTTGCATGAGAAGTTTAAGCATGTTCCTTTGTTGGCTTTTTGAAGTCATAAATATTAAAACTCAGGTTAATGTTATGCTGCAAGGTGATCAAATGCATTATTCCGAAGTCGAGTCAGGGGAAACGAAACTCTCAACCACAGGAATGTGGGGTTGCATTTCTCAGAAAGGATGCGGCGAAATTTTAATAATGCTTTACCCTCTTCGTTCCAAGAAAAAGCGGTTTACAACATGTCATTTCATGTACCTTACAATTTCCAAAGCCTACTCGTTTTACTCCTTTAATTGGCCTTAATAGCAGGTAAATATAACACGGAAGTTGCAACTATGCGATGTTACATTAAATGCCTGGTTAACCAACTACAAAACATATTTTATTCCTCCCATTTTGCAAGTAATTTTGTATGTTTTATTAACAGTTTTAAAACTCTTAACAAGTGAATAGAGTTATTATGGGGCTTGTGTACTCAAGAAAAAGAAAAATATCAAACGCAGTAAATTACACAAATAAAAGCTTCCGTCCTCCTTTGAAAAACAGATGAAAGTTTATAATAATCATAGTGCGCAAAATAAGTTAAACATTGAGAAAGGTGACTAAGGGGTAATAACGAAATAGATTGTATAGAAAGGCGACTATCTTACTGGGGAAGTCTGTTTGAAAGTCTGTTTGAACTAGCAGATGTCATCACAACATATGTTAACAATTAAAAAATATAACGAATGCTATTAAATATAGTTCCTAATATATGAATACGCTTTCTAAGCTCTTATTTACTGCCAGAGTAACACAATTCAACTTTAAATAAAAGAGTCAGGGAATATTCCCCTCACACTTGTATTTATATAGTCTATTTCAAAATAATTTTACTTAAACTTAAACATTTTTGAGAAAATACTAGAAGAAATAAAACCTCTTATTCTGAAAAGACTTTTATAATGAAATTGGAACATTGTGGAAGTTATGACGTCATAGATAATCGTTTTAAGCTGCATCATATATGTTTAATATATAGAATATTTAATTCCTGTAATTGAACCCAGAATTTCTATGTGTTGTTTAACTTTTGAGCAAGAAACACTACATGGCACAATTTTAATATAAATAAAAATGCATTATTTCTTTTAAGAACTATTAAATATACTAATTTTTGTGGCTTAGTGTTAATTGTAACAATAAAACAAATACTAAATAAATTAATCAACAAATTACTTCATTGCCATGGTAACATACGCTTGTGTACAACAAATGAAGTGCTGTGTAGCGAGAAAATAATAGTATTTAAAATTAAGCATTGAAAACGAGCTTTCAGAGTACTGTGAGCAATTCTGTTTGCCCTGATAGAAGTTACACAAAGTTTATCATATAAAATTTATAAGAAATATTTTGAAAGAGGCAGACTTTTAAGCGTCCTGAGCCTATGCGTAAGAATTCTGTCGATTTTCTAACACTGATGACAATAATTATACATTATTGTCTATGTAAAAGATACAGACATTTCTTATCTATATACACAGAAAAATATTATTAATATGTTACAAATGGAATGTGGTCATCATCAACTTTACCTTTTTGTTCCTCCTTCTTCCAACAGATAAGAATAAGACACTCGTTTAGATTGGCCCAGCCAAGGCCACTTACATGTCTTGTCAAAGCGTCTCATTCGTGGTCCACCCTATGGATCATCCATCTCTTCCTTCCCTTGTAGAGGAATGATAATGAGGAAGTACTGCAGTGGGGGAGTTTTGGTTGCCACACAAAAGCCACAGCCATCGTTATTAATCTTACAGTTCCCTTTGTGTTTCCATGGCCTCCTGAGGCACCAAAACAAGATGGCACTCGCACACACAGAGCACGTGCAACGACTTGGCATTCAATGGTCGTACCCACACTTGACTCGACACAAGGAAACTTGTCACAAACCCCAATGTCTCTTTTTGCCTTACTTATCGGGGGGCGCTTCCGAAAAATATCTTGGAATCACATCTTTCTTATGTTACCTCGGCCACGTCATGCTACTTTCGACCAATAAAAGTCTAACAACTCTTGAATTACAGCTGTCTATCCATAAAGATGTGTCAACTTTAGGTTAGAGTGTTATCACTTTTCATTTGTTTGTTTATTCTGTTTCAACAGTTGACGAGCAACATCGTGTTGTAAATAAACTACAAAATAGCTGTAAATACATATATCCACACATGAAAAAAAAAAAAAAAGCATCACTGTTGTTTAATAACTGTACATTGTATTCATTTTGAACTTAAAATTTCTCCATAATAACAAAGATTAAACTATAATTGCCTATTTTGCGTTTCGTATAATGTACAGGCTTACTCTAAAGTTAGTTGTATCTTCTGCATCTATTAACAGTTTATGGTTTAGAGGGCTTGTTTTTCGTTGTTTAGTTTTTGTTGGTTTTTTTGTTGTTGTTGTTTTGTTTTGTTTTCCTATGACTACAATTAATAATTTTGTTCTCAAAACCAAGTGCTTCCAAAGGCCGTATCATGGACAATATTTTTAATATGCCAGTACATACCACTCCTTGGCGCAGTAGTTTTCTTGTGGAACCAATTTTTCATCACTCTATTCTGATACGGTATCCCAAAATTTTCAACTTCAAGGAGGCTTACCATTTATCTTGAATTTTCTAAAAGAATGCCCTCCTTTCCAACTTCCAGACAGGATTGTTACTTCAGTAAGAATAGATAATGAGGCCCAATATATTTTCCAGATAATTCTCATATAACGGATGTATCTAGAGTATCGGCTAGTTCTCTTTTAACGCAACGACTATTCTTTCTGTTGCATCAAGTTTTGTATTCATTTATAAGTGGCCATGAAAGTAAAAATTCAAAATAATAATTCGTGGTTACGAGCTAACAGTCATATGGAAGATATCTTAAGGAAGCCCACATTAAAACGGGAGTCTAAATCACTATAATTTCAAATAGGAAAATGAATCTCAATCAGTGCAAGTTCGTCATTAAAACTAGTCATGAAATCTGCTTTTCTACAACAAGAAAGACTGTCAATATAGAACAAACTTGTGTTAAGTATGCACAGCGTTGCCAGATTTCAAAAGCGGATAGAATATTTTACTTGGAAACCAGCAGTTTTGGAGACCCAGGGGTTGACATATTTCCTTGTGCAGTTCCCACAAATGCACATCTCTCCAGTACCAATTTGTGACAAATTAAAGCACACACTTTTATGCAGAAAGTTCATATTCTCTTGTCCAACTTTTGCAATGTCTCTGGGATCCCTTCAACTTCTTCCTAACACAATAATTACACTACACTGCAACGCAATAATTGCGTCAAACTTATGGCGAAGAGGGCGGTTGATTGAACAGAAAAAGCAATACATTAATCAAACTTTGATCATAATCGATAGCAAAATGTATACAACTCAGGTTCACTGAAACAGGAATTCAGGTAACAATTCGTGACATGTTACGAGTCTTATCATTATTATTATTATTATATGTTCTTGCTGGCGCTGCCAAAGAGTACCGTTGAGAGACAAGGCTGTACATGATCACAGAAAACAATGAACCCAAGCATATCTGTTATTTCTAGCACAATAATGGCACTGTTGGAATCGACATAAAATGTTACACCGTTTCTTCTTGGAGAAAACAATCTTTGAAAGAATCTCACTATAGTTCATTTTAATTTATTTTTTCTTTCCACAAGAACAACCACGACCAAAACGTTTTTACAGTTAAGACTCTTAGGCTCTTAAATTTACAGGATGTATGTATGATCTTATGGCACGAGATCAACACAAATAGACCAATTTAACTAAACAGTTCTTTCATGAGCAGAGCTCGTAAAAGTGGAAGAAGAATCAATTTTCAGGCTCTGTTTTATGGTATTTTCGAGATTAATCCGAATTTTTAATGGTTCAGATTCAATGACTGCAAAAATGTATTGCCAAGCTCTCATGTTACTCTTCAAAAGCTACTACTTGATCAGCTCGAGTTTATGAGCGAAACTTTATGTCAACAAATACAGTGAGTTTCAATTCATTGTCGCTGATCACTCTAACCTGTTAGCAAATCACGGCACATTTGAAGCTACAATATTACTACACAACTTATAAAGGATGTGCAACTTCAGCGATGTCCTAATGGCTATCAAGCCATCCCAGAGAGTCCAGATGCTTCACTCCAAAAACGACTTTACTTGTTTTCTTCATCCTGGTAACGCTGTGCATGAGTACTGGCCGGCTGGTTCAGTTCTGAAACAAGAAAATAACAAACTCATTGAGGATGGGTTTACGAATATGTCTTTGAACTTATGTGAAACATTTGGAGGTTTGTTAAAGGAGGTAAAAGTAAGAGAAATATCCATAAGAGGGCTGTTCAATCATATTTTTTCCAGGCATAATTAATCACGGTAAATTTATATCAATATTTTGTTAGTTTAATGCGTAATGTACACGTGATACTAATTTCATTGTTGTCATTTCCTGTTCCCGCCTGTGAGAGGTGGATAAGTTGGAACATCTTCAGCTGAGGCCTATGCAATGTTACAGCAGACCCCATAGCAGAATGGCTTAAAATGTTTAAAGAGCGAAGGCAGCAACATAAAACGAAGGTGGACTCGGCGCTCCACCTGTGCTCTAATGGAACAAAACATTAACACTGCTGCTATTATTGTGAGAGAGGATCGTCGAATAATTTTGAAAACTCTTACAGAAATTCTGAAAAATTCACTGAGTGCCACCGAGAGTAGGTGCACGGTGGTTCCAAGACCGCTGATTCCCGAGCAACTCCGTGCTGGTGATGTTACCGGAAGATGCGGCGTTTCTTTCAAAGGTAATCAATGCTGATAAACTTGACTACGTCATTTTGATCCTGAGAACAAGCAGAAAAGCTCTGTGGAAAAAATTATATATATAATAAAAATGGTTGCTTCTGCTGGGAAAGTCATGGTCACCTCATTTTTCGATATTCAAGGAATAGTTCACAAGATATCGTACCTGCACACACAACTGTAACTGGGTAATACTACAGAGATGTCCTGAAAACTCTGCAAGACCATCCATATTCCGTGTAGCAGCTGGATTCTGCACCACGATAATGCAGGACCGCAAAAATTGTTGCTGAGTACCCCTCAATCTCCCCTTAGTCCGTACGACATTTACCTTTTCTCAAAATTGAAGAAGCGCCTTCTTGGGAGGCATTTTCCATCATCAGGAGCAGTGGTGAAGGCTACGGAGGCGATTCTGAAGAGCCCATTAAAAAAAAAAGTTTCCAGCATATTTTTTAATGCTGGCAGAAACGCTGGGACAGATGCATTCATCCAACTGGGTTTACTTTGAAAAATATCTTCAAAATTATGTGGATGGGTAAATGTAAAAAATTATGATCACTTTTTGTTGAACAGCCCTCGGTAATTATAATAAAATAGAATGTTTTGTTTTAACTGACAGAGTTAAGGCTATAAAGCCTTCTCTTCCATTCAACCTGTCCTCTGTCCTATTTAATACAAAGAGTGAAACAAGACTATAGACAAATATTTAAACCATGACAACTATACTGATGAGTTTGTTACACATTTTAAATGTACGGTTAAAACGAACATACAATTGCTTATTTAACCCACTTGCGAAAGCAATATTCAGTTACAAGTTAGAATTAGCGATTAAAATTATGTTACCCAAATCTAGATTATGTAATTATTCCAATGTATGTATGTCAAACTTCAATTTATACTTACTAAAGTAAACAATAGTTATAGTTGTAAGTTTAATTAAATAATGAATAAACATAACCATAATATAAGTAATGTCTACACCACAGAAATAAAAAAAATAGAAGCACAATAAATTAGGTAAATGGAAGTTTCATTAAGCACTATATCAGCATTTGAACGGGAATGTAATTATTAATATGAATCGCTGAAGTTTAGTTCAAACAGGGACATCTTCGACAACCTCTAAACTTCCCTCTAGAGTATGTTGCAATTCTGTTACAGAGATGGTATAAGGAGTGACTTATCGTGGTGTGACCTGGTGTCTATTTGATGATGTGCAGATAAAATTTGGAAAACGCAAAGCTAAATATGTCGGAAATTGGAAAAGAAGATTAAGAAAACGTGGAAAGAGGAGAAAAAACGTGACGATCACTTGATCTTAACCAGGAGAGGGTCTTGAAAGAACGGTAACCATGGTATTATTTATTAATATTGCATATATAGCGAACACAGGCGTTCTACACATACTGCAGTCTTTCACTCAGTTTTGTGTTAATGTTAGTTAACAGAAAATCACAATACTCGGTGGCATTACCAGTGTCTGTACTATGGAAGAAAATACTTCAGTCGCTTCAAGAGCGAATAAAGAAAATAATTTTTGTAGATTTGATTTATCTGCTTGCTCCATTCTAGTGACTGCACAGGTAAAATCCCAAGTTTTGCACAACCGGCCTGTATGAAATGACAGGATCATTTATAAGAATCGGTAGCAAGTTATGTCTGTCACACTTCGATCTTGGGTATTCTGATAGGATAACTTAAGGCTTACTGGCATTTAATTTAAGGCCACCAGAAAGAAATTGAGAAAAAATCATCAGGTCGAGTTGTAAATAAATTACGGGGAATAAAATAAGTCGTGGCAGCTATTCATTTTCTCACGAACAAGAGACAACACGAAAAATCTAAGGTATATGATTGAAAGTGTATGATGTACTTTCGAAACTACCAGATAGTGTATGCGAGTAGAGTTGTGTGTCTCAGCACGTCCCCAAAGCTCAGTTGGTGAGCTACATTGGTCAAGAATGGAGGTCACAAACATGAAAATAGCTGCACGAGAATGCCACACAGAGCAATGGGAAGCACTTGGTGTGCGTGCCCTGCTCTGTTACGGTAGACAGATACTTTCAAACGGAATAATGTCGACTGCTGATCTGCCGCGCAGTGGGCGTCCTGTGTCCTGATTACATTCTGATCCCAATACACATAACTGTAGGTTGTATTGGTGACCATCATACTTATTGCTGTGTTATCCTATCCTTGTTCATACTTATCTGACCTATTGTAATTCTAAGATTACGTTTCACTCTTTATTTTCCTCTTAATTATTCTTATCCATTTCTTTCCAACTTTGCCCACATAGTTCCCTATTATTTTGTATTCTTATCTCCTTTTACAGTTAAAACCTTTCGAATTAATATTTCCCCATCTAAATTCTTCCATATTTGTTGCCAAGCCTGTTCTTTCCATAACTTGGTTTGCTTGCAGTATAATAAACTATGAAAATCTGTATCTGTTTCTCCACACATTGGACGTGTTTCTACGTCTTTGTCATATCTTAATAAATTTATAATTCCAGCTGTTGTTCATGCAAACCCTTCCCGACCTGCTTTATCACATTGTTCTATATATTTTTCCCTACCCCGTCTTTTTTATTTCTCTTTAAAGCCTCAATGAACTCTTTTCTCTCATACTAACAAATACGAGCTCTTGTCTTTCAATATCTTCAAATCTTAGGTTTATTTCTTCCCAGAATCCTCTGTTTTGACATTCCCTATTTATCCATGAGTTTCCTGTTAAACTTTTACGGGAACTGTAATGTTTTTATTTATTTATTATTTTAACAAGTTCGGATTCATACAAATTCTGAAGCAGAAAACTTACGACCAATTTCTGACTTAAGTATTAAAAAAAAAAAAGTCAATATTTTTTAAACGCAAAGGGATTACAGATTCAATAAACAAGCCATATTTTTCCACATTTATATTTTTATACAGTGATTTAATTGAAACATGGAGACAAATAAGTATATAATTCAGAATTAAGAATTGCTGAGCTGCATGTAAAGAACGCATCGAAGCAAAATGCATAGCTCTCGCTCGTGAAATTAGGATCTCCCCGTGATATCACCGTTCGGTTTTGCTCTTGGGAAATTAATTTTGTGGGAATTGGAACACCTGGTAAATGATGTATAGTGAATATCTGGCAAGAAGCCATTCTTACATGATGTCTGTGGAATCCTCACCTGTATAGAAATGAGAGCACGGAGGTGCAAAGACGGCTGTCACTGCTTTAATCGATATGCAGTAAACTCGATATATAAGCAGCAGCTATCTCAAGCCGAAGAGTAGATACCATCTCTTTCCGAAGGCACTGATGACATGCTATCATACACAGTGGAAGGGAACTCAGTGTCATAATTTTATGTACATCGCGATTCCATGATATAAATGGGACATTTTCTGATATCATTTTCGTTGCTGACGTGTTTTTTGCCCCAAAAATTGTCTGCGTTATCTTTTATGTGTTTTAGTACGTTAATATGTCGAAATCGATATAATAACGACTAAACAAAGTGTCTTGTATAACACCAAGAAAGAGAGAAAACGCAACAGTTTTTTTTAAACTTTTGATTTTACGCATTATTGTATATGAATTATTGCAGTTCCGTTCATTTTTTTAACATTAAGTACTTTTCTAAACATTTTGCAGCCACTGTTATGTTTTCGTATATCATTTTTGAGTCTATAATTTCCTCTATTACATGAGAATGAAAATTAAGGCAATTTATCACATTTGTATCCTGGACCAATTGAAATGTCCAATGGCATTGTTGTTACATCAATGTTATTCTATTGTTGAGGTATTTCAATCAGATTAACATGTAATTGTATTACGTAAAGATGCCGTTAAGTGGAGAGCAGCTGCTAAAGCAGTTGCCCTGTTGGAAGATGGAAGGAGCATGCGTTATGTTGCCCAGGTGTTATGAGTCCTATACAAAGGACATACCAAAGATTCCGGGAACTTGACATCTACTGCAGAATGATGACATCTGTCAGAGATGACCAACTTCTGCGGCTGTAAGTTTTGCGTGATCTTCACACAACTATAGAGGCTCAAAATCGCTTGCATCAGAAGTCAATGTCAGCGTGAAAACGGTGAGAAGGAGATTTGAAGAAGTACGGCTCACTTCTAGAAGACCAGCCAGAGGTCCCTTGCTTATCCAGCAACATAGACAAGCACGTCTTGCTTTTGCTCGTCAACATCTGGAGTGGACTGAGGGGCAATGGAAAGCTGTCCTATTCATGTATGAGTCGAGGTTCAGCCTAAGATCGCTGATGACAGGAAAGAGTATGGAGGAGGACTGCAGAAAGGTATGCCCCTTGCACCTTCTCATCGACGATGACTTTCAGGGGAAGTTCCGTCATGTTGTGGGCTGGTATCAGCGTGGAAGCCAAGAGGGAGTTGTTTTTTGTGGGGAACGGGCCTTGAATGCAAACCAGTCCATTGAGGAAATTTTTCAGGAGCATGTTATCCCTATGCTCCTTATGTTAACAGTGCTTTGCGCTTCATGCATGACAATGTCCTCCACATATGGCCCACATTGTGACACAATACTTGTGTGAGGTAGGGAGATTCAGGCGCTAGTTTGGCCAGCATGACCTCAACCCCATTGAGCATGTTTGGAACTGATGGGAAAAAATATTCAATTGTTCCTGAGAGCTTTCATGAGCATATTATTTCTAATTTTACACATTATTATTATTATTATTATTATTATTATTACTATCATCATCATTATTATCATCATCATTATTTATGTTAACTAAAAACGTTTTGACTTAATTTCACCTGAAAGTTTTAATGTAAATAATTTGCGTTCGCAAAAGTATATGTGGCTTCGCTGAGCTTCATTTATTGTCATAGTTTTTATGTTAATACAGATTAAAAAGTAAGCAAGGCTAATTACGAACTTGCTTTTTCAGTAAGGTTATACAAACACACACACACCGAGTACCTGCAATCAAATCTGTAAGTTAATTATGGAAAATTCACCATTCGTGAGTATTTAGACAGGCTACTGATTTATAGAGAAGTACTTCTAAACTTAAGGTGAATGCAGCTCAAGCAGAAGTTTCAAACTTACCTAAAATGACAGGAGAACGAATATAAGCATTATTAGGAGATGGAAAGAATGCGTTTAAATCACCACCCACACTCTACCCTGACAATGTGCGTCGATTTTATAGTTTAAATCCGACCAAGAAGGAGAAAATGGCGGCGTAGAGTAGTGGCCTCAGATTGTACCAACAGCAGAAAATGCACTACTATTTAACATTTGTTAAAGAGGTAACATGCAAAACAAAACACACAGTTAAATATCCTATTTGCCTGTTTCATGTAGTGAGGAATATTCTCTGATTATGTGTCCTTCAGCGATGATAGCCCAGATCAGATGTAACCCATTTTTTAACATTGGAGGCTAAGGCCGCCGGGACTAGAACCACGGATATTTAGCTTACTATACCATTTGAGCTACCAGTCTCTACCAACCATACCCGGCAATCTTCCACATCTGAGTTGATATACCCTGGAGACCTCTACGGTAATTTACTTGAGGCAATTCGGTTACGCGAAGAAGAAGAAGAAAAAAAAATAAGAATTGTAGCATAATTGATGTTGTTATAGTGTAAGTTTTCATGGGCATTATAAGTTTTTACTCTTAACATAGTTTTAATTCGTCAGTACATGCTTTTGGAGAAAAGAGAAGGAACACACATATACACGCTTTTCCTTTATTGATATTTGGAAGTCTAACCGAGTTCAACCATATAGGATGCTTTAAATCAAGGGTATTCAGCAATTGATAATTAACAATTTCAATAATGCTCACGGGCCATTAAACGGTACTATACTATTATATATATACTGTTGGATTTTCCTTTTAAGTATTTCATTCTCTAAAAGGAGGCGGCCATGGTAAGACCTCTGTGGGGCACCTCTGGCCCGCGGGCCTTGCGTTAGACCCATGCATAAAACAGGTATGGGGTATAAAAGACTAAAGCCATAAACTGTGGCAAGCGATGTGATAACCGAATATTCAAACACAATCCTCCATTAACGGTAATCTGAAAGCGAATAGTTTTCACTCAAACCAGCATGATTTACAGTGTTTAATAAATGTGGTGTAAACCAGTGCTGTATTGTCGAGACCTTAACTATGAGCGATGGAATTCGCCTATGACTGTACTTGCGGTGAATCATAAAGGATTACCCCTCGTGAATATATTAACGACCTGACGCCCATAAGTTGGCAGAGCTGTCTGCGTTCCTCAAGAGTATCCCATTCCGATGGCCGACTCGCAGAGTTCATTGGTAAATAAGAAATAAGCACGTGACTCATTTAGTTAACCAAAGGATGGCTTCTTGCTTATTAATATGTGATGACTGGGTGCGGCCAAAGAAGTTTACCACATCCTACAATCTTCCGCAGCTCTCGGGAGACCAACGCTAAACTATGTACATAATTCTCAAGAGCTGCACAAAGTATTTAACTCTATCGTGTTTTTCATAAGTAACGCACATCTCAATTAAAATTAAAGGAAAAATATTTTTGAAAACACGATAGCACAGCTCTTTTTATTTATATACTTTTTAATGAGCACAGTTTACCAGCATATTCAGGGGAAAAAACTAATTGCTATGAGTTTGTGCTTAATTAGATGTTTGAAATGTTTTCCTTTTACAATCTATAATTACCAGGGCACAGTAAATGCTCTTTTGTACATTTTCAATTGCTACTGGTAGAGGGGATTATAATAGTTTATAATATTATACTTTATTGCATAAGAAATCAGCGAAATGAATTTTGTTATACGAATGCAATAATTATATAGCGTTTTAAACGCTATACAATTGTTACTTTTTTGGTGTATCAGAATTATGAAAGGATATTAATAAAATCATTTTATGTATCGTCTATTGTAGTAAGTAAAATATTGCATGTAGAACAAGAGATACAAAAGTAGGAAAGATGTAGCAGAAGCAAAGGAAAAGAAACCGTAAAAATAAATATAAAAGCATACTCACTGGAAATGAAAGTATAAACACTAAAGCAAGAAGAAAAAGATAAATGTCTATTTAAAAACGGTTCAGGAAACCGTAGTTCACAAGCATTGATTGATATTCCTTCGCTGCGAAGTGTTTTAGCACTGAGACCATAAACTTTGCGCAAGGTTTAGGCGCCACTGACGCTGGAATCATCTGCTAAATTCATTTCATTCGCCATCTGACATTAAAACTAGAAACGCCAGCTGGTTCCGGAATAGCAGCTGTCCGTCGCACTATGGAGGTCGCGCTGAAGTGCTGGACCGAAAGAAATTATTATGATGGATGACCTTGTGCGCATGCTCCAGGTATCAGGGTTACGCGAAACCATCGCAAAACTCATTTGTTTCGCCTCCATTTTCTCGAGGCCGAGTTGAAGTCCTTGTGCGGAGTCAAATTTTAAGGCAAACATGGTCATCTTCAATTATTTGTGCTGACTTCACTGCAACAAGCAACATTCTCCCTCCGAGGCAGCAAGAATACGTGATCATTCTTTTCTTCATGAAATCACGGTTTGATTAATGTGTTTCTGACTTCCGGTTGCAGAAATGACGTAATCCGATATAACCAAATGCCATCATCGTTTCAGGGAAATTTTTATTTTTGGTCATCTTTATTGCCTTCACATGCATCAGCTTAAAATAAGTTTGTTATCTTTCTCAAGTTTATTTTTCTTGAGCCATCATTCCTTCAGTCAAGCTAGTAGGATAAATATTATTTTTGGTGTACTACTATATATAGCTAATAAACAACAAAATATCTAATTGTTATATTTGAACATCGTGAAGAAATTTTCGATAATTTTATTGCCTACAGAAAATTGTAAAACAAAAAAAAATGTGTTGAAGAGAATGTATGGTTTGCCAGTGTCTTCCAGATTCTTGCAGAAATCCCATTGTTTTCAAAGTGGTGTGCACAGAGGCATTTTTGTGGTGAAGCAGCAACCTTCATACTTTGGTCTTCTTTCTGGTAGAATTCTGAAGACCCTGGAGCAAGGACTGTTGTTTATTCCTGGAATAGAGTAATTGCAATAAGCCCACTTACTAAGAAGAAACTAGCAACCATCTTCCGGCCTATTTCAACGTCGTTTAACCTTCATTGGGTAATCATCCCAGATCCCAGATTGCCTCCTTAAATTCTGGGTTCTATGGTAAATTCAACTTTCGTGAATATATCGCGGACACACCGGGAGCTGTCACAAACAATTTCCTAACAACACTCTACTCTCCCCTTGAAGTTATGGGGTACCTAATGACTAAAAAGCTTCCTCTTATGAAGATGTTTGTGCAGGATTTTTGGCGCCTGCGGCAAGCGAATGTTTAGAACTTTTGTAGATCGTTCTTCACCATGGCTTCTACATGAGCTATATTTTCATCCATGACTATTGTTGGATACTCCGAATGCTCCTTGTCTCTTTATCGTGTAAACTACTTTTGCGGTGAAGGAAAAGTTCTCTTTAATTTTTTTCATGCATTCCTGTTGTCTCAAGCCACATTTATAATCGTAAAAAATCATCACAAGAAAATGCTCTCGAGCCACCTTTGTCTCAGATCAACAGACAACGAGCGCAATATAATTTTGCTGCAGCTGCAACGTTGAATACCGTGCGCTAAATTTATCTGTGTTCAGTAATCAAGGCACGCTCTTTCCAGTGCTGTCAACAAATTAAATAGCGATCGTCGTAGAAGACTCCTGTATAAAATATTTATTCTGTCAACGCATGAAGCGAAAATGGGAAGTAATAATGTACGATATTAGCTAATTCAAGCATCCCATACAAATATTGTCCCTACAGAATTATCCACGTACTCAATCATGACTGTTTTGAATGACCTACAACAAGGGACTTCTTGATGGCTAAAGGTATTGTTGAATCGAAGGAAAAAAGTGAATCGAAGCTTTAAAAAATAAATAAATAAAATGTTATTTCACTGTTAGGTCATAAACCCTCAAATGACGCTTTTAGCCCTAAAATCGCTGAGTACATGAGTAAAAACATTGAAGAATGTTATCTCAATAGCCCTCCATTATCTCCCTTCACTTGTTTCGCTACATATTCATATTAGAAGCGAATAGTTGATTTAAAATGAGTACCATCCAGATCTCTGTCACTCTATTATTTAACTTACTAGCCAACTCTTTTTCCTTTTTTCCGAAACATCATACAAATAAACTTAACGACTTTTCAAATTACTTTTAATTTACTTCTACGAACTAGCTTGACTTAAGATTAAATATATATTGACTATATTACACAATTAGCTAATCTGAGGCACTTCTTTAAATCGAATGCTCTTCCTTAAACGTTTAAACGTTTAAGATATTAGGAGGGAAGTGCACAATAATTTACATTTTAAGTGTCTTAGGCAATGTCTGTTTCGTGTAGTTCAATTGATTCCGAATCAAGGCATCCCAGTCAAGATTTCTGATTAGCTGTAGGAGACGCAGAAATATTCTGCAATGAGAAGAATTATTGGCCATGAATGAGATATTTTGGGCTTGACAAATTAAAATCTGGGCTATACGGTATCTGTGCTCTGTAGCAAATCTTGCCATCTGTCTTGCAAAACCACAGAAGCATCTCTGAGCTAGACAAGTTGGTTCCATAATTTTTGAAAGAAGTGTCGTAGCATTTGTTTCTCGTGGTTTTCAACAGAATAATGTCATAAGTAGGGCTAGGACTCACATACAAATGCATATTTTAGTTGATCATTGAAAGGCATACAAAAAACTGGCTTATACATGTTTTGAGCTTCAGTGGTTATGAATACGAACAGTTTAGTTGGCATATTTTAATGCTTTGGGTGTTTCTGCATATAATGCACTATATTTTCAAGATTACTTTGCATAAACCAGCAAGTGAGCACATTATCTAATTTTTTTAAGAAAATGCAGAAATCATTATTCAAAATAAAAAAATAAACAAACTACTATATATGACGCACAAGTGCCACTGACCCTTGTAATGTATTTGTCTCAAGAAACACACGTTCGACTTACAAGTTCTTCAAAGTCTTTTTTTTTTTATTTGTTTTATTTACGAACGCTCTTAAACATCTCAGGTCATCAGTATCCAATTCAATTCAGGGCGTGAAACGGCCGACAAATTTTTTCAGAGGTCTCTTCTTTCAGGCTTGAGGTTCTTTTTCGTGCCGTAAATGTACGACATGGGACCCACGGCTTACTTTCTTCCCTTCCGAAGGAAGCCCATACTTAGGATTTTTATGCCCCGAAAAAATCCACGATCTTAGGTTTAGGAGGCAAATATGGTTACCACTACACCAACCAGGACCGACAACACAAGGTCTTTCCAGTCTTCAACAACAGCACAAAACCTGTATCCATTTCTTTGATTTTCTCTAGCCTGTTAAATAAGACGTTTCTATGTCTAAACTCAAGTATTTCTTTTGAATCGCACCCAAGTTCAGTTGCATTTAGAATCGGATATTTTACACGCATTTTCCTCTAATTTGAATTTCGCTTTCACTCGTAGTGATAAAAATGGAGTTAAAATAAGTTTTAGGCCACTTTCCTAAACTCTTGTTTAGGAACTAAAATAATGTCATTGTATGCATGATGAAAGTAGTAAAATCTATCATAGCATACAAGCACAAAGGTTCACTGTGAAGCTGTTGAGATAAAATGATGCTATAAAAATCTGGGTAGATTACTGGGCTTAAAGTGATGAAAGTTTTACGCCAAAAAAAGTTTGTAAAGCTTAAACTGGACCTAACAAGCTCACATATTTGTGCATTAGCGTTTTGTACAGCAATATCATGTAATATCATGTGAGTAAATAATACAGCATTACTTTTAGTATTGAAAAATATTCTCGCAGGTGACAGGCAAATGTGATTATAGGAAATACTGAGAATTTGTTAGTCGTATATTGGAAACAGGAAAAGTGTTAAGACATAAATCAAAGCTGTTCATTTCTTTTGAAATGACGTTCTTATGTATAAACTTTTTCCCAGCATACATTTCAATATTTAATGCTTAAGTTGCAGATAGGCTTGCAAGGGGCGGGTACATAGAAGTGCATTGCAAAACCTATGCTTGGCATAGAACAAGTGGTTACCTCACCAGCTAAGTAGAACCACACAAAAGTTCACGTGGGAGTTATTAAGAATTCGAGTTAATAAGTTCGCGCCAAGATTGTGATTGCATTATAGCCAGGCATACAACAGAAAATGACGTTATAATGTGCTTTAGTCACGTATTCACACCGCCATATTGATTGCTTGGCCCTGACAACTGCAAATCTTGCCACAGTGGTCAAGGCCTCCTGTAATAATGTTTCCAATAGTGTCAAGCTCGCGTAACAAAATGACGTGTTCTTTTTATCTTTACTGCTCGCCTTTGTAATTCTTTTGTTTATATCGCACAATGTTCTCACGTTTTAAGCTTTTAAACGCATTTGCAAAAGCATAAAAAGTAGCTCTCAGTGTTTTTCTTAAGCTTACGTTTTTGCTGCTTGTACGATGTTTGCGCATTTAACAAGTGGATCAAAAGAGAATTTTAGTTTGTACACTTGAGGTTGTTAGCGTCTAAGAAAGGTAAATAAGTATATTTGATGAGAACTAGTCGGGAAAGATTGATAATAACAGGATGGTACCTTCGAGCTCAACAAATTTCCTATACTCATTATTATGTTCAAACACAACACGTTTATTTTCGCTTTCCCAGATTGCTCATTTGTGTCTGTTGATGTTTCCTAGTATGCGGAGAAAAGGAGTCAGAGAAATATACCTCATTTAAGAACGAATTGTCTTTCAATATTGTCTAAGATATTCGCACCGTAAATCTTTATCGCTGGGCTTGATCCGATGTGTTATTTGAATTTTGTATACAATATAATGAACCTACAAGAAGGCTGGATTTGCAAACGAGCTTTTCGGTTTGGTTTTCATAAAGCGAAATGCGTTCAATGTTATCTTCAGAAAATTTTTCTTAGAATGTTTATATCAATTTACTGCAACAGGCTTCCTATTTGCTCGAACTTTGTATCCCAGGCCATTATTCTCTAGTCAGAATGTATTACAGACCATGTACATGATTCACAGACTTGGTTTCTGCTAACAATGAACACACGAGATTTTCTGCTCATTCGTTCATATTGCTTTGGCTTTACGGAATTAACTGCGTGATTAATTTCTCCATCTGTTCTTATTATTTTTCTCATTTGGAATTACAGCCCGGGATGAGCAACCTCCGTCGCCTGGTACGCACCTCTGTGTCCATAATGAATGTCTTTTTCCATAAAACAGTCAAAGAAAACTATTCCCTGTCACTAAATATCTAAACACACACCTCTCATTTCAAAGATATGCAATCCACGACGACTAAAAGTCGACACTCCGGGTGTAAATTGTAGAGGAGAAGGTGGGCATATGGACCCTGCTTGCAATATGATATCCCGGCTTTTTGGTCTTGTATTATGCTATTATCTAGTGAATGCTGCTTTAAACTATTCTCATCGTGACCGTTAACTCGCCAGATGTGCTGCTCAGCTCTTAGTGAAGTGTCATAGGAACATTGCGTGATTATTGAAGTTATTGTTTATATGTAAAGAACCGCATATTATGCCATGTTTTGTTTACTATTCAGTTTCCTGCGCTTCCAGAAATGTAGTGCATGATCTAGTATTATTAATAATGTAATTTGAAATCCTATATAGCTAGTAGAGAATGTATTTCTTTTAGAATATTGAAAAGGGGCAAAAGAATGGGATTTAAAAAAGCGGTTCAGTTCCTAAGACTATTTACGGCGTTTGGTTGCAGAAACGGAGAACATCTCCAGAGGATCTAAGAAATTAGGTAGGAAGATAATTTTGCCTGTTGGGTTAGAAGAAGAACTCGCCAAGTATCTGCTTGTTATTGAAAGCAAATGTTATGGTTTCACTAGAAAAGAGCTCATCAACCTGCTGAACGAAATGATACACCTGCTGAGGCCAGTTTTAAAGTTCCTTCCTTCTCCAGAACATATATGTCCTGTTCCTCAGTCAAAAGAAAAGACCTCAGACCATTGTCGAAAGGCATCTGTAGCAGCACCATATAAAGGGAATTTAGCAGAGGGGGGAGAAGAAAAACAGGACCAATAAAGATAAACCTGCTCAGGCACCACTTCCTGATGCTCAGAATAAGGCGAAAAATGCAAGAAGAAGGAAGAAAAGAACACTTCGTGATAAATATGACGAATTTGAAGTTTCTGACATCACTACTGACAGCACTGAGACCGAGAACCGTCACCAAAACAGGACGCAGAGTGTTATATCTGCATTGGAAAACTTTTGGATGAAAGCCGAGGAGAAGAATGGATAAAATGGATGTCATGTGCCTGTGCTAGATGTGAAGGAGTTGACCATATTAGCAATTACTCTAAACTATAATGAAATTGGTCAATAGACTTCCTCCTGAAGGATATTTTTTTATCTTTTATGCAGTTTTAGGTAAATCCGTGCGTTAGTACCTAGTTACATAGTTTAACTGGTTCAATTTAGTCTTACTTTGTTTATTTCTCTTTTCTGCCCAGTAATTGCACTTAGTACATTGGGGGACCATCTTTCCATCACATTTGGTCGTGAGAGAATAGTTATGGATGTTACTATAAATGAAATATATAAACAACTACTTAACGTACATGCTTTAAATGATTGCATGCGATGCAAAAATATATTATCTAGTAATACATGTTTTGAAAATATAACGCGTAAGAGCTTTCCTCAAAAAACCAGAAACAAAAGTGGGTGCTATATTACACCTTTTCCTCTAATAATAAATATAATAATAATAAACAAAAATGTAAATGCTCCATTAACATTCAATATTTTAATTAAATAACTTTAACATAATGCAACATGTAATGATTTTTAACATGAAAAGTTTAATTGAAGTGCCAAAGTAGATTAGAATTGTTACTAATTATTATGAATTTACGTAATTAAGATAGTGTTGGCTTGTTTTACCGTATGTTCTCTACCTTGAATTGTTGATAACTTGATGTATTTTTAATTTACGAAGCACTATGTTATATCGAGTTTCGACTGTATATAAAAGATTGGTTTTTGCATGCTTTGTACCAATTACAATGGTCATAGTGGCCCGAACACTAAATTCGTACAGTAAAATCGAAGAGAAAAGCATTGTTATTACGCGAATATCTATAGTGTGTTTAAATGAACCATTATCACAAGCCATACACAAGATAAACAGAAATAAATAAATATACCTACAAACACAAACATCCCAACTCCTGATGCGTTAAATAGAACGATTAATAACAGATTATAAGCACTAGGTTTATATGAAACTAAACTCGCCCGCCATTTCAATCACTTTAGAATAATAATAGCGTTTAAACCATACACATTCTTTATTTAAATTAAACATTTAAAAAGTAAATATATATTATAGTAAATAAATTTGTAAATTACAAAGCAAAAACAAACTAAACCGAAATCAGCTGAGTTTAACGAAATCGTGATCAAAGAGAGAGAGTTTTAATTGCAGGACTTTAAATGGCCTTCTCGTTTCTGCTTATGTAAACCACCTTCAAACAAAATTAATAGCGCAGCTTTATTGCAATCACATTTACCACCTTTACATCTAGTTTAAACACATCGTCTTTGTTCTTGTATTTAGGAATTACAATTACTCTTCACAAGTGAGGTGAAAAACTTAAATACCTTTTGACGTTGCTAAAACAACGAAAATGTTCACTCAAATTTGTTTAATACAATGTAAAAACTCAAAGGAAATTTACTCTACTGAAGGTTACCCGAAATCTGGTAGGTCACGCCGCACAAGCGCTTCAGGAGGGCGTTATGGTATGAGAGCGGATTCGCTGAATTTACTCTAAGCAAAAAATAATGATCCTAGAACTAAATATTTCCACAGATACAAGGGTAGGTCCGCAAATGTCCGGCTAAACCATTTTCTAGGCATGATAAAGACAAAAACTATGTTTCACTTTTCAATATAGTTACCTTCTATTGCAATACACCTCTCACATCTTTGCATTAACATTTCAATCCTTCTTCCCCCTCCCCCCAAATAGTCGGAATTCTTGTCTGCAAAATGGGCAAAAACAGCATCCATCACTTCTTCGTTACACTTAAATTTCTTCTTGAGTTTTGAGGAGGAAATAGTCACTGGGAGCTAGATCTGGGCTGTAGGGTGGATGGTCGATCTCCTTGAAGCCACACCAAGCTTCACAGCTTCCTTTGCAACAAGACCTGTGTGCACAGGCGCGTTGTCGTGAAGAAGGCGCACACCACCACTCATTTTTCCTGGCCTTTTCTCTTTGATGAAAGCACGTAGTTTGAGCAGAAGCCAGTATAGTACTTCCCATTTACTGTATTGTTCCCCTCCTTGAAGTCAATGAAGAGTATTTCTTCACAGCCCCAAAAGAGTGTGGCCATGGTCTTCTTCATTGATTGAGGCTATGCTTCGCCTCTCCATTGATTCTCTTTTGAACCAGGAATTATAGTACATGACCATAGTTTCATCTCCTGTAACAAAGGTTTGCAGAAGCTCTCTCTCGTTGCCAAGACAGAGCTCCAAAAATGCCTGACAACAGATGACTCGTTGCTGCTTTTGGATTGAGGAAAGAAATTTAGGCTCCCATCTTGCACTACCCTTATTCATGTTTAAATGTTCATAAATAATTCGAAGGACTGTTGTTTTAGAAAGGTCCAACCTTGCTGCTATTTCTGTAACTTTGAGCCGTCGGTCTTCCATAATTTCTCTTTCCACAAGAGCGATGTTTTCAGGAGTGAGCAATTCCAAGGGCCGACCTGCACGGTCTTCGTCTTTAATGCTTTCTCGTCCCATTCATTCGAAAAAGTTGGGCCCATTCTTTTACGGTAGAATATGAGAGGGGGTGCTTCCTCATATACACCGTCCAATAGCTATTTAATTTCATTTGGAGTAAGTCTTTCTTTTGTGAAGAACATAATAACAGTTCGAAACTTCATTATGAACACCTCACAATCTTCTGCACATAGTCTTCTTTATGTAACTGTATCTGAATAACTAAACACAGCGGAGCGGAAGTTACAGCTGCAATTATTTACTTACCACATAAGATATGACATCAGATAATGATTTTGTGAAGGCGAATAATCCTTATCGGCGAGCCCGGAAACTTATGGATCTACCCTCGTACATGTCTTACACCATTAAGGAGATCAGGATAGGCGATGTCACGTCTCTTAACACAATAAGTTGAAAAAGGTTGGATATTAAACAATGTGTAGCGGTATACAGATATTCGCCGCTCGGCCAAGTTTGTGTGCCTTCTTGCTCTGCTAGGAGCCTTGTCTTCCTCTCAAATCTTCAGGATTTTCCTTCCGTGCCTCTAGGTAGTTCCATGCATTCTTGCGCATTCCACTTGTCGGCTTTCATCTTGAACTACCTTTGAACTACGAACTTGTCCTTCTCGAGGCTATCGTCTGGCCCAATGAGAACTCATGTTCTGCAACTACGTGCTCCAGCATGGCTTACCCACAAAATTCTTTGAATTTGAATTGAATTTCATTGAATTTCATTTTCTGTGATGAGAGCAGTGACCTGCGTAACTATTTATTTATTGTACATATATTCTTTCTGTTTGCCTTTTCATTGCTTTCGGTCATGTTTTGATCATAATTGTGTGTGTGGGGGGGGGGCTTTTAGCCTCGCTTACTGTTGTTATTCTGCATATTGGAACTGTTTTTAAGATTGAGTGGGGAAGATTTTAAGAGGAATTAATATGTTGAATTCTTATTGATTAAACAGTGATTATTTTGAGTTGCTTATATTAGCTGTAATGGAATTAAAATTTTAATTCCTTCTTCCTTATTTGTTTGCAATTTAAATTAAGGATTTATGTGCATATTGTGGAATATTAAAATATTTTATTCATGCATAAACGATCTATCTTGAAGCTGGAGATGAGTAATGTGTCATTAAATTTTTTAATACATATGTTTTTGAGATAAATGGGGGGGGGGCTTAATAATGGAAAGTAGGCGTTAATAATTGAAATACTAATAATGAGAACCATCATTATTGTAATAGAAAAATATTCTTGAAGCTAACAATCGTAAGCTAATTGAACGCTCGCCTGGCGTGTGTGAAACACAGGAAAATCAAGCTTTTGTAAGGAAGAAGTGTCAGTCTATCGAGAGACTTGGGCGAGTCAAGATGCGCAATTGTTCTCCCTGGCCATCGTAACAGCGTCCTCCAAGTAACATTCCCATTGTAATATTATGAGTAATAGCAATAAAAAGCTGCAGTAGTATCAATTTTTTTTACTCAACTTCAAATCATTGTATTGTTTGATTTATCCTAAATTCCCTGTGGTTAGAACCCATGATGTAAAAGATTTGTAGCAATTAAAATCAGGAGCGTACCCCTAGTGTCCAACCTCGTGCGAGGTTACCTGAAACGAATAAGTAAAAGCCAGTAGTCTACCGGTGTTTCCGACAATATTCTGATTGTTAAATTCTTCTTCTTCTTTGTTTTTTTTTAATGATTTATTTATGGACGCTCTTTAACAGCTCAGGTCATCAGCGTCCCATTCAACTCAGGGCGTGAAACGGCCGACAAATTTTGCGCAGAGGCCTCTCTTTCAGACTTGAGGTTCTTTTTCGTGCCGTAAATGTACGACACGGGACCCACGGCTTTACTTCCCTTCCGAAGGAAGCCATACTTAGGATTTTTACGCCCCGAAAAAATCCATCGGTCCTGGCCGGGTTCGAACCCACGATCTTGGATTTAGGAGACAAGTATGGTAACCACTACACCACCAGGACCGACATGTTGTGTTGTTAAATTCTATTAGTATATGATACCATAATACCATATTTAGCATTTGCATTTCTCACCATATTTTGTATTTGAAACCAACCACACAAGAACCTTCCACAACTCCTGTATTAGATTACATGTACTTGTGGCAAGTGGCATGCTCAAAATGGCCTTGAAAAATTATCTTTATCCATGATAGAAGTTTTACTATACAGCAAAAAAACAACAAACAAACACCGAGCGTCTAAACAGCAAAGAAGACATTTTTCCGGGTCCAATATCACTTAATGACATTTTTCCATTTCTATCAACGTGAACAGACAATGTCAAGAAGACCCTTGGAATGTGTTGTGAGGCCCTTACACAAGACACTCAACGGCGAAAGGCTCATTTCGGATTTACACGACTCAAAAGCATGACTCCAGAATTCATTGCTGTGAAAGACTGGCCCTCTGATAGCCCAGACCTGAACCTGCTGCGCTGCACTATAGGCTATGTGATATCTTGGAGAGCAAACTTACGCTAAACTTCACTCTAGTTTGTACCTTTTGAAGCGAGGAAAACACTCTGGATGTCTTTCGTGCCTCAATACCAGAAAGGCCTAGCAAACTAAGGTCATGGTAAAGGCCAAGGTGATATTTTTGAATGACTGATGGCATTAATGGGCGTTAGTAATTAAAATAAATATGATAATAGGCATCTGAATATTTGATTTCAAAGTCTAAATAGCTGTAAATAATGGGCAGAAGTTAATGGACTAATACCGGACTGACGTTTGCCTTACGACTAAGGAAAAAAAAAAAAAATACCCAGAGGGCAGAGGCCCTCACTGTAATTTATAGCATGTTACTTCTCCAGCCTGTAAAACAGACTACAAATACAATTGTTATGCAAATTGATTTATTTATCAAAATTTACACTAGTTATGAATCCAGCTTTAATTTAATGAATTATTAGTATTATGTACGTTCTCTTTTACATTTGAACACTTGATATATCCTGCATGCCATTGAATTCACTAGACTTCTGTATTTTTCTGGAAGTTCTTTGTTGTGAAACAAACAGTTACAATATATTTCTCTTTGGTGGAGCGATAAACTTTTCTGAGCCTCTTTTTCCATATAGACCATAAATTTTCGAAAGGATTTATGTCGAGGAAATTACCTAGTAAATTCAAAGCTGAAATGTCAGAATTTTCATCACAACAGCCAACACAATCTTGTTGGAAAGCAGTTCCTCCTTCAGGACACAATTTCTATAGCTCAGGCAACACCCTTATTTCCAATATTTCTACCTCTATTCCTACACATGGTACCAAAGAACCACCACCATCATAAGACAAACAATTTCATAACATTTTCATAACTGAATAATTTACTGTGTTATAACTAGAGCCCAGATTTATGGGAAAATACCTTTTTTTATTCGATACTCTCAGATGTACAGACATAGTGTTAGTGATTCATCAAACATTATGAAAATATTTCATTTGTGCCCTTTTTCTGTTCTTTGCCGCTCATTTCTTACTATTCAATCTTTTTTTTTATACCACTGTTCCGCAATGTTTCTATTACTGTATTTAGTTTTGTTTGGTAGGAATTAGAAGTAGTTGTTTATTCTAACGTAGTTATTGCAAATAATGTCTTGCGGCGAATTTCATTTTATAAATGAAATGCACTAACATTGTGTTCAAGTTTACCTGATTGTCGTACATTTTTACCGAGATGCCGATTTTAAATAGATTTTATTTATGAATTTCTTGCAACCTGCTTTATTAGACTTGACAACGAATAGGCCCTCATTTCACAATTAGACACCATGCCGAAGATAAGTGAGCATTTAAGTACCAAACTGAACGAATTTGTTAATTATCGCAGTGGACGTAGAACGTTCTTTTACTGTTGTATGAAATACTGTGGTACATAGGGGGATGACAATGAGGGGAAATGCATTGTAAGATTAAGTTCGTTAAGAAGCATAAATGCCGGTTGGGAAATATTACGTGTCTACGCATGCCGACCAGGGGAAGTGGTAGATGTTTTAACGGCTTTTTTAGAGAGACGAGTATGGAAGCTTGATTTAAATTATAATTTTATTACCTTGTGTAAAGCTGTTATGAACTCGAAGGGTCCGTCGTAAAGGTGACCATCTTGGGACTGAAGGTGCAACGTCCGCTCTGTAAGCCTGTAAACTCATCTCTACGAAAGCCGTTAAAACACTATCGCTTCCCTGGCCGCGCAAGCGCAGACTCTTTCCTCACATACATTTCTGCTTCTACTTAATCTTACAATGCATTTCCCCACATTGTCATCTCACTATAAGCCACAATATATTATCTTAAAACGACAAAATTAAGTGTGAATAATTTTAAGAAACACCTTTAAGCAACAAATGATAGACAACATTAAAAGAGCGAGTATTCTATTTTGTTCTTTGTTTTTAATGCTGCTGTTTAGAAATATAAATACGTTTACTGCCTGTTTAACACATTTTAAGACTATTTTTGGCTTAACTTTTTCTACCTTTGCTAGTGATAACTACACTTGGGTGATATCTTTTTATCATCAGATCGACGTGTATTTTAGCGCCCTGAACGTAAAACTAGCATTAATCGAAAAATTCAACCTCCCTTGCGCTCTCTTCAGGCCTGAAATTGCGGATTTGGTCAAATTTTCACCGCGCTCAATGCATGAAGTCATGCGGAACGTGCCAACATGAGAGAGAAAGAATGAAAGCTGGTGGAATGGATGAGTTTCAAGAAAAATCAACTGTGCTGCACTTCATGTTGTTGCACATTAGGTTTCTCCTGCTCAAGAAATTCTGTATTGCCAATGCACTAGACGGGACTGAATGCAGACGGAAAATAGGCCCGGATTTTGTGAAATATCAAAAGAAATGAATATGTATAATTGCTAAATTGCTAAATTGCTAATTGCTAAATGTGTAATGAAGCAATTATATATAACATAAATATTTAATTTCTTTATTAGAATAAGTTTATTACATGTTAGAAAATATATCTTCTTTTCATACATACTGTGTCATAAGTAATATTGTTTTTAGGCAAAACTTTATTGGAAATACGTTCTGACAAGAAATTAAACTAATTTTCAAAGTAAAGACAATTATATTATTATAGTCTTGTGCCGCCTTTCAGCGACTGTTATTCCGCGACGGTACCAGTTTCTGCAGAAGTTGCTGATACCCATTTCCCCCGCTTCAAAGTTTTCGAATTTTCTTCCTCGCAAGAAAATGAGTCATGAACCGAAACAGATGATAATCTGAAGGCGCAAGATCAGGGCTATATGCTGCCTGTGATAGCAGTTCGATCCTTTCCAACTTTTCCACATTGTTGTTCCAGCGGTATGGTCTCTCTCATTGTCTGGCTGCAAGATAGCTCCGTTTCTATGAAGTAATGCCAGATATCCTCAAAACTTCATGAACTCGTTCCAGTTGCTGAGAATAAAGATTAACATCGACTACACGCCGATGGAAAGCTCAGCTGAGAAACCAAAATAAAATAGGACCTAATGTTCTAAATAAAATTTGATTCGCTGTTGACCAGATTGTCTGTGTAAGTAATGATCATACAATTTAATATACAAAAGTAATGGCCTTTGTTGGAAAATATCGAGAGCGGTACAAAATGACATTTAATATCAATCAAATAGAAAAGGCAAACTTCTTGAATTATTTGGGATTGATAAATATGTCAACTTTTGCAGTGGACACAGGTTATACTTGAGATGAAATGATAAATTGGAAAAGGAAGTAAACCTTGCAGGTCTATGTTTAGGGTACCTCCCTGGCATTTGCCATTTATGAGGACTGAGGAAAATCTGAAAAAAAAGAAAAAAAAACCTCAGTCCTGTGAGTATCGAACCCCAGATTTTCCGCTCATGAGTTCGTGCCTTAACGGGCTTAAGCACCCGTAGCAATACATTATTTGAGACGTATTATCTCTTATTATTAATAATACGGTTTTAAAACAAAAAAGTATGAGAGGTACTATAACACCAACAATAAAGAATACGGCTAGGAAAGACACGCCTTTAAACTTTTACAAAGCAATGGCGGTACCAATTTTGACTTACAGATCTGCAAACTGGCCCATAAACAGAAGAGACAAAAGAGTGCTGAAAAGAGATTTTTAGATATGTAGTTTTTAAATAGTGTTTAACGCTCTTTTAATCTACTGAGGCATCACAGGCGGTGGACACTGATATTTGTTTTATTTATTTGGTTTATTTACGTACGCTGTTTGATATCTCAGGCCATCACCGTTCCATTCAACTCAGGGCATAAAACTGCCGATAAAATTTGCTCAGAGACCTCTTCTTTCAGACTAGGTTCTTCTATTACAGCAGAACCACGGCTTTACTTCCCTTTGGAAGAAAGCTATACTTAGGATTTTTACTCCCGAAAAAAATCTATTGACCTTGACCGGCATTGAACCCGCGATCTTGGGTTTATGGGACACACTGATGATACATGAGATGAGATGATAAATTGGGAAAGGC
The DNA here is from genome assembly GCA_030762175.1 of Metallyticus violacea. NCBI lineage: Eukaryota > Metazoa > Arthropoda > Insecta > Mantodea > Metallyticidae > Metallyticus > Metallyticus violacea. Next base: position 41,067,009 of record CM060830.1, on the reverse strand, counting down.
TTAATTTTTTTAAGGAAGCGTTGCTAGCTTAATTTAGGGCACCTCCTCGGCATTTGCCATTTATGAGGACTGAGGGAAATCTCTCAGTCAGAGAGGACGGTCCTGGTAGGAATCGAACTCCAGACTCAGTCACGAGTCCGCGCCTTAACGACTTCGACCAACCGTGGCGGTAGATATATAGCTGACTGTACTTTGAAAGAACATATTAGGAATAAGAGAAAAACTTGACGCCTTTTATATAAACAGGAAAATACTCTTACAACAGAATAAACAAATCTGAATGTAATATATTTCCCGGATGCCTAACGAAAGAATAGCTATCTTAAAATATAGACCGAAAGGAGTAAGGGAATACAAAGACCTTATTGCGATTGGAATATTTCTTCTGAAGCGAAACAGGTAAATTTGGTCTATTTTAATGACGATGATGAAAAGGAACTGGTTCAGGAAATGCCCAACTTGAATATGAAAATGACGGTTTAAGTGTACAGACAGTAACACCTTGAACTCAATATGCACAATTTACAGTCTGCGTCTGATTAAAAAACCTTACCTTTTAATAACATTTGAGAAATAATCGTTTTATTCTCCGACTTCGACTCGGTGTCTTCACTGCCTCATCGTGGCTAACAAGCATCTTCAAGGCCAATGCACTGTATCTGCATCAGATACACAAAAGACAAAGAACGTTTAGCTGCCTTATAATGGATGCTTCCAAAAGGTTACATCTTTCCTTCTCTGTGAGAGCTTGGTGTCAAACGTTCCCCCCTTCTCCAACGTTAAGACACAAAGCACCACGTGACACATACAAATGAATGTTGGTATGGAAATACAAAGTAACGCCGAGGGAGTCGCCCCTTCTCGTATGTGTGTGTGTGTGTGTGTGTGTGTATGTTTGTGCGTGTGGTCCTGCAGGGGCGTGGTCTCCTTAGTCTTGTCTCCCGCCCATGTCACACATTATTTCCTCTCTCATAACAATCAGACATTCTTTGTATTCCTATAGCAATGAAGCTAGGGCTCAGCATCTCACAATAAACGCTTCTTATGAGAGAAAGAAAAGAAAGAACGAGAAAGGTTAAGAAACTCCACAACTCAAACTTGCGCAGTTCATTTTCGAGTGAGAAACGTTCTAGCGATCTGGGAGACTAGCGAGAATCAAAGTTATTTACGGACCTCTTTAACATCTCAGGTCACCAGCGTCCCATTCAATTCATGGGGTGAAATGGCCGACAATTTTTGCTCAGAGGCCTCTTCTTTCAGGCTTGAGGTTCTTTATCGTGCCGTAAATCTACGATATGGCACCCACGGATTTACTTCCCTTCCGAAGGAAGCCATACTTACGAGTTTTACGCCAGAAAAATGCACCGACCCTGACCAGGATAGAACCCACGATCTTGGGTCTACGAGGCAAGTATGGTTACCACTAGACCACTAGGACTGACAAAGAGAAAGTCTTAAGTCCTGTCACATCAGTCTGAGACTCGTTGTACTACCTTTATCTTGATAGAGGTTCTAGCTCTGTGTCCAGAACCTTCGCTCCTATAGAAGAACCTTCCATACTGCCATGCCCTGTAGCAAATATCCAAAGAACTGAAATATTCTCCTCTTCAGAGTCTTACACTCAAGCACCTCAACCGTGCGACCAGTTTTGTGTTTTGTCTATATCGAGCACGCCGCTCGGTTAGATGGCCAGCCTTCTCGGCGATTATCGGAAGGGTAAAAACAATAAAACAAACCAACTACACAAACCATTTTAGGAGGCTCATTACTAACCGAATTATCAAATAAAATGTTGAAACTGTCCGCCTTCTTTAACCACACTTTTTTTTTTCGCGTCACTTTATTTCATTTTGAGAAATCCGGACAATTTTCTGAGGAATATTATCTTTGAGTTCTTGTATGGTGTAGGAATTTGTCTTGAGCACAGCATTTCTTAATTTATCACAGGCCGTTAATCGGGAGACCGAAGGCGCCATAAATCCCTACTAATAACTCAGTCTTGTGGAAACACATCGTGAATTGCTATCATGGAATCATTCGCAGTATGAGCAGCGGCATAGTCCTGTTGGAAAAATGCATGATCACCTTCCTGTTATTAATTCTCTGAAAAAAGGGGTTAGCATACTATTCACATTAGTAACAAAATCAACTGTGAGCTCAAAAAAAAAGTAATATTATTCTTTCACCAATGAGTTAACACTTTAGAATCTTTCAAATTAAGACACGAACAACACAACACACACCCGGGAATAGCTGCGCGACGACTGCGACAGTCAGCAAGGCCAACAAGTAAGCAAGCAGGCAGGGAAAATGGCTGGAGGCTTGCTCATAGGAATGTCTACGGCGCCGCATACAAAAATATTATGTATTTGAATATTATATACTTGCATCCATTTTTATATTTTATCACACACACACACACACACACATACATATATATATATATATATATATATATATATATATATACTGAAACAAAAATAACCATTATTATAACTTCTCTTTCTGAGTGTTCTTAAATTTACTTTTAACGTGCTACGTTTCCGATTTTAATTTCTAATTAATAATTATCGCGCAACAGCCATGCACGAATTTTATATATCTGCCTCGCCTTATTTTCGCATATTGATCCTGCTTCTGGCCATTGTCGGGTTGACTACGAGATATATGCAGATAAAAAAGTTCGGTATTGTGGGCCCGCGGTGTCTTTTGATTTGTTATTTTTGTTTCTAAGCAACCGTAAATGGTAATAATTGAAGTTTTTCGTATGTTGGATATTTGCTTCCTCTCCCCTTCCATGTTTTGACTATTGGGTAAACGGCTTGCTCGTACATTTCAGCTATTCTTTAATTTGCGACTTGAGTAAAATTTTGTGTTAGAAGGGAAGTTTTGCGGGCCGTAGATTATTACTTGTGAACCGCATGCAGCGGGCGGGACGTCGGCTGGTCGCCCATGTTTTAAGTAATATCAGTATGACAAGAGTTATGGACAAAGTTCAAATTTAGATAGCCCAGGTTCTCCAAAATCAGTAAGTACTTTAGTGCATATTTCTTAATGCGACAATGGCTTCTACTTATTTAAGTATTGTACATTTAATTCAAATTTGGAAATAAGAATAAATAGAATGTTTAGTTTATACTAGCATTAATATAAGAATATGTATATGGTTTTAAATAAGTGTATCTAGAATATTAACAATTCAGATAAATGTTTTAAAATTCAATTATTCAATGCTCTAGTAAACACTTATTTTAAATTCATAAAACTCGTTTTTTAAATTTAAAAACAGCAATTCTTTGAGATTTTTGTTACGTGTGCCATTCCATTAACGATGGATTAAATACAGGGCGTACGACTTAAAACATCGATAAAATGAACGTAAATAACTTCAAAGGAAAAACATGAATTAAAACTGTTCACACCTTCTGAACCGTCAAGTGTTGTCATTTTAATTATAGACAGATTTCAAAGTATCGCTATTTGCAGTATGATAGATATTCCACGTCTTTCCAGTGGTTTACCTATATTTCGAAAAATGCACTTGTAGTTTCAAATCATAAACCCAGTCGCTTGAACCTTTATGAATCCCCATAAGAAAGAATCTATTGGTGACTACAGCGGTTAGGCGATGGTCTCAGATCCTCTTACTAAATCATTGCCTATTACCTGACGGTGGAAGTAAGAAGGGGCGTGTCTTGCTGTTTGTTCCTGCTTGCAAGATGTTCACTAATAAAACTAGGCACACCTTAAGACAAAAAATAATGATCCAACTGTTGAAGCTTGAATATAATTAAGTCCATTTCGGCACAGCGCCTTCTTCACGTTTGAAAACAAACGTATTCTCCGCTCACACTCTTTTCGACCAAGATTGAAAGGAGAGGAAGGATTGAGGAGACTACTAGTACTTTACAGACATATCACCTCCTCCCTTTCTCTACCTGCTGGTCAAAAAGATCTCGAATGGTGGGTAGCAAAAGCTTTATGCCGAGGACCATTGACTTTACCCCATAATTAGACTAACTCTGGAAGCAGATCGTCATTTTAGTCTGTAGTAGTGCATTCATTTCTTTATGATGTATACATTTCCAGTCCTAAACTATTTTATTGTTTTAAGCTGGACATCCTGATCATGTATCCATTTTTTCTAACGTTTACAATTTAAGGGTTAAACACAATTATTTCTCACGTACATAGCCAGAGATTTGTACAGTACACCGAACTTTCCTCCGAGGTCCATGCGTGACATATTCATTATCTAACTTCCGGGTTTCTCTTAAATCGAACAACGGATCGTTGAGAGTTTCCTATCTGATTCTCCCTACAACGGTTTGTACGAAAGAACAATTTTCTGTTCTGTTTTAAGTAGGTATATTATTAAGGAAAATATCAGGGAATTTCCAGTTACCGTCATTTTGTTTGTATCTTTTAAAGAAACAATAAACAAAAATTTACTATTATCGTAAGAAATTAATGAAGCTATCACATGTTAAGCGAACATCATAGATCTAATTAAGCCTTACTTTGTTTTTGACTTAGTCAAATATATTATTCAGTTGAAAATGCAGGCATATAAAAATTTAACAGCAAACACACCTATTCGGACCAAGGATTTCTTGACCGCATCCAACTTGTGTGAGACCTTGAGCACATCCTTTCTCCAGTTTTAGTTGTAATTTGCACTCGAGCTATTTGAAGCAGCAGTGAAGTCAGGAACATTTGCACCTGCAAGGAAACAGATCCAATCGGGACTGGTTGAAAATTCCAGTAATATGCGGCCTGTTCTGAGTTCTCAATTTGATATCTTTAGCACGAAGCCAGAGAAGCTTTCTATAAAACCAACTGACCACAGTCCAGATAATAACACATAAGTGCTGCAACGTAAACAATACAAAATACAAGGTATTTTCGCTAAGTTCTTGGCGTGTGAAAGAAAACATAAAAGCTTGTAAACTTGTATAACTTGTAAATTTGTCATCTTTTAACTTAATACACATAGATTATGAATATACTAATTCACGATGATGCAATTTTGCTAACTCTGTGAAGAAAGCATATGTCCGAGCTATGATCTCCGTATGTGAGCTAAGTCTTTGGCCAGAGAGCCATTTCTTCATATTTAAATCCAGTGAGTATGGCGCACGCAGTAGCAGTTCGAAGCTCAATTCATGCTACTTTCAATTCCGGGCGTGAAACGAACGATAAATTTTGCTCAGAGGGTCGGTCCTGGTGGTATAGTGGTAACCATACTTACCTCCTAAACCTAAGATCGCGATTGATTTTTTTTTTCGGGTGTAAAAATTCCAAAGTATGGCTTCCTTCGGAAGGAAGTAAAGCCGTGGGTCCCGTGTCGTACATTTGCGGCACGATAAAGAACCTCAAGCCTGAAAGAGAGGCCTCTGAGCAAAATTTGTTGGCCGTTTCACGCCCTGATTTGAAGGGACCCTGATGACCTGAGATGTTAAAGAGCGTCCGTAAATAAACAAATAAAAAAATAGTAGGTATGTTTGAGCTCGGTGACGTGAGTGATGTCTGCTGCATGGCACGTGGAGCAGACAATGAGTGTCTGCAAAATACCCACTAAAATATATGAGTTTATGTTTCTAATTTTACTATTTTCATATAAATAACACTAGATTGACATTGCATATGTTTATAAGCAGTGAGCGTTTCTGTGGACACGTTGATGATTTGTATTTTTCTATTGGTCTATTGGTACAACACCCTGATGTAATTGTTCAAAGCACATTCACTCTCTTGCACCCATTATTAGGACCGCTGCTTCGTATTTAGCTTGTAGTAGTGAATAAATATTTCATTAACAGTGTTATAATGTCGCAGAAATCCGATGTAATTGCGGCTAAACAAGCCCTGCTGAGAAATGTTTATAAGGGTGCACTTCTGTTGAATCTTAAGAGCTTTTAGATATGGTAACTTTTGTGCAAGAAGATCCAAACATGATATATTGAGATCTTTGCAATATCAGCAAGCTCGCGCACCTTCACTCATCGGTCATTTAATGCGGAATTGTGACTTTTTGCAATGGTTTCCTTAGTCACTGCGGATAGTGAAAGTTTTGAACCTTTTATCATAAAAAAAATGGAAGAAAGGCCTCATTTAAATTCAGCAGCATTTTTCTTTACTGTAGAAAAACAATGGGGAAGAGTGTTTCAAAGGGCGTAGTTACTTTTTTTTTTATCACATCTTTTTTTTTTTTTTTTTTTGAGTAGTGTTTAACGCCCGTTTTTACTACTGAGGCACCACAGGCGGTGGACACTGATGATACATGAGATGAAATGATAAATTGGGAAAGGATATTTTTTTTTAAGGAAGGAAGCGTTCCAGGCCTAAGTTTAGGTACCTCCCCGGCATTTGCCAGTTATGAAGACTGAGGAAAACCTGGAAAAAACCCCAGTCAGGGAGGACGGTCCTGGCGGGATTCGAACCGCAGACCTCCCGCTCACGAGTCCATGCCTTAACGACCTCGGCCACCCGTGGCGGTATATCACATCATTTTGTTTACTTTGCATACAAGCACATAAATGAAAACGCGTGTTTGAAATTTCACTGTTGCACTAAAAAAAGAGTCAAGTACATTTTATAACTGCAGGGTTTAGTAGTCTTTCTTTTTTAAGAATGGAGGCATAATTACTGTATATATCTCTAATACAAAAAGAGGTATTTGATATTAACACTGGCAAGATTGCTTTAAAACTATTAATTGCATAATCCAGCATTTGTAAAACTGAACTAAAGATCTAAAGGTCTAAATCTTGTTTCAATGAAAATGTTTAACACAAGATTTTCACATTTCACCCTGAACTGCAGTAACAGCCAAGAACTATTTCTGATTATTATTCATAAAATAAGACAACAAAGGCAAGAGGCAAATAGAAGCCGCTTTTATCATTCATTCCTCTAAATAAATTAAGGCGTATCGTTCAATTTATCGCATATCTTCAAACACCGCTGGGTATCAACGAATTGCATCCATCTTGTGTTTGAAAACAAAACAGCCGCGTTTGAGTTATAAATCTGTCATTCCTTGTTATAACCAACGTGAAGCACGCCTCATACATGCAATGCAAGGAAATCTCTACCGCCTCTGCGTTTGTTCAAGGTCTGAAATGACAGCTTAAATAACAGAAAAACTGAATTTATTTCTATAAATGATTACTGCAATAAGCTTTACCAACCTACAATTCTCTCTGCAGAACCCCAGCATTTTTTAAGACTTCAACGCATGTCAAAATTTCTTCTTTAAAAAGAAACGAAAAGAAAGACATGATCAGATGATTAGATTTTGTTTATTCTTCCGGAAACTTACTTCATTTGTTTTTGTCGTAGTTACAGGGGGGAAAAAAAACTGGACATTTTTTTTTCTTCCCCCAGATTTCAACGACCTTAAAGAACATTAAAAAACTTTCTGTCATATCTGCTAAGAAATTTAGCTACGAAAACACAATGATGCTTCCGCAAGCATTGTCGTAATGCCGTAACTATGAAATTTTAACAGGCAGATCATAGTTTCCCTATACGAAACTGTTTCTTTTAGCCCTCTTACAATCTCTGGAATCATTGCGGTTTAGACCATTATCATTTTGTTTTTGTACTCCTAAGAAGCTAGGGGTAGATTACTGACTTTTAAATGAAGGATTTCCCAACAAATATAAAAAGCACCTGTTTTGTTTTACTTGAAAAAACAAAATTGTTAAGTATTGGGAAACTATGTTATTTTATTTTTCAAGTTAGCTCTGGACGAGCTCTGTTTAAGTCGAAAACCTGAATTTCAAATGCAATTTTGAATACGATTGATTCCCGGTGGGCAAAAAGTAATGTTAATATTAACAGTATTCAAGAGTAGTAAGGATATTGAAAACATCATTAACTCGCTTTCTTAAAACTCGGACTTGTTATTTCCATAATTTACAATATGACGGAACAATTTGAAAATAGTAAGAAATTGTTAAAAAAGGTTATTTCGTTGTTTTTTCAATCATCTGTAGTTGATGAAATAATTCTGGGCATATTTGTATATAAATATTTTAGTTTTTTTTCGTTTAATAAATTAAATATGATATATAAATAATTTAATGTGCTATTTAATACTAGGATACGTTATTAACTTCCTTTAAATAATTGTTTATGCTGAACTTTACTATTCGATGCTTTATTTTGCAGTAAAAAATTAAATAATAACAAATGAAGCACTGTCTTTAAAAAAGTGAATACCCGTATTACTAATTGAGTTCTCAGTTCCTAGCAAAAACAGAAAGGAAATAACAAACAGTTATGAGTTTAGAGGCATCAAAGTATAGGTTACGTTTAATTAGGTTAGGTTAGGTTTAGTACGTCAGTATTTCATTTAAGAAACGAATAATAATTATTTGTTAAAATCATAAAATGACAGATGACAGAAACATTAATTTTTCCCCCTTTTAACAATCTCAACAATTTTGTCCCTTCATAGTGTTTTGTCTTTTTTCCTAACGTCTTTATTTATCTCTCTGTGGTGCATCCTGATTATACTAAATTGCTGCATTGCTTATTGATTGTTTTAATCGCGTAATACTTCTATATTTTGGATAAATAATCGATAAAATACAAATTTATCTCCGTCAGCACTGGGAGCACTCCATTAAAATATTCCACTTTCTAAACACACGCTTGTGGACCGAAATGTAGCTTACTGTAGATAATGCAAATGAAGAAGCATTTGGAGGTAAAGAAAACGGAACTTTTACCGGCAGGGCTCGACCCTGGTCATCTCATCCGAAGGCAAGGGATCTAACCACGACGCCGCCTAGTTGAAAATGCAAACCGGTATCTTACCGTTGTTTCTCGGTGGTACCGTCACAGTTCACCCTTCATCAAACCATAACTGAAGCAGGGTCATGACCCCCGTACATCCTCGAAGCTTTCTCATGAGATTCTCGTGACCTTGTAGCACATACCCTGTCATTTTGTCAGTTGAAAAACTCCTCAATTGTGAAAGACCGGTGGCATATTGCTAAGAACAGACCCTGGGATAAATGTCTAACTTCTGCATGCCTCTATATAAAAGTAATAATCCCTCAAAAGGGATTTATTTTTGAGATTGAATACTACTACAAAGTGTGAAAATGCTTTCTCTATAAGTATTTCCCTGTTGTTTCGGAATGGGTAAGTATTTTTCTTCATTTTAATTTTAGAAAATATAATAACAGTTATGAATAGACTCACGTCACTTTAAAACTCTTGGCCGCTATTGATTGATTCGCAACTGTTTCTTGCTTCGTAAGCAAAGTGCGTCGCCTTTCATTAAATTGGGGAGTCGAAGCAGCTATCAGCTTGAAATATTATCGTCTAAGAGCACTTCGCTTACGAAAAAAAAAGGACATACGATACACAGGAGGCATTGCATGAGTGTATAATCCTTAATATTACTCTGTAATTGAAATATCATTCTAAACTATACATTTTAGAAAACATCATGCCTTATGCGTCAGAATTACATTTGAACGTGTCGTAGAAATGTGGAAAGCAGGCCTTCATATAAATATATAGCAAGTTATTTTACAAGTTTAACACAATTTAACTAGAAGGTTCAAGTGCTGCGTCTATTAAGTTTTGTATCACTTTCACTATTGGCTTCGGTTGTTTTCTTTCTGCGGCTCTTCCAGGTACTGCGGTTCCGAGCTACGCTGGTCCAGTGTGTCCCGACTGCTTTTCTGAAGGAGTCTGTCGGTCCTGGTGGTGTAGTGGTAGCCATACTTGCCCTCTAAACCCAAAATCTGGGTTCAAACCCGGCCAGGACCGATGGATTTTTCGGGCGTAAAGTTTGGCTTCCTTCGGAAGGGAAGTAAAGTCGTGGGTCCCGTGTCGTACATTTACGGCACGAAAAAGAACCTCAAGCCTGAAAGAGAGGCCTCTGAGCAAAATTTGTCGGTAGTTTCACGCCCCGAATTGAATGGGACGCTGATGACCTGAGCTGTTAAAGAGCGTCCGTAAATAAACAATCAATCAATCAACTAGTTCTCGGTCTCCCTCTTCCTCTCCTTACGATATGTAGATCTCATGTGGTAGCTATATGTCCCCATCTGCTGCTTGGTAGCCTTGCTACATGTCTACCCCATTTGCACTTCAGGCTGTTTGCACGTTGAGCCACGAGCTTAGTCCCGACATGTTTAAATCTTAATTGTAGTGTTGTTATCATGAGGTGTCGCTTCTAATGTTCTCAACGGAGTCCCCCTTAGTGTGTTCTTCTACACATTATACACAAAGCGAATTTACAAACGCAATATGTAAGATTGATTTTGCTTGCCAAACTTTACAGTATTTTAGAAATCCAGTTGCCATTTCTTGTTGTACTCCAGATTCAGTCAAGTTCAGCGCGCATGTAAACCAGCCATCAACATGGCCGTTTGGCGCGTTTATTTCAGTCTTTCTAGTTGCGCATAGCACTTCGCTGTTGGGCAAGGTGTAGAAGTCATTCTTATCTTAGGTACAATATGTGAAGAGAGAATGAAAGAGAGATTGGTTTGCAAAGGACTGCAAATTAACTGAAAAGTACCGAAGAGCGTTATATCTTTCAAAATGCAGGAAAAAGAACTTTAATGTAATCAAAATACAAGAATATAATACTAACAAAAAACATATACATTTTCCTATCACTCCGTGCTCAGAAAAGATTTGTTTTTTTTTTTTTTTTTTTGGGACAGCTTTCGCCGATATTCCTGAAGGACCACAAAATGAGAGTGCATTAACTTAAAAAAAATAATAAAAAAAACATATACATTTTCCTATCACTCCGTGCTCAGAAAAGATTTTTTTTTTTTGGGACAGCTTTCGCCGATATTCCTGAAGGACCACAAAATGAGAGTGCATTAACTTAAAAAAAAAAATAAAAAAAAAAGATTGACGGCCTTGATCTGATGAAACATATACCAGAGGAAAATGATAAGGCAAACAATTTTATGACCAAGTACGGAAAGAACCTGTTGTTTGAGCGTATGATGAAAAGCATTTGTTTAAATGAAAATTGTAAATTTTTATACTGAAAGCAGTGTGTATTCAACTGAGTTAGTGTAATAACAAGTTATTACTTTTTCTTTTAGTAATAACAAAAATATTTCAAAATTTTATAAATGAAAAAGGTAAAACTACGTTGCAACTAATGTGTAATATTTTAAAGTAACTTTGTAATAATAACTGCAGTGTATAATTTTTTCATAATGCGTAATTGTTTATTACATTATAGGAAAGCGTAAAATTCCATGCTAAAACTAATATTTAAGATTAATTAGGTGCAATATTTTCTTCGCTTAACACAACATACTTCAACTAAAATACAGTGTAATATCATGAAATGTCTCCCAAATGAAACTAAGTCATGTTTAGTGCAATTTTTAAAAATCAAAAGTATATGCAATTACAATAAAACCATAAAAATTCATATTTCCGCTATTACTTATGTGGTAATACTAAAATACTCAATTTTCTGCTCGAAAAAAAAATTAACTCATGAGTTATCGCTCTCCTGAAAAAAAAAATTACTACTATTTCTACTTGGTTGCATTTGGAATATACCTCTTCAATTCAACAGCGCATCTGAACTGGCCTGATGTTCTAAAGAGCTTTATTCCACTCAAAACAGAAATGTGTACTTAAATGCTCCAAAAATTTAAAATTTAGGGTCATGTATATACGAGTATATTTATAATTAAATCGGCATTTTTCTGTTATTGCAGTATAAAAGGCAACAGACCCTATGTACCGATTATAATAATGGTATCTATGGATCCTATAGGACGTAGAGATAGAGAAAGTGCTGTTTTACTATTTTAGTGTAGTATTCTTATTAATGTTATACAATAAAAGTGTAAGAACAATTTAAAATAAGTTAAATAAAACAATAAATCAAAAATGCAATATAGATGGTATTTACATGTTTTTAAAAGAATCAGTTTCAGAATGAAAGTTCACTATGTTTCTACTTCCTCGGCATCAAATACATTCACCTTATAATTTTAGCTTTACGGAATGCTACTTCCATAATTATTACACGTTTAGTTAAATTTCCACCTGTTTAACTTTCCTGTTTCAATTAGTTGTATTTGTAAACAACTTCTTTTCCCATTTCTTTAAGAATGCAGTAGGCTATTCCGACTATGAAATATGATAAGTGCTTTAATTATATTATTCCAATAATGCACAGTATGAGTTACCTTTATTTTATTGGTTATTTATTGTTCTATTCGCGAAATATTACCATAAATATATAATTAACATTAATATCAATGATGTTCCTTTGTGAAATGAAATATGTGTAAACCTAATCATAAATATACAAATTTCCTCTTTAATATGTTTATTTTTAAGCTTTTAACATTCCCTACGAACTATAAGATGCCCTTGAATGATAAATTACAAGGAATGAAATCAATTATAATCTGTTCCTAACCGCTGGTTATCGCACCTTTTTTGTTTACAATAACATGTGAAAGAGTGAAACCAGTCAGTTGTTACGGCAATGACCAATGAATGCCTCTCTATCGGAATCATGAATCCATTGATTTTATGATAAAAATTGGGTAATACCCAAAATACCTTGATTTCAAAATCGATTGACTTCCGTCGCGTTGATGTTGCATGAAAGTTGCTCTACTTTGAATGGAGTATATAGGAGGGTGAATTACATGTTATTGTTTCAGCGTTTATTGAAAATAATTTTCACATTCGTGCTGGTGTAATTTTTTATGTAATGCCGAACAATATGTTTTTACGTCGCACATTTGGTGGAAACTGATGCATGCTACAGTAAGAGATATGCATGCATCAAGTAATGCTATTGGATGCTTGAGGAAAGAGACTCAGTAGAGATAGACACTGGTTAAAACACTAGCTGTTAGACAACTGGGCACCAGTTGAATTTGGGATTGCTAGAAGCAATGGGAAAAGGATTCTGAAATTTTATACAGCAAATCCATTACAAACTTTGACTAAAAATAATCCAGACCATAACATTAAATTTGAAAAATGCTTCCTTGCTCGTATTAAAACAGATTCTGGATTTTGGAAGTAATAACCCCTATCTAGTAACAAAAGTTGAGCTAAATGCTCTTGTCATTGCAGCAAGAGTGTAATCGATGCATATATTTTTAGGATAGTGTCATATGGAAAAAATAACTGTGAAATGTTGGAAGAAAGTATGCTCTCTAAAGACATTTATTTCATTTGGAAACAAGATGGTGCTCCTCCATACTGTACTAAAGTGAGGCATTTTCCCTCAGCCAAATGAGTGCAAAGGTAGACGAGGAATTGTGGAATGACCCCGAGTTCATATGACCTGACTTTGTAGGAAAAATAATGATGTCTATTTTAAGATACCAATAAAACTAAGTGTCTTCGCGAATTAATAACTGAAGCCTTTGAAGAAACTCACAAGAACAAACCATTATGAAAAAAAGAACTGATAGCAAAATTATTAATTAAATCTGAGATCATTTTGAGCTATTTCTTTAAGGATAAATTTTAATAAATAATCACAATGTAATTGTTAACTAACTTTTCGGATAGTCTGCAAATTTCAGGCAATATGCAGGAATGTGTACCGGTATAGATAATACCTTAGCATAATTTAAGCGAGTTTATATAGATGGATGAAAATACTTGGGGTAGGGAAAATAATGTTGAATGTTGTAATAAGGATGAGAGAGAAGAATTTGCAAAGTTGAAAGGAGTAGGTGGAAGGTTCAATATAGGGATATGTGTAATGTGTAGAGAAAAAGACAGTAGTTTAGTGGCATAAATTATTAGAATATAAAGAAACGATATTATTGAGAGAGAAATGAAGTACTCTTCCAGCAGTAGTTGGGAATAAGATAATGCACGGAAAAACAAAAGTAAAGAAACAGGAAGTTATTTAGTAAAAGCGAGGAATAAATGGTTGAGATGGAACAATAAACAAGTAATAGAAATAAATGAGCAGTAAATTATATTAGAGATGACGTTTTAATTCTGTTGTGAATTTTGGATCAATAGTTGCAATCAGCAACTAAATTGATGCAAAATAGTAAAGGGAAATGTATTGATTCTATAATTTTGTATACTGTATTTTAATTTGTGTTTATTTTATTGACGACTGAATAAATCCATTCATTCACTAACGTGTAATTCTATGCCTACATCTCTTTTAGCCAATGAACGAGCTCGGTAATATTGGATGGACAGTGAGAATCAAATTCCACTGATAGTAAAAACAGCATGCCGTTCAATTACTAATATGTGATATGTTTTCTCCTACATTTATTTATTTTATTCCTATCATCGAGCGGGGAGTAACAAAATGAAGTTCCCTGTTTATTATTGGTTGTTACTACAAAACTACAAACCATAAATGGCAAGATTTGACACAGTGCGAGAAATATTCAAAATGTGAACAATACTACAAATACAAAGATAAATAAAGCCACAGCTTGCAATCATTTTCAGAATTTTGTGCTGAAAGGAATAGAGAGGTTCAACAAACAACCGATAAAGCAATAGCTTTTATAATAGAGAAATTAGTATATAATATGAATAAAAAGACAAATGAATATTATAAAGAAACAGTTGCCAAATAATGAAGAATGTAACACCTAAATAAATTCAAGAAAAACTATAAACCGTTATTATAACTTCAAAGCATATGAAAGTTAAAATAAATTGTTATCCTAACCTCAAAAGTTCAGCTGTTTTTATTCCAAAGAAGCTTTCATTCCTATCACCCCTGCTTCGATTCCTCGAACTTGCTACAACCTTTAATGTTCGATTGTTTTTCGTTAACTTATTTAGGTTAATTAAAAGCCAAGATCGTTCTTCTGGGCTTATAACTCGTACAACCTGGTAGTTTCAGTGAAGTAATTTCATTTATACTCATATTTGTATCTCGACCTTTGGTATCGAAATAACTATCGTGACAACAAACATTCGTTATGCTTAATTAAATTACCGAAAAGCTATCAGTACTCGTGTTATACAAGATAACTACACGAGGGAGTATATATGACTCAAATACTGACATCAAAACTCGAAATTAGCTCAATTCCTACGATATTCGAGTTTTCTCTTTCCAAATTCGGTGTTAATTTCACATAGCGTTTTATTATAAACATAGAATGTGCTTCAAGACATGTAATTTGGTAAGATTTACGCATTTCCTTTTTCCTTTCTTCTGTCTAACAAGAGCAGAGGCGAAGGTTGAGGAAGCAAGACGGCCTTTGCTTGCGTGCTGGTATTTTAAAAGTTACAGTAACCGCAGTATGTTTACAAGGCAAAATGAATTACGTAAAACATACATTTTTATTACATAGTGCATGAAGAGATTGTAATGGTAGAAAAGAATGACACGCTAAGGGGAAGAACGTGCGATAGAAGCTCACGTGGGTTTGTTTACTTTCGCTTCAAACTTCCAGTATTGTAATCTAGTGTGCGTTGTTTTAATAACCACTTGTTTAACCATGTAAAAGTAGTACAGCATTTGAAAAATTTAGTCGCAGTATTGGTTTTCTACTGATTATCCTTTTAAAAACCCAGCAATCTGCAGTTGTCATAGATTTAACCTCCGATGTTGGTGAACACTAATTTAAGAATAATCTGCAATGTAAATGAGATTAAGGGTATCCAAATTTAGGTTTAGAAACAAAAACTGCCCTGAGATGTCAATATTTGATCCTTACTTCTCAAATACGTTCAGTTTAAATGTCATCTTATTAAAACCCGTTTCATTGAAACGATCTCTAGCCACTGCACCACAAAGACAGCACTTTCCCTTCACAAGAGTCGCAGTTTAATTAACGTAACGCCGTTTTGATGAACGTTCAGGGAAATTTTGTTCCGGCAGGTTGGCAAGAACATGTACCGTTAGGCACGGAAATCGATCGCCTCGTAGCATCACGTGGCGCGGAATGTCAGAGGTCGTGGTCCAGGCCTTTTCTCCGTAACCCCTCACCTCCCCCAAACAAAACCACGACTTCCAAAACAACTAATTGCATGATATGTGACTAGCAAGTTATGAACTCCCATCTGTTTCATTAAAGCTTCCCTGCTTAGCGTAGAAGTGTGCGTGTTTATTCCACTTTACAAGCCAATTTGCATAGAAATCTACATGCCCAATTAATTTAAAAAAAATGGATTAAACTTGTTTGTGTTTAGAATATACAACATTAGAGGATGTTTGAAAATGATAAATGTTTATAGATTGTTTTCCAGCATCCAAAGAGATATTTCAAAATTTATATATATTAATGAAAAATAAAAATAAAGAAACACTATTAACAATGTAACACATTAACACTAATAATAAAAGTAGATAAAGATAAAACACAGAGAAAGAGTCACACTTGAAATTGCTATATTTCGAACTACTGCGAGTTCTTCTATGGCAAGAAGAAATGTGTTACATTGTTAATAGTGTTTCTTTATTTTTATTTTTCATTAATATTGTTTGCACCTCTGGTGCTGCTTTGAACTTTGCTTATTAAGCTTTATTTGCTTTTGTGTGTTTTACTTTTGCGTGTTTTGCTTTTGACTTCTTTACTATTTATCTATTTTTCTTTTAATTTTATTTCTGTGTTTTCTAAAATACTTTATTATTTATTACATCTTATACCATGACACACTTGTCTTCTTGCCATAGAAGAACTCGCAGTAGTTCGAAATATAGCAATTTCAAGTGTGACTCTTTCTCTGTGTTTTATCTTTATCTACTTTTATTATTAGTGTTAATATATATATATATATATATATATATATATATATATATATATAAAGTAACACTATTACCAATGCAACAAATTAACAGTAATTATAAGAGTAGAAAAGATAAAACACTAAGAGAAAGTCACACTTGAAATCGCTATATTTCGAACTCGTCAACTCAAGTTCCTCTATGGCGAGAAGACAAGTGAAGGTGATAAAAGTAAATATTGAGTCGAAAGTAACGTTATGCGTGGAAACAGATGAAACTAGCAATAAGAGTGTGTGAGGGGAAAAAAGTAATACGTAAGATTTAAACCAGATGGTTTACGCGCTTTATGTAAAAATATAGCTATATATATATATATATATATATATATAGTTTGCTCAGAGACGGGAAATGACAGCTATATTTTTACATAAAACGCGTATACCATCTGGTTTAAATCTTACTTATTAATTTTTTCCTCACACACTCTTATTGCTAGTTTCATCTGTTTCCATGCATAACGTTACCTTCGATAGTCAATATTTACTTTTATCACCGTCACTTGTCTTCTTGCCATAGAAGAATTCTAGTAGTTCGAAATATAGCGATTTCGAGTGTGACTATATCTTAGTGTTTTATCATTTTTTGCTTTTATAATGTGTATATATATATATATATATATATATATATATATATATATATATAACCTGAAAAACAGAAGATGTGCGGCCTTTGTTATAGCCTTCACGGCTTCTTCATTAACATCCTGAGAGTCCTTGAGTGTTGTTATCAAATATCTATAGAGACTCTCTATCTGCAGGTCGCTCAGATTGAAATTTTCCCTTGGATAATTGCTTAATTTATATAATAATTTTGTACAACACCACTTACATCTCTTTATGATATTCTTCTCACCTTCCCCCATTTGAGTATCCATTAATGGGTTCATAGGCTAAGCTGCTATAAAGCGCGTAGAACTACTAAGCTATGCTCGCCAGCTCCTTAATTATTTTATATCAAAAAGTTGTTACACTTTCTCGATAAATATAAAGTATGGGTTCAGGAGAAAAATAAAAGTAATGTTAATAATGCCTAAACATGTTTTGCTATCATTCAGAAATCACCAATAAAAACCAAAATCGAAAAAACACAGGGAAAAAAAACACGATTTATCATTCTTAATGTGGTGTTCTACATAATTACAAACTCTATTTTGAAAAGTATACATATATTTTCGTTACTGTAAACGTTTTAATTAAAGCATCTACTTCACAGCTGTTTGATAAAACTATTTTAGCTGCGGCGATAGCCGAGACATCATATGGATTCATTTGGAAGTGCACCCAACTTGGAGCCAGATTTAGGAGCAAAAACATCAAAGATGCCCACACAAGCCGTCCCTATTGTATACGTCGTGCTTGCACCTAAAAGTATCCCAGTTCACGTAAATGCCTATCAAAATGTAATATAATTTGGATGGATTCTATTAGGGAATCTTTCTCTGCAAATCTCAGTAGCCCTCTTGCTTCCTCATAAATCAAGTGCATGTCAGCAAGTTCAAAAATTCTATAACCATTCCTCAAATCTACAATTTATATTTTATTTGATGTGTCATTTTGTCTTACATATTTTGGTTACAAAACAAGCAACTGATACATTGACAGATATCTCACAATATTTTGAAAAAAGTTCGTCTCGAAAGAGCTGCGTAAACTAAACGTATTCCTCATCTAGTAGAGTAACTTTAAATAAGAATATAGCGCCACGGGTGGCCGAAGTCGTTAAGGCGCGGACTCGTGAGTGGGAGGTTTGGGGTTCGAACCCCACCAGGACCGTCCTCCCTGACTGACGTTTTTTCCAGGTTTTCCTCAGTCCTCATAAATGGCAAATGCCTGGGAGGTGCCCTAAACTTATCCCTGGAACGTTTCCTTCCCTAAAAAAAATCCTTTCCCAATTTATCATTTCATCTCGTGTACCATCAGTGTGCACCACCTGTGGTGCCTCAGTAGTAAAAACGAGCGTGATCACTATTCATAAAAAATATATAAAATTCAAATTATGACCTTATTAATTATGATATTAGAGAAACAAATTAGAAATCTTGCAATCTATACATCTATATTTATATAAAGAATTGCAATAGTATTATTATTATTATTATTATTGTTATTATTATTATTATTATTTATTATGGAAATTAAACCATAAAAATTAATGATACTACTATTAATTACATAAAATATATAACAAAGCTATACTGTGCTGGTATTTTAAAACGTTTTTAAATGTAACCACGTTTATGAACTGAGCTCTTGAATCATCTTTACATTCACTAAAAAGAGAGAAATAACAGAAAGTTTACAATTAAAATGCATATTGAAGAAGATGTTCATACATTTCAATAAAACAAAAACATGTTACTATTTAGAAACATTCACAATGTATTAAGCAAATATACACAATAAACAGTTGAAAGTTTCGTCAATTTTCATTGTTGAAATTGAATTTAAATATTATTGTAGTAAAAACATGAAACGCAAACAGAGCGCTCTTACAAACAAATATAATTCTCAAGCACTTATTAGATTAATATTTGTTATCTTCACGATTATGCTTTAGTTAAACAAAAAACATATGCATCATTACAAATACAGTTTATGTGCTGAATCAATTTGTCCTTTTATTTTTAAATGATAACGCAAGAGCGCTTTTTAAATTTCGGTTTTCAAGTATACCCCTCTTCCTAGTGGTCCAATTTTTCTATTTTTTAGAAACGATTTTCTTATTTTATTTAAATTATATATGCCGAACTTTGTTGATAAAAACAAATATTGGTGCTGCTAGAGCGATTTTTAAATTTTGGATTTCAGGTAAACCCCACTCTTAATGACTCGATTTCCCTGATTTTCAGAAACTATATTTCTTATTTTATTTCAGTGGCATATACCGAGTTTCCTTTTAAAATATTAAAATGCGGCAGCTAGAGCGAATTTTAAATTTTGGGTTTCAGGTAAGCCCCCCTCCTAATAGTCCAATGTCAATGGTTTTTATTTATTACTTTTTTTAATGACATATACGAGTTTCCTTTAAGAACAATTAAAATGTGACCACTAGAGTGATTTTTAACTTTTGCTTTAAGCCCCACTCGTTTTTCCCCCACTCGTTTTTCAGGTATACTTCCCCTCCTAATGGCTCATTGCCCTGATTGTTGGAAAATACTTTATTAATTTATTTTGAAGAAATATACAATTTTTCTTGGAGAAAAAAGAGAAATTTCGGCTGATAGAGTGATTTTTAACTTTTTTAAAAAAAATCCGTTTAGGTCAAATTCCCCCCCCCCCCCCGTGGTCCAATTTTGTTGGTTAACGAATTTGACGAATCGTTTGTTAATTGATGGATATATCCGAGTTTTGCTGAGAAAAAACAAAAATTGGACATCAACAGAAATAACACACGTAATATAGCTCTTTTCTATGTAGTTTTCGGTGCCTAGTAGCATCGATGGAGATTGTAAGAAATTTTTCAAAAATCGTTTCATGGGTACAGTCACAATAGCTTCATTCCTTGGGAATTCGCTAAAATTAGAATCACGACTTTGTTTCTAGCAATTGAATTCCTATTAGAACACCCAAGCCGTGGTGTGCAATTATATGTTTGGTTTCTAACAATTGGATTTCTATTAGAACACCCAAGCAGTGGTGTGCAACTATGTGTTTAGTTTAAAATGTTGCAGATTATTTCAAAGGTAAATTGTGAAAACGCTGTTCATTATTTATTAACAACCAGCTTTATTTCGATAATTAAGGAGGTGTGAAATCATTCTAATACAAATCTTAAAGCTCTGTAGCTTTAGTATACATTTTTGTACACCAAATTGCAATTACTTCCATAGCCCATAACTTCTACATTTTATACCTGCTATCCTCGGTTTCCTGTCTTCATTAACTTGTTTAAAACGCCGCTATATACAGTAAAAATATTTCGGTGTTGTTCATTAGCGTCCTGTATATTTTAGTGCCTAATAAAAAGTTCATATTATTTGTCCCTCTCTATTCTCATGCTTATCCTTTAAACGTCACTATTTCTTGCCTGCAGACTAAATTCCTCACTAATCTAATGGCGAAATATTAGGAGACAGTGTTGATATTAAATTTACATAAAATACATAAACTGAATTATACCTTACGAAGTATACAGGTAATGAATGTTTCGCTACAGCAAGAGACAGTTGAGCATGACAGGAACGGCGTTGATCTGGGTATGAAATCTCGAATTGCGAAAGTGATGGCGACAGAGCTACCCACAAAGAAGACGTGACGTTTACTCTGAGGTGATGTAGAGACGAGTGACGTCACGCTTATTGCCTCCCTTTACAGCTTCGTCGAGGTTCTCGCCGTGTATCGGATAGTAAAACGTAGTATTTTATGTGGGACCGATGAGAGCAGCTCTGCGCGATTGGTACACCTGCCTCACGTCCAGTCAACCCCGGCGTTTTATAGTCCTTCAGTACAGCGACCCTGCCACACCGGTCAGCCTGCATCACTAGTTCGGAATAGGTGGCGCATTTTCTGTGATAGAACACGTTCGTCCCGCAATTGAGAGAAGTTTCTGACAAAACACAGTCACGTCAATTCGTATATTTTAATTTAAAAATTAAAAATAACACATAAACTCACAAATGACTTTAAGCGAGACTGAAGTGAACTTGTTTTCTATAGTATTACAGATACAAAGCTCAAATTTGGTATAGATGTGCATAATACGGTGCACTAAAAAGCCATAATTATTTTAAATAAATAATAATATTAACCCAACCCCCAAAACTATTGTACAATATAGGAAAACTAAATACTTAAATCGATTATAAAACCGTTAAACTCTCAATAATAAAGGTAATGAAAAAGTAAATGTTAATTACTATTTTTGGTTTAAGAGATCAATACTTATATTTCCAAACGGATCAATTATCTAATTACTATTATCAATACAAAAGAAAAGTTAAACTTATTTTCCAGTCACCCCAACGAAACAATTACCAAATGATGTGAAAGTTAAGTTTGCCACAATTTATTCTTATTATCTTGCATATTTCATTGGCTTTATCTGAAAAACACTACATTTTCTTCCGTGCTGATGTGAAAAAAACAAAGGAGAGATATTTAACTTTTAATTCATACAGAACTTTAAAAAAAAAAAAAAAAAAAAAATCCATTGCCTGAAGAATAAAACATAAAATAAATAAAAAAAAAAAACAGGAAAAAAACCTACCCGCTGTTTTGCTTAGCATACAATTTAACTATAAAAAATGTCGTACATATATCTCAAATTTTGAGGAAGAACATAAGGTTGAAATTAATATCTGAAATTTAAAAAAAAAATAAAGATTTAAGTGTGCATTATTCATATTTAGCACATACTAGCAGTGTTAAGAGCAATTTGAAATTTAAAATAACACTTTTCTAAATTATTACAAATGAATATAGAAACATTATTAGCTCTTTGCATTTTTACGTGGAATTTCAAGTTTATTTTAAAAAGAAAAGGTATATTTTCATTATTATAAACATTTTTATCAACGAATATGTAACTCTTATGTTTAACAGACTTTTTTAATTGAACCAAATTAGTCTTAATTTTACATCCATATTAATATTTACATATATCACTATTGTGAAACGTTTCAGTACACTTTCAACATACGTGTTCTATTTCTCACTCATTTGTTATATTATTTTTGAAAACTTACAGCTAAAACCCACTTTTACCTGCAAGAATAATTTCAAAGTCATAATCTAAGGCCTATTTAACAATTTATAAACAAACACTTAAAGCCCGAAGCTATTAAATACTAGAATTGATTGAGAACCGTGAAACTGATTGCAATGTACAAACAGCAACATGTACGTAAATAACTAACAATTAAATGAGGTATTTATAATGACTGGTATCTCTCAAAATAATACAATATTCACTAAATGAAAAATAGCTCTTATTAAAGTTTAAACTGCAATTTCCTTTAGGGACTTCTGTGCGTAACATCAGAGTTGTGAATCATCCTAGAGTCAATGAGAAAAGCGCTGCACCATATTGTATTTACGTTAGATAGAATAGTGAACGATAATAAGCGCTCTTCGATCGTTTCTCTTGGGAAATTTCCACTATCACGATTTTCAACTATTTGTTATTTGGACCAATTGTTTCCATTGAGCTAACATATTATTCAATTGCTGCTAAAATACTCTGACTTATCAATAAGTGATATTCCAAGTTATAATTTATATAAATATGATATATTGTGAAAAAAACGGGGTACGTAATTTACGGCGCACCTCTGTACTTATATTAAATATAATTTATTTTATCTGTTAGGGATTCTGAACTAATGAATATAGTGTCAATTCACAAGAACAAAGTATCGACGAAATGAATTAGGACCAGTTTCATCAATAGATATTAAAAATGCGCGGATATTTTGTTATGTTAGCATTTTACAATATGTTAGGACTCCTGCGTTGCAGCAAGCTTAAACAGTATGATGTTAGTTAACACGTTGTTAAGGTTCCCGAATATTGCAAATTGCAGGGATCGAAAAGGTGGTGTTTTAACATGCACTCCGATGTATTTTTGTTTGCATAGAATAATTAATGCATACGACTAATGCAAGGAATATTAAAAGAAGCAAAGGTACATGGTGTTCTAACCTCTCTCGTATTTCATCCACAATCCTATGACGACTGTTTATTACATTCTGTACCTTTGTAAAAATTGCTCTCTTACGTAAGTATTCAAAGTAACTACTTCTTACTGCCCTTTCTCTAGTATGAACGACTTTAATATATTAAAATATATTTCGACATCTACAGCTGTGTTTACAGCCGCCATTTTTGGAACGTTACTAATTGTTAAGCCTTTTAACACAAGGGAAAGGTAAACTTCACACGACGTTTAACACGTGGTTAAAGTTAACTTTGGTTGATGAAACAGAAATTTTGTTAATTTGAATGTTAAAGCAGTCTAACAGTTTAACATATGTTAATGAAACCAGTCCTAATTGAAACAAAGAGAACAATATTTTGACGTTTATTTAAATCAGCTACCGCTTTTATACAACCTTTACACAGTAATATAGGTTGCCGCTGTCATTTGGTTATTCCTTTTTGTACTTCCTTGGAATATTTTTCCTGACACTATTATTTCTTCTTTGCTTTATATTTATTTTGTAACAACTTCGATTTCATTATTGATATATCTACAACTTAGCGTAGCGCAGTTGCAAGCTTCAGCTAATCTTGGTAAAAAAAAATTGCAGATAAATGTTACATGAACGCTGTCCCAGTTTCTCTATGGGAATCTTATTTCCTGGTGTCAGGGCGGGGAGATCTGAACCCGCGGCCCTCCAAGTCACGACAAGACGTTCCGCCCTCACTTTCCTAAGCCCTCTTTGTGATGTAACCTCCCCGTTCCACTTTCTATGTTCCAATGCCGTCCTCTTCTTTTGATTTGCGCTCTCTCGGCTTAACGTTTGATTCTTCAACGCACAGAGAGAAGTAAATTGTGCTAATGGAGAGGTTTGTCTCCTTCTTTCAATACTTTATGGGACGAAGTTAGTTACTTTTTGTCGTTAATTAATTTTCCATGAAAAATAGGTTGGCAATATACTGCACTTCGGATTTGGTTAGGGATGAGCTCTAAACAGCGCTATTCGTACTGATTCATTTTTTAGATAATTTATTAATACAATATTTATTTTATATGTTCACAAGTGGCACGTCTTATAGTGAACATAATTAACGCGCATCCCATTAACAACCTTAAAAATAGTCAGATAAGAGTAATTAATGGGTGCTTCTTGAACTAAAGGATTTCGATGAAACTTTGCAGTTTGATAACTTTATAAATAATAGTTCAAAAACAGGTGGACATCCTCAGGGTATCACAGCACATTCACAAAGTGGTGACATCCTGCGTCCTTGCTTGTGTTAGTGTCAGTGTGTACGTAAAAAAATAACTGAACGTAGAGTGTTAAAATTAATACAGTATCCATTTAGGAAAACAAGTATAAAACTATTAATACAACAAATAGTTTTAATATATTAGTGCCTAGAATTAGATGTAAGTTTACAACAACAAGGGGCCAGACATCGGTGATAAAAAGTTTGAACCCGTTCTTGAAAATAGTTTATTGCTATACATGTGTAGTTTAGTGCATTGCAACGGAATCGAGGAAAAAGTTTATTTTTTTTAATAATTTTTCATACTCTGATGCACTGAACACAAGTATATTGATTCTATTCTATTATTTGTACGGGGTACATTATATTTAACAATTTTTATTTAGTACCATTTACTAAATGAAAATATGGACTCACATTTGGTACCCTTAATTTCCCTGATAGTTTAAGGGCTAAATATTCAATACTCAGAAGAATGATTAGTCTGAAGAACGGTAAATATTACACACGGTAGCTAAACTTACGTGTTTATGTAGTAAATCAGAGAATAAGAAGTGTACTATTTTACTCCCTCCTCCTCCTCTAGCGCGACAGCCCAATGAGGGTCTAGGCCTAACACAGGACAATATTGCAGGGGGACATGTGACCAGCACACCGACACCCCACCGGTCGCCATCACGCGACTTTCGAGATCATAGGACGCCACCTCTCTATTAGGTAGCTCCACAATTGTCCTCACAGATTGGAGGGACTTCGTTCTAGATCTCCCTAACTTACAAATTTTCTAAGCAGGTACCGGAGATGAACCTGGGACCTCCCAGACAGTGCGAACAGCGCTGACCAATAAATCAAGGGGGATATTATAATTTTACTTATTGAACTCTAGTTACCCTAACAACCAGCCGTACACTGTATGATGAACTTACTGATATTTAAACTGCAACGTTGAGTTCCACTTACCACAGAATCATTACTACGTCCTGAACGATAATATGCAGACATTAGATTTCACTGATAGAAATAACTACACATAGTAGCTTAAAGTGCAGTGACAGAATAAAATATATGACAGTTCCATCACCTCTACAGAAACGCCCTAAAAGACTTGATGTTTATTAATTTGTTTATTTGTTCATTCATTTATTTATCCTGACAAGAGTTAAGGCCATCGGACTTTCCTTTACTCTACCAGGCAAATAAAACCACCGAAAATAATAGCACAATATACATAGTTATAAACAGAAAAAAAAACAAATTTAAGATATATACTGGTGTAAATATATAATATTTTAATATAGCTAGAAACTTGATAAATATGGTGTTAGAATTTCACTTGTTCGATAGTTTTTCTCGAGTACAAGGAGGAGGAAGGAGAAGAAGAGGAAAAGGAAGAAGTGAGTGACTTAACTGTTGTAATTCCCTAGAGTTAAGATGACAATTGAATCTACGCTTATGTTGCATTATTGTCCAACAATGTCTGACTTTAGGAGGAAGGGAGTTCCAGATTCTAAGAACTGACACGCTGAAAGAGGTTGAGTAGAAATGTGTTCGGTAACAAGAGATAGACAGTACAGTCATATTCCGGGTCCGAGATATTGATTGATTTGATTTCATTTTATGAGTTTAACATGTCAGGTCATCAGTGTCCCATTCAATTCAGGGCGTGAAACGGCAGATAAATTTTGTTCAGAGGTCTCTTCTTTCAGACTTAAAAGTTCTTTTACGTGCCGTAAATATACGACATGGAATTCACGGCTATACTTCCGAAGGAAGCCATACTTAGGACTTTTACATCGGAAAAAAATTCATCGACTCTGGCCGGGATTGAACCCGCGATCTTGGGTTTATGAGGCAAGTATGGTTACCAGTACAGCACAAGAACCGACTGGGTCGGAGGTAGGGACAGATATACGAAGCGAGAGGCGATTTATTGAGGGATGGAGGTGAACAGGAGCACAAGGGAGAAAGTCCTACATTCTTTCAGAGGTAGCCATGACAGTAGATTGCGTAGGGGTATCAAGTGATCAAATTCACGAGTATTAAGACGAAACGAACGTTGTAATTTGTCGATCTGCTCAGTATTCAGATTAGAGTACAAGACATCACAATAATCAAACACTTGAAAATTGAGAGGTGTGTATCAAAGAAAATATTTAATTGCATGTGTGGGTTACCTGACTGTGTCATTCTGGTTCAGAGTCTATATTAAACACCTAGGTTTTTTGCCCTGCTGGTGTAATTAATGACATTTTCGTTTATCTTGATGGGCCGCACATCGTTTAAATTTATTTTACGTAGTACATGTTTATGCCGTACGACTATAGCCTGTGATTTAAATGCATTCAGTTATAGTCTACATTTTTGTGCTCAAAGGGAGATAGAGGTTAGATCTTCATTTACTACAGTCATGGCATTATGGACAGAACGAGGGGCGGTGTGAAAGTAGAGTTGCAAGTGCTCAGCATATAGGTGGTAATTGTAATGTTTTACCTCTTTAGCAACGTCGTTATACAGCATAAAAAAAGTAGTGGTCCGAGTACCTAACACAGTGTTACGGTTACTTTTCCTGCTCATATAATGAGATCCAGACCATCGGTAGAAAGCTGTCCAATAAAGAATAATCATAAATTTTACAAGCATTAAAATGTAACTTTACAATATTTTGTTTCTACTTGCGAGAGGTGTACAAGTTGAGATTTGTTCAGTTCCGTCTACAGTAGAATAAAGGTGGCACGCGAGGAAGAATAGTTGCTCTGAAATTCTGCTTTCATCTCAACAAATCTTCAGCTGAGGCCTATGCAGAATTTGGTCTTCCCTACAACACAGTTCGAAGATAGTTTAAAATGTTTCAAGAGGGGAGGCGATCAATTTTAATCAAAGAAAGATGGACCCGGCGCTCCAGTCTGTGTTCTAACAGAAGAAAAATCAACACCACTGCTGTTATTGTCGAATAACATTAAGAACACTTTCAGAAATTCTTAAAATTTCGATGGTGCCATCCACACGTTGATAATGAAAAGTTGCACATGACACGTGTTTGTGCACGGTCAGTTCCAAGATTGCTGCGTGCAAGTTTCCATGTAGTTGAACAGGATGTTACAGGATGATGCAGGGTTTCTTTCTAAGGCAATCACTGCTGATAAAATTTGACTATATCATTACCATCCTGAGAGCAAATAGCACAGCTCTGTGTGGAAATCTCTTGTCATCACAAGGGAAAAAAGAAAGGAGTGAGAGAAAGAAAAAAAAGTGGTCGCTTCTGCTGGAAAAGAAATGGTCATCTCATTTGAATGGTTTACGAGCTAGTCATACTGAACACACAAATGTAACTGGGCAACATCTACAGCAATGTCCTGAAAACTCTGGACCTATCACACTTAAAAGATCCTTGCAACAAACTGGATGCTGTGCCACGATAATGCTCGGCTGCACCCGCAAATATTATTATTGAATATCTCACAAAAATCTTGTAATCTTCGCCTTCCCTATAGTCCAGATTTAGCCCCAAAATACTTTTATTTTCCCCAAATTGAAGATTTCATGGGAGGTATTTTCCAATATCATAAGCAGGGATGAAGGCATCTGAGCCGATTCTGAAGAACCTGTCAAAAATGAGTTTTGAAACAGAAAACTTTCCCATGACTAAAGTATACATTTTTAAAAGCAATTATTTTTCGGTATAAAACAAAGTTGAAATTTAAAGCATAAATGTGTCAACTATTCGTGTGCTGCTAATCTGTGCAATAAACCAATTTGTTCAAGAGATATATTGGGGATATTTGTTAGATATATCTTTTTTTTAAGTAGAAATTAAATATGTACTACAATGGACGCTAAGTTGTCGACCTTACAATGCAATTGTCTTAAACAACAGAGGGTTTGAGACACAAAGACGATGGGTACTTCAGTGAAAGACAAAGCTTGCACACTGCGCGGAACCTGTAAGCTAACACTTTATTTTAAGTAGTGCATGTGACAGCGTACGCGCCCTGATTCAACTACTCTTCCTGCGATATAACGTATCCTAGATAGTACTTGTACTAATACCATGTCCACAAGAGTTTATTCCATCTTTAAACACAAGAAAGTACTAACTGTATTTCAGTTTGTAATATTTAAAGAAAAGTTTATATGGTGATTGGAGCAATAAAATACACGCGCCTATTCAATGTCTGAATTAAACTACGGCGTGATTCGAAAAGAACTTTACTAAGCTTAAAGGATCCCTGATGGAAAACAAGCTTGCTGTGTATTTTGATCCGAAGAAATGACACTTGCGATAACGCTACAAGAATCTAGCAGGTGAGTTTTCTGAACCCTGACGTATCTTTCTACAAAATTTTATTACATTCTTACAAATTGCAAAATATTTAATCACCCTGTACAATAAAAAGAGAAAAGTTAAATCACATTTAAGGATGCAATTAACGAAATAAAACTATAGAATAAATAGTGCAAAAAGAACGTGAAAAAGGAAGAAAAATAAATAAAATGAAAGAAGAACGGCCAAAGACAAATGGTTGAGAAGTGTTGGAAAAAAGAGAGGAAAACAGGGATAAGATAATAGGTAAAATTTAAGTAATTGATAAATAAATTAAAAATGTGAAAGGAAAGGGAGTAAAAGAACGAAAACGAGAAAAAATTGAAAAAATGAAGAAAATTAAAGAAAGTTAAAATTAATAAAATACAGGATTAAAATAAACAAAAAGGAGAAGGGAGAAGAAAAGGACACGAAAAAGGTAAATAAATACAGAAGAAAGCAAATTAAAGAAATTAGGAAAAGAAAGATAAGGCGTTAAACAGCGAAAATGAAATACAGGAAATAAGAACAAAAAAAAAAAAAAATTAAGGAGATAAAAATTAAAAAGGAAACACAGAAAATAAATATGAAAAAAAAAACAATAAAACTGCATGTATTTAAGGAACTCAACTGCCGTCTTTCGACCACAAAGAGGGGAAGGAGAGAGACAAGAATAAAGAAGTAGTTTTTTTCCCTTGCTTCTATACACGTCTGAGCTGTGTGACATTACCCGGTAATAAAGAAATGAGACACTTGCGGTAATAAAAGAGGTCAGGAGTTTGAAGTCTTTGTTGTCTGAGTTGCTCCCACACAGAGGGCGTGTTTTGATGGGTGGGAGGACGGCTGTGTTCCCCAGGGTAACAACTACCAATAAGTCGACTCTTACCTTTTACTGCTTTCCAATTAGCTCTGCAGTAAAATAAGCATCCTTAAGGGGTGGGGAATCGTGAAACAAAACATCATTAAAAACGACGTGACGCAGGAATAAACAGCCCTTTAATGATAGTACTAACATTAAAATCATTAGTTCAAATTACTTTCTAAGAAAATCCATTATTGTTATTATTAATATTGAAAAATATGTTGCTTCCCCCACCATTCTTGTGTTAATGAGATGGATATGTACCGGGTGTTAATAAACTATCATAATCATTTCAGAGATCGTAGAGGGTTCTTAGACAAGCAATTTCAGACAGAGAATCCGTGGTCCACGAGGAAAATATTACAATAGTTATATACTGATAAACACTCGGAATTAGTTGCTAATAAGTAGAGATGTAACAACTACTTCGGACACAAGCTTGTAGTCAGAGAGTTAGAGTTTATGGTTGCATGCCAGAAACCTGCTGTTGTTTAATTCGGAATGTTTGGAAGAATTCAGAGTCCGCTACACTATATGGTTTATGCTGAGACAACTTCACGTCCATGGTAGAATTATTTTCCCCATCACTACTGAGTCATGTTAAAGCAAAATTGAGCATACATTTGTGTTAGCGTTGTCTTCAAATCCACTTTTCACAACTGCGGATTTTTCTGGCCATTCATGCCGTTCAAAATTGCTATGAATTAAATTTGAAAATAAATCAATTACAAAAACAGAAATATACAGTGGGTTTTAATCTGGCCATTAGAGAAGCCTTAGAAATAGAGCAGCATTCAAATAATATTAACAGAGACAGGGGTTTTCAAACAAGCAAGACATGGAATCCATTACTGGTCAACAAACAACGTCTGCACCACAACTCCCATCACTGCTGCTTCTGTCACTTCTAATTGCCTCTCCAGACACTTCCAGTCCACCAACTGAAAGCTTTGGTTTTCAATTTAATTTTAACCAACGATAATGGTAAAATAGCCCCGTAATTATCAATTTTAATCACAACATCAGACGTGAAACCCTAAACCTGCTTCGCGACCGAGAAAATCCAGATTTTTTATAGCTCAGCATTTGTACCTTCAAGTTTTAGTGTAATAAAAACTTTAAAATCTCAGACTAATGGTATGACAGTACGGCACTGAAGAACGGCTGATTGCTTTATCGCGTTATGGAGCTTATTCTACAGGGAGTATCCATTTGTGTTCTTATCCAAGGTAACAGATTGAGGTTTGGAAGATTATAGTTTCGAGACTGCTGAGTGGTTAATTTATTAATGTATTTATTTTATCTATTCATACATAGCATATAAAAGTAAAAATGTAATTAACGAGTCCCGAAATTGATAAAAATGATTCAATTTTACTTGATGGTGGTATCATAAGTACTGTGCCAAAGATATACGATCCACAACTTCCGTAGTATCATTTCCAATGGAAGCATGGCGTAAGTATAATGCCATATCATAGTGACCCGAGTTTCCGTGTACAGTGTTAAGTATGGTTCTCTATTGTTCTTTGGTTATTATTCAAAACATTGATTACTAATATAATTTCAACGCTTGTCCAATTATTTAAGCTTATAAATTAGGTGGGAAGAAATGTATATTATGAATCTACCTTTGGGGCGCGTGTTCTGATTTGCATTCTATGATTTTAGTGTCTAGTTGCTATTTTTTTTTCATTGTATTATTGCAACCAGAGCTAAAATTAGCTGTTACGTACTATAATATATATAAATATTGATGTTCTAAACCAATTTATGTTCGGATTACTCTCTGTTTTCAATACACTTTCGATCTGTGTAATTAAGCACATAAAACTGGTCTTTCCAATTCGTATATGGCTATACCCTCTCTATTCCAAAAGTACGAATAATTCAAGTCTATTTGAAATGTTTCCATCTAACTTTAAAAGAATATATTGTGTAGTTTTAAAAATTCCGCGCCATTATTTAGATGATGTGCTTGTTTTGCAGTTTGTTAATATAACCCACTTTGTGTTACTCAAGGTTATCGGGTATTACAGAATATAGATATATGGATATATCTATAAAGAGTAAAAAGAAACATTGTCGCTCTAAATGGTTATGAAAGACGGATATGACGTCAAACTGTGCGTGCTTCTGTGCTCAATGTGCAAGAGGTATCGATTTTCTAGAGAACAGTAATGTTATTTCGAAGCCTGGGTTTATTCATTTTGCATATATTTAGCTGTGGTGTTTTTAGAGCGAGAAAAAATAAGACGTTTAATAAAAATATATGAATTTTGGTGCATATCAATATTTTCCTAGGTATAAACTAAAAGGTTTAAAGTTTAGTGAAATAAGCAGGATAAGTATATAATTAACTGATATTAATTACACTCGTGTTAAATTAATGATTATGTTAATCGATTAGATTAGCAACAAAATACAAGAATTTCAGTCAACAATATGAAGAAGGTATTTTGTACTCAGCTTTAGTAGCATTTACAGAGTCGCCGCGCATGAGCTTGGCCGCTCGTAGCACTATACTATGAAGAGTCAAGGTACGTGTTGTCTCTTAGTTCTTATAGCTTTGTTTCATTTTACTTTACAGCTAGAAAATGCTGGCTGGTGTTTCGGTTAAAGTGCATTCCCGAACGACTGCGGAGAGAGTCGAAGGTAGTGAATTCCATAGACATAGATAGATAATAAAGCTTTCACGTGCAACGGCATGATAGCTCAGACGATTAGAGCGTCATGCTATAGTTGTGAAGGTAGTGGTTTCGAATCCTCATGTCCAGATTGTCTTTTCCTTGCAGGAGTTAAAGGAAATTTGCCATAATTACAACGATTTACTCGCTAACATAGCACCATGCTTACAAAGCGCTATAGATTGATATTTACGAATTTTCTTTCTGCTGGAATCAAAGGAGATTTTCCACCGTTACAGTGATTTACCGACTCCTATCAGTTTATATTTTGGAAAAGGAGGCAAGCGTAGGCCGTCGGGCCGTAGCGAGCCGCATCAAACCACTGGCTTTAGGCTTTAGACTAATGATAGCCAGCAAGAAAGGAAAGTCTTAGAAATATCTGTGAAAACTTTTTTCTTTCCTTTGTAAATGCAAGAGATGACTTCACAGCCCACATAAAAAACAGAGGAGAAAACATTCCTGAAGAATAGAAACTAGTTTTTTTATTGTGTTGATACACTTCCTATGAACACTTCGAACTATGAAAGAGGGTTCATTTAATGAAGCTAATTATCACAACTTTCTGTCTGTCATCTCTCATCTTTAACGTTCGTACCAATAGTCGGTCCTCCTACATCTATGGAACCCTGAGGATTACATATAAGTTTGGATCAGAACTCATAGACATGCTGAGAGTGACCTACACAGAAAAGAAAATCTACTCTTGCCTGAACAATACTCCAGACTCTAATCGTTTTTTTTTTTTTTTTTTTTGTCCTTCTAAACCTATATCTGCAAACATTCTATTACTTAAAAAGAGAGCTCAGACAACACCCCTCTATTTTTAGTAAATAATTCCCATTGTTGATTATCCATTTACAGTTACCAAAGAAATAACACAATTGAAAGCCTTCATTGCTCCATTGAGTCTTGTACCTTAAGACGTATCAGCTTCAGTCGGTTCTTTGGTTGGTCCTGGTGGTGTAGTCGTAAGCATACTTGCCTTCTAAACCCAAGAAGGCGGGTTCGATCCCGGCCAGGACCGATGGATTTTTTCGGGCGTAAATCTCCTAAGTATGGTTTCCTTCAGAAGGGAAGAAAAACCGTGGGTCCGATGTCGCACAGATAAAGAACCTCAAGCCTGAAAAAAGAGGCCTCTGAACAAAATTTGTAGGCCGTTTCACGCCCTGAATTGAATGGAACGCTGATAACTTGAGATGTTAAAGATCATCAAAAAAAAAAAAAACTTTTTCTGCAAGTCAAAACAGTTTTTGTACAGGTACACCTCGCGTTTCCTGACCAGACAGGCATCATCTTTAGCTCTATTTCTGCGACAGCAACAAGTTTCCTTCTTCCAGTTTCGATCTTCTTGCTAATTATTTTATTATATGTAGCAAGACAAACTTAAACATTAACTGCGATATCTCTTAGTGTCAAACCCATCGTTAAACAAATACAAACGCGTGCTCTCTACTACAAACACTGTTAAACATCAAAACTGTCAACATTGTCAAATAAATTTCATGCACGTAATAACAGAAGCATTAATACGTGTAATTCTAAACGATGAACTGATGTGAAGGGAAAACGAAGAAGAAAAACGAGTTAGCAAAGATGAAAACATGAAATAAAATAATTAGCAATGGCTAATCAACTTGAGATTCTAACATCGTCGTCGATACCGTATGTCGACACACGAACAAGAATGCGCAATAAACCTGCCATATCGAGACAGCTTGTACCGTGGGCTGCAAATACCTGCCCTGGAGGGCCATAGCAGGTGAAAATTGTGTGGCAGGCATGCCAACGCAACAAACACCCGTCTCACTACCGTATCTAGAGGGTTAAGTGCATGTTACGCAATTCCAAGTCTGGGCAACGAGCTATACGTACGTACATGAAGAGCGTAACCCGTTCTGTGTAACGGTACCTCGCTCCTAACAAAATCTATTATCTACAAAAGGAAGACGTGCCGAATTGCTACTAGGGCTTGTATAGACGAGGCTAATGTCATAACGAAACGGGAGTCTTATATTAATGTAATGGAATCCCAAATTAAAACAGAGAGGGGATCCGAGTTCATGCTACTATTGCTTATACGAAAAGCATCACTTTGCAAGTTAAGTAAGAGTAATCGATTTATTATTACTATAGTTCTGCTTAAAATGGTGACCTCCAGGAGGAGTGTTATTTTATTGAAATTTAAGCAGAATGTTAATTAAATGCAATCCTCACACACATTTTAAAGCTCATTCTTTTTATGATGTGCCTTAATTATGTGATAATTTCACTGAAATTAAGCTGGTAGATGTCTAATGGTCTTTCGCTGAAATCCAAACAAATTTTATGCAGGAAATTATATAATTTTCATAATTATTTTTCTAATCCCAAATGGATAAAATATAAATACCAGAACTATTTTTATATGCTCTAGATCAATGTTTCTAAATTGGTAGTTTACGAAATTATGCAAAGAGTTCGTCAATTTTTTATTTAATTTTTTTAAAATTGTAATTATATTATTATTACAATTTACACTGAATGTCGAACTGTGGTCACCCTGAATTAGGCATGTTGTTTTTTGTTCTTTGAAATGAGACACGTATTTAGATATTTAGTAACAGGAAGTAGTTTCCTTACCTATTTTAAGAAGAATAATTTGAATGTGTGTGCCAGGTGACGTAAGTTAAATGATATTGCAGATCACTTTCAACTTTTTGTGATTCAAGCTCTGTGCTACCCAAAGCAAGCTGTATCTATCGTCTTCATTTGAAATTCAGGTACAAAAATGCACTGTTGTGTTTTAAATATTGAAATTATCCTGTAACTGTGAAACTTACCCCGCACGGAAAATTTTGTCACTACATAAAATATTTCAATAAAATGAAAAAAAGCAATTCTCAGTGTCAGGTTTAGATTAAAAAGTGTGAAATATAAAAATATGTCTTTAAACATAGAGTACTATGTTACTGAATATTAATTACCTATTTGATTTCGAGTTTAATGTTTTAAATGCAATATATATATATATATATATATATATATATATATATTGCATATATATATATATATTATATATAGATAATATATAAAATAAAAATAAAAATAAAGTAACACTATTAACAATGTAACGAATTAACAGTAGTTATAATAGTAGAAAAGGATAAAACACTATGAGAATGTCACACTTGAGATCGCTATATTTCGGACTCGTGGATTAGGACTCGAGTTCGAAATATAGCGATCTCAAGTGTGACATTTTCATAGTGTTTTATCCTTTTCTACTATTATAATTATTGTTAATTTATATATATATATATACATACGGTATAATAGTCTTGGAAAGCGTAAATAGTGAAAGTTTATTTATAACAATAAAGCGCATTAGAATACTCAGAGAAAGTAAGTAATAAAATTAATAGAACAACAGACAAATAGTAGAGTCAATTGCAAAACACGTTAAAGCAAATTAAAATTAACAAGCCAAGTAAAAAGCAACACCAAAGGTGCAAACAACATAAATGGAAAATTAAAAAACACTATGAACAATGAAACTAAAATAACAATATTTAATTAATTATATTTATATAGCATTAATGCATATACTTATATATAAATATATAATTAAATATTATTTTAATTAGATTGGTCATAGTATTACTTTATTTTTAATTTATATTATGTATAACTATTTCAACTTGTACAAGCTCAATATTTTGAGCACTGTTGCATCATTTATAGAGGGGAATCATAAGGCAGGCCTATTTAGTGTAACTGCAGTTAAATTAAGGTTCTTAAATATTTTGTAACTTAATTAGCATTCGTTCAGCTCAGGGAGTTCACGAGTCGAAAAAAAGTTTGGGAACTCCGGTTCTGGAGGATGTGCAATGAAAGATTAAACATTCAAATTTCGGCACTGGTTTTAATTTAATGTTAAAAATTACCTTTGCTCATTTATACAACATTGAAATAACGATGTTGTTTGCAGATAAGAATCGTTTCATGATTTAAAAATAGTTTTATTTTGAAAGAAATACACAAGATTTATTTCGTTTATATACCAATGCGTTGAAATTCAACCAGAGCCACGAGAGTAATATTGTTGGTTGCTATTTCGTAAGCTATAGCAATTAATTGTCCATTAGGACGAAATGTTGTAATAAATAATTTACACTCAGCATTTCTTATTACCTTGAACTAAATACACCAAACATCCATTCCCTGGCTGAGTACAGGCGTAACTTCCACTGCTTATTGTCTCTCGAAACAGTTTAAACTCATGGCATTTGCGTATTGTTAGACAATAACCCAGAGTTTCAACAACATCGTATTCTAATACACCCGTAATATTTTAAATGGTCCAACTAGTTCCTAGAGTTGATCTTGACCTGCGTCCGTAGCTGAGCGCAGCGCGTGATAGGTCAAGGTCACAGGCAGTTACCTGTAATAACAAGCTATTCTTGCGTTGATAGTTGTACGTGGACAGTCAATCGCAGTTTGCTGTTAAGAGACCAGTACAATTCAAGACTTTGTGTTATACAATGAGTTTGTAAAATAAATTTGACCATAATGCATTGTGTTGAAATGTTATCACTAGAACCCCTCCCCCCAAAAATAGAAGAAAGCCTAATACTGTAGAACAACTTGGAACCAACAAAATATCACGGCAAAAATGTAAAGAATTTAGGAATCTGAAATTCTAGTAAATACGAGGGAATCTTTCCCATAGACAGGCTACTGGGACAACTTGGTTTTGATTTACAGAGTGTACAACCCTTTACTAATTACTCTCTCACCAAAGGTTAGCAAACTTCTTTGAAAAAAATATTTTAGGCTGTTAAGGATTTTTAAATTGCAAATCATTCTATAATTTAGACCTGTCCTTTCATCAATTATGTTAGGATTTATCTCGCACTTTCCTGATTCACTCCTATGCGCAATTCTAGACCTTTGTCCATCATGCCAATGCGACTGCCGGGAATATTATGCTGTTTAAAGCTAATCCAAAGAAATGAATCCTTATTTTTCACTACAGTACACTAATATTTCAAAACATTTGTAAAATAATTTTTGTTTAAGAAAATGCGAAATTTAGCGGTTGTGGTATATCTGTTGTAACTGCTTTAATTTTTGAGTAATTTTTTTGAAAATTTGTATTATACGAAACTTTTTATGTGAAAATTACGTATTTTTTTCTAAGATATGGCTGCGCTCACCTGTGCTGAATTTAACTCGAACAACAAGAAAGTGACAATTACAAATAGAAAATGCCAAGGTCATTTGTAAAGTTCTCGAATTGAGCCATTAATTGTAGCCGCAGTTCTAAACCAATTATTTTTGTCGGTTCTGGAGTAGTAGTGTTAACCATACTTGCCTCCTAAACCGAAGATCGCTAATTCAATCCCAGCCAGGATTGATGGATTTTTTCGGGCGTAAAAATCCTAAGTATGACTTCCTTCTGAAGGGTTCCACGTCATAGGTTTATGGCATGTAAAAGAACCTCAAACCTGAAAGAAGAAGCCTCTGAGCAAAACTTACCGGCCGTTTCATGCCCTGAATTGATTGGGACGCTGATAACTTGAGATGTTAAAGAGCGTTCATAAATAAAATAAATCAACAATCAACTAAACCAATTAGCCTATCGAAATCCGCAATCTTCCGCAAAAACAGCTATTGGATAATGCTCCCTCGATAAAACATCGTAATGGGTTTGCTGTTTGTTGCAGTGCAGAAATGTTGGAACACTAGCAAATATCGAACAGAGTGTGGTAATTAAATTATTTGTGAAAAAAGGTATAATAGCAACAGAAATTCGTTGTATTAGTGTCAGGAATTGTTGAATTTTTTTATTTGTTTTATTTACGGACACGCTTTAACATCTCAGATCATCAGCATCCCATTCTATTCAGGGCGTGAAACGGCCGACAAATTTTGCTCAGAGGCCTCTCTTTCAGGCTTGAGATTCTTTTTCATGTCGTAAAAGTACGACACGGGGCCCACGGCTTTACTTCCTTTCCGAAGGAAGTCATACTTAGGATTTTTATGCCCCAAAAAATCTATCGTCCTGACCTGGATCGAACACGCAATCCTGGGTTTAGGAGACAAGTATGGTTACCACTACACGACCAGGGCCTACAGAAATTGCTGAAGCTATAGACATTTCACATTTTGACTGAGTAATTATGCAGACAAATTGTTCTGCAAGTTGAGTGCCGTGCTTGTTGATACCCGGTCAAAAGTGAGTCAGAATGTAAATCTCTGAGCAAAGTTTGGGACGTTTTCAGCTGATTTAATCTGTCGATTCGTGACCAGTGATGAAACAAGGTGTACCACTACACCCCACAATGAAAGCATTATACTTTTCCACTGTCAAAGAAAGTCAAATGTGAAGTATGCTGATTTCAATTTTTCTGGGATGCTAAAGACATCCTTGATCTTGCTTATTAAGACAATGCTCGTCCTCACACGTGTCATTTCTATGGCGAAAATCAATTAACTGAGTTATGGCTTACTACCACGCCTACCTCATTCCGCAGATTTGGTTACTTCGAACTAAAATATCTTTCCAAAGCTGAGAAAATGTCTTGGGTAAAAGAAGATGGCATTCCAATGAAGAGCTTATAGCAGGAGTTAATAAGCATTTTGCAGGTTTGGAAAAATTTCACTTCGATGACGAAATAAAGGCTTTAGAACATGCATCAGTGTCATTTTTTTTTTAATGGTGTTTAACGCCCGTTTTTACTACTGAGGCACCATAGGCAGTGGACACTGATGATACATGAGATGAAATGGCATTTGGGAAAGAGTTTTTTAAGGAAGGAAGCATTCCAGGCCTAAGTTTAGGGTACCTCCCCGGAATTTGCCAGTTATGAGGACTGAGGAAAACCGGCAAAAACCTCAGTCAGGGTGGACGGTTCTGGCGGTCGAACCCCAGACCTCCCACTCACGAGTCCGCGCCTTTACGACCTCGGTTGAAATTAGTGTCATGGCAGAGTATGCTAATAAATAACACTTACATTGTGTTTCATTGCGAGAATTTTCCAAATGACTCTCGTAAAGCAGCCTTGCTTACCGGAGTTAGCGCTGACTTACATTCAGAAGGTTGGTGGGCTAAAAACGAACAGAAGCCGTACACAGGTCGCTGCATGGCTGCAACATACGTAGTCACGAGCGGGTTGTATCACCGAAAACGAATCCTTTTGTCGCAGATAAATTGCAAATTACGAGTAGCTGTGTTTCTTTTTTCTAGGAGAAGCGGCGCACAAAAAGTGGAACATGAGTTTCAATACCTGGTCGTTTTCTTTCCTTGCTTCCTCTTCTTTTTGCTGGCTCTCTCCGTCTTCTTTGTAAAAC
Organism: Metallyticus violacea; assembly: GCA_030762175.1. NCBI lineage: Eukaryota > Metazoa > Arthropoda > Insecta > Mantodea > Metallyticidae > Metallyticus > Metallyticus violacea. Next base: position 41,027,174 of record CM060830.1, on the reverse strand, counting down.
ACCAAGGCTTCTTTTGCTATTGAAATGGAAGAGTAGTGAATAGCAAGCTATGAAAAATGGAAGATCATTAAGAAGCAAGATGGCGATAGTTCAGGAGGCTAGAGAGCTGTTAACGCAGTAACGGAGCTTGCTCACAAAAGGACTTGCTACCGTGGAATGTCCACGTAATTGGATCTCACAGCGGGCCTTGCAATTTTTACACCTTCCTTGCATTGCATGCTTTGGGAGCCAGATGGACTGCAAAGATGTAATTATTGTGTCATCTTCTTTCTTGCAAAACACATGGATGCCTTTTCACCGTTAATATCGTCAACGTCTCAAAAATTTCGTCTGTACAAAGACGCAGTATTGGGGAACGTGTTATTCCTCTAGAGGTGGATAAAGAAATTAATATCTTACCTCTAATGAAAAATGTAACAATAAAATAACTTCAGGAACGATTTCTGCTGGAGTGGCCACACTTGGTGGATTTTTGATCTATTTTTTGTAAAGAAAATGTCATACATCTATTTCAATAATGTTAATAACAATGTCTCTTAAATAAAAATTAAGATTTCTATAACGGAAACACACAAGTGTATTTTTCTTTAATATGACTATAGAAGTACAAATTTTGTCATTGTGATTTTCAAGTTTAAAACAACAGCGATGGAAAATTAAAGAAACACATTTTAAATCCCTTAAGATAACATATGACCATATCTTTCTTCAAAGAACTTACTGCAGCAAATCAGCACATGTTCCTTGCGTTTCTTCACCTGTCTTTTGTCGGTCCTGGTGGTGTAGTGGTTACCATACTTGCCTCCTGAACCCAAGATCGCGGGTTCGAACCCGGCCAGGACCGATGGATTTGTTCGGGGCGTAAAAATCCTAAGTATGGCTTCCTTCGGAAGGGAAGTAAAGCCGTGGGTCCCGTGTCGTACATTTACGGCAAGATAAAGAACCTCAAGCCTGAAAGAGAGGCCTCTGAGCAAAATTTGTCGGCCGTTTCACGATCTGAGTTGAATGGGACGCTGATGACCTGAGCTGTTAAAGAGCGTCCATAAATAAATCAATCAAAAAAAAACTGTCTTTTGATGCACCCCTGCAGGGCAGAAAAAGAAAGTGGTTCACTTACATAGTAATCCAGCTTTAGGTAATGTCAGTGACACTCAGTAAAGCTGGATTCAAAGTATGGCGAATTTGTTTTTGTTCACTCAGTGCATGAGGGTCATATATGTCTTGCCTGAAGCATGTTGCATAAGAGCCTTATATTAATAACAATAGCATTCTACCTTAAAAGTGTACAAATTACAAATCTCAAATAACAAATTGCCGCCTAAACTCAGAGCTACTTGAATCATGAGTTCAAAAGGTTGTAAAACAACCTAATAAGCAGTGGATAATTATTGTCGGTTTGAAATAAATATTTTGCAACGATGAAAAAATGCGACAAAAATCAAAAGCTGGAGATGTACGTTCTGGCTAAAATAAAGACCAAGAACTCAATATTATTTGGGTGTTTAATGAAAACGCTAACAAAAGTCGAGAAAATAAGACATTGGAAAGCAATATAAGATAAAGAACACCTATATTTCTTGATGCATGTTCAATTTCCAACCCAAATTCTTATAACATCATTTCTGTCTTGCTAGAAAGCACTCTAAACCTTTCACAGAACTCTGAATCACACTGCAATTCAAAGTTTACGATAATTTTTGTCTTTTGGGAAATTCTCCCCCCCCCCATAACTCTTCTTAAACAGAAGAATCAATAGAAGGTTGTTAAATCATTCTTAGATCTCATGCATACACTAACCTTACTATATCAGAGGAGAAATTACTTTGCGATTGATACTTGGGCCGTGTTTATGCCGGGAAGCAGCTGCGAGAGGCTCGTCCAATCAGGTAACAAAATCACATTATCGTCAGAGGTATGACATCATCAACGTTGGTCGGTCCTGGTAGTGTAGTGTTTACCATAGTTGACTCCTAAACCCAAGATCGCGGGTTCGAACCCGGCCAGGATCGATGGATTTTTTCGGCCTAAAAATCCTAAGTATGGCTTCCTTCGGAAGGGAAGGAAAGTAAAGCCGTGGGTCCCCTGTCGCACATTTACGGCAGGAAAAATAACCTCAAGCCTGAAAGAAGAGCCCTCTGAGCAAAATTTGTTGGTCGTTTCACGCCTTGAGTTGAATGGGACGCTGATGGCCTGAGATTTTAAAGAGCGTCCATTAATAAACCAAATCAAAATCATTGTTACGTGTGATCATCGTTGAAGATGTGGACTTGTGCAAAACTTCTCAAAAGTCTGCAGCTACTGAAGGAAGCCTTGGAAAAAGATATCGATTGAAGAGGTAGGGATAATAAACCAATTTACATAAAGTATTGGAGAAAACGGAGGCGTGTTATTAGAAAGTTTGCTTGATTTATGTATTTCGCTGCTTGTAATAAGCTATATTAAGCTATATTGAACCTGTTACATCATCGTACCCATTTATACTGACCGACATGTTCAATGTACTAAACCAATGTGGCGCACATGTATTGCTTGTGTGTACGGAAATTAATAACGTACTGTTCCATTCATTAGAGGTCATCGGCACTGCAAGGTTTGCTATTTAAATAACAAAATTCTACTAACTGATTAATTCTATCTATAATTTTCCAAATAGTCTTCCCCATACTTGAAACAAAGCCGCTTTTTCTGGAAGTAGCCCTGGTATGCCATCAAATTTCTCCTTGGAGGGCGCAACAACCTCTCAAGTTTTTTTCTTCTTTTTTTGGAAATAAGGAAAAAGTTACAGTGGACATATCTAGACTGTAAGGTAGGTGGTGCACCAGCATCACCTATCCATCCAAAAAGTTATAGCTGTGATTAAGCAAATTCCTCACCATCTCTGAAGACTTTGTTGGCAGTGACTGTTATTCAAGCAGAAAGGTCCTAAGACTCTCTCTTTGATTTCGGGACCCAATTTTCGTCGTCTGTGATTATGTCGACAGGACAGCACCAAACACGAAAGTATTTGTACATATTCAAAGATATATCAAAAGCTTATATTTTACCTTTATTTTGCTTTTGGGCTTAAGTGCCCTCGTAATAGATAACCACGAATGGCGTGCTCAACGGTAGCGCTTGGCACTCTCATTCTGGAGGTCACGAGTTCATAGTTCTTGAGGCCGGCCATCCTACCTTGTGTGTGTGTGTATGTGTGTGTGTGTGTAAAAATTTTTTTTGTGGTTTTCCCTGGTCGCTTAGGCAAATGTTCCCACTTTTCATGCCATTTCAATCCATTGGTTCTGTTACAGTACCAGCAACGTTGGCCGGTGCTATGTGCAGCGTGACGGTGGCTTGCGCTTTAAAAGGATCTCTGCCCTGGTATCTGGTGTGGAAGTGGCTCTTCTGAGGGGCTCGAATCCTTTGGAAGGGGGTTCCTACGGCTATTCTTTCTGGAAAATTCTTAGAAAACCCGCCTTAGTACCACTGGATCCCAGTTGCCCGTGTCTCTCTCAACTCATCTCTTCCTCCCGGAGGTGCCCCCACTGGAAGCATAGGTACAAACGACTAGCACTTGAGCAACACTGAAGTACCGAAATGTTCTCCGTCCCTAAAAATCCAACAGATGAAGGATATACAGGACTATTCAAAAGAACTCCCCGATTTTGTAATTTTATTTTAGGAAAAGTATGAAACATATTGTCATTATATTTATATAAATCTTGCTTCACGTTTATCAGTTTAATGAAATTTTCCAGTAGAAGCATGCAATGCAATATAACGACATCTGGAGTGGAAAAACCTTTTATTACGACCGTATGACACTGAAGAACGAAGTTTCCGAAAGAGCAACCAACCTGATGTCATTAGTAGACACTGTGAATACCTACGGGATTTCATTTACACTGCAATTGTCACCATAACACGAGGAAACCAAATAAATAATTTAATTATTTTTGATTAACCCGTTAAGTACATGTTCTGGAAGGCCTGTATCTGGCTGCTGACTCTTCGGTAAAAAGGGGGGGGGGACATGTCTGCATTTGAATGCTGTGACGTACTGGAATATCATGGCACTATCAGAGTACTAAATTAAATATTGGGAAGTAAAGCGTTTGAAATGCATCACACAAATGGTTTTACAATCCAACAATTGATGGCCTACGAAAAATATTTAAAAAAGGAAAGTATTCTGAAAGTCCTGTCGATGTCCAGGAGCTGAAGATGGGGAATAAAGAAATCAGTTATTTTATCAAAAATAAATAAATAAAGGGTCATGGTCAGTAAGAAAAAAAAAATAAATACCGGAAGCAGTCAAGAATTGCCTAAAGATGTTCGTTTTGTATAACTTAATACTTGTATTTTGATGAAGAACTGTTACCTACAATTTTTGTTACTTTATAACAATGTACTTCAAAATACTATACAACAATGTGATAAAATTATTACAGTGATATTCCTAGGCATCGACAACAATAAAGAAAAGGTAATTAAAATGAAAACTTTCCTTTGAATGTAACTGTTACAAATATTTTAGCTTTCCTTTTTGTATTTATCGACTTTTGAATTTTGGGCCTTTTTTTTACGTTTTGCAAAGCTTTCATAGTCGTACATTAACTTTTTTCTCATTGCTAATCACTGCCACTGACTCTTTTTAAAAACACCCTTCACTTTAAATGGCAAAAGTTATGCATTGTTTGTTTATGTTACTCTTCTTTCTACTGAGGAGAGAATTTATATAATTTCCCCAATTGAATTCTTATTTTCCATGAAGCTCAAGGAATGCAAGCTTTGACACTCACATCCATCACTAACTTACATGAAAAGAGTACAAAATAATCACTCCTTACATCTGGTAACCCTACTTTGGAGACCTCTTAGCTGGACAGCAAGCTCACAACAATTAACATTTTGCAACAGCTGCAAGAATGGAAGTCGCGCGCTATTTACGTCTACTCTGCTAATCTAAACACGCTCTTTCCAGTGCTGCCAACGAAAAACTTGAACATTTTATAGATCCTTGGAATCCGGAAAATTAAAGAGCAACCAGACAGGAAATTGTTGTAACAACATTTTAAACAGACGGTTATCAAGGTACTCCCATTAGAGGCCATGATATATAGAGACTGGTGTAACATTCAACGTGTTCCTGTAACAACAGAAGAGTTACATGCTGAATACCATCTCAAGAGTGCCACATTGCCGGTGATCAAGCATGTTACAGAATGCCTGTAGAGGATAATGAACAGACAACCTTGAGGAATGCGAGAGGCGAGTCCTTTGGTTGTGTTTGCTGAAAAACATAGTGTTCGTTCAACCAGGAAGAGCAGAATAATTACTATTGGAGTAGAGAACATAACAAGGGAGGGACATCGACGGACACGTTTCTGTTTACCAGTGCGGCACTGGGCTGCCGGGAAACAAGTGCCGTGTATTCCCGCCAATTAAGTGTAATCTGCGCTCTGAGAACACGACCGAACTTTAACATGGGGCGACTGACCACGGGCCCTTCGTTCATTGCCCCAACCACAGCCCCTCCTACTCCCGCAGTCCTGAATAAACATTTATGGCCGAGTGCACCAATCCCGTCTTAAGGGCGATTATCATAATGTGGTTAACATTATTTCAAGGTTGAGTTCTGGATCCGCCAAGTTCATCCGGACATGAGCGCGCCTGTAAATTCTGCAACAAGAAGTACAGAAATTTCCACATCTAAACGGAAAATAAAACAAAAGCTAATCGCCATAATGGCAGGACATTAGACCTGCTTTAATATACTAGACTGTATTGTAGACACTGAGGTCCAGATATATAAAAGTTGCTAACTCGAGAGTGTTGCTTTTAACTGTAGTTTATAAAGTAGCTAGTCGCATAAAAATAACCTCAGACTACGTAACCTTGAGTTTGCAATAACCGTCAAACTATTGCCATGGCGCGGACTCTGAGTGGAAGGTCTGGGATTCGGTTCCCGCAAAGACCGTTCTTCCTGTTCCAGATTTTCCTCAGTTCTCATAAATGGCAAATGCCGGGAAGGTACCCTAAACTTAGGCCTGGAACGTTTCCTTCCTTTAAAAAGAAATCCTTTCCCAATATATCATTTCATCTCATGTATAGTCGGTCCTGGTGGTGTACTGGTTACCATACTTGCTTCCTACACCCAAATCGCGGGTTCGAACCCGGCCAGGACCGATGGATTTTTTCGGGGCGTAAAAATCCTAAGTATGGCTTCCTTTAGAAGGGAAGTAAAGCCGTGGGTCCCGTGTCGTACATTTGCGGTGCGAAAAAGAACCTCAAGCCTGAAAGAGAGGCCTCTGAGCAAAATTTGTCGGCCATTTCACGCCCCGAGTTGAATGGGACGCTGATGACCGCAGATGTTAAAGAGCGTCCATAAATAAATAAATAAATAAAAAATCTCATGTATCAACAGTAAAAACAGGCATTAAACACTATTAAAAATGTCAACATCGTAAAATAATAGGAAAATTCATGTTTAGAATGAGCTGATGTTCAACTGTTCAACATGAGTAAATGAATAATTATTTAGTTTTCCCGTCTCCTTGACATATGTTTTATTCTTAATGTCTTCATATATAGATAAGGAAGTCAAAGCGAATGCGAAAGGCAAATTTTAGCAAGGATAAGTGAGAAGGATATTATTATTTATTTTATATGGTGCTAACATATATAAGGAAATAATTGAAAAAAAACAGATTCGATCTTAAACAAGGATAAAGAACATACCCGGGAAAAATGACCAAAGAGTATAATTATATTCTGGAGACTACTGCAATATTACCCTCAGACGATATAAAGGGTATATGTATATGCGTGTGCTTGCGTGCAGTATATAGCACCCAAAACTCCAGGAAAGTTGCGAATGTTATAGAGAACTAGCGTCACATTTCCAGTATAATGCCCTCTTCGGTTGGCATTATAATGAACTGGGGTCTCAGACCTGTTATTGCTCTAGTAACTTTGTGGATGGTTAAACTGGTCTTTCCTTTATCCACTTTGAATATATCTCCAATAACTATTTGGAAGCTCCCTTTCGCATAGATCCTTAAAGTTAGTAGTATCATGAACATGGAATTCAAAGCAAGATTTTGCTTAGTTTGTGATTATAATCGGGAATGTAACATCTGTTCCGGTTTTTCGAACATCTTTTGCTAAGCGAAATCTCGTTTTGAGTTTTTTGTCATTCAGTTCTAAGAACGGATTATTTCCCTCATGAGATACACAAGCAGCACAGTGAAATTCATCTTCGGATGAGATGTTGTAATTATAAGAAATCTGTACGATATGCCGCTTGTAAGATTAGCCTAACATAACCTATAATTGAACGTAACTCTGTCTATTGTTATCGCTCGCAAATGAAGCGTGAAATATTGAAATACGACTTTACCTACATGAAATTAAAATAAACGTAGCTTGTCATTTTATTTATAAATGAAGTTGTTATGCTTTTGTACTCTGAGAAATTGTTTTATTTAGCAATTACTAAATTCTACTTAGTGCTTTAACGCGAAATTTCGTGAACTAGATTTAATTTGAGGTTAAGACGAAATAATTTAGAATAATATTTAAACCACCAAAATTTCCAAGTTAAGTATAACTGATGGTTAAGTTCATGCCCTAAACGCAAGTTAACTCTTAACCGGCCCTGAATATATTGACACTTTAACAACTTTGGGAAATTACTTTTTGCCATGCAAGCACGGAGTTGGGTGACATATTTCAGTACTTTCTATACAAAACAGTTTGACAAGTAAATTTTATTTTTACAAATACCTTGCGTCCCAGTTAGCCATCACCGAACACTCGCGATGACCGATCAAATTCCATGCGTTGTCAATCCGTATTTTATCCTCTCAAGGTAATGTTTTGTGTTTTGGTTGCATTGCTTTAACAACTGCTTTTAATACGCAAGTGACGTTTTTTATGGAATTAAATTTGTGTACTGAAACGTCATTTCAAAAGTTAACACTACGCCAGAGATTATTGATTTACACTAGAGAACACGATTTTTACCTCCGGGACAGTAATGACAGTTTCTTGTAATCTTTGATACTTAGAAAACCAACATGTTTTTTAAATTAGTCCATCAGGTTTCAGTTTTTATTTATATCCGACGAAGGCAAAAATACGACATACTAAGATTTTGTTACTTACATTTTGTACCATAATCCCTAAACTTATTGTGTATGTTATACATGACTTTATTATCGGAAGCCCCTTGCTGGTGACCTGAGATGTTAAAGAGCGTCCGTAAATAAAAATCAACCCCTTGCTGGGGTGGGAGCACTGGAACGGAAGTTTGCATTGAAAAAGGGGGTAAATCTTAAGAGATTAATATACTCATAAACGTATAAGTCAATATTTCAAACTGGGTGAAACTTTCGTTTGGAGTTTGATGATTTAGTCTAATGCTTTTTTTATTATTATTATTTGTGGACGCTCTTTAACATCTCAGGTCATCAGCGTCCCAACTGAGGACGTGAAACGGCCGACAAATTTTGCTCAGAGGCCTCTTCTTTCAGGCTTGAGGTTCTTTATCGTGAGGTAAATGTACGACACGAGACCCACGGCTTTACTTCCCTTCCGAAGGAAGCCATACTTACGATTTTTACGCCCTTAAAAGCAGCAGCATACTTTACTTAATACCCGTGAAAATGTCCCCGTTACGGAGATGTTTGACACTTACCTAATTCTGCATTTGGGAACATCTTAAATGAAACCTAAAAGTAGAAGTATGAAACATAAAATACAACTTACCTGGGTGACATTGTTCACAGGTAGAGAGTGCCTATGCGCCTCTGAGCCACACTGCCGCTGACATTCATCTTGTGTTTCCGGTTGTTGCTGCTGTCACTACTTCCTCGAAGTTCCCACACCAGGTTGGTGAGAGACCGGGGACGGCTCAGGCGCCTCGACCTCTTCTCGGCGCCCGCCCCCGAGTCCCCCGAAGTTCTGCCTCCGGAATGGCTCGAGTCTAAGGTGCCACCCTTGTCGTCCAGTTCCATGGCCTGTTGCAGATTGCTCAGCGACTTGTACCGTACGCTTTGTTGTTGCTGTGGAGGTGATCCTCCGGCGCTCTTCTGACGAAGCACGAGGCCCCGCGAGTTCGCCTGGGTGCCCGCAGCGCCATTCTTTACGTAAAGCTTGGCCAGCGCGGGAGGAGGTGGAGGTTTGTCCTTGGGCTCCTTGGGAGGGCGACGGGTGCGCTTCTGTTGCAGTTTCTTCCCCGGGATCGTTTCGATCGGGGGTGGTTCGGGTTTCTTGTCGACGTCTGTGGGCGGAGACGACGGTGCAGCTCCTGGACTCTGCGGAGGTGAGGCAGGTGTGGAGTTTTCGGGCGAATCCCCAGAAAATGGAGAGCGGATACTCTTGGGAAGTGGTGCGAAACCGCGGACGTAGTCGTATATCTGGTCGATTTCGTCATAGTCGTCTGCATGGTTGTTGGGAACGCGGTTCTCGGCATCCCGGCTGTAGCCGTGGTGACTGTGGCTGTGGTGGTGGTGGTCATGGTGATGATGGTGATGGTGGTGATGGTTCGCAGAATCAGAACTCGCACTTCGTCTCAGGAAGTACCCCGTTGTGGTACCGCCCGATGACCTGGGCTGAAGAAGAGATTTAGAATCGCCGAGCTTACCATCGAGAACGTGTATCCTATCGGCGACGTCTCCCAATAATCGAGTACTGCGCTCCACCAAGCGCTGGAACTCCTTTAGAGCCCGAAGTTGCTCGTCGTTGCGTGCTCTTTGCAGCTTTAGGGGCGCCGCTAGGGGCAACGCGACCAGGGTAGGGGCTTCCTTGTGCTGCTGCAAAGGTAGGGCGAACACGTGCTCCTCCTCGAAGGCGGATAACAGACGTAGCTCGGGCACGAAATGAGAAGAGCTCTTGAGACCCCGAGGTGGGGTACCATGCACCAGTCGAACTGTGAGCGGCATGCGTTTCGACAATAAGTTGCGAGCGGTGTGCACCCCTGATATGTTGTCCTCGCGGGCTAGCGCCGAGAAGCGGCCTCGCAGTTCCATCCCCAAGAGGACGGTGTCGCCTCGGGAATCTGTGCACCGCAGATAGCGGCCGCCTTTACCCAATGTCACTTCTCCCGCAGGTATTAGGGTTTCTCCGGCACCTACGGTTCTGGCTCCGTCGGCTGTCACGCCACCATCCTCGTCAACTCTGGCCACCAGGGCGCGGATAGGGTCCCGCACCAAACATCCTCCCTCCAGTCGACGTCGAGCAAGCTCTGCCACGCTTTCGATGCATCTGCAACAAAATGGCTTTCGAATTTCGATCTTTGCGTACCCAGCACTGAAGATCTTTACCCAATTTGAAAGATATATTAAACTATGGCTAACTAAGAGGTTATTAGTGCATTATTAAATCAGTTTGGGAAGTTCTATTTAAAAAGAATCATTAAAAGCCACTAGTTGCAGGTAATAACTGTGGGCTCTGTGAGGGCTGACAGACTTGGGCAATGTATTGTAAAGAAACTTTGCAAAAAATGTTCACGCCTGAGTATTAAGGTTCGGTTCTAACTGCTAAGTTATACAAAGGCTGGATACTTTCAGATATGTATGTATGTGTGTATATACATACATACATACATACATACAAACATACATATATACATACATACATACATAAACGGCACTCAGACGTTCCAATATAAAAAGTTCACACTTGAAATTATTACAAAACTGAAAACTAAAACGTAGTCAAAACGTGTTCCCCATTACCAGTAGCACAGCATGCTAATCTCCATCAAGCTACCTCCGATGATCGCTTTAAATGCCGCCCCTCCATCTTTTACAACTATTTCATTGAGATCGAGAGATGGTAGCAATAGTTTTACTCAAAGTCCGGAATCCACCAGACCTCAATCTCTAGAAATTTCCCCTGGTTTACCAAGAAACTTCGCTATGTTATTGCCCGCGGCCCTGTCAGCCACGTTTGAACCCCCACTGTCTCACCAGGAGAGATAGTGCCCACCTCAATTCGTCTTATCTTATAGCGGGCACAAGAGTGCTCGAAATATTCTGTGTTTGTAGTTTTCAGTTTTGTCATAGTTTCAACTTTTTATATTGGAAAGTCTCAATGCCGTTTACGTATTTTATGCCTTTAGAGGAGTTTTTATTATTCTGTTAATAGAGTTATATATGTATATATCACATTAATACTAGCCATCTACTTTGTTTGGGAATCACTTTGCACAGTAGAGTTATCCAAGCCGTCGGCTAAATGGAGTTAAGTCCCGATACAAACAGAATAGGTATACGCAAATCATAGGAAGATTATTTTTGACGTAATTTAAAATACACTGTCTATTAGTTGAAGAAGGAGTGAATTATTGTAGTGCGAATCAAAATGGGGGGACAGCAACGGTGAACGGTGAAATTTATATATATAAATTTCCATTTCTAAGCACGTTTATAATTTTAATTTACAAAAATATTCTACTCATTCCTATACGTTCATTCGTTTTACGAGTTATCTCGTGTGTTCATGATTTACACAATGATGAAAAAAAAAAAAATAGATCAGCGCATTTTTCTCATAGGGCAAGAAATATTCTATCACCACTTTGGAAACGAGGGGAGTTTACATGCATGCATCCCTCATTTGTGTTACTCTCCGCTTATTTTGTAGCCATACTATTACTCAACTGGTAATAGAAAGTGCTGGCTAACCTTTTATTCCAGCGACAATTGTTCAATACCCGAAGCCTTCAATAAACTTTTTCTTTATTTTTAATGGTTTCTATATATTCACCTGGTTCCACTTATTTCTGATAGATGCTTTCCATGGCTTATCTTGCGTCCTGCAGCTCTGTTTGTAAACATATATAATATCTTGCAATACTGACTTTTAGAAATATTTTTCCAATGCCTAATTATTACATACCTGATAATTTCATTTCTTGTCTCGATATACGGTGAGGCTATTTGAGTTAGAGGCCATCGAGCGCAGCAGCTGCCGCCACAGAAAAAAGGGAGATGGAGTTGCTTATGTAAAGTTGGTGTTTTTATTTGAAAATCCACATTTTTACTGAAAGTATAAAATGATGCAGTATTTAAAACTGATAATAATCCTAACCTGTGTTATAAGAGATGTTGAAAATAATTTCTTTCAGCAGCAATACTTGCCGGCCGTCTTTCCCTGTATTTCTTCCGCAAGAAGAGGACGCTTCTTGCCTTTGAAAGATCTTCATCTCTAGTAACTTTTTAACAAGCTGGTGACGGTTTCTCTACCTGGTTTCAAAGATGCTTTATTTTGAATTGTTTTATCATTCTCTGCAGGAATCCGTTTTCACACATGTACAGTACATAAATATCCGTTTTTCTACACTATATTTATATTTTTTTCTTCTTCTTCTCATTCGACGCTACGCCCGAGCTGAGCCTTGGCCTGCCGCAGCTACCTTGCATCCTCTACCTCCGTCTTACGACTTCAGTGATAGAGGGCAGTATTGCAGGAGGGCGTGTGATAAACATGCCGGCACACCGCCGGTCGCCTATCACACGGTTTTCGTGATCGAAGAACGCGATCTCTCCACCAGGCAGCGTCCCAATTGTCCTCACGAGGCTGGGTGGATCCTGTTCCAGATCTCTCTTAGAACAATTAGAACGCCCAAACACTCCCCTAACTTCAGGCTGCTATCCGCACATGCATTACACGGCTTGATTGATTTTTCCCATTTCTGAAATAAGTTCACTGTGTCTGATTTGTAAGTATTTCCTAATGTTGGTTGTGAAACCAGACTTCAAAGACTTCCGCGCGTTTCCGTGAGAGCTGATTCATATTTTGAATTTCTAATGTCTCAGACATTTTTTCCCACTGTTTGAATATGCTGTACCTGTTCTGTTATGTGGACAATGCCTTGTCTTAAACTGCAAGGATGACTCTGCTAGGTAAAATGGGACCCAAACAACTTGATGACATTGCACTGTACTTTGGTATCCCTTTACATACCTTACAGCACGGCCTTCCTCGCTGAGTAACTCGAAGTATCCAGGATAAGTGTCGGGTATCGCCAAACGAGGCCCAACTGCAGCCACGCGTCTTCCTTCCTTTAGCTTGACAGCTTGGGCAGCGATCTTATGGCGCTTTCCTGCTGAAATGAGCAGTGCCGTAGACTGCAGCCCAGGCGAGGGTAATGTGGGAACCCCTAGACCGCCATACTGTCCCTTGATGATCTTGACGACGGCGGGCAGGCGCTGCTTGGCCACAAACTCGCGCAGATAATGTCCCTCGTCGGCCCAGCGCGCCGCGGCCACCACTATCTGCCCATCCGTGGCCGCCATCACTCCATCTACAAGAAGAGAATTCTATTTAAACCCAGTGTCCACTACGTGGATTGCAATTCCAAGAATATCTTTCAGAACTTCGTTATGCATATAAGTGAATAGACAAATAACTGGAATAATCACCATCATCACTTAGTCTTGATCATTAACTTTACAAATACGAAAGAAAAAAATTTAAGGAGTTTAACTTAAGTGCACACAGTGTCGGCCAACTCACTGTGCTGTGACATCAGCATATGATCGACTTAGCGTATTGTCAACCAGCTGAGGGCTATCAGTTTGAACACAGGATTTAGACGTTGAGGTAATTGGTTTGTTTTATTATTATTATTTTATTATGTAACATTTTATTATTCTTTACACTCGTTTTAGTACCTAAATACAGGGTGTGCACAAAATGATTATAGAGATTTTAAACTTATATTTTTTCTCTGTGGTATACAATGCAATTCTGAACCATAACTTAAATTGAAGAAAAACTGTGGAAGTTGTCATAACACAAATTACAAGCATTCAATGTGGGAGCCATTTGTGACAAGGCATGCATCCAGCCGATAGTCCATTTCTTGCCACACTGATGTTAGCATGTCTGATGTAACTGATTCAACTGCTGCAATAATTCTCTGTCTCAACTCGGGTAGGTCTGCAGGTAGCGGGGCATGTATGTACACCCACAGGAAAAATTCACATGGGGATCAGATCTGGGTACCTCGTAAGCCAACGGAGGAGAGTCAAGGCGTCCGGACCATGACAACCAATCCAGCGATTGGGAAAGTTTGCCTTTATGTAGACCTTTAGCAGTTGTAGACATCGTGGTCTCTATTGGAGATATTTTCTTAACACCTCCCACACTGTTATTGTTGGAAATGTTAGTTCTCGAGTCGCCCGCCCCTCAGATTTTTAGAACTGTGCGCCAAAACTGTTGTGACACTCTACACATTCTCATCTGATACACGCGGTCGTCCCGGGCTCTTTCCTTTACAGGGACATCCCGTCGTTTGGATCTGACTGTACGTTGTTATTAAAACGGGCGTTAAGAACAAACCGTACGCCCTCTGGACTGGATTATGTTTCATGATTTCCAAGACATAAAAAGGTTTTTGCACGTGAGTTGTCTTATTTTGTTTATTTCGTTACCTAGCTACAAAACAAAATCTGTCCATGTAGAATTGAAATTTCCACAGTTTTTCTTCAATTTAAGTTATGATTCAAAATTATATTGTATACCACAAAGAAAAAATATAAGTTTAAAACCGCATAATCATTTGTGTACACTCTGTATTTATAGCGTCGTTATATCTGAATAAATATAAGCACTAAACTGAAAGAGTAATCTTGTTTCAGATGTTATGCATATTCATTGGAGACCCTCAGCCCTTGCAAAGCACATACCTGAGGCTATACTCGCCCGCGAATCTTGGGGGAGAGCGAGGTATCCCAGACCACCGAGGCAAGTACTAGTACAGCTGTCAGAGTACAAGTTTTATAACAAAATCCAAGTTATATGTAATATACTCTGAACGGGGGGAGGGGAAACGAAACACCTGATCTTTAACACCTTTTTAAAATAAAAATGTATGTTTAATAAAACGAAGACATAAATATTAAAACAATAATTATTTAACTTTTTATCATCCAAATAACAAATAAGGAGTAGATTTTAAGCCCAAATTCTGCTCCAATATTTATTTTAATGCAGAAAAATCTTCAAATAACATTAAACGTTACAATAAACAGAACTTTTTATAAAATATTGAAAAATGACACTTTTAATGACTCTATGGTTTTCTAGCTGTTTGTGCAAGATTATTATCACGGTCTCGTTAATAACTGCTACCACCTCTAGCCCTAATTACAGCTTTGAATATGATCTGCAATCTTCTTTCATGGCATCAGTTCCCATTCGCTTGAAATGCAGTCCGAAGATCTGCCAGTGAGTCGATTAATCGACCCTTATCATGTTTGCCAAGCATATACCAGGGTTCAAGTCTGAACAGCGTGATGGCCATACCATACATTCAATCTCAAACCATATCCAAGAATTCAGAAACACACCAGGCACTAAGTGGACGAGCGTTATCGTGCCTAAAGATAATGTTGTAGGCTATAATGTGTGCAAAAGGCACTACACGATCAGCAAGAATTTCTTCGATGAGCTGTAAGTGACCCATTCTCGATGAACACCAGTTCTGTTTGTGCTTCAGTACTGATCTCTGCCCATACTAATACTAAATTTCCATTAAAATGTGTCCTTGAAGAGAAAGTGCAGGGTGCATAACGTTCTCCTGGCCTTCTCAAAACTCTCTCCATCCTATCTTGTTCCCTCAAACAAAACTTGCTCTCATCCGTGCAGACCACTGCATCCGAGAGATGTGGTGTTCCCTGGTCAGCCGTGGTTCTTTTGCAGGTCTCCTGGACTGAAAATTTATTTCATACAACCTCGTTCTAACTGTTCTTTCACTGATGTTAATAAGCCGTACTTGCTGCAAATTATTCCTGGCCTCCACCGATGTTGCATGCCGATCCCAGAGAATTTGCAGTTTAAGAGACATTTCAAATGTTAAAATTGATTTAAGATTGTTAGCTAGGCAACCCTGAATGCTTTAACTCACGCGGTATAACAATGCACAGCAACAATTTTAAACATTAAAACATCGCTTTGCGGCGATTCTTTAAAAAAAAAAAAAAAAAAAAAACCGCCAAAGCTAGTCAGAATGAAAATGAAAATAAAAATGAAAATCTAAGTAACGGACTAAAGCTTTTTAAATGCACTGATTAAGCATTAATCATGTTGTTGCGTTTCTTGTTGGCCTTATATAAGGCTTGAAACCCAAGTTTATATGTTGTAAAAAAAAAAAAAACAAACAGAGAATAGTTTTTTCTGCCGCATTAACGATTTGCAGATTAAAATTAATAATGTACAAAATGGCCAATAATTTCCGAAACGATCTAATAAATAGACAGAAAATGCGACTCGTAAACATAAAAAAGAGTTTCTCCACCTTACAGTCCGCAGAAAGTAATATTTCTAAGTGGCAAGCTATAAAATGCTTCGCTTTAAAAGCCCAAGCGCAGAGCTGGTGTTTTTTACACAGCGACCCACGCAGCCAGTCTCCCTTTGTTACGTTCACGCACAAGTAGTGCACTGAGAGAAAGCAGACAAAAGACTGTCGTTTACACGCTTGCAATCCCTTCTCTTTATCTTGTTAACGCACATATCGATCTTTAATGTGCTGCACTAGAGCATAAGCCTGGGCCTGCAAACTAAGGGTGGTCTATTTGGTAGTGGTTACAATAATAGGCCATTGGGGCTTATAAAAGAAGCTTCACCACAGGCAAGGTAGAGGTAGAGCTATAAATAGTAGCAGGTAGAGCTATTAAAATTACAACCCAACTAAAATATTTTTGAGACTTCCACTATAAACTTTCGGACCAAGCCTTAGCAAAACGGTGTTCCGAGGGTCGATATTTAATATTCTGGATTTGAAGAAACTGTGAGAGATATAAGCTTCCTGTTGGCAGGACTGGAAAGAGTGTCTTGATTAGTAACCATAGCTGCAGTTGCAACTGCAGTACAACTGGTTTGCAGAGATTAGAAGAGTAAGAACAACGTTGAAATACGAACACACGGAATTTCCAGCAGCATTAGACACAGATGAACGTGAAGAACAATCCGGGAGTGACTTACAGGAAGAGAGCATTCCCTTATGTGTTAGAAACCTTCACAAATATCGTCGTATGAGGAAGCTTTGCTGTCATTGTATAACTCATCTTACAGAAGAACAAAAGTCAGCAAGAGTGGTATAATGTCAGGAAAAAGTTGGTCGTTTCGACAATGTCGATGATATCTGACCGGTGACGAAAGCTGATTTATCAGTAAGACCCAGAATCAAATAGGCAAAAGACGATCTGGGTCCTCTTAAATGACGACCCTCAGTGAACATCAAGCGATGTCGAATATAGTTGCCAATTTCTTCTCAGCAAGAGGCCATATTGCAAACATTTGACTCCAGGAACAAAAAACAGTAATTGCCGATTGATAAACCATCAGAATTTGTCTTCGCAAAGCTTTCAGTACATTAACAGAACGAAAACCTAATCTA
The DNA here is from genome assembly GCA_030762175.1 of Metallyticus violacea. Classification (NCBI taxonomy): domain Eukaryota; kingdom Metazoa; phylum Arthropoda; class Insecta; order Mantodea; family Metallyticidae; genus Metallyticus; species Metallyticus violacea. The sequence continues at coordinate 41,009,785 of CM060830.1, read as the reverse complement.
AACTACAAGGATTGCTGTTGAGAGCGACACTGTACAGCCCAGATCTGGTTCCCTGTGAAATTTTCCTTTTTGCTAACTTCAGGAAAAACTGAAGGGAATCAGTTTGGGAGTCCGAAAGAAACTGTTGCGGCCTACGAAGAAGAGGTTGGTGTCATTTCTAAAGAGGCATGGTGTGGCTGTTTCCATGATTGATTCCGAAGGATGTACTTTGTATAGAGAGCAGAGGAGACTATTTCGAAAAGAGATTGGAAGAGCTGGTGAGCTATGGCTAGGCATCGGAATTCTTTGGCATTTAGCAGCAAGTTAGTACACTCAAACGCAAGATTTGCTCCGCCACCCGATAGACCAACAAGAACTTATAAATGACAGGCCTAAGGTCAGGGGATTGTTTGTAGCTTGTGATCTATTGAATCCCCTACCTATTGTCTACAGTCCAGTATCAATATAACTTCATTCTGTTTTTAGTACTTAAAAGTGCCGCTGGCCAACTAAGTAGATTCCCGAAAATTGAATAATTATTAATTATTTCGTGCTATAGTCAGCATTTTTGGAGTAACAGCGCCATTTATCAAGCCATCTGGCTCGAGAATGAAAAAATATAAACTGTTTACCGAGTAAATCTATGAGCATGAGTTTCAACGTGAAAGGAACTAAACAAGGAAATCTGCGACGATGTGAAAAAATAGAATTTCCTATTGAAATTTTTGAAAGATATGCTTTTCTAGTGCAAACCTAATCCCTTTTATGTTAGAAGTACATTTTTAGATTATCGTGCAGGGGATGTGAAACGACGTGATCGTGTTTTATTATTATTTGTTTTCTCTCTCTTCGCTTTTGTTCATGCATCTTTAAAACCTGTGTAGAACTTGTCGGTGCCATTATTACGGCATGTATTGATTTCAGGACGCTATCTGCTGTATTGAATTCGCATTCATAGACTGTATTTACTTTCTTTCTGCAAATTTCATATCACAGGATGAAGATATCGACTTCACAAAAATCATGAAAGCTCTAAGGAAGGTTATTTTCATTTCTGCAACTTTACCATCTAAAATTCCATTAAACTGAAGAAAAATTTACATGTATGAATGCAGCGTTTTTGAAAATCTTACATTGTCGGAAAAGGGCAGTCTTAGAGTGTAAACGACAATTAGGTGATTATTCGTTGAACTGAACTTTTAACAAATCACTGTTTTTTAAGAGAAGGAATGGATAAAATCAAAGATTTTACCAATTTTAAAGAAAGTAATTCTGAAAAATTGGTGATAATATATAACGGTCTGTGAAATAGTCTTGTAAATTTTCACGTATGGGTAAATTTTATTCAAATGCGACGTATAGTTAACATTTGATTGCCACCTAAATCGACATACATTCAAAGTCAATTAGATGATTCCGCACTGCATTCGCAGATTATTTACGATATAAAAACGAGATTAAAAGTGATAGTATATGCACTGAAGATGAAGCGTGCACCGACGCTCAACTGAGCTCAACATAAAAAGGGTCAATGAAAAAAAATCCATAATAGCATCAATAAAAAAAATATAGTTGCAGTTGTTCTGTTTGCCGATGACACCAGTGTAATAGCATAAACATTAATAATCTAATGCCAAAACTGAATTACATGCTCATATTCATGTATGACTGGCTTAAAGCTAACAAATTATCATTAAAACTTGGTAAAATGTATAAGTATAACTGGCAAAATCAAAATGTACACGTAAAAATCAATAATTAACTATTAGAACAGCCCATATGTATCAAGTTTCTGGGTTTTCGAGTTGATAAAGTATGTGCATGTGGAATATATTATTCCAAAACTAAGATCTATTATCTATGCTCTCAGATCAATGTATTATTTCAGCTCCAGATTTACACTAAAATTATTTATTATGTTTTTTTGTAGTCAATTGTGAAAAACGGATTAACATTTTGGGGTAATTTCTTTAAAAGAAATGGTAGTTTTATTCTCCAAAAGAGGGTAATTCGAATAATTTGTGATATTAACAACAGAACTAAATGTAAGAATCTATTTTTAAAAAATGAATATTTTGACACTTCCTTGTGAATATATACATCCTATTAAAGTTTTTACATTACAAATCAAGGATACTTTATGAAAAAAATGTGAATACATAATAATACTAGATAAAAAAAACATAGACCCATTGTTAATCCGCTCTTCCAAACAATTTCAAAACATTATTATCCGGTGATTAACAAAAACACAAATACAAACATATTCTTACAGAATACCCAAGTAACGAGGTCTATTACTCTATAGAAGAATGTATAAATTAATTATTTTTTCTTTCAAAATGCACTAACTATTTTTGCAAAACACATTTAATATACTTTGATGAGGAGCACATAAGTAATATTTTAATAGTTAATTCGAATTTTTCTACGAATGAGTAATTTATAATGCATTTATGATCTTAATATATGACAAGTATTTCATGACTAAATGTTCTATATATATATATGGTGCGACAACCGGACCTAGGCCTACCGCAACGCCCGCTGCGTCTATCTTCGTCTTGCGACGTCATAGGCAGACGGCAGTATTGCAGGGAGGAATGTGATCAAATATCGTAGAAAGTCATCTCTGTATTAGGAAGTTCCCCAATTGTCCTCAAGAGACTGTCTGGATCCCTATATATATGCAATTATTTATACTACAATGTATATAAATTTAAACACTTTACATTAATTACGTAATGCAAATATTGACATGTTTCATGTTGAAAGTACTTCTGTATATGGATCCTTGAAAAGCAATTAAATTATGTCAAGACTACAAACGTTAACTGAAACTATGGGGTGTTTGTTGGGTGTCCCGATTGTTGACTGTGGAGCAAAAAATGCACGTGAAAGGACATTTCAGTACAGTGTTTGCTGAGAGTAATTGCAATATGTAACATTTCTTGCCTATCAGTGCTGTGGGCCAAAACTTTTATCAACCATTATGTACCTAAGATCAAAGTATCTAATGTCAAAGTATCTAAGAAGACGATCGTTTAATCAAGTGTTGGCTACTTTGGGGGAGGGGGGGGGTTCTGAATGAATGATCGTGGTACAGCATTTGATAAAGCGTAATCCATTATGTAGAAACTTGGACAGTTTTAAAAATGTATTGAAGAAAATAAAGGCCAAGATTAGACCTAAAAAAAAAAGGTCTCTTTCATCAAGACATCCACAGCTGAAATAGTTAACGTGCATAAAATGGGCTTCGAATTGATTTCTCATATAAATATACATAGCTGTTTTGAAGTTCTAAATGCATTCATTTTGGGAAATGTACTCCTTGTGATGAAGACACTATAACAAACTGTAATTTTACACTTAAAACGCTACATTCATTGTTTTAGATAAAATTACAAGTTACATAACATTTAAGGAAAGAATAAAACAAACATTACTCTTTATTTATCCTTTTTTTTTTTAAGAACGAAAAAATTTTGGCAAATTCTTTGGAAATATCTCATCCAAAATATGTATATGAAACTGCGACAAAACAAAAGTTAAGTTCTATCTATTTTGAAACCAAAATAATCATGCATCAATAGTCTAACCAAAGAAAACAATTAATGTAATGCTTCCTAAATATTTAAGTACTTTCAACTTCAACTATAACATTTAAATTTTTGTATAGAGCAATTAATGAAAACCTCTCTCCTGGCATGGCAATATTGTAGAGCTTCTAAGGTCGGGGTCGGTCCTGGTAGTGTAGTGGTAACCATATTAACCTCCTAATTTCAAGGTCGTGGGTTCAATAATGAATAGGATCGATGGATTTTTACGGTCTTTATAAGGGAAGAAAGCAGTGCGTCCCGTTTGTAGATTTACGGCATGTCAAAGAACCTCAAGCCTGGAAGAAGAGGCTTCTGAGCAAAACTTGTCGGCCGTTTACGCCCTGAGTTGAATGGGATGCTGATGAGCGTCCGTAAATAAAACGAATCACAAAATCTAAGGCCGAGACACCCATAGGGCGGCGTTACATTGTCCGGTAGAAATAACGTGGTTAGGTGCAACAGGGTGTATGTAATCCTATGGGTACTAAACTAACCAGATCATGGTTGCCATAGGGATCATTCTATCGAAGGAAAAATTCCTAAGGCATATCCGGGAATTAAACCCGGGACCCCAGAAATAAAAGACGAGAACTCTGACCACTAAAATATGAGGCTGGTTATTTATATTCAACATTTCGAAAACTGAGAGTTCAAACATTGTAAAAGTCACAATACAAAAAGATATTTCGAGATTTGTTCATTGAATGCCATAACTTCAACAGTTGAGCGTTTTCTTTATTAAGCTTGTAAAAAGCCTCGTTTGTCAGTATCTTTAATTAGTGTTTGATCGAGACTCATTTGCTCTGCCTCGAGAGAATGGGTTGAGTTTACCTAAGCCATCTCTAACCTGCCTTAATTAAACACCACAAAACTTATGGCCATCCCACAGCCTTAGTTTAATTCCTGAAACTTTGAAGGTGACTTAGCAAGTTAGTGCATTTGCAAACGAGAGTGCAAAACATCAAACTCCTCCAGCATCGATCTAAAAGACAAGTGAACAAAGTAGCTTCAACATGGCTGTAAGAAAAAAAACTGTGGTTTTATTAAACCATCCTATAAATTTTGCCTTTGACACTATGAAAAACACCACACAATTTCTTTATATTTTCTTCATAAATCAGGTTTTCGTGCTATAAAACAGTTGAAATAGTAATAAACATTTATGCCAAAATTGATGCAATGTAAATCCCTACAGGGAAAATTACTTCATAATATTACACCGTTTATCAATAACTTGGAAACGACATCCTTTCTTTGGTGTATACAGACGTTCACTTTAGGAAGATGCCGGAGGAAAACCTTCAGGATGTGGCCATGTTAAGGTAACAATGATAGGAACTATAACTCCAAAGGTTCCACAATAACTATTTATATATAATTTTCTAAAAAAAACCAAAATAATGTATTTAATATGTGCAAAATATTTTAAATTGAAAATGTATAAGGTGTCAAAAGCAGCATATTATGTTTTAGCATGCAGTAAAAGGAGAAAGTAGAACAGGAATAATGCATTCCGAATTTACATATGATTAACATTTGCAAAAACAAATCTTAAACGACAGAGGTTAACATAATAAAACTTAAATATTTGCCTCACTTAATTAGCAAAGTACATAAACTCTTGAGCACTAGAATTAAAGAAACCCTTTCGTTTTAAAGGAATAGCAGTTTAAACTATGGTCAAATTTTCAAATATTTAACGTTTGCCATTACAGTGCACAATTCTTGATAATATATTTTTTAAAATGCATCATTCAAAATACCTGGGTCACTGGGTGCACATATTCAAGAAACTCCCAGCAAAATGTGTAATTATAAAAGCCCAAAGATTCCCAAGACCGGAGCTTCTTGGCTGTGTCTTAAGTGAAGAGAAGAACACAAGTGCCGGAGGAACTAACCACGAACACAGTCATCCACCCTTGACTCTGTTACATCGTAAGCAATATACAACTCTCTAAAAATCAGGCTATGGCTTCGTAATAGCTCAAGAATGGAAGAAAGAAAGGGTAAGGCGAAGAAATATAGATTCAAATACACTGCTCAAAATAATTAAGGAATCAGGCAAAATAATTGTTTCTACCCCGCTTTCGCCTTTCCTATAACTCTTCCCAAGCCATCGCCAGTGCAATTATGGCTATCAAGGCCATTGGGATGTGTAAATGATGGCTGATTACTGCTGGGGTTTGAAAAGAGAAATTAGTAAATGGGAGCTTCGACAAAATGAATTTTTCTTCTCCCTAATAATGGAAATTTTGGAAATTCATAATTATTGACACATTGCTCTCTTTTTCAATATATTCATTAATATTTAATTTAAAATGAAATCACAAAAGCAGTTCTGTCTTAGCTATATGTCTTAAAACTTAAAAATATTTCATCATAAAGGTTAATACATTATTACTTTAATGTAACTTTGTTTAAAAACCAAGCCCGATAGAGTAAAACTGAAAATATATTTGAATTCAGGGCATTCATTTTACATATTTCCAGGTGAAAAAATAAAAAAGCAAGAAATTGTAGACCAGTGTATCGCTGTTGGAGACTGTCTGCATGAGAGCATTGTTACTTCAAAAGTAATAATATTTGATATTGAAATAAATGTAAGCTTTCCCATATTTAACATATATGACTATGTTTCCATTAAAATACATCTTCAATATAATTGTATAATAGTATTTAAAATATTTTATTTAACTTAGTGATGCAACAGCAAGAAGTCGTGTAAGCTCGAGACAAACTTTCCTGCGAACACATGTGACGTCTCAGGTGGTGCATACACATAATGACCCTTAAGGGTAAGAAGCTTCTCCAACCGCTTTCTCCCATTCTTCCGATCAAAATACTTGACAAGTTTTCCACGATATTGCTTTGCACCAAGTTTCCAAACCGAACCCCCTACAGATAATAACCGGAAACAAAACATATGCAAAGTGCAGATATTTGTAATACTTTCTAGAAAAATTAGATCAAGTACAACTTCTATAGTAGCTACAAGATTAGCGCACTAACTACCCAGCGCCCTTAAATAATTTGCCATTCGCTTTTTTCAAGATCAGGAAAATTTCAAAGAACAAAAAGCCCCACCCATGAAACTTGATCTGACACATTTCGAAATCACAGCTACTGCTAGAGTGGGCTATATGTTAGAGAAACTGGAATGGTCGCCCAAAAAAGTACTACTCAAGGCTATTTAAATTGAGTCATCACTTTCGGCTTCCTAAATTATATGTCGTAGGTTGCTTTCCTTTCCTAGTGACTTATTGTCAATATCCCAGCTTTCCTCAAGAGATGAACGTTTATTCTTCTAGATAATCTTTTGTTTAAATAACTATACAGTCCTACCATGCACGGATGTTGCTGCGATTTTCACTTTTCGGCAGGAAAATGTTAGTGCCTGTTTTTCAGCTGTTTCATATTCAAGGGTAACATCGATGTTTCTTTGTTTTACCGCACTCAATTACAGGCAGTTCATGCTGGGCGCTTGCCAGAAGCCCGTAACGCTTTGAGAAATAAACAATGCTACAGTAAGCTTCTGTTAGACACAATGGTAGCACGCCACCACACCCGTCTCTAGCGATAACAAAAGGCTTTACTTTCGCTTCATGTCACAAGGTCACTCACCATGTGTTAATTTCATACCTTAAGATAATTACTTCAAGTTACGTCATTGCTATATCAAATATGATTCGCTGCCAGTAGTTTACAATAGTCCCAGTAATGCGTGCGAAGGCGGACACTTCTCAATACTTCGATATTGCGATAAGATAATAAAATCGACTTTTTTAATCGACATACCTTCGGTACTGGTATGTGTTTTCCGTTCTGGACAGCCAATCCCGCTTTGATTAAATTACATGACCAGAGGTTTTACCTACACTGAATTAGCAGTTGATGACATCATCTAAAGAACCACCTATGAATTAAATAACATTATAGCAGTGAAAGGAAGGACAAACAGAGAAAAATTAAGGAGGGAAATAAATATGCTAAAAATAAAGATGCAGGAAATATAAAATAGATAGCAAAGGAAGGAAATTAATAAGAAAAGAAAAAAAAATAGGAATACGAAATGTGTATATAAAGAAAATCGATATCAAATTAACTATACACCAAAATCTACGTTAATCAAACTTAAGGCCGTACATTCGGTTAGGAATAATAAACAGACACGTATGTTCAAATATAAAAGAAAAAACATTTCTAATTTTGCATGTGAAAGTTTGTGAATCTAAAAAGAGAGAGGGGGAAGGTGGTCGTTGTGTTTAAACCGAATTTAAGTTGACAGAGTTTCAACTAAAATAAGTTTTACTGTAATTCTGTTTAATATCCAGTTAGATTTTTAAAATCGCTTAAAAACCCATATATTTAACACTAACGATAAGCAATCATCTCATATTAAGGAATTAGCAGACAAAATAAAAGGATGAAACGTGGAGGAAATTAGAAACAAAAGGTGAGAAAAAAGCAGAAGGAAGAAAGCAAAAGACAGGTGTAGAAGGGAAAAATGAAGGCATATAATAAATAACGGGGAGGGGGGGAATCAGAAAAAAAAAACATAGAAATTCAAGTAGAATAGGAAGAAAAGAAAGCTGAAGAACACACATCAATTAGCAACTCCCCAACTCTAGCACACTGTTCTCAACGTCTGGGCATTCCCCCCGGCATGGCAGAATTTTAGCGGACTTCTGCGGGCGTCCTGGCTTTTCAGGCCTCGGTACATTGTCCACTGAGGATGATGGTGAAGGTGACATGAGGGGAGTGTTTAAACCTAGGGGAACACACAAAACAGACTATCATTCAATGAAAGAAAAATATTTTATAACAAATGCGAGAACTGAACCGGGGACCCAGGAATAGAAGTATGAAGCTCTAGCAACTAAAACGTGGGAATGATCTTAGCAACGTATCTGAAAGTACAGAAAGGAGAATAAAAGACACAGCAGTAAAATACACGAATAGGACAAAATTAAGCAAACGAAGCAAATATATGCAAAAGAACAAAAATATCTGAAGATAAAGAATTAGAAATGAAGACAAACTCAAATAAAAAAACATCATAACTAAACAAAATATAACATTTTAGAAAAAATATAACTTTTCACAACAATTAAAAAAAACATAGTCTGCGCATGGGCAAGTATTGAGCCTGTCTGCTATCGTAAATGCGTTTGCCACTTCTCCATCAATAGGCAGCACATTTATTTGTGAAGATATAAAGAGACAATCACAGATTTCATATTCGGATTTAATTTAGCATGATTTATATAGAAAATAAAGAATTGTATAATGAAAGTGTAACACCCACTCTTGAAGGTAACTGTAACACTCATATTTTATTCCAAGTGGTTTAGTTAAGCAAGTCGTAACAAGCTACTGTGGAAAAAAATTAGATTTGCAGAAGTGCCTTGGGCTTATCTCTAGAAATTTCGTAAATAAACTTATCTGAAAGAAATAAAATTAGTGATTAGCCTTATGTTGTACACTACACTTTTAGTGAGCTCTTTGCATCTGAAGTGAAAGGTATTTACTGGGCCTTTCATGGTTTTGTCGCCCGTTTTACGGCAGTTGGCGGGTCGGAAGTTGTCCCTATGACAACTACAATGAAAATAAGCTGGCACCTTAAGAAAGCGGATACTAGAAATGCATTCCTACTACATGTACACATTTCTGTCATCTTTAATTGTAATTAACACATCTGTTCTTCCAAAAATGAGTCAAATTCTCTCCTGATATACATCAACTGGCCCTTATACGCCTTTGAAGGTAGATTTCCCTGCAGCACAAGACTTTTCAGGCAAACAAATGACATCTAAGATAAAATACGGGATTTTTATTGATTTACATCAATGTATTGCAGGGAAGTCTATCTTAATTCAAACCACAGCACTGGAGGATCATCTGGTATATATATATTCAATTCATCCAATATGCAGGGGTTTGTTGTATATACTTTTATTTCAAATTTCTCAAGAAATGAAAATCATACACTGTCAGTACATCATTTCTATATCTTTCTACATTTAATATTTAAATTATATATACATATATATATTGCTTTTTTCAATATAATTTATGCCTTTAATTTTTAGCTATTATTGGATCAAATGTAGGAATAAATCAAACCTCTTTAGGAAAAAACTTAAATCGCCCCAATTAAATAAAACCTCACAATATTAATAAACGTATTACACCAGCATTACCCCATTACACCAACATAAATTAAATAAAATATTTGGTTGTATAATCCTATTCTATGGTAGATCGGCCCTATTGCTCCGTATGCATTTACTGCGCACCAAATACTAATTTTCTCGTCATGCAAGGAAGTTTTGTGTATAAAATCGGATTTACCTCATTCATTTACCATGTAAATGAAACCATGCTTCATTAAAGACTATTAAGCATGGGCCAATGTTTACAATTACAGAAATGTATCCGAATATCAGGATCACTTGCCTACAATTAGTGGATACCAGTAGCCTTGTATGCTTAAATTGGCTTAATTACGGAAGAAAAACTTATGCATATGAATGACCATTTTCTAAAAAATGAATGGAATAGCAGAGCAAGATTTCCAGCGTTTCCTGTCATGAGGTGCGTGCTTATTTTCATTGTAATTTACAAAAACTTAAATCCATTATGCGAATATTACATCCGCTTCGCCGGGAGTTGTCGCTCTGACTGCCGACCCGCCAGCTGCCGTGAATCGGGCGACAAAAACATGAAAAAACTGGTAGCTAGTATATGTTACACTATGCTTTATATGTGTAGTTTTCCTCTCGTTATGTGCAACTTTTCCAGTGTCCTTTGTATTTTTGTATTATTTTTTATTTATTTTATTTATTTTTTACCCCTTTTGCTATGACTCTAGCTTTCAAAAAATGCATTCTCGAAATAAGGCGTGGAACAACGAGTTAACGCTATAACAATTAAAAATCGCGGAACAAACGTGCGTGGTGGTAAGAGTGTTAGACAAAGAAATAGATTTACGATTTCTTTGGGTGAAGATAGTTCCGAAATAAGGGATTGGGGTATAGTAGTGGAGCAAGTAGTTCCCTTTGAAACTTGAGCAGTTTACAGAAGTTCTCTAACAGGCATATAATAAAGGACAGTCATCAGTAAATAAACAAGTGAAATACGAATTATATGGAGAAAAAAATACAAAACAGTTGAAGCTGCGGAAGAAAAATTTACATAGAGCCTGAAAACAAAAGAAAACAACCGTAATGCAGAAGGAAATAAAAGTGAAAAGCATTTGGATGAAGGGATAAGAATCAAAATAGAAAACGGAAACAAAAAAAAAAAAAAAAAAAAAAAAAAGATTACAATTTCCTACAATAAGGAAAAGAATGAGTTACTGTTATTCGCAAAGTGGGGGAGGGGGGTAGCAGAAGAAGATGCGTGACATTCAGGCCTACGAAATGAACGAATGGAGCAAAAGCGAGACCTTGAAGGGATCACCATTTTGGAGAGATAATTTGGCTCTCACTGTGAGGCATGATGGAAAGGCGGAGGACCCATGTCAAAAGGCCGAAGATCATAGGGCGGCTGTTGTCGATAGGTGGAGATGCTATACCGTCACTAAAGCGTAAACACCGTGCATATGCACCTCCTAACATCTCAACATTGTGCGTTGCAATCTTATGCCTTTACTGTCAACATTAAAATAACATCTGTTTTAATATTTTCTTTTAATGTTTTCCAAGAGCTCTCCTCTTTAAATATTCTATTTTTTCTATTTTTTGTGTTTTTTCTTTCTTTCTTTTTTACTATAGGGTGCCCGATAATGAAAGCAAATTTTTATTTAAATGATAAAATACGTAATTTATTTGAAAGACGCTAATATTATTAAGGCAATATGAAGCACAAACTTACCATTAAACATGAAATAAAACTCCAGGCAAATGTCTTTCCACGCTTTCGTTGGCAAATTTTTCAAAGACTTTAGAGCAAAGTTCCGGCTGAATTACATTCATGTCACGTGTAATTTCTGCCTTGAGATGAATTGTCCACAATATTTCATGTAATTCTTGAGAACGATGGCGAATCGACTTTATTGGGCTCATAGCAACGCTCTATCTGACGATGGCTACCAGTCTACGGAACGAGGACGTTCAGGTAATTTGATGTTCTCCGTCGGTCCTGTGTCTTCAAATTTCCTTAACCAATCTCTGCACTGTTGAAAAGTTAGGCGCAATTCGTCCCCCAAAAATTATAGAAATCTTCTAACGGTCTCTCTGCATAACATTTACCGTAGTTAAAATGCACTTTCAGAATCTGTAAGCATTGATCCTTCGTGTATCGCTCCATTTTAGCTGACAACAATACACACAAAATAGTAATCGCTATTTGCAATACAAACAGTTGACAGTCTGTTAAATTTCAGGTCCGGCAACCTAACTAACCAATATAGACGCTCAATTTAAAAACTGTGTTCTTATGGGACACCCTACATTTGAACTTTTTTTAACCTTTCTATTTAATTTTCTTCTCCCCCACTCTCTCTCTCTCTCTCTCTCTCTCTCTCTCTCTCTCTCTCTCTCTCTGGATTTATATATTCTTTTCATTCTGTATTCACCTCTGCCCATTAAGTTCTACTTATTTCATTTCTCTTTTGCCTTTAAATCTTTTCTTTCCTGCTCTTCTCTTATCTTCTCTCTTTTCTTTTCTCATTTCCTTTGCTTGCTTTCCCCTTCTGTTCTATTGCCTCCTCTTTGAGTGTTTTCTTGTTTTTTTCTTCCATTTTTAGAATTCATTTCTTTATACTTTCTCAGTTTTCTACTTTTGTTCCTTGAGCACCCTTTAAACTTTCTTTCTTCTATTCACCAATTCTATTTAAATCTCAGAAATACTAAACACGGTGTACATAATTCCACTATTTTTAATATTGCTGGATGGGAATGAATTGTTAGAGACGAGTATTTTGGTACTTCACTTGCTCAAGGGCTGTTTATGCCTACACTCCCAGTGGGGACACTTCCGGGAGGAAGGGTTGTGGTTTGGAAGACACCGGCGATCAGGATTGACGGGCGCTGAAGCAAGGACCCTAACACAGTTTTCTGACAGAACATCCGGCGCAACCGAAGCACCGCTCCAAGAAGTTCTAGTCACTCATAAAGGCAGTTTCCATGCCAGAAACCTTTCCAAGGTGCAAGCAACCGTTACACCGCACTAGCCCACCTCCCTTGACATTTTTTACCCTGTAGCAGAACCAATGTAATGAAATGATTGGTGTAAAGTGAAGTTCCATTCAAGTATTTGCCTAAGCGACCAGAGGAAAAAAAACAAAAACAAAACAAAAAAGATGGCCGGCACTAAAGGATTTGAACTCGGAACCTCCAGAATGCGAGTCCCATACTTTACCGCCTAAATCACCCGCCCTGTTTTAGTATCGTTTTCATGTTCAGATATACTTATAATGCAGTGTGCTTATCTATATTGCATGCTTAAACTACGTTTAATTATGGCCTCTTACACCCATTTCTGTCTCTGTTTGGTTTCAACATCTTGTCTTTATTTTAGGGAACATACAACCATCGTTACAGAAGAAACCCTCTTTATTTCAGATATTTCCATAGTTAGCATTGAATAGTGTTTATTTCCGTTTAATCTTCTTTTTTTTTTTTTTTGAATGATTTATTTATGGACGCTCTTTAACAGCTCAGGTCATCAGCGTCCCATTCAACTCAGGGCGTGAAACGGCCGACAAATTTTGCTCAGAGGCCTCTCTTTCAGGCTTGAGGTTCTTTTTCGTGCCGTAAATGTACGACACGGGACCCACGGCTTTACTTCCCTTCCGAATAAATCCATCGGTCCTGACCGGGTTCGAACCCGCGATCTTGGGTATAGGAGGCAAGTATGGTAACCACTGCACCATCAGGACCGACTTCGGTTTATCGCTAGAGTCAGGCGCCCAAGATACCATTTCCAAAATTGTTTCTCGATTGTTCTTTTATCATCGTGCACAAATATTAGGCTTTCCATTATAACACAAAATAGTGCACTTGTCTGTTGAAAGCGACATTTCCTCTCTAAGAAACACGCTCCAACATTCTCGCCAGAATCTGCGACTTCGAGTAGATGAAAAATGTGATTCCCGAACGTTTTGTATTTCTGTTCGTGGTTGTAAAGCGAAGTCAGCATAAACTCTTTAAGTTCGAAAAGAAGTTTCACTTTGTAAGGATACCGTTTTAGCTGCCTACACATCGTACTTATGAATGGTTAATCTACTGTCCCCTAGCAACTTGATTTCCATATTCTGAATGTTGTCTAATTTCCTGAACTTCTTCTAAAACCATCTCAGAATTTAAGGCATTTTATGTATCGGGTTTTTTTTTCCTTTTTCTTTTTTATCAGCCTCAGAACCGGTCTGTTGACCTTTCTGACAAGATTCCAGAATGACGACCATTTACATTTCTGATGTTGGCATTTTCTCCATTATGTTGACTGTCTTTCGTATATCACTAACGATTTCGTTAAAAACATGCGTTGACTTTTTACCATTCACAGTTACCTCCCACTAGGAAGTTGGCGTTAATGTTTCGCAATAGTTTTCTCAAATAACCCCCCCCCCCCAAAAAGCAATTTCTTTATCGGTTTCATAATTGAACTTTAATTTGCTTTCCCTTATTTCGCTATTCTTATTCTCACGTGACTTTAACCACACATATTTGCAAGTTAGCATTTTATGTGTTTATTTAAGAACATCAGCTCAGTAAATACAGTAAGAACGACTTGGCTATTTGGTGGGGTCAAATTCTGAGTGCGCATGTCACGAAATTCACACTGCTGCCTGTTATTCTCCTTCAGATGGCTCTGTATAAATAAAGAGATGGCATAATTGCATGCATTGCTATTATTTTAATAAATTAAACAGCTAGCAGGCATATGTATGGCAACGGAATCCAGAATAATAATAATAATAATAATAATAATAATAATAATAATAATAATAATAATAATAATAATGTTGATATGTTGTTGTTGTAGAATGTAAGCACTCCGAAAAAAGTTTAAAGTTTAAGTCAAGGAGTTAATGGCGGTTGGCTAGTAGTTGCAGAGAATACGACAATAATACAAATTCTAGTAGTGTACCGAATTTCTCTGAATAATTCTGAACAAATGATCCTACAAGTTCTAAGTTCATACTTTTTTACTATTGGAATATCTTAAAAAACCGAAGTTTTGCATGGTGTAATAATTAATACGATACTAATTATCTTTTCGTTATTATTATTTTTATTATTATAGTTATTGTTGTTGTGTTAGACTTTTCTTATGTGTAAAATGCTGCCAAGAAAATGAATACAGAAAAATTAACAAATCGAAATGGTATTTCTGCACCAAAATTTGCTCTTGGATTATTGGATATTTATTTTGCAGAAAACAACTCATATCTCTTTACGATAAACTTTGCTCCTTTCCCCATTTGTGCATCCAATAATAAATACTACATGGTAAAGCACAGAAAATACAAAATGACGTGTTTCAGAGACGTGTCATTTATGGTAATTATAAAACTAAGTTACACTCGCCAGTTCCTTAATCTAATTTGTGTATATCAGAAATATTGTGATTAAAAATGCTGTTATACTTTCTCATTTAAGCATAAAGTAAGGATTTAGAAGGGAAAAAATAAAGTTATAGTAGTAATGCTTAAAAATGCTTGCTGTCATTCAAAAAGCACCAATAAACAAGCAAAATAAAACAAAACAAAACAGAGTCAAAATATCTTTTATCCACGTCCCACCTTAATTAATGTAGTTTTATTGTACATAGTTATCCCTTTACTTCAGTGAAAAACACTGGAATTTCATATGTATTGAAAAGAATAAGTCCATTTCCATTACAGTAAACGTTTCAATTAATGAATCTGCACGTTTAACAGCTGCTCATTAAACAACTGCTAGCTGCAGCGATAGCCGCGACATCAGATGGGTTCATTGAGAACTACACCCAACTCGGAACCGAATTTAGGAGCAACAACCTCTAAGTCCCTGCTGTGGTTTAAGCATATACAGAATATGTGTGACTTTGTTACAAACTTCCAGGAATGATAGAAGTAGTCAATTTGAACATTTTCATACAGGAACCTATGCCCGCAAACGCTCTGCTTGACACTTTGTTATACACTTTGTAATTGCAGAGTAACCTTGTAACGAGTAAATCAGCTTCAATTCTTTAATGTAGGCCATGGTGATGTTTAGTGTTGATAAACATTCAGATGACTTAAGAACATGATTTTCATTATGGAAAAGCAAATGAAAATAAAAGATGAGCTGCTAGGCATTACTTGTTAGCATGTCCACTGCGACATTCAATGCCTGCATTGAAGCTGATGGAAGACATTTTCAACCACCTATAATAAATATGCAATTTAAACAATGAATTAGACGTAACCAAATTGTTAAATTGTCTGTAACAAAGTATAATATACAGTAAATATTAAGTATCTAATTCAACAAGAATTAAAACTTCCTGTGAAACTCGTATACCGTAAAAACGTTATTTACAGTAATAAACTTGTGAAAATAAAAAAGCAAACACACATGCAAACATCTGTCAACCAGTACAGCCCGAAAGCTGATAGTGAGTTGCATTTGTCATAACCAAATGAAACAGTTAAACCACAGCTTCCGTAACAATAAATCACATTCTTTTGTTAACAAGAACGTGTAATTTATCTATTAATTTGGAAAAATCCTTTGGAAGTATTCTAAGTGCGTTTAATAACTTTAAATATGAAAAAATATATATTAACTAAATCTCTATATAGTAAATGCAACGAACGATAAGGTTTATCAATAATAGCTAACATATTGAATGCAGTTCTCGAAGAATGATACCAAAGCGAGATCTGACAACACTGTTTCTATTTCTTATCATGGACACGTGGAATGCACGATACTGGGAGGAAACTGAGACGCTGATTGCAAAATGCTCTCATGTAAGTTGGCGCCATATTTCGAATAACTAAGTATCGTTCTTCGTGCGCGAAAAAAGGTTACGCAGCTATCCGAAATATGTCGCACACCAATGAATCGTTTGTTTGTATTATATTTGAACACTTTTTTTAATTAGTTTCATTATGTTGGCTGTCTATTTTTTTATCACAAGTTAAATATACTGGTGAGCTTTATGAAGTTATGAAACCTCATAATTTAACAAGTAAACGCTCTTCTTGCACAATTGCTCCTTCGATTGATCATACCTACCATCGTTAGCTGTTGTGTCAGAAGTCTGGCAAATGGAACATACATGAAGTCTATCTACGCCCTTAGAGGGGCAATCCTAGCGTGTTGCTCGTAAGAGTGTGGTGATGTATTCCAACAGAAACTACCACGAGTGGCATAACTGTCTCCGCAGCGAGATGAAAACAGCAAGTACGTTAGCACACTCATTTACGTTGGCAACCGATCACTTGTTACAGCCACAGCTGCCACATTAACTATGCTGGAATTTCCAACCCCTATTCAGTTCAAGGATAGCACCAGTTCAAGGGTCAATGCTCCGTGGCTGTGTTGCCAACATAAACGCAGCATCGCGCCTCTGGATTCGCTCCGGAGACATTTATGCACACTCAGTGTATCTATATATACTGTTGTGTCTCACCTATGTCCTATTCCATAAAAGTATGGTCGAGAAGGAACGGCTATTTGCAACGTATTGCCACGCCTTGAATTTATATCTACTCCTTATTGATAAATTCGTCCTTTTTGATGTACAGAGAGGATTTTTATCTTTCCTGCTAAAAGGGTCTTTAACTTTTTTTTCAGAAATAATAATTTAAACACGTTTATTTGACATTATCAAATTCAGTCGAACCGCCACGGGTGGCCGAGGTCGTTAAGGCGCGGACTCGTGAGCGGGAGGTCTAGGGTTCGAACCCCGTCGGGACCATCCTCCCTGACTGAGGTTTTTTCCAGGTTTTCCTCAGTCCTCATAAATGGCAAATGCGGGGAGGTACCCTAAACTTAGGCCTGGAACGTTTCCTTCCTTAAAAAAAAAAAACTCCTTTCCCAATATATCATTTCATCTCATGTATCATCAGTGTCACCGCCTGTGGTGCCTCAATAGTAAAAACGGGCGTTAAACACTAATCAACAACAACAAATTCAGTCGTCGAGAAATGGCAAAAGAACGGATCTTCCCGATTGCGATCGGTCACTTATTTTAATAACATAAATAATAATAATAATAATAATAATAATAATAATAATAATAATAATTTATTACAGCTAACAGATGTGCACATACAAGTTTCGAGCATTGTCAGTAATTCTTATAATTGATATAACTAAACTAAATAACATGTACAGTCCATTTATTAGTATACTTAATCATTTATATTTGTATAAATGTGTTTATATTGTTTGGCAATCATATCTCCATTAAGAGCAAAAGACTGAAAAAAGCATCAAGAAAGATTATTTTGAAAGAGAATGGGGAATAGAAAGAAACTCTTTTAAGGTACTAAAAGTAAACTAAAATGCTGGACTGAAATATGCATTTGAAACAGAAAGACCAGTGTCAATCGTAAGCTGTCCTTTATTTACATGTAACCTCACTTTTTCATTATACTTAAAGAATTATATTTTCTATTGGTTAACAAAATATTAAAAATGTATTAATATTTACACTAGTATTTGCAGTTACCAATACTCCTACACTTGTAGAGAAACTTATACAGCTTATAAGTGCGCGTCTAATGAAACAAAACAAGGAAAAATCACTTGTACACTTATAAGCATGGAGTTGTAAAGTGCAAGTGTAGGAGAAACCTTCTACTAATAACAAGTTACAAGTCCATACACTTCTAATGTATTAGACCATACTTTTGTGGAACAGGGTCCAAAAGTATTTATTACTGGCGGCCATTCATTATTTTCTTCAGATTTGTTTTTCAATTCACACGTTGAGTTCTCTCCGGGCACTATTCCACAAAAGTATGGTCTAATACATACAAGTGTATGGTACAAGTCCTTGTAAAGTATGGTCTTGAAACTTTTTGTTCCATGAAAGAAGGGCAACACTTGTAAAGTATCAAATGACGCCATATAGGAGCAAGATGGAGGACAGCTGTTTGTCATACGTCGCCATACCGTGAATTAGGTTATGTTCACTCTTTAGGGATTTTTAATGTACAGAGCGGATTATTATCATTCATGCTGAATGGGTGTTCTATTTTTTTCTCCGATATAATAATTTAATTGTTTTATTATACATTTATCAATATTCAAGTGCATTAATTCCTTTGAGGCGACGGTACCTTACAGCTACAATTAGGAGCATCAATTTCAGTCGTCGAGAGATGGCAGAAGAATCGAGCTTCCCGATTGCTCTCTGTCATTTATTTTATTAGTCCATTTGATCATTTGTTTTTGTTTATTTGTTTATATTGCTTGACAATCACGTTCTCATTATAAGCAATATAGTGGAGTGTCAAAAAAATATAATTGTGTCAAAAAAAGTATGTTAAAAGAGAACGAAAAGAAATTATTTTCGTGGCATGTAGCAAGACCCTTAAAAATACATTAACTGAGATACTGGTCTGAAATATGCATTTGAAACAGGAAACGCCAATATAGGTCATAAGCCGTACTTTTAATTGCATTTAACCTAACTTTATCATTTTATACAACAACAATCGTAAAAATGTTGCTTTCATAAACATGAGCATGGTGCACATGAGTAATATTAACACATATTTAATTCATTTTCAATTGAAATTATAATTATTATACGTTATATGTGCATGCAAGGTTTCCATGCACGGTTTCTGTTCTGTTGAAACATACGGTGGCATGTGGACATTTGTACTGCTAGAATTAAACACCTGCTCTCTATGACAGAGAAGGGACCCTCGCCCAATGAAGAACAGTAAATAGACATTAACTATGTATTTGGTGCGCAAACGTCCCCAAGTTCCGTTGCTGCCCGGTATTTTTTTCCAGTTTGGATGTTTGTGTTCGGAAAATTTTCGCAGTCCAGTAGTAAGAAAGAGTAGAAGCAGCGGTTAACCGGCTAAGTGTTAGTGACCGAGCAGGCCAGCAAGCCGGGGCTATAACGGGTCGACTGCCTCCCACTTAGGCAAACACACGCACCCTCTGGGGCACTTCCAACATAGCATCAAGTCCAGAGGTCAAACCAAATGGGGAAAATTTAGAGTTTGCACTATGTGCTTAAGAAAATGTTTATTTTACATCCAACGCCAGCTATTGAAGATGGCAAACGAAATGAAATGATGAATGTTTTTGAAAGAACATAAAAGCAAGGGAAAATGTTGAAAATGCTGGAAATAAACAACTAAAACTAATATCCTTTTGATTAAGAGTGGAGCAATTGCTTCACCAACTTAATATAACACCCCAAATTTCCGAAACACTAACAGAGTGTTTCGGAAATACTTTTACAAACATTGGTGACGGGTTCCTCACACCAAAGCAAGGGAGATTGATTTTTTTTTTTTTTGATTGATTTATTTATGGACTCTCTTTAACATCTCAGGTCATCAGCGTCCCATTCAACTCAGGGCTTGAAACGGCCGACAAATTTTGCTCAGAGGCCTCTCTTTCAGGCTTGTGCCGTAGATGTACGACACGGGACCCACGGCTTTACTTCCCTTCCGAAGGAAGCCATACTTAGGATTTTTACGCCCGAAAAAATCCATCGGTCCTGACCGGGTTCAAAAAAAGCAAGGGAGAACATAAAAAAAAAGCCATATAAACATATGTCGAAAATCCTTTGTTTTTGAGTTATTAATAAAAGTTTATCAAACAAGAAAAAATCCATATAAATATATGTCCAAAAATAATTAGTTTTATGAGCTATTAATCAAAGGTTACTTCAACGTGTTTCAAGACACAATCTAACAACTTAAGTTCATACCCGTAAATAAAATTCATTTTGTTAAGTAATCTAATGATGTTATTCATGCATTTGGGGTATCAGCATTGCATACGTATATGAAAAAATATTATTCGCAAAATGCAGTAATAGTACTGTTGAGGGTCAGCCATTTATATGATTTGGTAATAACCGTATTAAAGACGTGATAGTCATTTTAACTCTGGCGTAAACTTTCATTAAGAACTCAAAAAATAAGGATTTCCGGAATTATGTTTATAAGAATTTTTTTCTTCTTGTTTTGGTGTAAGAAAATCGCCACAGAGTTTGTAAAAGTGTTTCAGAAAAACCGGTATATCTGCATTTTTAAATTTATAATTATATGTACTCAAGTTTATCAATTTTAAAATATTTTTTCTCTAATTCAGGAAATTTAGATGTTTATATCCACGATAAAAAAGTGCATAATTGTAAAATGAGATAATCTTATAGATCTCCACATTACATAGACTCAGATATTTCAATGGCATATACCAAATTTCCTTTTTAAAAAAATTAAATTGCGACCGCTTGAGCGATTTTTAAATTTCGCTTTAATCCCCAATCGATTTTCATATATGCCCTTGCTGCTAATGATTCTATTGTCCTGGTTTTCAGAGACTATTTTTATTAATTTATTTTAATGAAATATAGCGAATTTCTTTCAGAAAAAATAAAATTTTCGGCAGCTAGAGGGATTATTTCGTTCATTTTTTGCTTTAGGTTAAATATTTCCCCTCCCCATGCTCCAATTTTATGGTTAACGAACTCGACGAATCGTTTGGTTATATACTGAGTTTCGTTGAGAAAAAACAAAAATTGCGACAGTTAGGGAGTTAACAGACACATATACAAATATTTTATGCATATATACCTTTCATTATCATTTTCGGTGCCTAGTAGGTAAGATCGATGGAGATTTGAAGAAAGTTTTCAAAAACCATTTCATGAGTACAACCGCAATAGTTTCATTCCTTCGGAATTCGCTAAAATAAAACTTGTTACGCTCAATAGAAAACAATAAAATAATTTGTTTAAACGTTCGTTATGTTGTATTTTAACCATACCTTTTTCAGTAATTAGTAGTAGAAGGTTTATCAAATATGGGATGGACTATGTCATTACAAACAATTCAGTGGGTATAAACAACACACCACGAAATCCACGCGCTTTGTAACTGTTTAGCTACAAAATGCGGAGAAGTACTTAATAAAAGCGCTGGTCACTTCATCTGATGACGCTGGAAGTAGGTCACTTGTCCATCTTGGTTTACTGCAGAAATGGGCTCAAGTGTGAAAAACGCACCGTTACCAGAGTCAGTTGGCGGCCAGGAAACGTGATCAACAGGTGCGGTGTTTTCTCGGGCCATCTTGGTTCCAAATTTCATGTCATCCCTTCATCTGAGTAATGGCAACACACAAATTGCCAACCAGTGGTCGTTTTTTTTTGCCGTGGGAACGTCCAAAACCATCAGCAGCCTTCAATAACGTTATATAAGGGAAACATGGAAAGAAATTGCCGTTTTATGAGCCTGCTACATGCGATCACGTTCAAAATGCTCGGTTTCCCCGACAAGAGAAACTTTAACAAGGTCATGTTCAGGTTCCCCTTGACTTTTCCTGTTCTACTGTCGCGTGATAATATCGACATTTCCAGCATGAAGCATCGTCGTTTATCAGCGTTACATATCTCCTTGTATCCATTTACCTTATCATTTATCTCAAAGCAT
Organism: Metallyticus violacea; assembly: GCA_030762175.1. Lineage (NCBI taxonomy): Eukaryota > Metazoa > Arthropoda > Insecta > Mantodea > Metallyticidae > Metallyticus > Metallyticus violacea. The sequence continues at coordinate 40,987,594 of CM060830.1, read as the reverse complement.
TTTTTATTCTTTTTATGGCCCCACCTTAGCCATGCCTTAGCTTTGGATGGAAATCTCTTCTAAGAGATTTATTTTAGTTAGAAATTTCTTTTGTTCAACTGTGTAAACAAAGAATCAATAAATACATTTAAAACTACTTGCCAGGTTCTCAAGACACTTTTTAATTCACATGCCAAAGACCTCAACATATACGTGCTAGCATTCTTAATACCTCCGGGATAAAGTAGAGATAAATAGGAACTATCAATGTGCTGCTCTTGAAAATTACAAAGGAAAATTTTCTGTTATATGTATTCAGTTCAAAAGATATTGAATATTTTCAATTAAAATCTGCTTTAATTCCTGTTAATTTAATACATAAAATTTCGATTCTATCACTAGTCTACACAATTTTTGTTGAAAAAAACGGTTCATATTTTCTGATTTTTTACCACGTGAAATATTTCAAACTAGTCTGATTTTTGTTTCAGAGCGTTACATTTTTTCAGAAATCAATATTATAGAAAATGACAGTTTGTATTATTTATACATTGAGCAGATACATAAAATAAACATCCTGAGAGATTTAAACAATAAATGTACTTCTTCCACCACTCCATATTAAGTTAGGCTGATGAAGCAATTTTTACTGCTCTGAATAAGCATAGTAATTGTTTTAACTTTTGTTGTTACAAAGATCCCACAGAAAATTGAAGCTAAGATAGCAGAAGATATTTTCCATGGAACCTATCTGTATTCCTGAACTTTTTGCAGCGGAATCCACAGGGGGAGCGATGATACAGGATTAATAATGAAAAAGGAATTAATTTAATTGATTGGTTCTCAAGGATAATGTTGTTCCTTTTCCGACGTCATTATTACTGCTGACTTATAGTTTTGACTCTTCTGCTGGATATTTTTATAGTCTTCTTGATACCATAGGGAAAGAAGTGAGGAAGTTAACCAGGTGGTTAACAAGATATGCAGTGTTATCATATGTAGCACGATTTATCATCAAAGTTTGTTTCATTTAATGAGACACCGTTACTCCTTGGAGAATTTCTTGTTACATGTGCCACTTTTGTACGAACTATGACGATTATATAGCGACGCCCTGACACACTTTGATAACGCCAAAACTTTCTACTGTTCACTCAATAAAACAGGTCAATCTGTTAACTAACTTGATACAACTATAATGCTTAACTTGATAAAGAATGATCCTGAACTTAACTAATCCTGAGACGTAATTACTTTCAACTAGTCCTGAAACGCCACTGAGCTCAACTAGCTCTAAGATACAACTGAACTTAACTAATCCTGAGATGCAACTCAATTGAACTGATAATGCTCTTCCCTAACGATGCCTTTCCACTGAATACTCTTCCACTGACTATGGGCCGCAAAATAAACATGGCAGTCTGACGGTTTCCCGAAGTCATCATTATCCTTTCAAAATATGATTTTAGAAAACTCCACAATATTTTCTTTCATCTTCGCGTCTCTATTGGGTAATATGTTCCCTTCGGTCTTTTTTTTTTTTTTAATTATTATTATTTTGCTATATTAATGGTTATATGTACTATGTGACTTTTTGCATGTGACCCACATCTCTCACTTAATAAATGAAGCCGTTAGGATCTCCCTTCAAGAGGTTATTTCCTTGTCTTTCACTCCCGTAGTTGTCTAATGTTTTATTAAGCTTATCCTTGCTTAATAAAATACCAGCAAAGCTTTCAGACAATATACAAGAAACATCTTTTCCACGGATTCTGCTTAAGATTTTCTCCAACTAATAGCGGCCCACTTGCTTCATACAATAGACAAACAGGCTTCTCTGCCAAATTTCCAGGTCAGTTTTTATCGCTGGGATGGATTTCTGCACTCTGGTACGAGAAAATGACATTTGCATCAACGCAAGTACTAGAAATATGACATTGCAATCACAATTAAAATAGAAAAGTTACATAAAATTAATTAATATAATAACTCTAATTTAATTGGTGGTGGCAGCTCATAAATTCCACCTCATTACCCAGGATGAAACCTTTCCTCAGTCGATGTCCGTGTTAGAGAAGTCAACATGGCTGGCATATAAAAAAGTGTCAGAAAAATTTCTTGGCAACAAGAAACCTGAAAACTGTACAGAAATGGTGGAGGATATATTTCAACATTTTAGAAATATAGGGTGTGGAATGAGTGTTAAAGTGCATTTTCTCAACAGGCATATTGATTACTTCCCTGCGAAGCTTGGTGCAATGAATGAAGAACAAGGTGAGTGGTTTCTTAAAGACATTGAACAATAGAAACCACTATCAAGGTCATTGGGATGTATCAGTGATGCTGGTGTTTGAAAAGAGTCACTAGTAAATGACATACTAGAACTTCGGAAAAAAAAAAAAAAAAAAAAAAAAAACGAAGTTTTCTTCTCCTTACTAGTGAAAAAAGTTTTGAAATTCATAATTATTGACACATAGCTCTCTTTTTTCATTATATTCATTAATATTTAAAATAATAGTTAAAACCAAACCTACAAAAACAGTTTTGCCTTATTTAAATGTCTTAAAAGTTATAATATTTCGTCAGAATATAATTACATTATTATATATAATGTGATTTTATTAAAAAAAAATAGCCCCATAGAGTAAAACTGGAAACAGGCTTGATTTAGAGTATTCGTATAACATATATCCAAGTAGAACAATAAAAAAACAAAACTTTTATTTTTTGTAGACCAATGATATTTGTTGCCATATTTTAGGGCGTCTCGAAGTTGCTGTTACCATGGAGAGCTTATTTTCTAACTGCAGGCAGAGGGATAGATAATAGTAAGTCTATCGTCTCTTAACGCCAAATGACAGAGAACTAGGATATTTTTGGACGTGAAACGGTTCCCTAATTTTATCCTCTTTTTTTTAGGTATGTAGTTCTTTAACGTGCCATAAATCTACGACACAGGAAATACTCTTTAAGTCACTCTAGGAAAAACTTGCGCTCGAGATTTTTACGTTCTGAAAAATCTATCGATTTCAGCTGTATATGAGCCCGCAACCTTTGGTCCAACGAGAGAACGCTACCCTTAGACCACTGAGACCGACCTCTGTCTCTATAACAGCTATTAAAATAAAAAGATATATGCTTAATGTTTAAAATCTGTTTAAAACCCACAAGCTATGAAATTTTGAAACTATTAATTATTCTTAAAAAATCAGCTATTAAATAAAATTTGTGTGAGTAATGTTTAAAATCTGTTATGAAGTTTTTAAATTATTATTCTCAAAAACCAATTGTTATATTTGTATAAAAATAATTTACGAAACTATTCCTAAAAGTTGTACATTTTCCGAATACTTTCTTTTAATTATTTAAAAGGTAATATGTACATGTATAAATTAAACCACAATAGTTAAAATGCAAACTTTTTTTCTTTGTTATGAATTTTAATACTTTTTATTATATTACTGCATTCGAACAATTTTTTTTCTATTTAACATAAGGTAAAAACCGGATTTCAGTACGTTGATCTCAATAAAAAAAAATATGTATTCAAAATTTCATGCAAATATATTTAAAAGTGTAGAAGCTATGATGTAAACATTTTAAAAAATCAAGTTGCAATTTTGTGCAGTATTTGTTCTTTTTTTAACAACACTTTTGCTATATTGATTATATTTAAATATACGTGTTTGCTTACAATATTGCAGCTTCCTTTTGCCCATGTTTGGTTATATTTCATCAAAATAAAATACAATAATAAATTACAGAAAAACACTTGCCACTAATACAAATATTATTTAAAAAAATCTATGTAAAAATCATATCAAATTGAATTGTTGGTTGCCATTGAAAATTAATTGGGTCCTAATATTAATCCTCCAGGCACCGCACAAAGAAGATTTCTTGCTGTGGATGATTGACCTCCATACCTAACACATTTTTTACGGTCAGATAGATAAGTAGAAAAATTGAGCGTCTGAATCGTTGATAGCAAAATATCGCGTACAACAAACTCGAAGGCTTTGCTAATATCACAGAAGGAAAAGCGAAGAAACTTTTTCTTTGCCTTTTGTTTTCAAAATTTTCCACTGCACCAGTGACATGTGCTATACCTCAAACTGAAGCCATGTCCAGAGTGAAAATACAATTTATTAGAATCACAATAATAACATTGATCTTGCATAATGGTTTCAAAGAGGCCTGTAATTAAGAGAGTTTAGGTTTTTTTCACTTTTCTTGTAAATCAGGGTAACATAAGTAATTTTCAAAATTGCTGGAAACATTCCACTAATTAAAGAACCAGTTAATATATATTAGACAGATTGTATATCTGTCAGGGAATCAAGAAAAAATATAATTATATAAAATGTTTATCATAAATTTCTTAGCATAACAACAACTAATTCACATTACAAATAGTTTATAACCTGCATAATGATAAATAATTCCTAGGTCTTCACTTAAATTGGAATGCACATGTTATGATGCCTAAGCTAAAATCAATACCTAAGAGTTTCGTTCATTATATCATATTTCCGAAACTATCCTCAGATTAGCTTCTTATGCACACACCTCTTCAATTATACAAAGGTCATTCAATAAGTAAGTTTACATATTGCGGGAAAAATATTAAATTCACTTTTTAATTTTAAATAAAGTCAGTTACTTCTACAACTCCAAAGCTATCTCTTTACATAAACACCATATTTTTCGAATAGTCATCTGTTCTCTGCGATTTTCACAGCGTTTTCAAATCGCAAATGCTTCTTGGGTTCGGTGTAAATATGAAAATCACCAGGGGCAAGATTAATAGAAAATGATGAATGATAGAAAATTTCCCATTTGAATATCTTAAGCCAGCACTGGATTCTTTGAAATGAGTGAGGACGAGCGTTGTCGTGCGGTAGCAGAAGTCAAAGTCCGGTGCATTTTTGTTTGATCGTGGCTTAAGGTACGCTGGGATCTCAGTATCTATTGTGATTCTGTGAGGCAAGTAAAGCAAAACCCGCTGAGAGTAACAGAACACTATCACTGCACCCGGCCTTACGCTGGTTGTTAACGTCGAACCATCTGAATGCTTATACACACAGAAGATTTTCGCAGCAGTTCCGTTTTTTTCTTGTTCACAATCGGACACGCTTTGTTGCATCACGTCCATGATGTCTCGTTAACTACTCCCAAAAAAGTGCGCGCCATTTATTTACCTGCTTCAGGGCTACCAACACACTTTAATGAAACTTCTTATCCAAAAAAAAAACTTCATTTTTGTTATTTGTTTTTTAGAGATAAAAACGGGGACAGTTACTTATTGGGTGAACTTCGCAAACTACGGTTTAATATTCTGAGGAATCTCAGCTGTGTGTTCCTAAACGATGACGGTAACATGTAGCATTGTTTTACTCCTGAGCCACGCGTGAGTTGTCCGTGATTTGTTGCCGGGAATTCAGTTTTGTTTCTGATACCTTTCACCAAGGAGAGTCATCTTCAAGTTTCACTACACCTTTCAAGATGTCTTCTTGTTACTACCTGGCTCGGTTTTGATCCCGTGTTGACAGAAATGGAGAGGTAAATATTATCATCTGGTGCGATGCTCTCCACCAGACCATCATTGATGCTGGATGCTTTCTTCGAGCTCTGTGCAAATATTTTGTCGTCTTGTTTATTGTATTTTCTTATCATTAAAGAAAGATTTCCCTGACTATTTGGAAAGAATATATTTGTTCTTTTTACAACTGATTTTATCAGCTTATATATTTACCAACGTCTCACCTGCTGGTTTTAGCTGTCATGAAGAATGATCTGGTGCCATTATTTTTACTTACGTAACGTATTTCTTTGAATCCGCTCACATTAACTGCTTTGGCCAAACTTAAAGACCTGGTAAATCTCGAAAGGCCGTTAGTATATCAAAGTTCTCTGCATGTTTTATTATTTCGTAAACAAAGTTCAATGAGATTTAAATTATTTCAGCAACTTTTGCATTTATTACCATACTTGTAAAGGAAAATCACAGCATCTATGTTTTCCTTCATCATTTTGAGAGGGCATAAGTACACTGACTGAAAAGTAACAATTGGTAGTATGATGTTTTGTTTTTATGTTATATTAGCAACGAATTTTAAACACCCAAGGGAAAAAATGAAAAGATAAACTACATAAAAGGTGTTTTGAAATGATAATTGCCGGGATAACTTCTGTACCAAAACCCCGAAGAAAAATTACTGTACAGAATTATTAAACGGGGTCGTGATTTATGCCTTATGAAAAAGGAAACTGTATGATCGGATTTCAGTCGTTTGTATTTTATGATTTAATCCAAGCAAAACCTTTTTTACATTTTGTAGATGTTAAATGGTACAGAAAAGCTTAGCAAAAAAGAAAACGAGCCTGTCTTTTTCTTTTCTTTTTCTTTTCCTTCTTGTCTTGTCTTTTCTTTTCTCAGTTCGCGCCCTCTAATAATAATCAATAAAAAGAATTTCGTTGGAATATTTCAGAGTACTTGATTATATGCAAAACTCCTATAAATATACATTTTATTATTATTATAAAACCCCTGTCGTAGTAATTGTATTAATTACAGCACTATCTTATTGACTGGTTCAGCTTCTCGTCCACTCAGATTATAGCAAACGTGGAAAGCTGCTGCCCTCCCCCTCCTTTACCGCGAACCGATCATTGTTGCAGACGCAAGAATCCGCCTGAATCACAGCATGATGTCACTGCAGGCAGCTGACCTTGAACCCAGTTCGGGTCATTGCACTGGTGCAAGGTCGGCTCGCCTCGTCGTCCCGAATTCCTCATTTCTGTGAAGTCTGCCAAAGTTTTCCCTTTCTCTTGCGCATGCCCCCTGCTTTTTGTGTTTCAACATGTCTGCAATTGCATGCACATTCTAAAAGGATTTTCTCTTTGCAATTCGGCCATTAGAAAAGGAGTTATTTTAACTGTTTCTCACTAGCTTTTGAACGAAAAATAAACATAGATGTTTGCGTTTTTTTTTTCCCTCCAGGAATATGGTCATCAAAAATGTAACATTTGTAGGGTTTTTAACGTGATATAATATATAAGTTTATTGCAATGCACAGTAAGAATATTTAAACGTTAATAACTTCGATACAATTGCAATATTAATTTCTCTAGGCGTTAGCAATGACAGGAAGAAAAAAAAAAGAGCGTCAGTTTTGAGATCTATAACATTTTGGAAACATGACTCTCTTTATTATGGCATTTACAGTCACATTAAGATTTATTTGGCAGTAAAAACCTATAAAATATTAAAATAATGTTTATTCCAAAGAGTTCTTTTTATAAAAAAACTGAGGAACTTTGAATGTGCCTTTCCTTTTTATTGTAAATGTTTTAATGTTCATAAAAGAAACTTACAAAATTTTGGATTAAGGTCTGAAGTACATTATTTGAATATTAGGCAAAGACATAAAATGATAACACTTTTAAACAGGTTGACCAAATAATGAAACTGTTTTAAAAATGTTGGCATAAGATGTAAAATTGCCTGTCAATGTATCTATTGTTCGTGTAAAATTATTAAAGGCAACTTTAAAACGGTGATTTAATACAGGCGTTTTTTTAGTTTGAATTAATTTTTATGACCTTAATTTTTTATTGTGTTATATTGTGTTATAGTTAATGTTTATAATGCACCTTCTTCTTTAGAATGAACCCATATCTTGTACTTTTAATAACTAGTGACATCTTTTACAATTTATATTGTTTAACGGCTGAATAAGTGAGTTTTTCAATTGAATTATTACAAAAGAAGTATAGCATTTTGTATTCTGAAGGACATACAGTTCTCAAATTCGATTCTTGAGCAAGTCTTGGTGTTAACTTAAGGGATGTAACAAAGAAGGAGTAATTAGTAAATAAAATTGTCCAGAGAGCAGTAGATTGTGCTTTGCACAGTTCTAATGATATGGCGTTATAAGCAGTGGCGGATTTGTCTAAATATATATTTACTTCCGCACATTAACAGAAAAATACTAGTTCTAAACATTCCTAATTTCAGAGTTATAGATTTCTCAACTGGGGGCTTGATTTGTATTTATTTTTACCACCCGAAGATTTTAAATATAAGTGAATAATTTTGTACTTATGATGACATCCCATATATTAATATGTTTACAAATGAATATAGTGTCGATTTATGACAATTCTGCTGGTAGAGATTAAAACTTACATATATTTATATACATGTCTCTACCTGACCCCTGTTAAAAATAATCCACAAACAGGTATTTTAATATGCGAGAGTTGACGTTAATTTGTCTGATACTGGTTTCGAGAGCTGTAACCAGTTCCAAATAGTGCCTACGTAAACAAAACAAAAAATGAAGATATAATTAGATGCCTTAATTCACAACACTGCATTTCCAGTTATACCAGTTTCGAAAATCACATATTACCTCTGAATGTGAATCCGCGTAGCTGTTCTTTGTACTTGGATGCAATGTACGGTTTTTACAACTTCCTTCTGGGGTTAACTTGCATCTTTTAGGGCAAGGTTCATATGATGAAAAAATATCAGGACATCTAACCTCACGGTGAGTTTCGAACTTTCTTTCTTGTATTTATTATTTATATTAATAAGTTCGCAAGTGCTCCCTAACACTCCCTAAAAACTATCTGCATTGATTTTTACTTTTAAATGTTATTTTATATCGAGGGCAAATCAACAAAGATTGAGAGTTATCTTTTTTATCGCGGACAACAAAGAAACATTGCTGAAACAATGTTGGCATGATGAAAACGGATCAGCCCTGACTGGTGGACAAAAACAAAAGTTTGCTCGCGCATGCGTCCGTACACAGGGAACGAGCAGTACGCTAGTCGCTTACATACAAAAGCAGTTGATTCGTGAAGAGCAATGTGCTGCTTTGAAGTTTTGCTTTCGTTTGCAGAAATCCGACATGGAAGCTTACAGATTGTTGCAGCAGGCACATGGTGATGATGTTCTGCCACAATCCACAGCATTTCGATGGTTCAAGGAGTTTAAGGAGGGGCATGTTTCAACAATAAAGCAAGGCGATACAGCAACAGCAGTAAACAGAACCATGATTAGCACAGCTTGTTCGTGAAGACCGACGAATAACAATTGACAGACTTGCGGACATGTTACACATTTCCCATGGCAGTACATTTTCCCTTCTGCATGATCACTTGAATGTGAAGCCGCTTTTCGAGATAGGTCCCAAGATTACAGACTACTGAACAGAAGATGGTGCGAGTGGAAGTGTGTGGGGAACATCGAATGTGTTCCCCATCCTCCATACTCCCCAGACATAGCACCCTGTGACTTTCTTTCCTTCCCCGAAAAAGGAGCGTTTTGGTACTTCCGAAACAGTCGTGGAAAAGGCTGAGGAGGTTTTGAAGATGTAAAAAGATAGTTTCCAGCACATGTTCCAGAACTGGCAGATGCTTTGGACAAAGTTCATCCAAATCAACGAGGATACTTTGAAAAAGTATTAGAACCGAGCTTAGTGTAAAAAAAAAAAAAAAAATCCTAATCTTTTTTGACTAAGGTTTTCGTTTAAAAATTTGTTGAATAATTACACATTTAAAATAACTGAATTTTAACAAAAACACATCAACTTAGCTATTGAGGAAGAAATTTAAAATAAACGTTTACTACGTTTTAGATTCTGTTTATTTTCCGCTCAGACACCATTAGCTTATGCTACTTAAATTATAAACAATTATTCAATTGTTTTTTTTTCTATTGTCGTAGGTTTATTTATTTGTGCATTATTTTTTTAACTTTATGAAGAAGATACATGAGGCAAAAGTAAAAAAGTAATAAACGAGAATTGAACTCGGTAACAATGGTCCGCTTGTGTTTGGCTGGCTGCACCAAAGAGACATGCTCCACAACTTTGGTCTGTTATAGCACAGTATCTTTTCGAATGAAAGCGTCATTAGTGAGTGACGTGCTGGTCTTTTAGAAACTCAACGCCACATTTTTGAAATCCGAACATGCAGACCACGAATTTCCTATCTCAAATAGCTTGTCTACAATCTCTGAAATTATTGCGGTGTTTTCATGAGCACCCTGTATATTTCGTTGAAAGATAAAATACTTTCTAACAGCTTCAAAGGAGTGCAACGAGGTAAAAGTTTCCATGGTCATTTTACCTTGTGAATGGCAGAGAAATTTAAAGTGTCAGCGTGCTAGATTTCAGAACTTAAATTTTTGTTTGTGTTATTTTGAAATGCACCTTACAAACCAAAGCGTCATATTATAGCAGGAGCGCTTTCTTGGCATTTAAGTGACATCAATTACACGAGATTTGCTCCTGGGAATATTTGTCTGCTTATGCCCTGACCTTTGTGCACTGTGCACTGTGCACTGTTTTCGTGGCTGATGCCAGCGACCTGTCGTTATCGTGACAATGAAAGTAAAAGTTAAACATTGCGTCAACGTAATTCAAGCTGCTGAAATTTTCGGCATGGTAACCCAGATGAAATTTGATTCCAGGTAGTGGTATCACCCGAAAAAAGTTGCGTCAACTCAACAGACTTACTGCCGCGACCCACAAAAAGGAAAGCGAGCAAGGAAAAAATAAAATGTAGGTTGTGGTACACATTCCCACATACACTTAGTGCAGCACGATACAGTATGACCTTAAGAGAGGTACATTATTGTCTTGTCTTGCCTTGTGGACCCACTTTCTTCATTAGGATGGGAACTGTAACGGATGTTCTGTTTTCACGTAAAAAAAGGAATAATAGAACTCGTACAGCTGTCTCTTCTAGGTTAAGAGTGGTCGCTGTTCCGGAGGACTTGAAATTTCTTCCATGTATCTTGCATTAAGGGTCTTTCATATATAAAACTCTGAAAAGCATGTAACAATGCAGTCACTGATAAAATCTCGTAATGCTGAAAGAATAACATACACCGAAATCTACAGAACATATTTCACCATGAGTTGAGAAATCGAAGACCGTAGTCAAGCATTTCCTGGAAACAAATTGTTCACTCATTAAACTTCAATAAAACACTGTTAAATCCAAATTAACTTTATTAGAGGGTCACTGTGCAGATTTTGAGATATGAAAAAGTGAAACATTTGATCCCGAAAAAGAATGCAGCACGGAATAGTCCCACCATCCCTTATAGGTAAGCTGGTATTAGGCAATAACCGTTTCATCTCTCACATTCCAGAAGCGCGATGATTTTGTAGTACAATGAAACCCTTTGTATTTGGACGCGCCTGCATGTTAGACTCCTTATAATATTGAACATCTTTTCTTGGAACCGGACAAATGTGTATGCTTTAACATGCTCGTTATGTCCTCTTTTGAACACCCCTAAATCCTGGAAGCTGGATATCCCTTATGATCATAACTAGAACAATTCATCTTCCTACTATATATTTCAGCTTGATTGGCATATATTTCTAAAGCTTTAAATGGGTCATTAGTAAAATATATAGTTTTATAACATTAAAAGAATGCATTTTTCCTTAACTGGCTTTCTGCTAACTGTTTGGACTTTCATTGATTTGTCTCTATGCTTTGGAATGGGCCATTAAGGTAGATCAGAGGCCCTATATTGCTAATGCGAAGTTATATTAATGTACCTTTTTCTCAGAATGTATTATAGATACCTTAGTGAAACTTTTACAATTCCAAGCTATAGTTTAGAGAATGCATTTTAGAAAAATATCAAGTTATTATTTTTCTTATAACAGACTTCTTTTTATAAAAATAAAATTATATTAATATTCATGTACAAAATTTCTGAGGCAATTGATCTTAATGAAACTAGAGCTCAGCAATAAATGTAGTAATGTAGATCAACTGTAAAAATGTCATGCTTCTATATTCATTAGTTCATGAGAAAAAGGTGCATATGTTGTGAATTTTTCACTTAAGACTAAAACAGCGTTTAAGTTAATACAACTATTGTCAATTTACATACTGGTCCATTTCTTTCTTACATCTGCATCTTCACACAAAGTAACTGCCACACATATTATAGGAGACGTGATCATCTGGTTTATTTTAAGCATGCCCTTTAACACCTCATGTCATCAGCGTCCCATTCATTCAGAGCGTGAAATGGTCGACAAATTTTGCTCAGAGGTCTCTTCTTTCAGGCTTGAGGTTCTTTATCGTGCCGTAAATGTACGACACCGGACCCACGGCTTTACTACCCTTCCGAAGGATACCATATTTAGGATTTTTACGCTCGAAAAAATTCATCGGCCGTGCCCGGGATTGAACCCGCGACCTTGGATTTAGGAGGCAAGTATGGTTACCACTACACCACCCGGACCGACAAATTAAAAGTATCGAACTTCCCTAAAAGAAGAGACTTATGGAACAACAGTGACGGAAAAATAATGCTGCTGTCGAAAATATTCAAGAAAATAATCGGGTTATATTTTAGTACATTGAGACGGCCTTTGTCTTCCGATCTGAGCTGTCTCACTTTGCTTAAAAATTGACCTACTCCCTCCTCCTCCTTCCTATCTGCCAGCAAAGTCCAGCACTGCCATTGCCCTCTTCCCCTTTCAACAACTGGGGCCGCTAGATATCTTTCTCCATTCTTCCGTCCTTTTGCAATACGCCAGAATATGTTCCAGAGATTCTTTCTCCGCACATACAGGGCAGATTCTTGTACCTCTGTGTCTATTACTTTATTCATACGCCAAGTACGAATAAAGACCAAGTGAGCATATTTTGATTCTGTTTGGATGTAACGCACCATCCCCCATCCGATTTTCAGCTCCGATTGTATCTCCAACGAAAGTTTTTCTGAACACTCTGAAAGAATCAGCTGCATGTTCAAGTCCCTCAAGCATTTCTTAATTTTCCTCCAAACCCTGCTACTGTTTTCCCGCTCAGCGATCCAAATGCCTTAATTTTGAAACCTAGGTCTTATTTCCCCCCATTCTCAGCTTCTCCTGGTAGCAGATCGCGCATACTAGTATGATCTCCGTGAAAAATTCGTAGTCAATGTTTCACTTCTCAAAGTATATTCGTAATGAATTTTGTGAAAAAATGTTGACAAGTTTCCATGAACGCAGTTTTAGGAGGGTTTTTGAAATCGTCACCGGTTACGAAGCCTGAATTTTCCAATATGATCCGAATTTTTTTCCCTGACATATCATGCCATGAAGAAGTAGAAAATTGCAAGATTCGGCAAGACAGAAACAATAAAATGGAACTTCATAAAAAGAAAGAAAAAAATGTGTCAGCGAAACTAGAAGGCTACAAGCGGTAGAAATGAAATCTTTTAAATATACAGCACATTACAGTTTATTGGATACAAAAGTATATCCTAAAAGAATTAAATTGTAGAAGTTTGAATGCTAAGGTCACAGAATACAGAAACTCCTGGATACAGCATATGGAAAGAATTGATACAAATTTACTCCCAAGAAACTTCTTCCACGATAAAAATGAAACGGATCCGAAGCGTTGAAAAGAAATGGCCACATTTTTATACAGTCATGAAACATCTTTCTCCAATGCATCAAAATAGCTCACGCTATCAGGACCTTGGGAGTCTACAGAGACGAAACCGAAGACTCATCCTGACTTGGCTCTATACGACTATTTTCTCTTTCGAAATGTGAAAAATATATGCATGGAAGGAAATTTACTTACCTGTAAAGAAAGTTAATAGTAGCAATGTTTAAAAAAAGCGCTTCACGAATGAGAAAGTGCATAGTGTGTGGTGTTAACTCCTTTGAAAGAAAGAAAAAAAACTCAACAGAGTTATTACACATGACCTAAATCCAGAAAATCTAAAAAGTTTCACTGTGACCCACCATCAGCACCTACACATCAGTTAATTAGTAGAAAGTTTGTTTACACAACTTTTAGTGCCAATACACATCCGGAATATACGTTGTTCAATTACTATTTTGAAGTGTATATAGGCAATACAATATTTTTGTACAAAAAGCTATACAGCAATTAAATTAACACAAATTCATACAATTTAATACAAGGCCATACTTGCCAAAAATGTTTAGTATCTTGGCTTTTCCATAGTGTAAAGTCACTAGAATTTCTCTTAGTAGCACTCAGCAGAAATCTCCAATCGTGTTAGCGTTTCATTGACCATGATATCTTCTCTCGATTGAAAGGATCCCCTTATTCTTCGTGGACGGCACCAAGATTATTCGATAAAAGTCCAGCTCATTGAACATCCAAACACTTTGAATTTCTCCATCACATTCCAACTATGTTGTTGTTTTCTGGCATTGTACAAGGAAAGCCAAGCCTCTTTTTCAACTTCATTCATTGAACGTTGGGATTCTTCATGTAACATTATTTTTCTTAAGCCCGGGCTTTCTTTTAGCCTGACTTCTTATGGGAATATTTTGCTGACGTTCTTGAAGCATTTGACTTTTTGGCGAAGCTTTAAGAAATTGTTTCATGATGTCTTGTTCGATATGAAGAGGTGACAAAAGCATTCGCTTTGGATTAACAAACCTTATATGCAAATATTCTTATTCCTAGGTGTAAGAGCCACTCTTAGGGGTCAGTGTTTTCCCACAGTGTTGACTTCTTGCTCTGCTGTCACAAAAACGTGTGGATTTAATATGCTCAGCCTATTAATGAAGCAGCATTCCCAACCATACAATAAAATTTAACACTATGTGTAAATTAATTTTGTTAAAAATCTCTTCGTGATAGGATATATGCAATGCCATTTTCGATTTCAGTACACAAAAAATACACAAAGGAGAGTTAAAGTTTTAAGAAAACGTTATTCATTGCAGCCTGTGTTACTGAAGAATTTATTCTTGAGGAAACTGGCGAGGTATCTGGGGGGGGGGGGGGGGACGGGTAGTCGATGATTGGGTGAGACAATGCTCAATTTAGTCAGTTTCAGATGTGAGTTTTTTTTTTTTTTGTACTTTTCTTGATCATTTAGTTAAGTTCTCCGAAATGATTGTCTTGCCAGCATTAAAACATTGTAGAGCAGCAAACTAAAAGCTCTAGACCACCTTACTGCCGCCATCATCTTCTTCTGCCACTATATCCATCGTTCGCTGCTGTCGTGGAGAATCCACTTCGTATCAGGTCATAATTTGATCTGGAAAGGGATGATTTCTGTTCCACAGAAGCAGTGAAGAATGTACTTCATATAAACTAAAGTCACGTGATGTCCATTCATCAAACCTTTTCACTTTTCACTCTTTATCCAACTTGTTGAAGGTACAGAAGGTTTCAGCTGCTTAGAAACTCTTGAGTAGTTTGATGAGTATTTTCCTTCACTTTTCTTTCGATCGATCATCAGCTTTTTCATTTTAGTACGAAATGTTTTGAACCAAAGCTGAACTCCTCGCTTGGGAAATGTTTTCTTGCCCCCGTGTCCCCACAACATTTAGAGAGCTTAGCAAGCATTACACCCACATAGGTACTCGTGCTAAATATTACTCGTTTACACAAATCCATGCTTCTCAACACAGTTATAGGAAGCTTAATATAACAAAATAAACCTCACTGACAAATGGCAATACGAACACAATAGCTAAAGAGAAAACTTTCAGTTACAAAATTTATTTCACGTTATTGTCTCTAAAAAGAGTCTACACAGTCCAATATTTTATATTTACTTTTTCTTCATATTTCGTTTCTTGCTTTCCTTTGTCACAATCTTTTGTTTTAAATAGTTTTGAAAATTCCTATTATCGAGATGATATAGAACTTGATAATTAACAGGTAACCTTTTGTAGCATCCTTAATTAACTTAATTATACTGTATCCTCCATAACAGCGATCTGCTACCATATGTAGCCACAGTAGTTAGTTGTTAAGGTAAGCTTGGCGAAAATTAACTTGTGCATTGTACATAAAGGTTATTTAAGTTTTAGATACAATAATTTATAAAACATAAAAACAATAAATAAGGAGCGTTTGTAATAAATTTCTACAAAATGTCCCATTTGATACTAAAAATTGCTTCGAAAAAATTATATAAAAACTCCTGTCTAACTGGGCTTGCAAAATATACATAGCTCGTACCAGGAAAATTTCATGATACAATTAGACAGGTACAAACAAATGGCATAATTTCTCTTGAGATAGTTAATATTAAACATGAATAACTTCACATTATAAATACATAAAATAATGAAGAGGAAAAAAACTACAACAAACTTGGCCACTAAAAAGTCCAGGGAACTTCTTATCTACATCCTATCACTTCGGCAGCTCAGAGAAGACGCTTCAATGTCCCCGTAGAGAGGTATTAAACCCCGACAAGACATACGAAATTAAACTTGAAAGGCATGTCACTAAGCTCACGTGACATACTAAAGAAAAAGGTGAACACTGCAATATCGATCGGCGGATCCTTTTGTGTAACAATGGCACAATCTTTAGTTTCAAAATTCACAGTCATGCATCAATTATGTTTGAGATAACCAATAAATAATCTACTTTTTAGTTTTGAACGGTCTTGGTTTTAATTGTACATGTCTGATATCGGTGAAAATGCCACTTTCACTTTTCTTAGAATAAACTCTGCTAGCAATGCGCTATCGCCATTAATTTATCTCCCGAGTTCAGAGGTTTTCAGCCTCCTTAAGTGTTAATGCGTGGCTTGAGACTATTATCAGGAAAGATGCAAGATTGGGTTAATAGGCGCAGTTTTCTTTGGAAAAACACTGTAATGCCAAAAGATAAGAGACTTGATTTTGCGCGCCGTGACAGAATGTTAGATTGCTCGCTTCTTATCGAAGAGGTCCGGATTCGATTGACGTAAATGGGATTTATGGCGGAAGAAAACCTGAGCCTGGGCAGGTTTTCTTCCGGTCTCTCGTTTCCCCTGCCATTCATTCCGCCGTTGCTGCATGAGTATCTCATCCCCATCTTTACCTTCGTTATTCTAAAGAACGTAGTTCGCCGATTTTCGGTGCTCATGTTATATTGCCTTCTGCCGCTGTATGCGAAACTGAAATGCCTGGCACTGAACTCACTCATTCGCTCAATTTGACGGTAAAGGAGCGACTTTTGCGGGTTTTTTTTTTTTTTTTTCCAGAAGGATTCTGCAATAGCACACTATCCGGCCTCGGTGGTTTAGAGATAACGCGTTTTCCTTTGGATCCAAGGCTTGCGGATTCAAACTTGGTTAATAGTTTTTCGAGACATAAAAGTCTTCGAGAGGAATTTAAAACCACACATTTAAACCTCACGTTAAAGAACTCCATACCTAATGAGAGATCCCTGGAGGAAATAGTCGGCATCATATTAGATAGTACTTGAGGCCATGAGCTGACGCCTTTCCTTCTGACATCTAGAGGTCTGAGTGTGGCTAATTTCGCATGATTCATGTGGTCAAGACCCAGTACAGACTTTAGGCACAAACCTGTTGTTTAGGTTAGTCGAAATGATATTAATAATGCTCATTATTTCATTATCGAACTGCATACAACGTTAGAGGAGAGAATTACTAATAGCAGGTGACAAAAATACTTAAAACAAAATGGTAGACAAATTCCCCATCTCCATTCTTAATTTGGTAAGTAAATAAGCTTTCAAATAGCCATATTTTTTTTAAAAAAAAAAGGTATATTAATAGTATGTGGTTTGTCATATTCGACACTGCACTACCGGCACGGGTGACCGAGGTCGTTAGAGCGCGGACTCGTGAGCGGGAGGTCTGGGGTTCGAATTTCGCCAGGGCTGTCCTCCCTGACTGAGTTATTTTTTTTTCTAGATTTTCCTCAGTTCTCATAAATGGCAAATGCCGGAGGGGTACAGGCCTGGAACGTTCCCTTCCAAAAAAAAAAAAAAAAAACTTTCCCGATATATAATTTCATTTTATGTTTCACCGGTGTCCACCGCCTGTGGTGCCTCGTAGTAAAAGCGGGCGTTAACCGACATATGACAGCGCGAGCACCAACTGTTAAGCTACAGCTTCTGTATCTTTCGGTGTTTCTACTTCTACTAGTATATAGCTAATACCCAACCTCATAGTATCAAGAGTACGGCAGCTATGCAGTTCGTCGTAAGCTTCCTTTACTTCTCATTGCAACTTTAGTTTCTCCCAAATTACTGGCTTACGTAGACTATAATCTGCCCTTGGGGGGTCACCGGACCAGAAAAGTTTCTACAGAGCCACCGACCCAGTAGATCATCTCGGAGAGGAGAAGCTGTACAGAGATTGCATCTCTTCTTTCCAGACGAGTAACGCTGAGAATGCAACAGGTTATGAAGCCAAGATTGCCACGAAAGAACCCTGATACAGACAGCAAGAAAAGACGCGTCATTAGCACAGTCATACACGTGCTTCAAAACTTTTTAGGTAATGTATGATGTTTCCTTTCTTTACACTTGTTCTTCCTTTCTTTCTCCTTCTTTTGTTTCTTAGCACAGCGCTGAATAAGAACGACAATTCTCGAAAAAAATATGACAGTCTGCAGGAACGATTGTTTAAATGCATGTGTCATATAAAAACATTAGACATATTTTTGCCCACTTTAAAATGTTATTCGGAATTAGTTATTGCGGTTGTACTCATAAAAAGATTCTTTAAAAAGTTGTTCAAAATGTCCATCGATCTGGACATAGGTACTGAAAATAACAATGAAAAAATGTGTGTGTGTGTGTTTGTGTGAGTGTCTGTTAAAGCTCTAGCAGCCGCAAATTTTGGCATGTAGCCAGCAAAATTGGACCATTAGGAGTGGAGATTAACCTAAAACGAAAATATAAAAATATTTTTAAAATCGTTCTAGCGGCCACAATTTTAAGTTTTTTCTAAACAAAACTCGGTATATGCCATTAATATAGATCAATAAACAAAAATTAGCGAAATTGGTCTATTTGGAGAGGGGCTTTACCTGAAACCCAAAAATTACAAATCGGTCTAGCGGCACCAATTTGTTTTTTCATAACGAAACTCGATATATATATTTTAAATAAAATAAGATATGCGTTTTTTTTTTAATCATGGAAATCGGACCATTAGGAGGGAAGGTATACCTGAAAATCTAAATTAAACGAGTGGGGGTTAAAGCGAAATTTAAAAACTCGCTATAGCAGCCGCAATATTATTTTTTTTAAGGGAACTCAGTATATGATAATGAAACAAAAAAAAATGTTCCTGAAAATGAGGGAAATCAGATTATTAGGGGTGGGGGTTCACCTGAAACCGAAAATCGCTCTACCGGCAACAATATTTGCTTTTTCTCAACGAAACTCTGTATATATCATTTGAATAAAAAAATAAAAATAATTTCTGAAAATTAGGGGAATCAGGAGTAGACGAATATCTATCTGATAAAAGAAATTTTAAAAGCGTAAATTTTCCCTCTATTGTTTTAAAACAAAAGGACAAATTAACTCAGCATATAAACTGTATTTATAACGATGATTATGATCTATATCTGACATAAGCATTGTTGTGAAGATAGCACATGTGAAATATTAATCTAATGTGTATGTGAGAAGTATATTTGCATGTAAGAGCGCTCTGTAATAACATTCATAAAACGTTTGCATTGCATGCTTTTACTACAATACATTTTAAATTCAATTTCAAAGCCACTTGAAATAAACAGATATTTCAATTGTATGTTGTTGATTGTGTATATCTGCTTACTATATTGCAGTTGTTCTGAGCACCAACGTGTTTTTGTTTTATGGAAACATTTGAACATCATCTTCTTAAATACACAATTTAAGCCGAAACTTTCTGTTATTTCTCTCTGTTTTAGTGAATGTAAAGATGATACCAAGAGCTCAGTTTATAAACATGATTGCATTTACAAATATTTAAAATATGAATATAGTATAGCTTTGTCCAGCGGTCATATATTTCATTTAATTAATAGTATACCATTAATTTTTGGTTTAATCTCAATAATAATAATAAAAACAATAATAATTATAATCTGGTTTCTCCTTTGTATTTATAGATTGTAAGCATTCTAATTTTGTTCCCATAATTCAAGACAGTAATGTCATAGCTTATTTCATTAATTAATAAGGCCACAATTTGAATTTTATTCATTTTTAAAGTTATTCAACTTGCTGAGGAATTCGTTTAGTTTATTCAGCTCCTGCATAACGAACTTTTTTATAGTAACGAAAGGCTCCGTCAGAACTATTTTGTGTGAAATAACTGTCAAATTAATAATTACTGAACAACTAACAATTTAAGATTTGTGTGTTTATTTGCTCAACGTTACACATTTATTAAATATTGACTACTTTATAATTTCCTATATCGCCCCACGTAGACCCAAGGTCGCGTATTCAAATTAGGCCAGAATCGATGGATTTTTTCGGGCGTAAAAATCCTAAGTATGGATTCCTTCAGACGGGAAGTAAAACCGTTGATCCCGTTTCGTAGATCTAAACCTCAAGTCTTAAAGAAGAGGCCTGTAACCAAAATTTATTGGCCGTTTCAAGCTCTGAATAGAATGGGACACTAATGACCAAAACTGTTAAAGAGCGTTCATAAATAAAATAAACCAGTCTATATCGCCGGTCAATAAGGGAGCTTCATACTTTCATTTTGGTCAGATGTTAGGTATCTATATCATTTAGTTGAACAATTTCTTCTGTGTATTTACACCAATCCTTTTATCTCTAACGCAATTTAAGTATTATAAGATATAGTTTTATTCAAAACTAGTAGCCGCTTTGCTAATTTTTACATTGACACTTATCTATATTTGAATGTAAATTTTTAGATTTTTATTCACCTATTAATTATTGCTACACATTATTTTACGCGTTTTTCTGGTAAAATGTAATATAATACCATGCTTTTCGGTAAAAAAAAAAAATAAATAGTCAGAATGTAATACACAGAACCGAATTGTTCTGTTAGTATGGCTTTCGTAATAACCGATGAAAATATAACCATCTAGGTGGAATATGTTTTTTTTTCCACACAAGCCGTGTGTGAACTAAAAAAGAAAACGAAAAAAAAAATTCAAATAATTAACTCTATTAGCGCGGTTAATTATGAAGCATGGTCCATAAGTACTCAAAGTTTTCGAGTAACCTTTTAGGGACAAAATCTCTATAACGAAATTGTATAGGCTCAAATGTGGGAGTTCGTGGCGATTGTTGGGTATGGCATTTTAGCTCAGGGGGTAACAGCGTCGGCACGACAAGCCGAATGATCCCGGCCGTGACATGGAATTTTTCTGATTCTGATTCCAATCTTAAACCTAAAACACGGCTTATGTGAAAAAGTACATTTAAAATAAGTACACTGTTGCTCAAATTAAGCATAATCGCATTTGCAAGTTATTACTGCGAGAATGACCAAGCTACAAATAGAGAATCATAGTGGGATAAGGTTTGATGGCCCTATTTCCTGGAACTGGTATTACAGTCATTCAGTTACTTATATACGTTACGCTGACATGATAAGCATGAGAAATGTGGTATATCATAATGCGGTTTGAAAAACAACGTTGTCACATTTCTGCTATCATTTTCAGTACTGTTTATCGCTATCAGAGATCGGGTGAGGAAGTGAGAGTAAATTATTTGTTAATTTATTCCTTATTTATTAATTCAGACATCCTAAGAAATTCTTAATAATGTGAGAAACAGGAAATATTCCTAGTTTCTGCTTAATCTTTGATGTACGAAAGTATCTGAGAATTGTGGCAGTGCTTAGACAAAAGTGACACTCGGAACTCGGTGGGTTGAGACGAGGCTATTAAGGTTTACCCCGTACTTTATAAGCCTCCATATTGTATCTACAGTTGCGATGAATGACCCCTGGCTCACAAAATTGTCCAGCAGCTCTTGTGGTATGGAATGTCACTCTTCCACCAATGCTGTCTTGA
Source organism: Metallyticus violacea (assembly GCA_030762175.1). NCBI lineage: Eukaryota > Metazoa > Arthropoda > Insecta > Mantodea > Metallyticidae > Metallyticus > Metallyticus violacea. Next base: position 40,965,824 of record CM060830.1, on the reverse strand, counting down.
AGAACTGACATCTTCCAGCACTTAGTCCTTATGATTCAATTGCCATTCAAAGCATCTTTTGTTTCTAGGTGTATTCACAATAACTCTCCATGAACAATAAACTTAGTTTCACTATATTCGTCAACAATCAGATATTTTGTTGCAGAATAAAATACAGATGTGCTTGCCTGTTAGTGTTCCTCTTTCGAACACATAAAGAAATGAAAGTGTTACCCATACCATGACACGATCATCTCCAAAATGGTTCTTTCCTTCTCAATCTCAACTCACCGGTTCTTTCCTGATGAAGATACTGGAATCGCCTTTTCAGAATAAATCTCTACCCGACTGAACAGAGAATACACGTTCAATTTTCATTTTTACAAAACCCCAGGCCTAACAGGCTCTTTTCTGGTCAGTGATCAAGGAATGAATTATAAACTTGTACAAGCGTCTATAGATAGTGCGTATAGAAACAGCTGTTACTGTGATAGGAAAGACTTTCACTGAATATCAGTTTCCTCTTGTGGACTTTGGACTTCCAGAGGCGTTGACTGACGTTTCAACCTTGTGGGAACATACTTTATAGGCAGAAGATGACAATAATGGGGCATTCAGCTCCTCAGATACTGTCTGTACATCGCTTTGATTCTACCACGTGCTTCCCTTGAGCCACAGTCTCCAACGAGCTTGCACCGTGCTGCAAGTATCAATGGAGACCTGTTTGTCCTGGCCCTTATTTCAGTATCATAGTTCTACCAAAGCTGCCCAGGAGAAAACGCAGCACAGGAAATGCTTCTAACGATCATTTCCATAGTAACAGATGAACGACTGGTTGAAAGAAATTGGCACGGGCGGAGTGCACTTCGGCATCCAGGGAATGTTTTCCCAGGCGAAGAAGAGCAATAATCTTCCACGAGTCATTGATGATCCGTGAACACGTCTGTGACCCAATAACTGATTTCCCATTAATTTCGCTTCACGCCGAGGTGGGCGCAACAGTCGCGCCTCATTTCCCGCAAATTAAGGGGAAATATGCGAACAGGAGGACAAGAAAAGTGAAGTTTTTGGTTCATCGGATATCGTGCAGTCGATAAACCATCTCTTCCATTTGTTTTGTCTGCGGTGCCATTTTACAAACCGACTATATAAGGGAATGGCATGCAGGTTCATTATAGTAACCACCGTATGGTCTACCATTTGCTTTATATTTTCAAAAAGTAATACAATATAACACAGCACGTCTATAAAGTTAGAGATCATTATTTCATATGTGGGAGAAATATGCTTAAAAGATGTCAGAAGAATGCCAGGAAATGGATATAAAAGAAACATGTTGAAATTTTAGAAATTGGTTTCTTGGTAGCGGCAATTTTGCCCTTGAAGAAAAGGTTGCAAATAAGATTACATTTATCGTCACGAGGAGCTGAGGTCGCTAAGGCATGGACTCGTGAACGGAAGGTCCGGAGTTCGATTCACGTCAAGACCGTCCTCCGTGACTGAGGTTTTTTCCAGGTTTTCCTCGGTATTCATTAATATCAAATGCGGGGGGGGGGGAAGGCGGTACGCTAAACTTGAGTTTAGAATGCTTCCTTCCATTATCAATGTCCTTTCCCAATTTATAATTACATCTCATGTATCATTAGTGATGCCTTAGCGGTAAAAATGGCTGTTAAACACTACTTTAAAAAAAAATAAAAATTTAATAAGTAAAGCAAATCATAAGAGCATATTGAGGAAAAATTTAGAATTATATTGTGCTGTTCAATTTAGAGAAGTGATGTGCATATTCTCTAAATTTTGATAACTCCGTTAATTCTTGTGATCTTTCCCTCGATCTACTATTACAACTTGTTCTACTTATTGAATTTCGATCTTACCTGCAACATTTTTGTGCAAGAGTCAAATGTTTACTTCCATAGAACTAACACACTTTCTAAAACTTCATTATAGGTAATGTATAACTTTATCATTATAGCTTTTTTTGTTGTAATAATTTATTTTTAAACTTTTTTCCATTTGTTCTATAAATAAAAGAACGACACTTATATTTTAACTTTATTCACTTATTTCATAAGTTTACTATTTTGAAACTTAACCATATTTTCTACAGAACGCCATCATTTTAACGTTTTTAATTGTCAATTTCGTTCCGTTTTCCTTACATAACGTATCGAATACATTCTGTGTTTTGTAAATTAGATATATTCATAGTTCGATGCAACTATTTCGTCATTAATAGTGTACGGAATTTTTATCCTTTAGTTCTTAAGCTGAATGGCCACTTTCAGTGAATCATAGTGGTTTGAGATGGGAGGGGAGCACTGTTACCTATACGATGAGGGCAAAAGGTGGTTATACGTTTAGTAAATTTGCAATAAAATGGTCAATAGAACATATGTAACATTTATGATGTAAGTGATTTACAATATAGCATAATGTATGAGGTGGGTATAACGTTTCGATCCATTTTAATGAAATAATGGTTTGTCATAAATGAAAGTTATGTATCATGTAGATATGTACATTTGTGCACTCGTATGTATGTGTGTGTTTCTTTGTGCTATTTTTAGCTTTAATTATCCATTTCAAACTACTGTGTCAAAGTCTTGAAGTCCTAAAACATTGATGTTTATGTTTTTAATTTCAGACTACAACTATAGAGTGCGGTTTATAGAGTAACGAATGTGTCAATGCTGGATTGCGTGGTTTGACACCTACAGAGTGCAAGAGGAATTTACTCAGAAATTTCTGATCAATGTACACACAGGCGTCTTTCTAAAAGATGGAACCTCCCCTCCCCCCCCTTATTCTGTGTTGGATGCGAGAGAATACCTCAACCGACGATTGATGGACAGACAGAGATTCACCTCGGATATGGCCATTACGTTCAACAGATCTGACGCTCATTGACTTTTTTGTTTGGGGGTTTATCCAGTCACTGTGTACACAACTACAGTAAGAGGTTTCCAGGACTTGAAGAATCGCATTCAATTAGCATATGCAGCGATTTCAGGCTGAATTCTAACGTTGGACGTTGCTTTGAAATGGATGGCGGCCTTTTGAATTGAGATAAAAGTACATATATACAGTGAGGTAATTTGAGATTCGTTGAGGCCGTATAATGCATGTGCAGGTAGCAGCATATATGTACTTTGAGGAAACTTTGTCAGCAAATGGTAGTGTGTTTGTGTGTAAATTGCATGCTAATTGCTCTTCGTTAGTTATGTTACTACATAAATATAGTTATGAAGAATACATGTATGAACGGGTTCTTACAGAGAAGTGGTGAGGCAATTCGCAAGAAGATATCCTGGCAATCGTGTTCCAGGTAGAGAAACTGTCAAATTTTAAAAATGTTGCTAGAGACAAGATCTTTCAACGATAAAGAAAAGTGTTCCATACCGCTCTGTTAGATAAAATAAAGGATTTCCTACACAGTACCGGCAATGTATTACCGCTGAGGGGCATCATTTTCAACATCTCTTTATAACATAGATTGGTGCTTATTATTGTCAATTTTAAACACAGTATTAATGTATGCTTTCAGTAAAAAGATGTATACTACAATAAAAACACTAACTTTACACGCGGAGACTCTATCTGCATTTTTCCGGTAGCCGCGCAGAGGCAACTCATGTGGACTGCAATGAGCTCATTATATATATATATATATATATATATATATATATATAAACTTAATTTCCACAAAGTTATTTCATGAAAAAGGATAGAAACTTTACATCTACTCTTATGTAGAGTAAATGTACCATACATTCTCTGGTCATATATTCATTGTACAAACACTGTTTGCTCTCACTTTACAAGTAATTTAGTTTATATTTGTACACCATGTAAAATGCTTTCTAGCTTAATGTAATGCGCAATTTTGCAATATTTTTTGTAATAGATATGACTTTTTGACATGTGTTATACATTTCGCGCCGTGCTGATCGGCCCACTTGCATCGACTCACTTATCTAGTCCACTGTAACAACAATATTTTATGCTCCTTCAGCCCCAGGGCGAAAATCAAAATCATTCAGCTCTTAAATTCCTGGAATTTGGAAGGTATTAAAGTTTTAAAAGAAAAGAACAAATGTATACACGTTGATTCGTGAAAATCTTGCCCCATCTTGTAATGTTAAAAATAAACTCACTTTTATTTTGTTCTGCTGCTTCAATACACAAATCCACTTTGGGTTGCATGTTTTGCAATGGGGATTAATATTATAGTACATATAAAATATGTCATTTAAGCCAACCAGCTGCGAAAGAAAAATTAAAACCCAAATGGTATTTAATGCGAACTATTGCGCGATTTTGTGCTTATAAGACGAGTGATAATACTGCGTTATATCAATATTTACAAGTGAACACAATGAATATAATGGATGCTTTCTCATGACACTGGAACAAAACACAATACATAAAAAAAAAACACAAACCATACGCTCTATTGAGGTAACTTAAACAAATGCACAAGAGGAGCTAAAACTCTTGACGACAAAAGAAAAACGGAAAATATTTACAATAGATAGCATTATTGGCTCGAGTTCGACTTTATATATATATGTTTTATTTGTTGTCGCTTTGACTGCACTGATCTTCTCGCGACATGTGTATATTGTGTAATGAATAGTGTAGGTTTAAGTCAGTATAATGAATGAAATTAAATTAATTAATGATGGCCTTGGTGCCTTAAAACTATCTGGCATTCACCTTCCCAGGTTAAAAACTCCGAAAAAATAGCTTGGCTTAATACGGATTCGAACCCAGTACTTTCATAATCGCAAACGCTACCACTAGACCACGGAGACCGTCAAGAGTTTGATCTTTTTTCCCCATATATAACTAAAATATCAACATTGCTCCTCTATTCCTGCTTTCTAAAGTGACGATATGCAACCAACGCTAAGCTCGTTCGCTTCGCTCGTTTACTATCTAAACGTAACCTAACGCATAATTCCCTACCGAAACATACAATAACACACAGTAGCTTGGCTCTAAAATGTTAGTTTAGGTTAACGCGCATGTGGTGTCGATTTTATGCTTTTTATGTAAGCTGTTCCATTTAGTAGTAATACTTTGAAATAAATTAGGGTTAGGCTATCGTTACACTGTTCAACGTTTCTATATATTAGCGTTCATTACACTATTTGCATAAAATACGAGGGCGATCTGAAAAGTACTCCACCTTACAATAGGTGGCCATGCAATTGTGAATACTATTTCACTCATGTGATGTCATCTTAAAATCCACCAATGAAACGAAAACAAAATTTTTAATTTTGACCAATCACAGCCGGATACGGAGTGAAATTATCGAAAAAAATTTTAAAATCGGTTTTATCACCCGACGTGCATTTGTCTTGTGGTCAGTGTAGCCAACTCCATACCTCCACAGGTCTCTTTTATGGTACTTTGACCAAGACAAACACCACTATATTTACCAAACCCTAATGTAGGTATCGATAGTAGACAAAATGGTGGAACATGTAGTCCGTGTTAAATTGCAATTTCCTAGTTGATTACAGTGGTTTATAATTGGAAGTAAATCAACAGTAGCGTGTTAGTTTTTAAATAAGTTAAGATTGTTTTAGTGAAATCACACCAGGAACTTGTGTAATAGAAAGTGTTTAGATCACATGAGCTGCTTTATATATCTTAACTATCACGTTTTACTCATAATATCATATTTACATTTCTTAAATAGCAATAATTAAAGGAGTAGTGGATAAAGAGTACACGCCATGCAAATTTTGCAGTTAATGATGAAACTGTAATGTGTATTAACGTATCGTACCAAACTTTATGATTAAGGGGGACATTTTCCTAGCAAATTCCTGTAACCTACCATCGTATACGACGGTGGGGTTAGCAAAGAAACGAAAAATCCGAAAAACGTAACGTTTGAAGCAGGGTTTAGATCGAGATGATGAGAGTTTTGGTGAGCCTGGTGTTACAACATTTTTCGACTCGTTTGCAAGTGAGATTATACAGAGACAGTACACTCGTAGTAAAACCGTTCATGTTACTGCTATTTACATATGCTTTTTTTATTTTGTTTGTTACTTTTACCTGGTTTATAATGGTGGTTAATAGTTGGAAGTAAATTAATAGTAGCATGTTAGTGTTTATTAAGTTAATATTGATTTAGTGAAATCCCACCACGATCTTGTGTAGTATAAACTGTTTAGTACAATATGGGTTGCTCTTGTATGTCTTAATTATAGCAATGCACCGCATAATACCATATTTGCATTTCCTAAATAGCAGTAATAATAGGAAGAGGGGATAAAGAGTATACGCCGCGTAATTTTTGAAGTTAATGATGATATGAAATGAGTATTAAACATTTATTACTAAAATTTGTGGTCAGGAAGGACATTTTCTTTGCACATATTTCCTTAATCTACTATTTTTTTGTGACAGTGAGGGTTAACAATGAAAGGAAAGATCCGGAAACACGTATGAATCGGGTTTTAATGAATGGTGTGAACGGGATATTATGTTTCGACATATTTGCAGATGAGTTAAGACAAGACAGGTACATCAAGGAGGACTATGTCCTTTTCCTTAAATTAGACGTCGATAAATATGATGCTGTCCCAATTATGTCCATTAGTTTTAAGATGTCCAGTTATTTGGAAGTTTGTATAGTTTATAAAAAGTTGAACTTACCTATGGAAAAGTTTACAATTCATATTATTTTACATTTCGTTTACATATGAAAATATTGTTTGTAAACAATTTTAGATTTTTAAAAACCATAGAAATATTTTCTAATGATAAATAATATCATCATTCTGCCTAAAAGTTTCGCATTTGCTATTGGCAGTAATAGGGCTACTTCGGCAGCCATTTTGGGGGGATCTGGTAAATATATATCGCTCTTGAACCTGGAGTCGGTCCTGATGGTGTAATGGTAGCCATACTTGCCTCGTAGACGCAATATCGCGGGTTCAATCCGGGCCAGTGTCGATGGAATTTTTCGGGCATAAAAATCGTAATTATGGCTTCCTTCGGAAGGGAAGTAAAGTTGTGGATTGCATGTCGTAGATTTATGGTATGTGAAAGAACCTAAAGCCTGAAAGAAGAGGTCTCTGAGCAAAACTTATCGGCTTTCATGCCCTGAATTGAATGAGACGCTGATGACCTGAGATCTTAATAAACCAAGTCAATAACTTGAACCAGGAACATTGCCAGAACGCTATTGTTTTTGCTTTCTACAAATTTGATAAGAACTAAAAGCTTTGCTTTCTAAATGCCTGCAGGTTACAGAAAGGTTGCGATATTATAAAACCGCCGTAGGCGATGTTAAGAATCTTCAGCTTCTGAGGCAAGTGTTTGTAACGTGGCAAACGCAACAGGAACAAAGTGGTTAAACATCTCATCATTATTTTATTTTCCCGATGAGTAACCAAACAATAAGTTAGACAGGTTGTTGCATTATTTCTGCAATGTTTTTATCTCATAGCTATCTCTTTACTCAGACTTACAGAACAGGTTCCATCTCGTGCATTGCTCTGGTCATACAGCAGACAACCCTCCCCCCTTTTAGTGATTTTGTGCCTCCTGCGGGCTTGTAAAGATTCCACGCGTATCCCCAAGGGACTTACTGCAAAAGATCGTAATTTACAATAGCCAAGCAGCTTTCCGGGTTGCGCCAAACATGTTCTGTCCATAACGCGTGCCGTATCCCTAGAGAGTCAACGGGATAAGGTTCATAGACTCTTTGTGGCTCAGGAGTTCCTGGTGGATCTATCGTCTTCAACAAATACTTCTGAAATATTTTGGAATGAGGGGGAAAAATAGACGTACAGAGAGAAAACGGGTGGAATGGAATAGAAGCATAAACATGGTCAACGGAAGGCCTGCGGTTTGATTCCAGACAAGCCATCCTCCATAAGCTTTGTATCAAGTTTTTCTCAGTCCTCATCAATGGCAAACGTGTAGGTACCCTAAACTTACCTTTCTCTTCCAAAAATTCTTTTCCATTCATCATTTTATTCCATAGGGCATCAGTGTTCATCTCTTGTGATGTCTCAGTATAGAAAACGGACGTTAAACACTGTTAAAATAGACGGGTGGATGAATTGGATAGACCTGTAATCTAATGAGCCAGTAATTAAACTGAGAGATGGCAGAATGGATGTAGTGGATGAATGAACAAAGGAACGTACGGTGCTCAAAGTCTGGTTTCACTACTGGCGCATCACAAACGCTAAGCTCTGGTGATACATCAGATGAAATGACAATTAGGAAATATTTTTGGAGAGGTTTGTAAGTTTAGAATACATCCCCGGCATTTGCTGTTGGTGATCACTGAGGAAACGTATAAAAAATCTGTCGTGGAGGACCGTTCTGGCAGGAATATCGAACTTTCCATTCACGACTCCATGGCTTAATGCTTAAATGAACGGATAGATAAATGATTAGATGGATGGATGGAGGGTGATTTTTTTTTGATTGATTTATTTATGGACGCTCTTTAACAGCTCAGATCATCAGCGTCCCATTCAACTCAGGGCGTGAAACGGCCGACAAATTTTGCTCAGAGGCCTCTCTTTCAGGCTTGAGGTTCTTTTTCGTGTCGTAAATGTACGACACGGGACCCACGGCTTTACTTCCCTTCCGAAAGAAGCCATACTTAGGATTTTTACGCCCCGAAAAAATCCATCGGTCCTGGCCGGGTTCGAACCCGCGATCTTGGGTGTAGGAGGCAGGTATGGTAACCACCAGGACCGACATGGATGGAGGGGTAGGTAAACTATTCCAAAATTAGGCAATTCAGAAAATTGTTTTAGAGTTATAGGTATTATGCAGGTCTTACAGGGTTGAGAAGTTGACATGACCTGAGATTAAGCCTGAAACTCTTGTGGCTACTTGCGGATCATGTTAAAAGGAGTGCCTGTGAGTTAAAAGTTTAAGTTAATTTGCTGTAAAACTTGGCCGGGGTCTATTCGAAGCCAGATGTGCTAATATGAAACCCTGGTTGTTAATATTAATGTGCGCATGGACCGTTAGTGCCGCGTTGAATGACCAAAAGTGACGTCAGAAGTCTTTCGGTTCCGGTTGCACGTCTGCTCCTCGGCTTGACCCCGGCGACCTTCAACTCCACCACACAAAGGACTAACTACAACACATCTTCTCATTGCTCTGCTGAGCTCTTTCTACCAGTCTCAATTAACTCACTTTCCACCACTCTTCTCTTCCATAGCCATTTCCGCCAATTTGCATGTACTTTCCATGCGGAAACCGACCGTCTCTGTTTGCTCGTATTGTTCGCCCACTTTCCTGCGCCTCGCTTAACAAAAGGAGGTCCATAGCATGCGACAAACCATTGAATCACATGCCGGATAAAGGAAAGCATTCCTAGAAAATATATCCGGGCAGCGGGACCTGTGCTCGAGAGACTTTATAGCGGCCCGCTGACTTTCATATTTTCAATAATATTAAATATACAATTCGAAATCTTGTGTCACGTCATAGTTTTTCACAAAATATAAATTTTTACACATTTACACCAGTTTATGCCAATTTTCAATGGTTAACGAATGTTATCCTCCCCCAAAATACAACTAGTTCATTTTGCTTATTTACGGACGATCTTTAACATCTCAGGTCATCAGCACCCCATTCAATTCAGGACATGAAATGACCGATAAGTTTTGCTCAGAGGCTTCTTTTTCAGACTTGAGGTCTTTTACGTGCCGTGAATCTACGACACAGGACCCACGGCTTTACTTCCCTTCCGAAGGAAGCCATTCTTAGGATTTTTACGCTCGAAAAAAATCTATCGACCCTAGTTATTTACAATTAATTTATCAGCAACAAGTTTTTGTTTCTTTGATTTTCCAGAGCGGTTGTATACTCGGCAAATACGCTTCAAACCCAACAACAGTGAACTTAATGTTTGTTTCCATTCGGCTTAATATGTTTTGAATTTTCTTAAGGCAACCCCACAGCAACTTTCAATACTTTACACTAATTTATATATATACAATTTATTAGAAAATAAAAACAACAAAGAAAACTCCATGATATAAAGCGCTTTATGTGTTGAAAAAATGTAAAAAAGAAATGGCTAAGAAAACGAGGCCTGAAGACAAAGCTATCTGCTCAAAAATGATATTTATACGCTGAGAAAATGACTTTCGTTATACAGCATATTAATACTGCGACATACACATTGTTGTAGTGCTTGTTGATTGGTTATTGTTGGGTGGTCCGTTGCTTGGAAGCTTTAATTTGACTGGTGGTTTGAACTCTCCCACCTTAGAGTAGCACGGGGAAATCTAAGAAAGAGTTAGGGTAAAGGTGTCAGTGCCATACCTCCTCTCGCTCGTCGAGCCAGCTTGCTGCCATTTAGAACACTGTATATTATCATTTTTCGGATAAATTAGAATGTTGTAATAACTCTTATGTACCTTAGTTAAATTACTGGCGTCTAATTTAACAAAATTCCCTTTACTTTCATATCCAAGCGAGTATAATAATAACCATGCAAATATTTTAAGTAGTTAAAGTGTGTAAGGCTACTTTCACATGTTCCTGAATGTCTTAGAATATATAAAAAGTCATAAAATCTAACGTCATAATATTCAGGCAGCGTGCAGAAAATGCATTTAAACTTCACTTCCAAATTTGGTGATATTAGGCATAAAGTATCGTCCTAGAGAACCATAGGTCCAAAAACTGAGAATAATGAGGTTAATTAATTTGAGTTTTGTTAAATTCTGATGCGTTTAACACATAAAAGTAGCATTCTTTTCTTTTGAAGTTATCCCTATTAGAGCTCCAAGCTGGGGCTCCTCCTTGGCCCATTGTTTGAAATTTTCCACACTCGTCCTGCACACTTTATATGATGCTGTCCCCAGCTTAACTTCATAATAGGCGCTGTAAACTTTCGGCACAAAGTCAGATACGAATAAGGTTAAGTTGCAATTCTTTCCGGCCTTAAAACATTTGTATTAATTTTAAAAAGCCATTGATGACAAATGGCATCATCTATGGAAAGGCTTGCATAATAGTTTCAATTCTATTTACCTGGAAGCACTCTGATAGGGAGGGCATCGCTGATGCTCATGTCGATCGGCTTGTAGAAGTAATAACTGAATAAAACGCTTCTGATGCTGAGAAGAAACACCAAATGACAGCGGCAGAGCTCAAAGAAATCTCACTTAGGTTGGCGCTCTGTTACAATAGTCTTTCGAATTATCACCATAGATTTCACAGGACGAAAGTGGATGCAAAGATGAATATCCCGAATTCTTTTTGCAGTTCATAAGGAAAATCTGTTGCAAGTTTTAGAGTTTTGCCAACGTAATCAGAGGGAAGCAGTGAAATCCATTTTTATAGGGGATGAAACCAAATTTCTTTACTATGATTCTCCTTTTAAAAGCGAATTCATAGTGTGATGCAAACACCGCTGAGAAAATTCTATAGTCATTCAGTCGACCAAGAAAATTGTGGCAAAAATATTTTGGAATTACCGAAGGATTCTGTAGATTGACTACAAGGAAAAAATACCTCCGTAAATGTGCAGTGTTGTCCTTCACTCCAGCATGTCGTACAAGAAAATTGAGTCACTGTGTTTCTCTGCTTCATGACAATGCGGTCATTTTAATAGATACGACGGTTTTGAATAGTGTTTAACGCCCGTTTTACTACTGAGGTACCACAGGCGGATGCTAGTTTATCGAAAAGAAAATAAATTTATTGTCAAATGAAAGTGTTAATTCCAATTTTAATTTAAATCACGATTATTAATGAATAAAAGACATTACTATATAAAGGGGGGGTGTGATTTTGGAGACACACCCAAAATCAGTATACAGCAACTATTAGCAAAGCTGATGCAGGCCATTTCCTCCGACCAACTGCGAAGTAATTAGCATCTTTTCCTGCTGGGAGATTCGCGCTAGCAGACTGGTATGATCTGCAATGGTTTGTGGGTCAGCATCTATTTCGTAGGCACTAAACAAGCACAGCTTTTGAGGAGGAGACACGGAGTCATTGAACCATGTCCACCATTGGAAGGAAAACGAATTTACGACCATCTGCTGTCATGCAAATTCTTTCTCAGAAAAGTTGACACGAGAACGATTTCAAGAAATATCAGATGAATCTCAAGCTGACATCTATGCACACATTTCTTTGAGAGCATTCCATGTTACTGATGAATGAAAAACCCTTAATGTCCCATTAATGGCAAGAGCCTCTCATCTGATGAGTTCGTTCCACGTGGAAAGATTTTGTATTCTTAATGCAGTTAGTACTGACAAACAAAAAGACAATCAAATACAATGAGGTTATTTGTGTTACGTGCCGGCAGAGCATGGCTGCTCACTAGGAAAAGCCAATTGTCAAAGCCGTATAAAGCATACGCAAATTGCTTGCAGCTATTTGGAGGAGGTTTTCCAAGCGAGTTCATTCTTCATTCATATATAGTCTTGATGAACGGGTTTTTATGTATGATATACGTGTGAGGTGATTCGCAGGAAAATATCCTGATAATCGTGTTCCAGATAGAGAAACTGTTCACCAACTTGTTAAAAATTATCACAGGTGGGGTGTCTCAACGACAAGAAACGTGTTCCGAACCGCCGTGTTGTTCTTAACCGAAGAAAAGTTAGATGAAAAACAAGAATTTCTTACGCAGATGCCCCCAAGGAGTATCATTTTCAACATATCTTATAACACAGAATAGTGCTCATTGTCATCAGTTTAAAATATAGTAACGTTTCATGCTTTCAGTAAAAATATAAATACTAAAATAAAAAAATAATAACTTTACGCTTGGCAGCTCTATCTCCTTTTTTCCAGTTGCGACGGCTGCACATCTCCAATAAGGTAGCCACGCCCAAATAATTTGACTGTACAAACACGCAAGGGTTGTTATGTGCCTGACAAATTTTTGTTTTCAAAATTCCTTAATGCAGGGCGCATACCCTTTCCTTGTGCATTAGCTACCAGTCACCTCTAAGAATAAATCTGCCTCGTTGCTTCTTGCCGAAGTAAGGTCCCATTGCAATTCAGTCTCAAAACCTGTCCTCTCCATTTCTATTTGCCCTTGAAGTCTGTTATGGCAAAAAATCTTCGGTGATGTTTAATTCTTTTAATTTAACAGTGGATGCTGCCGTGCAGAACTTATAGAGTCTTTGTGTACCTTATTTATTCAAATATACCAGACAGCGAAAATGAATATAAATAATAAAATATTTAACACAAAAATTATCACAAGTAATATCACAAGGGTGTTTGAGATAGTGGGTGAATTTATCTGGAAAACTCAAGATCCTCGATTGATATTTTTAGGACTATTTCAGGAATAACATAATAATTTAAATATAATTTTCTTAAAATTGGCTTAAAATTTGTAATAATTGAGCATTTGTATTATGAATACTTAATCTTTTCAAGCCTCTTATGACAGGCAAGTATAGATTGTCAATAATGCTAAATAGAAAAGAGTCAAAAACGGGTTTAAGATCATTTCATGAATAGAATAAAAATAAAATTAATATATATTTTAAATTCGCGGACAGAAAATTAGCAATTGTATAAAATGTTACTTATGAATATATACCTATCACAAACTGTGAGACTGAAATAGACAAAAGTCGACTATTACAATCGCTACCGTTCGATTTACTAATACCAACTGAGAAAAACAAAAGAGAGAAAACAATTTTACCATTCTGAACAACTTGTTTATTAAGATTTATGGTTGCTTAAGCGGGTATTGTTGCATGATTTATTAAATAATTTCAGCCTTTTTGGCTGAATACGCAAAAAAAAAAAAAATTATTTAGAGTAATCAATTTGCACATTTGAAGCTTTACCAAAACGCTATGAAGAACCCTCCATTTCACATTATTATTGTTGGTAGTCGATAGTTCTGTTGCTATCAATACCTTGCCACCACCTGCTAGCAAAAGTGGTCAGGAATTATAATGGAGGCACAGAGTTGCCTACACTGACCAGAAGGTAAAACTTCACGATAGTGTCACTGCGATATCGGGCTGTGGTTGGTAAAAACTCAAAATTTGTTTCATTTCATTGGTTGATTTTATGATGACGTCAATAAATGAAGTAATTTTCATAATTACCTATGGTAATAAAAATCGCATCCAAACTGCTCATTTATTCTGTAAATATTGCAATTAAAAGTTTTAGTTAGTCCTGAAAATTTTGCAGATGATGAAAATGAATATGTAAACATTTAAATTAACAATTTTAATTCTTGAAAAAAATTATAGACGATGAACTTTTTTTTGCAGTAGTGTTTAACGCCCGTTTTTACTGCTGAGGTACCACAGGCGATGGACACTGATGATACATGAGATGAAATGATATTGTGAAAGGATATTTTTTTAAGGAAGGAAGTGTTTCAGGCCTCAGGGAGGACGGTCCTGCTGGAATTCGAACCCCAGACCTCCCGCTCACGAGTCCCGCTTTAACGACCTCGGCCGCCCGTGACGGTTCGATGAACTTGAATCTTGTGAACATCAGATATTAGTTTGTAGGTAATTTTTCTATTTCATATCTGTGCTACGGATATTTAATGTCTTGACAGAAATTATTCAGCATTAGGCCTATTTTGGGACCTTACATTGCCGAAAGTTCTGTTCTTTATTATGTTGGTAAACGCAGCAACGAAATAAAAAACAAATGCGGCGAAATGTTAACTGTGGTTATGACCACCCGAACCTTATTACTCAAATGAGCTGAGTGTTCTACATCATCTAGCAAGGCATGCACTGAAAGGACTTCAGAGGTGATCAGAGTGCGCGAACAGATTCGTACGATTTGTCACAATCCACTCCGTAAGTAAAATGTAACATTTCTACCAGATTCAGGTCTCTACCATTAAAGAGAACCGTCATATGAAACCTTATGGGGACATCTGTGAACAGCCCAAGGTTACCCTCACAGCTTATTGAGACAATGTAGTTCCCCCACAGGGCAGTGCTAGCTCCGCCTATTACAAAATAACAAACACTTCCTGTCTCACTTTCAGACTTAGGACTGACTACGAAATTTTAGTTTTGTTTTAAATTTTTCACATTTTAAATTATAAAGCCTAAAATGCAATAGTTTGTAAATGAAATACGTTTTAAATATGATACATTTCGCAAGCATGATTGTAAAATATTACTTATCTGTAGAAAATGATGGCAAATTATTCTTAAATAATTTCTATCTTAAAGTGCATTATAACATTTTGCTGTTTTGTCTAAATTTTCTTTCATATTTACGGATTCATACTGTTATTTCTTTACTGCAACATAATTATCCCACTTTGCAAAGCGCAAGTGTTTGAATTTTCTGTCTTTAGTTTATCATTACCATACAGCAGCTACGAATTTTGATGTAAGTGTGCGTTTGGAAATCCAGAATAGTGTTAGTGAACAAGAAAGCATTTGGATGGCTATGGTAGAAGAAGAATTTAACGTGGAATGGATGGATTCGCTGCATTTGCGGTTTCTCAAAGCTATCAAGACAATGATGGAAACTTGAATATTTACTTTCATATCGTTTGAATCACGAAACAGGTTCACTGACAAAAGAAAAATGTACTAGAATAGTGGTAAGGTTGACACTTTCTTCGTTATTGGAGGAAATCGAGTTTTTCCCTGTTAACATCTACACCGAGAAAGTAAAGGTTTTCACTTTAAAAGAAAAAGACAGAAAATTACAAAATATATGCACGGTGCACCCTGGAAGTTCAAACGACAATTCTTCGGTGTAAAGCGGATCATCGATGATTTGAGGGAGAATGTCGCAAGTACAGGAAAAGTTAAGCTTCCATTTCTATCAACAAGGGTTAAAACCTACATCCAGGCAGTGTCAAGGAGAGTTATTGGAAAGTGTTGTGAGACCCTCACAACACTTTCCAATAACTACATAAGACTACACTATTTGGTTGAAGGCATTGGATCTTTCAACACGACCCCGCTCTGCGGACTACCCTCACGGCTCAGGAATAACGTTCCGGAAGGTTTTATTTAAACTCCGTTTCTATCTAAAGTGAGATTTGTACAGCCAGAAGGAAAGTATACGACCTAAAAAGCCAAGATTGTGTATAAAGGCTGTAAAGGATTTCTCGATGATTGTGTTGGCTCCATCCTAGTTGTACAGTAAAATAGTCCGCGTTGCCCGCTTTCCCACTCTCCTTTGTTGCCATTGTGTTACACAGAAACGCCTGTAAATTCTGTTGTTATTTTCAAGATTTCAAATATAATTTGTCGTGCACATGTGTTATGTCTCTTTCATTAAAACATTTTCGTTCTTGGCAGAAATTTAAACCGAAATATGTTATACAGAGTGATTTATATAGTACCAATACATTTCTTTATTTATTTATTTCAAAACGAATGATGCTAGCCACAAATTATTATACCTCAAATGTAGAGCATCTTTGGGAGGTTATTAACCTTTATAGAAAATGTTGAAAATGTCCTCCCTCCTGCATAAGGAACAACACATCATTGTGTTCATTGTGCAAAATCCAGGCATATTGTCCATCACATGATTCACAGTGAAGTATGGGGTTTCATTTATGCGGCTATGCAAACTCACAGAACTCACGATATTGGGCTGTCCAAAATCCACGTGTCGTTCATGAAGCACACAGTTAAAGTCGGAGTTTGGTGCGAAATATCCCCAGAGAAAATAGTGAGATCAAATTTTTAAAAGTGTATTTTATTTATTTATTTAAATTTTGACTAGACTGTGGGCAATGCAGAGTACCGCCGGCTTTTCATGGGGTTTGTTGAGCAACTGGACGATGTAGAGCTGGGCCATGGATATTTTCTAACAAGATGGCGCTACATGCCATGCATCAAACGAACGCTTCTTTGATGACCGGATAATCTCCAAGAACCTGTGGCCACAGAGATCTCCTGATTTGACAACACAGAACTTCTTTCTATGGGGTTACTTAAAAGACAGAGCTTACGCCACACGTCCCCCAAACGATATGAAGCACATTACACAGGAGATTAATGGTATTGACAACACAGTCCTACAACGTGCGGCCAGTAAACGGAACGAAGTGTTGAGTTTTGCCTTAAGCAGAGAGAAGACATTTGCTACATTTTCAATAGAGATTAATAATTTCCCAAAGATATTTTACATTTTAGGTATAAGTTGTGGTTAGCATCATTCGTTTTGAAATAAATAACGAAAGAAATGTGTCGATCTATATAATCATACTGTTTATTATATAGTGTAAAAATAATAAAAGGGTACAAGTGACCGTCCCTGTAATAAGTGGTACAGTTTTGTGAGTCAATTTGGAAGTAAAGAGGCTTATCAGTCAATCAAATTTATTTCCTTCATATGCTTTTGTTAACATCCACTATAAATTTATGATGAGGAGCCTACAGACAAGCATGACATTAAAATACATTTGATCATACAAAATGTCCATTCAAAAACTAATTCAACACCTTTTTAAATGTAATGTAATTTAAATAAAAATCAATCAATTTAGATATTAAGGGAGATATTTAAAACCAATGTTGATTACTTTTAAGATTCCACACCTACATTCCAGCAATCCCTCTTTAAAATTTAAAATGACGCTCCTACATTTTGATGCTTAAATTATGAACAGGTCAATTGTTATTACATCTTTTGTTTTCTATTTTCGCCTGACAGCCTGTATTATCACTATTGTGTTTGAATTTGAACAGATTAAAAAATAAAACAGCTATAGAATAAAGGCAAGTTACAATATTAATATTGCAGTAGTAGAGGTTATTTCGGAACTCTTGACTAATTCCCTTACATGCTGTTTTTTCTCATAGGGTATACGCCAATTTGAAACAAGTTATTACTAAAACACTATTAATACATAAAATCCTAAGTAGTTTTGTAGTATTTTATTATATATATATATATATATATATATATTCAATTTCCAAAACAATGATAGCAATCCAGGTTACCAGGCAACAACAGCAAACAAAAGATTTTAAAACAGTTGACATCTCTTTAAAGTTTAAGTATGAGAAGGCAGGAGTACTATTTGAAATGTCAAAGTAGGAGTGGCTGGAGGTGAGAGGATGAGACTTAAAGTGCCATAACACTCGTTCTAAACGTCTCTCAATATCTAAATTTAACCATTTTACATTAAATTCATTTTATTTGGCAGTTATTACAAAAAGTTTTGAAGTGTATTAGGGGGAAGCAAATTTTAAATGCCCTTTGTCTTGTAGTCTTGCAGAATTATGTCCTTTAGACCTATTAATTAATTTTTAGTACAAGTTATTCTTAAATAATACACTGCGACTTTATAAAAACGTTTATTTAATAAGGTTACTTGCATGAAATCAAAAATTACGTAATTTGCATTTTAGGTTAACAAACATAGTCATAGAACATGCCCAGAATTCTGAAACAACAGCCCAAATGTGCAAAAAGTATACCAAATATTTTTTTTCTTCAGAGTCTGGGATGTTTGAAACTTAAAAAACATCCGCGTTGTAAGTGCTCTGGTCGACAAACAACAAAACACTGTCGCTAATGTTTGATACCAGATTATCTCCCATAACATTCTGTTTCCAATTGGGATTAAAAAAAAAAAGTTACCTGTTAGAAACATAAAGATATGGTACGGGCGGGGTGGGACTCAGGTCGGTGAGCCAACTCTTTACTTCAAGGGCAGAGACCCTATGCAGCGTTGCCACATCCATGTCCAGCTCGCAGTCAAACTGGACGATCTCACACGCGTCCTGGAACCCGATCTCATCGCAATGCAACTTTCCTAACGGGAAGCTGCTGCGAATTTCGGAAGCAATAGATCAGTTGGTTGACATAGAACGCAAAACAACGAGTCTCACTTGTTTGTGTTTAATAATAATAATAATAATAATAATAATAATAATAATAATAATAATAATAATAATAATAATAATAATAGAGTAAAGGGAAATGTAACATTTAGACAACGTCAATCTTGGATACAATATATTTCTGTAGTTCGGTTTTTACGAGAGAAAGGTTCGATTCTCGCTTTTTCTCGGCTGAATATGTTTAAGCAGTTTACCATTACAAAGAAACAATTCAGCCGCTAAAGGACTTCAGATCGTCGTTTATTAATGTCACAAATCGACCCAGGCTTATGTTAATAAACATGGGAAAATAAGTCTAATTCATTTTAAATAGCAAAAGAGGCATATACAATAGTCAAAAGAGTTCAAACTTCCTTTCTTCCACGTTTCCTTACGATTTCCGTTTACCGTTTATTAAATCGTGAGGAAAATTACTTTGAACCAGCTGCTCTCAAATTATGGTCTACAGATCCCGGAATCCGAGATCCTCCCAGGGGGTTAGCATTATTTATTCTTGAATGTATAGGTTAAGCAACGAATTACGAAAAACCAAAGCTTTATCAAATTAGCGATGGGTATTTATTGAGGTAAAGTAAATTTAAAATCAAATAGAAGGTAATTATTTGTTTCGGAGGCAACTTTCACGTACATAAACTGAAAACATTCTGTTTACTGTCATGGTTTCCCTGGCTACAGCACACGTCTTTCAGCAGTGAACTGCGAAGGCTGGGGCTCGTCTGCTTCAGATTTCCTCGGAATATCAAAGAAGCCCATGAAAGTATTACTGCCTTTCGTAACAGCATTACTTATGTGAAAAATCATTCTCTGCATTTATTTATCAAAAAAACTAGTATAAAACCGTTTGCAAAACGTAGAATCAGAAGTAAATATATATTTTTTCTTATTAAACCGATATATCATGACTTACAATGAAATGCCATATCATCATCCCTCTCTCCAGGAAATATTATTAGTTATTATGAATATTAAGATTTTAAGATTTTTATATATGTACACCTAAGTTATGAACGGTCTTCATTGTTGGTCAAAATTGTTAATACAATTATATATTATGATACTATTGCATAAAATTAACCATAATAATTACGTCATTAAATTGTTTTCATTGCTAAAATGCAATAATCAACTGAATATTATACCACCGAGGTCATTAAGACGCGGACTCGTGAGCGGGAGATATGGGTTCGAATCCCGCTAGGTTCGTCCTCCTGATTGAGGTTTTTTCCAGGTTTTTTTTTCATTCCTCATTAATGGCAAATGCCTGGGAGGTACTCTAAACAACATTTCCTTCCTTAAAAATATCCTTTCCCGATATATCATTTCATCTAATGTATCATAACTATCCACCGCCTGTGGTGCCTCAGAAGTAAAAAAAATGGGCGTTAAACACCATTAAAAACTGAATATTATATTACGATACTATTATTAATGAAATAATTTATGTATTTATAAAAACAGATTCAATAATTCTTCTTCATTGCAGAATACATAATTACAGAAATAACGCACATTTATAAGTTAATGTTTTTACTGTTTATTCTGTCCTTAGAAGTATTAAAACATTTTCTCCAAATTTATGACTATTAACCTTTTTCAACTTCGGCTAAAATCCTTGTCGTAAACCCATCTTCGCTAACAATAATGATGGACAAACGAACCAAATATCTATAATAAAAGAAGACATTAACTTGAGTAATTTATTTAAAAAATCGATCGCGGGTTCGATCCCGGCCAGAACCGATGGATTTTTTCGAAATATAGCTTCCTTCGGAAGGGGAGTAAAGCCCTGGGTCTCGTGTCGTATATTTACGGCACGATAAAGAACCTTAAGCTTGAAAAAGAGGCCTCTGAGCAAAATTTGGCGATTGTTTCAAGCCCTGAATTGAATGCGACGCTGAGGACTTGAGATGATAAAGAGCGTCCATAAATAAAACAAATAAAAATTTTTAAAAAATTAAAAATCGACGATAATATTTATCTTATTTCTGTCTTTTATAATTCTGACAAAAATTATAGAATAAAACTCGTTTATAGTGTTATACTATTTGAATGCAATAAGACTCGGACCAAGGTTCATATATTTTTAGGGTGTAAAATTAAAAAAACAATAGCTTTGTTCGGAAGGAAAGGAAAGACGTTGGTTCCGTGTATAGATTTACGGCACGTAAAAAACTCAAGCCTGAAAGATGAAGCCTATGAGTAAAATTTATCGGCTGTTTGGCGCTCTGAAATGAATCGTGATGAACAAAGCTGTTAAAGAACCTCCTTAATTACATTAAAATAAATAAAAGCCAACATTTTCAAAGGAATGATATTGTTAATTTATACGACATACGTTTTTGTTGCAATAATATTTAATAATAGAACTATGGTAAAACACGTTTATTTGCTATATTTAGAGACTTGCTATTTAAACTACAGTAGAAATTTAAAGTGAATGACGAAATGTTTTCACTGGATATGACAAATACTGTCATAAGGTAAATAAAAGAATATTACTTGGGGGGGGGGGCGTACTGTGTGCACGGAACGCAGGAAACGCGCCCATGACGCCCACCGCAGACAGAGGGACGAGTGGCCGTGCATTATGCTCCTCTTTGGCCTTGGGTGTGGAAGAGAGCGCGTGGGCAAACCGTGGGCCGCAATGCAAAGAGTGTCCTTCATGTTCACGACATCCTGGAGGTCCGCGACATTCCGGAAGCCTTCAGACGTGTCATTATATGCTAAACACATACCATGGCGCCGACCCAGATGGAACTTCCTTCATATGATTTTTGCTACGAAGTGACTGCATCTGAGGAAATTGGTTGCACAGGCAGTGTTTCTTTTCTTACTTCGCATTTCCAAATATAAGGGAAAAGGATGACAGATATAAATTTATTTAGGCGCTAATAAGCCCTCATGCTGGATGAAAGACGACGTCATGTTTATGGGCTCCCTATCATCTGTGAGTGATAATATTTTTACGAAAGTTGATCAAAACAAGCACATTACACGTGTACAAATGTAGGCAAATAATCAGGTAATCCATTATCTCAGAATGATAACTTATACTGTTGGAGCGTAGTGGAACTAAAAGGGAAGTTAATGAAGTTAAAGGATATTTGCCATTATTTGCCATTATTTGCCATTATTACAATGATTTAACCGCTATATTGTACTACGCATACAATGCGCAATAAATTTATATTTAGGATTTTTTTTCTACTACAGTTAAAGGGATATTTGCCACCATTACAATGTTTTATCCGCTATCAATATATATTCACGAAAAGGAGGCGAGCGTAGGCCATTGAGCCGTAGGGAGCCGCAGCAAACCACTGGGTCCACCGATTTCTAGGATTTACCCTAGGTTAGCGTGTATATAAATTAATTCCGAATTGCAATAGCGAAAAATAGAAAAAGTGCAATAACATTCGCAACTCCAAACTAACACTAAGAAGCGATTCCATAGTCGCGATAACATTCAAATTTCCAAACTAACACTAAGCTGGTGAAGTTTCGTTTTAAGAGGCGTTAGGTTTTCTCCGCTGCCGTTTGTGAAAGGAGTCGTGACTTGCATCCGAAGTTAAACCTCCATCTACTTCAAGTGTTTCGACTGGCAATTGCACCGAAGGAATGAATGAATTATGTTAACGTCCGTTTTTACTACTGAGGCACCACAGGCGATGGACACCGATGATACATGAGATGAAATGATGTAATATTGGATAAGAAGTATTTTTGAGAAAGGAAACGTTCCAGGCCTAAGTTTAGGGCACCTCCCCGGTTTTGTCATTTATGAGGACTGAAGAAAACCTGGAAAAAACCTCAGTCAGGGAAGACGGTTCTGGCGGGATTCGAACCCCAGACCTCCCGCTCACGAGTCCGTGCCTTAACGACCCGTGGCAGTACACCGAAGGAAACCAAGCAGTAACGGAGCACGTAAAGAGCATATGTGCAATACACGAATTAGTAGAAAGACTTTTCAGAACACGTGCTCGAAATATATGGTAAATAAGTCAGGTAAGAAGTAAATAAATAAATGTAAGACACGCTAGAAGCATCTGTCCAGTCGCACCAGAAAGATATTCAATGCTTTAGTTCTCCTAGGTCACGAATGCACCCGCCGTTTGACAGAGCATTCTAAAACAAGTTTCGTGAGGTCACCATGGCATTTCAAAGTTGTCGTAAACCCGCTATAATTTTGTTTTTAATATTAACTTGCAGACATCCAATTGAGCTTTTTTTGCTACATTTGTATGTTAATATGTTTTCTAACCAATTGTTAAAGTATATCCAAATGCCTCGCCCAAACCTCAGGCTTTAAGTTACCTACCAGCTTCAAAATTCTGCGACACACCGGCCTGTTCTTGAAACCTATAATTATAAATTGTTTTTGTTTCTTCCTGTCCCATAATGCCTCGGGTCATCTATAATAACGGCTCTGGTTGGACGAAAGTTGTCGGACGGGCAATGCCCATGTTAGATAATAAACAGAAGTGTGAACAGGGCATACAGACAGATAATAACGAGGAACAAACGCTGGGCTAGAGGTTAACGTGCCATACAGGAAGCACGTGAAGCGGGGGTCGTGACCGGAAACAACTCTCCTGGAGTTTATATGGCGACCACCGAGTATAAAAACAGGATATGCACAACTCGACCGGCACATGTTTCGCGTTGAAATAGAAGTGTCACCTGTCACGTTCACACAGCGCATAGCAACTGCTCTAATACAGCAATGAAACAGCGAATATAATTACCTCTGCTTTTACACACAATGAAAATAAATATAATGCAGAAACAGTGATAAATGAAGGTCTTTTCTCTGTTATTTCGTTAGAATTATAATGAAATAGAAGAAAAGTACTATAAGCCAGGATTCTCAACCTATGGTATGCGTACCATTGATGGTACGTGAGCTACTGCAGGGTGGTACATAAAAAAATTAACATTTGTTGTTTGTAAATACTATGTGCAGATTTGTCTCTCCGATTCATCCTTAGACTTCAATTGTTTCACTGATGAACTGTGGCTCGCCCGGTTGACTTATTTGGTGGATGTATATTGCCGCCTCAACCAGCTGAACAAGAGTTTGCAGGGTGTGTTTATTTTCATATTCTTCTTCATTTTAAGCTGGCAGTGAATACTGCACCTTGGGAGTTTCATCTCAAGTATCAACGCGTATTTCCCTGACAACCAGGGTTCAGAATTTTGGATTAGAGACCCGTTTTCTATTGCTGACACTTTATCAGAAACCAACTCCTTCCAGAAAGACGAGTTGATGACGGAAGTCTCAGGTAAATGATCAAGAAGATCGATTTAATAGACTTCTGACTGGCAACAAAAAACTAGTATCCAATGATCGTACAAAAAGTCGGTCCTGGTGGTGTAGAGGTAACCATACTTGCCTTCTAAACCCAAGATCGCAGGTTCAAACCCGGCCAGGATCGATGGATTTTTTTCGGGAGTAAAAATTCTAAGTATGGCTTCCTTCGGAAGGGAAATAAAGCCGTGGGTCCCGTGTCGTACATTTACGACACGAAAAAGAACCTCAAGCCTGAAAGAAGAGACTTCTGAATAAAATTCATTGGCCGTTTCAAGCCCTGAATTGAATGGAACGTTGATGACCTGTGATGTTAAAGAGCGTCCGTAAATAAACCAACTCAAACCTCTGTGAAAGTGGATTTTTTCTCTAATTTATATAAAAAAAGAACAGAAATAAGGTTAATGTTAATCCCAATATAAGACAAACCAAACATTAAAAAACTGGTTAAGCTAAACAAGAACAACATTCGCACTGAAACAAAAGTATTAGTCAGAAACAAGTTAAATTTGTAAAGTTTATAGCTTTTACTGATTGTAAGTGTGAGTACTGTAGTGCCAATATCAGGAATATGTGTTATTCGAAGCTTGATTATGCATTCATTCACTATATTTTAAACTTAGCAAAATTAATGTTAAAACATTTCACAGAATAATTCATTGAATAGAAATAGGTTGAACAGTTTTATCTCGAATAAATACCTAATTCCAAATACTACACACAAGAAATAACTAAATAAATCACTAGTGTTGTTAAATGTAAATGAACCCTTATTTTGACCTTTAAACCACAAAATCACGCATTTCCCTCGTAAGAGTTGTACTGATACATCTAATATCATGCTTTGGATGCAATGGTACGTCACTGGAAAAGGTTGAGAACCCTTACTATAAGCATTAAGACAGGCTATGCTGAACTTTCAAGTTCTTATGCATATTATATATAGGTTTCTGGATCATTTATTAAGTTACTGCAATATTTAAGCTACTCTGCGAAATATTAGCTTTTAAATAAATAAAAAACAGTTGCTCCGAATGCCTGAATGTAACCCAATGTGACCTCTCGTTTGCTTTATGGAAACTACAGAGTTATAGCAAGCTCCCAGCTTGAAACGGCTGTCCTTTTCTACATATTAACAGTTTGATATCATGGGCGTTCTATAAGTTCTCGGTCTGGCCAAGAAAACATAAGATTAAGAGATTTTTAAAAAGTTAATTTGCTTGTTTATTTTTTATTTTTTTATTTTTAACATAGTGAATTTGTAAATCAATACATTTTGTCTAATAACTTTTCAACTTTTTCATGCCCTAAGTAAACTAAGATTTATCCAACTGTGAAAAATAAGCGTCTGTCTCAGTTTCAACGTCATCATTTGATGTAAATATTTGTCCACCCAGCCATTTCTTCAGTTTTGGGAACAAAAAGCAAATCTGAAAGCACTTGGAAGCAAAGGTCACGCAATTTTGCAACAACAATCCTAGATGTGTGTTAAGGCGCATTATCGGGATGAAAGAGAACTTTCTTTTTCGCAAGGTGTGGAAGTTTAGCCCCAATGGCATCTTTCATTTGGTCCAGTAGTGAAGTGTAAAACTCCTTGGCGATGGTTCTGTCCTTCTGGAGGTAGTCTACGAGCACCACACCACGAGAATCTCAGATAACCGTAACCATGACTTTTCCTGCTGATGGAACCGTTTTTGTTTTTCTTTGGTGCACTTTCACCTATTGCCACCCACTGTTTGGACTGCTCCTTCGTCTCTGGCGTGTAGCGATGAATCCATGTTTCATTTGCTGTTATGAAATGTCGGGGAAATTCACTGGTTGCGTTTAAACACTTCATTTGAATGCGTTTTTGGTCCATTGTCAACAAACGCGGCACCCATCGAGTGGAAAGCTTTCTCATACCCAAAACTTCGGGTAAAATGAGGTGGACACGACCTATCGAGGTCTTTGCAATGTAAGCCAATTCGCGTACATACTGCTGTACCCGATAGAAAAGTATGTCCTTTGAGTGGTGACGTGGTAGAGCAGCTGCGCAGCTTTGAGTTTAAATTATGCGCAACCTATTTTCTAACCTCTCCATTTACACCATCAGTTATGTATAATATAGTTCACTTAGTATATGTCTCACATATGTTGTAATATCATAATTAATACCGAAGTGAGTTTCATCTTATAGATTTTCAGAATAAGTTGAAACAACGAGTGGTATTTGCTAAGACTATTTCCCGAATAAAACATGTAATAAACAGTATTAATAAATATGTATATTGTACTTTAGTCTATAATTTACTTCCATATCAATGCCATATCTTGGAAAGGCCTTGTATATTCTTTACGAAAGTTTACTTCGTTTTTGTTTAAAAGTATGGAACAATTGCGAATCAATTGTGACGATATGCAGACAATTGCTAATCGGATGCGATAATTCCAGGTGGACAGTGTTGCAATGATGGCCGACCATGAATGGTTGAAATTGAGCGAGCTGTAAATTTGGATTGGTCGATATTAAATGCCTGACCTTTTATGTAAATAGTCCTATATCCAAAAAACTTTATATCAGACAAAAAGTGTGTATTAAGAGAAAACAAATAGCCAAAACATCCTGACATAAAGACCAATTTGTGGCGTGTATTTCACCGTGCACCAGTAACAAAACAAGGAAGCAACGTAAATATCAACACACGAGCGAGAGAGCGCGTGTGAACGGCGGATGGTAAGGGATTCGTTAACTTGGAGTTTAATAGTAGGAGGTCATAACTACACCCTGGCTGCCTTTCACCTTTTCAATGGCATTTGAAGGAAAGTAAATCCCCACGTACTCTGCAGATAGTTGTCTCAAACAACCTTCACCAATTATGGATAAAAATACATAAAAGGCTCCGTTGCGACAATGATGAAATCAATAATAATTAAATGTTATTGCAGTACTAGATAAAACATAAGAGGGCACCTACGACACTATGAAAATTGCACTTTTTCTTTGCATAATTTCATAAATCAAGTATTCATGTTATCTTCACAAAAATTCGCATATAAATATTTCGAAATAATTTTTAAGAGTTCATAGAATGTGTCCTATAATAATTAATTGTGGATAAAAGCACTAAAACTAAATTAATCATGTATTTAATTATGCCCTATATAAAAAGTTAAAATATTTAACCAACAATACACATTTGTTAATGTTTTATTGATTATGTTTTTAAAAATAATATGTTTCTCAATATTAGCTCTCTAAATGAGACTATCTAAATATAATTAAAACTTTCACACTGCTGCATGTTTTAATTTTGTATGAGATAAATTGAACCGAAAACCTCCGTCAGTGTGGTAAAAAGAGTTTGCGAAATCCTTCAGAGCACATAGTGCAAAAGTACGTGGAAATCTTCAAGCATAGAAACGTGATCATCAGTAGATGAGAGAAATGAACAGAGATCAAGTTCAAATAAAATCAGTCATACTATACCTAAAGTATGTCGACGCATGGCAAATTTCAAGGAAAATATTAAAAAATAGTCAGTGTTCAATTCTTCTGTTTCTTGTCGATCCTGGTGGTCTAGTGGTAACCATACTGGCCTTGTAAATCACGAGCTCTATCCCGCCCAGGGTCGATGGATATTTTTCGGACGTAAAAATCCTAAGTATGGTTTCCTTCGGAAGGGAAATAAAGTCTTGGGTCCCGTGTCGTACATTTACGGCACGAAAATGAGCCTCAAGCCTGAAAGAACAGGCCTCTGAGCAAATTTATTGGCCGTTTCACGCCCTGATTTGAATGGGACGCGGATGACCAGAGATATTAAACAGCGCCCGTAAATTAATCAAATAAATTAAGTTGTGTGTCCCGTTTGCAGCGGTGGGGTTTCCAAAGACACCCATTTTCTTTGCTATTAGTCACTGACTGCACCATGATTGAGAGAATTTTGACACTTGAATAACTCAATCTTCGCTGTATATCGCTATGATTGTTTCATCAGATAAAAATTAAAACGATACAAAATATTGCATTTCTATTAATAAATGTTCAGCATACAAACTCTTTATAGTAAAATGTACCTTCTTGCAGTATTTGTTTGTTTAAATCTTATATATTCTGATCCATTATAATGATGCTTGCTTTCCTGTTTTGATCAGATTCATTTCCTTGAATCTCCTATAAAGAGTGAGGGTAGAAACCGCTGCTTTTACAGACTTCTTGATGACTTTTGTTGTTTCCCAAACAGTTCTTGGGTCATTTACACGTTCCCTGCCATTTAATTCTATTTCTTCCGGTTTTTATAGTTCATATTTCTCACTGAAGATTATGATTCACTTTCCATAATAGCAAATTCTTGTTTCTGCATTTGTGTACTGAAGATTTTTTTCCTCCTTTGAGTGGAATTAAGACCTCCAATGGGCACAGTTTATAAACCCAAGCCGTTAAAAATATCTATGCATTTATGTAATTTCTATAACAAAGCAAAATGCTTTCCGCACATTAACTATCAGGAAATGCGCCTAACAAAACTGCAAATATATTTTTGGTGCATTGAACAGTCAAACTGGTAATGTATTTGAATACGTACATTCATGAACTGTAGGTGTGAGTATACAGTAAGATTATTTGAATTGCAGGCCGACAGAGAGCGGCTGCGTACTGATGAGAAACCAGTCGTCAAGGTTCATGTAATGCATATGCATTTAGCAGCTTGTAGTTAGCTGAGGGAGGCTTTGTCAGCTGCTGGTTGTGCATTTGTGTGTTACTCGATGTTTTCATTATGTGTAAATTGTGTGCTAATTGTTCTTCATTAGTTACGCCACTACATAAATATTGTCTTGAAGAACGGTTGAGTGTGCGCCAACTTGTTAAAAAGTTACGAGAGATATGTTCCAAACTACCCATGTTCATACGGAAGAAAAATTAGTGGAATACAGACATTTCTTACGTACATGCCTGCAATGTATTACCACTGAGGGGCAACATTTTAACAACTCTTATAACACAGGTTAGTGCTTATTATTATCAGTTTTAAATACAGTATCATTTTATGATTTCGGTAAAAGTATAAATATTAAAACAAAATGATTAACTTTACGCGCAGCGATTCTCATTTTTCCAGTTGTGGCAGCTGCACTTCTCCATAACTCAAATACCCTCAGGGTATGTGGTTGAATTATGTGCCCTTCTCTTTCGTAACGTACCGCCTTTTTGTAACATTACTCTTGAATAATAAATGAAACCATTTTTTATACATCTTTACCTGGCGGACTACTGAAACGATCAATAAGTTTCTAATAACACTGATTAAAAAAAATCAATTTAAAGGTGAAAAATGGAATATCAAATGATTTCTAGACATTAAATCTTATTTTCTCAAGAGAAAAAGTAGAATGGACGATTATTATACTCTCATTGATCTTACATCATCCTATCCATTTTTAACTTATATAACCCCCAGATGAATATACTCAAACTTTATTAATAGCTTTATCGAAATAATGACATCCGAAACTAAAACTCAGAACATTTGAACCTTCTGCGTTATTTCACCCATATCTTCATATATCCTTGATGATAGTTATATTTTGTCACATGCAAATTTTGTTCGATTTATGCCTGCTTCTTCTTGTTCTTATTCTTGTTCTTCTTGTTCTTCTTCTTCTTGTTCTTCTTCTTCTTCTTCTTCTTGTTCTTGTTCTTCTTCTTCTTCAAGGCCTGTCGACCTGTTCAGTTCTCAGTTAAAAATATCATTTTATCTTGTTCATGTTCTTCCTACTTGGCGATGTCCTCTAGGTATATAGTTTGATTAAAAAAGTGTATCTGTTTCTCTTTCACTCTTAATATATGATGATACTAATTCATTTTATCTTCATAATTTTTTCATTTAGATTATATATTTAGCTGTTTTCGGATTTCTTTGGTTCTTTGTCTGTCTAAGAGAGTAAATACAGCTAATGCTCTTAAACATCTCATCTCGTTCTTTTCCTGTGTGTTCTATTTTCATAATCCAGTTATAACTTCTTTATGTTGTCATTGGGAGTGTTATTACTTTATAGAATTTCATTTATGTTGCTTTTCATGTCTTATTCGTAATGTTCTCCTAATTATTTTATTCATTTGTCTTAATTTATTTAGTTTTATATTCAGATGTTCATTTTTACTGTCTGATACATTAAAACCCAGAGAGTTAAAACTGGAAACTTGCTCCATTATTTCTTCATTAAACACTGCCTTACATGATTATTCCTTTAAAATCCATTGATTTTGTCTTGTTTGTTGAAATATTTAAATTATATGTCTCCATAATATCTGTCAGGTTATTAAGACTTCTCTGTAGACCAAAAATAACCTCATGTCAGCAAATAGAAGTGTTTTGAATACCCCCAGTAGAGTTTTTCCACTATTACGTGCTTAGCTGGCGATAAAGGGCATCCTGTTTGACGCCTGATTTATTTCTTCTGTTTTGTTTTCAGTTCTAACTCCATTGTCAACTAGATTTATATTAAAATAATAAGTATAATTATATAAAAATAACGTTTAAAACATAATATGGCATTTTTCCTTGTAAGTCATAAATCCACATTAAAAATAATTCACTGTATGATACGTGGCGGTCTTGCCCGAATGCAATGATAAGCACATCTGTCATTTGGAACGTCAATCATTTTCAGGTGACACATTTCGCTGTAAGATAAACTTATCTCTTTGTACAGCTTATCTGAAATGCATGACTAACTGCGTCTATGGTATTGTTATCTTTGTTCAGAGAATGAACAGCTAAATTATGAAAGAACTGGTTGGACTTAATTGTCTTTATGTGTTAGACAACTGAGGTAAAGTTGATTAGCTACGACCGTCCGGAAATGCGTTGTGTCGTTATCGCCTGTTATATGTTTTACTTTACATTTTATCTGCGGCATGAGTCAGTGGCACAAACGATTTGAAGTAGCGGTGGATGAATGACCTCTCGTTTCGTAATAAGATCCTAGGGGTCATCTTGCTGCAATCACCCTAATGACTGTTTTCCTCTTGAGCAGTAATTCGAAATGCCTCCACATTTCTCCATTTATGTACGTATACGAAGGTTATTTGAAAAGTTCTCGGAATGTAGTACGGGGATTAAAAAAAAATGAAACAGCTCTTTTCAACCTTTTTTCCTCTATTAAAGCAATTAGTTTAACATTGTTTCAAAGCCTTTATACCACCAAGCCTGCAAAAACGTTTCAACGGCTGATTTAAGCTCTTCATTTGGCTAAAACGTATAACTAGGCAGATGGAATCGAATCCGGTGAATAAGATGGATGCGGTAACAAATCAAATATGATATCATTGTAATGGCACATGTGGGGATGAGTATTATGTCGAAAGAATCACGATGATTCCAATATTTCGGACGCATTTTTATTTCTGGTGTATAGCACTGCACCCGTGTTCCATCCTTTATTAGAAATCGACACATAAAAGCTATTACTTTGTTATAGAAATGTGCTACTTTATGCTTATATTTTGCTTTTATTTATTTATTTGTTGTTATTTATGGACGCTGTTTAACATCTCAGGTCGTAAGCGTCTTATTCAATTCAGGGCGTGAAATGGCCGATAAATTTTGCTCAGAGGCCTCTTCTTTCAGGCCTTGAGATTCTTTTACGTGCCGTAAATCTATAACACGGGATCCACGGCTTTACTTCCCTTCCGAATGAAGCCATACTTAGGATTTTTACGCCCGAAAATATCCATTTATCCTGGCCGGGATTGAACCCGTGACCTTGGATTTGGGAGGCAAATATAGTTACCACTGCACACAAGGACCGACTCTTTTCATTATTTATTAGGTACCAGCACCCATTTTGCTAAAGTTTTCATCTATAATTCTTCGGATAAAAAGTGATATATACGAGTTCACCTGAATTATTAGTTTTATTCATCTTTGGTCGCATATCCCGCCACGGATGACTGAGGTCATTAAGGCGCGCGCACTCGTGAGCGGGAGGTCTGGGGTTCGAATCCCACCAGGACCAGGACGTCTCCTTGACTGAGGTTTTTTCCAGGTTTTCCTAAGTCCTCATAAATGACAAATGCCGGGAAGGTACCATAAACTTAGGCCGGAACATTTCCTTCCTTTAAAAAGAATCCTTTCCCAATATATCATTTCATGTATCAACAGTGTTCACCGCCTGTGATGCCTCAATAGTAAAAACGGGCATTAAACACTATTAAAAAAATTTGATCCCATACCGTAAACAGCCACATCATACCTACATGTTTTCAATATTTTCGGGCGTTGCGGTCAAACTACTCTTCACTATTATCCGTTCGCTATTACTTCTGTCCCGACGTAAATATAGGATCATATTTGCTTCCTAAACTCAAGTTTGCAGGTTCAAACCTGGCTAAGGATCGATGGATTTTTTCAGGCGTAAAAATCCTAAGTATGCTTCATACGGAAAAGAGGTAGAGCCATGGGAGCCTTATCATAGTTTTACGGCACGTAATAGAACATGAAACCTGAAAGAAGAGACCTCTGAGCAAAATTTACGGGCCATTTCACGCCCTGAATTGAATGGGACGCTGATGACCTGAGATGTTAAAGAGCGTCCGTAAATAAATCAAATCAATTTACATTATTGATGTTACGCACAGTAGTTCCTAAAGGAAACTACAGTTTAAATTTTAATAAGGGCCAGTTTTCATTTATAAAACCAAATTAGTGAATACCGTAATTATCTTGAGAGATACTAGTTGTTATGATAGTAATTTACACACATGTTCTCTGTACAGTGCAAAGAGATGCCATGGCGGAAGCATGTGCTCGTTCTGATAGTATTGTACAACACAGAGAGGAAAATTCGTTGAAAAGTGGCACAAAGCTCCGCGCAAAACGTTTAATTTATGAAATTTGTGAATAGTAACCAAAGTTAACAATTGAATACATTGTATCAGGTGTTTGTGTAACTAATAGTGCTACTTAACCAATCGGAGTCATGGACCGCGGAATGATACACTGGTATTTGTTTAGGTTAGATAGAAGTTACAGCAAACACACTGTAGTATCCCTGTTCCTTTACGGGCTAGACCTAGCTTTCCATACTTCGTCTTTGGCCTTCATTTTTCGAAAAAACTCCTTCGGGCATTCCGGCTCTTTGGGATAAAATTTAGGGATTTGTGTAATTCACCAACTGCTTAACATTCTTAACGTTCTGTATGTACTCTATGGACTGTAAGGATTCATAAAATTTATTAATAATAGTAACTACCACGTTTTTATCGACTTTGTGTATAGTGAACGGTTACAGTGATAATTTTGTTGATTTATTTACGGACGCTCTTTAACAGCTCAGGTCATCAGCGTCCCGATTCAGGGCGTGAAACGCCCGACAAATTTTGCTCAGAGGCCTCTTCTTTCAGGCTTGAGGTTCTTCATCGTGCCGTAAATGTACGACACGAGACCCACGGCTTTACTTCCCTTCCGAAGGAAACATACTTGGGATTTTTACGCCCGAAAAAATCCATCGATCCTGGCCGGGTATGAACCCGCGATCTTGGGTTTAGAAGGTAGGTATGGTTGCCACTACACCACCAGGACCGACTCACAGACTACAGTGAAGAAAATATGAGAGAAATATTTTCAAATTTCAGTCAACAGCAGGCGCCATGCCCCAGGCTGGAACAATGTAATGTACTTTAATCATAAAATTTTCTGGAGTTTAATTTAATTTACAATCATTAAATAAATTAAAAGTAAACTGTAATCGTGTAATTACTTAAGAGCCAAACCAAAGGTAGGGTAAATAAAACTTTTGAATATTCTAATCAAGACCCGTCAAGCTGCTTTCTGATTTGACCTTAATTATTAAATCTCCACCTTCTATACTCACGTTATCAACACAACAAATAGACCCCCTGGGTAACTTCACTTGATGATTTTATTGATTGCAGAGCAAATCTAGGTCATGAAATCGAAAGCGAGATAACTAGTGTCAATATACCGTACAATCGAGCAAATGGAATTCGAGAAAGGTGCATTAAATTTGCTCAAGGCTTAAACAATGAATGAAGACCAAGGCTCCCAGAAAATGTAGGGTTTCTGGAGCAAATGAAGAATTTCCCCCTACGAAAGCGTTGCTGAAATTAAAAAAATACACTATTGGCCAGCTGCCATCATTATTCATAACTCCTGCTCTGCTGGTAACCAATATTAAAAAATTAATGGAAAGCTCTTTATTACTAAACTGGTAACTGAAACGTTTTGGCGCGAGTTTCTGAACTACAGCTGGAAACAATCTTTTCATTGATTTACCATCCATTCTCACACTTGCTCGCTCTAACGGGGACATAGAACGGGTGTTAAGTGTAATGAATGAAGAGAAAAACAAATCAAGAAATAGAATGCAATTTCTTCTGCTATCTGTAAGTTTCTCAATACAAGAAGTATAAAAAGAAGTAACAGCAATTTTTACCAGAAAAGATCATTGATCGCATAGGAACGAGTGTTGGGTATCAAAGTGGCGATAAAGGTTGCAAAGCTGGACCCTCAAGACAGATTGAAACTGCTGACGAAAAGGAGGAAGATGACTGCATGACAGTATAAGCATTTTAGCAGTTATGCCTTTAGAGAAGCATCCATTATTATTATTATTATTATTATTATTATTATTATTATTATTATTATTATTTGTGGAGATAGAGTTGTTACGTTGGCACGTCGATGACAGAAAATATTTAGCCCCCTTGAGGTGAAATCTAGCTGTTCTTAGTTGAGCCGTTGGCAACACTAAAATGATCTATAAGTTTACATTACAATTGCCAGCTAAAGGCACTACGACGCACTCGGCCAACCGGAGAGTTATTGTGCAGGTATTATTAGGAAAAACGGAAAGGATGTCTATATTTCGCAAGGTCCTTAACATGAAAAAGTGTATTTCAAGTTTATGAACTCATATTAATTTATTATAAACACAAGTGAAAACCTTAATAAGACTAACTGATTTTAGGATCCATTACTTTAAACGTGGATACTTGTAATAAGTGTGAAATCATAGATTTGAATTCTCTCTGCACTAAATACTTGTTTACAGGGTGCTCAAAAAGTCCATGCCTAAATTTCTATGTGAAATTTTGGGGAATTAAAACATTTTTAAAATAATTATGACTCTAAAACTAATATTAAGACAGCAGTGTAAAATGTAAGACTAGGGTCTTGTAATTGTAGTTTTGCCATTTTTCAAGTAATCTTTCAGGATTATACCCTGGAAAACCCAGGGCATCGCCTTCCCAGCCCTGCCTTCTTTAGCGTGTTCTCATTAGCCCTTTGTCCATTGTTTGATTGCTGTTTTGTCTCGTCATCCAATCGGCGCAAGAATTGCGATTAAACAGTGCCGGACACTGTGTTGAAATGTTCTTCCGCATGCGGTTTTAGTCAACAGTGGCTACCAACATGCACACAGCATCCTCATTTCTAAATTTTCGTGCAGAATATTATGTACTCGTTCAGTTGAGATGCTTACAGTTTCAGCTATCTCGCGCACTTCCATTGTGATATCACGGGTTTTTTTTTTTTTTTTCCATTCATTTTCTTTGTGGTGACCTCGACTGAACGGCCGAAACGCGCTTCATTTCAGTGCTTCTTCAATCACGTATAAACTCATTCATCCAAAAATAAATATCTTCTATGATGATGCACAATCCGCATGAACTTCAATCATATCTGTTTTGTAGTCCAACCCTTTAAATGGAAATGTCTAATAACAGAATGAAACTTTTTTGCTCTCCCCTACCTCCCTAAATTTTCTACGGCACAGAAACTGATTTCTTCAGACAGCTGTTAACAATTAACTGGACTTCACAATTAGCAGAACATTTGCCCAAAACCGTTACAGGAATCCTTTTTGTCAACGAAGTGCCACTTAAAATTTCCAGTCATTCCATAACAAACAACCTCGTACGCCCAAAAAACCTGAAATATGGCACAAGGAGCTTTGGATTCTCCATCAATACAATGCGTATGTTCAAATGAGTTTGTCTGCCGCAAAGGTATGATCACCCTTTCCTCACGTATCTTCATCGCCAGAATTTACCCCCAGCGTCTTCTTTATCTTCCAGAAGATGAAAACGAGTGGGGTGGCTCAGGCAGAACGTTTGGGACTCGCATTCTGGATCCGACTATTCTGATCTTCGGTTTTTTTGATGGCTTCCCCTGGTAGTTTGTGATATTTCCTTTCCACGAATTTTTCGCTCCACTATTTCGTATAATTTATTCCGTTGGCTCCGTTACAGAGTCGAAAATAACAAAAGGAGGTGGTACGATATGAGATTTTGAAAGTTTTCTGCCTCTGTATCTGGTACGGAAGAGGCCCTTCTGAAGGGCTCAAATTCCTCGGAGAAAAGACTCCGCTGTCGTCGGGGTGCTTTACCTGGAAACAATGTCTACGTTCATGTCTCATCGCCCGTGTCTCCCTGATCTCATCCCTTCCTCCGAGAGGTGTTCACCGTTTTGACTCTGTGAGCGAGATTCAGCACGAATCCCAGAAGATGCTTGTGATACGTTTCGAAAACAAGATTTCCCTAAGAGAATGGTGGAAATTTTTAAATCAGGTGTGTGTACTTTGTTGTATATAGGTCTAGTCCGGGAACTTTTTGTTAGTACCTCTAATACTACATATTTTTGTTTTAAAAGCACTTTTGAGCTTAATCAAGAATTCGGAACGTAATTTGTATTTCAATTTTCATTTTTTTTATCACTTTTAAGGCAAATTCAAAAAGGAATTGTTTAGATAATTAAGGTAAGTGTTGGCCAAAACTTTTATAAGAACTACCGTATATTTTGACAGCGGACTATCCTTAGCTCCTTTAATGCCTGCTAACAGCATTGAAACGTTCGGTCTTATCAACTCCCAAGCAATAATGAAACAGAACACAAACGAATGCACTAAGAAGGAAATTTTCCTTTGCTGCTCAGTGAAATGTGTGTGTCAGCAGCTATGTACTAATATGACAAAGGTCTCGAAAGGAAAAGGACGTTAGGAGTGCCTTTCCACTGCACAAAACGACCTCTCTGATGAGCGCAGCGTCTCATTTACTTAGCTATTTACCGTGAACTCAAGCTGGTCCCTTTTCATTCTCTACCGATAAAGTTTTAATTAGATTAGTTGCCTTTCATTTGTCATAGTAAAAGGCTATCAAAACTCCGGGAAACGGTCGTTCTACTGCGCACAAGAAAGCGTGTGCCTGAGATGGGCCATTAGACTGACTGGAAACGCCCTCGGAATGTTGGCAATGCACTAACGGTAGCCATCATTATTTCGTTTTCTCTTTTTACTACGTGAAGAAGCGGCCCATTACCCGACCTTTACTTCGGTTACAGGGTGTAAATGTCAGGACCGTACGGGAGATGCTCCCGCTTCTTGTTATAACGGAGAAGTAAAGGTCAAACCTGCGCCTTGTAGCAATATTCAACAGGCTCTGATCTTCATCATATCATCTTGAACTTCTCAACGCCAAAACGTGTGTTCTAACATCGGCCCAGTCGTGCTACATGTATAAACATTTAATATGCCTGTTGTGTAACATAATTGCTGTGATTGATATTCTGCTTGCGACATTGCGATTGTTCTAAGATAATCCTCTCTAATTCTTTTTTTTTCTCTCTTTTCTTATTCATTCTTTACTTTATACTTTTATTTTGCTTCTTATCCTTTTCTATCACCCCACCTTTTCTCTTGTCCCCTTTTCTCCTTGAATACTATAATACTTTTAACAAATCTGTTACTCTTTCTATATGAAAAGTAATTTACTATAATTTAAATTAGATAACTGATATACACAATAATTAACTTCAAATACGCTGGAATTTTTTATGACTGTATGAGCCTGCTGAAATATCCAAGGAAAATGATACATTTATAATGGAATATAATTTATTCTGTGAATTAGAAAAAGACGAGTTAAAGAAGAAATAATATATAATTTACTAAATGTTAATTTTATATCAACTGTAAAAAGCAAAGCGAAATGTAAGTATCGCAAATGTTGGGGAAATCATGATTTGAATCATCATATGTTAACCAATTATGGTTAATTTCGTATTAGCTCCTAATATAACACCAAAAGTGCACTTATTCTCCTCCAGATCTATTTAATTGAAAATATATTTCGGCGAGTAAATTAAAATATTAGCAATGAATTAATTTTTTAATTCATTTCTCTAAATAAAATCAGTGTTTAGGCTATCAATGACGATGTATTAACACCTGTTTAGATGCTTGTGATGAAAAAACTAACTGATAATTTATTATACTGATATTTTTAATATTTACAGCAAAATAAATACTTCATGTATAAAGAAACACACGATTTTCCCTTGAAAAGGGATTTATTTACTCTTCAGTTTATATTGAAAGTATTTTTCAAACAAAATGTTATTACTTCAATAAATGACATTTTAGAATTCGTTTACATTACTATTACAGTGAATGAACTAATTTCCTGTAATTTACAATCTGGAAATGACAACGCTGCAGTACAAACTTCTTTTGCACATTTTCAATTACTATTAGTATTGATGTTTGGTTTTAACTGTTTTCTGTTATTTCTCAACATTTTTCTATTTGTAATTTTTTTCTTGTTCCCTATACCACAACTGCTCTAAGGGTAATATATGCATAATAATTGGTTCGTTACCATACAGCAACAAACTAGAAGGCTGTTCAACAAAGAATACTAATAATTTTACACTCATACTTTCTCGAGCTAAAATTTATTTTGCAATATTTTATTATTGCGAAATGTATCTGTAGCACTAGTTTCATTGTTGACACTTCCGGTTCCCGCGCATGCAAGAAGCAAAATGGAGGTGATACGCGACGAACAATATACCGTTCTAAAATTCTGTTTTCGTCTCAACAAATTCGGTTGAAACCTAACCAAAGTAACTATTGTTCTTCCCTATAGCACAATCAATTCGAAGACATTTTGAAATATTTAAAGAGAAGAGGCAATCAATTTCAAAGAAAGGTGAGCCCGGTGCTTCAGTTTAACATCGCTGCTATCATTGTGAGGAATAATATTAACAGCACTTTCAGAAGTTCTGGGAATTTCTCTGGATGTCACCGAAGAAAGATGCACGTGAGAAGTGTTTTTGCACGGTGGGTTCTAAGACAGCTGATTCCTAACATAAGGAAGTTCGCGTGCTGTTTGCATGCAGTTGAAGATGATGTTACAGGAAGATGCGGAGTTTCTTTCAATGCTGATGAAACTTGGCTACCTCCTGAGATCAAACAGAAAAGGCACTGTGTTGCTCTGCTAGGAAAGTGATGATCATTTGTTTTTCTATATTCAAGGAATGATTTACCAGTAAATGTATCGGCACACGCAACTGTAACTGAGCAATACTACAGATATGTACTCAAAATGGCACATTTCCTTGTAAGAAGTGATGCTGCACAACCGTACATCGCATATGTTGCTAAATATTTCACCAAAATCAATGTGAAAGTCCACATTTAGACCCGTGTGGCATTTCCTTTCACGTAAGTTGGAGAAACACTTTTGTGGGAGGAATTTTCCGTCATTAGAAGTAGTGATGAAGGCTGCGGAGGGACCTGTCTAAAAAAATTGTTTCTAGCATGTCTTTGAAGATTGAAAGAAATGCTGAGACAGGTGCATTGCATCCAACGGGGACTACTTTGAGAAAGATCATCAAAATTATAAAGATGAGTAAAGGAATGATGTAAATAAAATTATGATAATTCTTTATTGAACAGCCCTAACATACTACAATGTATTTACAATATTTTTAAAGATTTGTGTAAAAAAAAAGTGTTAGAAAAAGCATGTCTAACGAAACTAAAAGTACAAATCATCTCCAGGTTGGAATAACTGAGACAGAGGAGGATTACAGACACGGAAACCCAGGTACAGATCCACCGGCATGGCACGGGTGACCGAGGTCGGTAAGGAGCGGACTCGTGAGCGAGAGGCTTGGGGTTTCATTCCCACCAGGCCCATCTTCCTGACTGCGGGTTTTTCCAGGTTTTCCTCAGTCCTCATAAATAGCAAATGCCGCGGAGGTACCCTAAAGTTAGTTCTGGAACGTTTCCTTCCTTTAAAAAAAATCTTTCCCAGATGTAACATCTCATGTATCATCAGTGACCAACGCCTGTGGTGCATCAGTAGTAAAAACGGGCGTTAAACGCCATTAAAAAAAGTCGGATCCAGTTGGGTCTCCTAACGTCCCCAGATTCCTCTTATTTTATTGATTGGTTACGACCCCCCTCAAAGAGTTCGCGCCCCCCTGATGCCCGATAAGTGTTTCCAATAAGTAAAGTTCGCCACAGCACGACGCGCACCACCAACTCACTTTGTCAGGCCTTGCAACTGTGAAACTATGAACAAAGAACATGAAATGAGGGATAACCGGCATCAAAGGATTGAAATTCGAATTTCTGAAGGCAAATCCCAAGCGATAGACCTAAACCGCCGTGATATGGTAAGAAACTACTTTACAAATGTTTATCGCTCAAGAATGGAGAAAGAATATTGGGGCCTGTTAATTAGAAATCGGAATGTAGAACAGCTCCGTAACCAAAGGCTCTAGAAATGCTGTAGCTGTGTTAAAAGAAGGTAATCATATTCATGCTCTCGATCAAGAGAAAGTTCAAGCAGAAGTTGCATTAAATCGTTCGAAGAGAACAAGTAATCCATTACATGATCACTACGTCCGAACCACGAACTGCTTCGGGTGCTTTCAGTAATCTATTAGACAAAGAAAATGTAAAGAGAACACTTAGAGCTGAATGAAGGGGAAATCAGCTACCTGTCCGAACGATACAGTAAACTACTTAAAGCAGATCGTTTTCTATAATATGAAAACTAAGAAGAGAAGTTCAGTATTAAACATCAACGATCCTTATAAATTACTATTGTCATTAAATTAATTATATATAAAGACTGTTTAGTTATATATGATTATGTGAAGGTTGTTTTCTTTTACTATGCTAGTTTTCTTGTTTTAATGCTCTAAGTTTATTGTGTTTTTGTGAAAATCAGCAATTTCGAAGGACATAAACTCGAAAAGACTAATGCTAGACATTAAAAAAGATGTTTTATATTATAGGTTACAGCACTCATTTTATAAATGTGTATATGCCATATATTACATAAACTTTTAACAGAGACAGAAATCAAATTTGACTTACTTCCTCACAGAAAACAGTAAAAGCAAAATTATTAACTATTGCTCTCTGTCTCTGTCTGTCTGTCGGTCCTGGTGGTGCAGTGGTAACCATACTTGCCTCGAAAACCCGGCTACTAGGGCCGATGGATTTTTTTCAGCGTAAATTCTAATCATGGCTTCCTTCGGAAGAGAATCAAAGTTGTGAGTCCCATGTTGTAGATTTGCGGCACGTAAAAGAACCTCAAGCCTGAAAATTTGTCGGCTGTTTCACGCCCTGATTTGAATGGGACGCTAATGACCTGAGATGTTAAAGAGCATCCATAAATAAAACAAATCAACAAAAAATCTCTCTCTCTCTCTCTCTCTCCCCTCACACACACACACACACACACACACACACAAAGTGTCAATATTATTTTGATTTTCCATCAAGAAAAACTCCCTCCTATAAAACTGTTATTAGATTATGTTTGGAACACATCGGTATTGCAGATTGTTGACTGTTTCATAACCATTAACATGGAAGTCAGTTACAAGTACTTTAAATATAATTTGATTTTTCTAAATTTGTTTCCTTGGAGCACGAGTCTGAAATTTGTATTTCTCGTAATATTTTGCAACCCTTCGCTACTGTTTTATTTTTCATTGCCTTTGGGAAGAAATCGTTCAAATGTTTTCTTCTAACTTTTAAATGAATATGTTCTACAAATGTTCGATAAATTTCGGTAAATCAATATAAAAAGCAATAGTTTAAACTCACGTCCGATTTTAAATTTAAAAAAAAAATACCTTTAGGTTAACCCCCACCCCCCAAGGATAAAATTTTGCTAGTTAACGAACTCGACGAATCGATTGTTAATTAATCATTATATATCGAGTTTCGTTGAGAAAAAACAAAAATTGCGGCCACTCGAGCATTAACGGAGTTCTTTCCTTCCTTTGCTGTGATCAAGAGCTAACGCTGGAAATATGCTTTTGTTTGTGATTACTGTTTTTAGTGTTTTAATTATCAGCCTTTCTAAACGATGCAACGTTCTAGTTTGTCTAATAGTGTGGATTTTTTTAAGTAGTGTTTAACGCCCGTTTTTACTACTGAGGCACCACAGGCGGTGAGCATTGATGATACATGAGATGAAATGATGTATTGGGAAAAAAAAATTAAGGCAGAAAACGTTCCAGGTCTAAGTTTACGGCATTTGCCATTTGTGAGGACTGAGGAAAACCTGGAAAAACCCTCAGTCAGGGAGGACGGTCCTGACAGGATTCGAACCTCAGACCTCCCTCTCACGTATCCGCGCCTTCATGACCTCGGCCACCCATGGCGGTTTATATTATAACATATATACTGTAATATAAATAAATATATTATATAATTTTTTTCATTGTCATTTTTATGCATGGTAGGTAGGATCGATGGAAATTTGAAGAAATTGTTCAAAAATTGTTTTATGGGTACAACCGCAATAGCTTCATTCCTTCAGAATTCGCTAAAAGCAGAAAGTGCTCTTTCTAAATAACATTTAAAGATTTTCTAGGCAGTCGAAGCGGTTTAGGACGTGGAAAAGGCTTTGGGGAATTTACATAATGGAGAAAATGTTTCTAGAGAAAGCTTTCCTGGAAAAACTGACCAGTAATCGCCTGTAAACGAAACGAAGCGTTACTTAGCGTTATAGAGCAAGATACTGTAAAGAAGTAAGAAAGTGATATATGTACGAAATTGCTTTTGAAATGTCTCTATCAATACCGGCCGAGACTTTATAACATACCTCGGGTTCTTTACATTGTTACACAACCCTGAACAAGAAGGGAAACGAGTTTTGCGCAAATGACAAGTCTTAAGGAAATTATAGGGGAGAGAGGCCAGACGCAATTAGTTCTGGTTTTCCGTACGGAGAACGAACGGTTCGGACTGTATGGGAACGCGGCACCGAGTGTCATCCCAGGTGAAGTACACGGTTTCCCATCATGCGAGAGAGCTAATAAATGGCTCCGGGCGCGGATCAATAACAGGCTGTACAGAAATCCGGACATTACTACTCAGCTCAGGAAGGTTTTATTGCCGTGAGAGGTATCATAACAGTTTCCTACAAAACGCGAGCAAGCAGTAAAGCTATTCTCTCTTAAAACGCTTTCAATCCACGTTATTATCCGCACGACAGCCCAGCCTTCCTCTGAATATCGCTTTTCCTGGGAACTGCCTGAGACATTCAAAAGAGAGAATTAAAAACAGGGGGAGTGCTTTAAAGGTTGTGTTAAAATTACTTAACCTTTAACAAATTCATTAGTATAAATGTCATTGATTATTTTATCAATAAAAAACGTTCACTTAAGAAAAGAATGTAATAAAAATGGAACTGAATGCAACCTAGAGCAAATCCAAATGCTGGGGGCGGTAAAAGAGGATCGTAGTCACCGCAGTGGTAGACCATGTGCCGATATCTCTGAGAAGAGTACCTACAGATGAACCACAGTTATCAACTAATAAAACCCTTCATACCCTAAACTGTACTATTCATTTAAGAGCTTCGTTTTTTGTTAACAGTATGAA
This sequence comes from Metallyticus violacea, assembly GCA_030762175.1. NCBI lineage: Eukaryota > Metazoa > Arthropoda > Insecta > Mantodea > Metallyticidae > Metallyticus > Metallyticus violacea. The sequence goes on along the minus strand of CM060830.1, from coordinate 40,921,973 downwards.
TTTACTTATATTATCCTTAAAGGATTTCTGTTGTCTAAACAGCGATGAATTCATTTCGTCACCGACACTTCAATTGGAAAACTGCGTCTCTTTTCCTACAAGATGTAACTTCTTCCCCTATCTCATGAAATTATTAGGTCTAAACGAGGTTAATTGCTTCATAGTACGAGATAATCTTTTAGAGTGGTGGAGAAATTTCCGTTTTAAATGTCTTAAATAAGGTACACCTGAAAAGTATATTACTCACTTTTTCCTTTACTCACATTAGAGTTCATATTAATTAATTCCTTGTTGCATTTAATTGACTACATTCGCATTGTATGTTTATAATATTATTTATACTGATAAGTATCTAGCACTAAATATGTTCAATTATATTTGACAAAGCTAATAATTTTATAAATGCACTAATTGAGTTAATACGTGTAAATTATGTTGACGTGTATTTAATTAGTTCCATGTACTCAACTAGGTTCATGTGTATGTAATTAGATTGGCATGTTTTAGGTGAAATGTGTTTAATTAACTCGCATGTAGTTAGCATTACTGACTGCTGACCGGGAGATCCGGGTTCGATTCCCAATACATACTTAGGGAATTCTTCTCAGTTAGGGAGGTTTAGAATGGAGCACACCCAGCCTAGTGAGGACATTTCGGAAGCAGCCTGTTGAAGAGATGGCGTTCTTCGATCACGAAAACCGCGTGATAGAGACCGGCGGTGTACCGGCAATGAATTCGTAAAAGGGAGATAGAGGAAGTCGGTCCTGGTGGTGTAGTGGTTACCATACCTTGCCTCCTAAACCCAAGTTCGAACCCGGCCAGGATCGATGGATTTTTTCGGGCGTAAAAATCCTAAGTATGACTTCCTTCGGTAAAGCCGTGGGTCCCGTGTCGTACATTTACAGCACGATAAAGAACCTCAAGCCGGAAAGAGAGGCCTCTGAGCAAAATTTGTCGGCCGTTTCACGCCCTGATTTGAATGGGACGCTGATGACCTGATATGTTAAAGAGCGTCCATAAAAAATCAATCAAAAAAAAAAAAAAAGAGAGAGATAGAGGAAGCATAGGTCATCGCGGCAGGCCACGGCTCACGGGCTGTAGGGCTAATTGAGAAGTACTCAGATTGATTTATTTAATTTAGTTTGGTATGTATTAAATAACGTTAACTGGTGATTTTTAAATAATTGTGTTATTATTATTATTATTATTATTATTATTATTATTATTATTCACTACTACAGGGTGTAAGCCCACTTTCTAAATAATCTTGTATTTTTATTATTCTTCATTACTACTGGGCGTAGGTCTAATCGCAGGTAACCACATATATACATACACATTGACTTTCAACGTATGGCATGACAGTATGTTTTCAGCTGTCTCGATTGATGGAACACAGTTTATGTCTAGATTTAACACCCCTTCAGTTAATTATAGATCCTGGGCATAATACATGAGTGCATTCTGCCATGTTTCTTGTTGGGTTAACATTAGCGGATATGGAAGTGGTACATTTGGTGCTGTTGATCTAAACTCAATACTCTCAAAAGGCAATTAACAAAAGTGTTTCCCTCATCCCTCTCTCGAAAAGGACATCACAAACAACAGAATACAGGATTTCTTCTTTCCCACTGTTCTACATTCAAAAGTCTTGAAACTGTGTTTTGACTCAGTTTGTCAGTGGTTAAAGAAAATTTAAAAGCTATCTTCATGAATTTAATATTTCACACCACAATAACTCTACGGCAGATATGAAAAATCAGAAGAAATGGCGTTTCGTTTGCTCTTCAATTTTGACCTTCACAATGTTAAAATATTAACATATTATTATACATTTTTAAGTAAATTACATCCAACTATTAACTAATGCATTTGATAACCATGGCTGCATTATAGCGCTTGAGAAAAGTATACAATATTGTAAAGTAAAAAGTAAATAATGTTATATTATTCCATTTTATTATTAATAATCGTATATTACTATTCTGTAAATAAGTATAATATAACATACTATAAGGATAATAGAATCATTTGTATTTGATGATTAAATAAATAAATATATAGAAAGTACTATTTTATTATGAATATATATATGTATGAATATATATATATATATATTCATACATATATATATATTCATCTGAAACCTTAAAATGTTGACAAATTAGGCTACTAGGGCCATTATATTCAATTTAAATGCTACATATTTCCAACAACACTACCTATTTTAAGATGTAATTAAACGCAAGAGAATTATAGGAAATTATAAAATATATTTTACAATTTCAAACTAAATGTGTGTGGTAAGTAATTATATTCATATTTCAGCTTTCACGGTGGGTCAACCACTCAGGTTTAATCGGATATTTCTGTACTTAATCTATCATCTTCCAATCTGAAAAAAAAAAGAGTTGATTGACAGGTCTCTCTACTTAATGAGCGCATCACTGTACCGCCTGAAGACAGCTTAATTTGTATACAGTTTTAGGCGGCTGGTGTTTATTGTAAACTGGAAATACGATTTATCTATGGTAGAGGGTAGCGCAGGGAAACGGTCAACTCTGTAGCGCAGGCACTTGTTCGGAACCGATGCCACGTTATTGCAAAGGTTTTGTCATTTAGTAATCATGGAGCAGTGAATGGTGCTAAAAACGTGTTATTGCTTTGAGAGCATTTGACAAGCACGGTGTGTAAAGGGTATTTAAACAGCATTACCAGCTAGGAAGCCATGGACATATCCCATCGGTTCATGTAGTTACAGCGTGGGTGTGTAATTCTGAAGAAACGGGTTCATCCTTAAAGATGGCGTTCGAACGGTACCTACCCCAGAGAAGATTGAAGCTGTTTTGGTTGCCATCGACAGGAGCCTCGCCGCTACGTTCAACAACATGCATCAGCGTTACAGATTGTACACTATGCAGATTTTAATATAGTAAACCTCTGGTTTCAGCAGGAGGGAGCCACGTCACATACTGCTCGACAATCGATAGTAGCTGTTCGTCAATTGTTTGGAGGAGCGTCAATTCACGCAACAGTGACATTCCATGGCCTTCGAGATCCACTAATCTTAGTGTTCGCGATTTCTTCCTGTGGGGATATCTTAAACGCAACGAGTACTGCAACGTCCTGCAATCGTCACTGAAATAAAACTAAGTACTTCTCCCTGGTACTTCTCCAGACATGATACACTGAACATTTCAGAATTTTCACAATGGACAATCTTTCCGGTGTCATCTTTAATAAGCAAAGTGTCAAGTGACATTTTTACGTTACAACATGTCGGTCCTGGTGGTGTAGTGGTAACCATACTTATCTCCTAATCCCAAGATACCGGGTTCAATTCCGGCCAGGAACGATGAATTTTTTTCAGCATAAAAATCCTAAGCATGGCTTCCTTCGGAAGGGAAGCAAAGTCGTGAGTTCAATGTCGTAAATATACAGCACGATAAAGAACCTCAAGCCTGAAAGAAGAGGCCTCTGAGTAAAATTTGTCGGCCGTTTCTCGCCCTGAATTGAATGGGACGCTGATGACCTGAGATGTTAAAGAGCGTCCTTAAATAAAACAAACAACGTTACAACATAGTTAATGGTATGCCATTTACAAGCATTTCTATCATAAATAATGCTTTTCTTGTGTTTATTCGTGTAATTTAAGTTAATTCAAATTTTTCTGTTTTCCTGCGCCAACTTGCATTTACTGGAAATGGAAATGTAATAACTTGATTTTATTCTAATATATGTGAATAGTTTATTGCTACAGTGTATTCATATATACGACTATCTTGTTTGACAGCAGTTCAATTTTGCAGTTACTATCGCAAATGAACAGTTAAAATTTGCGAATTTCTGCCGACATGACTCCAGTCACAAGATCTTTAACTTGAAACTACGACCCTGATTTTCTATTGACCATGCTTTTATCACGAATGTGAAAGTATGTGACATGTCAGTAACATTAATTGTTATAACAATTTAATTATAAGTGTGCCTTTGAAATTTCAAGCTACAGTTTATTGAGAATGAAGGCGAAAATCCCAGAATGTATTTAACTCAGTTTTAAACTTCCCCTAATACCTAAATTGACTTTTTTGTTTAAATTCAGTTCAAATAGTTAGTTACTCAGAATGATAGCTTTTCAAAATAAAGTACTGTGTATAAAATACAAATATATGCAGACAGATTCCGTGGTCCAATGACAGCGTTTGCGACTGCTAATCTGGAGGTAATGACTTCGAATCTAGGTCAGGTAAACTTGTCTGGGTAAGGTTTTTTATTTTCTAAATTTTTCTTTACTCTGAGAAAGTGAATGCCAGATAAAGACGCCAAGGACTCCGAGCTAATTTGCTCCATCACTAATTCATTTCAATTCATTCATCCCTAGAGACTTACACCTATAGTATTCACGTCCACAATCTACAGACACAGTTATTGTTGGCTTGTTCTAAAATAAACTCATTGTTTCACAGGCATTACATCCGTGGGTCACTCCAATAGGTCTTTGCCGGAATGAGAGACATTCATAAAGATGAAATGAACATGAGGAAAATGTATACTTCTCCTCCTCCTTCTCTTCTTCTCATTTGGCACTACAGTCCGGGTGAGCCTTGGCCTGCCGCAGTGACCTCTGCTTCCTCTACCTCCGTCTTATGACTTCATTGATAGAGGGCAGTATTGCAAGGAGCATGTGATCAGCATGCCGGCACCCTGCAGATCGCCTATCACGCGGCTTTCACAATCGAAGAACGCCACCTCTCCATCAGGTAGCTTCCCAATTGTCTTCACAAGACTGGATGGACCCCGTTCCAGACCTCCCTAACCTAGAAAAATCCCTAAGCAGGTACCGGGAATCGAACCCTGTCAGCAACTCTAATCACTAGACTTAGGAGATGGATACTGGTGGAATGAAATTTTGATTTTCTTTATCACAAACGTCACTCCGCGGAATCGAAATTCGCACTAAATTTGTCTAATTAAAACATTTATCAGCTGACAGAATCGTGTCATTGCAGGCTTCAACCACTCACGAATTGTTGATTATAATTCTCTTCTACATGTTTCAACGGAAGAAATAAAGATGCGCGTTTTTGAAGGTCTAATTAGAATGGTAAAACAAACACTTTAATATTTCTTCAAATTAAAAAAAAAAAGTTATGATTTTAAGCGTAGGTCACCTGATAAGCACGCGCTTGAAATGTTAAATTTGTTTTCACAACAGCTATAATTATTACTGCCAACTACATGTTCCTTCAAATATATTACCAATGCGCGTATTTTTAGGCTATGACGTCAGAGTAACGGTTGAAAACTAGGCCAAAGTCAAAAGGATGCAGTCGGTTATCCAGAGGAAACTTTAATGGCATAAGGAAGCCCCTGTATTGAGCTGAACGCTATGCTACACGGTCTGGGAAGGTCCTAGCTCGATGCCCCCTCTTCACCTCTTGACTGAGCAGAGGCCTGCCTGCGGACTGGCACATAAATTAGAGAGAGTTCAATGCGCGAGTCTGTACAAAGTTCATGACATTTAGAGTCAAGCGACTGACTACGGCGAAGAATCCGGTAATGTTCGGGTCACGCGAAGCGGCAAACCGTTGTTTCAAAGATACAATGTGCAAGGCTTGCTAATCTATACAACAAAGAAGGTACCTTTCCCCGCTGAGAATAAGTAATATACCTGGAGTGAAGGGAAAAACTAACAAACAAACCCATTGCCTCTTAATTAAAAACAATTCCAATAATAAAATGCATGGCAAAGTAATGCTGTGATGGCTTAAAATTACAAATATACTGCGCAAAAGAAACGGCAGGTGTATTTGGTCAGCTATATTTCATATATCTCTCCTTCCAACAGAAATTCGTGATCGTATTTACAACAGTTGCTTCTGATGGATTAAACTTTACATCTTACTGTCTCATTCTGCATAACAACTTAAAATACTGAAACGCGGTGGGAGTGGCTCGAGCATTAAAGCATTCGAGATGTTGCTGAAAAGCATAATCTGTGATCTGATCTTGGACAAAATCACGAAATATCAGCAAAGCAAAACCGATATCTGGTAAATTCTACTCTTCGGTGAAGGAGTACCGCTGCTTGAGAACATCAAAATAATCTCGGGGGAACAACTGGAATCAATACTACGGGCGTTCTAAAAGTTCTCGGCCTGACCAAGAAAATGCAAGATATAAGAGTTTTTTTTTTCAACATAGTCACCTTGTAAAACAATACATTCGGTCCAAAGGATTTCCAACTTTTTAATACCTCAATAAAATACGATTTGTCCAAATGTGAAACAAAAAGCTTCTGTCTTGATGTGAATATTCGTCCACCCAGCTATTTCTTCAGGTTTGGGAGCAAAAAGTAATATTTGGGAACCAAATCCGGCGAATATGACAGATGTGGAAGCACTTGGAAGTGAAGATCGTGCAGTTTTGCAGCAACAATCCCAGACGTTTGCGAAAGTGCGTTATCGTGATGAAAGAGAACTTTTTTCACAAAATGTGGACGTTTAGTGGAAATAATTCATTTCCCGATAGGCACAGATTTGTTCCAGGGGATTTAGGTCTAGAGAAGAATAAACAATCAATGCTAGTTAGCATTAGATCTATCGTGCGATCACTGGTTCCCGCAGCGCCTGGAGCTTTTCCTATGAGCCAGGCCCCACTCTTTTGCCGCGCCGTGAATGGGGTAGCAAGCCTGCTTGCTTACTTGTTGACCTTGCTGACTGTCGCAGTCGTAGCGCTGCTGTTCCTGGATGCGTATTGTGTTGTTCCTTTCTTAATTCCACAGTATACACAAAGTGCATTTTCCTCATGTGTTTACAACGGCTCAATGTGTCTTTATGTACGATTCATGTGTTAACTCAGTGATGAAAGAATCAAAGGACCAACTTTTTTTAGCATATATTTTAATCTGTTACTTAGGTAAATATCATTATAACTCCCTTTTTCAGAGAATTGACAGACCAGGGAGCATGATCATATAATTTTTTCAACAGGACTCTGCTACTGCTCACAATACGAATAAACACCATGAGTTATTAGTAAGGATTTGTGGTCCCATCGGTCTCCCGATTTAACAGCCTGCGATAACTGTCTTTGAGGTAAATTTAAAAAATGCCGTATACAAACGAACCCGCGTACCAAACAAGAACTCAAAGATAATATTCGTCAGGAAATTGTCTGGATTTCTCAAAATGAACCACAGCGATTGATGAATAATTTCCTGAGACGCCAAAAATGTGTGGAGAATTAAGGTGGGCAGTTTCAACACCTCATTTGATAGTTTGGTAAGTTTCTTAAATTGGTTTGTATATTGTTTTTCCTTCACGCTAATATCACCGAGACCTGGTTAACCGGATAAACAGCTTACCCATAAACAAAACACTCCGGAGAAAAGCAAAAGTGATCGCACGGTACTACACATATTAATTTAGACGGTAAATGCAATGTGTAAAATACTTGACTATAATCAATGTTATGTGGTTCTATATTATGTTCATAACGTTTTTGAAAGATTTGCTTTTAAAAGACATTAATAAACCCCCTGTAGCTCTACTAAACAACTTATGAATTTTGTGTGAAGTGCATACTTTGGAAGAGGCTTAGTATATTTTTCATTTTAATTCTTAATACAGATGATGCGTTATCAACGGTCTGTCCGTATGCAAGATTTTTAATATTTGTTGTTAGAGATGAACTGTCGAAACGACCTACGGAGATACTAAGGGAATGTGTACAGCAGACATGAAAGATTTCTACAGAGACTGGCAACATGAAAAGCGCTACTCATGGGGATGGGCCAGGAAAACCACTCCCAGACCGGATATAACTTTGTGCATTTAGCTTAAGTACAAAGCAGAATTAGCCAGGATGATCTTAAAGCGCTTTATACCGAAAATAGAACGTCCAGGTCAGTGACCTCAGCTTATTATAGCTTTTTTTGTGAGTTGTGCTTAATATTTTGACCTGTACCATATAAACCAGCGCAACGATGAACTTAACGTGAAAAGTTAAAAACAGACTACCCCAGATCTGGTTTATCTATCATAATAAAGAGCTTAGTGCAACAGTTTTCAATGTTTACAATAGCTCGAGAACTAAAAGGAAATACTGCACCTATTATTTCTCATAAAAATCACTCTTCAACAATGTTAATACAATTAATAACAAATAACATCATATTTGGTACCAAACAGTCAACACAACTGCAAATGGTGCCTAAGAATTTACATTCTTTGAACTTCTGTGACACAATATGCCCGGGAAATGAAGTGTATCAGAGACCTCTCAGAAAGACAACATTGTCACTTCTCTGGAATCTCTTTCAGTACTGTTTAGTATATTATTATTATTATTATTATTATTATTATTATTATTATTATTATTATTTAAAGCACCCTCAGATACTCTTAATAATATGACAAAACAAAAATATCTATAGTTTCTAATAGAGATAGTGGCAACGCTAGAGAATTCCCAGGCATTTCTGGACTAAGTGTTACTGTTTGGACGAAAGTGGTAACACCAGATACTCAGAACTAGATGGGATGGGGCGAGGTTATTACGGTTTGTACCGCAGTTTTATTGCCAATTAAAATATCTCCTTATTAGAAAAAATTATTACAATAAAAATGAAATATCTGAAAAATTACATATTGCATATTTTATCAAATCTATTCATATCTGAGATAACCTTTGAATGCATTTTTAATTTATGTGTTGTTAATTATTTAAAGAATGAAGAAATTGAGAACACATGAAGTTCTTGAATCAAGTAATAATTGAACATTTACTAAAAATGAGTGTAGTATGCAAAGACCAGCAACAATCCATCTTTTCACATGTCCATCTAAAAAGTGTCATTCATTTGGGGTGTTGCACTTGAATGATTATATCCCTCTTCCAAAAATTTGGGATACGAATGAAAATAATAATAATATTTTTATACCAAAAAGCATAAGGTGTAACATATTTTAGGTATATTTTATGTAATACACGTTGCAGATTATACGGAGCTACTACCTGCAGATAAATTTGAAGAGATATGTCTGTTGAAATCTAACCTAAATGTCAAATATGTGTCAGTGAAAAGTCAAATATCACGTAATGATTCTAAAATACTGTAATTTTTCTGTCACGGAAGCAAGAAGTTTATCAATGGGAAGTCCATCAGATTTGGCTTCAAAGCATGGGCGGGCTGCAAGTATGAATTCAAGTTATCTTGATTTGTATCAAAGATGATGTACAACTACAGGCTTTCATTGGGTGAGTCAGTTGTCATGCATCTAATGCAGAATACCCAAGTTCGTTGGCCTGGAATTAGATACTCTTTATAAACTGCTGTTGCAATTGTCTCAACACGATCTGAAAGGAACGGGTATTGTAAGAGAGAATTGCCTACAAAAGTGCCCACTAGTGTCAATAACAATGAAGAAGGTCATCATTCAGGATATGACAGAATTGCTATCAGATGGAAAGTCACAGTTACTTGAAATTCAACCTCATCTGTTCAACAGTATATGGGCAGAATAGATACAACACACCAACATAGCAACATACAGAATTGTAATCAGGGGTACTCCTGTTGTATTCTAATTGCTGAATATTGCTATGAACAATACCTGGATATTAGCAAAATAATAGAAGTTCAATGAATGATTTGACCCTCAGAAGGAAAGTCGTTATCGCTCTTCTTCAGAGATATGGAGTTCAACGCTCATCTTTTGATCTATCGAAAACCATGATCTTTGGAAAGAAAATTGAAAGTGTAGCCCATAAATCTGCAGGCCAACTTATTCCATGCCGCAGACACGTTATGTGCAAAGTAGATAACAAAGAGTTGTATGCATCCTTTATCCAAAGTTCCCTTGCATTACAAAAACCTTGCTGAATTCCTTATGGAACTCAGACATTTAGATAGAATGAAATCTTCTCATACCTTGTGTTCTCTTACATAAATGAGTTAAACTGGTAGGTTCAAATTTTTTTAGTGTTAGCCAGTATTCCAAGAAACGCGATCAAACATGATCACTCATGATTACACGACCATGAACTTAGTGAATAAAAATGCAACTGCAGTGGGGAGGCAAATATGCTCAGAATGAACGAACGGAAGATGGTTTGGCAAATTCCATAGAGGCAACGAAATTCTCAAGGATGAGCCACGGACAGGAAAACCAACAATGGATGACAGGCGCTCTTAGCGAATACTGAGGTGAACAACAGCCATGCTAGTGAGAACATGGCCCAATAACGTGGCCCAAAAGAAGTCATACGGCTCCGTCAGATAGAAAAAAGATACAAACTCGGTCGCCGAGTTCCACACGAGTTGACAATGACTCAGAAGATTCCCTTTCTTGATAGGCTACTGATATGCGATCTCTACGACGCTCCAAGATGCTCACTGATTGACAGCCGAAATAACCGAAACCACTACTGCACCAAAAGAAAGTGCGTTTGGTGTCTAGGTAAACTACTGCCAGCCGGTCAATTACATGATAATATAAATACCTAAAGTGTCCCGAGAAACCATTATCTTCTAAGTTGGGAGACTATAGTACTCCTCCATATTCTCCAGACATTGCACAATCAGATGTTTTTCTTTGAATAATCACCTACAAGGACAGCAATTGGAGCCTTTGCCGATCTGGACTGGATGGATATTTTGCTTCCCGTCCTAAGGATTCCTATCACAAAGGAACTGACAATCTTGCAACATGTTAGCAGAGGGTCCGCGGTAGTGATGGTAACTATTTAATACTAAAGATATTATTTTATTCAAAACATGATACTTTTAAATTTCTGGTCTGAAACAGAACTTTTTGGCAACTTTTTCATTAGTGTTTCAGAATTTCCTTTAACTGAATAACGTATCTTGTTTATACCAACAATGCAGCGATAGTGCCAACGGAAATAATGCGCATTATCCTCCTCTTACATATCGGGTACCAGAGATCCCGTTAATGAGAATGTCAAATCGATTTAATGCGCTTAAACATTGACTACCGATATCTTGAGACGATTACGACAGGCATTTGTTTGAACTTCCGCGCTCTGCTAATTACGTTTACCTCTAGAGAGGATGTTCTCCGGCGCTGGAATGTCTCGAATGCCTTGCATTGCGCCATATTAGGATTAATAACCTTGCCGCTGTGGTGACACATAGGAAACTAGTTACATTTTTTTGTCGAGAAACACTACGATTAGCTGTTTGTTGACGCTAAAGCATTTGTGGAACTCGGAATCAAAAGGCCGATGTTCCCGGCAATGAAATCTTGTTATTCTGGTTTTTTCCCTGTTTTGTGAAGTCTAAGTCAGCAACACTTTGGATGTTTCTACGATGACTAACTCTAAAGAGTGCCGGTTTAAGGAATTTTATCTGTTAAACAAAATGTACGATAACGATTAATAAACTTCCACTCTGAAAATATTCAGTAGATAAGCGGTGGCCTAAAAAATGTAACTGAAATACTTTAATAACATTAGTACACAGCAATTATCTATCGTATAACTATGCATTCTATATGTTCCATGCGGTTTATCATCCTAGTTACCATAGCAACACACAACTACACTGTCCAGGACTATTTCAAAGTTTGTTGAAACTACGAGGAATGGCAACAACAAATGACGACTTCGTGAAGGATTTGGAAAAAGCGTGTCTAGAAACAGCTTATCGGGAAGCAGTTGTTGAAGTGCCCATTCTCATGAATATGGGAGGCCGCCCCATTTTGTTGAAACACTATCAAGGTTATTCAGCGCACAAAATGTGTCCAGTTCCCCCTGAAAACGACTTATACCCTTCTGATAATGATGCTAGCTCTGTTTTCATGTGCATATTCAATGAAGTACGGACTAAAGATGCCGTGGGAAGACACGGTGGCCCATACTGTCACTTTTTCCGAATGGAACGATCTCGTAAATGTTCATTCAGTTTTTCCCAACCCATAAAACGAGCATTTTGCTTGACATGATGATTAGTGTCCGATATTAATTTCAAAGCATTGTGTTCAATGTTCGAATGCAGCCGGAAAGACGTAGGCATATATTTGGAATATTAGTAAGCAGGTAAGACAAGAACAAAACATTTAGTTGTGCAGCAACAAGCTTCGCGGTGGGGATACTACATGACATGACTGGCGTACTCCATAAAATAATTTTCAGTCCGAGTGAAATGTTCATGCATAACTTGGCCTTACAGTGGTGAGTATTATCTTAAAACTTTAAGTTATATATTGTAAAGCATTTAAAACAGTTTTTTAAACTGTGCGTGTAGGGTTGCTTTCCCACCACTCACCCCCCTTCTTCTCTTCGATTGTTGTATATGACATAGAGGGCTGGGCCATTACCTATCTCTGCGCGTGTTTTGCTTATGTCTTAGCTGCCCACCAAGTTCTAGAAAATTCTACATTGCTTTACACGCTCGTGACTTTATAAACCCCCAAACAAACAGTCTAATTGCGACAACGTGATGGTCATATTTGGGGTGAACCTCTGTCAGCTGTTGAAAATTCGTCAGTTAAGGTATTCTCTCACATCCAATGGAAAATGAGCGGGTGCTCCATCTTTTGGAAAGATAATGGTGTTCCCAATGCCATCCGAAATTTTCGAGTAAACCCCTGTTGCCCTCTGCATGTCAAACTGTGCTATTGAGCACTGACAATAGTCCCTCGTTCCTCTATAAACAATGTTCTGTAGTGCGCGTTTGAAATAAACAAATAATAAATACGTGAATGCTTTAAGACTTTTATGAAAAATTACTTCGAAATGGAAGGTGGCCATATTGAAATAAGATATAAGGTACGCACATTTGAAAATTTAACACATAAATATTAATTTAACAGTTATAAGAAACCGGTGTATAAAAACTGTAACCAACTGGCCTCGTTTTTTAAATTAGTAGGCATTATAAAACAGAGAAGACTACAAAAATGTAATAGTTTTGCTGAATTTCTACTTACTATTTTATTTTTTAAAGCATTATTTTGAAACATAATTTGAAGCTTTCGCGACATTGATTATTTAATATGGTTTCTCGGGTTAGTAAAATAGTGTTTTATTTAGTTATTCTCATAAATGTCATTATAACTAACTTTTAAGTCATGTTTTTAATAAGTATAAAAATGAAATTAAACTATTCCTTTGAGAATTGAGTAGATAGTCTTTTCTTTTACACGTTCTTGATTTACAAGACAATACATAGGTTTCTTTGACAAATGTTAAATCGCTATGTACTATATTTTCAAAAACCACTGTATTTATATGTACGTATATCATATCTACATGCAATCAATGTTATTTCATTTACAACATGAACATAAATAAAAAAAACTTTATGTACATTCTGTATATGTTGCTGCTGAAAGTTTTAGTAAAGTCTTATGAAAATTTAACCACAGTTGTCATTTTAAAACTATTTATATACGATACATTCCATTTGTCATAAAGAAAACAGTCCAAGATCATAGCCAATCATTTGGAAAGAAAAATAAAGCGGTGAAAATTGCATATAATTAATTGATTGATAAAGCTTCATTAGCTCAGATGAACTCTGGAAATTGTTTTAATTTCACGTAATTAGGAAAGATAACTTTATGAAAAAACAATGCTCCGCCATTGAATATCCGGTTCGTTTCACTGCTACTTAGGGGAAATTCAGCTCTAGTGGACAAAAAACCTGAAGGAAAGGAAAGCAAAGTGCACAGTGATTCATAGTTGCCGTCACGCCAATGTTATTAAAACTGCTATAAACAACGGTATACGATACGCCTGATCGAATCAAGATGTGCTGATTATAAACAAGGAAAGCTTTATTATCAATAATTTAAGGTTGAAATTTGGTATTCTCGTGCAATTGTTGCGTTAACCCAGCCAATTCTGCAGGTTAATAACAGGAAAATGTTTCTAATACGAAAAGAAAAGAAAACAAAAGCGCTAAAAGGCTTTCGTTAAAGAACACAGTTTTATAAGCTCCTTAAAATTTCTTCTTCATTATCTTATTCTTCTGCTAGAGTTTCGCTTAGAAATATTTTCAAGGAGCCTACAATTAAATTCCACTTAATAAATGTATGTTCAATTATCTCTCGGCAAAAGAAAAATGTTCCTTATTGCTTTCCAGGTGTTATTAACTGTTATTTTCGATTCAAGTAATAGTGTATCTGAAACATTTCCTTTTTCTGCTTGTTATTCACCTTGACATAGTAAGAGATAACGTAGATTGACATTCTGAAGAATTCTTGCACTGCATTTTGCACACTGACGTAAGATTAAATATTTACTTAAGATAAAATCTCTAGTTTCATCTTTATTTTCTTCTTGTAATACCCTTTTGTTCAAAATCTAGTTTAAGTACGTTAACTTATGTAAGATACAGTAAATTTTGTATTTGTATTTTTTTTTTTTTATTTTTATCGCCACATTTTATAGGATATAGGATAAATCACCAAAAAAGGCGCTATTGATGATCTGTTTCCATCCAAATGAAGTTCAAACGATTCCATAAATAATTAAAAAATATAATTCAAGCACCAAGTTACATTTTTTTTTTCAAATTGAACAATGCCCATTGTTTAAAAGAAAAGTAGATGAGATTAGAATGTCTAGGCCAAGTACCACCACGGGTGGCCAAGGTCGTTAAGACGCGGACTCGTGAGCGGGAGGTCTGGGGTTTCGAATCTCGCCAGGACCGTCCTCCCTGACTGTGTTTTTTCCAGGTTTTCCTCAGTGCTCATAAATGGCAAATGCCGGGGAGGACCATAAATTTAGGCCTGGAACAATTCCTTCCTTAAAAAAAGCCTTTCCCAATATATCATTTCATCTCATGTATCATCAGTGTTCACCGCATGTGGTGCCTCTGTAGTAAAAACGGGCGTTAAACACTATCTATACTCTTCGCCACACTATGTTCTGGTCATTGCCGATGATTTTGGTGATGATGTTAGTCTTCAAATGTTAATTGCTTGTGGCCGATTACGATAATATCGAAAGGTAATGCCATAAGGAGTAAACGAAACGTTAGATGGATGAATGGCCACAAATTCTAAGGTTGAGGATTCTTGTTAAGAATCGCCTTAAATGCAGCGCTCTGTCCGAAAAAGAAAGGGGGAAAAATTCGACTTGCTAAAACTGCACACTAAACTTTAGTCTTGCTTTGATGTTGGAAACTCACGCCCAGACAAGTATCGTCCGTGATGTCAGATAGCCGCACTTTTGTTGCTCTTTGACATGTGGAGAAGATTCACACCGCCTCACGAGGCAAACGACATAATGCTTTTTAAGAGATTGCTACAGTGATGTCCTCTGTTACATTTGCCAAACAAGAAATGCTATGCCTGCCAGTCTTATTCAACAGAGATTCTATTGTTTCCAACTTCATCATTAAGACGAGTGTTCCATCTCTCTTGAGAGGCACGCACACAGTCGGAATGTCCTTTGCGTGGCAACTATGGAGTTCGGTATTCAGTAATTTTTCACTAAAACGCATGCTGAGGCAGCGTGTACACCACTCAGACAACAATAAGCAAATGCGAAGGAAAATTAACACCCCCGATGGCGGCAACATCATTCGATCACCTTACGCTCTCATAGTTCTCGCGTTATTAAATTAAACATCCTTTGATATGGTTCAGTTCGTACAAAGTTATGCGGTACTATTTCTAAGGCTTTCAGACCTGGCGTTTTTACACCTCTCAAAAAAAAATTAGAGGAACAAATGTTATCATCAAAGCCCCAAAATAAACATTGAAACAATTTATTCTCAGCAGTTTATGATTATAATTTGAAGAACCGTGTAAAATTAGATAGGCATTCTAACAAACTTTTATTTTGCATGATTAGAAATACGAACAAGTTATTGATTGACATAGAAAACAAAGTGGAAATACAAGATTGCATTGTTTGGTAATCGAGGTTGCCATGGTTTCAACACTCAGTACCTAGTGTGTCTTCCGTGAGCTGAGATGACTTCATAATGTCCACCAGCCTCCTAATAAAGATTTGTGTGATTCTCTCCCATTCTTCAGTGAGTGCATTTGCGAGTTCTTCTAGGTTCTGTGGCAGAGCAGGACGCTCGCGAACAAGTTTTTCCAGCTTATCCCACAGATGCTCAATGGGATTGAGGTCAGGACTGTGTGCAGTCTAGTCAATCGCCCGAATTAGGCTTTCTTGCAGGACATCTTTTGTATTCTGTGCTGTATGAGATTTAGCATTATTGTGCATTAGAAGAAAATTATGGTTCATATCTTAAGCAAAGGGTATATGTAAACATCAGCATTCATGCGCTGTGGGACAACAACAAGCTCTGTCCGAGACTCAATTGTAATGCCAGTCCAAACCATAATCTAACCGCCTCCAAATCTGTCATGTTTGATAATGGTGGCTGGAGCAAGAAGTTCACCAGGACGTCTCCATATACATGTACGATATCTGCATACATGTGAGCGACCATTACAACCTTTCAAACGAAATCTTCACTCATCTGTGAAGAGAACAGCCTTCCATTCCAGCTGCCAGTTGAGATGATTCTGAGCAAATCTCAGCCGGGCTTCCTAGTGCTGACGTCACAAATGAGGGACTTGAAAGCGAATTCTAGATCTGAACCTGAATTTCTCAGTCTGTTATATACAGTCTGATCAGAAATCATCATTCCAGTTGTTATTCTTATATCCTTTTGTAGACCTCTGGTTTAGATTTGCGTCTGCGCAAAGCTAATAGGATAAGATATCTTTCCTGTACCTCTTTTGCCTTCTTCGTACGTCCTTGTCCGGGCCGCTTCTTGTATTCACCTGTCTATATATCGCGCCCAAATCCTATGGATGACAGAAGGGCTGACATGAAACCTGGAGACAAAGGGAATGGAAGGGCCATCTTCAATCCACGCAACTGTTTGTGCGACTGATGCTTCATTCAAATGGCTCTATGCTCTGCATTAGCCTCAGAGAACACAAAATAAGAATTTCCTACCACAGATTGCTGTTGAAGTCTGTTTTCAAAAAAAAAATCAAAGAGCACTCACTTTGATTTCAACATTTCTTGAAATTTCACTGATTTATTCAAAGAAAAATTAACAAATCCTAAAATAAAAAAAATTCTAGTTTTAAACATTACTTAAAAACTTAACATCTGACCAAAAAAATTACATTGTATCAATGTTTGTTTTGAGGCTCCAATTTAAACATATGTTCCTGTTCAATGTTGTATTTCCAGAATTTAAAACTATCGGCCTTTTGTGCCGTTGTTTAGTTTCGAAGCAAACCTAAGACCACATTACCACAATCCGGGAGTTTTAAATTTTGACGATAAAGTATTGCTATGAAAAACCATTCGCTTTATGTGAATCACTCTGTGTATAAAATGAATGCGAAGAAATGTAACCTAATTATCATTAACTCAGAAATTATAAATAACTAAAATCATTACGTTCACTGTTATTATTCCACTGACTTATCATTTATCTGTTGTTAATTGTCTCTATACTTCATTCATTCTTAGAATGGGTTCAAATGTAAACATTAAATACGTGGCATTGACCGCATGACATTCTATTCACACAAAAGTAGTGCTGAGTGTGTGCACATGTAAAAGCTGGAAAAGAAACTGTAAATACTTTATTATTTGTTCATTCGTATTAAAATAAAACTTTGTTGTTTAGTTAAATAAAACAAAATGACACATGGTAAAAATTCAACTCTAATAGCTATTAAACACAAAAGAGATACAGCTTGGAGAAAACTGTAGTTCTAAATGTGTTAAACACGTTTACCGAAAAGTACTCCACAAAAAGTGCATTAAGCATGATGTGACTAGAAGAAAATGAATTTCGGACACTACTGTCGATCAACTAACGATCACATTAGGTGAATCGATATCCTCAAGTTGTAATCAGAGTGATGACTGTTGATTATTAGCCAGCTTCCATAATACAAACTCTTCAAATATTAAATTATCATCATTTGTTTCTTGTTTGTTCATTTGATGCAACTCACGCTGTATAGTAATGTGTTAACAAGTATACCATTAGTTCATGATTTATTTTTGACCTGGTTTGTACAGAACTTATTTCTGGCGCATGGATACAATTTGTTTTGTTTACATTAGAACCATTCTAAGAATGAATGGTGTTTGTAAATAAACTCGCAAATGTTTATTCAAGAACGCATTAGACCGATTCAGCATATTAAATATATTATGTAAGGAAATTAAATATCTCAATAAATAAGAGTGTATATTATCATTACGTTAGAATAAATGTTTATAATTCTGATTCTGAAATGACCCTGTACAGTTATCGACAAAATGAAAATATCTTACGATATTACTATGAAAATTAAATCACTGTTATTAGCCTACCTCTATGGTTTCTGAAGCAACAACGCCACTTGGTCCTGAAACAAAAGAAAGCGACATGGGATTAATTGCATTCTTTCTTTAACTTTCCTGGAAAATACATATATTAATTATTTTTCAGAGAAATACGAACATTTTCAGCACTTATAGCCTTAGCAAAAACGTAACTCAATTTCAGGGGTTATATACATCTTTGACATTGAAAAAGTTATATATTTTCACATTTTAATTCTCTGTTTCTATAAGAGCTATTAAAATGAATTTTGTGTGCTCAATGCCCTATGGTATAAAGTAAAAAATTATTTCCGTTTTTAAATTATTAATTTATAAATTATTATTGTTGAATTTGTATCAAAATGGTATTTACAAAATTATTCCTAAGATCTTCAAATTTACTAAATATTTTTTTTAATTAGAAATGTAACATCCATACACAAAGAATTTCAATAGTTGACATGCATACAGTGCAAATTCAGGGAAGCTGTATGTCTGAAATTTGAATTATAAAACACTTTTTCTTTCTATAACAAATTGTTTTTTCACAATTTTTTTCAATGTAAGATAAAGACTGAGGTTTAGGTCATTGACCTCTGCAATTCTATTCATAATGCCTCTTAATAATTTTAAAATTCAAAGAATAAGTTTCCTTCCAATTAATGAAATCTTTTTTGGTCATTAACTTCTAAAAAAATCTAGATAAATTTTCATGAAATTATTTTGAAAATTGCAGAAATTATTATATAAACAGTTTTGAAAAATACACTTTTGAGAAAATGAGCAACAAACTTACAGATTGGCGTAATAGAAGTTGTAATCCTAATATGCACCTTTCATTTTTATTGACTGAAACTTCCTTATGAGTATATCAGATAAATTAAGTTCTTAAACTTACCCAAATCAACAGGAAAGTTATTAAAGTAGTATTAGGGGATGATGGAATTCGGTTAAAAGCTAGTACACCCCCCCCAAATGCATCTACTTTCATAGCTAAACGAAGGAAGGAGAAAATTGCTGCGTAGTTGCTTACGTCACGTTTGTACCAGCAGTAAAAAATACATTAGAAACGGGATTGTTTTTTATTTAGTTTATTTACAGACGCTTTTAACATCTCAGGTCATCAGCGTCTCATTCAATTAAGGGCATGAAACGGCCGACACATTTTGTTCAGAGGCCTCTTCTTTCAGGCTTGAAGTTCTTTATTGTACCGTAAATGCAGGACACGAGACCCACGGCTTTACTTCCCTTCCGAAGGAAGCCTTACTTAGGATTTTTACGCCCAAAATATCCATCGATCCTGGCCGGGATTGAACCCGCGAATGTAACGGAATAACGGCGAATATGGGGAAATTTCATATACCATGTAAAAAGTTACCTGAAAGTTGAAACCTGACCGTAATATATATAACACATAAACTTATAAATAAAATTATCGAATATTATCTTAAAAATGAATGCATGCAGACATTATTACCAGGTGAAAGTAATGCGCTTCTAAAGCAGCAAATAAAATACAGATGGAATAATAAATAAATGGCATACAGCAAACTATTAGCTCATAGATGCTGCGTTATTAACATACCAAGATTCACACAGCTACATCAGAAAACAAACGACTATTGCGCCAATGCTAACAATGCAACAATCGAAAAAATGCAATTAGTAATGAACTCATACACACAAACCTAGAGCTAACCTGGGGCAAATCCTAGTAACCGGAGAACCCGGTGGTTTACTGCGGCTCGCTACGGCCTAACGGCCTAACGGCCTACCCTCGTCTCTTAATCGAAAAAAAATTCATGCGAACATGTTGGTACACCGTAAAATTATATAACAGTTGGATTGACAACTCTGAAATACAAAAGTGGAATGCTCAAACTGATACACAACGTTGAGAAAAATCTAAAGCTGAGGCATAGATTGAAAAATATACGGCATACAGAGGAACTGTACTATATGATAAAATTATATAGATGTTGGCAACTCTGAGAAATAAACAAGAATCACTTAAGAGAGTTCGCGGGCCGCCCTGGTGGGGAAAACGAAAGACAAGCACGAAAATATAAGAATGTGTAACTTTGCTACAGCCATTATACGACAGCATTAACTCCAAACTGTAATAATAATAATAATAATAATAATAATAATAATAATAATAATAGTTTCTGCACTCATTCTCCTATAATTGAAGTTGGTGTAATAATGTGAACACCCACCTTATCGTAAGTTTTATATAACTTTATAAACTTTACTTGAGTACTTCACCTATAAGAAAGTTTGTATTTTATTGTATTATTTGTGTATAAATGATTTGAGTTTTTTTCTTGCAATTTGCGGCCATTCTTTATATCCATATCTGGTTAAACTTCACAAAATCATAAAGAAGAACAAAAAAACTTCCATTCACATGCTTGCAGTTTTAAAATCAACAATTAACAAACAGATGAACAGCTACTTTCTATTTGCACAGGTCTACCACACTGCTATTAGGCACACTAATGAAACAAATGAAACAAATTTAGCGAAAACGCAAAATTTAAACTAGTAAGAGATGAATAACTTTAATGTCCTCAAGTAAAGAAATGTATATGGCTGGTGTTGATTTAAAAATCTAATTGAGATCACACACCAAAATGTTTTAATGCATAATTTGAAAAATGATTTCATAGATATAAACCTGAAAGTTGAATTAACAAGCACAACAATTTTCCCTGTTAAAGAAAATGTTCGCTATGATAATGTGAAAACTAACCTGAACCGCCTCTTATGTTTTATCTGATACTGTTGTGTAATCAATTGCACAAATCGAATGTTGTTCTGTCGAAAACTACTACATAATTCACACAATGGTCGGTCAACATTAATTTTATTTTTATATATATTTCTAAACAAATTTTAAAGGCCAACAAATCGTTCATAGATGACTGGAGTTGCTAGAGAGAATAAAGAAAATAGGATGAAACGGACATAAAGTACAGAATAAAAAAATACTGAATAACCAATTTTGATGTTATTATTGATGACGATGATCAAAAGCCGGAACTCAATTGTATTTTAGGCGAAAGTTGGATTTCTGTACGGACCTCGTTACCTAATTGTGGCTTTCCGAAGATTTTCTTTAGCCTATAATAATTATAAAAGTAATTTTCCAGTGCAGTGGTCAGTGGAATGTATTGGTCAACTGCCCTTCACCTTCCCAAACGGTCCCTTCAGTATTTACTTTTTATTTTTCCAACATAAACTTTCGAACTTTCGAATGTTTTGTATAACTGTCATAAAATCCATCTTGCGATGTGTATACTTCAAAAAAATCATAAAACGCTTGTAACCTAACTTTAAAGTAGTTCTTTGTGATAGGAGTATACTGTGAAGGCCTTATGATGAGAGGAGGAAATATCAAGTATAGCAAAGTTTTCAGGAAATGAATTTAATCCGAAAGAATATTACAAATAAATCATCAATAATTAATATTTGAAACATATGAGTATACTATTACATTAGTATAGACATAACTAGACATGAGGCTTCTAGAGGCCTCAGCAAAAGTTGTCGGCCGTTTCACGCCACGAATTGAATGGGACGCTGATGACATGAGATGTTAAAAAGCGACCGGAAATTAAACAAATAAAAAATGAGACTTCTAAGCACTAAGAAAAGAAAAATACGACATTAAATTATGTTGGTGCATAGGAGTAGGCAACAGTTGGGAGAGGTATAAAATAGGTCCCGAGCTATAAACTATCCCACACCTTACCCCTTTCTCTCAACAGTACTGTTTATCTGCCGGGCGGTAACTCATAGCTTATTTTGTTTGGTTTGGGTGTACATAACTTAATGTTAAATGTTTAAGAATCCCAATAGCTAGTAATAACTAACAATATCTAGTATATAAGCATACAGATTTAGAAGACAGGATCTGAGAATAGCATTTATGAAAAAGTACCTATATACCATATTACAATAAAAATATGAGTTATCTTTGAATACTAAATAATATTTACTTCTATAAATTGTGTAAACACTACATTAGTCTTATCAATATTTAATGAACATTCGGTTCTAGCATATGTGATACCGTGCCGATGTTTTGCCATCTGAGCTACCGTGCCTTGTCGGATCGTAACCACGCATCTCCACCTCTGGTTCTAGCATACTCTGGAAATCTCTACATTCATCACTTTGCAAAGATCTTATGCATAGAGATGACCTAAATTGTTTATTATTTGAAATGTACTTTTTTTCAGTTAAGGTTTGGAATCAGAATAAGACAGGAAAAATTCGAGGTCACAGCCGGGACTTGAACAAGGATATTTGACTACCGTGCCGATTCTTTTGACATCTTAGCTATTTATTTATTCTTTAACTTAAGAAAGTTCTTTAACAACTCTGATCGTATCGTCCCATTGGGGGTGACACAGCCAATAAAGTTTGCTCAGAAGCCTCTTCTTTCAGGCTTGAGGTTCCCATTTGAGATGTAACTGGAATTTTCTTCCGGGCTGTTGTGCTATTGAAACGTCTGGAATTCTTGTCTCCAGCAGACCACGGCACAACAGTCCGGAAAAAAAAATTGCAGTTACACCTATGACTCCGGCCGTGAAAGCCTGCGTTTCCATCTGAGTTAATGTGTCCTGTTTGACCAAAGCTGAATCTATTACAGTCTGGAGACCGCCCAGCTGACTGTAATTCCAAACCTTAGCCTTATACACAGCTTTTGTGTGAAAATAACATTTCATGTTATACATGTGTTAATAAACTCTTTATTTATACCCTGTGTTATCATTTAAATGAGATCTTACGTCACTTCCCAACGCCATATGCTGTTTGCTGAACTTTACCAAAGCCAGTAATTTATATCATATATTTCTTTCTGCGTGCGTTTTCTTGTTCAAAGAATTACACTTTTATTACTGACATAACTTATTGATAATAGAGAATTTTAACTATATTATTCGGTTTAAAGAAAAGCATTTAACTTTATTTTTGATTTGAAATCAATTTATTGATAAAGGTCTTCTAACAGCATGAGAAAATTTTAAAATAAAAAAAACTATTCTATACCTTTGAAATCGTGCCAATTGGCCAAGAGCACATTCAAACATGGAAGTATATCGTAAAGAAGCAAACCTTCTGTTCAGGAATAAATGTATAATATTCTTTTGTAACATTGTGACACCCTTAAGACATTTTTTTAACATTTAATGGCATTTTGTTACAACGAAAACATGGATGATATTTATTTCTAGTTAAGCTTTTAGAACAGAACAATAGAACAACATCCATGTCCAAAAAAGGCTAGCTTTCGTCCCTCCATAATTATTTGAAAAAGGTGTTTCCATTTAAAATTGAACACATGGTTCAATTGTCTACATTATAACAAAAACATACATTCTCCCTTCTTTTCCTGTAGTCTTCATGCGGTTTAGCCTGCTGTTCAGTCTTCAGTGTTTATAAACAAAAAAATCTGCCTTTCTGCGTCGTTTGTCGATTGTTTGAACAGATGAAAGTCGTATACCTATCCATGTTGTTTCATACGACTGTCTAGTGTTAAAAAGAACCCTTAGCAACGGCTGGAATTGTAACAAAATAAATGTAGTATACTTTTTGTGAAAAATATTTAAAAAGCATTTTAAAATGTTGAATATATTTGACTGTTAAAATGTTTAGTGCTTTTGAAGATTGAGGAAATGTGCTGATGGTGCACATTTCTTTACATAACCGCGAAGGCTAATGCTTCTAGAAGGCCATGTCGGAGACACTCCGATCCACTTGGAGTAGAAGAAAGAGGCAAGTGAAGAATGGAAAGTTGTCTCTTTTGATTGTTATAAATGACGACCTGTCGAAGGCCCCAATTTACTGCAGCACGATAAGTCGTCCGTGACGTTGAGGCCCACTTCCGACGAGCTCTACTTTTGTCATATTCCGACGTTTCTGGAGAGTTTTCACCCAGAAACACTGCGGTTTCATTCACGCCTCATCTTTCGAAAGTAATTTGTTTGTACATCAAAGCTTTTAATTCAAGACTTTTCATCTTTAAGTCAACCTCTGTCTTCTTTCTATTCAGCTGATACAGATCTTCAGTTGCAAGATCTTTAGTATCTGTTTCAAGTAGAACAATAGAATCCCCTATTTCTGAACGTTCACTCCAAAACCGAGCTACCGTGTTTTTATTTATTTATCTAATGCTAATAAATGCTCGTATTCCTAGCCCAAGTTACACTCCAGACATGATGGTGATGCATTTTGCCTCTTATTAACCAGGGTCGTATTCCACAAAAGTATGGCCCAATACATACAAGTGTATTTGTGAAGTCCTTGTAAAGTATGGTCTTGTAACTTTCTGTTCCACAAAAAAAGTGCATTAATAGTAAAATATTAGTAAAAAGATACAAGTAACGTCATGTAAGAGCAAGACGGGGAAACAGCTGTTTGCTACACGTCGCCATTCCTTGAATTAGGTTATGTCCAATCTTTAGGGATTTTTAATACACACAGGGGATTATTGTCATTCCTGCTAAATGAGTCTTGTATTTTTTCTCAGATATAATGATAATTTAAATAATTTATTATGCATTTATCAACATTCAAGTGTAATATTCCACTTTGAGACGACGATCCCTTACAGCTACATTTAGGAGCATCAATTTCAATCCTCAAGAGATAACACAAGGATCGAGCTTCCCGATTGCTCTAAGTTATTTGTTTCATTAGTATTTGTATTTATTTGTTTGTTTATATTGTTTGATAATCACGTTTTCATTATAAGCAATAAAATGGGAAATTTGTGTCAAAAGAGATTATTTTAAAAGGAAATGAAGAATGAAAAGAAATTATTTTCGTGGCATGTGGCAAGAACCTTAAAATACGTTAACTAATATGCTGGTCTGAAATATGCATTTGAAACAGAAAACCCCAATATCCGTTATAAGCCGTACTTTGCACTTAACCTAACTTTATCATTGTACACAAATACTTATTTACACTCTTACTCATAATTATCATCACTTTCGGTAATTCTTAGCACATATAATGGCATTTAATAATGACGACACCGACACATTGGAGATCAAATTTGTAGCGAAAATTAAGCGCGCGACGCCGTCGACACGTTAAGGACCAAATTTGTAATGGAATTTAATAATAACGATACCGTAGACGTTGTGGTGCCAAATTTGCAAATTATCCAGGTGTGTCGTTCGTAGATGTCGTTCCTAACTACCACCACAATATACTAGGCTAGCTCACTGTTTGGTATTATAGCTGCATTTTTCAGATTGATACTTCTGGGGTGAACGGAATGTGACTTTTAAGTATAGCAAAATCACAACGGATAAAAATCGGAGTTTATTAATGTCTTGTCATTAACACACAATAGTACACTTTTATGATTAAAATGTGCTCTGAGAATATTATTAGATTCAATATGAGACAGACGTGACGGAATTTATATTTCTCTTCCAACAATTGTTCTTAAATGGCAATGCTCCTTTCGTAGTCGGTAATAATTTGATTTTATTTGATACTTCATGTAAATTCTCTTTATTACTAATACGCCTCATTTTGTCTTTGTCCTGGCATAACTCGTATAATATATCCCTATACGGATACTAATTCGAACTCGTGACTCCTGTTATTCACCACAAATATTAATATTTTATCTTTATGTAATGTTAAATGCAGCTTCTTCTTACGGAGTACTAACCATGATGTCTTCTAATGGAATATAAAGCACATACGGAATACGAAGCATAACTAACTAAACATTTTGAAATATAAACCGTCACATATTACAATACGATTGTAATACTACTATACACTGCAATGCATTATATTCCATTGCGACAGTCTTATGTTTTATAGTGTCTCTGTATCTCTCCAATGAAACTTTATTTTCTTCGCCTGTCATCTGTCGGTAACTGAGCAGGTTGGGGAGCTAGGAAGAGTTTGGTGTACTGATGTTAAACCAGCGTGACAATAACACACCTGTGGTTGGCTTGTGTGGGATATATAATTATGTATGGTAAAATAATATTTATATGAAAAAATTTTCTATCTCGATTGTAGAATAACTTTTGTTCCGACACCTGCAATATTTCTATATTTGGGTATAATAGTTGAACTGATACAAGTCCTCAAGGTTATATATCCACATTCAGGACAAAAACTGAAGAGGTTGCTTTAGTTAAGTCTTTTAAGTGATACTTTTCTTCCCCTTAAACGTTGATAAACCGCTCGTCTAGCTGTAGACATTTGCAAGGAATCCGTTTTAATGTTTTGCCATTATATGATTAGAATTATCCTGGTTTTTGTGACTTGACTGTGACGTAACAGTCCGCAAAGGAGATGAGACGTTGTGGAACTACACAGTGTAAATAAATATAGCAATGTCCTTGCGCTCGGAGCCCGTTGTAACGGGACCGGTCGCCGAGTATGGAAGGGATCACGTGTCGTCAGGGTTGCCAATGCTGAAACCAGAAGCAATTCAATGCTGCTACGGCTTCAAAAGATTCCCAGGCAATGCAGGAATGCTAAAATAAATATGACAACTATGATAATTTGACAAATTTGTAAGTATAAAGATTTTGATTATTTTATTTAGAGTGCTCTTTAACATCTCAGGTGATCAGCGTCCTATTCAATTCAGGGCGTAAAACGGCAGACAAATTTTGCTCAGAGGTTTCTTCTTTCAGGCTTGAGGTTCTTTTACGTGACGTAAATCTGCGACATGGGACCCACGGCTTTACTTCCCTTCCGAAGGATGCCATACGCCCGAAAAAAATCCATCCACTCTGGTCGGGATTGAGCCCGCGATATTGCAGTATAAAATGACAGCTAACTTTCACTTAACCAACACATATGACAGGTATAAAATTGCAATCTGTCATAAGGCTATTTGCCGTTTCAATAAAGCTGACAATTATGTAAAAAGAAATGACTATGTTACTACGATAATAGAAGCAGTAGCTATTTTCATTCAAGACTCTGCTATTTACCGAGCTTTAATATTCACTTGCTATATGTTTATATTAATTTATATTATATCATGATGTAAACTAATCACATTATACGTTTTATGAATCGGAATATGACAAATTTGTGGGGATAATTTTGTAAATTTGACATGATTTATTAAACAAAAATTTGTCAAGTTAGTTATTTATTTGTAAAACTATTGCCTGCACATGTCAAATTGTCAGTTTTTATGAGACAAAACCTTGATAGTTTCCCGCCAATAAATTTGAGCTTAACAAACATGAGTTTAAAAGCTAAATTTAATTCTCTCAGAAAAACTGCCAGTTTTTACGCTTGTATTCCACAAGATAATTCCAGAAGAGCGGTCTTGGCTTTTAGTTTTGCTATAAACATCTAAATATTTCAGATAGCTATAATAAGTTAGACATTTGAGGTTATATTGATATGTTCATACAAAATAATCGAAATGTAGCAGAGGTGATAGGAATGAAAGCCTCTTTGGAATTAAAACAGTGGAACATTTGTTATAACAACGAAAACAAATGACTGTAGCAGAGGGGGGGGGGGGAAGTAAGAAAAAAATTAAGTTCGTTTTTGAGTACCTGGTTAAATTCGTTTCCCAGTGGTCAATCGAGTATCAATAAGCTCATTCATTGGCGGAAAGATCTTCGCATGGAATTTTCGATCTAGTATTTAGTTTGCCACTGTTCTCCAAAAAGAGCCAATCATTATGAAATATAATTCCAACCAGTTTACAAATGAGTATTGCCTTAAAAAGAATTATATCGTACTTACGCGAATCTAATGCGCACCTTTTTGCCCAAATATAGTATCCAAAATTGTGGCGCGCATTAGATTCGATGGCGTATTACATTCGAGCGCAAATCCGTTTCGTAGTTCGCCGGTAACTTCATTTAAATTTGTTTATTACGTCATAATGCATTGCTACAATTTTCCACTTCGTTACATTTATTGTTGACCTATTATTGTACAGAGCGTTTGATTAGTATGTAGTTACGAACAGAGAACATCTTATGATGCGACTTTCAAGCGTAAAGTAATTCTTTATGCTAAAAAAATGATAACAGAAAGACAGGAAGAAAGTTCAATGTAGTAACGTTAGCTTGTGGCGGCAAAAGAAATTGACATTATTTGCAACTTGGAAGGAAGAAATTCAGTAGGAAGAAATTCATTTATCCTCACAAAGGAAGACATCCTGACATTGAAGAAAAAGGTTTGGTATTCGTACATGAAAGGAGGAAGAACTGGCAACCTGTGACTAGTGACACCTTAAGAACCTACGCCAACCATCCTGGCTACAGCACGAGTGATGGATTTTGTCCTACATGTTTCAAGATGTAACAATAGCCCACTATATTCTGATAGTTTTATGAAGCGAACAGAGTTATCTGTAAGACTCCGTACAACAATATGTCAACTTTTTTTTTTTATGATTTAAAGTTTCAAGTTTGGGGCGCGCATTACATCCGATGGCGCATTAGATTCGATGGCGCATTAGTTTCGCGCAAATACGGTATATAAAGAGGGTTGAAAAATGTATGCTTTTGTGAAGACTGGTTTTTCTTTTAATTATGTCTTGTTTTAATACGATAAATGTATTGTATATTTGTGAAAACCAACAATTTAGCTGATATCACACATTCTATAAATGTACGTGTATTATACGTTAAATCAATAAACAATATTTCATCAAAATATATTTGGAACATGTCTTGCTTCTTGTGTCCGCGTATAACCGTGCGAGAATAACAGAAATAACAGAATTTGGTATTCATTTTCCTTACAGCAGCTGGAAATGTTATCCATTTTACCTGACACACAAGCCTTGTCTTCTTAGGAAATTATCACTGACACACATGAGTTCCCCATCATTAATAGACTTAGCTTTGTTCTAATTTGTTGTGTAAGTTTCTCCAGCGTGTGAGAGTTTAATATATTGTGTTTTTCAATAATTTCCCAAAGATAAAAATTCACAAACTAGGTATAAGATCTAGGGAACGAGGCCATAAATTCTGGAACCAAATACACGACACTATTCCTTTATGAATTTCCGGTCAATCACAAAACCTATTTCATTATACTTCTACGCTAATTTTAATATTGCTTTTCGTGTAGGAACAGAGCTGATAGGAAATTTACACCTAAATGACTGTCTTGTGCTGCCACACGATTTTTTGTACCTGACGCGTGCCTTGAAGATGAATTTACGACGAAGCAAGTGAATATTTGACCAACATTACTGCACTGATTAATGAAATCTCACTCTCGACCGCACAACACAATTAGCCGACTCTGTCGATCCCGCTCGAAACTGATCGGAATTGAAAATGCCGCCGCATAGGGAATTTCAGCGATTGGAAAGGGGAAGGGGAATTCTGCTGATCAGTTGATCTAAGCTGTGAAGCTTTAAACTCTCACTGTAGATTATAACAAGTTCGGTCATGTGAGATATAGGGTGTTTTTATAAAATATACTGTGGAACAAAACTTTGAGAATAATACAGGGAAAAAAGGAACGTTTTAATGTACTCTGTTCTAAAAAAGTATAATCAGCACACCACTGAATTTAATGTGTGTGTTTATTTTTTTTAAAAAAAAAAGAATTTTTAATGCTCTTTTTACTACTGAGGCACCACCGGCGGCGGACTCTAATGGAAATGATAAACTGGACAACAATTTATTTTAAGGAAGGAAGTGTTCCAGGCCTAATTTAGGATATTTCTCCGACATTTCCATTTATGAGACTGAGGAAAATGAGGGAAAATCTTCAATCAGGAAGGACAGTATTGGCGGGAATCGAATGCCAGACCTTCCGCTCACGAGTCTGTTCCTTAACGACCTCGCCCAGTCTTGTCGGCGTGTATGTTTTTTTTTTTTTTTTTCAAGAATCCTTATTAAAAACTAGGAACTTAATATGAAAAATGAACATTTGAAAATTAGTTAAAATTTTAACTCTTGCTTATTTTCAAATTTCCATGTTTTCCTTCCTGCTTGATAAAACCAATTGTCACAGTGATGTGAACTTTCGTTGCTAAATGA
Organism: Metallyticus violacea; assembly: GCA_030762175.1. Lineage (NCBI taxonomy): Eukaryota > Metazoa > Arthropoda > Insecta > Mantodea > Metallyticidae > Metallyticus > Metallyticus violacea. The sequence continues at coordinate 40,891,608 of CM060830.1, read as the reverse complement.
GGATATTAAAATCACAAATAAAATCAGTAGTGTAACAAGTACAGTTTGTTTCAAAATAAAAGTATACATGCAGCTAATTATCTGCATTATTTTCATAATATTTTAAAACAATGTATAAATAATATAACAAAATCCAATACTATAACAATGCTCAAATATTCTTGTACTTATCAAATGAAGAAAATGAACCCAATAGTTTTTTTGTTAGAGATTTCATAATGTATGAGTGCCTTGTTCGTAATGTTTTCATTGTGGTAGATAACTCCCTGGTTTTTCTTGCTTGTACAGTTCTTGTTTTATTCCTAATTTTCTACTGTTCTGTTGTGAATATTGCGGACGCAGAGAAAAAAGCTATGCATTTGTACTTAAACGTAACAAGTGTTATGTCCAAGATAAAATTCTTCCTTCAAAAAATAGCGAGCCCTAGAAAATTCTTGAAAACTCCTATTTCAACTGGTCTGGAACATGCTCCTAATAAAATCAGTGATGGTGACACCTTTGACTGAAGTGCTGCAAGATATTTCTGCAGGTAGGAGTTTGCCTGCTGGCCTGGCGCGACAGGGGGAACGAGGTCAGCGGGGGAGGAGAGGTAAGAGAGACAGACCGTCCTTGGTATTTTCATCTCAGGAGCACGCCATCACGTCAGAATGCAACTCTCGTGGAGAAAGCGGGGCCTGATGTTGCCAATGCATCTCGCTCTTTGCAGAAGTGACGGTCATGCCAAAAATGGGCAGCACCTAGCAGACCTTCCGTTTTCTTTGTTCACAAGTCTGATTTAGGTTCTTTGAGAAAGACTGGAGAGCAGTCAGTTTTCGAAATTAGATCTTTTTTATTTCATCTACAATTTTGTATTGCAAAAATTTCTTCCAAATTTCGTAATTCTACTGCCCATAAAAAATTATAAGAATTCTGAAAATGTGACTTACGGTTTTTTAATTATAAAGGAAAATTTACTTTGAACAAACGATACGTGTTTGTCAAATTCTTTAAGTACTCAACTAATATAATTATATCAAAACGTTTACTCTTCGCTTTAGTGTCTCTAGACAATGAGAAAGAAAAGTTAAATTATTATTAACATTAATAAAAATGACAGAATATTTTTTAACGTAAAATTAAGCATGTCACTACCAAAGAATGACATTTTGTCTATCACTTTAACAGTACATAATTGTTTAACGTTTAAATCTAATTATGGTTAACAATTTTACTGTCATAGTTTAAACTTAGAACATTTTTCTGACATTAGCAATAGTATCGTTTTAGTCAGTGAGGCAGTCAAAAGGAAACGTGCACGTTCTATGTTCTTTATTAGTTTATATAATAGTCCCTTTACTATTGTTAGTCTAGAAAAATAAGATTAAGATTTACAGTAAACCCAATTCAAAAAAGCCAATTTCTTCCTTCCTTGCTTCCTATCTTTCTTTCTTTCTTCCTTACTTCTCGTTTTATTCAAGTATACAGGATAATGCACGTAAAACTCCACCGCGAAAGGAAAGGTTTTATTGATGCACTGTATTCATCGAATTGAAGTTCAGACAAGGGCTCAACAAAGCAGACCATACAATTATTAGAAAGTGTATTTCAAGCGCAAAGCTAGGGTTTTTTTACAGAACAATACCAACTGATTTTAAGAAAATAAAACTAGTTGAGAATAGAATGTCACCCGTTGCCACGCTTCCGGAAGACACTGGACGTCTGTAGCTAAGCTGTTTTTGTTTATATTTGAGGAGCACCCTGTTGCAACACTATGATGTGGCTTGTTGTCTCCAGAGGCTAATCCCTTCACTGTCCATCAAGACTCGCTTCTAGCAGTGATTAAATGAAATCAAAGTAATACGCTTCAGGGACAAGATGAGCTAAAGGTAATATATATTTCACTCCGTTGCGTCCTTGTTGAAAGTATGGCACCCCATGTACCACCGTTCTTCTTCTTCTTCTTCTTCTTTTTTTTTTGATTGATGTATTATATTTATGGACGCTCTTTAACATCTCAGGTCATCAGCGTCCCATTCAAACCAGGGCGTCAACGGCCGACTAATTTTGCTCAGAGGCCTCTCTTTCAGGCTTGAGGTTTTTTATCGTGCCGTAAATGAGCGACACAGGACCCACAGCTTTACTTCCCTTCCGAAGGAAGCCATACTTAGGATTTTTACGCCCCGAAAAAATCCATCGGTCCTGGCCGGGTTCGAACCCGCGATCTTGGGTTTAGGAGGCAAGTATGCTAACCACTACGACGTACCACCGTTCGATATGGAAAATTTTCATTGTCACACGCTTCTCACAGACCTGCATGGCATTCTCTCATATTCCTAACGTGTACCACCTCAATTTTACACTGCTCACTTTTAGAAAACATCCCTTTAGGGCAGTCCAAATTTACACGACAGCTTCGTTTTCATCCGTCTACAGATAGTGCACTAGTTGATGTAGAATGTGTTGAGCAGATAGTCTTTAGACATACTGCCCTCATATGTTCATTAACAGCGTGACGACAGTGTTGCCACTATTTTATTTCCAGCCTATTTAGGACTCGAATTTTCAAACCCTTTTTACAGAATTTCCATAATCATTAGGCAAAAGCTTAAAACAGTTTGTGTCTGTTCGTATACTTTGTCTACAACTAGGGAGATATCAACAATAAATTGCAATTTATTCTGGAGGTCTGTATAGATATCTTTCAACCTACTAGGACTATGTCAACGTTTTCATCATAAATAAACAATACTATCTTCTCTAGCTTATACAGTACTTCCTACTCCTATGACATACGAGGATAGGTCCATAAGTTTCCGGCTTAAACATTTTCTAGGTATGATAAAGACAAAAACTACATTTCACTTTTCAATATTTTTTGCCCTTTATTGCAAGACACTTCTCACATCTTTGAATTAACATTTCATCCCCCCCCCCAAAATAGTCAAAAATGTTGTCTGCAAAATGGGCATAAACAGCATCCGTCACACTTACATTACTTTCCTCGAAGGTCCTTCTTGAGTTTTGAGAAGAGAAAATAATCATTGGGAGCTAGATCTGGGCTTAGGGTGGATGGTCTCCTGAAAGTCACATTTCTTCATAGCTTCTTTTGCAACAAGAGCAGTGTGCACAGGTGTGTTGTCGTTAAGAAGGCGCATACCACCACTCAGTATTTTTTGCCTTTTCTCTTTGATGGAAGCACGTAGTCTGCGCAGTAGGTCAGCAAAGTACTCCCCATTTACTGTGGTGTTCCTCTCCTTGAAGTTATTGAAGAGTATTTCTTCACAGTCCCAAAAGATTGTGGCCATGGTTTTCTTGGTTGACTAAGTGACCTTGGCCTTTAGAGGCGGTGCTTCGCCAGGTTTACACCACTCCAATGGTTATCTTTTGGACAAGGGGTCATAGTAGAGGATCATAGTTTCATCTCCTGTAACGATGGTTTGCAGAACTTAACTTTTTTCTCGTTGCCACGGCAGAGCTCCAAAAATGCCTGACAACAAATGACTCGTTGCTGCTTTTGGACTGAGGAAAGATGTTTAGGCACCCATCTTGCATGTTTAAATGCTCATAAATAATTCGAAGGACTATTTTTTAGAAAGGTCCAACCTCGCTGCTATTTCTGTAACTTTAAGTCGCCGGTCTTCCATAATTTCCCCTTCCACAAGAGCGATGTTTTCAGGAGTGAGCACCTCCAAAGGCCGACCTGCAGGCTCTTCGTCTTCAATACTTTCTCGTCCCGTTCGAAACAGTTTGGCCCATTCTTTTACGGAAGAATATGAGGGGAAAGCTTCCCCATATAGACCGTTCAATTGCTGTTTCATTTGGAGTACGTCCTTCTTTTGTGATTTTGTAATAACAAATGGAAACTCCATTTTGAACATATCACAATCTTCTACACATATCCTTCTTTATGCAACTATATCTAAACAACTGAACACAGCGGAACGGAAAGTACAGCTGCAGTTATTTACTTACCAGATAAGGGTTTTGTAAAGGCGAGGCCGGAAACTTATGGACCTACCCTCGTATCACGACATGTTGACAGAAACATCTCAAACACAAACGTACACGTTCTGTCGCGATAGGCACATCTAGTATTCAAGTAGTTATTTCTAGATCGGTTTTGTCTGATGAAAACAGTGCATCAGTAGCACCTTTCGTGGCGGTAGTTTTATATGCTTCACTTCTGTTTAATGTAAACCACGGTATTTAATGAAGCCAATCTAGTTCTGCCACAAGCCTCGTTCTATCCAGTAACACTACTAAACATCATCACCACAAGATCCTTAGGTCAGTTTGCTATTGACATCCAAATGCATTGCCCTTGCTGCAGTGAGACCTAGCCCACAGTTTGCTCTCCAAAATATTCCATAGCCTGTACAACAGGTTCAGGTCTACGCTATCAGTCATCCACAACAATGAATTCTGGAATTAAGTTATGTTTGTGTTGTCTCTGAGCCGAACTGTCTTGTTGAAAGAACCAATGCCCTTTTTGGGTTCAAGGGCTTTACAATACCTTACAAAGTAATCTTGACACTGCCTAGTTCTGATTTTTTATCCCTTGTTGACATAAATGAATAGAGGTCACTTCCTAAATGCTCATCAAACCATCGCTGATCCTGGGCGATGCTCTCTCTGGACCTGGAAAAGCCGTGTTCTTAGCTTCCTCGGAGTTTCATGCATATACTTTGTCATTTTTCTCAATAGCTAGAGCATTTTCTCGTCATTAATGAGGAAAAGCAGTATTACTGATTATTAATGTCCTTTCAATAAAGGAAGTGACGCTGAGAGTAAGTAGACAAGAAAATACTGTTGTAATAGGTCATCGACAAGTTCCTCCTCACTCGGCTGATGTACGCCGCACAGGAAAAGTTGGTACTCCTACATTTCTGGCATTCCTTCCTTCGAAACCGATTTTTAGCAGGTAATCCACCCACCGTTGCTAAGGTTTGGACTTTGGAGTGTATATTATAAATGAACACGATAACTATACTCTTGGTGTGCGGTCAGTGCTGCCATCCAAATTCGCTTCCGTAGTGAAATCTCGACTACTACACAATAACTGCGGAGCGACTTCTCGATGACCCTTTAGAAAACAATGTAATACAAGAACCGAAGCGATTAGTTCAATAAAATAAAAAGGAGCAGAGATATTAAAAAGACATAAAGACTGACCTTCGTAACTGTCTAAGTAAGTGTATGAATCTTCATTTATCTTATGTTCTTGATGTCTCATGCATACATACAGGATTGTTTCTTACGCAAAGCTTTTATCATGGCTAACTAGCTCATAAATCGCTGAACACATCCGGTATAACAACGCTTTATATGCAACAAATCAAAACCGCCTAAGAGTGTAATGTTGTCATTTCACAGTGGGATTGTTTTTGCAATATATCGGCACTTTTACATTATGATACTTAAATTTGAAAGTGTTATCACATTTTTTGTTTTCTATCATTGCCTGGAAAAAAGGCAATGGTTGTTTGAATTGGACAAAATGAAACTACAAATATATTGAACATTTCATGTAATATTTGGAGTCAGAGTCAGATAGAAAACGTTCATGTCATAGCCGGGACTGGAATAACGAATCTTCGGCTTACTGACCGATGCTAATGTGCCCTATCCGACAACTGCGAATCTCCCCATACATTGGAGACCTCTAAGTTTAGTTCGGATAGGACATGGTAGCTCAAATGGTATGAGGATCGGCATGATACATTTAATATTTAATGAAATAGTTGCGTTTTGTTAATAAGCCGTTTCAAAATACATAAGAAAGAACAGTATGTTAGCGGATTAGTCAGGAATTCCAAAATAGGGTGCAGGTGAGGGGATGAAAGTTGTGGTTTTAAACCTCCCTTCTGAACTGAAAGAGCTGTTTGTTTATGTTTTATTGAGATTGTATTGTAAAATAGTCATATTAAATATAAGGGATGTTCAATTAAGTCAAAAGATATTAGCACTAATATTACCTTGGCAACTTGCTGACTGTTGCGGGATGATGTACATGGCTATAAACAATTACGAAGCTAATTTGTGTTTGAGAGCCCTTGTCTTTAACTTTGTAAACGAGCATTCAATGGATAAACGTCGATAACTGCATAAACTAAGTCAAAGCTGAACAAAACCGCCACGGGTGGCCGAGGTCGTTAAGGCACGGACTCGTGAGGGGGAGGTGTGGGGTTCGAATCCCGCCAGGGCCGTCCTTCCTGGCTGAGGTTTTTTCCAGGTTTTCCTCAGTCCTCATAAATGGCAAATGCCGAGGAGGTACCCTAAACTTAGGCCTGGAACGTTTCCTGCCTTAAAAATAAATCCTTTCGCAGTGTATCATTTCATGTATCATCAGTGTCACCGCCTGTGGTGCCTCCGTAGTTAAAACGGGCGTTAAACACTATAAAAAACAGTTGAACAAAGATTACGGCGCTTAGAATGGTGTACAAATGGTTTGGTGATTAGATGTGACTAAACGAGCACAAGCGATGCGAACTGTTCTGGACGTCTTGTTGAGGTAAATAACTACAAAAATTGAAAGGAGGAAAACAATATGACATGACATGGAGCCGAGTGATCGAAGACTGAAGAAGCGGGAGATTTATGAAGCTGTAGGCATTTCTAGAGATGAGAAACATTTAGCTATCGTAAAGAGTTGCCGTGTTTGCCAACAAGTGAACAGAAAACAGAACTTTTATTTCTCAATAGTACCATTTAATTAAAAGAAGATAAAAATTCCGCGTAGCATTTGAAGTAAACGGAATCCAAGTGAATTTCGGAGACGGTATGACAGTCTACGATGCGTGGATTCGCCACTATAGGCGGATAAGAAGAAGCAGCAGAAAACTGTGAGTTGTAACCACAGAAAGCTTTTCAGAATTGCCGTTGTAATTTTAATTCACTTTTAGGAAAAGGACGGTGAACACTACGCTATGCTAATGGAGTAACCAAACAACGCGATCAAGAAGAATCGCCCTCATTTGGCGAAGAAAAACATCCTGTTTCATCTCGATAATACGCCATCGCACAAGTCTGCGATTGTGACCTCAAATTGTTCGACCTAGGGTATGAAATCTAAACTCATTACCCTTGAAATCGAATTCGACTCCTCACGCTACTTCCCATTCCCCAAAATGAAAAAATCGTTTGGCAGGAAAGAGATCAGCATCAAATGAATGGTTGTTACCGAAACAAATAGCGCATTTTGCAGAGTTTAAGAAATCGCATTTTATGACTGGGATAAATAAATTAGAAAATCATTGAAATAAAGTGAATACATTTTCTTTTTTCCTAAAAAAGCCAGGACTTCTTTATTTTTACGCGGTTTTTTCGAACAGTTCTAGTATTACTAGAAATTCTGCTTTACTATAATTAAAAATCATAAGTGCTATTGCACAATTTTTAGACAGTCGTTAATTATTTATCAATACGTTACAAAATTAACTGTTTACTTAATTTTCTGTGTTCCTAGATTAAATACAGCCAGCATCATTAGTCAACTGTTTGAAAGTAGAAAGTCGTTTTTCAAGAGCTGAAAGTCGTTTACTAAACATTCCATTTTAATGTGATTGTCTACGTTAAAACATCTTCATTTATGAATGATTATATAAAAAGAATAACTCGACCACATATCTATACTTAGGCCAGTTAATCTCCTTTAAGACAAAACAGAAAAAGAGATAAACGGAGGAATCTACCTAGCATGGGAATCTTTCTGGACCTTTCAGTTCATGCCCTCCGACAGGAAAATAAGAATAGAAAGCACTAGAAACCTGCATCTATCCAGTAATTACGTGTTAGACGACAGACAGATGAAGCCAAAGGAAAATGAAAGGTAAGATATTAGGAATAACAACACGGGACAAAATAGCATCAACAACAGACATCGCAGAAAGAGCCGCCAGACTGAAGTGGAAATGGGACGGCGAGGATGCAGGACGACAGATGGACGTATAAGACCATCATGTGGGACAAGCGCTTAGGCAAACGACACATAGGGAGGGCAAGACGGAGATGGGAAGACTTCTGTACGGCACTTTTCCAAAATGGTCCAGAATAGCAAGAAGCTGAAATACTTGAATATCATCGAACATCAACTTCGAAACGAGTGAAATCTGATGAACGAACGTGTAACAAAGTGCAGCATACAGAGTAATACTATTGTACATAACCCTTATGCGAATTATATCATCGTATTAATGAATAAGAGCTACTCTCTTGTAGGAATCCTTTGCTCATCTTAGGGATATTCGGATTTATTATTATTATTATTATTATTATTATTATTATTATTATTATTATTATTTAAAATAACGTATTGCACGCAAATATAGCACTTAATGACAAATTGATCTCTATGCGATTATTGTTTTTATTTATTTGGTTTATGTACGGACGCTCTTTAACATCTCAGACTCAAGGCTTTACTTTCCTTCCGAAGGAAACTATACTTAGGATTTTTATGCCTGAAAAAAATCCATCTATCCTGACCGGGTTTGAACCCGCGATCTTGGGTCTACGATGTAAAAGTGTGATTATCACTAGATTACCAGGACCGACGCTGCTAATTGGAATTTAGACTTTTTGTGAAGCAAGCTCTTTTCAAACAATGCGAATTGTGTGGAAATGCGTTGTTTTCTGATTTCATAACGTGGCAGTTTTATCTGCACTCGACGTTGCATTTAACAGCGATAAATAAGCAAACACCGGAGATACATTGAAGGTAAACCAGCATTTTGCAATGGCCTTCGCAGAGTTCGGTGCATGAGAGACATGATGGAATCATCAACGCCGTCACCACTGCCCACGCTCGGATATTTTACACGTCTTTGCTATTGTTCAAGATAGGCACTATGCATGTAACTATTAATATGAGTCCGGACGTTCATGTATCATCTCAGCATATAAGCGATACTTAGCTTCCCTCTCTCCCCCTCTCACTTCACTCAGATCTCGTAGTTTTCATTTAATTTCTTTCGTTCTTCTTCAGTATTCATTTCTTTGTTTTTTTCTTCCTCCTTTATTGCACATTCTCTTTTATTCTTTCGTAGTAGTTTATGCTGTTCCTTTTTCTTTCCCTCGTATTTTCTTTGTTCATCTATCTTATCGTTGTATCTTTTCCACTTTTCTACTTTCTTAACTTTTTCTTTTAATATTAAATCTCCGGTTCTTTTCAGCATTTTTATATGTTTTGCTACATTTTTCTCTCGGTCCTTTCCTTTCCTTATTGTAACATTCTTTATTTCTTTTTGTTACGTTCTTTTTATTTGTATTTCTTTGAACCGCTTTTTCATTATACGGCAAAACAGTTACTGTTTTTTAATATTTTTATCCTTTTTATTTGTTTTATTTTTTTAACTTTGCTATAAAAGTTTACACTAGGTCTTTCACGATTTTGTCGCCCGTTTCACGGCAACTGGTTGGTCGGCAGCCTGAACTGTAACTCCCGGCGAAACGGAGTAATATCTCCCCAAATGATTCATGTTTTCACAATTCAACTACAATTAGATTGAAAGGAAATAAGACCCTTATGACAGGGGATGTTAGAAATGTGTCCCGCCACACATTTCTCGCATTCTTTTTAAAATATTGTCATTCATGTGCCCTTTGAAATTAAGTACATTTAAACTTGAAAACATACAAGGACCCTGTTGTTCAAGAAGTAAGTAGGTGATCCTGATATTTGAATAAATTTCTGTAATTGGATGTTACAGAACATCACTGTTAGAGTAATTGATCCGCGCTTAATATTCTTTACTGATGTGATGTGATCATGTGATCCAATTATGTGATCATGTTTAGACACAAAATAACAGGTTTTGGGGTATAAAAAATCCGATTGTATACACGAAACCCCCTTTCATGACGAGGAAATAGGTGAGCAGTAAATGCCTATAGAGTAATAGTCAGGCGCGTGCTTGTTTTCATTGTAATTACGAGAACTTGAATCAATTGCGCGGGTATTAAATCTGCTTCTTCGGAATTTAACGCTCTGACTGCCGACCCGCCAGCTGCAGTGAAAGCGGCGACAAATGCATGAAAGATATGGTAGAATGTGAGACGAGTTAAAAATCACTGCTGTACAAACATAGCGAAACTTTGCTTACAGAGAACGTAGCGAAAAAAGAACTCAGAAAACTTTTTCAATCCTTTTTTAAGTGAAATCGATCCTGGTGGTGTAGTGGTCACCATACTTGCCTCCTAAACCCAAGATCGCGGGTTCAATCCCGGCCAGGATTGATGGATCTTTTCGGGCGTAAAAATCCTAAGCATGGTTTACTTCGGAAGGGAAGTAAAGCCGTGGGTCGCGTGTGGTAGATTTACGGCACGTAAAAGAATCTCAAGCCTGAAAGAAGAGGCCTCTGAGCAAAATTTGTTGACCGTTTCACGCCCGTAATTGAATGGGACGCTGATGACCTGAGATGTTAAAGAGCGTCCGTAAATAAAACAAATCAATAAATTTTAAAGTAAAAATGAGGAATATTTAGTTTTCCTTTGTATAGGTTTTATACATCTAAAGTTGTACACTTTGTCCATTTTGTCCACGCAGGCAGTGTTTCATGTTTAGGTATTGCTTCCCTCCTTTGTCATGACCTTGAATGTTGTTTCTGAACCTTTCTTGCAGGTCTCACAGCAATATACATTCATTAGCGAAGAAGATTATACAGTTGAGAGTTTTTATATCAGCTCCTCGCGTGCATGCAGAATTTATTCAGAACTCTTCTGATTTATTGCCTCCTCCCAGAACTTAAAATCACAATATTATGTACAGATTAGAACGTAATACCGGACTTCCAGAATATGTCCTCACCGCTTGCACGGGGATTTACGTATCCGCAAAGACCCCACCTGCCTGTCCTTAAACTTTTGAGCAATTTCTTTCGCGAAGAGTTTAGAGCAACGCATTTTTGTGTGTAAATGTTATTATACATACGAACCAGCTCGTCGCATTCGTGATCAATTTACTTGGAAGTTCCCTGGGCCATTGACTCTTTTCACAATCCTCATGCATTCATTTAATACAATTGGTTCAGTACAAAACAAGAAACACGTCCGAAGACGCACAGTTTTAACAGAAGACAAATTACACGAAATTGATGTAAATCTTGAACGTTTGCTAACAAAACTACTACGGAAATTAATACAAGTTGATTCTTCAATTTCTTTTGTACATATAGCAACGAAATTGTTGAAATTCAAACCTTAAAAATGTAAACGTGTCCATTGTCTACGGCAAGGTGATCCCGTAGCACATGTGAATTATTGCCATTGGTTTCTTTCATCAGTGACTGAAGGATTAATCGACCCCATCTTGTGTTCTTTTCAGACAGGCGTGGTTGCTCCAAAATGGTCTATGAACACTCACAACACTTTTAATTTTTAATCAGCTGACGGAAGAAGAGGATGGTTTCAAAAAGATCAAGTCACTGCTTGTAGAGCAAAGGAGTCCATGGGTACAACTAGAGAAGTGTTTGAAGATAGAGTGACTAGTGTTGGCCCTCTCGCTCCTCAGATGTAACGGTCTGTAATTTTTTTTGTTGGGTAGCTTGAAGGTCAAAGTGTACAAAACATATCCTCCTGCGTTGAAAGAACTCAAGGAAAACGTACGAAGAAACATTGTAGCTGTCGAACTGAATCGTGTCAATCGGAATGTGTTAATTTGGTACAATATCTGTTCAGTTGAAAGCGAATAACATTTGGAGCATTTGTAAGATTTTATTCACAGTTTTAAGAGGCGAAGTCAGAGTACAGGCGCGGCCAGCTGTAGCATGTCCTGTTGCCGAGACGCCAAAATCCGTGCGAGCGGTAAGGAAATAATCTGGAAGCGATGTAGCTCAATGCAAAACCACGTACATTTTATCATTTAAACAAAATTGGCAGAAATCTTCAACTTTCACCAACCAAATCATTCCCGAAATCAGTACAAGGTAGTCGGACTTAATCGTGTCAATCCGAATAAGTTTTCTCGATACAGTGCCTATTTATTCGAGAATATACTACGTGATCTAATACTTAGAATTCTTATTATGAAATTACTCCATATTAAATAGACTTTGGCAGTTTAAAATGTACAATAACGTAGTCTAAATACCTCCCCTAATTAACTTGGCATTTCAAGATGATAAAATGTAAGGAAAGATATAGAAGATAACTGTTATACTTTCCTGTAGCAAAAACGCTAATTCCACGTTAATTAAGATGCGTGGAGAGTTTCTGAGAGTTTAACTCTGTGAAGAACCCGTTGGTTAACCCAATACCGGATTTAGCAGTTTACCATGAGAATGTTATCCGTCCTGAGAAGAAAGTGACCAAATTGCAAGGTACAAACGTTCTGAGAACATATCAGATCAGAACACACATTTACATATTACCTTCCACATACAAGCGAGGTAATTCATGCTTCAGACACAACCCAAGTTAAGCAAGCCATTCCGGACGTGGTCAATTTGCGGCCTGCTTCACTTCTCCACTTCTTCTGCCTCTGGGCCCAAAGGTTGTACACAACCACAACAAGAACCTAGCAATGTTTGCTATCCCATAGGATCCAAACGTGGTCAGAACCTCTTAGTTCCTTGATATAGGTGTCCTAAATTCTCGAGACTAGAAGCGCTCTTAAAGACCGCTCTGTGGTCCTCTGTAGTGCTCTAGTTTGAAGAGGGAAAAATCTAGTTTCAGGAAAATTGGAAATTTCTTAATCATTGAAAATAGAGTTATCCTTTTCGGTTAACGGGTTGTGTAATCTATATACAAATGTTTAACAACTCAATGCATTAATAATTTTTTAGCGTTTCGCGTTTAAAAAATCGCAAAAAAAAAACTGCTTCTCCCTCAAATGGATTATTTTCAAATCAAATGTTTTAACTATTCCTCTAAGACTGCGCTAATTAAACAATGATGTGGATTTTTCAACATATTTATTCGTTTTTTTTAATAACTAAAGCGGACAAGAATATAAAAACAACAGACTCATAATAGAAGAAAATATTTTTACAAATTGTGTTTGAAGGCTCAGAGAAAAACCTTACGAACATTTATTGAAAGACTAATGCAATCTGACGAATAGAGGGAAAATATACAAAACATCAGCTGTGCAAAAAAATAAACTCTAAGAAAAAGACGGTGAAAGATTTGAAAGTGTGTTACATATAAATAATATACGCACTTAAATGTCAAATAATGTAAAAGTGTAAAAATAATGTAAATCTTGCAAGTATTGATAATGTATCAAATTTGTTAACACATTACTAAATTAGCTTTAGGAACTAGTTTTCTAAATAAGTATTATTCCACTTAAATAATTTTTCTTTAATTTGAGTCTGAGGTATTTTAATTTTTTCTTTTCTTTAAATACATTGCTAAAATGCTGATGGTAGGGTTTTCCTAACAATATAAAATCCACGAATTTATGAATTGGCCTCCTTAAATTTTATCTATCTCTAAATTTCGCTTGATTTTACTTTAAGTGCAGAAAAAAAATACACGTTTCTTTAAGTTTTGATAGCATCTCCATTCTTTTTCATTACTTTTGTTAGCCATGCTGCATTAATCAGTAACATTATATGATAGCTCATATGCTTTATCTAATCTATTAAATGCTGCGTAATTTAATTACATAAAATTTTATGACCCCGATATGCAGAACACGCCCCACTGTAACACTAGATTTCCGTCGAGATATTTGTTTTTAGATGCTCGTCACAAATACCATTAGCCAGAGGAGCACTCTCGGAATATTTATTTGATTTCTATTTATTGTGAATTAGCAGTTTCGGAATTATTACAAATATATGATGTAAAGAAAGATATAAAAAGTGCGTCACGCAGGAGCTGCGTACACTAAGCGAATTCCTAATCTAATAGATTAACTTTAAAAAGAGCATAAAATAAAAAGTATGGCCTAATTAATTAATGAAATAAGTCGTGGCATCACTGTGTGGTGCTGAGGAACAAAATTAGAATTCTTGCAATCTATAAATATCACAAAAGAGAAACCACATTTTAGAACGATTATTATTATTATTATTATTATTATTATTATTATTATTATTATTATTATTATTATTATTATTACTGAGATTAAACCACAAAAAATTAATGGTATACTATTAATTAAATGAAATATATGACTACTGATAGGCAAAGCTATACTGTGAATATTTTTAAACATTTTTAAATGTAACCGTGTTTATAACCTGGGGCCTTGATATCATCTTTACATTCACTAAAATAGAGAGAAATAACAGAAAGTTTCAAGTTACTTTGTGTATTTAAGATGTTCATATGTTTCAATAAAACAAAAACACGTTACTATTTAAAAACAATTACAAAGTACTAACTAAATTGCACAATCAACAATAAATAATAAAAGTTTAATTGACTTTGAAATTTAATTTAAATGTTATGGTAGTAAAAACATATAATGCAAAAGTTTTCTGAAGGTTATTACAGAGCGCTCTTACATACAAATATAATTCTCAAACAATATTAGATTAATATTTCTTCATGACATGCTTTTGTTAAATATAAAATATTTGCAGCATTATAAATAAAGTTTATATGCTGAATTAACATCTCATCTATTTTAAAACAATAGAGAGAAAATTAAACGCAACAGCTCTTTTTAAATTTCGGTATTCAAGTATATCCCTACGCCTAACGGTCCAATTTTCCTAGTTTTCAGAACCTATTTTTTTTATTTAAGTAATATATACCGAATTTTGTTGTGGAGAAACAAATATTGGTGCCGTTAGAGCGATTTTTAAATTTCGGGTTTCAGGTAAACGCCACTCCTAATGGTCCGTTTTCCCGGATTTTCAGGAACTATTTTTCTTATTTTATTTATAGTATACAGTATAGTATATAGTTTCGTTGCGAAAAAAATATTGGTGCCTCTGGAGTAATTTTTAAATTTTGGGTTTCAGGTAAACCCTCACTCCTAATAATTTGATTTCAACCGATTATCAGAAACTTGTTTTATTTCAATGGCCTACAGTTTCGTCAAAAAAAAAAAAACATTTTTAAAATTTCACTTTAACCCCCACCCTTTAAATCTTTTAAAGGTATACTCCACTACCAATGGTCTGATTTTTTCAGAAAGTATTTTTATTAATAAATTTTATTGAAATATACCGAGTTTCGTTGAGAATTAAAAACAAAAATTGCTGCCGCTGGAGCGTATATGCATAAATTATAAATATTATGGTGTGCCTATGTATATAGAGATATGCATTTACATACATACATTGTTTCATTGTAGTTTTGGATGTCTAGTAGGCAGGATCGATGAAGATTTGAAGATAATTTTCGAAAATAGTTTCATGGGCACAGCCGCAATAGCTTCATTCCTTCGGAATTTGCTAAAAGGGCAATAACAAAATAATTATACATTCCATCTGTGAGACACAACATACAGCACCTTCCAGCTTCTAGCGTCAGTGCCAGAAATGTTGCACAGTAGCATATTTCCGTGTATTTGGTACTATTATAATATTTGAGTCAGAACTAATGCTTTCTTGGAAAATGCTTTCTAAAGTGCTTAATGTATAAAATCATACACTGGATTTTTTTTTTTTTTTTTTTTTTGCAAGGCTTCCTTATAATGACACATGGCACTTTTCATTTTCGAAAAAACAAAATAATATTTTAATTGTGAAAATTGGAGAGATTGTGTTATTTATTCAGCTTGTTTATCGTTAAATCAGAAATACTCTCTGCATTTGCTACAGGTAGCTGCTGAATAAATTAGCCTTCTTTTGTCAAGTGATCACATGTCTTTGTTATTTTACTAAAAAGAGGCATCTACTGTGTTACTGTTTATAAAAATATTACGCGCTGCTTTTCTGTTCATCTCTTATAATAAAATATCATGTCCACATGTTCTATTGCTCGCCTTTTTATGAACAGTCGGCAATTTTATTTTAATTTCTTCGGAACGTAAATAAGTTACTGGAAAAGCTTAGTAAAATAATGAGGTCATTAACATTTTAACGTGATGATACAACAGATTAACGTGTATTTTTAACATCTGTTGATGAAATCAGCCTTTGCAACAACATTTTAGAATTTTACTCCCCAAAACTAAACTAACAATAGAAAATTGTGTGTTTATTTCTTATGATAGTGTCGAATCGTGCAGAAATCTCGGTCTCTGCGCTAGACAAGGGATATACGCAATACGCGTGTGTACTTTCATTAGTTTCGTTAGGAAAGGTACCGGACTGCCCAAGCACGGAAAGTAGGCGAAGGTGGGAAGCAGGGCAAGTTCAGTGTGTAACGGTACCCCTCTACTTTCCATTGCCATGTCATCGTTCATCCGGCCGGCGTTACAACATCTCTGCTACAGACTTGACTACTCTTCTTGTGTTCCTGGTATCGGCATGTGGGGATTTTCTAGACACGCCGAATGTACATTATTTAAAGAGTTAAGACACTGATTGAATTATAGTGGTATATATTTCTCTTTTGGTGACGCCTTATAGCAATTTTATTACGACCAATAGCAGAAAAAATAGTAAATGAAGCAGAATTCGGAGAATGTAGATTGACAATAGATGCAATTTCAATAGAACGTAAAATTATAGAGATAAGAATGCGAATATAATGTGACAACTATCTTACTATTTCTAAGGCTGCATAAAAAGGAAGAAAGCAATACAATTGAAAACAAAGCATGTTAGGAAATATATAGTCGGGAAAAAAAGAAAAACGTTTCTGCAGATAAAAACAAGCAATAACTGGATGATAATATAAATTAAATAGAGAACAAACTTAAGAAAAATGATACTAGAAAAGTTTACAATGATACAAATATCCAATGTTTAGGGCCATAACGTGTAATGATGAACATTAATAACCTACAACCCACAGCGGTTTTGAATAAATGGAAAGAGTGCTTTACGAATATACAATGAGGTTATTTGGGCAACGGGCCGGCAAAACGCGGCTGCGAAATGGGAGAAGCCAGTCGTCAAGGCCATATAAATCATGTGAAGTGGCAGCTTGTAGTATTGAGGGAAGTTTTGTACCGCAAGTGAATGCGTTCATATGTTACTTGATGCTTTTATTGTATAAAATTGTGTGCTAACTGTTCTTCGTTAGTTATGCCGCTATATAAATATAATCTTGAAGAACAGACGTTTATGTACGATGAATATTTGAAAAAGTTCGTCATGCAGGAGCTGCCTAAACTAAGCGAATTCCTCACAGAGTTGAATAACGTTTAATAAAAAGGAATATAAAATCCAAATTGGGCCTTATTAGTTAATGAAATGAAATAAGTTGTGGCTTTACAGTGTGGTATTAGAGGAACAAAATTAGAATTCTTGCTATCTATAAATATCACAAAAGAAAAACTACATTTTAAAATTATCATTATTATTATCATCAAGATTAAACCACAAAAATTAATTGTATACTGTTAATTAAATTAAATATATGGCCACTGATAGACAAAGCTGTACTGTGTGAGTATTTTTAAACATATTTAAATATAACCATGTTCATGAACTGAGCCCTTGATATCATCTTTTCATTCCCTAAAATAGAGAAAAATAACAGAAAGCTTCTAGTTACATTGCGTATTAAAGAAGAAGAGAATCATTTGTTTCAATCTTAACTATTCAGAAACAATTACAATGCACAAAGTAAATAAAAACAATCGAAAGCTACATCGACTTTCGTTGGCTTTGAATTTAATTTAAATATTTTAGTAGTAAAACCATGTAACGCAAACGTTTTCTTGAAGGTTATTACATAGCGTTCTTACATAAAATATAATTCTCACATTTATTAGATTAATATTTCACATTTGCTATCTTCACGACGATGTTTTAGTTAATTATAAAACATATGCATCATTATAAATACAGTTTATGTGCTGAGTTAATTTGTCTTTTTTATTTTTAAAACAATATAGAGAAAATTAAATGCAAGAGCCCATTTTAAATTTCGGTTATGAAGTATAGCCTACTTCTAATGGTCTGGTTTCCCTAATTTTCGTAAACTATTTTTCTTATTTCATTTAAATTGTGTATTTAGAATTTTGTTGTAAAGAAATAAATACTGGTGCCGCTAGATAGAGTTTCAGGTAAACCCCCACTCTGAATGGCCTTGGTTTTCTTGATTTTCAAAAACTATATTCTTTGTTTTATTTAAATGGTATATGTAGAGTTTCGTTGTGAAAAACAAATACTAATGCCGCTAGAGCAATTTTTAAGTTCTGGATTTCAGGTACCCCCCCCTTTCTAATAGTTCGACAACGCTGACTTTCAAAACTATTTTTGTTATTTTATTTCAATGGCATAAACCGATTTTCCTTTTAAAACGTTTAAAATTGCGGCCGCTAGAGTGATTTTAGAATTTTGCTTTAACCCCCCCCCCACTTGTTTTCAAGCATACCCCCCTCTTAATAGCTCAATTACTATGATTGTGGGAAATACTTTTTATCAATTTATTTTAAAGAATTTATAGATTTTCGTTGAGATAAAATAAAAATTGGTGCCTCTAGAGCAATTTTTCAATTTTTTTTAAAAAAATTGTTTTAGGTTAACCCCCACCCCCAATGGTCCAATTTTCTTAGTTAATGAACTCGACGAATCGTTTGTTTATTGATGGTTATATACAGAGTTTCGTTGAGAAAGAACCAAAATTGCGACCGCTAGAGCGTTAACAGACCACATACACATATAGATATATATTATAACTTTTTGTCCTTTTCGTTGCCTGGTAGGTATGATCAATGAAGCTTTGGAAAGATTCTTTTAAACGAATTCTATCAGAACAATAGAAACAACTTATATTTCTTCGGAATTTGCTAAAATAATAATAACAGCAACAACAATATAATACATGTTTCACGGGTATGGCTGCAATAGCTTCATTTCTTCCGAATTCGCTAAAGCGGATTCTTGTAGAGAAGTGATAAGGCGATTCGCAAGAAAATATTTCGGTAATTGTGTTCCAGGTAGAGTAACTGTTTATAAAGTTACGAGAGATAGAATCTCTAAATGATAAGAAATGTGTTCTGAACCGCCGTGTTCTACAGTTAGACGAACTACAGGAATTTCCTACCAGAGGCCGACAATGTATTGCCGCTGAGGGGCATCATTTTCATTTTCTGTTATAACACAGATTAGTACTTATTTTTATCAATTTTAAATACAGTAGTATTTTATATTTTAGGTAAAAATGTAAATACTTAACATAAAATTAATTTTACGTGCGGAGACTTCTCCCTTTTTCTGTTGCGGCGGCGGCTCAGGCGGCCCTTAACTCAAATAACCTCATTATATTTTAAATAGTCAACATAAGGAATAACTTATGTGAAGTGAGATATGAATTGCAGTTTAAAAATTCAGTGAAATAACACATAATAAATAATTTAAAGAAAAATAAATCTGACTACTGGCTATAAGATATCGCACTAATTAACACAAAAAGTTGCCGTTTATTTTGCTCACCCCAATTTTTTTCCCCTAATGCATTAACAGAAAACTTTTGTTGGAAACATTTTTCATTTGACGCATCAGAAAAAAGTAAATAAGACCCCATGTATACAAATGAAATTTATAAAATACTTTAGAAAAATGGAGTGAAAGAGGTGCACCAAGGAGAATAGAAGTAGTAAACAAACTTAATAGAGATACTACGTTATGGCGACCAGATTTTACTAGCGACCTACAGAAATCAATCATTAAATTAAATTAAATAATTAAAGAATATAACATGCATGAAATACTGTGGCATTAATAGAGAAAGAATACGTGATAAAAAGCATTATAAATGGTAGGCAAAAGAATGGATATTAAATATTTAGGCCCTAAAATATCAACTAGGTATATGGAGGATTTATTGCACCTCTTTAACATCACAGGTCATCAGCGTCTCATTCAATTCAGAACGTGAAACGGCTAACAAATTTTGCTCAGAGGCTTGAGGTTCTTTAACATGCGCAAATCTACGACACGGGACCCACGGCTTTACTTCCCTTCTGGAGGAAGCCACACTTAGGATTTTTACACCCGAAAAAATTCATCGACCCTGGCCGAGATTGAACTCGCGATCTTGGGTCTATGAGGCAAGTACGGTTAACACTAGAGCGCCAGGACCGACCAAATGCAGGAGAATACATATTATACTTTTTGTCAGGTATTCACGAGGTGGTCTGTATTCTGTGAAGATGGATGCTTAGCTACGCGAAATATCGTATGAATTGTCTGGCTATTTCGTTGTTACTGTTTTTAGGTGCACTTTACAACTTTTTGACGAACCTTATATATACTGCTCATATATGTATGGATGTGTGAAACACATTTTAATAGGATTATGATAAAAAAATATAAGATTAAGGTTACACTACATGGTAGCAAAACCAGTTTTAATACATGGCTGCAAAATATAAGAGAGAAAGACAGATCGAGACTAGAAACGGTACAAATTAATCACAGGAATAACAAAAACCAATCGATGCAAAAGTATAGATATAAGAGTAAATTAATGGAAGAATATCCGGTGTAAGAAATGCAGCTATTTTAGAACAAATGGAAAGATCATGTACTAAGAATGACATTTTAAGATTCTGTAGATAAGCGTTTTTTATAGTCCAGATGGACTGAGGGAAAAGGAAGGCCCAAAAAGAGGTAGAACGATCATGTAGCGGATTACCTTCGGAATAGGACTTATCAATGCGCCAGTCGGATTCCTTAACAAGTTTATTTAATAAAAGGGACCATTAAAATAACTCGGAAACACAAAGTTATAATACCTTTAATGTGATCTTGTTGATTAAGGGTGTAAAAGGAATTTAATAAGCATCATTTTAAAAATTGAAGTACAATTATAAACAAGTTCAAACTTGGGAAAAAAAATAATAATAATAACAGAACCTTGTTTTGTTTTGTTTTTTTGTTTTGTTTTTGTTTTGTTTTTTTTTAGTTCAAAATTAACTATCAATACATTAATTCTACCTTGTTTACTTTCGAACTTCATTTTTTTTTTCTATTTAATTGGTTTGCACATCTTCCTAAGTCCAATTAAATTCCAATCCCTCCCCCCTTTTGCTCTGCTAAACCCTGTCCCTATTCCTGATTAAATCTTGTACTTCCACTAGTCTGCGCCTCTTTCTTCCCACAGCTAGCCCCTACTCCAATTTCTGCAGTAATTGTTCTTCAGGTATCCTCTTCACATGTTCATACCACTAAGTATGGTCTATTATTGAATTCTGTATATTCAGCAATTACTTAACTTTAATTTTATCTCCTCTAGAGATTCTCACGAAGGTATCTGAAAAGCTCTTAGTCTAACATGTTTTTAACTCGAACGTTAATTTTATTTTTCAACATAATCTTCCTTAAGGTCAATACATTTATTCCAGCAATGATCCAATGACATTATTCCGTCTCTGAAGTATTTTCCCGAAAGATCTGCTAGATCTCCTCTACACTGCAATCCTCTGATTTGATGAAAAAGCTGACCAATGATGAAACCAGCTTTGGAAACAGGTGGAAGTTATAAAGAGTTAAACCTGCAGAGTAGAATAGTGCCTTAACAATTCTTATTTCAAATCTCTTCCATCGCTAAAACACTTTAGTGAGAAGGTGTATTGTCTTTATGAAAAACAGTTGATTTTATTTTGAAAAACAGTTGTTTTCTGATGAAAGTTTAATCTAGTTGGTTTAAAAGATTGCAACACTGCTCTCTAGTTATGGTTTTACCCTTCCGAAGACAATCAAATTAGTAAAATTCCTTTAGCGTGAGGTCATAGTCTTTCCTGCTAATGAAAACGATTGGCATCTTTAGTGTTGAACAACCGGCTCCTGTCCGCTGTTTTAATTCAAAGTCTCGCCCAAAGTCATAAGTTGATGCACAGTAATCACTTCTGTTACTGTTAACACACTCCAAATACTGCGACGAATGTGTTTTTGATCTGGGTCCTGTTTCACGAAACAACTAGTCTACTTGTTACTAGCCGTAATTCCAACAGTACTAATAAAACCAGTTTCTGGAACATTTATTCCACAATGGTACAATCGTAAATTTTATTCATTTGTCATTTGTTAAAATTATTAGTGTAGCGACTATATCCGAGCGTCGATAAGGCTGTTTCAGGTACATTTATTACTCCGTGGATTGTTTGTTGATGCGATTTTGTTTATGCAGCATGTATTTTAAATCTCACATTCAAGCCAAGAAATAGCATTATGTATGCCACATCGAAAAGAGTCTCTGTATTCAAAACAAAGTTATAGACCTGCATTTAATTAATGAGCAGAAAGAGTACTATTTGGGCAATTCTCCGACAAAATTACGAAGAAAGGCAAAGCCGAAATGTGGAAAATAATAACGCAAGCTGTGAAAGCGTTGGGGTTAATTACATAGGAGAAAGATTACGCATGTGTGAGGGACACATTTTGGCCTAACATCGAGTAAGTTAAAATGGTAAGGCTTTTATTTTACATTCATATTCGCCATTGATAGCAGCCTATATTTTATTCATTGAAAATTAAGGTAAAGAGTCCCTCACATCTTTTATAAATGTAGTATGGATTTCTTTTGGCGTTAAACTATGTTTTGCAAAGAATTTTGTCACTACACAATACTCACCGCCACGGGTGGCCGAGGTCGTTAAAGCGCGAATTTATGAGGGGGAGGTCTGGGGTTCGAATCTCGCCAGGACCGTCCTCCCTGATTGAGGTTTTTTTGCAGGTTTTCCTCAGTCCTCATAAATGGCAAATGCCGGGGAGTACCCTAAACTTAGGCCTAGAACGTTTCCTTCCTTAAAAAAAATATTTCCAACTTATCATTTCATTTCATGTATCATCGGTGTCCACAGCCTCTGGTGCATCAATAGTAAAACGGGCGTAAAACACCATTAAAAAAATTACACTACACTCAAGTTTATCCATTTATGGAATATCACCAACATGTCGGCTTTAGAAAGCTGTATTAAACAATTTGAAACAATGATTTAATATTTCAATTATATTATTTTACAAATTATATGGCCACCTATGGTCGAGGCGCGCCATACGTTGCGATTTTCGGCAAACTGATGGAGCAAAAATAGTTTTATACTAAAGAAAATAAAAAATAGTTTTATGCTAAAGAAAATAAAAAATAGTTTTATACTAAAAGAAAAATAAAAAATAGTTTTATACTAAAATAAAAATAAAAATAGTTTTATACTAAAAGAAAATAAAAAATACTTCATTTATTTCTCTGTTGTAGTCAGTTCATGTAGCAAGTCTCTTACAAATCGATCCCTGGATTGCTTTAAGAGCGGAAATTGTGTATTACGAGCGTTTCTGTCCTTTTCTTCAGTTAAAAGAACGCTATTGAAATTCATGAGATACTCCGAACGTCGGCTGCTCTTC
Source organism: Metallyticus violacea (assembly GCA_030762175.1). NCBI lineage: Eukaryota > Metazoa > Arthropoda > Insecta > Mantodea > Metallyticidae > Metallyticus > Metallyticus violacea. Next base: position 40,868,266 of record CM060830.1, on the reverse strand, counting down.
GAGATGCGGCTAATGGCTTTCTTCGCCGCGATATAGACTTAAGCAAATACAGATGGAAAAGAGAAGAAGAAAGAAACAACGGATCGACAAAAGGCAGGGGAGAGGTTCAACGAGTAGAAAGCATATTCTTTACAACAGTTCGCTTCCACTGAATTATTTCTGCTTGCTGCTCTTGAATATGAAAGCTACAAGCGTTTCAGGTCTGCTTATGCAGTATTCAATAAGAATGACAATAATTAAAAGAAAAGTTTTGAAAATGTAGTAACGCGATAGACTCTTCTTTCAAGGTTTCACAGCCCTTGGGCTTGAGTTCATTTTCCTGCAGCTATAACACTTTTATGACCAATGTATATCGCTCACAGACTGTGTTAACTCCTCCCACTTTCTCAATGAGAGTGTTTAACGTCCGTTTTTATTACTGAGGCACCACAGACGGTGAACACTGGTGATACATGAGATGAAATGATAAATTGGAAAGATTTTTTAAAGGAAGGAAACGTTCCAGGCCTAAGTTTGATGTATCTCCCTGGCATTTGCCATTTATGAGGACTGAGGAAAACCTGGAAAAAACCTCAATCTGGGAGAACGGTCCTGGCGGGATTGGAACCCCAGAGTGCGCGCCTTAACGACCTCGGCCATCCGTGGCGGTCCCACTTTCTCAGATCATCTTGCACATTACATAGGTAAGGTGGTACACTTTTGAACAAATGAAGGATTTTATATTTAAATAATAAAATGTAAGTTTGCAGAATTTTCTAAAACATTTTATTGTGTTAACCGTTAAATTCGAATAGAAAAATTAAGCTTGTATGCAATATAAAATGAGGGCATAAATTGGCTAATTTCTTACCTTGATAATAAAAAAAAAATTTGTAATGAAATTCTTCCACAGTATTCCGGTAGTAATTCAGATCAGGGAATTAATGAGCATGGAGTTAATTGTTGGCCCACTACTTCTTTTAGTTTAAATAAATTATCCCCCATTGTCTATAAAACATTAACATTAAATTATCTGATTAATTATAATTAAATCTAAACAAAATTATAATTAAATCACAAAATTCATCTGACTCCACAATGCGTGCGCGTGTACAAAAAATGCAATTGTAATTGAACGATCAAGCACGGGGTTAAAATATGCAAGTGTTCGTTCTTCACTGCGCGCTCGCCCCTTACTCCAGTTTGAGTATATGATCAACATCGAACTCCGGTATATATAAAATAAAAACACTAAATTATGACGAAGCGAAAAACTTAAGGAAGAAAGAGAAGAGAACAAAACTTGCTGACCAGCTATGCTATCGTATCTTTCAATGTTTGAGTTATATAGCCATGAAAAGTGCACAAAACTTGTTTGTTTGTTTGTTTTTTTGAAATGCTTTTTCAAGGTCTAAAATGTATTATTTGTCTCTATATATAGAACCATCTCTTAGAGTGATGACCCGGTATATCCTTTTCTATGGACACTTTCATTCAGCGTTTCACAAAACATTCCAGAATATTTCAACTGTTTATTTTGTATATCCATAACAACAAAAATTATTGTTATTGGTCACAGTTAGCTCTGATTTAAGCAATTGTAAATGTACACAGTACACATATTTCATTGAAATTAAATGACTACTTCATTAAAATATAATTTTCGTGTAGCAGTGGAGAAATAAACAACACGAGAGTAAACAGATTCCACCCTTCGAAATTACTTAAACTTTCCATTGATGAATAAAAACATACTTGTTACATAAATAATCATCATTCTAATTATTAAGGAAAAACAGAATGCTTATAATTTTTAACGTTGAGTTCTCGTTCAAAGGTATAAAAGAAAGTATTTTTAAATGTCGCTGAACGTTTGCAAAATCCTCCGTGAGTATTATTTGGTAAATTATTAATATATCATTAACCAAATCCGTATAAAAATATGTTAAAAATCATCTAATCAGAGCCATCTATTCAAGAAACTGTTGATTTATCAGTTTTAAGCTGTCGCTATTGATCCGCATTTTTCCCCCCTGCTTTGTAAGCAAGACTAATAGTTCAGTATGACGGAAATATCATGTTCATTTTTACAGAAATAATTTTAAGATTATAACTGTATTTACATTTATTACGTTTTTGTGAAATAACATTTCCTTTTATTCATCTATAGTTGTCATAGATGACTAGTTTATTTGTAAATAATATCTTATTCAATAATCATATGTATTATTGCCTTTTAATTACTGTTATTTTTAATTAAAGCCGCAAAACAGTGTTATTAAATTATAACGAGCGGTTTTAATATTCTTTGGATAGTTCACGAGCGCTTCAAAAAATGAAAAATTCTTTTGATATTACCAATGTAAATACAATGCGAAGCCACTGCAGCAGGAAAATTATATCGGATAATACTTTTAAAGATATAATTCAACTAGTTCTTCCAGACTTAGTAGTAAAACCGTAGCTTACACATTCGGAATTACAGCAAAAATCCCTGACTCTCCTAACCAAAAACCCGTAAATTTTCAACGCTGTCTTGGTAAATCTGGCAAGAAACACGTAAAAGCGAAGTGGTAAAACAAAAGAGGTGTGATCCGATCTTCGGCCGGCGACACAGTTTTCTTGTCCTCCACGTGTGAACAAAGTATGTTGCAACAAAGTGGGCCACGCCTATACTTCTATAATTAATCTCTCTTCCATTGTTATGAAACGAAGTGGCGTAATGAAAATGTGACTTGTTATTTCCGTCCACAACCAGACTGACTTTTAGGCGGAATCCGAGGTCAAGATATTCACTGCTCTGCCTTTTGTTATGACGTACTTACTCGTGTGACAGTTGAACAATAACAACACTTGTATTTAAAAACTCCAAAAATGCAACAAATCACCTCAAGTGTGTATAAAAACTTCATAGCTTCAAGTTATTTCAAAAGTAGCTTATTATCAAGTAAGCCCTAGCTTCAGCAATTCAGTTGCAGTATTGGGGTTTCTTTTCTCTATGTGCATTCAGGGATATTATCACTTCAATGATATGTCTTTACAGCACAGTTTCATTGCTTAGATAGGAAAATAAGAGCGTCATTATTATATGCATTAGGCCGTTAAGACTCTTCCGATATCTTTTAATCGAAATGACTTCTCCATTTCTTTGATATTCTTCAAAATTTACTCTGTAACATTTTTTTCATATAAGTACATTAAATAGTTTTGATTTCATGTTTTATCTGTTTTATATATACATTCGATACTTATTACAGTTCTCATAAACCTCGTTTCTGCATTTTCAATTTGTTGAATTTATTGTCCTTTCAGTGTCCGACATTCATCACTATTTAACGACAGTTAAAGATAAAAATTTATAAACATTTTATATACACTTGCTTTATTCTATTAGTATTTTAGCTAAGCTCAAATTTCAAAGGTTGGCTACAATTTCATTCCAACAAATTAAGGCGGTAACGAATTGTTGCCTAGAGTTACGCTGTTAATTTACGGTACACGTAGGAAAAATTCTCATAGCAACTGGCTGCTGCTAGCTGCTGGCAGAAGAGTAGAAGCTTTGTTTGCGTGGCAGGTTGCAACAATGTAAATGTAGCATATATTATTTTTTGTTAAACATAATGTAACGCATGCGTTATCCTCCATAACGTTTAAATATTGATTGACAACGGATTGTTAGGAGGGTAAAATATTGTAACTGTGGCAGATCTGCTCTTATTGGAATTCGCAATTAATTAATATACACACACACTAATCCTAACGCTAACCTCGGGTAAATCCTAGAAACCGGTGGATCCCCCAGTATTTTGTTGCGGCTCGCTACGGCCTAACGGCCTACACTCGCCTCCTTTTCGTAAATATAAATTGATAGGGGCGGTAAATCACTTTAATGGTGGCAAATCTCCTTTGATTGCAGATTGAATCGTAAACATCAATTTGTAGCGCATGTTGTGCGTGGTACTATGTTACCGAGTAAATCATTGTCATAGTGGCAAATCTCCTTTAACTCCGGCAGGAAAGGAAAGGAAAGGAAGGAATGAAGGAAAGAAAGAAAGAAAGAAAGAAAGAAAGAAAGAAAGAAAGAAAGAAAGAAAGAAAGAAAGCATGTGAACATTAGGATTCGAAACCACTATATTCACAGCTAGCGCATGACGCTCTAACCGTCTGAGCTACCGCGCCGTTGCACTTGAAAGCCTAATTATCTAGATATATCAGTGGAAGTCGCTACGTTTGGCTCTCTACACTGTCGCTCGGAACTGCAGCTAGCAACACTGTTTCGCTCTCCGTGTAACGCTAAACTACACAGTTAAGCTGGTAGGTTCAATGTTTTCTAGTGTTAGCCAGGATTCCGAGAAGCGCGGTCAAGCACAAGCACCCCGGAGATGATGTACGAGCATGTATGCTTTATGAATTTAAATTGAGTAATGATACTGCTGCAGCAGCGCGGAAAATACGCCAGGCCTTTGGAGCCGGTGTTGTGAAGAACGAATGATGCAAAGATAGTTCGCGAGGTTCCAGGAAGGCAACAAAACACTTGAGGAATAACGAAGGACAAGAAGACCAACAACTATGGATAACGATTGTTGAGTCAAACTACAGCCAAACTTATGAGGACGTGGAACAGCAATTCAACGTCATGCGGCACCATCTCCATCAGCTAGATAAAAACTATAAATTCTGTCGCTGGATTCCAAAAGAGTTGACAAAGGCTCAGAAGGCGACACGAGCTGGTGCCCATTGTTGTCATGTCAGCAGAGGCATCCCTTTCTTGATAGTCTGCTAACATGCAATGAGAAGTGGATACTCTACACTCCAAGATGCAGTCATTATTGATTGGCGGCCCAATCTATCTCCATACAAGCGAAATCATCACTCCTAAAAGAAGGTCTGTGTTTGGTGAACCGCTGTCAACAAGCCAAACAATAAACGTCATTGGATACTCTAACCAGGTGAAACGTGTCTAAAGCTGAAAACTAAAGAGAATGTACGCGTGAATCGTAATTTTGCATGATAATGTAACCACATACAGCTAAGATCATTCTTCTTTGTTAGAATACTCCAGTAAATCTTCCATATTCTCTAGACAATACACTGTCAGATTACCATCGTTTACTTTCTTCACACACAAAAATTTAGTGTGAGAGCTGTAGATAAAACCTGTTTTGAGATATTAAAGTGAAATTTAGATAATAAATGTTACAGAAAATAAAGAATACTAGCTGTAAAAATGGATTATTTGAGAAGTGCAAACGTTTCTAGGTTGGAAAAAACACAGAAAGAATGCAGAACAGACTGTATACGCCAGAATAGAGAAAAGAAGAGTTAAAATGGTCTGGACATCTGACGTGGATGGAAGAAGTGAATTGATTCAAACAGATCTATCAATAGCAACCTCAGAGAAGAATAAAGAGAGGTAGTTTGAACTAGACGTGAAAAGAGGAAATGATTGATGAAGGCTATTAGAATAGAGGTTAACATGAGGGAGCCATTAGCTGTATAATTTGAATTCTGAGTCTGTACCCTTCAACTTTAACACTAGCAGTTTCAAAACTTAGTTTAATACTTGTATAATATACAAAATGTCGCGGTTAAATGTTACTTTTAATAAGAATTGTAAAGAGTAATGTGAAAGATGCAAGAAATGTTTAAGGGATGATTTTGTTGTGAGCATGTTTCTTTCGAAAATTATATTTGATATGATCCGCATTTATTGCGTCATCAAACATGTTGAACTTAACGCAGGACAGATACCTGTTTTTTATTACTGGTGTTTCTTAAGATACCCGCAATGTTGTGTGTTCAAAGTATATTTAGATGAAACAGTGGTTTGTCTGTGAGAAAAAGCAGCTCACGTGTTCTTAAGCGAACATAGGATTACAGATGACTTTAATGTCATAGAGAGTAGAGAAGAATGCATAACGGGAGACCGGCCAATGCAGTGATCCCCAGGGACGTATAAACCGCATATGCGGCAGTCATATATTTTAATGACTCTACATAGTTAATTTTAAAATAATTGAAATAACGAAATACAATAAAGTTGAATATATGATTGTGTGTTTAAGAATTTTCTGAAAATGTGTATTTTATATTTATTTATTTAAAATATGTGTTTTTGTGAGAAATAAGATTATGTATTTACGCCAGTGATTGTTATTTCTAAATTTTAAAATAGATTTAGGGCATTTATTATCATGCAGAAAAATATTCATTTATATGAGAATGCATTTCATACGTTGGTATCACAAAAGGAGTGAACATAAGACACTATATCTTCCGGTCGGCGCATCAAAAGAAAAGTACTAATTTCTCCCTCCCCCTTTTTCTATAAATATTAAATGAAACAAAACACAAAATATAAACTTTTATAAATATAATCAATTGCTGTTTCTTAAGTCATTCGGTACAGGATTGAAGTTGTAAGAGAGTAAAGTAAGACTACCCAGCCCATTTTGGTGAAGCCATTCTTGAGGCAAGAGTGCTTGAGAGTCCGGAAAGAGAGGGGCCAGCATTCTATTGAAACAGTTAACTTTTTTCAGTTTCGTAGTCAGTGGCACCACTATCTTTCAAAGTCTTCTGTACAATTTTATTAGTGGCAGTTGTTGCGATGCTGCTCGAGGAATGAAGCTGATTTAGGACCACTATAGAAATATTCTGCTTAATTCTTTAGGGTCTTTTCACTAAAGTACATATAAAGACAGTTAATTTATTTTAGAGTATAAGAAAGGGAACATGCATATACACCTAATTTATTGAGCAGAATGTTACAGCTGCTATTTCCCATAATTCACTCTGTTCCGATAGGTTTCAATAAGCAGTTTATATGTTTTGTCCCAATATACACAAGAGAACTATTCAATAAAGGATGATTTTTTTGACAAAATAACTTCACTCATCCTCATAACTTTGATTATCTTTCTCAAAGCAGTCCCCGTCCCAGCGTTTCTGTCAGGCTTCAAAGATATGCTGAAACCATTTTCTGACAGCCTCTTCAGAATTGCCTCCGCAGCCTTCACCATTGCTTCTGAAGATGAAAAATGCCTCCCAAGAAGGTGTTTCTTCAATTTGGGGAAAAGAAAACGGTCACGCGGGGCTAAATATAGACTATAGGGAGGGTGAGAGTCACGCATCACATTGATTTTTGTGATATATTCAGGAACAGCGTTTGCGATGTGTGACCTGTATTATCATGGTGTAGCATCCAGCTTGTTGTATGGAAATATGGCCTCCTAGAGTTTTTAGGAGATCTCTGTAGCATTGCCCAGTTACATCTGTGTATTTGGATAAGTTGGTAAACCATTTCTTGATGTGGAAAAATGAGCTGATTATAACTTTCCCAGCAAAAACAACCCCTTTTTACGGTGATGGTGGTAATTTTCACACAGAGCTTTGCTGTTTGCTCTCAGGGTCGAAATGATATAATCAAGTTTCATCAGTAGTGATTACTTTTGAAATAAACTCTTTATCTTCCTGTAACATCATCTTCAACTGCATATAAATCTGCACGCGAACGTTCGGGAATCAGGAACCCACCGTACAAAAACTGTTCAGTTACCCAGTAAATGATTCAGAATTTCTTAAAGTGTTGAATGTTATTCGACAGTCCTCTCTCACAATAACAGCAGCGATGTTAATGTTTTCTTCCGTTAGAGCACAAACTGGAGCGCCGGGTCCACCTTCACTTGAAATTGATTGCCTCCTGTATTTAAGCATTTTAAACCACCTTCGGCCGTGCTATAGGGAAGAACAAATTCTCTATAACATTGCAAAGGCTTCAGATGAAGATCTTCTGAGAAGTAAGCAGAATTTCAGAGCAGCATACTGTTCGTCGCGTGTCACCTCCATTTTGCTGATGACGGAACTGAACATGCCTCAACTTAAATATCCCCCATAGGCGAGAATCGGAAGTCACAACAATAAAGCAAGTACCACTTGTACATTATGCATTTAGCTAACAAAATATTTCAAAGTAAATTTTAGCGCTAGAAGTTGTACCTGCTATATAGTATGATCATTCTTTATTGAACATTCTTTATATACATAATTTGAGATTAAATTTTCCAAGCTTGATATTTTTATGAATATTTACAGACTATTAAGGACCAAAATATATATATGGACACTAATAAGAATTTATAAATAATGTGACTTATTATTTATTGAAAGACATGAACAATAAACACTAAGTTTGTACTTATATAAGTGTCGTGCCGTGGTAAACACTTTCAAAATTATCTAGTATCTAAGGTAAGCATTGCGAGAGAAGAAATTTAATGTTGATGCAAATTTTCTGATCGTCTCTAGATATTTCTAAGACAATGAATTCCTACTTTTTCTAAATATTCTACATTTTCTGAGGAATGGCATTCCTTAGATATCTAGGTTTAATGTTGCAATCTCCTAGTTTAAAGTCCTAACCTCAAAAAATGTATCACCGTACTTTAAAATTAATTAAGTGTTCAATAGGTAAATACAGTGAAGTTATTTGAATAATGAGCCACCTGAGAATGGCTATTTGCTGGCGCAGTGCAGCTGCCTTAACCGGAAAAAGGGAGTCGCTGCGCCTGAAGTTAATATTTGTATTTTAGCATTTATATTTTTACTGAAAGCATAAAACGATACTGTGTTTAAAACTGATAATAAGAAGCACTAACCTGTGTTATAAAAGATGATGAAAATGATGCCCCTCGGCGGCAATACATTAACGGCATCGTTTTTCTTGCAAATCTATTTACCAGTTATGTACAGTGTCATACATAAAAGCCCATTCTTCAATGTAGTGGCATAACTAACGAAGAACAAATAGCACCAATAAAAGTACCGAATAACACATGAATACAACAAAGCTTCCCTCAAACAACAAGCAGCTACTTGCACATTTATACGAATCTTGAAGAGCTTTCCCCATTACCCAGTCGCATCCTGCCGGCCCGTAATTCAAATAACCTCACGTATTTATGCAGAAGAAGAGTAACATGAGGTGAAGGAAAAGCATTATAAATTTTTAAATATATGAAAAAAAAAATAAACATATGCAAATAACACGAAAGCAGCATTTCGCATTACTCATTGTAACGTTGAGTGATTTGCATTCATGATTGATATAGTAACTTTGGTTGTTGGTACTTTATTTACATATCTCTTTTAGTGCTCCAACATGGCCACTTCGTATTAAAATATGTTTAACCTATTTGTTGCGTCTATTCGTCTGCTGGACTTTTTCAACAAACATGATACATTCACGACTTTCAGATGTTAGAAAAAGTTGGTTTCATCAAACAGTGTAAACGGGTTAATTTCATTTTTTTTTTTTTTTCAAAGGTTTGAGAAAGGCTCCAATTTACAACTGAACGTTGCTTGGTTTTAAAATGACTTGAAAGTATATCCATGCGGTTAACTTTTAAGTAGATCTAAGGTAGGTTGCCTTTAGCGTTACGGAGCACCGGCTGCGGGCGGTTCCACCTGGGCAGCTCCCGAACGAAACCCAGATCGGTCAGGTATACCAACTAGTTAAACTTTCCCCACACTTTCCCTCTCGTCAAGTTCACTGTCGATCACTTCAGATAGAAAGCTCTCATATTCGCACGTGATGCAGGAAATGACAAGGGCTTTGAATAAGGGAGGGGGAGGGAATGGAGAGAGAACATTTTGTTCTAATACATATTCGTGCTTTGTCATTTTGAATTGAACTAATGTTTTAACTTTGCTTTGAAATTTTGGCTATGACGCCGGTTTCTGTACAAAAGTACTTGTGCCTTTAACATGGTATTTTTAAAAAGGTTAACTAATTCAGCTTTTGTTTTTCTTTCTATTTAAGAGGAAGTGAATTTAAAATGCGCGCGCACACACACACACACACCGCCACGGGTGGACGAGGTCGTTAAGGCGCGGACTCTGAGCGGGAGGTCTGGGGGTTCGAATCCCGCCAGGAATGTCCTCCCTGGCTAAGGCTTTTTCCAGGTTTTCCTCAGTCCTCATAAATGGCAAATGCCGAGATGGTACCCTAAACTTAGGCCTGGAACGTTTCCTTTTTTTAAAAAACATATATTTTCTCAATATATCATTTCATTTCGTGTATCACCAGGTGTCCATTGCCTGTGGTGTCTCAGCAGTAAAAACAGCCGTTAAACACTAATAAAAAAACACACACACATATGTTTTAAATTTTATGAAAAAAAACATTTTTTTTAGAAATCCTGTAAATCTAAATCAATAATAACAAGTACAATGAGGTTATTTGAGTTACAGACCCACAGAGCAAGATGCATATTGGGGGATTCCATTAGTCATGATCATATACTTCATGCACAGGTAGCAGTTTATTCGCCGTTCAGCTGTTACTTGGTGCTTTCACTGCATGTAAATTGCGTGCTAATTGTTCTTCGTTAGTTATACCACTACACAGACTTGAAAGAATGAACGTTTTTATACAACACATATGTGTAGATTAGTGGTAAGGTATTCGCAAGAAAATATCCTGGCTAACGTGTTTCAGGTAGAGATAGGTTCGCAAACGTATTAAAAAGTTGCGAGGCACTTTTTTGTGATGAATTTGTAGGAATCGAGCTCCAGACCTTCGGTTCACGAGTCCTTTCTCACCGGGGTTGTTTCTAGGTTTTCCTCAGTCCTCGTAAACAGAAAATGCTGGGGAAGTACCCTAAAATTAGGCCTGCAAAGCTTTCCTCCTTAAAAAAAATCCTTTCCCAATTTATCGTTTCATCTAATGTATCACCAATGTGGCGCCTTAGCAGTAAAAACAGTTAAACACAATTAAAAAAACATCATACTAGTTTCTTACGGAAGAAAAGCTAGATGAAATACGAAATTTCATACGCAGATGCGGGCAACGTATTACCACTGAGGAGCATCGTTTTCAACGACTCTTATAACACATGTTAGTGCTTATTATTATACATTTTAAATACAGTGCCGTTTTATATTTTCAGTAAAATAAAAATATGTACAGGCGTCGAATTATTTCCCTTTTTATATGTTGTGTGGGTGCAGTAAACGCCCCGCTCCTGTAGACCGTAACTCAAATAACCTAATGTACAACTCAGGATTACATCGGAGCTGTGTAATGAATACATGCTAGAGTTAATGTATGTCATGAAATGAATTAAATCAAAGGAACTGGAAAGCTAAGAGGAAAAAAAACTCTCAAATGTGTCCACACAGATTCCACTTCACTAATTTATATATTTCGCGACCCTCGGATGGCAGTAGTAAATCTTCTCACACTTCAGGTACTGAAATGAACGCCGGTAGCGAAATAACAAACATTTCTCACGTGAAATTGAGACGAGTGGGTGCTTAATTTCATCAACAGGTGCTGAAAATGAGGGTCGACTATTTCAGCATTTACTTTTACTTCATAATTTGTTACAGAAACGGCTGATGTTACGTTTCATTAATGCGAATGAGATCTTGGAAGCCACGTACGCCCAGTATCTCACGGTGGTGAGGTTAATGACTGGATTGTCCGAAATGTATTTCACGCTGAAGTATTCTTAGAGAAGATATTACTAAAAAGAAACTGGTAGCTTAATAATGTTCCTTTACAAGTCGATTTTGGTTTAGATTACTCCACATATACACTCCTTAGGGCTTCTTGGATAATTGCCAAGGTATGCGGCTCTAGATTGAAGAAATCATTGTTTATAACGACGATAAAAGTTCTGTTCAGAAGCAAAAGATTATGTTCATGTTCGAGGCACGAACCTGCGGACTTTCACCAAGTGGCATCGTGACAAGCACACGGAACTAAGTTATGCAACGTGACAAAATCGAAACATACTCCTTAGAGATCACGATACAAAGTGGAACAGTTGAGTAACTATGGTTGCTAGCTTACGGGCAGATTGTAGCTACTTCTTGTGTTACGACCACTACTTTTGCGCAAAGTGCTACAAAATGTGCGCATTTATACAACGGGAAGAAATTGCGCATTCGGTACGGCCGGATCTGTCCTTCAGGGACGCCAGATTATTCGCAGTTTTTTCCGCAGCAAGAAATTTTGAAATAATTTAACAGATTAAAAAGAATCATTAGAACATCAATATCAAACTACAGGATAGAAGGAAACAAAATACATTAATGCACAAAGTTATAAATCACATTATTACGATTACATTTTTAAAATCTTTTTCTTAATACGTTTGATATTTACTAGATAATTGCACTTTTTTGAGAAAATAAAAAGTTTATGCATTTACAGTTTTCCCACCTATGTAGTAATTAAAGTGAACGTGAGTAACGCTTAAGGTATGACTGTTCGAGACAGGCTCCCAAGCAGATCGGACCTATTGGTGCAACATCTCTCTTCTCCCGCTTGCAGGAACCAGTTCAAAAGCATGTAAAAGTCATTTACATTAGTAATTAACTTTAATAACCTGTGAAATGTAACAAATAATCGTGTGATTTAGCGATTACAGGTGGCTGATTTAACTAATATCTTCTCATTCTCCTAGTCAAGAAAGTGTAATAATAAACACGTAACTGCTCTTTCAGTTGTTAAATCAAGCAGGACTACGTTCTGGTTCTTGGATTTGTTAATCTGGTTTATTTACAGACACTCTTCAAAGTTCCAGGTCATCAGCGTCCCATTCAATTCAGGGCGTGAAGCGGTCGATAAATTTTGCTCAGAGGCCCCTTCTTTCAGGCATGAGGTTCTTTTACGTGCCGTAAATGTACGACATGGGACCCACGGTTTTACTTCCCTTCCGAAGGAAGCCATACTTAGGATTTTCATGACCGACCAAATCCATCGATTCTGGCCGGGATTGAAGCGCGATTTTGGTTATTCTTGAACGTCGTAGAACGTGACAATATAATGGAACAAATGTTTCAATATTTTCTTTACACTTCTTTAAAATTTCGATGCATGTTCGACTGAAAGACCCAATGAAATCAAGAAATTATAAACAGATATTTTCTAATAGCTTGTTGACATTTTGCATGAAAGATTTCATTACTTTATTAAATTTAATTTGAAAATATCTTATTTATGTAGTCACATCGATTACACATATAGTTTAAAATAGCATTTAAAGGAAATGTAAATAATAAGGTGATCTTGTACTTTAATGTTTACTTTTAGCAAAAAATTATATTTACTCTACTTTAAATTGTTTAAATAATAATTTACAACGCAAAACAGTAGGCGCAACATGGTAACCAGGAAAAGAAATAACGAATAAAAAGAACGTTTCACTTTTCCTACATTGCCGATTATTTTGACCAAGTACTTTTGGCTTCAATGTTGCCCGTTTTCACGCTTATCTTTTTGAAGTTAATGGTGATTTTTATAAATTCTTTTTTTTTTTAGGTAAATAAGCACGCCATGTACCTTTTAGACTAATCTGTTATTAAAATAAATATGATCATAAATACCTTATTGTAAGCTATAGTGTAAAATATTGTAGAATATTTTAAAACATTTTATAAAAACAATCGTTGAAGAACGAAAAAATAAAGCATCAAAGTTTTTTTTATTATCATACTTAAAGAAATAATTCCTGAAAAGGGTTGTATCATTTTCCTTCCCTCCTGTATATTGACTTTTTCAGTCTTTAAGCTCCTTCAATGTTTTAAATATTGTAGGACTCCTAGATAAATATTGGAAGATTTTAGTAAAATTAAATCTGAAAGTTGTTTAAAAATTTATCTATCAAAAAGTGGCTATATATTTACATTTCAATTAAAAGAGGTTCTCAGTCTTCAAAAGCACATACACGTCCATAGAAAGAAAGAGATTTTAATCAAATGCCCGTACAAGGACTGGTAGAAGAAAAAGGGAAATAACATATCATAGATAATGGTGTTTTAATTTTGTGGATACAGTTAATGTAACAGAAATTAAAATCACACAATTTTTTGTAAACTGTTTTTCAAATGAAATAATAAATAAAGAATTAAGTAATATTTTGTAAAAGTAAAATTGATGAATGTACCCAATGCTGACGACATTTTCGTTAATGTTAAGTATAAACACTAACTTTAATAAGCTTAACAAATTACTCCGCCCAGGCATTAAATTCTCCAATATTTCGTGTCTTTTTTTTTCTTGAATTTCTGACACAATTAAGTTGCAAATTAGTTTTTATTTAGTAGAGCAATCTAGTTTTCTGAGCCTGTAACTATCTACACCTCATAATTATCGATGCAATTCACGACAGAGAATTTTTCTGGTTAATCTTATATTTAAATCCTAAAACATGCCTTAATTTCATCACCCCCTTGGAAGATGAAAACAGATTTTCGTTTACGACGCAATTTCTGCAGCTCAAGCAAATTCTTCTCTCTAATATAAGTAATTTCTTCTCCCTGTGCAGCAGACCTAAGAACCAATAGCATTACAAAAAAAACTCTGTTGAATGTTTGATTGACAAATGTAATTCAAAATTGAAAAAAAAAATGAAAAAATGTAATTCACTTCTGTGAATAATACCATCACCGTTTAGGTTGTCGAGGACGACTTTCAAATGCTCACTACGTAAAAAAGGCATATCAGCAATCTAAACTTAGATTTTACTTATGTACCTAAAGTGTTTTTATATATAATGTTTTTGAAATCCTAAAATAATATTACCACCATAAAATGATAATATAAAACATAAACATTTGTTTTAAATTTCAACACTCCGCTGACGTATATAATATTCAGTAAAAAATGATTCTTATAACTATTAATATTTCCAACATTTACGATAAAACGTTATGCAAAATGGTTGTTTAGTTCATAATTGGCAAATTGTGCAATTTCTGAACAGGCTTGCCTTAAACTGTTTAAAACACGCGTGGGTAACCTCATTTTGGAATGAGTTTAGTTTACTGTTAAAAACAAATGCCGTGCTAGAACTGTTTACGCAATTTAAATTAGCTTTGCAGTTAAAAGAGCCTCCATTAAAGGAAATGAGGTATTCAAATCTAATTTTATACTTTGCCGATTATAACGAAATTGGAAAAACTGCGGCTGCGAACAGTGAACTTTGGTTCTCCTAGTAACACATATTTGCAACATCGCACGTAGCTTTCAGTCTCGTCTATGAGGCTTTTAACCTCTCTCTTGCACCTCATTGCTGTTCTCACCGCGTGACTCGGATGGTAACGCTTGGGATTCGCATTCGGGAGGTGAGCTGGAGCGGTGAGCGGTGGCTTGCGCTTTCGGGGTGTTTTATCTGGTAAAATTGTTAGCGACTACATCTATGTTTGTTACTCACAGCCCCTGGATACTGGCTGCCCGGTGTCTTCTCAATCTAGCTCTTCCTTCCGGAGGTGAATAAGGCTAATGCATTGAAATATCCTCTTTTGACTATAGCAATCCAATTCAATCCAATCCAATCCAATTGCTGTTCTCAGATTCATATTGAACAATCTTTTGACCATCTTAAAGTTTCTGAGTGTATTTCATAATTCTAACCGTATTAGCATGCACTAGATTTTGAGAGAGATCGAAAATAAGCGAAAATTTGTAAGTACAGCTATCCTAATGCAAATATTGATGGTTTTGTTTAAAATATTTCATTAATTTAAACATTTTATTTAATTTTAAATTAACCTTAAATCTGGAGTGTTCTTTCACAATTTTTTCATCCTGTAGGGATGAAAAAAATATGTCGAAACTCTTTTATTGTGAAATAAATCTATTTCTAAAGAGTTTTAACATCAGTTTTTCACTCTACCACTGGACCATACTCACCAGCAATGAATTCTAAATTCTCTCTCTAATGCACCTAAAGTATACAGGAAGCGTAGTTCACTTCTCAACTAAAATGTCCAAGGGGTAACGTAATTAATGTGGAATCCGCTATCGCATTCCATTGTAAAATTGTATTAAGCATATCTTCTTTCAAAACCGGCAGTTGTGAAACTTGGCGCGTTTCCTTTTTTGGGATGTGCCCTTGAATCCACTGACATTAAACAGTTGACCTGTAACAAAGTTTGTTTCCCGATGCCGTCATCTAGATGCGTATGATAGGTATAAATATAAATGAACAAGTTTTAAAACATCTTGATCTGCGCATGCGCAAAACTTTCTTTTCCTGTTCTGTTGTAAAAATAATTACTTCATACACAATTTGTGTTTTTTCTCAAGAAGCTCGGCATATAACGATTAAAATTAGATCAGGGTGGTTAACCTAAAGCAAAAATGTAAAACTCTCTCAAGCGGCCGCAATTATTTATTTTTTTTTTTCCTAAATGAAACATGGCATATGCCATTGAAATAAAATAAGAATAATAGTTTCTCAAATACCAATGAAATCAGAATATTAGAAGTGAGAAGCATGCCTGAAAACTGAAATTTAAAAAGCGCTCTAGCGGCACCAATTTCTCTGCGCTATCGCTCTGAAATACCCTTTACAAATTCGACTTGCTGAGAAACGCTTAATTTACGCAGCTCCTGCGCGACGGATTTTTCTAAAATAAAGTCTAGAATAACGAACATTGGGGTTTGTTTTCTGGAAGATGATCAGTCCTGTATTATTGCTACACCAAGTTAAGTACAGCTGCTGAAATAAATGAGAAGGTTTTATACCAGTTTTCAATAACTTAATTAATGTTTCTCTTGTTATTTGTTTTGCACTATTTGACTTAATTTTTTCTTATTGAAAATGTCCATTGTGTCGCAAAATATTTTCAAAATATAGCGCCGAACAGTAAGACATTATATGAACTGAGTCTCCAGGGCTGTAAGGCCGTGGTCTAATGGGATTCTTCTCCTTTTTCTTCCCAGACGATTCGTCCACGACTACGGTGGATATCGTCAGTGGTGTGGTCGCCGTTATCTTCTTCACATGGCCGTGAAAGCCTACGTTCTACAAGTGCAGGAAATGTTATGATCAGCTAGGACCGAACGAACCTATTTGGTGGCAGATAGGTCATAAAATAAAATGGATTCGTGATTTGTTTCACAGGCAAATCATATTCTATTGGTGGTAAAGACAATGTCACATTTCTGCACAACGATAATTTGCTAATGGAGTAAAACCAAGTATACATTTATATATGAAGGCTTTACAGTAATGTAGATCAGTGGCTGCTAAAGTGTGGATCAATTTGGAGTAGAGGATCGTTCTAAAATATAGAAATGCGAAAGCATTTACAAAATAAATAAAAACGCCATATTATCGCAATAATTTTAATATAAAAGCATAATCAGAATTTAAAATAAAAGAAAATGTCATAATTGTGCTATTTTTCAGAAGTTAGCTTCCCAAATCTCAGCTCATGTTTAACAAAGACATCATTTTCAAGTTTAGTAGTCGAAATGAAAACTAATTTCGCATCCTATGATGTTGTAAATGACAACAAAAAATTTAAGATCTCCTTTTGCAAGTTCGACATATTCTTGCATCCTTTCTATTCAAAACTGCATACCCTTTTGACAAGCAAGTGGAATATGTTCCAATATCGTTTAAAACTCAAGCATCTGCATTGTATTAATGGATTTTCTATCCCGACCCCATGGTGTCACATGCATATTTTCCTGGTTGCCTACCCTTATACTTTTGTTATACGTCCTACAACCTAAGAAAAAGCCTTTGGTTTATAACTTCCGACAGAGGCGTTTACGAACCTGAGTTTCCTATCTCAAATTAATACATTTTTCCCTTCCCCATTATCCCTGAATGTTTGTATCATCATCAGGAAAACATCCGGTATATGTTCCTGTTGGATTTTATATTAAATATGGCATACCCACATATGCAGAGCATGAGCTTACAAGTTACAATATAGATTTTGTTTTAAATATCTTGGTTCTATTCCCGAAACTATTATTTTCACAAATATACGATAAATAATTGCACTAAAACGAGAAACGTAATGAATTTAGGACAAAGTATGTCAGCGTTTCCACTGAGAAAATAAAGGTGTTACATTTAAAACAGCTTGAGTAATATGTGTTTACCATTCTGAGCTTTAGAAAATGTTTTCTTCTTATGAAACTGTTTCCACTTGCAGATGTACCGCTGCTCCTGTTCCGGCTAATGAAAGGACGCGTTAAGTGTCAACCAGTAACATCGCAATCGCTAATTGTTAAGTGGCTGACTACCGGAGCTGGCCTTGTATTGAGTGACCTTCCTTCTGTAAAAGGGAAAGGTGTCGGGGTCGACAGGAAGTACAGCAATTGCACTTCCGTTATCGTCCTGGGAAGTTCAAGTTGAAACTTAAAGGCTCTATCCATGTATGGAGAAATGAGTGCAAACCTGTCATGCGCCTTTCTACGCTGTGTCGTGCAAGAAACGCGCTTTGCAATGTCAGAATGTTCCTATGTTGCCTTTTTGTTCACTCCCCTGCCTTTCTCCATTTTATCCATATGTTACTAAGTAATGACTTCCGGAATGTTTTGAGAAAATGCAAGAGATAATAAAATGTATTAAATTTATGAAAAAGAGCAATTAGAAACGTACCAAAATCAAAATTTACGAATTCTTGAAGGTATGGTTTAAAAAAAATCCATAGACATTCAATATACAGAGTTTTTCAAAATTAACACAATTGTACATTTTTTTAAAGAAAACGTGGGACAGTTAAATCACATTTTTAATTTTTTATGAAAACAGAACCTTTACGACATTTAAAGTCATAAATGTTATTTTAAAAGATATCAATTCTTCAATAAATGTTGCACCTTTCTGAGTCCGCTTTCAATTTGTAAACAATCTCTCATTACAATTTTGGCATTAGTAAATTATGCAATGGTATTAACTTATAATATTATAAAATGATAAAGAAAGAGCAAAGTGAATTTCGTAACTTTTAGGAATGGAATAATTGTATAACATTATAAACAGTTTCATGCAATTGAGTATTGTATAGATAAAGATTTAGTTCGTATGTCTATTGTTATTGTTGTTATTGAAGAAAGTTTAGTCCAAGTCAATTGTTACTAATAACGAGAAAATCTTATTATCAGAGTCCAGAAGTTATGCAAAATGCCTTTCCTATATATTTAATATATTTAACAGTCAGATATACTTCCGTACGTGGGGTCGGTAAGGCCAGTTTTTATTTTGTTAAATAATCTATTTATTTTTGCCCATTTTGGCTGCTGTTGCCTATTTTAAGGTTTAAAACGTTTTTTTTGTCTGTTATGAATTTAAAAAAAGCATAAACAATTTCAATATATCGAAATGGAAAAAGTTATAAAATTAAATGGCATGTTTACCTCACAAAAATATCCAAAGAATCTTGTTACACGTTTATTTCTTTTCAAGCAGTCAATTTTTTTTTCCTCAGTCCACTCAAGTTCTTAAAGTAGCAGAACCTTCATTAGTGAAAGGAATGCACGGTTACCTCGGGCATACGAATACCAGGAAATAGAGAGGATGAGGGAAGTACTGTAGTTTTGTATAGTTCTAGCGAATGATATTGTATCGATCTGAGCGAGACAATTCTAGAAAATTTGGAGTGGGGTTAATTTCTCAGCTCATAAATGTAAGAAACAATTGCAAGCAAGAAAGATGAGAGCGGTACAATTGTGCATTAAACCGTTCCTATAATGTGTTCAGTACGGAAGTGAAAGATATACTAACCTGATTCCCTATAAACACATAAACAAAATGAACTCCACCAGAAACCACTGCGCATATTTTGCCCATTCACCAGGACTATTCAAACCTACTTTACTTTTGTCTTGATCAACATTTCCATGATGTTCTGACTGGTAAATGTTCTGTTGTAACCGGTATGAGTCCTTCCGATATAACTAGTTTTAAGTATGCTCCAATCACTTCAGTGGAAGCAGAACGTTCTTTTTCCATGATGAAAAATGTTTTCTGACAAGCGGCTGACTATGACAGTTGATACCTTGAAAAAAACATCTTGTTGTTGCTTGCAACCAAGAAGGTAAGCTTAAGTTATTTAATTATGTGATAAAGAAATTATTTAGCATTTTAAATATCTATTTTCAATAATAATGAGTGATATCAGTGTCTGTTTTTCACTTTTAATAAATACCTATTTTAATTATATCACTGCCTATTTCAAGTACCTTTTTGCCTGGCTATTTTAACCAAAATAAAAGCCTGAACTTCAGGGCTCTACTAATGATACTTATTAGAAGGATTGCGACATATTAATTGGATTATCAGCAAAAATGTTATGGATATTTCAGAAAGTTTAGTTTTGGCATATATTGCAGAACATGCTAGAACTTTATCAAACTCTACTAATTCACTTGGCAGCTAATGTAAGAATATTTGTTTATATATTTTCTTTCACAATTGATTCGATTGAGGGGTGGGAGGGTTAGAAGGGGAGAGAGAAATGTTTTTGTGTAACACGCACTTTAAGCGCCATCGTAGCAAAAATTGAGAGACAAGCTCACTATACAGTCCAGAATTGGCGCCCTGCGATTTTTACCTTTTGAGTTGAGACAGTTGTCAGAAACTGTATGCTGAAAGGGGCGAATCTTCAAGAAAATTATTCATCGTAGATGTTTCAGTTATCTATTGATTATTTTGAGTAATGAGTGCATGTAATTAAAGGGTACATGTTCTAAGAATTACTTTGCAAACTTCGTTTATTAAAATATTTTCATCCTATCAAGAGTTTTGCACATTTTATTCCTTTTTTAGTAGTTTTCATTTCTTCCCTCTTGCTTCCAGATTACCCGCATCTCTTGATACAAGCAGGTAAACAACAAGAGTTCGCGCCGCACCAAATCGTTTACACGTAATGGCCAAAAGAGCAAAAACGCACTGCGTATGTTAGTCCCGTGATGGTATGCTTTAGAGATTAAAATCGCGGGATCAAGCACGTGGTGTGCACCATCTTGATAGTGCTCACGTAACATTAATTAGGGCAGCTTCTCTAAGTAATTAAACTTTTCGCCGACCTTCGTGCTCGCGTGACTCCGCGTTGAAACATTCTGGATTTTCCCAGAGGAAGAGCCGATAATCGTTCATGTTAATAGAAACAGCGATCCACTCTCGCATATGCATAATACGCTCCAATGGGTGATCGTTTCAGCCTGTTGCCCGCTTGAATGATGCTTGTCAAAATCACTCGCTTACTACAAAGTTACCGAGCCACCTTATATACAACAGAACGTAGGGCACTGCTATCATTTCAATCGCGTTTATTCTTCTGCATTGCTAAAACAATGGAACCTTAATCATTTTCAATTTATAAAATACTTTTAAAAATACTACTTAGATTTTGTTTACATGTATGGTTAACCTTATAGTCAGGAGTGTAGTCGTAATAAAATTCTACAGAGTATTTCCCTAAAAAGTTATTATTATTATTATTATTATTATTATTATTATTATTATTATTATTATTATTATTAATGGATACAGGGATCAATAAGGGCCAGGTGGACCCACCTCTCCCAAAAGAAAATGCCATAATTATTTCTTATTTTCTCTTCTCCTGGTCAACTTTTTTAAAAAATGCATAAAAACAGCTATGCATAACCGATTAGTTCTTAACTGTATCTTAGGCAATAAGCGAATTTCCTCTCTACTGTAGTAGCGGTAGCATTTGGGTCCTCAGTTAGTGAGGGAAGCTCATAGGCCAGCCCCGAAAATTTTACGCTTTAAAAGTATACCTTAATGGGTCAGTAAAGATTTACAAGGACTTATATCCTCCAAGATGGGCAGGCCTTTCTCCTGCTTATTTCTGTGTTTTCTTGGGCCAGCAAGAAGATGGGTCATGGCCAGAGCCCGGTATTCTCTCTTTACTTAGAAACCAGATGATTAGGGACTACTGCGTTGCCTTTAATACACTACAATTAACTAATTAGGTACCCTATAGATTTTATTCATAAAAACCGCATATAACAAATTAAACGTTGAAAAGTTAAAGGTAACGCAAACCCAACAACCTCCTAGAGAAGCTGCTCCTGGAGGCCTTGTGTCGTTCATCAAATGTTCGATTTGATAAATAAAATGTTCGCTAACTGCAATAATAATAGACACCGCCTCTGTGGTCTAGTGGAAGTGTTTGCAATTACTAATCTGGAGGTCCTGGGTTTGATTCCCGTCAGGTCAAGCTATATAGGGAAGGCCTTTTTCGGAGTTTTTCTTTACCCTGATAAATAAATGTCAGATAGCTTTAACACGCCTAGCATTCCAAGTTTATTTACGCCATCATTGATTCATTTCATTTCATTCATCCCTACAGATTTACACCTATAGAAATTCAGTACACAACCTACAGACGTTGCCAGAAGACCAATGCAGTCAAAGCGACAATAAATAAAACATTAAAGAACAATAGACAAACGAAGTAAATAAATTTCATTGTTACAATGTCAAGCATAATCTAAGAAGACATTACTTCAGAGTAATTCCTTAGAAAGTGGATAATAATATTAATTTTATTTTATTAACCTTTTATAGTTCTGATATACAAAAATAGTACTTGAAACTCGTTTATAATATACTATTAATATTCAAAAATGTGTTTCTATGAATTATTTACACCTTTAAAATTCTATAGCGTTCATAATTGTTTCGGCCATTGCCTTCAATTTTGGACAAAATAAAAACTTTAAATGTCATAGTTTTTTAAATTTGATAATATCGATTTTTACTTTAAGGATATGTGTAAACGATAAATTTATCGTGTAGAACAATATTTTAGCCGTTGTAATAAAGCTATGAATGGGCTTAATTTTTCTTTATTTATTTATTACATTCACTACTTTTTCTTATCTACTTTCTCTTTTTTTTCTCTCTTTAATTCAATCTTCCCCCCTCCTACCTACCGTAATACAGTTCTCTAACTTCATCTGAATTCCGAAAAATTAAACATTTTCATCGGTTTATATTTTTTAAATTTAGATTTAAAAAACACACACAAATTAAACTGAGAAGTGCTTACGTCACTGAGTTTCACATATAATTGTTAAAATTGCGGAAATCGAACTTCCCCTGAGCATTGCTTTAAGGAATCGTTTTGCCCTCAATTGGAACACTGGAATTATCTCATTCCATGCGAAATGCTCTGTTTGATGGCGGTTGAATCTGGAAAGCTACGTTAGGCAAGAGTATTGAAAGTGTGCCATGATTAGGCATGCGTCATTAGCGTTACGTGGAGGCAGATTGGTGCAGAAGCTTTTATCGTTAACTACAGCTGCCTCTGAGAAACGTGCGTGAAACATTATTTCCAAATGACAAAGCAGTAGTTCGCATCTGGGACAGCATGAATATGATGACGACGCGGGTTTTCTGGTTAACCTTAGTGAAGCACCTACAGACTGCACTTTCGAAATGAGGGTTTGAGTCCAAATGTTCAATTATGATTCAGCATGCTAAGGCCACTACGTGGCACCTAATTATTTTAGGAAACCTTCGAAAACAATGAAAACAAAAGGTATACGATCATTGTTGTGAATTTTTTGTACAAATAATAAGTTATTATTTCCATTAATAATCTAGCGATAGTTAAAATCAGCACCGGGATATCATTACTCTGAAAATGTAATCTTAACATTAAACTTGTCTACCTTACACAATAGCTAATTAAATTATGTCGTTGACATAGTAAATACAGAAACCCACATCAATATTCGGCCACTTCATTGATTTCGACTTTTTTATTCGGCTAAAAAAAAGGCGTGAACACTAAAGAAAAGGTATTCTTATGTAAACATATGTTAACTGCATTAAAACCAACAAAAAAGACATTTTCCAAAAGTTAACAGGCATAATTACATTTGCTTTAATTTTTTAAACTAAAATTCAGGTCACTTGGAAATTCGACTATAGAACAAAAACATTCCCTTTTCTATGTATGAATTGCACCTTAAACTACCTACTGAATAGGAATAGAAAACAAATCAGGAAAGCTATTGGAATGATGCCTGGACATTGGCCATTCCAGAAAAGTCTATGGACGATGGGACGCTACCAAGAAAATCCCACATGCCCTCTATGTAAAAAGTATACAAAGCCCATCTTCCTAGAATGTGAAACTGTGGAAAGACAAAGAATAGCTTTATCAAGATAAAATCTTTTAAGTGATATAATTCCTAAGCTTGTAGGAAAGATTTTAAGAGTTCACTAAAGCATTAGATCTGTAAGTACAAAGTTAGGATTAAAGGACTGCATAAAAGCTCCTTTTGACCTAGGTACCAAGTGTATTAACACACTCCAACGTCAGTCAGTCAATCCACCTAAAGTTTTATTAGTTTTCTATAATCTTTTGACATGTTGCAGTCACTTCTAGGAGTCAATTGCTCACGATCATTGTCGCGGTAAAATATAAACGTATTTCTTATTCCGAGCTTATCAACACGCTTGTGTAAATTCTGCTTTAATATTATAAAGTTCCGTCATTTATCCATGTTGTCTTGAACCAACCTCAGCAGATAACCGTAGCATTTTCTCTGTCATATTTAACCATATGGCATAAATTCCTTTCGTTTATTCCCTTGTTGCCTTTGCGCTTTCTATCTGATTAAAAAGTTTATATTTATTTTCATCTGCAAAAATTTCACCTTCCCAACTCCCTTTATCTTTTATAATTTGTTCCTTAGCAAGTGCAGTTCTTATTCAGTTCCATGACTATCCTTAAGTGCAAAGGAATTTTCCTAGGACCTCTCGGATCTTTACCTCTCACTTCTCAATATCCTTCAAGCACTCTCGGATGAACTTTTTTTTCTATCTGCTAGCGACTCTGCAACAATTTTCGATGTACTCAATGGAGGCTTTATCTTTGCTTTCTTTAAACTAAAGTCATTTTCATGTATTAGACTTGGTTGTTTGCTCTTCTGAGACAAAAACTTCTATTCTGTCATCTTCCTAGAGTATCACCAATTGTACTCGTAGGAATTTGCAAATATTTCTTCCAGATGTTCCCTTTTCATGCTGGAATATAAAAAACGATCGCTGTTTAAATGTTGAGTTACAGCTTTTGTTTAATTACCAGAGCTCTACAAAACAGCTGCTCAAGCCCAAATCAGGAATGTAGTGCAATTGCCTACAGTAAAACACTAACATTACACAGCTGTGATCGAAATTTTAAGTGGAAATGAACACAAATGTGAATGGAATATTGAGTTCAGTTTTATGCACTGTTTAAGTGGTTAAATTGTACAGCATATGCTATCTTTATGGTTCATATAATTTTTAATTACGCCACATTTCAATATAATAAAACCGAAAATATGGAAAATGTATTACTGACATAATATTAAAGTGAATCGAAAAATGCTACTCCAAAACAAATTAAGTGCCATGTATTAATAAATTCGTGTCCAGGACTTTTGTCAAAATAAAATTATGTTTTATTTTAACTGTATTTTGCGTTACTATTGAAAAACTGCCTATATTAGTTTTGACAAAATATTATCGAGACAGGGCACTGATATGCTGCATATTATATTACTTTTTTTTTAAATTCTGAATTTTTACTATTAATTTTGTATGTTATATTTCATTTTCGAAAATAATAATAATAATTTATTTACGGGTAATATTAAATATTTATCACTTATATTTAAATGTCATAAGTTGGTGGATATGATAAAATTATAATATTACCTATTTCCTCCTTCCCATTGCTGCTACAAATAAAACTAATTCTAAAAATTAAATAAATTTGCCAAGCATTACCTATTCAGATGTTTATATTATTATTATTATTATTATTATTATTATTATTATTATTATTATTATTATTTATTTCGATATATTTTTCAAACCATTCAT
Source organism: Metallyticus violacea (assembly GCA_030762175.1). Lineage (NCBI taxonomy): Eukaryota > Metazoa > Arthropoda > Insecta > Mantodea > Metallyticidae > Metallyticus > Metallyticus violacea. The sequence continues at coordinate 40,842,620 of CM060830.1, read as the reverse complement.
CTATGGAAAATGTAGACTTTTTGGCATTCTTGAAAAGAAAATTGATCTATATTCCCCTAGTGTTCAGTAGAAGAGCTCAACATTTTCAAAAGTACAGCTATTGTATATAAAAAGTTTTTAAAATTAAATGTCTCAAGTCAGAATTTACATAAAAGGTTAAATCTGTAGCTCATTTTATATTTATATGTACAACGACTTTAAAACAGTAAAATAAATTATACATTTTCTCTTCTTCCTCCACTGTTTACCTTATTCTATATTTGAATTGAAGCCAATGTCCAAGTCAGTTGCCTGTCAGGAAGCTAATTATCTAGGGATATTCATTGAGACACTCTCGAAATTAATGTTCAGTCCAATGCCAGGGCGCTTTGAAGACATCACAAACACAGAAAGACGCGCACACACTCATACACACACAAGAGGTGGAATGAAGATTAATGATAAAGTGGAAGGTGAATCCATAGTAGATAAATACTAATTCGGCATTTGTCCCCTCTAAAAATGAACTGAAGACCAGGGAAAACCACAATCATATTAGTCGGCAGCAGGAATTGATCCTGGGAGATCCCGGATACAAGTTTCAAGCGTTACCACCTGATCAAAATATATTATAAACCTAAAAACAATGTAATATACACTCTTATTACTGTATTTCGTCATTTTCAAAGCATTCTTTCTCATATTAGCAGTTGACGTTTGGGCTATTAATTAATGGCCTGGCTAATATATTCCTGTTTACTTATGATAACAGTATATTAGTGACTAGCAAAAGTTCTGATGAACTTGCCTGCAAATTAAATAAATATATGACATAAATATGCATACGGTTTAAAGCAATCAAACTGGCTCTTAATTTTGACAAAAACCAGTAAAATGAATTTCATTGCTTTCATTTATTCCAAAAACAAAGTTATAAATTTATTGCACCAAGTAGATGTTCACTTAACCCTATAAATCAGATATCGAGTACATTACGAATTTCCTCAGTGATGAAATCTTTAAAAAGTGTATAATTTACTCATTTTTATTCTATATTAAAATATGAAATATTATTCTAGGATAGATAACAAAATCACATTTCAACTGCAGAAAAATTCAATGAGAACAATTTCAGAAACTCATCATACAGCTTCCTGCAAAAATGTGTTATATAAACAGAGAATTATGACCCTAACATCTTAGTATATTTTCTCGCATATTAAGTAATGGGTTTAACATTAAAGATCAAAATAATAGTACTCGAAATCAACAGGTATACCATTTTAACATTAAACAAGAAGAAGAAGAAGAAGAAGAAGAAGAAGAAGAAGAAGAAGAGGAAGAGGAAGAAGAAGACACGTCCATAGACCCGCGACAAATTTAACTTATTACAAAATGGAAGTTTATTATTACTATCTGTGTATTAAAATATTTACTGCTCTTAAAGATTAATTGGATAACAAAATTACATTCTTAACTGCCCTTAAAAATATCTATGCAAAAAGCATATTATTCTTTAAACAAATTCCTTGATAATTATGGTTCTGTGTCTATAAGTTGAATACTTGTAAGTGTTTAATCCAGTTTATTTGTGTACAAGTTCATATTATGGTTATATATGAATTTACAGAACGCAGAATTAAACATAAATAACATTTCTCCATCAAGTGACACTGAGTATAGTCATTATTTGGATGGATGATTACTTAATAGATCTTTGGTTTTTTTATCTCCAACACTATCACCCTTTTGTGCGGTTAAGGATCTATCACGGTGCTCCCACCTGAGAAGTGGGTGCACTCCGTGCTTAAGGTGACAGAGGTCAAGTGCAACAGACTAACTAATGGGCGTTATAAACCCCAGTTGCCACAAAACAGGTTGTATGAAAATAACAGCCTCACGTGTTAAGGTTATAAGCAAAGTGGGCCCGACATCTTTAAAATTAGATATATAAAGAGATACTCACCCACTGTTGCCGCAAGTGTAATCCTTAACAGTTTACTGCTTTCCAGTAAAACACACAATATACAAGCACAACATACACCGTACACTCGCAAACACTGCGGCAACAAACCGCCTGTTCGCCACGCAGCCTCCACTGACACTAGCCAACCTTACAGCGCTACCGTTCCATCTAACGTTAGATTCCATTACTTGCCGCTCTGGCGCTGGAGTCGCGCATCCCTTCCCCCGCCATCTATTAACAATGGTTGCTATTTACCTGTAAGTCATTGTTGAAAATGTTAAGCTGTAGGAAAATGTCATCGACAAGTTGTGCTCAGTCTATTAAAGGTCAACGCTCCAGGAAAAAGCAAGAATAAAACAAAGATTGAATCTGAAAGGTCAAGCAGATTCATTGTATGATGTTTTGAAGTACCCCACAACAATAACGAAGCCTCATTTTACGCCAGGTCCAACAGCAGGACCTGAATAAACTATATGCAGGTTTTGCATCGTAATAATAATTCTATTGCACTCTAATTTGAAATATAAAGTTCAAACTATTTGCAATTTATTAAAGGGTATGAGAGTATAAATGTTTTACGCTAACAATGGAATGTCATGTTAATTAATCACATACTTTAGTAACAATATGTTTTACCTAAATTTTCTATGAAAATAAAATGAAATATAAATTTCTGTTTTTGATCGCTGATCACTTAAGTACACGCATTTTCCACAGGAGGCATATCAAATTTCGTTCCTTTAGCACTTATAGGCCTGAGGAAGGCCTGAAATGATGTGGACTGGAATAAAAAAACGGCACATTTGTTCCTGAACATGTACTTACGGCAAGTTACAAAAAAGTCATAAAATATTAAGATCTTCTTCTTAGGCATTTTCACTTGTCAGCGGTTGCTCCGCTACAGAACGTAATATGCGTAATACTAATAGATGCGTAATACTAACAGATGACAAAAGAATAGGTAGTCATGTTTTTTTTTTATTTATTTATTTATGGACGCTTTTTAACATCTCAGGTCATCAGTGTCCCATTCAACTCAGGGCGTGAAACGGCCGAAAAATTTTGCTCAGAGGCCTCTCTTTCAGGCTTGAGGTTCTTTTTCGTGCCGTAGATGTACGACACGGAACCCACGGCTTTACTTCCGCTTCGAAGGAAGCCATATTAGGATTTTTACGCCCATATATAGGTAGTCAGCCAATCGCTTCAAGCGCCATACATATTGTGATTACATTTAAAACAAATATTAACAATGCAATGTCTGAACTACAAGAAAACTGTTCCTTATTTTGCCCTTAATTTCCTTGAAAGAAAAATCAATTTAAAACATTATTTTATTACAACACATTCAAATACTGTTACAACACTTGGAGGCATTTTATGAACAATAGCTTCAAATTATTTTGAGCCTTCTAAGCCAATGCTATATATGAATTTGTCTGTTTTTGTAGTCAAGAAAACAAAGAAAAATCTCGTGCAGCAAAATCACTTCTGTCTATATTAATCGTTGAATAAAGTTTATTAGGAACATTCATCGTTGTGGTCATCAGTATCGTTATATCAGTTATCTAAAGACGCGTAGACGATGTCATCATTGTATTACTGTCATTTGAGTCAGTTGTTTGTTTCCTCTGCCTATTGTTTCGTTTAGCACTTCTTTCTTAGAACAGTAAGGTTATTTCAGTTGCAGACTGACACAGCACGGCTGCGCACTGGGAGAAAACAGTTCTCACTACCGTATAATACATGTGCACACAACAGCTTGCAGTTAGTTTGAAGAAGGATTAGTAAGCAAGTAATTGTGTGTCCGTGTGTTACTCGGTGTTTTCATTGTGTGTAAAGTATGTGCTAATTGTTCTTCGCTAGTTTGCCACTACCTTGAACAACGATTTTTTTATATGCGATACATATGTGAAAACGTGTTGTAGCAAAGAAGTGATTGGCAAGTCATTCGCAAGAAAATATCCTGGCAATTGTGCTCCAGATAGAGAAGCTGTTCACCAACCTTTTAAAAAGTTGAGAGAGAGTGAGGCAATCATTGTCTAGCATCGATCCCAGGTCCGCTTAGAAATAACATTTATATATAATATACTCACCAAAAAGGCCATAGACACATGGTTTACACATGTTGTTACAAGTATAAGAAAGAAGACAAAATACCATTGAAAGGGAAGGCTTCCATGAAAAGGCACGCATTGTACCTTTTTGGCTAAGGGAGGTATCTTTGTAATGTTACTTTAGGTCAACTAGAACTTGAAAAACAACTGGATATTGAACAAAATACGATCTCAGGAATTAGGAAATGACGAGCAATTCGTTTGTTAACAGTGTAGGGAAAACTCAGGCAATAAATATCCATATGGAATCATAAAACCTTGTTATAGCTCTCTTTTTAATATATTATTTATGTCAAGAGTCTAAGACTTAAGATTGTGCTGTGGGTGGACCCGAATAAACTCTTAGAAGATAGCCTATGAGAGAATTAAAAGATAATAAATTAGCATAAAAGCCCACCAATAATAGGAAGAGCAAATCACGTGACATTTGGAAAGGCATGCTGAATTGTTTGTCACTTGTTTGTTATTTGTTTGTTGGTGCTGAAGTGAGAGGGAGAAGTGGAAAAAAAAGTGTTAATAAATAGCGAAAACTGGAACTACGAGTGTTATATTTTTGTTTGTTTATCATCTCCTTTCCCTGTGATAGTGCTCACAAAAACGTTCAGCTAATAAATTGAGCTTGGAGCCGAGAAAGAAAAATTACTACATTGCGGTACTAAATGGAGGTTCGGCCGATCACCCCTGAGATACCAATCCATTTATAAAATTTGATCACCTCCTTATCCACAATGAATCCAAACCCAATTACAACCTATAAAAATAAATACCGCCACGAGAGAGAGAGAGAGAGAGAGAGAGAGAGAGTAGCTAGGATGTTAGGGGATCTGGTGAGATCTTACTTCCATGCAAGGCGAATATTTTCAGTAGTTTAGCCTGCCAGAGAGGTTTGTACCTAAAAAGGTGGTACCCACTCAAGAAGCCCTTGCTTCCTGGTGGAGGCGAGGATCGGCGCTAGTCTGGAAACCTTCCACAAAGCTCTCCTCTCTTGGCAGACATGCTATAGTTTTCCAGGCAAAGGTGTGTGCCATACTGTTCTATTTCTTTTATAACATCTTCCTGGTTACAGAGCTAACTTACTATATGCTCTGATAGTCAGGCTACAATAAAAATTTTGAAAGTAGAAAGAACAGCGTTAAGTTGATGTGGCAATGACAGAAGACGCTGGATAGCCTTTGTGACCGAGGCTCTGTTACTTTTATGTGGGTACCGGCCCACTCGGGCACAAAAGGAAATGAATTGGCTGATAAACTTGCAAGCAAAGGTACAACGAACGTTTTTATAGGACCGAGACTCTTATTTTAGTATATTTTCAAGCAGTCACAATACTCCTTGCCGGTGCTGTAACTGGAGAGATAGGGGCCAGTACGCCGTAAACATAAATAAAAGCATGCGATTAGCGTACCGGGAAAATATAATAGAATTTCATATACTGTTTCATGTTTATTAAACATAAATTTATCTGTTAGTTTTATAATAGGCTAGAATTGTTATAACTGCTATTTCGATTTTAAAAATTCATTTTATTCCCATTGTTGAAACGTTTGTTTGTTGTTTGCTTTTATTGAAAACTATGGACAGTCATCTCAAGAGTGACTGCAATTTCGTGGGGCTTGCCCTCGAATTAGCAAGTTCACACTACATGTGGTAGAAATGGAAGAGGGGCTATTGTAGATGCAAAAACTGGTCTTCTGAAACAGAGGTAACGTATGATGGTGCAATGTGTGAACATTACCATCTTAATGACACGGAAAGTACATGCAGACCTTCAGGGGACATTAACAACAACATGAAACCACCAGTATTTTGTAGTTTGATGAAGAATGTTCATTCTGTTACAGTTTCTACTTCAGAATGTGAAAGAGCATTAGGTTTAATTAACAATATTTGTACTGAGAAAATTCTCACAGAAAGAATTCCAAAAAAAGTGGAACGATTAATGTCAACATTTAACGCCTTGCCTTATGAGCAATCCTAGCTGTGATCTGGAAGGAGGTCTGCCAAGAAGAAACGCCACAAAAGTAGGGCAGTCCATCAGGAGCCTACTTTGATATAATAGAAAGCCATTTTAAAAATACCCCCTAAAATTTTGTTTCAAACTGTAGTACTCCTTGTTCAGTGACCCATAACCAACATCTGGCACTGTGGAACAGTCAAATCCGAGCGAGGCAAGCTGGATAACTTTTTGTAGGACCTAGCCCTGTATGAGACATTGTTGTCACTAATTCGAACGCGAATGCGGCCACAACATTCTTCGCAGACATCTGCACATCACGGTAAACATGGAAAAATGAGCAAATTCCAATTCAACCAGAAGACTTTAATAATTATTTTACTGATGTTATTATAAACATTTAAATATAAAATTTATAAGCCTCTCCTAGTCTATTTAAATAGAAAAAACTTAGTAGTTCCGATGTATTAAAAATTGTTTCGAAAATGTAAAGTTCAAATAGCAGAAATACAAATGAGAAGTTCAATAATTTTGTAACGCAAATAATCTAATAATCTAATTGGCGTCCAACTTGTTTTTCTGTATAAATCTCTGTTTACAAGATTGAATTTTCCCATAAAGTTTAAAAAATTAAATATTATACTTGTTTATGAGAAAGGTAAAATTACAGAGACATCTAGCTACCGTCCAATTTCATATACACCAGTGTTTTTGGTAAAATCACGGAATATGTAAAGCTAAAGCACTAGTGTATTTGTTTATTATTGGGGAGAAAAATCCATTAAGGAGAATGTATGTTGGTGGCGGTTGGTTGTAAGAAATTTCCAGGAGTAAGTCTTGTATTATAATGTGATGGAGGTTGCGAGTCCCCCCGTCTATTTAGCAAATCAGGCATTCTAGGAAAAAGTTAGTAGGGAACCGTCCACCACACTGGTAGAACGTACTGTGTGTCACGCCTTTCTCCCAGGCCAGAAACATACACAGCTGAACTCAGTGTCTAAAATCAGTATATAGTAATTGTAACGCTCACCCTTTGATATATAAGAAGAATTTAATAAATTTCATAATGTAATCTATTAAAATATAAGAGCTTTTATTTAACAAAAAAAAATCTTTCAAAGGGACAACCAAGCGAATGCAGAATAACTATGTCGAAATGTTTAGATAGTGAAACCCCTTCAAGATATCACTAACATAATATTTGTTAGCAAGGGAATCAGGTTCGTGGCAATATTTTGAAAGTATTGTCTTTTTAATAGTAGCCAGTGTGGTTATAGAAAAGGTAAATATACTGCATTGCTATTATTGATTTAGGTAACATAATTATTTATACTTTTGAAAATGTTGAATGTATATTGGAACTATTTTGCAATCTCACTAAAGCATTCGATTGCTCAGATCATGATACATTATTTGTAAAATTAAAATATTATGATATAGTAAAAAGCGAAGTATCTATTTTGAAATATTCTTTAACAGAACGTATGCACAGTTTGTGTGTTATAGCTTTGCTCAACCGAACTGGAATTCCACAAGGATTTACGATGGGCGCTCTAAAAGTTCTTGGCCTGACCAAGAAAACAAGATTTAAGAAAAACGCTTTTTATTTATTTGTTTGTTATTTTAATATAGTCGCTTTGTAAATCAATGCATTTAGTTCAACGACATTCCAACTTTTTAATACCCCCAGTAAAATAAAATTTATTCAACTGTGAAAAATAAGGACTGTTTCAGTCAATCTCGTCATTGGATGTTAATCTTCGTCCACTCATTTCTTCAGTTTGGGGGAGGAAAAAATAAAAGTAATTGCTGGGAGTCAAATCCGGCGAATAATGGAAGCACTTGGAAACGAAGGTCATACAGTTTTGTAGCAGCAATCCCAGACGCGTGTGAAGGTGCATTATTGCGATGAATAACTTTCTTTTTTTGCAAGATGTAGACATTTAGCCCGAATAGCATCCTTCATTTGGTCCAGTAATGAAGCATAATACTCCCCGATGATGGTTCTGTCCTTCTGGAGGTGGTCTACGAGCACCACACTATGAGAATCCCATTATTTTTCTTGCAAATGGAACCGTTTTTGTTTTCTTTGGTGCACTTTCACCTGTTACCACCTACTGTTTTGACTACTCCATCTCTGGCGTGTAGTGATGAATCCATGTTTCATCTACTGTTACGGAACTCACTGGAATTGCAGTTAAACTAGTCTAAGACTCTTGCGAAATGTTCATTCGAATGCGTTTTGGTCCAGTGTTAACAAACGCGACTCACATCGAGAGAAAAGGCAAAACTTCGTGTAAAATGCAGTGGACACGGCCTATCAAGGTCTTTGTAAGTCAGCCAATTCTCGTACCTTCAATAGACGGCGGCATTGTGAACTTTTGTCACAATCTCGTCGGTCGTATTAGTTTTGGGTCGCCCTTTCAACATGGATGTATGGCGTTTAAATTCAGCAGCACACTTTTTTACTGCCGAAAAAGAAGGGGAAGAATCCTTTGAAATGGAATGTATTCTTTTTGTATTTCTGCTGTAGTTAAACTCATCAAAACGAAGTATTTTTTCACGGCTCGTATTTCAGTTTTTATCCACTTTATAGAAAATGTTAACACTAACTGTTTATACGATTGTCACAAACAAGCGATTGCATTTATGCATCTAAAACTTTACAACCTGCGATTTAAATGATGATACTTAACAACTATCATAAAATTATGGCCGTCTTTATGACATATCTGAGTCAGACCGAGAGCTTTAGAACACCCCTACTTTTTTGGAATTTTTTGTGTGATTCTAATGCTGTTAATGATTTCTCATATAACATTTCAACTAAAATCATAATGTATGCAGGCCATACTACTTTCGTTACAACTGGTGATATTTTTCAAAAATGTACTAGCAAATACTGCTGAAACAATTGATCGTACATATAATTGTTTAATACTCATAGTTTATTAATAAATAAAGAGAAAATAACCTTTACGTGTTAACATTGAGGCCTGCTATTATTTCCGTGATCATTAGGCAAAGAGAAATACACCCCCCCCCCCCGAGTGTTAGGCAAAATCAGCACATATCTGCAAGCATTTTGTCTACAATTTAGGGAATTTATTAATATTGTGTAGTAGTTTATCCTGGATGACTCTCTGAGTATCTTTCAGCGTACAAAGAGCAAAAAGAGATCAACATTCTAATCTTGTCTAGTTTTATTTTCTTAAAGTCAATAGGTATTGTTATGTTTAATTTGTGTTAGAGATACACTTTCTAATGAATGTTGGAATCATTGTATGACTTGCATTAATGAAGTGCTTGTTTGAACTTCAATTCGCTGAACACAGAGCATCAATAGCACCTTTCGTTCCAGAAACATTCGCAGTGGTAGTTTTAGTGATTCATCCTGCATAGCAGCATACCCTTCTCCCTCCCTCTCTCTCTCTCTCCCTCTCTCTCTCTCGCTCTCGCTCTCCCCTCTCTCTCGTTACCATTTAAAAACGAATGCACACTGCCCGTAAAAACAAATGAAGCAGCGGAAATGAGCTTGCTGAAAGCTGTTTTTACATTTAGATTGAAGAATCATCCGCTAGAGTGAACACATAGGGAGCGAATAACCATTATAAATATAAATACGAAAATTATAAAATACCGGAATTAGTGCTTGATATATCCACAAATAATGCCAAAGTGCATATTCCTAAAGGATTTTAAATAAGCATTTGACTACTGTCTTGCTCTTACAAGGTGTTAATAAAGAATTTTTACATAAGAATTGCGAGGATAGGTCCATAAGTTTCCGGCCTCACCGATAAGGGTTATCGCCTTCACAAAACCTTATCTGGCGTCATACCTTATCTTAAGTAAATAATTGCAGGTGTAACTTTCACTCTACTGTGTTCAGTTGTTCAGACATAGTTGCATAAAGAAGGCTGTGTGTAGAAGATTGTGACATATTCAAAATGGAGTATCCAGCTATTATTAAGTTCTTCACAAAAGAAGGACTTACTCCAAATGAAAATAAACAGCGATTGGACGGTGTTTATGGGGAAGCATCCCCCTCATATTTTATCATAAAAATGGGCCAAACTTTTTGGAATTGATCCAGAAAGCATTGAAGACTAAGAGCATGCAGATCGGCCCTTAGAGGTGCTCACTAAACATCGCTCTTGTGGAAGAAGAAATTATAAAAGACCGGCAGCTCAAAGTTACAGAAATAGCAGCAAGGGTGGGCCTTTCTAAAACAACAGTCCTTCGAATTATTCATGAACATTTAAACATGGATAAGGTTAGTGCAAGATGGGTGAATAGACTTCTTTGCAGTTCTGCCTCGACAACGAGAGAGAAGTTCTGCAAACCATTGTTACAGCAGATGAAACTATGACCTTCTACTATGATTCTTGTCCAAAAGAGAATCAATGGCGTGGCAGGTGTACACCTGGCGAAGCACCACCTCTAAAAAACCACTCAGTCAACCAAGAAGATCATGGCCACAATATTTTGGCACTGTGAAGGAGTGCTCTTCATTGACTTCAAGGAGAGGAACATCACAGTAAATGGGGAATACTATGCTGGCCTACTGCAGAGACTACGTGCTTCCATCAAAGAGAAAATGGAGTGGTGATGTGCGTCCTCTTCACGACAACTCGACTGTGCACACAGCTCTTGTTGTAAAGGAAGCTATGAAGAAATGTGGCTTCAAGGAGATCGATCATCCACACTACAGCTCAGATCTAGCTCTCAGTGACTATTTCCTCTACTCAAAATTCATGATGGACCTTCGAGGAAGGAAATTTAAGTGCCACCAAGAAGTGATGGATGCTGTTTATGCCCATTTTGCAGACAAGACTTCTGATTATTTTGAGGGGGAGAATTGAAATGTTAATTCAAAGATGTGAGAAGTGTGTTGCAATAAAGGGTAACTCTACTGAAAAGTGAAATATAGTTTTCGTCTTTATCATACCTAGAAAATGGTTAGGCCGGAAACTTATGGGCCTACCGTCGTAGGTACCCAGTTGAGTTTGTAATTATGAGCACTGTTCAATTAAGAATTGTCATACTTTTTTTATTTTTTTTTTTTTTTTTTACAGGCATAAATTTCCCTCGCTAATTTTTATTAGTTTAATGCATGTGGTATGCTAGTGTCGTTTTTTCACTTCAGTGTCTATTTGTGAGAGTTGTAACAGTTGAATGTTCAGTTCCGTCTTCAGTAAAATTGAGATGACATGTGACATACAATATGCTGCTCTGAAATTCTGCTTTCGTCTCAACAAATCGTCAGCTCAGACCTATACAGACATTAAGAATACTTTCAGAAATTCTGAATAATTCACTCGGTGCCATTCACGCAATGGTAACTGAAAGGTTGCACATGAAATGTGTTTGGGCTCAGTGGGTTCCAAGACACTTAGGTAGGTTTATGCAATTGAAGATGATGTTACAGGAAGATGCGGATTGAAAGGTAATCACTGCTGATGAAACTTGGCTACCCCACTTCGACTCTGAGAACAAACAGCAAAGCTCTTTGTGGGAAAAAAAGCTCATCTCATTTTTCGATATTCAAGGGATGGTGTACCAGCATTTCCTACGTGCACACACAACTGTAACTGAGCAATACTACAGAGATGTCCTGAAAACTCTGCAAGACACATTTCCGTATGCTGCATCACAATAATACACAGCCGTACATCGCAAATTTTGTTGCTGAATATGTAACAAAAATAATCGTGAAGTGTGTTCTTTACCCTCCTTATAGCCCAGATTTAGCCCCATGTGACTTTTTTTCTTCTTCTCTTCAAATTAAAGAAATGTCTTCTTGACAGACATTTTCCATCATTAGGAGCAGTGGTGAAGGCTGCGGAGGCTTCTGAAAGAGCTGGCAAAACATTATTTTCAGCATGTCTTTGCAGACTGCCAGAAACGCTGGAATGATGCATTGCAGCCAACGGGGACTACTTTGAGAAAGATCATCCGAGGTATGAGGATGGGTACTCTATTGAACAGCCCTGTTTTAAGGTATTAACAGCGTACTGCTGAAACCAGAACAGCTTTTGAGATAATGTTATCCACCATTAGTCATGTTTTCTCTACCAATTCATCTCTTTTTGTGTAGAACGAAAAAATAAATTGAAGATAACTTCTAACTTTGATAAAGAAGGTAAGCTTTGTTTAAGATAACAGTGAAAATTAATATATGTGATACTGGTGGTTATGTAAGCTGTGTACGCAGCTGAGAAGAATATAAAACTATATTTACTAAACAATGTCTGAAGTTCCGTTATTTGAGTACTCTTATTTTTTGTTTAGTAAAAATTTGTCGTTAATAAGTAGTAAAAATCTCTAGTGCAGGATTTTTCAATAATCTTCATATTAATTTTCACAAATTTATTATTTTTATTTTGGTACATTATCGTATAATCATTCAAAACTATGAGGTGTAATGTACGAAAGGCAAGGAGTATAAATATATTTCCTTGCACTTTTATTTTCTTTAACTCTACGCAACAAGCAATAGAAACAGAGATAGGAAAGCAATAGCAGAGAAAGAGAAGCCCAAATACCCAGTGATACTAGAACAAAACCGAAGGAAAACCGAAGGGTTTTCCACGCAGGCAATATTGAGGTTATGTCTGGGCGCCATCCGATACCACGGAACATTTTATCGCTCCATTGATGCAGAAGGTTCACACGAGGCTCTTTTTTCCACTTTCTCCCATCTGTCTGTTGCACTTGTTTACAAAAGAGACTTGTAAAATATTAAAATGTTGATAGGTAGGAAGAGGACATAAGGAAAAAGTACGTGGATATGTGAGACAGTAATAAAATTTCAACCACAGTAAAATAAGCACGGTTTAATTTTATAAAATAAAACTGATACTAGGCTGAAAAATGACACTCTTAAGAGCAACTATAAAAGAATGTTAACTGAGAAAAGAGAGATGTAAATACAAAATGTGAATACAGAAACTTTACCACACACCCTAAGACTACAGCATACACACGGCATATATTTATATTGCCCTAATTTAATTGACATTTTCATATGCACTCTAAAAGAGATTATGTTTTCGTCATTTGGGGCATTGTTTTTTTATTATTATTATTTTTTATTTATTTATTTTTTTTTTTAGTTGTGGTTTAAAGAAAATTCAATAAATCAATCTTAACTACATACGAATAACTGCATGTTTCAAACATGCTTGACTAATGTCTTTATAAAGCTCAGTAGAAACATTACTGAAATGTAATGTTAATTCTTTAACAAATAATTACAAATTTTGTGTATTTTAAGGTTTTAATCTGAATTTATGTTATTTGTTTTTACATTTGTTTAAGCATTTCAAAAAAAATTAAAAAGTATTGTATGTTTCATAAATAAGCAATAAGACATTGAGTCAACGAAACAGGTGACTAAATTCCTATATGGCAGACAGATACCAGTCTCTCGATCTATATCATTGCTTAAGAGAATTAAATATTTAGAGAATTAATGCGAATTATGTGAATTTTGAAAACATAAACAAATATAACCCAATATAATTTACACAATAATGCTACAATATAATGTAGGAAGGTTTGGTAATTTAACTAAACCGTTTGATTGCATGATTCATTACGCTGATTAAAAATTGTTACTTGAAACTCGGAAGGTGCCGGGCTCTACTTCTTGGAGCGATCATTTTGGCCTTGTTTTTTTTTTTTTGTTTTTTTTGTTTTTTTTTGTTTGTTTGTTTGTTTTTTGTTTTTTTTTGTAGTTTCGAGTAGGCAATTTTACTGTATCTTTCATTTTAACGAATGTTCCTCTCTTCCACTTTACAATTCAATTAGTTGGTTTTGTTACACAGTGCCAGGGCAATGTGGGCTGGTGCGGTGTGACGGTGGCTTGCGCTTTGAAAAGGTTCCTGCCTTGGTGTTGGTATGGAAGCGACCCTTCTTGAGAGGTTCTAACTCCTTGAAAGGGGAAGTTACGTCGGCTTTGGGTTATTCTATCTGGAGATATTGTTAGGTACCCGTCTAAGTTCATGCCTTAATGGTGCCTCCCTCACCTCATTCCCTCCTCTAGGAGGTGCTCTCACAGGGGGCGTAGACTCAAACAGCCAGCCCTTGAGCAAGGCTGAAGTATCAAAATATCCTCCTCGGACCCTAACAATCCAAGAACATATAATAAATGTTTTTTAATTATTTAAATGAAAAAAAATTCAAATAACAAATCAAGGGAAAAACTCAAATGTTTCAGATGGGAAACAATTAATAAAACCCCTTAAGTTCCTTTCTTTTGTTTCTTTCTTTTTTCTTTTTTTTTTCTTTCTTTCTTTCTTTCTTTCTTTCTTTCTTTCTTTCTTTTTTTTTTTTTTTTTTTTTCCTCTGCTAATCTCGCAATAAAAATTGGAAAACTGTACGTTTTCGTGAAATTTCTGACTGGTTCTTGGAAGCATCACGTGTTTTCAAGTGTATCTTGCCCCTTAGTATTTGGCTGGACACCCAAGTGCAAGTAAAGAATTTACAAGTTTTCTGTATAGTTTTGTGATAGTTCATGATGGCAGACATGGTAAGTGCTTCCGGTAGCTCAAGTTTGTTACTTGGCAACAGTTCCCCATCATCTTCCAGCATTTCTCTTTAGGGTTTAGGTCTGAACTATTTTGGCCACTCCAAAGCTTCAACATCATTGTTTTTAAGCAACATGTTTACCTGAATTGGCAACCAGCACTATTTTGGGCTAAAGGTGCACTAATTTTCAGTTTAAGAAGCCTAAAAATGCAACCAACTTTTCCACTTTCTTGAACTGGCGAAATTCTTTCAAAATTCCCACACTAGAAAGTGCCAGTGTTTGAAGGCACTAATTTCAAAATGTTACAATAAGAATTCAATTTTTCATTGCCTAATAACATTAATTAGTTTCCTTCCACAGGCCACTACATTTTATTTATAACTTCACACTCTTTAAAAAATGAAATAGCACTGGAAAATCTTGCGGTCATATTATCTACTAATCCTTGAAAAAATGCTGCTTGAAAATTGCCAACGATTTTTTTAGCTGTGTTCAAAGGTTCAGGGATAGGGAGAGCTTTGAATGTTTTTTTTTTTTTTTTTTTTTTTTTTTTTTAAGCTGAATATTCGACATG